>OY992530.1:61480036-62796286 GCA_963921185.1 Dasysyrphus tricinctus
GCAACTTGTTGGGTTGGCATTCTGGAATCGGGATCGAAGAGCTCCGGAGGGTTCTTCCAGATTACCAAACTTTATGATGACAGTATAGTCATCAATATCAATAGCACATAGCACAAACTCCATAATAATAAATAATAACACGTCTTATTTTTTTGAATTTAAAAGAATTGCATTTTGAAATTACACGTCATTTTATAAAAATATCAATTTTATTATAATAGTGTCATGTTGATTTAAGGATGAATAATTTAATGTTATTTAAATCCTGTTCCTACGTTTCTTAATTTGCTGAATATTTGAAATAGAATAATTACTGGGTATGCTTTACCTACTGCTCGTATTAAACCTAATACAAAAAAAAAATACATACTTACAAATTCAATCAAATATACAGTCATGTTTATTTTTGTTTATTTTTCTATGGATAAACGAAATTCTTGAAGCTTATTATCTAAGATACGATCGTCTTAAAAAGTTAAAAAAGAATACTACGAAGGTATGTACGTATCCTTTACCTGAAGGCCTTTATAGTACTCAAGATATAAAAACATTTTTGTATAAATGAAATACAGTTGAAAATGAAAGAAAGAAATTCTTTTTGATGTACTTATAGGTAGGTACATTCTTTCGAAAAACCTTTCTACCTTTACACGTTTTCGAATTATATTTTTTTTTTTTCTTTAAATTTGAACAATCAAAAAATGTTTTCTATTTGTTAAGTGTTTTCCTTATTTCTTTAAAGAAGCCTAAAGATGTGAAAAAAATTCTTGTCGTTTTTAGCTGGAGACTAAAGTTGGAAGAATTCTAGAAATAGGGAAGATGATTGAAGTTCTTTTTTATTTTTTTTTTTTTTCATTTAATACTCCTTGACAAATTTATCCGTGAAGTCTGAACATTTAGGTATCTATACTTATAAATATATTTAAACATAATCATACGAGCACGAGTCCATCAACATTATGTTTGATTTCACTAAACACTATACTATACAGGTTAAGGCACTTGTATCTAACTTTTTCTTATTACTTGATGTTCTTCATAAAAGTTTAATAAAAACTTCAAAAAGTTTTGTAGCCATAAGATCTAAAAGCAATATTTGACTGCAAATGCAGGGAAATTAAAAAAAAAAATTTCAAATGAAAAAAGTTAAACAAAATTCCCAACAGGCAAGTTTCAGTTATAAATACGAAACAGACTCTATGTCAGGCGCGGATCCAGGAATCCAGTTTGGGGGGGGTCATGAAATGTTAACATCAATAAGAACTGCTTAGCAAAAGTCCAGCTTAATCATGGCTTCATTCCAGTCGAAGGCTTGATCAAGGAGAAGCTTAAGACACATATATATATGAGGTGATGAGAACCAAAACTCACCATATCCATTTCAGAAAAACTATACATAACCAATTTTAATTGTTTAATAACTTTTAAATGGGAGTACCTAGAAAAAATATTTGTGATCATAGATTTCGAAACCTTTTTGTTACGGTTTAAAGGAAAATTATATTAAAAATTTCGTTTGAAAGATATTTAACAATATCATTGGCTGTGACGATTTTTTCTGGCATGGATATGGCGAGTTTTGGTTCTCATCGCCTCATATACATACAATATTTTTATTTATGCTCAAAGGTTTACATTGGTTACTATCTACTATTTACAATAGTTAATTAATATCTTAATTCTACTATTTTTTAATCTGCGAGCACAAAGGGGCTCTGCTTTGTTAAGATGGTTATTTTTCATTTTCCTTTTGTGTTACAAAGGTTTCTTAAGGCTAACATTAGTTTTTCTTAAATTTATGATTTCACGTCGGCTTGAGCATTGCTGACGGTCGCGAAGCTTAAGATTTAATCGGACTCCCTCTTATATGTAGTTTGAGCTAGAAACTGTATTCATCAACAAGATTTAGCTTCATTTCATACTTTTAGGACAATAATGAGGATAAGATAAACATTTAAGATTGGAAGCGAAATTGACGAGAAAACCGTTGTTTTGAAAACTTTTGAGCAATTTACAAAGAATAATTGAAAGTAATGGATTACACATTACATATAGCTACATATGCAAAACTAACAAAAATCAAAAGGGGTAGTTCAAGTATCAAGCGTCAATTTGAGATGAAACAGATAGACAAAATTGCAAAAAAATATGGTGGATTCCATGCCGTAAAGAAAAAAAATGCTATCGAAGCAAAAAGGAGGGTATTTTCCTATTTTTTGTTGTTGCTGTATTCTGCTCAACTAGTGCTGCCTTGTGCCGTAATTATTTAAAAAAAATCGAGAATTTTCAAATTTTCCGGATGAGATTTTTATTAAATGTTTGTTGTTTTTTGGCCGTAAAAGTTGCAAATATGCTAATTTATGTATCTCCATATGGCAGCACAAACTGAGCACGAAATAGCACAGTTAAGTTTTTTTTTATAAAAATGTGAAACTCATACAAAAAGGCAAATTATGTATGTATTAGTTTTTGGACTAAAAGTTGAAATTTTGCAATTTTTGTTTATGTTTTCGGCGCATGACAGCTGAAACTGAGCATAAAACAGCATACCTTTCACTTTTAAGAAATTGCGAAATTTCTAAAAAAAATTATTCATAAAATTTGCATGTTTGCAATTTTTTAAATTTACTCCCAAGTTGATCACAATACAGCATAGCGAAAATGGCGGTGCCAACTTAACACTACAGCCCTTCGCATTTTATTCTTGTCCATTAAAGTTGCAATTTTGCGAATTTCATTTTAATCTCTTTGGAGCTTAGCAGCATAATCTGAGCACAAAATAACACAACTTTCTTTTTTAAGAAATATTGAAATTAAAAAAAAAAAATGAATTCGCAAAATTGCAATTTTTTTAATATTTACGGCACAAGGCAGCACAAAGTCAGCGCAATACAGCACAATTTTACTCTCGAAAGTCAAAAATGGCGGTGCTAACTTCACGCACAAGCACATTAAGAAACGAAGACATCCAAGTAATATTTTTAAAAAATTTAAAATAAGCAACTTACATATGTAGATCTTCTGCTATAAAATTTTCAAAAAAAGAATGCTACCTTTTTTGATCGGTGCATCCGCAACAAAATGTCTGTGACACCCAAAACTATTTTCTTTTCAATTGAAAATAAAACAGAGTTGAGTAAATATAATGTTTAAAATGCTATGATAACTTGTTATCCAAACTACTATACAGGGTATCACACAGTTATCACCGCAGATGAAAACCTTGGGTTACTGAAAAACTTAAGAGGTATTTTTCTCATTTTCGCTTTGCTTTCGAGTTATAACGGATTTTATGATTAAGGTTAGGTTAGGTGACTGTGGGGAACCTTTATTATTTAAGAGAGTCCGCAGAATTTTAAGTCGGATGGATATCTAAGACAATTTAGTGTATCCTCGAGGGCTAGTAGTGATTTTTGATCAATATTTATTTGCTGTCCATTTCATTAAAAAGCTTGGCTTTGTTAAGAAAATAGAAGCTAACCATTAATAGGTCATATTTTTCGTATAAATAGTAGATTACAAATATGGAATAACCCAAAAAGTTTTTCTCTGTCCTCAAATTTTTTGAATAATCAGTAAGGATTGCTCGTGTTTGTTGTTTTCGCTGAAGCTCTGGGGGGGGTCATGACCCCCATGACCTCCCCCCTGGATCCGCCACTGCTCTATGTATGTATAGTGGAACCGTGATGATGCCACTATCCTGAGTCTTTTTTCTTCCTTCTTTTAATTAACTTGTTTCAATATTTTTCTTTTGAAAAGTAAAAGAAAATGGAACTGCTTACGTCACGGATGTGGTATTTTGAAATAGAAAGCAGAGAGTTAATTCTTCATTATTTCAATATACAAATACATGAATGCGGTTTACTTAATTTAAACAAAATAAGCATAAAACTAGTGCATTTATTTTTAAAATTCAATAATCGTTGTTTACACGTTACCGTTTAAATGCGGAATTCGTTAATGTGCACATTAGCTAGTTATATCTGCAGATTAACTGGTTCGACCCGTTAAAGAGCCAAATCTTACTTCAATGAGCAGTTTCCGTACTATAACTAGTTAATCTGCATACTAACGTATATTGCTCCATTAAAGTTCAGAATTAAGATGTCCTTGCAATTTTGCCTATTTTTCTTAGCTTATGTTTCGTCCGTTTCAAACCCGTTTTAAACGAACATCTTGTTCCTGGAGTGAACTTATATTAAACGAGGCAACGAAGCACTTGTGTCCACGGTTGCCGTTTTGGTAGGATTCTACCCAACTTGGTAGGATTTTTAGCTTTGGTAGGTAGGTAGGTTGTAACTCGATTTAGTAGGTTTTTTTATACAACTCATAAGCGTAATGCGTAATATGTAACAATTTACACACACAAGAAATATGATCATTACCAATATTGTTGTCAAATTAAAGTATCAAGTAAACAGCCAATAATTGAATCAATCCACGTTGATTTACCACATTGTCTTAAAACCAAATGAGCTAATTTTTTTGAAAATTCGAATTTCATTTCCTTATTACCTATTTAATTTCCAAATGCAATAATGCTGTTTTGAGGTTTGTCGAACGGAAATAGAGCTTTTAACTTTTTTTCACCTAATTTTTAGTTTGATCATTGCTTGATTTAATTATTTTGCGGTTTACATACATACTTCTGAGCAAGGGCGGATCCAGGATTTTTTTCTGGGGGGGGGGGGGGGGGGGCACAAGAAGCGGATTGGCAAAAAATCAGCAATAACAGTTAGAAATAAAATGAAGTATCATACTTCAAGTCAAGTTTATTAAAGTATGTATAGGAAGGTCAAAACATTAGAAAAATTAAATGTTTATCAATGACAGTTTTCTTTTATATTTCCTGCCAAAGATGTGCAGCACTTCACTATCGTTCATTTCGGCCGCAAGGTCTTGATGGATATTTTTTTTATAATAAGCGCGCACTTAATGGGTTGTGACTACCCTTAAAATGATTAAACACAGTGCGAGTGTTAGGAAAAAAGGGAAGGATTCAAGAGGAGATGCCGATGCACATTGGTTTTGTAGTTCTGAATATAAAAATGGGAGGGAAATACAGAGTCAGGTAAAGCATTCCACAATTCCACATTCAGGTAGTGCGACTAAGAAAATAATCTATATACTTTACAGTACGTCCGAAATTGGGCTCAAGCGAAACTGATGTGCATTCCTAGAAGTACGAGTATTACAGCGGAATTTTTTAAGGGGAAGAATGCAACTGGCTATTTTTCATTAGAGCATTGTTTGTAAGAATATCGATAAAATAACGAAAGACACGAAACATTGCGAGAGATGCAAATATTTCTGTTACAGCTCTATCAAATATCAATTTTAGAGCTCTATTTTAAACTCTATCCAAGAGACTTAAATGTGTTTTAGGAGCACCCACCCAAATGTGGCAGTTGTACTCAAGCTTTGGACGAATGAAGGCTTTATAGATTACAGCCAGATCAGAAGGGGAGAAATTCTGGCATCTTCGAAGAAAACATAAACATTTCGCAGCTTTTTTGGCGACGTCGAATATGTGATCATTCCACAGAAGGTGGTCTGAGATGCACATACCCAGGACTGAAAGCTGTTCGATTTCCTCGATGCAAGTGCCACTCATGGATAGTGGCAAAGGGGGTGGGTTTCGCTTTAACGACAGAAGACAGCATTGAGTTTTCGAAGCTTTAAATTCTACACAGCTTTTTGTTCCCCATTGGAAAATGCTGTCGAGATCAGAATTTAATGAGCTTATCATACGCTGCCGTTCAAGTACCGCATCCGAAGAACAGGGAAGTGATTCTTGAAACGAGTATAAAAAGCTGAGGGTACTGTCGTCTGTAAATCGATTTAATGATTGGAAGTTTCAGACAAGAGATCATTTATAAAAATAAGAAAGAGAGTCGGAGACAAAACGGAGCCCTGGGACACACCAGCATTTATTTTATGAATATCAGACTTGTGACCATCCAATACAACTTGTATTGAACGGTCCGTAAGGCAATTTCCAATTCAACGAAGAAGAGATTCATCAATACCAAATGCACGCATTTTCGATTAGAGAGCTTGAACTCTTGCACGAGTGCGAAAAAAAATTCGTCCCATGAAATTGTTAGCGCTCTCAAGTACAGGAGGAGTCATGACACTCTCTGGCATCGTCAAATTAACAGCAAACTGTGCTGCAAGCATTAAGGCCAATCCATTCAAACGCTCTTCTGTCATCCTGTTGCCAAGAAATGATTTTAATCGACGTAAGGTGGAGAAAGGTCGCTCAGCAGTGCTAGTAGTCACTGGAAACGTGCACAGCAATTGACAAAGAGTTTTAATATTTGGCAGCACCGTTGCTCTTTTGCAGGCATCTGCTGGAAATACTGGGGTATTTTCTCTCTCTGTTGCCAAATTTTTAGCTCTCCCTTTAAAGCTAACAAAGAAGGAAGGTCTTCTTTATATGCTTCAGCGCCTTGCAAAGCATCCTCTACATCTTCCAGCCACAAATAGACAAGAGTTTTATCAAGTTTTTTCTGTTATTTTATTCATATATTTTAACAACTCTTATAATTTGATTTACTTTAAGTATGAACCAGTTCTGGGGGGACACGTGCCCCCGTGCCCACCCCCCTGGATCCGCCCTTGCTTCTGATTTAGTAAAGTTAAACTGCATTTAAAAATGCGACGAATTTCTAAAAACCAATTGGCTAGTAGATTTTTCTTTGCTATGGTAAGTTTTTTTTCGGGATTTTGGTAGGAATTTTTTTTTCAAGTGACCACCGTGCTTATGTCTGTTCGAAATGAACTACTATAAGATTTATCTTAACGTGTTGGCTCTTAAATGAAATAAACTTAAACTATCGTTGTTGTAGATAGGCTGAAAACTAGTATGATCACCTGGCTTTTCCCCACCTCGCTTCTTCACTCAAACGCGTTTAAGTTTTAGACAAGCTGAACGTTATTGACGGTCGCTTGGCTTCACATTTGTGCAGAATACAAATACAGCTACAGTAAGCTTAACACAAACGCTTTATGTGTACCAACAATGCACTATTTTTTAATATTATTGTCATAAATTTCTAAATTTCTTAAAAAAATTAATATAACGCAAAACTCGCCCCAATAATTATTACTTTAATATTTTGTAATGCATACAAAATGTTCCCAAAATGTATTATTGAAATTTATTTGATTTCCTATATATACCTCTATATAAAAATGTTAACGTGATTAAAGTGTTAAAAGGCACTCTACTTATAATTTATTCAAAAAAAAAGTTCCCAATCATATTATAAATAATGTTTAATCAACACGAAAAACAAAAATTAAATCCTCTAAGGAAGCCAGTTTCAGTTCAATTAAGTTCATGCCTTTTAATCTTTATGACTTCTGACTTCAGAGTATACGTAATGTACGTCAGAGATAAAAATAGAAACAATATCATAGACACTTACTCCATTCCCTTAATAGTTAATAGGGGCCGTTTTATATGTTTTTTTTTTCTTAAAATAGGATAATTATTTAGTTAGTATAATGTTAATGTGTACTATATCAATGTCCTCAATAAAAGCTTAAGTATAATCGTATAAAGTTAAAGAAGCTCTATAAATACCTACTCTATATTTTATATCCTTATTTTGGTTATTGCCAATCGCAATACATACTATTATTTATTGCAAGTAAACACAACACCTTAATTTCTTATTCTTCAGATTAAGCGAAACACTCACCGATAAAGGACCGCACGTTTAAGAATGACAAAATAACAACTTTTTTTATTAGAAAACTAGAAGAACTAGCTGGCCCGCTCTGGCTCCGCCCGGGTAGACAAAAATTTCTAGAACAAATGAACAAAACTAAATTTTAATTATGATTGTGTGATTGTGTCCTCGATTAATCGAACTCCGGATAATCGAGACTCGACTATATTTTTTTTTAATTTTGTCAGAACCAAATTTCATGATTGATTGATTTTTTTTCAAACTCAATTAATTTTTTTTTACATAAAACGACAATAACATGACAATAACACTCCCAATACCAAAGATTTCCTGAAAAGAATCATCCAAATAGCTCAAGCAATTCTTGAAAATACATTGTGCTGGTCAAAGAGCCGTGGCATCGATGCCTTGTTGGTGGCATGTAGTTTGCACAGATCCAAACAGTAGGTACGTCGACAAAGTTTTGAGCAAAGCTTTCACTACCTCTAAGACTATATAATTATTGTTCTAATTTAACTGTCTGACACTTTTCGAATCGTTTATTTCTATTTGTAGCCTATTGAATAGACCGGAAAATGAGGGGTATAAGGGAACAATTACGTGCAAGGGTTTTTATTATTGAATATGTTTGTTTGGCCCATAAGCATGCTTAAAACCGAAAATGCTACTAAATTCACCCATGCGTTTCAGAGAGAATGGTCACACTGGCCACTTTTCAGTATTTTTGGTATAACTCGAAAACTAAGCCGAATGTGACAATTTTACTTCTAATACTTTTTGTTTAAAATTAAATTTTCTATTGGAATGGATAGTTCAAAAAATTTTACGAAAAAATTAAAGCAGGATAAGGTAACAAAAACCAACCTAAAAAAAATCAAAAAATCAAGGATATCTAAATTTTTTAATAAATTGTGCATAGTTTTTTTGAAGCAAGGATAGGGTCAAGTCATGCACAGACAAAATAAAGTAGAGACTAAAGGCCTTAATATGGCATGTTCAAAAATTAATATTTGTTCAAAATTGACAGAGATATTCCCGTTCAAACCTTATCATTTCTTATAATTTTTCGCAGTTTTGGGCCGAAAGTCCCTTTTTCGGTACAATATGTCAAATTTCACTTTCCTAAAAATGTTCGAAATCAAAATTTTGATATAATATGACATTATAACTATAGAGAATTTATAAAAAGGATGTAAGTTCGAAATTTCGTTTTTCGGCTGTTTTTATATCTGTGGTGTTTGGTAGAAACATGATAACTCCATTTTAAAATTTGCGTCTTTGCGTCCACTTTACATCGACCTACAACCTAAACGGGTGAACCGATTTTCTTCAAATTTGAAACATAATTTTTCAAAGGTTATGTTCATAAGTATTTCAAATTTGAAGAAAATCTGTGGCCTCGTTTACACTCTAGCTTGATTTAAAGTGGGCGTAAAGACGCTAATTTTAAAATGGAGTTATCAGGTTTCTACCAAACACCACAGATATGCTTTCAGACCTACAGACCGAACGGCTGGTCCGATTAACATAAGATTTAGTACCAGGTGTTAGGAACGTTAAATTTGTCATAAGGTACAAAAAAAAGGCTTTCGGACAAAAACTTCGAAAAATGATAAGAAATGGCTATATCTCTGTCAATTTTTAAATAATATGGCTTTCTTAACATGTCATATTAAAGCCGTAAGACTCCAGTTTACTTTGTTCATGCATGTCTTGAGCGTATCTTTGCTCCGAAAAAAAGTTAAGCACAACTAAGAAAAAAATTTAAAAATCTTTGATTTTTCGATTTTTTTATGTTAGTTTTTGTTTACTTTTCCTACCTAATTTTTTTTAAGAAATTTTCCAAACTATCCTTTTCTATAGAAAATTTAATTTTGAACAAAAAGTATTGTAAGTAAAACTGTCAAACTCGGCTTAGTTTCCGAGTTATACCAAAAATACTAAAAAGTGACCAGTGTGACCATTCTCTCAGAAACGCATGGGTGAATTTAGTAGCATTTTCGGTTTTAAGCATGCTTATGGGCCAAACAAACATATTCAATAATAAAAACCCTTGCACGTAATTGTTCCTTTTTAAAAGGTCTATTCAATAGGCTATTGTTTATAATCATTTCCTTATTAATTTTTTATTTCGACACAATTTTCCCTTAATTTCATTGTTTTTCTAATATTTCAAAGAAACCGTTAACATTGTTGCAATTTTAAAGTAGCCTAGATTACTCCCTGAGTTGTCCACTACATGGCTACATGTCCCGTCATAACCTGTTCTGTCGTTTTGAAGGTTACCGCGGACAAACAGACAGAAAAACAAATTTTTTTAAATGATGCAGTTATGTTTCTTAGCAATTAAAAAACTACCGCGGACAAACAGACAGACAAACAAATTTTTTTTAAATGATGCAGTTATGTATCTTAGCAATTAAAAAACTTGAAATTATTTCAATATTAACGACAGACACTCCAATTTTATTTATATGTATAGATAAAGAAATTGAGTGATTTTTTAAACAGTTGTAGTTTAAATACACACAACTCATGACTTGTCTAGGATGGTTCCTGTGACAGGCAATATTAATATTTAAGAAGGTTTTATAATACAAACTCTATATACTACTGAAATAAATCAGCCAAGTAGAAGACTTAGCATTAAGGATTGGACTTGTTGAATTATTGATTCAAAATAGCTTTTTATGGCCTTTAGTCCTACAAATTGGCGTTTCGTTCGGCTTACTCACTTGAACTCATCAGTGACATAGTGAGGGCTTTGTCAAAACTTCCAGCTTAATGATAAGGAATTCTAATCTTGTTGGATATAGTTTACAGTGGATTTTCGTTGAAAAATTCATGTAAGTTGAACTAAACTTAATATAAATTGCGTATGACAAAGCCCTCACTATGTCACTGATGAGTTCAAGTGAGTAAGCCGAACGAAACGCCAATTTGTAGGACTAAAGGCCATAAAAAGCTATTTTGAATCATTAATATTTAATATTTTAAATTAGGACCTCAAAACTTTTCACTAAATCTTTTCTTAATATGCACAAAAAAGGTTAATTTGTTGGCTTATTCCTAGTTTGGAAAGAAGATGCCATGATATGCCCATTTTATAGTTGAGTTACTGCTCTCTAGATCAGCGGTTCCCAAACTTTTTAAGCTGTGGAACCCTAATACTACGTTTTCATTAGAGCTGAAATGAGCTAATTTCGCAAATCACAGAAAAAGTGTTTTCATTTGTAATTTGGTAGTATCGTTTGACAGCTCATTTCATTTTTGAATTTCAACTGGCTATTAACCGATTTTTGTTGTTGTTTTCTTTTGTCTCCTTCCATTGCGCTTTGACATTTTCATACAAAACCAAATCAGAGCTCTTCAAACTTGGGTGTGTTCGTTAGGTTTTGACTTAATTTCCAACCTAATTTCGTGCAAATTTGGTTGAAATTATCTCATTTCGAAATGTGAATTTGTATGGGAAATGAGATGATTTCGTATCGCATTTGGAAATTTTCAACGAAATTACCTCATTTGGCCTAATGAAAACGCAGTATAAGCAATGCCCAAATATATTTCGGAACCCCATCCTGACAATAGCAAAAAATGAAAAACAAAACATTTTAAAATCAATTTTTATATAGTGTGAAGAATGAATCTGTTTCATTGTTTGATTTATATTTGTTTTTAAATTAACTTCTATGTCCGAAAGTTGCATTCGCATATCTCGGGCAGCGTCCAGCCTCGATCTGTATTTAATTTTTATGTAAGTATACGCTGAAAAGCCTATTTCCAGCGGTACGTTGTAATAAAAGGTAGCCAGTTTAATATAGCTTTCTTGGCAAGCTCAGGGAATTCATTTTTGATACCAATCCAAAACTCGTTTAATGATACAGAATCAAATACAAATTTTGATGAAGAGGAGCTCTGCAGATCTTTCAGGGATTCGTATTCCTATATATTCGGGGTCATAGGCTAGATAGTTTTCATTAGAAATGGATTTTGTACCCCCTCGATGTCAGTATTTGTGTCTGGAAAGTAATCCAGCATGGATCTTTCGATACTAACCAAAGGGAGAGCAATAACATTGCTAATATCTGCTCAGAGTTCAAGCATGTTTTCTTGCAAGAATTCATTTAAAACTAGAAAACACTCAAAATTGTTCTTTTGTACACATGAGATAGTCCAGTCATATTGTATTTTTACCATGCAAATTGTGGGGAAGTTTTGATTTGTTCGTTCCATTATGTTTTCGGGGGTGCTGAATCCGAATCTGAGGTTTGCCAACAAAATTTCGTGATGCAACATGGAAAAAATGCAAAAAATGATGCAAAACTGCATTTTTTGGGAGTCACGAAGTTGAAATAACCTGGATAAAGCTTTCCCCAATTAATAATGTGTTTACTCATGAAAAAGCTTATGACCTTGAAGTTCACACTTCGATTAAAAAATATAAACTTCAAAAAAAAAAGTTTTGTAAAATTTTTTTTTATGGAAATTTTTAATTTTTTTTCTTTCATTGTTTGTATTTTACTGTTTATACTTCAAGAAATTTGTGGAACCCTGAAAACTCTCCCGCGGAACCCCAGGGTTCCACGGAACACACTTTGGGAATCGCTGCTCTAGATTACACCCAAAATTTAATGAACTGAAAAGTCTGTAAAAGAAATGCAAAAAAAAAACTTCAAATTCCCTGTCGTTGCCCAATTAGTCTATAGGTGGAAATTGTAAAGCCGCATAGTGGTGCATTTATTGAATTTATGTTATAAAAATCATTTCCCCCACAAAAAAGGGGTCAGGTGGAGGATGCAAAAAAGCAGAGACAGCAGGGCTTCATGTTGAGGATGCAAATTTGAAAATTGAACTTTTCTTTAATATATTTGAAGAAAATTAGAAAAAAATATTCTTCTGTTTAAGTGGTGCGAAGGAATTAAGTTCAAATACAAAAGTTTGATTAAATTCCCCCGGATAAATAGCACACAATGTATTCATGCTGTAAATTTCTATATGAGTCGGTTACAATCGATCAAAATTTGCCGCTTAGAAAGGTACAACAGCATCTAACTGATGAGCCCAACTGTTGTACCTGGGCGAAACGCAATATATTTACTAGAGCTTACTTATATTTCTTTTTTTGGGTTGAACTTTTCCGTTTGCATGTCTACCCTTTGTGATGTTCAAAGGGTAGACATGTGCATTCAAGAGGACACAAGCGTCCACAAGCTTTGTTTCAAAGCGAACCTCTGTCTATCAACTCCTACTCTCACCTCCCCGCGGTGAACATCGGGTGCCTAGTACCTTTAACTGAAGATGGGGTTCCAATCCCTGTGGACGGTTTTAGGGGGCAGCAAACGAGAGAGGGGGGGAGGAGTGTTCCCACTAAGGCACTTCTCCTTCATCCAGGCGG
This sequence comes from Dasysyrphus tricinctus, assembly GCA_963921185.1. Classification (NCBI taxonomy): domain Eukaryota; kingdom Metazoa; phylum Arthropoda; class Insecta; order Diptera; family Syrphidae; genus Dasysyrphus; species Dasysyrphus tricinctus. Next base: position 61,493,132 of record OY992530.1, read on the forward strand.
CAGCGGAAGAATTCTCAAGATGGAATCAACGGTGGCGTCTACAGTTCCAGTTAGGCTGAACAACTTAGTGAACACCTTATACGGGCTACTACGACATATTCGGAGCTCAGGCCTATAAGGAGCGGTTAATCCGGCTCCCCGCCCTTGGAGTTATATATATAGGGTCTGGTCCTCCAGGTTGGGGGTCGTGCCGTCGGGGTGACTTCCCGGCCACGTAAAGCTATTTTAGTTGCGAAGCATCAACAAGCCTCGGATACGGACGGATTTACTGTTGACGAACCTAGCAAACGAAAATAAGGACAACGAACTTCGGATCTGCACGTGGAATGTTCTGTCTCTCTATAGACCACGTGCAGCCGAACATTTAGCGGAGGCCCTAGACTGCTACAAAGCAGACATCACCGCCATCCAAGAAGTGCGATGGGATGGGCCGGGCAAAAGAAAACTGAAAGACTGCGATGTATACTACGGTGACTGTTACCGACCACAAGGGCAGCGTCTTTTTGGATGTGGATTTGTTGTTAGAGGCAGACTGAGGCAAGAGGTCTTGAGTTTCAATTATGTGAACGAGCGCCTCACGACAATTCGCATCAAGGCTAAATTCGCCAACATCAGCCTGATATGCGCGCATGCCCCCACAGAGGAGAAAGATGACGACACCAAGGACGAGTTCTACGAGCTCCTGGACAAGACATATGAGCAATGCCCTAGCTATGACATTAAAATTGTCTTGGGTGATTTTAATGCCAAACTAGGAAGAGAAGACGTCTTTGGTGGCACAATCGGAAGATACAGCCTGCACGACACCACCTCCGATAACGGACTCAGGCTAATCGACTTTGCTGCGGGGCGAAACGTTGTGGTAGCTAGTACGCAGTTCCCGCATCTCGATATTCATAAGGGGACATGGCGAATTCCTGGTCAATCAACCGCCAACCAAATTGACCACATTGCGATCGACGCAAGGCACTCCTCCAGTATCAAGGATGTCCGAACGTTCCGAGGAGCCAACGTTGACTCGGACCACTACCTCGTTGTAGCAAAGGTAATGCTACGGATATCCAGACCAAAGCCAAAACAGGGAAATACTGTCAGGAAGTTCAACGTCGGACGGCTACAGTCGCAAGAAATCGCCAGGTCCTTTTCCGATCGAGTCTCTCGCGCCCTCTTAACTGGTCCTTTGCCGCCAACTGCAAACATCGAGAACCAGTGGAAAAACTGCCAGGAAGCCATCAGAGATGCCGCCTCTGACTAGCTGGGCTTCGCACGACCACCACAGTGTGGCTTTAGGCCAGGGAAGTCCACCATCGACCAAATATTCGCACTACGGCAGATCTTGGAGAAAACCCAGGAGTTCCAAATCGATACCCACCACCTTTTTATCGATTTCAAGGCCGCGTATGACAGCATCTATAGAGACGAGCTATATAGAGCAATGTCTAGTTTTGGCATCCCTGCCAAACTCGTCCGTTTGTGCAGGATGACGATGGAGAATGCACGCTGCTCCATCAAGGTCGGCAAAGACCTCACCGACACCTTTGATGTCAAAAAAGGTTTTAGGCAAGGCGACGCGCTGTCATGCGACTTCTTCAACATCGTTCTTGAAAGAATAGTGCAAAACTCTCACGTCAACACCAGAGGCACAATCTTTCAAAAGTCCGTCCAATTACTCGCCTACGCTGACGACATTGACATAATCGGACGAACAAAGCGTGATGTCAGTGGTGCTTTTGTGAGCATTGAGAAGGAAGCCAAGAAGATGGGTTTAACGGTGAATGAAAGCAAAACAAAATATATGCTGTCCACAAGAAAGGACACCCAACACCGACGTCTCGGACAGAACGTCACTATAGACAGCTATAATTTTGAGGTAGTCAGAGACTTTGTCTACCTAGGATCCGCTATAAACTCAGCGAACGACACCAGCGCTGAGATCAATCGCTGTTTCTTTGGGCTAAGAAGGCAATTGAGAAGCAAAGCCCTCTCTCGAGCAACTAAACTGTCCCTGTATAAGACGCTTATCATCCCGGTCCTGATGTATGGTGCAGAGGCATGGACACTGCTAACAGTGGATGAGAACGCGTTAGGCTGTTTTGAGAGGAAAATTCTCCGGGTGATTTTTGGTCCCGTCTGCATAGATGGGGAATGGAGAAGAAGATACAACAACGAACTGTATGGGCTGTACAGCGACACCGACCTAGCCACAAAAGTGAAAAGCCAACGACTGAGATGGCTGGGTCATCTAGAGCGAATGGACACCAATGCTCCGGCCCGGAAAGTCTTTGAATCCAACCCCGTGGGACAACGCAGTAGAGGTGGACAGCGTAAAAGGTGGCGCACGCAAGTGGAAGAGGACCTCAACCAACTTGGCGTGCGAAACTGGAGACAGCTAGCTAGAAACCGAGCCGGCTGGAAGAAGCTTGTTGGTTGAGGCCCTGGTCCACCCCGGACTGTAGCGCCACCTTAAGTAAGTAAGTTTTCCGTTTGCGCTTAATATTGGTGATGAAAAAATCTGTGCCTTTCATTCGAAGCTATACATACTTATTTACTTACTTACTTACTTACTTAGGTCCTCGGACCTGTTATGATCGTGAGGTTCACCTTGCAAGGCATAAGGCCTCCACTACTCCTACGCGCCATCGTGTGCGGTTTATGGAAATGTGCCTTAGCTCTCTCCAACTCTTTGCCAGTTTTTCCCCAAGTACTTCTAGGTCAGCGCACTCACGTGCCTCGCTGCGTGAGAGGGTTCCATTGCATCTTTTGATTCGCAATGCACTCACGGCCACTTACGTTTTCGTATTATAGGGTCGATGGATTCCTGACCTGTCCTCGCATACGATTTGGCCAGATGATCATCTATTCTCGAACGTTTGCAACTTTTTTGTGACAGCGGGTGCTACTTTGCTAGCTTGGTCTTAAGGCTTAAAGGGTTGTTTGTTCATATTTAAGATAGCATTCTGAGAGCAGTCTTTGCTTTCTCGATTTGGTTGATTATATCAAGTTCGGTCACCATCAGTAGAGACAATACTCCTAACTCCTAAGATATTGAAAACTCTCTACCATCTCATCTGGTTGTCCAGAAATATCTACTTGGGTAGATGAGGAAGTTCCAAGGCTCAAAGGCTGATCCTTTTTGTTTTTGCCGTGTTGATCTTAGGTCCAACGCTTTCAGCTTCTCTCTTCACCCTTGTTGTCATTTGACGGAGATCCATGATCCTATGAGAAAGTAAGCATGTGTCGTCCACGTTACTAGTCCAGCTGTTTGAGGTATGATTACAGATTCCACTGAATTCCTCTATTTGCAGTCGACAAAGCAGCATGCAGCATATCACTTATCCCCAACTGGAACAGTATTGGTGACGGTATACAACCCTGTTTAACCTCTTTTTGGATTTTATACATCTCTGAGAACCTTTCATTTAATAAAAGCAATCAATTTATCCAAGGTGGTACAGTGGGCAGCACGAAAACTCGGATCCAGTTTACACACTACGGTGAACTCTCTCATATTCATGCAATATGCAGACTCTAGCTCGTTTTTCTGCAATGCGAGCTTTGAGCTGTTTACTTTCTTCGATCCAAGCTCAAGTTTTTTCGGAAAGCCAGGCATTGTTTCTTTCTTGCGACCGACCAACTATACTTTCAGCACCGGATATGAAAACATTTTTCAATGGTTCTTAATGGAGATGAGTGTTGTGCTACTGATGTTTGCTCTCAATCCTTGTAGAAGGAGGTCCCCTAGTTAGGGGTGGACTGCGGGATCCTTAAGTCTATTGAGATTGAACATGGGCGTTCGGATGTTTTCTTTGGATCTCCGAACTGCAGCTGTGGTTAATCTTAAGGTAGCAAATAACAGATGGTGGAACCGGGACATTACTATTTCTACAACTCTTTCTTCTGTTTCGAACTTTTTGGAGACTGCTTTTAAATTGCGGACTTATCGCGGAGTGATAGATAATATCTTGTATATAAGAAATTAAAAATTAACGAAGCAAGGCGAGCACGAGTCAGCTAGTTTCATATACATATATGTAAGTGACTACAATAGGTACTGATTTAAACAAAATTAAAAAAAAAACTATCCCAAAATGTTTCCAAGGGATTATAACTGATTTGAGCGCTATTCTTTTGAAATTTCAAGATTCTGAATTATTTTTAGACCTTATCTCATAGAACTTCAAAGAAATTTGACAATACTGACAATTAAAAAAGTAGCCAATCAAATTGTAGGTAAACTACTCAAAAACTCGAAATACTTTAAAGTAGGTAAATGTTTTAATAAATTTGATATTTTTTTGGTTGCCTATACTAATAATAATTTATTGATTTTTTAATAAAGGTTGTGAAGCCGTTTAAAAAAAAAAAAAAAAACGGTTATATAAAATTGCAAAAATAAAATTGTATGGCAGTTAGCGTTATTTTTGGTTAAAGAATGAAAAAAAGTCTGGGGGAGTGACCAAAATACGCTATGCACCACCTACCCTTTTAGACTTTATCTCAACGGATACCTACATAGACAAACAGAATTGATAGCCCAACCTTTTTCGTCTTTCATATTAATAAAAAGTTTGATCCATATCTTGAGTTTGATTTTTTTTTCAAATGCATAGCTTCCCCTATTTAGTATTAGGTACCTATAATCACAAGTAAAAATAGGCAGACAGAATTCAGCATCCCAAAATCATTAAGTATATCAAATTCCATTAATTTATATCCAGATTTGGCGTTGGAAATAATTTCTGTCGGGAAAATTCAACAAACGGACTACTGTGCGCCAGCTTTACATACGTATTTAAAGTAGGTATTGATTTTCCCATGATAAAAATGGATAAAAGCTTTATACCTAAAGCCAGTCTAAAAACACCTTTCTTTACATTTTAATCTGATTTTGAATTTGTTTGAAAATGTCTTGAGGGTAAGAATAGTTTTTCTATCCGGGATTTGAACTTTAAAATTATCTGTAATCAAATGTTTTTTTTTTTATGTATTTTGTCTTACGTCAAAGAATCTTGTTCTTTTTTTAAAACCAAACAAAAGGTACTACATTTTCTGTCTAGGTAAACGGTAAATTCTTGTGTAAATAATGTACCTTACTCAAACTAAAACGTCTGCTGAGGAAATTGTAAAAGTATCCAATGTGTCACGAACTCGCTTGTTCAGACACCTTTATGCTTGAGACACTATGTCAATGAAGTAAGACCGGAAAACAACGTTTAGTTCTAAAATCATATTTCAATATACCTACCGACTTTGGTTCCTACGTATATAAATGTTTAGTCTTTGCATTGCAAATGGGCGGTAAAATAAAAAAACTATTACATTACCTTCTATACGCCCAAAGGCGTGTATAAACCCCTGGGGCTTCAAAAGATCTACTTCAGAACCCACTGTAGTCTATTAAACTTTAGATAGCGCAGATATACAAAAAAGAAACAAACAAAACTATAAATGGTATTGTTTGACCTCAATACAAAAAAAAAATAATAGAATATAGAAGGTGTCCCTTTGGTGTCCTTAGAAATTGCACTATAAATACACTTTCCTAAGCTACTTGTTTGTTTTTATTTTTTTTGTACTCCTGATGTAGACATTTGAATTTCTTTTTCCAACTTCTGGTGGTGAATGACTATACCTACGTTTTAAGTGTAAAATATACAAAACTCGTAGACAATAAATTGGAGAAAGAAATATAAAAACAAACAAAACAAATATAAAAGCAATTGAATGCCAACTTGCCAGGAAGTGGTTAAGCCCTGTTTGCCGCAGGACAACTTAATGCTAAGACGACGATGCATTTTTATAAAAAAGAAAAAAACTTCAATATAGTTTGGTTCACCCACACACTTACAAAAGAAAAAAGCAAAAATAAAACTATGAAATCTATTTTATAGAGAGACAGAGATAGAAAAACAGTTTACCCTATTCAGTACAACTAAGGAATTCGATATAGGTATAAATCACCTGATAAGTCACATAAATTACTTACGCTGGCTGCCAGAAAGATTAATAGAAATCTAATACATTTTATATACCAACATTTGCGTTGGTATATATATATATGTATGTATGTCTGTACTAGTTATGTAGTGGAAGCAGAAAATCACTTGAAAAGTTTCGATGCAGACAAATTTGCTGCATGGGCGAGTTTAATAACAAAGTTTCTTCACTCTGTGAAGGTTATGCATCTCTCATAACTACCTACTCAGGCATTAATTGAAATGCAGAGATGAAACCGTAGATCCTGGATCCATTAATTAAATGAGAAATTGACCCAAATTAGAAATGGCCGCAAATTGAGGGAAGAAATGTTCAATTAAAAATTATAAGATATCACCATAGCGGGAATAAGTTCAAATTTTATTGACTCTTTAAAATTAAATATTTTACTTGGATCAAATGTTCTTGCAAGATACCTTAGATGGGCTTATGTAAAACTAACACTGTGCCATTTAAACTGAATGTTACAGCAATTTTTTTTTTTGTACACCATGATAGGGAACAACAAAAAAATGGGTGGCATAATTCTGTTTGTCTGTCTGTCTGTTCACCTACAGCCTAAACGGCTCGATCGATTTTCTTGAAACTTGGTACATAGTGGTTTTTGGTGATTATGCCTACACGTGTTTTTCATTTTTTTTAGAACCAAAAATAAAGGTACCTGCCATACAATTTTTTTAAGTAATTTTACATGGTAAAATTTTTCTCAAAAACGGCTCGACAACTTTTCTTAAAACAAATTCAATAAATTTATTTAAGTAAAGGCTTCCTTTGAGCGGAAAACCATTTGTCAAAAATGGTTATTAATGGCATCTCCGAAATAACCATTTTTTTAATTATTGATTTTCTTCAAAACGGTATAACTGATTTCAATTATTTTTTATACAGAAGCTTCCAAAAAATATAAATAGTTTTGTGTACCAAATTTTTTGAAAAAATATTTCTTGCTTTTTAAAAAAATGTTTCAAATTTTTGTTTAGAAAATCAAATATTTCGAAAATGACATGATTGATTTTTTTGAAACTCGATATTTAAGAGTTTTTAGTAGGTACTCTCTAAAATATTTTTAGAAAAAATTTTACATTTATGAAAAAATAACGGTACCTTTCACACAAAAGTTAAAAACTCGCAAAGAAATATATTTTTTTTACTTAAAAACGACTACCACGATTTTGATTAAACTTTTTTCATATACTAAAATTAGTACGATCTACTACTAAAAATTATAAAATTTTACACTTAGCGACTATTAATAGTACCTGTCGTATTTTTTATTTTGAATTTTCTCGTTATCGGCTAAACGGATTTAGATGAATTTTTTGATGTTCAAATTTCAGATAAGATTAAATAATATTGCAAATTTTCAAAATAAAGTTTTTGGATTTTTAAAAAAAGTTTCAATTTTTTTTTGAAAATTCGATATCTCAAAAATGGGTTAACAATTTTGTTAAAAATTTTGTTTTTATATACACATAAATAATACTTATGATTTGCATGCCAACATTTGTTCTTAAAAATGTTTTTAGAATTTTATATATAAAAAATTAATTTTTTAAAGGTAAGCACAAGTATATGAAGGATTAAAAACTCAAACCATTTAAAAGCTAAACAAAATAAAATGCACGACGTGGTCGCACATACTTGCTCTTATGTTCAAGAGGCTTGGCGCTTAAGAAAATTGCATATAAAGACATGGAAATTATAAGAGAAAAGTGTAGAAAAGCATCAAATAAAAGGGTGTCCAGCGGGAATTTTTCATCTTTAAATTGCAATTATCGAAATACTAGAGGGTTGAGGTAAGCAGGAGGGTTGGTCAAAGTGCAGGATTTGCGGAATTGTTAGTTGCCATGATCCACTTGTCGAGAGAGGTGGAGCAATATTTGAAGTGCTGTGAATCATTGGTACGTGCGCGTCGCGCTTTGTGTGGGTACTCATTTTAATATTTGACGCTTAAATGATGGGCCGAGCAAGCAACTTATCTGGTCGTGGGTACAAAGATTCAGGCAAGAAGGCACAATGGTCATGGTCAATACCTAGACCTATTCCTGGACCATCAACGTCAGCAACAACACCAGAACATGTGTATCAAGTTCGAAATGAAATTATTCGAACTCCACGTAAATCGATAAGGAAGAAGAAATATCAACAGTGCATGTTATTTTGAATAATTAATTAAACATCGACCCCTACAAAATGCAAATGTAAGAGTGCATTGAAAAACGGCCATCTTTTGGATAATATCCACATTGTTATTCAACATTTAATTGAAATAAAAATAAATAAAAACGATGTAGTTTTTTTTAATTGAAAATATTCCGCTGAACACCCTTTTTTTAAACTAGCTAAAACCATTCTTTTGATAGTTTGTATGAAAAAAAAATAAAAACCAACTTTGGAGCAGTTTTTGAAAAACTAATTTCATAATCAAATTCTTAAAACATTTTTAAGGAAAAATTTCGGTGTGCAAATCTTAAGTGTTTACTTATTGTTATTTGTATATCAAACAAATTAAAAAAAATTGTCAACCCGTTTTTGAGATATCGATTTTTCAAAAAACATAATTTTAAAAATTCAAAAAAATTTTGATGTGCAACATTATTTGAACTCGTTTGACACTTGAACATAAATTTTTTTTATATAAATCGGTTCAGCTGATTATGAGAAAATTTAAAAAAAAAATTCCTTGAGAGGTACAAAAAGATGCAAAGAAGTGTCAAATTTTACATTTACGTACGAAAAGAAGTTTAATCAAAATCGTAGGTGCCGTTTTTGAAAAAAAAAATATTTTACTTAACGGTATGTACTTTTGTATGGAATAGGTACCGTTATTTTTTCATAAAAGTAATTTTTTTTTTCTTAAATTAATTTAGAAAGTACATATTATAAAACTCTTGTGTATTTGTGTTCCATAAAAATATATCAGTCGTTTTGAAATATTAGATTTACACAAAAAAATTGAAACATTTTTTTAAAATCCAAAAAATTTTTCGAAAATATTGGTAGCAAAAACTTTTAATAGTTTTAGTAGATTCTTTTTAGAAAAATTATTGAAATCATAAGTACCGTTTTGAAGATAATGGAAAAAAATGGTTCTTTGGGAGGTACCATTAATAGGTAATCATTTTTTGAAAAATGGTTTCCCATTTGAAGGTTTCTAGCCTTTACTAAAGGAAATTTATTTAATTTTTTTAAAGAAAAGTTGTAGAGCCGTTTTTGACAAAAACAACGAGTAGGTGCATATGAAAAATTGCTAAAAAATTGTCCTTTTCCAAAAAAAAATTCAAAAAAAATTTTGTATGTACTTTGAGTTGAACTCAAGGATCTAACTAAAGGAAAACTGTGAAATAGTCTAAATGAATGTTTTCTTGTCATTTTTTTTAGCAGAGTAAAATCAAAAGACTTGATTCAATGGGAACAATATACAGAATGAAAATTTATTATAAATTATTATCAATAAACAACATTATCAAAACTTAGATACTTAATAATTTTGATCGCAAGTATAAACTTAACAAGTATTTCAACACCCCCACTCGAACAAAATTTACCTTAAACATAAGCCCATATTGATTCAAAATAGCTTTTTATGGCCTTTAGTCCTATAAATTGGCGTTTCGTTCGGCTTACTCACTTGAACTCATCAGTGACATAGTGAGGGCTTTGTCATACGCAATTTATATTAAGTTCAGTTCAACTTACATGAATTTTTCAACGAAAATCCACTGTAAACTATATCCAACAAGATTAGAATTCCTAATCATTAAGCTGGAAGTTTTTTTTGCCCTGGGCCAGGCATAGTTTCTATATAAGAAGGTTTTATAATACAAATTCTATATACTACTGAAATAAATCAGCCAAGTAGAAGACTTAGCATTAAGGATTGGACTTGTTGAATTATTGATTCAAAATAGCTTTTTATGGCCTTTAGTCCTATAAATTGGCGTTTCGTTCGGCTTACTCACTTGAACTCATCAGTGACATAGTGAGGGCTTTGTCATACGCAATTTATATTAAGTTCAGTTCAACTTACATGAATTTTTCAACGAAAATCCACTGTAAACTATATCCAACAAGATTAGAATTCCTAATCATTAAGCTGGAAGTGTTTTTGCCCTGGGCCAGGCATAGTTTCTATATAAGAAGGTTTTATAATACAAATTCTATATACTACTGAAATAAATCAGCCAAGTAGAAGACGTATGACAAAGCCCTCACTATGTCACTGATGAGTTCAAGTGAGTAAGCCGAACGAAAGGAAGAAGAAATATCAACAGTGCATGTTATTTTGAATAATTAATTAAACATCGACCCCTACAAAATGCAAATGTAAGAGTGCATTGAAAAACGGCCATCTTTTGGATAATATCCACATTGTTATTCAACATTTAATTGAAATAAAAATAAATAAAAACGATGTAGTTTTTTTTAATTGAAAATATTCCGCTGAACACCCTTTTTTTAAACTAGCTAAAACCATTCTTTTGATAGTTTGTATGAAAAAAAAATAAAAACCAACTTTGGAGCAGTTTTTGAAAAACTAATTTCATAATCAAATTCTTAAAACATTTTTAAGGAAAAATTTCGGTGTGCAAATCTTAAGTGTTTACTTATTGTTATTTGTATATCAAACAAATTAAAAAAAATTGTCAACCCGTTTTTGAGATATCGATTTTTCAAAAAACATAATTTTAAAAATTCAAAAAAATTTTGATGTGCAACATTATTTGAACTCGTTTGACACTTGAACATAAATTTTTTTTATATAAATCGGTTCAGCTGATTATGAGAAAATTTAAAAAAAAAATTCCTTGAGAGGTACAAAAAGATGCAAAGAAGTGTCAAATTTTACATTTACGTACGAAAAGAAGTTTAATCAAAATCGTAGGTGCCGTTTTTGAAAAAAAAAATATTTTACTTAACGGTATGTACTTTTGTATGGAATAGGTACCGTTATTTTTTCATAAAAGTAATTTTTTTTTTCTTAAATTAATTTAGAAAGTACATATTATAAAACTCTTGTGTATTTGTGTTCCATAAAAATATATCAGTCGTTTTGAAATATTAGATTTACACAAAAAAATTGAAACATTTTTTTAAAATCCAAAAAATTTTTCGAAAATATTGGTAGCAAAAACTTTTAATAGTTTTAGTAGATTCTTTTTAGAAAAATTATTGAAATCATAAGTACCGTTTTGAAGATAATGGAAAAAAATGGTTCTTTGGGAGGTACCATTAATAGGTAATCATTTTTTGAAAAATGGTTTCCCATTTGAAGGTTTCTAGCCTTTACTAAAGGAAATTTATTTAATTTTTTTAAAGAAAAGTTGTAGAGCCGTTTTTGACAAAAACAACGAGTAGGTGCATATGAAAAATTGCTAAAAAATTGTCCTTTTCCAAAAAAAAATTCAAAAAAAATTTTGTATGTACTTTGAGTTGAACTCAAGGATCTAACTAAAGGAAAACTGTGAAATAGTCTAAATGAATGTTTTCTTGTCATTTTTTTTAGCAGAGTAAAATCAAAAGACTTGATTCAATGGGAACAATATACAGAATGAAAATTTATTATAAATTATTATCAATAAACAACATTATCAAAACTTAGATACTTAATAATTTTGATCGCAAGTATAAACTTAACAAGTATTTCAACACCCCCACTCGAACAAAATTTACCTTAAACATAAGCCCATATTGATTCAAAATAGCTTTTTATGGCCTTTAGTCCTATAAATTGGCGTTTCGTTCGGCTTACTCACTTGAACTCATCAGTGACATAGTGAGGGCTTTGTCATACGCAATTTATATTAAGTTCAGTTCAACTTACATGAATTTTTCAACGAAAATCCACTGTAAACTATATCCAACAAGATTAGAATTCCTAATCATTAAGCTGGAAGTTTTTTTTGCCCTGGGCCAGGCATAGTTTCTATATAAGAAGGTTTTATAATACAAATTCTATATACTACTGAAATAAATCAGCCAAGTAGAAGACTTAGCATTAAGGATTGGACTTGTTGAATTATTGATTCAAAATAGCTTTTTATGGCCTTTAGTCCTATAAATTGGCGTTTCGTTCGGCTTACTCACTTGAACTCATCAGTGACATAGTGAGGGCTTTGTCATACGCAATTTATATTAAGTTCAGTTCAACTTACATGAATTTTTCAACGAAAATCCACTGTAAACTATATCCAACAAGATTAGAATTCCTAATCATTAAGCTGGAAGTGTTTTTGCCCTGGGCCAGGCATAGTTTCTATATAAGAAGGTTTTATAATACAAATTCTATATACTACTGAAATAAATCAGCCAAGTAGAAGACGTATGACAAAGCCCTCACTATGTCACTGATGAGTTCAAGTGAGTAAGCCGAACGAAACGCCAATTTATAGGACTAAAGGCCATAAAAAGCTATTTTGAATCAATAATTCAACAAGTCCAATCCTTAATGCTAAGTCTTCTACTTGGCTGATTTATTTCAGTAGTATATAGAATTTGTATTATAAAACCTTCTTATATAAGCCCATACTATTTGAACAGTATTTATGTTTTTCCGCTGTAACTGGTTTTGTCAAATTATCTGCAACCATGAATTCAGTTCCAATTCCAACGAAGTTAATAATATTCATATTTCTTTTTTCGCGTATAAAATGGTGTCGAACATCAATATGCTTGGATCTTGATAAGTACTTGCTAGTTGATGCCAAATGAATTGCACTTTTGTTGTCGCAATATATAGACGTGGCTGAATTTTTAAAATCTTGATTGAGTTCAATTTCGAGACCACGAATCCACATTACCTCTTGAGTTGATGCCGAAAGTGCCATATACTCGGCTTCTGTTGTAGATAGAGCAACAGTTGGCTGATGTTTCGTTGCCCAAGACACAGCACCTCCTTGTAAGATACATACGTATCCAGTGACGGATCTTCTTTCATCACAATCATTTGCCCAGTCGGAGTCTGAGTAAATCTTGCATTCAGAATTTCCATTTTTAGAAAATTTCAGTTTTGTTGCTTTTGTTCCTTTAAGATATCTGAATATTCTCTTCACAGCAGCCCAATGTTCTTTGCCAGGACAGTTATTGAATTTGCTTAATTTGTTAACTGCAAAACATATATCTGGCCGAGTGCATTGCGCTGCAAACATCAAACTTCCAATAGCTTGCTGGTAAGGTACTTTAGCCATTTCTTTTTCTTCATCTGGTGTTTTTGGAGACATCTCTTTCGATAGTTTTGTATTGACATCCATAGGAGTTCCTATAGGGTTAGACTCCTCCATATTATATTTTATCAGCATTTCAGAAATATAACTTTCTTGATCCAAATAAATCCCATCTTTGTCACGTGAAATCTGAATTCCTAGGCATTGCTTCGCAGTTCCCAAGAACTTCATTTTGAACTCTTTCATCAAATTTGATTTTAGATTTTCGAAATATGCCATTTCATTGGTGAAGATAAGGATATCATCAACATAGATTGCGAGAAATGTCATGCTTTTACCCTTACGATGAAAAAATATACAAGGATCCACTTTTGAACGCTTCAATTCCAGTTTTTGGAGAACTCGGTCCAACTTAGTGTTCCAAACTAAACTTGATTGTTTTAGTCCATAAACGGCTTTGTTTAATTTCATCACTTGACCTTCTCTTCCGATCGAAACCCCTTTCGGTTTTTCAACATAAATTTCTTCACTTAACTCACCTTGAAGAAAAGCGGTAACAGCATCCATCTGTTGAATCTCCAAATCATATCTCGCTGATAAGGCAATCAAGTACCGGATAGATGAGTATCTGACTACAGGTGAATAGGTTTCTTCATAGTCAATACCTTTCTTTTGGGTAAAACCTTTTACCACTAGACGAGCCTTGTATCGCACACCATCTTTTTCATCTTTCTTTGTTTTGAAAACCCATTTGGTCTTGATGATATTGGCTCCAGCAGGCTTATCTACACATTTCCAGGTATCATTTTCTTCGAATGACTTCATTTCACACTGCATTGCTTCTATCCATTTTTCTTTATCGCTCCTAGATAGTGCATCTTCTATATCTTCAGGATCTTCAAAAGTATTAGTCTTCTCAGCATTGTAAACCACCTTAGGTAACTTTGATATCCTTTCACTTCGACGTATCAAACTAGTTGTCAATACTCATGATCATCGGCTTATACTCATCTGGTAGTCCTTTAAGTAATAAGCTTCCAACCCATTCATCATTGACTACAAACCCAATTTCATTTAATTTTTGAGCTGTCGAAATGATTTGGCTGACATAATCTTCTACAGATGAGCACTCTACCAATACCACCGAGCACAGCTTTTGCAGCAACCCAATGTGTCTGTCTAAGCCTGAGTCTTGAAAAAGATTTTGCAGCGCTGTCCATACCTCCTTTGAAGTTTTTGCATCCCTAACATGGACATAGAGACTCTTGTCGATAGCTAAGATCATCTTACATCGAGCAGTCTTGTCTTTAGCAAGATCCAAAGCTTCATTTGGAACAGGCTCAATACATTTCCAAGAATCTTCCAGTTCCAATTGCGTCTTCATCGCAAAGCTCCATGTAGACCAATTTTCCGATCCAATAAGCTTTTCCATATGATGGACTCCTAGAGAATTGAGCTGTATAGACATGTTTCCTTTCAAAGAATATATTGTCGTTCAATTAATATTTTACAATGTGTTATGGCCTGGGCCCATAACCTTTTAGCAGAGTAAAATCAAAAGACTTGATTCAATGGGAACAATATACAGAATGAAAATTTATTATAAATTATTATCAATAAACAACATTATCAAAACTTAGATACTTAATAATTTTGATCGCAAGTATAAACTTAACAAGTATTTCAACAATTTTGATGACGACTACGCATTGTTTAGGAACAACACAATTTTGTTCATTTAACTGGTTTGTAAGGCTTTGAAAATTTAGTGAGGAAAAACAATTCGATTAATCAATCTGAAAATCTACAAATCTGCTACAAACGCAAGCCATGCAATCAATATTTTTTAGTTTTTAGTACTTTTTTTAACCTAACGGTGAATGGTAAAAAAAATAATTTTTACAAAACCTTGAAAATTTAAAAATCTTGTAAGACGCCTTCTCAAATTTTCAAAACTGTCTTTGAATTTTTTATAATGTGATTATTTGCTTAAAATATCTTTTTTCATTCAAAGTCAGATAAACAATGCAAAAGAAAATTGTACGACAAAAAAAAATTGAATTAAAGCCGAATAAATAAGGTATTTGACCATTACGGTTCTTGCGATTTTTGAAGTCTTCTATCTCGGGAATTACTAATGCTAAAGAGTTGAAATGGTGAGCCACCTGTGTTTGATCTGCTCAGAAAATACTGCAAATTTGAATTTTCTGACTTTATTGGTACTGAAGTTAGAGGGGGGTTGAAAATCACCTGAGTTTGTCCCTGTAAAAAGGTGCAGTGCCACGAACTTGGCTGGGCACTACCGTGTCCTTTGATTAAAATTAGTTCTAATACGATTTTTTCTCAGTACTGTTTACATGTTGATGTTCCTATTCTATTTTTTGCCATAACTTTTTACTCCCAATATTTTTTCTTTGGCGCCATAGTAAAAATTACTCCATATTAATCGGACTATTCAACTGCATAGAACTTATTCGTGGTGAAAATTAGGACCATTCCCCATAGATTTTTCCAGATTCTTTATTTGCTGGCACATACATACACTCATATGTATGTATTTTAAAAACCATAAATCTTAATTATTTTGAAATCTTTAAACATATAAACTAATTTTTAAAATTAAACAAAATATTTGTATAGGTACTTTAATAAAACGTAATGAACATTTATCAATCGATTATTATTATTCCACATAAAACTTTCATCAGTTCTTTTTCTAAAACAAATGAATAAATCTCTCGATATTCGTTTCTTTCTTCGTATTTATTGTCTAAAAACAACCTCACATTAGAAAGACACTCGCTTGACTTGATGAGAATGGAAAGATAAATGCCAGGAAACGATAGGCGCCAGAAAATTTAAATAAACACATTTCTTACCCACAATCTTTTAAATTATAATTCTGACAAAAAAAAAACTAAGAAGAATGACTTTGATTTCATGTTAAATTACCTCAATGAATTAACAAAGTAAATATCTACACAAAGAAACAAAATAATATAAAGAAGAAAAGCAATTTAAATTATGTATGTATGTAAGCAATTTAATGGACTGTTATGCTATTGTGATCAAATGTGACATTAAGATAATAAAGAAGCCGAAAAAATCACATTTTTTTTTTGTGGTAAGACTTTGGTCATTTAGGTTGATAAAAAAGTGAATTACGTCTTCAGTTGTCATAACATTGTCTAGGTCAAAACATAAGGATTTTGTTTTTTTTTTTTAATTTGAAAGTCTGTAAATGGAAGACTATTTTAGAAAACAACATATTTTTGAGACAATTCTGTAAAAACAACTTTAACGAAGCTTTTTCAAAACCGTTTGAAAAAATTAAATGCGGCCAAGACCGCTCTAAAATGTGAAAACTTTTTTCTTCCAAAGCTGATATTTTGAAGTTTCCTTTTTAATAGCTTTATCACAAATTTTGTATATATCACAGGATTTATATGTAAGTCACTAATTCCATTTTATTTCTTTAATTTTCAGAAAAACTTTCATCAAGGAACAGAAAGTAAAACAAAAACGAATAAAAAAAAATGGCCTTCATTGACAAATTAACAGACACGAATTATAATGTTAAAAGAAATACTCATCATACAGAGAAACTTAACAATATAATATAAAACTCATCAAACGCTTAAAATTTACTACAAAATTATAACAAATAAAAAAAAGATATAAATTAATTAAGAAAATATAGAACAAAGGACATCTACCATGGCAGGTGGTAATGAAACAGCCATTTTCCTGGAGATGTTCGCCAATGAGGAAACTCCACGAGAAGTGATATTCAAGAGCGATTGGTTCAAAAACAATATCACTCAACTTTTCAATATCTCGGAAAAGAACTTAACGAATATATTGGATAGTTACATTGAAGCTGAATTAGACAGTAATCCCGAACGTGATTCCATAGCTTTATTGTCCGTGATATCTGTATGCTATGCTCTGATATTCATCGCTGGCATTTTGGGAAATCTAATAACTTGCATTGTGATCAATAGGAATAAGTTTATGCACACAGCAACGAATTTTTATTTATTTAATTTAGCCGTATCGGATTTAATATTACTGCTATCAGGTGAGATAGTTTTGTGTTTTTTTAATTTCTTTCGTATAATCATTTATTTACATTTACATTTATTACTACTTACCTACGAAACGATATAGACCATGGTGGACTTGAACCTAAAAGTCTGGAAGCAACTTAAAGTCCCTTTAATTTAACCCATCTTATTATAAGCATCAGTTTTAATACATACATACATATGTACAATGTACATTATGTGCGTGTGTCAAGTGAACTCAAATTTTGGTAAATTTTTGAAATATCCCACACAATATTTTGAACGTGGCTTGCAATTTCTAAAATAATAATTATTTTCCCTCCTGTTTTAAACGAACTCAAAAGCTTCAAACACATCCAAAAATGATGCCAGCCTGTCGCCATGAGCTCAAAGGTATCTAATTTTAATATTATCGACATGTTTGTTTCAATTTAATTAGATAGCCACGTTGAAAATGCTTGCGGTTCTTAATAAAATGTTTATCTATGCATTTGTGGTTTTAGATTCCAATACTCTTGTGGGGCATACTTTATTTTATGTTCTCTGAATTAAATAGTGCTGAAATTCAATGCCAAAACAATGAGAGGTGAATCGTAGTAGTGTTTGTAAACCGAAAAATTAAATGGAATTTAATAAGAGAAAATCTGTTAACGAGAAAACCATCATCCACAATTTAATTTTTCTGATGCATATCCTGGCTACTGGGCATATTAGCCGTAGGTGACTATTTTATCAGTTTGAAATGAAACTATAAATAGGTATTATAACTTTTTGTAAAATTTGTTTAATATTTATCTTTCGGTTTATGAGTTTTGAAATTAGTTTTAAGGGAAAATATTTTTCCCACTATCGTAGTATGAAGATACTTATTATAACCTATCACTTTGTCCTCGGTATAATACGCACTATTGGAGATCAACCCTAATTTCGAATTTTTTTAGTCAATATTTTTGTCGAGAAAGTGTTGTAAAGTGGTTTAATTATTTAAAAATAATTATCTTGGCCAAAAATATTAATTGCTTAAAGAGTTTGACAAAAGATGAAATAAAATTCAAGGTAGTTTTAAGTTGTTTAGAAATTAGACATTTCGGTTTGCTTCATTTCTTTTTTTTTTTGAACAGTTTTTGTTATGATTTCATGTTTTTAAATGCTGAGCTGTTCGATGTGAAGATCTTTGCGGCTCTGGATCTTTGGCACATGAGGGAAATTGGATTTAAAAAATGCCATCTAATCGGTCAGTAATTGGTCAGAAAAAGTCACCTGGTCCCAGAAATTGGTCAGCCCTAGATAACTTGTAAACAAGGTATAAGCTTTTTCAAGGTCGCTCAAGGTCACGTGCGATTTTTGGCACCTCATTAATGGGAAATTTGCAAGAAATGTATACAATCTGAAAGATTTCTAGATCGTGATAAAAGGTCAACTATTTTCAGTAATTGGTCAGCCATAGATTTTTTTGTATGAATATTTAATGAATTTAAAAAAAAAGTTTCAAAGTCAAAAAGATTGTTGGCACCTCATTTTAGGGAAATTTGCAAAAAATCTGTACCATCTGCGATTTTTTCAAAAATGGTGCCCAATCTGTGGGAAATTGTATATTAAAAATAAATCTAAATTACTTGAAAAATTTTCATGATCAAAATAACGATTAATATCTTAAAAGAAAAGTTTGGAGTAGACACAACTTTGGGTAAAATATCAGTGTTATCACTTTTCGGGAACATTCTTTTTTATGCCAATGGTTACTGTTTTGATCATTTTTACTTGCGATTATAGGTACTATAGATAGGGCAAGTTTTGGATTCGTGCAAAAAAAATTTTTTTAGATAACAATCAAACATGATATTACGATGATAGAGGACACCAAAAAAGTGGATGGCACAATTCTGTCTGTCTGTCTGTCTGTCTGTTCGACTACAGCCTAAACGGCTTGATCGATTTTCTTCAAATGTTGGTACATAGTGGTTTTTGGTGATTCTGCCGACACGTTTTTTTCATTTTTTTTTTTAGAACCAAAAATAACGGTACCTGCCATACAATTTTTTTTTATCAATTTTAAATAAACGTTTTTTTCTCAAAAACGGCTCGACAACTTTTCTTAAAAAAAATTCAAAAAAATGATTTTAGTAAAGGCTTCCTTTGAGTGAAAAAATGGTTATTACTGGTTCCTCCCAAGGAACCATTTTTTTAATTTTTGATTTTCTTCTAAACAGTACGACCGATTTCAATTATTTTTTTTATACAGAAGCTTTCAAAAAATATAAATAGTTTTGTGCACCAAAATTTTTGAAAAATACTTTTTGCATTTTTAAAAAATGTTTCAAAATATTTTTTGGAAAATCAAATATTTCGAAAACGACAGGGTCGATTTTTTTGAAACTCGATATTTATAAGTTTTTTAGTACTTTCTAAAATATTTTTAGAAAAAAATTTACATTTATGAAAAAATAACGGTAACTGCCATACAAAAGTAAAAAAAAACACAAAGCAAAATATTTTTTCTCTCAAAAACGACTCCTACGATTTTGATTAAACTTTTTCTATATACTTAAATAAGTACGATCTACTACCAAAAATTATAAAATTTTACACTTAGCAACTATTAACAGTACCTGTCATAGAACGTATTTTTTTATTTTGAGTTTTCTCGTTATGGGCTTAACGGATTTAAATGATTTTTTTATATACAAATTTCAGATAAGATTTAATAATATTGCATATCAAAATTTTCAAAAAAAAGTTTTTGGATTTTTAAAAAAAGTTTCAAATTTTTTTTTTGAAAATTCGATATCTCAAAAACGGGTTGACAATTTTTTTTCAAATTTTGTTTTTATATACACCTAAATATATACTTCAGATTTGCGTACCAAAATTTGTTCTTAAAAATGTTGTAAGAATTTTATATATACAAAATTAATTTTTTAAAAAACCGCTCCAACGATTTTAAATATTTTTTTCCCATACAATCATATTTAATCAAGAATTAAAATGGCATTCTTTTTTTTCACCTCAAACTGTCAAAAGAGCTGGTTTAGCCAATTTAAATGTCGTATTTCATGCTTCTCTATACATTTTTCTCTCATAATTTCAATGTTTTTATATACAATTTTCTTAAATCGAATGGCTAAAATCCCGAATGCCAGAGTCCCGAATGACAGTATCCCGATTTTTAGTACCATAATACCAAAATTAAATTTTTGTAGGTAATGCTCATATTTGTTTTCGTTCCTATTGATATACTAGTTGATCTTTGATGTCCAAAGTGGGCAAGTTAAGCGGTTTTTTGAAACTTGCAGGGCATCTTTCACTTTTTTTTAACCCTTTCAAGAATGTTCCTTAAATAACTATTTTACTTGTATTTAAAAATATCGGTACCTACCATATGATAAAATAGAAAATAAATCCAAAGGTCTGATGTCACACAACCGGAATTCTCAATAAAGACATTCGCTCACTGTATGTACCATTAAATTTTATAAAATAAAAACTATAGCTTTTGTATTTATAATAATTACATCAAGTTAAGAAAATAAAATTTTCTGCTAAACATAGCCTCTGATTTATCACATTTTAATAAAAGAATTCGTTTATCACAAACATTCTATTCGAAAATTATTTCTCTTTTAATTTCTCTTTAAATTATTATTAATTATGTGATAAACAAGATTTTCATATTTTTCGAATTGATTATTGTGAAACTAGAACTTCACATGAGCTTTTTAAAATTACCTGATTGAATTTTTCAAGAGTTCAAATTTTGCTAAAATATAAAAATTTTGTTTATCACAAAAGCCAATTCAAAAATTTTAAAGAGAAATAACTTTTGAATCGATGTTTTGTGATCAACGAAATTCGCGCAAATTTTTAAAATTAAATTTTCTGAAATTTTAAAAACAAATTTTCCAAAAAGTAAGTTCGAAAATGTATTCTTTTTAAATTTTTACCTTTTTGAACTTTCAAAACCCCAAATCAAAAAAATTAATTTTGAAAAATTAAATTTGATTATTTTAAAACTCTTGTTTTTACTAGGTTTATCCTTTCTTCTTATTGTGCATGAGCCATAACTCTGTCTCACGCCTTCTATAATATTGAAGCCAATTTTTTTGAAAGCATCATTGACATTAGATTTTGAGCAACCAAGGTTAGAAGAATGTGCACAAAAGTATTTTTGTAAAGGTTTTTGACCCTTTAACTATGAGCTCATAAATTTTCTTGTTTCTTTTTTAATTGATATTCATTAATATCTTTCTTCAAATATAAAATAAATTGTTAGATTGACTTCTAACCCACTTTCTTAAAAAAAAATATGAACCTAACATCCACTCCTTTCTGGAGTTTTAGCCCACTTGGGTGAACTATAAGTTCATAGCGCATTTATGGACTTGTAACCTAATCAAGTAAGGTGCCTCACTTTGAAAACTTTAATGATTGATTTTGAAACTTTTTGGAAGTAAAATCATTTATTATTTTGATGGACAAATAAAGCTTAAGACTTAATTCATATTTCTAGCCAAAAAAATAGTTCAAATAGGCCCAACTTTCCACATAAAATGACTTTTCTTAATTCAATGATAGAACTACCTTACCAATGATCATTGAAAAATTAAAAGTAATTTTTTGTGGAAAGTTGGGCCTATTTAAAATTTATTAGTAAAGTCTTGAGCTTTGTTTGTCCACCAAAAATAATAAATTATTTTGCTCTCTCAAAATCAATCATTAAATTTTTCAATTAAAAGTTTCAATGAAAGCTATAACTGGCACCTAAACCAAAAGCACATTATGGACTTTTCGCCAGTATGGACTTTTGGGCTATGGACTTTTATCTTAACGAACATTACTCAAAAAACATATTTTTTTTTTTTAATATCTTTTTTGCTAAAAAATCTTGTTAAAAATGTGCAGAACTAGAGATTTCACGACGAAAACTTTCAAGAACTTCGAAAACAAAAATGGTTTTCCATAAAAAGAAATGGAGTCCATCTTTAAAAAGTTTGCGGTATTTAAGAAACATTTTTTACTTGCGATATAGGTACTATAAGGCAAGTTTTGGATTCGTGCAAAAGAAAAATTTTGAGATAACAATCAAACATGATATTAGAGAACACCAAAAAAGTGGGTGGTACAATTCTGTCTGTCTGTTTGTCTGTTTGTCTTCAGCCTAAGCGGCTCGATCGATTTTCTTCAAACTTGGTAGTGGTATTTGGTGATTATGCCCACACGTTTATTTCATTTTATTTAGAACCAAAAATAACGATACCTGCCATACAATTTTTTTTAGTAATTTTACAACTTAATTTTAGTAAAGACTTTCTTTTGGTGGAAGACCATTTTTCAAAATGGTTATTAATGGTAGGTACCACCAAAGGAACCATTTTTTAATTTTTGATTTTCTTCAAAAGGATTGGGTACGAAATGTCGACTTTTAAAATATCGACTCCATAAGATCGACTTTTAAAATCTCGACAGAAAAAATATCGACTGGTTAAAAGACCGACAGATCAAAATATAGACACAAATTTGACCGACTTTTTAAATGTCGATTTTTCAAAATGTCGATTCTCAAAATGTCGACAGTAATCGAGATTTTATGAATCGAGATTTCAAAAGTCGACATTTTAAAAGTCGACATTTTAAAAGTCGACATTTTGAAAGTCGACATTTTGATCAGATCATAGTTTAGGGAATGATGTTTACAAGCGCGCGCTTGTAAACATCATTCCCTAAACTATGATCTGATCATTATTATCTAATATCGCATTGTCACAGTTCAATAAATCGCATTTTTTCATCCAGAAAATGAGGCAGTTAAAAGTTCGAAATATTAGGTTAAGTGTAGGTAGGCAACAAAAATGCGTTCTATTGAACTTTCTTGAAGCTAAACTAAAGGTATTATAAAATTAATAATTACCTAAATAAGTTAATTATTATAAGAATCAAATAAGAACTTGTGTCTTAAACTTCTTAAATTTTCCACAGCATCAAATAACTATTAAGTTCCAGTTAAAAAATCAGACAAGAATTTATGATTCTTGAGTTTATAGTTATTCCGTACAAACATTTAAGGCAGAGCGTTGTTCTTTGGGTTACTTTCAAATGATCGACAGACAAAATATCGAGAAGTCAAAATGTCGACTGGTTAAAATGTCGATTTATATTTTATATCGACTTTTCTGTATGGGAAAAATTCCAACAAGTCGATATTTTTCTCGACTTCTATCAGAGCAGTCGACTTTTTGTCAAATCGACATTTTAAACTGTCGACATTTTCATAAGTCGGTAAAAACAAAGTCGGTATTTTAACTTTCAAAGAAGTCGATAAAAGTCGACATTTTAACCAGTCGACATTTTTTTTGTCGGTCATTCGTACGTAACCCTCTTCAAAACGGTACAACTGATTTCAATTATTTTTTTACAGAACTTTCTAAAAAATATAGATAGTCTTGTATACCAAAATTTTTTTAAAAATATTTTTGGATTTTTAAAAAATGTTTCAAATATTTCGAAAACTACAGGATTGATTTTTTTGAAACTCGATATTTAAGATGTGTTTTAGTACTTTCTAAAATAGTTTTAGAAAAAAAATTACATTTATGGAAAAATAACGGTACAAAAAGTTAAAAAACCACAAAGGAAAATACTTTTTATCTTAATAATGACTCCTACGATTTTGATTAAACTTTTTTAATATACTAAAATTAGTACGATCTACAACCAAAATTATAAAATTTTACACTTAGCAATGGTACCTGTCATAGAACGTATTTTATATTTTGAATTTGCTCGTTATCGGCTTAACGGATTAAGGTGAATTTTTTTTACAAATTTCAGATGAGATTAAATAATATTGCATATCAAAATTTTCAAGAAAAAGTTTTTGGATTTTTAAAAAAAGTTTCAAATTTTTTTTTTTGAAAATTCGATATCTCAAAAACGGCTTGACAATTTTCGTTCAAATTTTGTTTTTGTATACACATAAATATATACTTCAGATTTGCATACCAAAATTTGTTCTTAAAAATGCTGTAAGAATTTTATATATAAAAAATTAATTTTTTAAAAAACCGCTCCAACGATTTTAAATATTTTTTTCCCATACAATCAAATTCAATCAAGAATTAAGATGACATTTTTTTTTTTCACCTCAAACTGTCAAAAGAGCTGGTTTAGCCAATTTAAATGTCGTATTTTATGCTTCTCTATACATTTTTCTCTCATAATTTCAATGTTTTTAAATACAATTTTCTTAAATCCGCAGTGTCTTGAACATAAGAGCAAGTACGTGTGACCCAGTCGTGCATTTTATTTATATTTTAAACATGAAAAAAGTTGTGGAAACGCCTCTAGATGCCAAACTCGTGTTGGAAAATAAAAATTGATATTTTGAAAAATGAGTGTTGAGTACGCACCTTCGGTTAAAATTTGAATGTTGCAATTTTTCATACTTTTGTATGTCAAACTTTATGACATCCCCTTTTTTAGTAATTTTTAACGTGGAAAAAAGTTGCAGTAACACCCCAGGACGTCAAACGTCACTTGGAAAAATAATGATCGATTATTAGAAGAAAAGCGTTAAGCATAGACATTTGGGTAAAATGTCAGTGTTGCCACTTTTCGAATGGCTAAGGGCCCGAATGCCAGAGTCCCGAATTACAGTATCCCGATTTTTAATACCATAATACCAAAAATGAACTTTTTGTAGGTAATGTTCATATATGTTTTCGTTTCTATTGATATACTAGTTGATCCTTGATGTCCAAAATGGGCAAGTTAAGCGGTTTTTTGAAACTTGCAGGGCATCTTTCACTTTTTTTTAACCCTTTCAAGAATGTTCCTTAAATAACTATTTTACTTGTATATAAAAATAACGGTACCTACCATATGATAAAATAGAATATAAATCCAAAGGTGTGATGTCACACAACCGGAATTCTCAATAAAGACATTCGCTCACTGTATGTACCATTAAATTTTATAAAATAAAAACTTTAGCTTTTGTATTTATAATAATTACATCAAGTTAAGAAAATAAAATTTTCTGCTAAACATATGTAGCCTCTGATTTATCACATTTTAATAAAAGAATTCGTTTATCACAAACATTCCATTCGAAAATTATTTCTCTTTTAATTTCTCTTTAAATTATTATTTATTATGTGATAAACAAGATTTTCATATTTTTCGAATTGATTATTGTGAAACTAGAATTTCACATGAGCTTTTTAAAATTACCTGATTAAATTTTTCAAAAATTCAAATTTTGCTAAAATTCAAAAATTTTGTTTATCACAAAAGCCAATTCAAAAATTTTAAAGAGAAATAAACTTTTGAATCGATGTTTTTTGATCAACGAAATTCGCGCAAATTTTTAAAATTAAATTTTCTGAAATTTTAAAAACAAATTTTCCAAAGAGTAAGTTCAAAAACGTATTCTTTTTAAATTTTTACCTTTTTGAACTTTCAAAACCCCAAATCAAAAAAATTAATTTTGAAAAGGACAATCGGCAAAACTGTATGGAAGGTGGTCTAGGAACCAATAAAAACGAGTCGTATTTCGTTGGAAAGGTATTTTTATGCGCTACAATAGTCACTATGGCAGTTCGAGTTCATTTCAAATCACTGTGTGAAAAAAGTTATTTACTAACCAAGGTTTTGTTTTGGTACATTTCAGTTCGGAGCAAATTCATACAAACTGGTCTTACCAATACCAATAATATGTATGTCGCTGAAAAGGTATTTTTATGAACAATAATAGTTTCCATAACAACTTATTTAAAATCGCTGTGTGGAAAAAGTTATTCGCTGTTTTAGGGAATTTTGGTACAGATAAAATTTATGGAGCATGGGTAGAAAGTAGCGAATAACTTTTTTCACACAGTGATTTGAAATAAACTGCCTCATTAACTATTGTAGTACATAAAATTTCCTTTCCAACGACATACGTCCCGTTGTTATTGGTTGAACTTGCGTTCACACTTTTTGCACATACTAAAAAAAAAGCATTTTTTCACACTAAAATGAACCACAATAATTCGTTAGTTTTCGAATAACTTTTTTCACACAGTGATTTGAATAGAACTGCTATTAAAGGTACTGTAGGTAATGAAAATACCTTTCCAATGACATATATATTGTTGTTATTTGCTTGACCAGTTTTCATAAATTTTGCCCATACTAAATATATTTTATTCATACTAGAATGCACCGGAACACAATTCTATTTAGCGAATAACTTTTTTCGCACAGCAATTTGAAGTTAGCCGTCATATTAGCTATTGTAGTTCATAAAAATACCTTTCCAACGACATATGTCTCGTCGTTATTGGTCCTGTTGTCCTATTCTCCTTTAAATTTGATTATTTTAAAACTCTTGTTTTTACTAGGTTTATCCTTTCTTCTTATTGCGCATGAGCCATAACTCTGTCTCACGCCTTCTATAATATTGAAGCCAATTTTTTTGAAAGCATCGGTCACATTAGATTTTGAGCAACCAAGGTTAGAAGAATGTGCACAAAAGTATTTTTGTAAAGATTTTTGACCCGTTAACTATGAGCTCATAAATTTTCTTGTTTCTTTTTTAATTGATATTCATTAATATCTTTCTTCAAATATAAAATAAATTGTTAGATTGACTTCTAACCCACTTTCTTAAAAAAAATATGAACATAACATCCACTCCCTTCTGGAGTTTTAGCCCACTTGGGTGAACTATAAGTTCATAGCGCATTTATGGACTTGTAACCCAATCAAGTATGGCGCCTCATCTTTGAAAACTTTAATAATTGATTTTGAAACGTTTTGGAAGTAAAATCATTTATTATTTTGATGGACAAATAAAGCTTAAGACTTAATTCATATTTCTAGTCAAAAAAAATAGTTCAAATAGGCCCAACTTTCCACATAAAATGACTTTTTTTAATTCAATGATAGAACTACCTCACCAATGATCATTGAAAAATTAAAAGTAAATTTTGTGGAAAGTTGGGCCTATTTGAAATTTATTAGTTAAGTCTTGAGCTTTGTTTGTCCACCAAAATAATAAATTATTTTGCTCTCTCAAAATCAATCATTAAATTTTTCAATTAAAAGTTTCAATGATAGCTATAACTGGCACCTAAACCAAAAGCACATTATGGACTTTTCGCCAGTATGGACTTTTGGGCTATGGACTTTTATCTTAACGAACATTACTCAAAAAACATATTAATTTTTGTTCTTTTTAGTAATATCTTTTTTGCTAAAAAATCTTGTTAAAAATGTGCAGAACTAGAGATTTCACGACGAAAACTTTCAAGAACTTCGAAAACAAAAATGGTTTTCCATAAAAAGAAATGGAGTCCATCTTTAAAAAGTTTGTGGTATTTAAGAAACATTTTTTACTTGCGATATAGGTACTATAAGGCAAGTTTTGGATTCGTGCAAAAGAAAAATTTTGAGATAACAATCAAACATGATATTAGAGAACACCAAAAAAGTGGGTGGTACAATTCTGTCTGTCTGTTTGTCTACAGCCTAAGCGGCTCGATCGATTTTCTTCAAACTTGGTAGTGGTATTTGGTGATTATGCCCACCCGTTTATTTCATTTTATTTAGAACGAAAAATAACGATACCTGACATACAATTTTTCAACTTAATTTTAGTAAAGACTTTCCTTGGGTGGAAGACCATTTTTCAAAAATGGTTATTAATGGTAGGTACCTCCAAAAGAACCATTTTTTAATTTTTGATTTTCTTCAAAACGGTACAACCGATTTCAATTATTTTTTTTACAGAAGTTTCTAAAAAATATAAATAGTTTTGTGTACCAAAATTTTTGTATAAATATTTCTTAGATTTTTAAAAAATGTTTCAAAATTTTTTGGAAAACCAAATATTTCGAAAACTAAAGGATTGATTTTTTTGAAACTCGATATTTAAGATGTGTTTTAGTACTTTCTAAAATAGTTTTAGAAAAAAAATTACATTCATGGAAAAATAACGGTACAAAAAGTTAAAAAACCACAAAGGAAAATACTTTTTTTTCCTAATAATCCTCCTCCTCCTACTACTCCTACGATTTTGATATACTAAAATTAGTACGACTATAAAATTTTACACTTAGCAACTTTTAATGGTACCTGTCATAGAACGTATTTTATATTTTGAATTTGCTCGTTATCAGCTTAACGGATTAAGGTGAATTTTCTTTACAAATTTCAGATAAGATTAAATAATATTGCATATCAAAATTTTCAAAAAAAAGTTTTTGGATTTTTAAAAAAAGTTTCAAATGTTTTTTTTTTTTTTTTAATTCAATATCCCAAAAACGGCTTGACAATTTTTGTTCAAATTTTGTTTTTATATACACATAAATATATACTTTAGATTTGCATACCAAAATTTGTTCTTAAGAAAGGTTTAAGAATTTTATATATAAAAAATTAATTTTTTAAAAAACCGCTCCAAAGATTTTAATTTTTTTCCCCATACAATCATATTCAATCAAGAACTAAGATGGAATTCTTTTTTTTCACCTCAAACTGTCAAAAGAGTTGTTTTAGCCAGTTTAAATGTCGTATTTCATGCTTCTCTACATTTTTCTCTCATAATTTCCATGTATTTATATACAATTTTCTTAAACCCGCAGTGTCTTGAACATAAGAGCAAGTACGTGCGACCCAGTCGTCAGTATTCAAATAATATGGTGTTTTTAATATGTCATATAAAGGCTTTTAAACTCTACTTTACTTTTTTTAGATATGTCTTGAGCGTATCTTTGCTCCAAAAAAAGTTATGCGCTATTTAGAAAAAAAAAACTTAAAAAATATTATTTTTTCAATTTTTTTATGTTGGTTTTTGTTTACTTCCCCTGTCTTAATTTTTTTTTGTTAAATTTTCTAAACTATCCATTTAGAAAATTTAATTTTGAACAAAAATGTTTAAGTGTAAAATTGTCAAATTCAGCTTAGTTTCCCAGGTATACCAAAAATATGGAAAGTTGCGGCCAGTGTGACCATTTTCTCTGAAACGCATAGGTGAATTAAGTAGCATTTTTGGTTTTAAGCATGCATATGGGCCAAAGAAACATATTCAATTATAAAAACCCTTGCACGTAATTGTTCATTTTTAAAAGGTCTGTGAAGGGTGTTTTGAAAAACGAGAAGCCTTAGCCTTGTACCTAGTATTCCTCAGCTTTCAAAAATAAATTAAGCACCTCTTTTCTACGGGTGCACCTTTTCAACAAGTGTGTTTTTGATAATATTTGCAAATGCACCAAAAAGTTAAACACGAAAACCTGAAAACCCCGAAAAATTTTAAATCTTTTCGTTACTCTTTTCTATTTTTAGTCAGTTCTTTTTATTTTTGAGAATTATTTCTCCGATTTGAATGGGATATACATAGACCCACCTTCCAGACATTTGTTGTATGGTTTCAAGCCAATCTATACGTTCTAGTATCGTTGTCGTATCTTATACAAAACATCCTGATGTATAGCAAGTTCCTCGTAAGGCTTTCATTTACCTTTTTCTAGACAAAAATATCCCTACATTCTCCTATTCCCATGAGAAATAGAGACAACATTTCGAATTGCTTCTTCGGGTTCCTACCCAAACAACATTTGTAATTCAAAAATAGTACTTCTTTATTTTTTAAGGTAAGGATAACATGAAGGACTTCTTGTTTACAATCACTTAAATATACATGAACAAGATTCATGTTGTTTCTATTATACCCCCACAACATGTGTTGTCGTGCGGTATGAAAATGAGTGTTGTTCAATTATGTATTCAATTTGCGAGCTCCAAGTGAATATCAACAAGGCTTTATCAAATTAATTGCATATCGAGGATATGGATATACCAACATAAATAATTTCACAATATTGAACGAAATAATTGTAACACCATTCAATGGTGTGTGTGTTTGTTTAAACAAGAGGAGACTATAATATTTGGAAACACTCTCGTACTCGTGGCTCGAGTAGATGACATTAGGTAATAATAATAAAGTGCATAGATATTTCTATTGATTGTTTTCAATTATTGCATTTGTAGAGGGTATGAATGTGAACTATATTATTTTGTATGCCACACGTCGTAAAATTGTAATTGTATTATTGCTTGGAAATCGCTTTGTAAATAAAAGCAGAGTATTAATGTTAAGGTAAAAGAACAAGGAAAAATACAAAAATATTAGTCGGTTGTGAAGTAAAATTAATAAATAAATGTTGATAAATTAATAAACAAAACATAACTGAATCATTTTTGGCAACGGAAACATGTTGAACAATTGCAAATACCAAAATCCTCCATAATACCAATCAGCAGTTAAGCCTTAACTTGTGCTTTTTAAATCATTTAATCCTCAGACGAGAGAAACAAATTAAACCTTATAATGAGATTTGAGTTCATGATATTCCACCTCTGTTCAAGAGTCTGAAAATCATAAATGTAATTTAATCCGCAACATGTCTGCTACAAAAAAAAATAATATCTGACCATTATATTGCATCAGTACGAGCTCACCTATAGCATAAGTTAACGTTGTAAATACATAATTCAAATTTATGATATTTCGAGTAAAAGTAAATAAATTTTCCGGATAAAATCAAAAACCATTTTCTACCCATACTATGGTTAAATTCAAGTATAAATAATTTAAATTGAGATGTGAAAAATTCTTGAAACCTACCGTTCCATTCTGACTCTCTGAGGGTTGGCGAGGATGATAATTAATTTGATAACACCCAACCCAGTGTATTTATTTCAAGTATAAAATGTAGATAGGTATATCCCTATAAACTCTTAGAAAATCCCTTTTGATATGCGAAAAATAAATTATACAAAGATATTCCTAATTGGTACAATTTTGTAAGAAATGGTCTGCGGATAGGTAGCCTTTTTTAATTAGCAATTTATTTCCGTTGCCTTTGGGCATTTATATAATAAATTTAAAAAACAATATTTTCTTTACCTTCCCACAGTTGTAGGTAATTAATATTTGTCGATCTTCTGGGGAATCATTGTTGGTTGATTAATAAAAAGGAATTTGAATTTTTGGAAAATTGATAAATTTCAAGTTAGTTAGAATGCACAAAAATGAGTCAAAGAATGTTGGAAGGCAATTATTTGCAAATTATTATTTCTAATTTGAAAAGAAATGATGGTGATCGGAAATCTTGTCAGTCGAGTAGCTACTTTAAAATATTCATTTATACCAAATAAACAATAAGAAAACAAAAAAGAGAAAATGTATACAAATTCGTATCAGTAGCATACGCAACAGATGGTAAATTTCGATTCAATGATAAAATAAAAATCACTTTCTGTCAAAGACGTGAATTAGCAAGTAAAAGTGATAAGCGATGGTCGAGTCCAAATCATTTGCGATAATTTGCATTTGCAGGTGCCAAATGTACGATGATAAAATTGAAGAAAAAATAAAAAGTTTACAGGAGAGACAGTTTGTTGAAACCAAGCCTACACCACCAATAATTTTTGTGAGTTATTAGTGTGGAAAGGGACAAAGGACTTTATCATAACAGCCAACTAATCTCCAACGACGTTTGGTGACATTTACATAGAGTGAAGGCTCTCTCAAAGCAACGCGGACAACGGTGCAGGGAACTACATAAGTCCCCGGGAACAGGGTCGTTTCTAGGGGTGGGGCAAATGCCCCAGGCACCTACATAACTATGAAAGGCGCCGTACCGCAAATGGAACGCCACGTTCCGTGAAAGGCGGCACCATGTCACTACGAGGCAGTGGCGACTCCTCTCAGTTGGCTAGGTTGGCTGCGCCAACCCTAAAATTTCGTCTTAAATACACGTACTACAAACAATTTGTTTGTATTAAAACTTGAGAATAAAATATCCTTTTATGTTGATAAAAAAACAACACCCCAATCCGTTTAAATCATTATAAAACCAGCAAAACCTATTTAAATCGAGCCATTCACTGCAACCCCTACGTCCTATATTTATCCCATACAAAGTAGGAATCTCTTTATTTTTCTTTCAATGGCCGTGTTGGCTACACAAATTTGCGCCAACAAATCTCATACAAACTACATATTATTCCCGATGTGCTGTGTCACTCTATCTTTAAGAACAGACCCACAAAAATACCCACACAGGTTGGCTCTATTGAAAGAGCCAACGCCTGGGTAGAAAAATGTGAGTTGATTGCCGACCAGTACCCACCAGTGGAGAACCTAGTTATCTGAAGCAAATGTTTTAGTTCGTATTTTATATGGTTAACTTGAAAAAATCATAACTCCCATTCTACTCATTCGATCTTCAAGGTTAAGGTCTTTAAATAAAGCCAAAATGACACGCTACATTGTGTGAAAAAATCATTGGAAAGGGGTAAAAAATTTCATACTAAAGGGGTGATTAAGTCTGCCTTAAATTCGATTTGCAGCATTCTAAATTCAAAAGTTGATGAAAAATTTCACAATTTGAAAAAACAAAAAATGCTTATTTTTTGCTTATTTTCTCTTCTATTATGTTATACAATGTTTTACCATCAAACCTACATGAGCGGTGCTAAAATTTTTTTAAATGATTTTTTACAAATAAAATGCATTTTAATTAAAAAAACTGATCGACTAAGCTTCATTAATATAATGATTACTCAAACAAATCTGCATGAATCTTTATAATTAAGGTTTTAAAATACTGTCAGTAAGATAATCGTTAGATTTATAAAAAAAATTATTATTTTTTACATGGTAACTATGAAGAAAATGTAAAAACAATTTGAAGTAATTTTTTTTTACACCTACTTAATGGCATTAATATCTAAAAATTTCATATAAATATTGAACATAGAAAAAAAATTTTAATCATGTATTTAAATTTAGTATAAAGACTAAATATATGTAGGTAATCACAAAGTTTATATCCAACACCAGAGCAGGAAATAAATATTATTTGAATTTAATACATTTAAAACATGCTTGTTGTACATTGTTCCGGCCTCACTAAAACGTTAATAACTTTTTTAATTACCAACGGATTTTAATGAATCAGATTTTTTCGATTAACAATTAAAAATACTTTTATTTTAATGTACATCATTGTAAACCACGGAAAAGCTAAGAAAAAATGTACAAAAAAAATCTTTAATTTTTGCATATGAAAATAATTGAAAGAATTCAGTATAAAATGTAACATCAACATTGGTAATTTTTTTTAATATTCCAAAATGAGGTGTCAAATAATGGATTATAATAGTTTAAATTATTTTCAGCCCAACAAAATTATAAAAAAACTTCACAAGAAATTTTAGGGGGAAACAAACTTAGGGTATCTATATAAATATATTTATGGTTTTCGAGGACATTTACCTGAAAAATACATAACTTGAATATTAAGGAACTAAAATACACCTTATTTATGATTTAGTATTTGTCTAAAGAAATCAGAAATATCTAAATTATAAAGCTCTATTGGAAGTAAAATATCAAAAATGTGTTCTTAGAAAAGTCTCACATTAAAAACTACTAAATTAATCCCCCTTTTGGCAAACTATATGGCTTTTATTTACTAACCAAGTCCACAAAATGGATTTAATTTTTCAAAATTCTATTTCACTAATCCTAATAAAAAATTTGATATATGAAACATTGCTGTACGTTGCTCAAAAGCTTGAGTATTGATTTTCAATTTATTAATTAACTATAAGAAAATTCACA
This sequence comes from Dasysyrphus tricinctus, assembly GCA_963921185.1. Classification (NCBI taxonomy): domain Eukaryota; kingdom Metazoa; phylum Arthropoda; class Insecta; order Diptera; family Syrphidae; genus Dasysyrphus; species Dasysyrphus tricinctus. The sequence goes on from OY992530.1 coordinate 61,527,031, forward strand.
TTTTGATAATTTCCAAGGTAGCCGTAGAAACCAAATAAAATCAAAAATTGTCGATCCAACTGCATTAAATTTGCTATTAGTCGAGAAATTCTGCTTTGATTTTTAAAAATAAGGTGTCTGTAGTTGGTGTTTTTCTATTTTAGCTCAGAGCAGATCAGATTAGATTCAAAACACAAAAATAATTGAATCAGAGGGCTCAGATAATAAAATTTTTAATTTCTGAATCTGATCTGATCTGCTTTGAGTTAAAAAAGAAAAACGCCATATAGAGAGATTAGTCCTCAATTTTTTAGAGCGTTACAGTTTACAGGTTACATTTTCATAAAATTTGAGTAGCTGAGATGCTTCGAAAGTCTTAAAAGCATGTTTTTTACTATATTTACAATAATTTCATCCTTATTTTAAATGTGTTTAAATATATGTAATAATTTGGACTAGTGTGTCAATAGAGAAAGAAATGTTGTCGAAGATAAGAAAAAGTGAAAATTTTTAGGAACCGGTTCTCGAAATTTGTTTGAAAATAGAGCGACGACTGGATTTTATGTAGGTATATATAAATGCGTTGAATTAAAACTCATTATAGAGGAAAACAATAAAAAAAATTTTCTTTTATTACATTCAGCTTTGATCAAAGGAATTTTTGTAGCCAACCCAGAACTCAAGACCAGAAATCGCCACTGCTACGAGGCGAACTTACGGAGGAAACATTGAAAAATTATTATTGCGATATATTTACGATATATTCGAAAACATCATCTGTGGTGCAGCTTTGCAGGAAAAAATAGAAATGACGAATAAGATATTGAAAAGCCGGAGAGCGTGGTAAACGTCAAATTCATTTGCAAGCAAATTGACTTGATCAAACCAAACCATACTTGATGATAGCAATATCTGCGTCAAAGAACAGCGATCATTTGACCATCCAATTGACTTTGATTTGACGTTTTCAAAAACGGCCGATATTTTGATCAGTTAAAAATTTGGGGAATGATATTTAATAGTGCGCCTAACTTGCTTTGAATTGTTATCAATCTAATTAAGGGACCGGAAGAAAATGTGTCTTAAACAGAATATAAAATAATATATGTATATGTATATAAGAAATCAAAAAACTGTTAAGTTCGTGTTAAAAGTCAGACAAGAATGTATAATTCGAGCTTTTGCTGATTCCGTGCAAACATCCCAAGCAGAGCGTTGTGTTTTAAGTTTCGTAAGAATGAAAAATGGTAAATTGTTAAAATATCGACAGGTTAAAATATTGATTCATATCGATTTATTGTATGTACTAAGCGTTGGGAAAAATATCGACAAGTAGATAAAGTCGATCCTTTCCTCGACTTTTTTCAAGACACCTGACTTTTTGTCGAGTCAAAAATCAAAAGGCCAACATTTAATGAATCAGTAAATATCTAGTATTTTCCGGTACCTTCTACGCAACCTATACAGAAATAAGTTGGTACTGGTTTGGAGTCCGTATAAATACGGTGGAATTGACACGATTTATTATTTTATTACTCCGTATAAAAATTTTTGATTTTTGTAAAAAATCAATCTTGTTAGTAAAATAGAAATACATTTTACAATTGATGGATATGTAGGATAAGTTTAAAGTTTCTTTACCTAAATCCAGATTCTTTAAATGCAAAAGAAATTTTGCATTCACCAACCTCGCACCCATAGTGTGCCCTAGGCGGGAGGTTGCAGGGTGGCAGCATGCCCCCCATACATACCTCACTGTTTATTCGCCGTAATGCATTGTCTTATAAAAATACAGTGCTAGTACCCAGCATTACGGCGAATAAACAGTGAGAATGCATGCTGCCTCCCTGCAACCCCCCTGCTTGGGCACACTATAGGATTTGGGGACGGTACAAGGCTTGATTTGAAATCATTCAAGAGGTCAGCGAATTCAATGATGATGAGGCATAAAGCTGCAGTGATGTAAAGTGTGATAAGACTGCTGGGTTTTTGTTTTAACAGAGTTGACTCACTTACGCAAATTGGCTTGGTATTGATGCTGAATTATGACGCGACCAAAGTCCCAAGTCACTGAACACTGATTGGCCAAAGCTTTGTGGTTAGAAAATAAGAAGGGACAAGGGCTTAATCAAAATATACTCCATAACCTAGGGTTTTGTAAATTAAAGGAATTAAAAGAAGTTAAAAATAATAAAAGTGATTTTGAAAGTAACAAATTAGCTACGTAAAAATCTGAGGAAAATTGTAAATAATTGGAGGAGCGCTTTTGGGAACGGGAAGGCATTGTTCATGAAGCAGGTAAGGAAAACTAGTTTATGGGAAGGAGGGATTGGCAAAAATTGTATAGATAAGTATGTAAAGTGCATATTGGTTTTGGTAATATATTGTCTTTTCTTTTATTTCTTGAGTCGTTTTACTGAGATAATACTCTCAATTGGTTTAATCGTTTGGCTGTTGCTTATCGTATAAGTTAATTTCGAAAAGTACGGAATTCGCAAATCCTTTCAAAATCCTTGAAATCTTTCAAGACCAAGCGTTAACTGTCCATCTTGAATTAGATATATTTCTTTGTTCCCTTTTGCAAACAATTCTGGGCTTTAGACCTTCCTTATTGCAAGGCTTCCCTGGCAAAATAAATTATTTCAAATAACCATTAGAAAATTTAAAATCCTCTTTCATTTCAAACATATTTTCACCATTGGTTTCGCTTCGGAGGTTTGTGATTTCCCTTGTCCTTCAAAAAAAATAACTAGCCTCCATTCTATTGCTTTTTAGCGGAGGAAATAAGTAGCTTTTCAATAAACATTGCCAAAATTAAAACTTCTTGAACCCATCGCAACTGAGCCTAGTCGTCATGGCAGTATTTTCACTTTTTAAGTGCTAGCTGTTGCACTTTGTATTACATCAATCTTTCGTTTTCTTCCATTCTGCTTTTTCGCCAACTGTGGTTTGATAGTTACCCTTCGGTTTTGTTAATTTTTTATTAAACGTTTAGCTTATTGTGTCGGTCGATCTGGTCGTGTTTTTTTTTTTTTTTTAATTCAATTTTTATTTTTCCAATTTCTTAAAAATATATTCAAGCTAGACAAAAATTCATAAAAACTAGCCTACTTATCAATATCTTACAACTAACTTACTGGCCCTATTCGGGCGCTCTTAATAAATCTAATAACTTAATGTTAATGCCTTCGGCCTAAGAACTATATTAATTCTAAAATTCATATTGGTTTTATTTTTCACCAAGAAGAATTAAAAACCAATGTAGGTCAGCCATGGCATAGAAAAATGCAGTCAACTTTTAAATGACCGAAGGAACTTCGTGTGCAGGTTTTAACCACCAGAACTGGTTCTCCTGCTTTACCCTATCTCTTCTATCTGAATCGAAGGTGCTCAGCTCCGTTTTGTGCGAGTACGTCTCGACTGTAAAGGAGCCGTGGAGCCACTCTATCCTGGATCAACCCTCGACTGTCTAAATAGAGGAATGAATCGAGCGGAATAGAGCCGCTTAGACGCACACTCTCGTAGTAATCGTTCTTAGGGTAAAAGCCCCAAAAATTAAGCTGTTGGTTGGTCGAGGACATTGCCCGTGCAATGTGACCCCGAATAAGCTTCAGCAAGAAATTATCTATCCTGTTTATGTTGGTGCCGTTGTATAGAACCAGGTTGGAATAATAATGATTGTACTCTGACTCTGGTGTTCTGTGTAATCCAAGGCAGCGTCTAAGACACTGCCTCTCAAACACCCAAACGGGCACACATAGGCAATCATCGGCCGGATGAGGGCCATGTAGCAAATCACCTTCACCCTGCTGTCAAGCCGGCTGCTATAAAACAACCGTTCCGTCAGGGCAAAAGCTCCCCTAGCCGTGGACAGAGCAGCATTTATATGTCTGTCGAAATACAAATACTGATCCATCCAGATGCCAAGGTACTTAACTACACTTTTACTCGCCAGTGGCTGTCCATTTGGCCCTACGATCACCAGCTAATGCCAGTTCTTTCTCGTATCCCTTGTGGCTCCACGCAACGGAGTCCTAAACAAGATAGTTTCTGATTTCTGAAAGTTGATTTTTAACTTCCAGTCATCGCAATATCGCTGACTCTTCTCGAAGTCACGCTGCAAAAGAATTCTGAAGACCTCGACTTTTGGTGATGTTCTGTACGCAATTAGATCGTCGGCATACGCAATTGCCTGAGTTAGACTACTTATCAGATCGCTGGTGTAAATGCTGAATAGAATCGGCGAGTTGACCGCTCCCTGCTGAAGACCATTTTTAATATTAAAGGTTGTGGCAGAAGTCACATTGCCACACTTGACAACAAACTTTCTACCATTGAGCATATCATAAAGCATATATTATAGTAGTTCATTAATGCCAAGTCTGGTCAGCTTTAGATAAAGACCCTCTAGCCATACGGTGTCGGAGGCCTTCTCCAAATCAAGCAGACAGGCACCCGTACACTGCTTTTTAGATTTGTTCCATTGGACATCAGAAACGAGTTTAGACGTGGCATGAATGGTGTCTTAAAACCGAACTGATTATCCGGTATGATATTATTGTCCTCTGCCCACTTAGACAGAGCTCTATTGATGATTTTTTCGAATACCGATCTGGTCGTGTCTTGTTGCGTTTGTCTTATAAGTAAATGATTAACTTCGCGTACTAAAAAAGTAACAAATTTGCGCCCAAAGTGGAGTTTTAAGTAAAAACTGTGGACTTCATAGTGAATTTTCATTCCCATTTTCTTCTGAAGTATTTTTCTTTTCAAAATCAGAATCTTATATGATTAGCCCTTGATTTCTTTAAACTAGTAGACCTTTGATCTTTCTTTTATAAGGACACATGAGCGAGTTTATTTATTTATTCAAATCGTTAAGGTACTTGTATGCTTGTAGTTATAGGTCAGTATCCGTATAAATAAGAATTTGACCCAAGTTGCTTTGCTAGCGTTTTCCTTCAACTGACATAACGACTTCATTGAAAAATAAAATGCATGATTCCATCCAAGTTGGTATGGGACGCGGGTGCGCTACCATCAGCCGGCATTATGGAAAGCATGTTTTATCAAATATCTCGTGTACCCCGCATTGAACGTGAGAAATATTAATTTTTTTTGGTTTGATTTTTTAAAATCTTTCGACCTATTTTGAAGGAAAATATGATTTTGTAAAATTCTTTAAAAAAGGTATACCCTGATTTTAGATAAGAAATTATTTTTTTAAATGCATTTTACTGTAAACTTGAAATTTTACTGAAATTAGGTGACCTTTTATGGTGATTGAGTGGCTATTCAGATGGAATATAGCCGCAGACTCTGGTAGTTAGTGCTATAGATATTAAGTTAATATTGTAATTTATTTACATGTTGGTGGTTGGATGTTGTAGGAACTGGGGGCCTCGAGCTGTATCTTTTCCTACACATCAAGTGCTTACAATACCTCCACGTTTGGTAGCCGCCGGATACTGGTCTTGGCTTTATGCCTTGACTTGCTAAACTTGTAAGTACGAATGTTGACCAAGGAAATAATTGCAACATTAAACCCATGGCCCTACAGATTGGAGGTTAGTGCGTTGGGCTAACGACCCGACCACAGTAAAAAAGCCAATTGTTATGAGAGAGACGCGAGAAGCCTCGGATAACGACCCCCCTCAAATGGCAACCAGACCCGGAACGAAAATGGACTATGACCTACGAGTATGCACCTGGAATGTAAGGACACTCTATACACCAGGTGCTACTCAAAAACTTGAATCTGTCCTCTCGCGGTACAAGGCAGATATTACCGCGATCCAGGAGATACGATGGATAGGATCAGGTATAACGAAAAGAAAAGATTGCGACATTTATTACAGCTGCCATCAAAGACTGCACATGTTAGGATGCGGATTCGTCGTGGGAAATCGACTCAGATCGAAAGTAATCGATTTTAAGCCAATTAGCGATCGCCTGGCTGTGATCCGCATCAAAGCTACCTTCCAAACATCAGCCTAATATGTGCACACGCCCCTACCGATGAAGCTGAGGAGTCTAACAAGGAGGAGTTTTACGACCTCCTGGACGGAGCCTACGGAGCCTGTCCGGAGTACGATGTCAAAGTCGTGCTCGGAGACTTCATTGCTAAAGTCGGAAAGGAAAACATCTTTGGCGGATTAGTTGGAAAGCACAGCCTCCACGAAACGACAACAGATAACGGCTTCCGACTAATCGACTTTGCTGCAGCTCGTAATACGGTGATAAGTAGCACTAGGTTCCCCAGGCGAAGGATACACACAGCAACCTGGCGATCTCCAGATGGTCGAACCGCCAACCAAATCGACCACGTGCTAATTGGCGCAAGGTATGCATCGAACATCTTGGACGTGCGAACTTTCCGAGGCGCAAACGTGGACTCTGACCACTTTCTTGTTGTGACAAAGTTCAGAGCCCGACTGTCCAACGAAAAGAAAACGAAGACCGCCCAAAGGAAGAAATTCAACATTGCATGCCTTAGCACATCTGAGAAAGCCAAAGACTACAGTGAGCAATTGACCGGGAAACTCTCTGCCGTAAACCCAGCCACAAGCGTCAACAACCAGTGGAACCAATATCGCGACATCATTAAGGAGACAGCCGAGACCACCATAGGCTATCAACCACCCAGAAAAAAGAACCCGTGGTATGACGATGAATGCGCGGTATTGAAGCAGGAGACGGAAAATGCACGAATGCAAATGCTGCAACGGAAAACAAGAGCAGCAAGAGAGGAGTACCGTGAAAAGAGAAGGAAAGAGAAAAAAACCCTGCGTAGAACGAAAAGAGCATCCGCAGCCTCTCAGCTCAAGTATCTCGAAGAGTCTAGTACCGCAACCAACATCCGCCGGTTCTACAAAACAGCCAAGCAACTGGCATCTGGCTATAGGACTGGCACGCAAGCTCTTCGAAACAGCGAAGGAAACCTAGTCACCGAAGCACAGGAAATTGTAGACGTGTTTAAGCAGCATTTCCAGCAGCTGCTTAGTGGGCATAATGTAGAGGAGGCAATAGAGGAACAAAGAAGCATAAGACCAGTCAATGAAGATCCAGTCCCAGCGCCCAGTACTGAAGAGGTTAAGAAAGCCATCCACAAGCTTAAGAACAACAAATCCGCCGGCTCGGATGGCCTTCTTGCGGAACTCTTTAAGTATGGAGGAGATGTCCTGGTAGGGTGCATGCACCAGCTCATCAACCAAGTTTGGGAGGAGGAAAGTATGCCCGACGACTGGTCAAATAGCTCCATATGCCCAATCTACAAAAAAGGCGATCCTATGTCCTGCAAGAACTACAGAGGCATATCCCTGCTTAATGTTGCATACAAGATCCTATCCAACGTACTATGTGAGCGTCTAAAACCTTTCTGCAACACTATGATCGGCACGTACCAGTGTGGCTTCAGGCCAGGCAGATCAACGATAGACCAAATCTTCACATTGAGGCAAATCCTGGAAAAGACCAACGAATTTCAAGTCGAGACCCACCACCTATTCATCGACTTTAAAGCCGCATATGATAGCATAAGTCGCCAAGAGCTTCTATTGGCGATGTTGGAACTCGGGATCCCGAAAAAACTGATCCAGCTATGCCGCATGACGTTACAAAATACGCGGTGCAACGTGCAAATGGGTAACAGCTCATCCGAGTTATTCCAGACGTGTACAGGGTTCAGACAAGGAGATGCGCTATCATGTGATTTCTTCAACTTAGTCTTGGAGCAGATAGTGCGCAAGAGTGGTGTTAACATGGAAGGCACTATCTTCAACAGGTCTTCTCAACTGCTTGGCTATGCGGACGACATCGACATCATCGGCCGCTCCAAAAGAGCTGTACTTGAAGCATTCACAGCTATTGATGAACAGGCGAAACGCGTTGGTCTTGAAGTGAATGAGGACAAAACAAAGTATATGCTATCAACAAACAAAGCCTCATCTGTCCATCGCCTAGGACAAAACGTCACTGTTGGTAGCAGTAATTTCGAGGTAGTCAAGGAGTTCACCTACCTCGGAACAAACATCAATTCCACGAACGACACCTTAGTGGAAATCCGACGAAGAATTACCCTAGCGAACCGCTGCTACTTCGGTTTGGCCAAACAAATGGGTTCAAAACTCCTTTCCCGAAAGACAAAGTGCACGCTATACAAAACGCTAATTTTACCAGTTCTACTCTACGGCGCCGAGTGCTGGACGATAAGTAAAAGAGGGGAATTGATACTGGGCACTTTCGAGAGAAAAATTCTTCGGCGGATATTTGGTCCTATATGCGAAGAGGGCGATTGGAGGAGAAGATTCAATCGTGAACTGTACGAGCTGTACCAAGATGTGAATGTAGTCCAAAGAGCCAAAACACGTCGACTACACTGGCTCGGCCACATTGAGCGAATGGACAACAACGCTCCAGCCAAGAAAATCTTCGAATCCCAGCCCCCAGGTTCGAGACGACCAGGAAGACCGAACCTCCGCTATAGGGACCAGGCGGTCACAGACGCAAGAGCGCTTGGTCTCGACGACTGGAGGGAGCGTGCGAGGGACCGCAACCGATGGAAGACCGCAATATCTCAGGCAGAGACCCTTCATGGATCGGGAGCCGGATAAGTAAGTAAGTAAGTTATTTACATGTACTAAAGTTATACACTTAGAGAAAAAGGCAGTTATAATTAACCAATTTCTGGTCAATTATACATGATTTTCAGGTTGTTATTTTTCAACTCGGTAGATCAGGTTAACTATTTAAGCAGATACCTGATATTAATGTCCTGTTAAATCAACGATGGTTGCAGGTATTATCTGCTTAACACCTTATTAATTTAACACTGCCACAAAATAGGAATTCTGCTAATTTAACCTACAAATATGGTAAATTTAACATCACTCAATATTTAATGTCCTGTAAATTTAACATGGAAATTTGGGTAATTTAACATGAAAATCTATAGTAACAGGTTGCAATGTTGAATCGACCCTGTGTCTGTGTCATGAATCTTTGCGTTTAAGAGCCGTTTCTTACGCTGCCTATCGCTCAACTCACTAAGCATTATTCTGAAAGTACATATAGAAATTTACAATACATTTATTTTAATTTAAACATAGATAATTTGTGATACTTACTTCAGTTTTTAACTGGGAACCTTTAACACACGGTGATAGCACTCATCCACTAGGCCAATTTGCTACACAAAAAACTAGTGCCAAATATCAATACCAAAGTTGAAACTCATTGGATGGTTTGTGTGTGTGTTTTAACACTAGTGTCATGTTTGAATGAACTGGCAGAGTGCTTCTTTAACAGGAGGTCAGGTTAAATTCAAATCGTTTTACTTGGTCTGTGCGTGTGCGTTTTAATACTGGTGTCACGTTGAAATTAATTGACAGAGTGCTTTTCTAACATGAGGCCAGGTAAAATACAAAAGGTAAAAATTACAAAAAATAACCACATCAAACGTTAATTCAACCTGATATATGGTGAAACCGAAATTCATAACATATAGTGTTTAAAAAACACGACCTCAGTTAAAATATACTATATTCTTATTAAAATTTCTTATTTACATGAACTTAGTGTTAAAATAACAACAGGTCATCTTCTTAAATCAACTTGAATATGGTAAGATAGTCCACCAAGTTGATTTTACACTGAAAATAAGGTTATTAAAATCAATTATTTTTGAGATATGTGTAACTTTATATGGGATTGTGCACCTCGTGAATTTAGCAAGGCCCAGGTTAATTATTTACCTGACGTTTTTCTCTGAGTGTAATAATAATAATATAATAATAATTTTCTTCGCAGACCATGAGAAACTTTAAGTCTCTATCACAAGTTTCTGAGGCAGAAAATTTTTCAGGACTAGTAAACATTTTTTGACCAATTACTGCTCAATTAGATCGCATACATTTTTTGTGAATATCCCATGATATATGAGCTTGAGGCGCCAAGATTCCATAGCCGAAAGACCTCTGCCAACTGTCCTAATTAAGTTTTTAGTCAAACAAATGAAAGTCGCATTTTCCAAATTGCTTGAATTCCTCTACCGCATCTTCTATTATATGTTTGAAACTTGAAATGTAAAAGTTACCATACCAACTTCACCTACCTACCATCCTTTTCCTCTCTAAAACAATGAACTATAAAAGTTTAATTAAACAGACCCACCGACCGACGACGACCAACCAACCGACTACTACAACAACGACAACGGATACAATTCCTTAAAAACAATTTTTCTTCATAGCCATTTTTCAGTGGCGCAACACTTTCTGACAGGTAATAAAAAACACCTTCTTCTTGCTCTTTTTACAGGCATGCCAAATGAATTATACAGCATGTGGTATCCAACATCGTATCCTTTCACCGATGTCGTTTGCATCATTGGAGGTATCCTGTCGGAGACTGCTGCCAATGCAACTGTCCTCACTATAACGGCATTCACCGTTGAGCGATATATTGCCATCTGTCATCCCTTTAGGTGAGTGTTTAATTTTGAGTTAATCGATAATCCTTGATGGAACCTTACGTGCTGTCAATAATAATAATAATAATAATATGCCGACGACGAGTGACGACTGACGAGTCACGCAAAGAGCAAGGACCTCCATTTTTGGTCGTCGTTCGTGTCATTACATCGTCTCTCGTTTGTTCGAGTGCAATCAATCTGGCACGCTCTATCATCAAAGAATCTCTGCCAAAGGACACAGAATTTTCTTTTTATTACTCTTCATTTGTAAGCACAGCCCGTTTTCGGATGCTGGATGCTGATGCTGTTGTGTTGGCTTGGCTTTTTACTATTATTACTAATGCTCATCCCTTTTTTTTGTTGGCGTTTTGTTGTCGTCCACAGACAGCACACGATGTCGAAATTATCCCGGGCGATAAAGTTCATCCTGGCAATTTGGGTTGCTGCCTTTCTGCTAGCGTTACCACAAGCGATGCAATTTTCCGTTATGAAGCAAAATGACACCAAAGTTTGTTCGGTGAGTATAAAGCAGCTACTCTTATAACAATGAAAGTTTGCATGTGGTAATGTAATAAGTCGTTTGTGTGTATATGTGTGTGAATGGATTGTGTGTGATGGCTACATGTTTTTGCTTCGTCCTTATTGGTGTACCTATTAGAAAATGTTTTCTTAAAGTGAACTTGAAATTGAACCATGAACTTCAAGTGAAGAAAGTTTGTCTTTTTTTTTGTCGTGTAGTTAATTACTTAGATTTTAATTGCTCTTTGTTAATTTTATCTTTTTTTTTTTGTATTTAATTGTAGTCCTGTTCTTGTTTTTTTAGGTAAAACATGATTTAACGCAGGACGTTTTTGTTGTGTCAGGATTTATATTCTTTGGAGGACCAATGACTGCTATTTGTGTACTGTATGTACTAATTGGGGTCAAGCTCAAAAGAAGCAGGATGCTGCAGGCGGTCCCGAGGAGATGCTTTGATCTGAATCGTGGCATTAGTGCACAAACACGAGTTATACGAATGTTAAGTAAGTAAATGATATGATTTTGAGTCTTGAAATTGATTATAGTTTTAAGATTATGGACTTTATGTAAAAGGGTGAATTTTTTCACATTAGTGTGGTACGGCTTAAGAAAGAATCTCTATACTTGACGGTATGTCCGAAATTATATATGCTTACTGATGAGCATTCCTAGAGTCAATAAATAAATTAATTAAATTTCGTGGCGCAACAGCTCGTGGAGAACCAAGGCCCATTGACTTACAACTCTGGAGCCGAGTCCGAATGGCTTGATGAGAAGCACATATTGCCAGTTCCTCGCAAGAGACAGTTTCTGTTTTTAAGTAGCAGTCGCTGAGAATCGAACCCAGACCAGGCATGATAGTCCAACGCACTATTATTATTCCACGAGGTACTATAATACAAATTCCTAGCTTCAGAGTGGATGTTATGCTGAAATTGTATAAGGGCAAGAAAGCAGCAACGTTTGAAAAAGGAGCGATAAAACAGTGATAAGCAAGAAACATTTCGACGATCTTCCAACAAAGCAAGGTTAGGTTACCCTAGGGATTGTGAACCCCATGAAATGAAACCTATGCGTATTTTTAGTCGTTGAAGAAATATCTGTCGTCACATAATCACCTGGCTGAGGAGAGGAAAACGCTTTTCCTTTACCCCCACTTGAGAAATCATCCCTCTATCAGGCCCGTAGGAGAAGTGGCTCCATACAAGATGCAACGTCTGGTAGATTTGTGTGATAAGTCAGTGGTTGGTGTATGTATCCGTTCGTTTGGTCAGGATTGCTGAATGAGTCGAAAGGGGTTGTCTCTATCCTCAAGAGCGTTTAACCAATTTTAGGGAGTGGTTGGCCCTATTAACTCACTGACGCTCGTGTTCACAGCAGAGACGAAAGTAGCTGGTGTATTGGCGAGGTGCCCATACTTCGTTTGCTACCGCCTCTACAAGAAACACGTGCGTCGTTTGTTATTTTCTCCGTTCTATCACTGCCACGCTCACGCTCACCGTAGAAGGGACAGGAGCTGTTGTATAGGCGAGGTGCCCATTCTCCGTCCACTGCCGCTCCTACAAGAAAAACGGTCAGTTTTCGTTCGTTCAATCATTATCGTCCTGGACCCTTTTTATATCTTTGCCTGTGGTTGGAGAAGTTTCCATTCTCGTGGTCGGGTGGTTGATAGAGCTTAAGAATTTTGAAACGTTAATAAACAAGAGGTTTTCGCTTGGAATGTCAGAGAGTTCTTCCAAGTCATTGAAGAAGTGTCTCCCTAGATGCCTGTTTCTCAGAAGGTACAGCGAAGGGCAGTGACACATGTAGTGAGGAGTATCCTCGTGTATCTCTACGTCACCACATCCCCTGCATAAGTCATCTAAGAGAAGTTTCATATTTTTCTTGTTATAAAACAGGTATTGAGCAAGCTCTATTGCTTGTTTGTCATAGAACTTTACTCTCGATTAACTGTTTAAGATTACAGGGTGGGACCTGAACTGTTGTTTCTGCCTGATTAAGATCCAGAGTGAATTATTCTTGCCAACTCGTCAGCGCTTTCGTTACCTGGGGACATCACTGTGACTAGGAACCCAGCAGAACCTTATATTGTGCTGTGTACCACGAACCCTTAGCTCTTCACAACAGCAAGTAACAAGCTTCGATTTGATTTCAATGGCAGAAATCGCTTTTACTGCGGCTATCAATGAAAAAGGTGATATCAGCTTGTGGTATTGCTATCATTGAAACTTGTCTAGCCACTTTTGCACTCAGCTTGAATCAAGAAATCTGAATGAGCTGGATAATCCAAGGGTTTCTGAATAGAACCCTGCACCAACACCTGTATCCAACAAAGAAAATGTTGCCCAAAGTTTATCGGTCACCTATGAGTTTTAAGGCTCTTTTTTGGAATTTTTCCAGTATAGGTGCAGTGATGTTTTGGAAGCGCCTGACTAGATTTAATAGTTAAACTCAAGCTTGGGCGTATGTATGATTTATATATAGAAGCCAGATCTGAAGGAGGGAAAAAGTTATTACACCATCTATGGAATTCTAGGCATTTCGCAGCACTATTAGAAATATCTTGTATGTGATAGTTTCACATGAGTTGATGAGTGACGTTTTGAGTTTTGGATGCGTTTAACTCCACACAATTGCTAATACCCCATTTGACAATACTACTGTTAATATCTGAATTTATTTAGCTCAACAAATTGTGCCATTGCTGCTCCACGTTTGAAGAACAGAGAAGGGAATCTGGAAAAGAGTATGAAAAACTAAGGGTGTTGTCATCAGTGAAGCAGTTTAGTGGATAAGTAGTTTCAGACAGGACACAGCCACAGGGGATCATTTATGAAAATAAGAAACAGTGTAGGAGACAGTATGGAGCTTAGGGACACTCCAGCATTTATTTTGTGAACTTCAGACTTGAAACTTAGATTGAACGGTCAGAAAAGTAATTACTACAACAATTTTGCTTTCTCCAAAATGATGCAATGACTGATTTCAACTTTGGGTGAGAAAAGTCATCAAATCAACAGTCGATCTGTGGCAACGAGAGCCTTACGGACGCCCATTAAAATGCTTATGTTGTTCAAGATATTTCATATGCTAACAAAGCGTTTCCATGTCCTTGGAAAGAATGGTTGTCAGAAATATAAATTGTTGGTAATTGAAAGGGGAAGATGAATTGCCTTGTTTAGAGATTGCCTGCACAAATGCTTTTTTCCACCCAAATCGAAAGCAGGGTAATAAAATTATCGATTATCTAACATTTTTCATTGTCACCTTATTAAGACAACAAAATTTTCTAGACCAATTATAATTGTACATTATCTTAATGACTGAATTACGTATTATGTAAAATACACCAAATTTTCCTTGCACAAATTATATTTGTTTAATCTCAAGATAACCGCTTGGAAATATTTCCATTAAAGTATTCCTTTCAAAATTGCCCACGGTAAAAGTTTCAGTGGTTCTATTTTCTTATGGTAAGTAGGTACTAGCTGTAGAACTGTAGCAACTAATAGCAACTGAAAATTATCTTAAATTAAGTAGGAGTAATATCAAATCATTGAAGAGTTCTACGAAATCTTGCAAAATTCCCCAAAAGTTCATTCAGAATAGCAGCCTTACATATTTCTAAAAAGAATAAATTCTGAAAAAAAAATCAGTCGGTTGTTTTCGATTCTGAGAAACAGTTTATGAACAAGTTCATAATATTGGCACGAAAACAGTAAAAAAAATGAGCGTCAGAGACTCAAATAGCGCGTATGTATATATTAATAGCTCATATTTCTTAGAATAAGAGGAGATTGAAAAAAACTCCATTATATTCGGTGTATGAATTATAAACATAAATTCTATGTGTATTATTTCTTCTCAAAAAGAAGTACTTTTAAAAATGTTTGTTTGAATTTAACTAGAGTAGTTGACCCACAAATATGCTTTTTCAGAACAAGCAGCCTATCTATGCTAATTTTTTTTTACATTTATTTATTTATTTGAAGGCATTCACATTAAGAAGTACAATCTTATAGATAGTGAAGCTTAAAGATGCATTTAACAATTTAAATTTTTAACAATTAAATTAAATAAAAGAGTGTTTTCGAAATTGAATAAAAAAAGAAAAAGGAAAAAACAAAAATCGAGTTTAAAATTACAAAAAAAATCAATAAATATTTTTAAATACACACCTCTCCATTTATAATAAGGAAAAATAGTACAAATAGACAAGAGAAAAAAAATAAAAAAGAGAAAAAGAAAAGAAAAATAACATAAAAAAAAAGATGCTGTAGCATAAATTAGCCAATGTTTTGAGTGAAAAAGGACCTAAGCTCCAACCTAAACCTATCAGTGCCACCGAAACCACGAACATGCCTTGGTAAAGAATTCCATAAGCGAATAGAGTTTTTTAAATAAAATTGTGTTGAAGCTCCAAATTGGAATATGTTTTCAGCAAAATAGTTTTTTGAAATTTAGATTTAATTCTAAAATAATAATACCTACGCACTACCGGATCACACCCAGCCACCCACTTTATGTTATGATGGTGTGATATGAATAAGACATAAAGTTTTATTTTATTGAAACAAGTATTATTGACGGAAAATGGTACAAAGTAAAAAAACGTTCATATGTTAGTTAAAATAAAATATTGTTTGCAGAATTCTGAAATTCAATATTATTTGTGTTGCAAGGACTCATGTTAGGTATTCGGAAAACCACATACCAGGAATTTTCCATTTTTTGGCAATGTAAGATTGATTCAACTTGAAATTTTATTTACCAATAAACTTACCCTATGATTACGGTGACCGTCCGTCCCGGTTTCCCGGGATTGTCCCGTATTTTTATAGCCTATCCCGGTTTATTTCTGAAGAAACCCGGGACGTATAAGTGTCCCGGGTTTAGTTATTTGTCCCGTATTTCTCATTTTCTGCATTTGTTTATTTCGCATAAATAAATACAACTATTTTTTTTTAAATAACATGTACCTACTGTGAGCGTCAAAAAACAGTGTACAGCAGTGAACTAGCTTCTTGTAAGTCTGTTGAAGAAAATAGATTCGATCTTTTAGGAAAAGACTTTTCTTATTTTTTGAAGCGGTTAATTTTCAATGAATTGGCATATAGAACTGAACAAAAAATTTTATAGTAAAAATTCTATAAAAAAAAATAACAAAAAATACTTCATTTTTATGGCGTCAAAAAAAGTGTACACTATTCAATTAAAGCGAACAACTTAAAACCAATACTTCGTACGCTTCCCGCTCGCCTTTAGGACAGCTTCTATGCGTCTGGGGAATGGGGATTGACTATACTAGCTTCCTTGTCAATTCAGCTGGGATTTTTTGCCACTCTTCAAATAAAATTGAATTTTGTGCCTTTTTGGTAAATATTTTCCTCTTTCGGATCTGTTAATCCAGATAAGCTCGCAAATGCTCGATGAGGTCTAGGGCTGGGGGCCACGGAAGATCTTCTAGTTGCGTAGATTTACCATGGAGTAACCATTTCTTGACCAATTTCGATGTATACTTGAGGTCCCTGTCTTGTTGGAAGACCCATAAATCAGTTAACCTCAGTTTCGCAGCACTACACGGCAAATTGTCTCTTAAAATATTAAGGTAGTCTTCAGTCCTCATCGTATTGTCAATAAAGACAAGGTTTCTAACTCAAGAAGACGTCATTCATCCCCAGACCCCTGGTTGTTGGAAAATTGACTACACTAAATGTTAAGTACATTTTTTTAATAAAAGAAATCGTTTTTGAGATGACTCAAACTGTAGAGTTACGGATGTATAAAATGTAGGTATACTCTCTTACACCACCTTTGAGGTTGAGTACAAGGTGAGTATTTCTTGTGTGGTATGGCACAGGAAAATTATAAAACAATGCTGATGAAAATAAATACAGGGTTTTTTTTAAAGGTTTTGGGAAAGTTCTCCATTTATTCGGGTTCCACTACATTAATATATTATTAATATAAAGGGTGATAAATGTGACAAAAGGCTAGAGCGTGCAGGGTGAGTTGATAAAAGAAAAAACTGTAGGGAAGTGGGGGTTCTATTTCTCCAGTCTAGTCGGGAAGGACAATTTTCTAAACAAATGACTTAAAACAGAAAAAAAAACATTTAAAAACAACGATTGAATTCCATATCTCGAAAACGGTAACTCTTATTCAGTTTTCCTCTATTTTTTCCGAAGCAAAAACCTTAAATGACTGGACTGTTATACCCACGCCAATTGTTGCAATTCTATAGGTCACCTTTCTTTCAATAGCTTATAATAGGGAAGAAAAAAGTGGGGTCACATAACTACGCTTGTTCGGCTACAGCTAAAAGGGTTCTATAGATTTGATTCGTTATTCCTTATTTGGTAATTCTTATTTTTCTTTAAAACCAAAGAAAACTGCTATACAATTTTTCTTAGCATTCTTACAATACAGGGTGTCCCGTACCTGAGTGGAAGTATTTTTGGATGTGATTCTTGGGGTTATCCTAAGAAAAAAATTGTATGGGGGGGGAGTTGTATCTCCACTCCCTGAGGCAGGGGGGAAGTTTCTGAAACATTGACTTTAAATGTAAAAAAAAACATTTAAAATCAACGAAAACACATGTAATGATGTGCTATAGTTTTTTTATACAGCTAATACTTCATTCTTGCATTTAGTTTTTAAATCAAGTTATTTAAGCGAATAGTTTTTGAAAAATAAAATTTCAAAGTCAAAATTAAAAAAAAATATGTGATTTCTTTGTCTTAAGTCGATATGTTTCAAAATTTAACGTAATTCAGTGCTTTTTTGTGTTCAATATTCAATGCCCTCATTATTTTTTAGTCCATTTCCGAAAACCAAACGTAAAAATCTTTCTTTGTTTTTGAGAAATTAAGGAAAAACAAAAGGTACTTTTACCATACAATTTTTTTTCTTAGAATAACCCCAAAAATCACATCCTAAAATACTTCCACTCAGGTACGGGACACCCTGTATATTATATTTATCAAAAATCGCTTCTACAATTTTGATAAAATTTTGTATTAATAAAAATTTATACGGTCTGCTATAAAAAACAAACAAAATTAACATCAAGTATTTTTCAATAACATTTATGTAAAATATTACCGAAAACTCCTTGACAATAATGGTATGTCAATGAGACTTGGAATAAATGTTTCATTTGTCAAAAGAACTAAGAATCAAGAGTGTCACAAAAACTGTATGTGGTGAAAGGGTGATTTTTTGGGGGTTTTTGGGGGAAGGAGAGGCAGCCTTCATAAAACCACCAAAAAATTCATACATTCATAATAATATTTGCCAAAAATATTTGATTTGCCATGCAACCAAGAATGAAAATAGTCCATACTAATATCAACGGTCTTTGAATTATTTTTTAAAGACTGATGTGTTACGGAAAATACAATTTCGAAAATTATGTTTTGAAGGTGCTTGTATCATCTTAGCCCTGCCCCTTTTGTAAAAAACAAAACCTTAAATCATTTATTGAAGGCAAATGAATGCAAGGAATGCATAAATTCCAAAGAGATTGCATTCAATAAATTGATTTCTGTAAAATGCACAATGTGGAAAAAATTATTGCAATATTTTCAATGTCAAATAAATTTTGATTCCAAAATTTGTGAATTCAATGAATGCAATCTTTTTATTGAAATCACAAGAGAGTGCATCCAAATTAGATTGCATTCATTTAAAATCCTGCTATGTATGCGTGTACTCCTTCTTGAAATTAGGAACAGAAAAATACTTCGAAAACATTACTCGGATTAGCCAATCGAAAGCTTTGGGAGTAGTAGGAGTGAAAATGGAGTACAAAAGGTGTATTCGTCCGAATATTCAATTGAAAAGGACATTAAAAGCATGTGGCTAGATTATTATTAAATAATAATTTCAGTTTGATAAACTTCCACCTTCCACTCCTCAACACCTCTTTAAATTCGTCCTTACAAAAAGTCAATGTGGAGATTGCGGGAGACTTTGAATATGCAATAGAAACGTAAAATACGCATTAGTATTTGAGTATGTTACATCATTTTGTGGTTTAGATGTTCTATCGATAGGTATCAAGTCTTCGCACCCAGAAAGGCCTCTCCTCACAATAAACGAAGCCAATAATACTCCGTAGGATTGTTTTCTCATAAATATTGGTAAATGATTGCCGCTCAAAACTCGCATCACCTTCAACTTAATTTTGGTACTAATCGAATTTTTGCATGTTAAGGTCAAAATATGGCAAATTTTCAATTAATCCAAAACTAACCACAATTATATCTACGGGAGGTTAAACACCAACAACTTTTTTTAAGAGATAAAATGTTAATTAAATTCTCTGTTTGGTTGTTCTTATTTTTGTGATCTCTTTTGCTATGTTGATTCATTTTGTGGGCTAGGTAGGTAGGGTTTTATCCTTTTTTGTTATTAAGTAAATTCAATGAGCTTACGTTTTTCTTCAAAATTCAATTTTCATCAAAAAAAAATGTATACAAATTTTTAATATTCTTAAAATTATCAATAATTCAAATGAAAGTCATTTTAAAGACATTTGAATATAAATGAATTTTTGCAGTACAAAATGGGATATAACAAATACAGACTGAAATAATATTTTGATTACATTATCAATTTGCCTGGAAGATGTAAATATGTAAAAATGTAAACATGTTCGAAATGTCACGTCACATTTGAGTTTACTTAATAAATAGAAAAAGATGAAAGGTCCTTAGCCCACATAAGAATCAACATTTAATCTTTGTCTAATTTCTTAAAAGGAAAATCATTTTAATAAAATACTTTTCAGCAAAGACATGATATCTAAATTTAACCTTCATTTGAAATTTGATTCCACAAATGGTAAAAATGCTTCTACGTTTTACAAAAGCAAAAAAAAAACACAGTTTGCAATTTAATTATTAAAAATAATTATCGAATTAAATTTTACGATAGATTTAACACGTTAAAAATAGCTAAATAACCATTTAAAGCTATACAAATAACATCTATCATAAATTAAAGTTATCTGTTAACATTTCCAATTAAAAGTTTTTTTTTTTAAACAAAATAAATTCACATAACGTTGTTAGAGATACATATTGTCCATTACATTAATAAGACAATTCATGCAAATAAACAAAAGCAATTTAATTATTTTACAAAGTTTAATAAAAAAACAACTTTAAGCTGTAATGACATAAAAAACAATTACCCCTATCTAATAACATAATTTACGAGCCATGGACATTGTTAAAAATGTCAGTTTGTTTATCTGTAAACTTTTTTTTTTCTTCTGTAAATCACGACTTCTCAATCGTGATCTGTCTGGAGCTACATACATATATGCTCCTACTACAAGTTCGAATTTCAATAAAAAAAAGTTAGTCGTTACTATAGCAAATTTATTACATAACATTGCATTTGTTTATGTTTATTGTAATAAAGTTTCTGAACACAAGTTCCAATCTGAGGGCATCAAAACAATACTACTGGAAGGCAGATATATCAACCATTCAAACAAGTCTAGTCAGAGTTTGGTGGAGGAGGTAAGTGAGGTTCATGTTCAAATGCCCACAAACACTCATATGGAGATTTCCTACTCTTCCGCTATACCGATGGACAAGCTATTATATTCTGCACCCGTTTCTAAATAACAAACTTTTCCCATTGTATATGTACAATTGTACGGATTTGAACATTTAGGGTTTCCCTGAATGGATATTAAGCAAAGGTAATGGATGTAATGGTGGTAATGGAGATAATGGATATTGCCAAAGTTCTTCGTTCTTGGGAATTTCAGCCCAAAACAAATAATCATTTTCCTTAACTTAACTAACAAGCTAATAGAGAGATGTATTTTTTCATAAAAAAAATATTCGTATTGGATCAGAAAATATGAAAACGTAAAAATCAAACTGCCAAGAAACAGGAAAAAAAAAGAAAATAAATTATTAAACTGGAGTTAATTCTTCAAGGGCTTTGTTATTCAGTCAATTAATTATAATTAATATAATAATTAATAAATACTAAATACTTGCTCTTATGTTCAAAACATTGCGGGTTTTAGAAAATTGTATATAAATACATGGAAATTATGAGAGAAAAATGTAGAGAAGCATTAAATACGACATTTAAATTGGCAAAAACAACTCTTTTGACAGTTTGAGGTGAAAAAATAGCATACCATCTTAAATCTTGATTGAATATGATTGCACGGGAAAAAAAATTAGAATCGTTGGAGCGGTTTTTTAAAAAATTAATTTCTTATATATAAAATTTTTAAAACATTTTCAAGAACAAATTTTGGTATGCCAATCTTAAGTATATATTTATGTGTATATAAAAAAAAAACTTGAAAAAAAATGTCAACCCGTTTTTGAGATATCGAATTTTCAAAAAAAAAAGTTTGAAACTTTTTTTAAAATCCAAAAACTTTTTTTTTGAAAATTTTGATATGCAATATTATTTAATCTTATCTAAAATTTGTATATAAAAAAAATCATTCAAATTCGGTATGCCAATAACGAGAAAACTCAAAATAAAAAAATACGTTCTATGACAAGTACTACTAATAGTTGCTATGCGTAAAATTTTATAATTTTTGATGATAGATCGTACTAATTTTAGTATATGAAAAAAGTTTAATCAAAATCGTAGGAGTCGTTTTCAAGCAAAAAAATATTTTCCTTTGCGGTTTTTTCACTTTTGTATGGAAGGTACCGTTATTTTTTCATAAATGTGAAATTTTTTCTAAAAACATTTTACAGAGTACAAAAAAAGTCTCAAATTTCGAGTTTCAAAAAAATCTATGCTGCCGTTTTCGAAATATTTGATTTTCCAAAAAAAATTTAGAAATATTTTCTAAAAATCCAAAAAATATTTTTTCAAAAATGTTGGTACACAAAACTATTAACATTTTTTGGAAGCTTCTGTATAAAAAAAATAATTGAAATCGGTCATACCATTTTGAAGAAAATCAAAAATTAAAAAAATGGTTCCTTGGGAGGTACCATTAATAACCATTTTTGAAAAATGGTTTTCCATCCAAAGGAAGACTTCATTAAAATAAATCTATTGAATTTTTTTTAAGAAAAGTTGTCGAGCCGTTTTTGAGAAAAATACGATTATGTAAATTTGGCAAAAAAAAATGTATGGCAGGTACCGTTATTTTTGGTTCTAAAAAAAAAATGAAAAAAACGTGTGGGCATAATCACCAAAAACCACTATGTACCAAGTTTGAAGAAAATCGATCGAGCCGCTAAGGCTGTAGACGAACAGACAGACAGACAGACAGACAGAGAGACAGACAGACAGACAGACAGAATTGTGGCACCCACTTTTTTGGTGTTCTCTATCATCGTAATATCATGTTTGATTGTTATCTCAAAATTTTATTTTTGCACGAATCCAAAACTTGCCTTATAGCACCTATAATCGCAAGTAAAAATTTGTGCTTAACCGATAAACCTATTGTTCGTACAATTAGTAATCTAGGAATGTAGTTCTCAGGAATGTAAAAGAATGCTATCCTTTGTGAATGCATTCACTATAAATCGTTAGTTGAATTCAATTGAAAGATTGTTTTCATTAACTTAACTTTGTGACTTTGACTTCAAATTCTGCTAATAATATGAACTTAATAAAGGAATGTTAAATGGCTTTGAAGTTTGATAAATTAAGTTTAAACTTTTATGAACTTTGAACTTAATATGAACATAATAGTTAGAATTCTCAAATTTAATGATTTAGGTTAACGAAAAAATTTAATGTGATAAAAAAATTTTAAGAGAAATCAAATTATTTCAAAAGAATACAAATGAATGCGATGAATGCAAATGAATTATTAATGCAAAGAATGTATAAGAATGCAAAGAGTTTAAAAGAAGGAATGCAGAAGTATTCAAAGAAAACAAAAAGAATACAAAGAGTGCAATACAATGCAAAGAATGCATCAATTCCCAAAAGATTGCACTGTTAAATGAATGGGTGGAAAAATAATTGCAATAATTTTAATGTCAAATATATGGTGACTGCGGAGTTTGAAGACAAAATTTCGCAGTGAAGTCAATGATTGCTGCCTTTTAATTGAAGTCGTCAACGAGAGAGATGACGACACCAAGGACGACTTCTATGAGCTGCTGGATAATACAAACAAGCAATATCCTAGCTATGACATTAAAATTGACTTGGGTGATTTTAATGCCAAACTAAGAAGGGAAGATGTTTTTGCTGGAACAATAGGAAGGTATAGCCTACACGACACCACCTCTGATAATGGACTCAGGTTAATCGACTTTGTGGCAAAATGTTGTGGTAGGTATTAAGCTGTTCCGAAATCTCAATATACACAAGGTGACAAGGAGAATTCCTGGTTAATCAACCGCCAACCAGGTTGACTACGTTGCGATCGAGGCAAGGCACTCACCGTCAGTATGAAGGAAGTCCAAACGTTCCGAGGAGCCAACGTTGACTCGGACCAACACCTCGTTGAAGTCCAAACCAAAGTCAAAACAGGAAATGCTGTGAAGAAGTTTGACGTCGAACGGCTACAATCGCAAGAAATTACCAGCTCCTTTTCCGATCAAGTCTCTCGCACCCTCTTAAATTGTCCTTTGTCACCAACTTCAAGTATCGATAATCAGTGGAAGAACTGCCAGGAAGCCATCATATATGCTGGCTCTGACGAGCTGGACCTCACACCACCACAGTGAAACCCCTGGTTCGATGAAGAAGATTCCAGCAGGTGCATGCAGCCAAACTACAAGCATATAAAGCGGCTCAACATAGGAGGACTACAGCAGCTCGCGAGCGCTATGACCAGAAGAGGAGAGAGGAACACAAGTTTATAAAAAGGAAAAAGGAAGAGCTTGAGAAGTACGCGCTGGAAGAAATAGAGGGATTCCATTGCAGGAATTAAGCTCGGTAGTTTTACCAAAAAGTAAAAAGAACCTCAGGGTTACAAGGCCGGAAATGAAGCCTACGAGGATGATGAGGGGAGCATTATGGGAGAATAGCAGTCAGTGCTAAGGATATGGAAAAATCATTTCTGCATTGATGAATCGAATCCCGCTACCATTCACATTGCACTATTCAACCTGGATGACGTAAACCAACAATTTCGCCGACCCGATTTCGACGAAGTGAAGATAGGTATCTAAGCCGACCCGATTTCGACGAAGTGAAGATAGCTATCTAAACTTAAGTTCAATAAAGCTGCTGGAGTTAATAGCATTGTAGCTCAGCTATTCAAAGCGGCTGGTGATTAATTGGTTAGGAGTACGCACCAGCTCATCTGCAAAAAATGGTCGGAGGAAAGCATGCCCGATGAAGGACCTCAGCATTGTTTGCCCGATCCTCAAGAAAGGTGATCCCTTGGACTACTAACTTCTTATCTTAATATCCCATACAAGATCTTCTCTGTACTTTTTGAACACCCTTATGCTATGTTTCCACCAAAGGTTTATCTCAGATTAGATTTAATAAATCTTTTTGGTGTTTCTACCGCACAAAAAGATTTAAAAAAGATTAAATTTGACAGCACCTTCAAAAATGCAAATGGCGTTCCAATTTTTCTTATGAAGTGCGAATAAGACAGAATGTTTGATTCGTGTGAAACAATGAAGAACTGAATGCGAGTCTCGAATGAATCGTTCAGCACCATTTAAGAAAAGGTTAGTTCGATTTGTAAAACTATTTCTCCTAGGAAGATTTAACAAGATTAATTTCTAATCTTCAAGATTTACGAAATAAATTTGTATGGTAAATCTCCGAGATTTGAAGGAGATTTGAGGTAAATCTTATTAAATCTCAGATTAGTGTCAGGTGGAAATGTAGCATTAGCCATTCTTCAACAACCTGATAGTTTCATATCAGTGTGCGTTTAAGTCAGGGAAGTCCACCATCGACCAAATATTCGCACTACGGCGGATCTTGGAAAAAAACCCAGGAGTTTCAAATCGATACCCATTGCACCTTTTCATTGACTTTAAGGCTGCGTGTGGCAGCATCTATAGAGACAAGCTAGAGCAATGTATAGTTTTGGTGTGCCTCCCGTACTCGTCTGTTTGAACAGGATAATGATGGAAAATGCACGCTGATCCATCAAGGTCAGAAAAGGCCTCACCGATACCTTTGATGTCAAAAAAAGTTTTAAGCAAGGCGACGCGCGGTCATGTGAGTTCTTCAACATCGTTCTTGAAAGAATAGTGCAAACAAAAGGCACCATCTTTCATAAGTCCATCCAATTACTAGCTTACGCTGGCGACATTGACATAATCGGACGAATAAAGCGAGATGTCAGTTGTGCTTTCGTGAGTATTGAGAAGGAAGCTAAGAAGATGGGGTTAAGGGTGAATGAAAGCAAAACGAAATATATCCTGTCAACAAGAAAGGACTCCCAACATTGACGTCTTGGACTGAACGTCACTATACAGCTATACTTTTGAGGTGGTCAGAGAGTTTGCTTTCCTAGGATCCACTATAAGCTCAGCGAACGATACCAGTGCTGAGATCAAACGAAGAATTACTCTTGCCAATCGCTGTTTCTTTGGGCTAAGAAGGCAATTGCAAAGCAAAGCCCTCTCTTGAGCAACTAAACTGTCCCTGTATAGAACATTTATCATCCCGGTCCTGATGTATATGATTTAGGGGCATGGGCACTGTTAACGGTGGAAGAGAACGCGTTAGGCTGCTTTGAGGAAAATTCTATGAGTAATTTTTGGTCCAGAAAAGTGAAAAGACAACTGAGATGGCTGGCTCACCAAGAGCGAATGGATCTCAATGCTCGTGGAACGGGGAAAAGGAAGTAGTAACAAGTTGCACACGCACGTGGAAGAGGACTTCAACCAACTTGGCGTGCGAAAAGCTAGAAAGGTTTACTTTTAATTCCTTTTCGAAAAAAAAAATACCAGTAATAAAAGATCCCGCCATAAGACGACACGTGCCCTCATAAGGGTACCAGATGAGCAGTATATTCAGTTTGGTTGTTGATGTTCGTCTTGATGTAGTCTCGCCGTGCCTGTTTACATGGGTATCTGGATTTTGGAATTGAGTATGTTTTGCTATCATCCTGCTTTGGTTTCTGTATAGTCTCACCGATGTTCTTTTTTTCAAAATAAATTTTTGAAAAAAGTCAAACTAAGCTTAAAACATGACTAAAAAGTCCGATCTTGTTATTTCTGTGTCATGATTGTGTTAGTCTTACTGTGGTCTCGCCGTGTTGGTTTACATGGAGAACTATATCATGCGTTTCTCGCTATGGTCTCGGTTTGGTCTGATCATGTCATTTACATATGTGGTTTTTGACATTGAGCATGTTTTGCCGTCATCTCCCTTTGGGCTCGCTTTAGTCTTGCCAAAGTTTTTGTTTCAAGCTGAGATCGAAAATAACAGTTGACCTTTATTTTTTAATGCTTTCTCACTGAGAGATATTTAATTCGTCAACTTTTATTTTAGTCTCGGTCTGAGATTTATTTTAAAAAATTATTTTTTTAGGTCTTTTGGTGAGATTTATCATTTAACTTCCAGAGTAACTCTTATCTGTTGACTTTTTTTTATAAAAAAGGCAAACGATCAACCTAAAACTGTTTCCATGGAAAATAAATCAAAAATGGCATTTTCTCTCTAATAAAAAGTAAATATAAAATCTGTGCTGTTTGAAATATTTCAGATAATTCAGAGCTCAGTAGACTCAAATCGTCTTCAATATTTATAAAAGAAGAGGTATTACGATAGCGACGCCATTTCATTTTGGTCATTTTGTTAATCTCGCTTTTGTCTCGCCGTGCCAGTTTACACGGCTATCTGTGTCGTGGATTTCTCGCTATGTTCTCGGTTTGTTCTCACCGTGATATTTACACGTGGTTCTTGGCATTTAGAATGTTTTTCCATCATCTCGCTATAGTCTCGCCAAAACTTTTTTTCTTAAAATTATTATTTTTTTTTTTTTTCAAAAAGTTTACAATAAGCTAAGAACGTGTTTAAAAATTCCAAACGTGGTTTTATGTTTCATTTACTGGCTACCTGTATCGTGGATTTCTCGCAATAGTCTTGCTATAGTCATGCCATGACATTTACACGTGTTTTTTGTCATCGTTCACGTCTTATCATCGTCTCGCTGTGGTCTCGCTTTTATTTCACCAAAGTTCGACTATTATAACAATTACAGTTTCATTTTAGTTACATTTTTCAAGCTGATGACAACGGTGCCTGACCTGCAAAAGAAAACAGTCAAGAATGACAATTGACACGACCTTACTGCTGACTGAGCATACATACCCTGAGTGGGTCAACGGAGTTGGATGAGTGGCACAGAGGCCTCAAAGAAGGAGTAGAAATCCAGATGAGAACCCGTTGGCCAGCCCACACACAATCGTTCAAGAAAACTGTTGACTAACCTTAAAAGATCTCTTTAAGCTAATTTTTCAAATAATACCATAACGAGATGAAATTTAACCATAAGCGAGAAAACCTCGTGTACGTGCACCTAAATGCATACGGCGAGAAGATATGAACACCATGGCAACAAATAAAAAACAACTTGTAAACGGTCATGGCGAGGCGTATGCCATGGGACAACAATGCACAAGACTACGTGTAAACGCAATCGGCAAGATATGACGTCAAGAAATCGTCACTAAAAAAAATAAATAAATCGTCAGTGACGTTGTATTTAGACTTGCGCGACTTTAAGGTGCGAGATTTTAACCACAACCTTCCTAGACGCGTGCCAGCTCAAAGACCAAAAAGAGTCATAACTACGATCAGCACTTCGACTAAACTTTTATTGAAGAGTAACAATGAATGACCAAACAATTCTTTGAATAACCAAAAGCAGAGCTTTTTTATCAGCATACAAAATATATAAATCTCCAAATAAGATTTAGTTTTTTCTCTCAGCATTAAGTGGTCAGTGGTTAACCGAAACCTAAGAAGATCAAGATAAAAGTTTCTCACTGAGGGAAACTGAAAAAAGTTTTTTTTTAAGTTTAATGGTTATTAAGTGACCATTTTTAAAAATCTCGGCAGGCAAGCGAATTTTTAAAGATTTTTCAGAACGCTGAGCTTTATTTTCGACCTCTGGTTTCAAGATATTATTTTTCAAAAAGGTAAGTCGACTTTAGTACATACTGCCCGAAGATTTCTCTTTTTTCTTCTCTGAATCCATTGATAATTACAGCTACGGTGACTTGACATTTGATTAGTTTCCTTAGAATATCGCCTTTTCTTTCGTGATGCAAGAAACCTGTGCAGGGGGGCAACCTTTGTCCTCAGAAATTTGGTTCATTTTTATTGGTTTTGCCAGTCGTTCACCACCTCTCTGAATTCAGAAAGAGAACAGGAAAGTTTCGAGGGCTCTTTATTTAAATATCACTAGATTTTTTGTTTGCCGTATGTTTGACGGCAGGTCTTATGTTGCTAATAACAGAAGAAACTGAACCCCTTTCTAGAGAGATTTTGTATGGAGAACACATAGCAGGGCATTCAAATAAGTCAATGGTAATGGTACTTAAAAAGTTTCAAGTACATACGGTAGTAATTTACTTGTACTTGTACTTGTACTTAAGCCTTAAGTACAAAGGTTGCGATCGCCTTAAAGACTTCATTCTCTTAACTAACCCATGTAGTTCTAATTTACTATATTAATTCAAACTAGAACTCAAATACAGGAACGCAATAATTAGTGTCTTTTCAGTTGGTAGTGAGTGTCTTATGACATAATAATCCTCCCCTTCTAGCACTTCAAAAATAACTTAAATCCTTATTGATATGGCCGACATATTTTCTAAAAACATTAATTCAATAGCTATTCACGCACCGGTGCGGTGTGGTGGTGCAAAAGTAAAATATGTTCTTACACCCCAAAAAAACTTTACAATCCCCCATTTATTCGCACAATCATGATCCGAAACGTGGTTGAAATATCTATGAGAGTCTTTTTGACAGCATCTTATTTATGCACAACCATAATTATATTGCTCTGCCGGGTTTTAATAAAACCCAAACAAGCGGAAAGCTATGAATGAAATACCACAATTTTATTAAAATTAAGAACAATAAAGAGAAAAACAAATAAAGGATTTTGTGGCTTGAAAAATCATCATCCTACTGTGGCAATTGATTAAATTTGGGTCAAGAATGACTTGGATTGCTTTCGGAAATTGATATTTAGAATGAGGGTTAACACAATGTCCGGAGTTGGTTCATGAGTTTGCTTGCTGTATTCAATTTCAGTTGAGTAATGGATTTCCGATGATGTTAATGCCATTATGGGGTATTTAAACAATGATTGTTTTCCAATCTGCCTTGTCTTTGTCAGTTGGATATCAATTAGCATAATTGAAATTAAAAAAAGTCAATTCGTAAGATTAAACAATAATTTTTAATCGATTATATAGTTAAGGCGTTGTTTCCGGAAAAGATTTTGTTTAAAAAGATATCAAATTAATTTTGTATTTGGAAACAAACTTAAATGCACTTAAAGTTCATTCGAACTATAATTTAACTGGGGAAAAAAAATCAAAATTTAAAACTTACTACATGTTACTTGGTACATATAACATATAAGCTTGACAAAAGTCCAAGTAAGAAAATTGAAAGTTAACAGTTTTTATTTAAAGATTCCTGAAACAAGCTATTTTTTGTCTTTAATTAAACTCAAGGTATACTTAACTGTTATTTTTTTTGACTTGCTCTAGGGTCAAGGCCAAGTATTGCTTTCAAGTAAAAAACTGTCTAGGTTGTAATCAAATCTATCGTAGTACCTCGTGGCATGATGGTTAGTGCACAGGACTGCCATGCCGAAGGTGTGGGTTCGATTCCCAGCCGTGCCACCTAAAAACAGAAACATTTTATCCGAGGTACTGCCTCTTCCGAGGAACTGTCAAATCCTTCAAGAATATTACTTGTCATTAAAAAGTGCATCTCATCTAACCACTTGGGCCTGTCAAAAAATCGTAGGTACCCTTCTTTCCTGCCAAAAACACGTACACAAGAATGGTTGAAAGTTGTATGTCACTAAGCCCTTGTTCTCCAAGAGCTGTTGCCCCACCAAATTTTATTTTATTTAATCAAATCATTTCGATTATAGAGAAGTGAGTTTGGTCTTGACTTTCGTCGTTCTTTGCATCATGGCGTCTGTTCGTTTGTGCTTACGTGCCTCTATGTATCCCCTGTTAATCGCACTAGAGCCCAAACGAGTCTTTCGATTTGTTTCAAAATCTTTTTTTTTTTTGTCATTCACAGGTCGCTACTATAAATTGAGCTTAATCAATAAAGTGGTATTCGAATTCCAATCTCAAATAGCACACAAACTAACTTTTAATTGTTTAATAGTACAATAAAAGTAAAACAAAATACTAGCATATATACCTGTTATTTATTTAAAGACGAACAGAGTAGATACCCCGTTGGAGCATTGAAGTTCGAAGTGTAAATAAATACATATATATTTTTCAGAAAACATTTTTTTCTCAGTGTAATTGCAAATGCAACATGTTTATAAAGTAAGCAGGACACTTTTGGAAATTCAGGTTAAAAAGTATCCTATCATTAGTTGCTACTTAATTGCGAATTAGTTACACAAAAAAAAATGCTTACTTCATATGAACTTAGCAGGACGACTTTCTCAAAAATGAAGATAATCGAGCTGACAAAATTTGGTTGTTGAGAACTAATTAATTGCGAATTAGTTACGCAACAAAATTTTGTATTGCATTTTTAGTTTGCGAGAAAATGGGTGTCCTGATAAGTTCATATGAAGCTAGCAGGACACCCATAACTAATTCGCAATTAATTATGGATGGACACCCATTTTTTCGCAAACCAAAAATGCAATACATTTTTTTTTGCGTAACTAATTTGCAATTAACTAGTTCTCAATTCGCAATTAAGTAGCCACTAATGATAGGATCGTTTTTAACCTGAGTTTCCAAAAGCGTTCTGCTAACTTTATCAAATTTCTTAAGCCTATGCCAAACTTATTACTAACACTAATAACTTTCAATTACAACTAACATTTGAATTACCGTCCATTTTTGCATGGACACTTTGGCGTATGCGTACTATTACTCAAAACTCAAAACAAAATTTGCAATCTATATCGAAATCACCACGTATATAATTGCTCTTCTGTTTAAGGGCTTAAAAGTTTAAAAATAGTATGTATAGGTATTGCAAATAAATTTGTTCTTTAAATTGCTAAAATAACTTTTTTAATAGCTTAAGCAGTAGAAAAGGAATGCCATCTGAATTCACGAAAAAATATGAATTTATACAAAAAAAAAAATTGAAAACCGTTGGAGTGGAAAAATGTTTGTATACAGATTTAAAGATTTAACCAATTATAAATAATAATTAAACTTACAACAAAAAAATTATCAAAAAGATTTTGAAATGTTGAATTTATAAAAAATGTTTGATTTTTTTTAAATTCACAAAGTATTTTTTTGTTGGAAATTTTCCGATTATACAATTTTGAAACAAACCAAAATCAAAACTAGAGTTATAGCCTATTAAATAGACCTTTTAAAAAGCACCAATTACGTGCAAAGGGTTTTATTATTGAATATGTTTTTTAGGCCAAGAAACATGCTTAAAACCAATAATGCTACTAAAGTTGCCCATGCGTTTCTAAGAGAATGGTCACACTGGCCACTTTTCAATATTTTTGGTATAACCCGAAAACTAGGCCGAATTTGACAATTTTACACTTAAAAATTTTTGTTAAAAATAATATATTCTATTGAAATGGATAGTTTAAGAAATTTCTTAAAAAAATTTAAGCAGAAAAAGTAAACAAAAACGAACATAAACAACATCGAAAAATCAAAAATTTTTAAATTTTTTTCTAAATTGCCTACACCTTTTTTCGGAGCAAAGATACGCTCAGGCCATGCATGAACAATAGGGTGTTTCATTTTATAAGGCACAAAATAAAATGTTAAATTTTACCTGACTTTGCTCATGCCCCGAGTCTCTCTGACAAAAAAGATATTTTTGCCAAATTTCAAGAAGATTGGAGAATATTTAGAGGTTGCGCATTTTGATCACTTTCTTAAAAGTAGGCAAAAAATAGGATTTTTACATTTTTTGCAGCTTTTAGAGAAAATGTGTTTTTTTTTTATAAGAACACAAAAGTCTAGCTCCCATCATCCTTAATGGTGAGTTGATCTTCAAAAAAAAAAAAATTAGTTGCGTCAGTTAGGGCAGGGGTAAGGGGATAGGTGAACCCCATGGATGTAATATGTGACATATTGTTTAGAAATGACAGCACTGCGTATTACACAGTTACGTAACAAAAGACATTTTACATAGTAAACGATAACTGTAAGATAGGGATATCTCTCGAGGAGGTGACGTGAATTGGCCACCAAGATCGTGAGATTTTCCCCCATTAAACTTTTCGTGGGGTTTTCTGATGTCGCAGGTCTATGCTCATGAGCCGCAATCAACTGATGCCCTCAAAGTCAAAATAATTTAGGCCATCGTTCAAATTCAGCCCGAACTATGCAACAAAGGCATTCAAATTTCGACGTCTCGGATCCTTGCCACCGTGCGCAGCCGTGGCAGATATTTTGAACAATGTCATATTCCATATTATATATTTACTATAGCATACTTATAGTCCCTTCAAAAAATAATAAGAATTTCGTTAATACGACACACACAGCTTGTTTTATTCCATTTCAAAGTCGACCTGCCCTCTCTAATTGGTAAACCGTGTAGGCATAACGCTCGAAGTTTGAAGGTTCAGTTCGAAGAGAAATTATT
The DNA here is from genome assembly GCA_963921185.1 of Dasysyrphus tricinctus. Lineage (NCBI taxonomy): Eukaryota > Metazoa > Arthropoda > Insecta > Diptera > Syrphidae > Dasysyrphus > Dasysyrphus tricinctus. The sequence continues at coordinate 61,559,753 of OY992530.1, forward strand.
TTAAAAAGAATTGAAGGTAGGGATGTCACAAATTAACAAAATGTAGTTTAGATTGTACTTGTAGACACACACAACCTTCACAAGATAAAACAAGTGCATGAGAAGCCCTTTAATACAAAGGACTTCAATATTAGAAAACTCAATAGTTTCAGATAAAAGTGATCAAAATGCGCCACCTCTAAATATTATCCAATCTTCTTGAAATTTGGCATACATATCTTTGACATCACTTAGACTCGGGGCGTGAGCAAAGTCAGCCAAAAATCACACCTTTGGAAATATGAAACACCCTAATGAACAAGTATTAAGTAAAGTCTCAAGGCCTTAATATGACATGTCAAAAAAGCCATATTAATTGAAAATTGACAGAGATGTAGCCATTCAAACTTTATCATTTCTTATAATTTTTCTGAGTTTTTGCCCAAAAGCCTATTTTTTGGTACCTACTTATGAGAAATTTAACATTCCTAGCACCTAATACCAAATCTTAGGTTAATCGGACCAGCCTTTCGGTCTATAGGTCTGAAAGCATTTAAAATCAGCGGAAAGACCAAATTGCGAACTTACATACTTATTAAAAAATCTTTATAGTTGTAATGTCATGCTATATCAATTTCTTGATTTCGAGCATTTTTACGAATGTGAAACTTGCCATATTGTACCGAAAAAGGGACAAAACTGTGAAAAATTATATTAAATGATAAGGTTTGAATCGGAATATCCCTGTCAGTTTTGAACAAATATTAATTTTGAATATGCCATATTAAAGCCATTAGTTTCTTCTTTATTCTGTGTGCCCATCTTTCCCCTATCTTTGCTTCAAAAAAAGTAATGCACAATTTATTAAAAAATTTAAAAATCCTTGATTTTTTGATTTTGTAGGTTGGTTTCTGTTCATTTTGCCTGCTTAAATTTTTTTATAAAATTTTTTGAACTATGTATTTATTTCAATAGAAAATTTAATTTAACAAAAAGCTTTAAGTGTAAAATTGTCAAATTCTACTTAGTTTTCGAGTTATACCAAACATATTGAAAAGTGGCCAGTAAGACCATTCTCTCAGAAACAAATGGGCGAATTTAGTAGCATTTTCGGTTTTAAGCATGCTTATGGGCCAAGCAAACGAATTCAATAATAAAAACCCTTGCACTTAATTGTTCCTTTATACCCTTCATTTTCCGGTCTATTCAATAGGCTATTATAGGGTAGTTACAATTTAAAGTGGCTTTGTGTACATTTTTTATATCAGGGTGTCCCATAATGAGTGGATAATACTGCAACTGGTGATAGCAGGCCTTATGACTGCTCAGAAAAAAATATAAAAAAATATTTTCTTGTGGTCTCCATAGTATAATTTATTTTCGAAAAAATGTTAAAAAATTCACAATAAAAATATTTTTTTTATATTTTTTTCTGAGCAGTCATAAGGCCTGCTATCACCAGTTGCAGTTTTATCCACTCTTTACGGGACACCCTGTATTCTGATTTAAGAACACAGAAAAAAAATGTTGTCAAAAAAGTAGGCTTCTTCTTGAAAAAAATAGGGTTTCCTTTCCCTGAAAATAAAATATTTTTATAAATACATATATTGTTAATAATTAAAAATCCGTTAAGTATAGAGCTAAAAAATAAATCGACTGGGTCGTTTTCGAATTATGAAGTTTTCAAGTAATATTTTTTTAAATCAAACAAAGATATTAAAAATGTTTTCTCACCCAAAGGTAGTATTAACTGAAAGTAATGTATTGAATCTTTTTAAAAAAAGGAGTGACAAAAATAAGACTTTTTAAAATTGCTACCCTAGGTTTTTGTATCACCTTTTGCAAATCATGCTATGAACACGAAAATATACATTAACTACATAATTAAAAAATGGTTTCACTACTGAAAAGACAACATTCGTCTACGAGCATTTGTGCGTATTTAAGGAAACGATGGAAAAAATAAAAAAAAACGGATAAAAAACGTCACAAAAATAGTTCTAGCTACAGTGAAATAAAACAAATTATTTTAAGGATATAATTGCAAAAAATGAATTTTTGTTCAGCATATTTTACTAAATAACAAATTAATATTTTGTTTTAAGCAATAATAAAAGAATTCAACTTTATGCTTACTTTAATTTTCGCGTTAAAATGAATTTTAAATTGTTTTGATGATTGTGTCTACGGATCTTTTAAAAAGACGTGTATTTCTATATATATTATTCCATGTAATCTTTGATAAAGAGACTCCTACACATGTCCATCAAACTGAATTGTAATACGTATAATGATACGTGGGCGTATACTTACTTTTTATTTTAACTAAATTTTAATTATGCATCTTACGTTTGTTACTGTCGAATTTAATAATTTCATCAGCAATTGTTACTGATTTATTCAAATTCCTTTAGCAATAAACAAATCGTTATGTCATTAAGATTGAAAAAGTTTTTGACTAAGGTCCAACTCTTTTTAATAATAGTTTTAAGCGGATACCAAAGTTCTCATAGATCTTCTATTCCTTAATCTTTGATTTCAATAAAAGCAAAAAAACTTCAACTATTCAAAAGTTGTAAAAAAAAAAAAAAACATAAAACATTATTTTATGGAAGTTTTCTCGCCCTCAATATTTTTTGAAACTAACTAGAGAAATTGAATTTTGTGACAATAAATTTTCTGAACTTCAAACTATGTAAATAAATATTTGTTGTCTAGACACTTTACCTCTCAGGTCTATAGAAATTGAAATATGTAAATTGCCTTAAGATTGTTCACCTTTAGATTGAAAACCATAATGTTGTAAGAAACAGTAAAATAATATTTTAAACTAACAAACGTAAGGTGATGCACACTCTAAAATGATACAAAATAAGAAAAAGTAAGTATACGCCCAAGTGTACTTTTTACTTCACCACAGCGTCACAATTCAAGTTTAGATACCAAAATGTAGGTAGAATTCTTAACATGTTTTACTTGGAAAGCCAAAAACACGAATACCATGGCCTTTTTGAGTCCGTGTGAACGTATGTTCTCCTGATCACACAGATTTAATATTTTGTGTTCTTTAAAATGTTCATTTTCATTCTCAAATATTGCAGTTTTCAATGTGAGACCTGCACCGCACAGTGACAGACCCATTTATATACCCTTACTTAAGGAGTTATACTAAATAAAATGTTTTTAACAGACTACCTATCTCATCAAAAGAGGTACCTCTCCTTCTAACTGTAAAAATATCAGGCTCAGCAGAAAATTTGAAGTAAATCAGTTCCTAACTAACAAAACGCCTTCAGGAATGGTTGAGAGTTAAATAAAATACTAGGCTCTTTGGCATTGTTTGTGTTAACCTCAAGCTCACATATGAATTTATCATGTAACTAAAAAGTTCCCGAAAAAGGCTATTATTTATTTATTTTGTACCTTAAGAATTCATAAGCCCCTCCAGAAAGTGTAAAAAATACACCAAAGTTTTCTGGTTGCGTCGCTTCAGCATTGGTGGAAATTGAAATAAAATAACTTCCCGCAGATGCATAGATTATATTTTTCTAAATTCTTAAATTTAAAACCTTAAATTTAGCCCGTTTTGAAGTAAATGTAGAGTTAACCCTTCATATATGCTGATTAAGCCGAATTCAACATAGATTTCCCAAAAATTCTTAAAATCTCCAAGGTGACAACATTCTTTTAAATTAAATTTTTGATTTGTTTTTGGTAATAAGTGTTCGTATGACTGCCAAATATTTTCATATCTAGATAAATATTCTACCAACTTTCAGTAAAAAACAGATAATAATCTTAACGCAAAGTTAAAGTGTCAATTACCGCAGCAAATAATGCCAAGAAAAGTCTTGTTGTTTTGTTTTTTTGTTTGTTTCATACAAAACACATACGCTTCGTGTACAAAACTTATCTGAACAAAATCACAATAAATCACCAATAAATTGAGCGAAAAATAATATATTCAACCACTTTTCAATTTCATAACCCACACGCAACCAGACAATATAAAAAGAATAACAAAAAGAATCCTTAAATGAAAAAAACATTCTCATTCATACCAAAGCAAAAAAAATCAATTCCCAACACAGAGCACAGGCAGCTTAAAGCTGACAAGTATCCTCGATAAAGAATAACAAATGGCTGTGAATAGGACAAAAAGACCAACTGTGATGAGAAAACAAAAACAAACAAAAAAAAGAAAACGACACCACCACAAAATTGAATATTGACATTCCAACATTTCAGGATATTAAAGAAAAAGAGCGCATAACACACACTAAAATGCGCTACCAACTCAATTTAAAAACAAAAAGAAAATAGCAAAAGAAGCCCAACAGCGGAATCAGAATTCCAGAAACTAAGAAACTTGAGGAATGATGTCTCGTGTGCACGAAAAGCAAACTTCCCTGAAAAAAAACAAAGTTTTTTTTTATCACATGGGAATATTTTCTCATCAGGAGACCTTGCCCACCTAGGAATTTGTTTCACTGAACAAAAGTTCGATGTAGGTACTTAGGATAAAATTTTGATTAGGTGCGTTTCTGTGCTTCATTATTAAACACAACCAAAGTTTCAATGCTAGGTTTACAAAACAGCAGAACCAGATGATTGATAAGCTGAGAATTCAACACCTTGAAATAAAACAAATCTCCTACAAGGCATAAAACATCAATAATTAAAGAGGGAGCTTGATGAACTGGTATAGTTAATTTCAGATTCCTCATGTTCTACCACCATTAACCTTTCCTACAAATTAGCTTGTACATCCTTAATTCCCTGGAACTGTAAATACATAAGAAGAAAACAACTTTCGGGGAATAGATGTTTTCCTTTTGAAGAAATAAATTATATACAAAAGAAGGAATAAAGGTATTGGGGCTGTCAAGAAGCACAAAAGAAACAATAAAATACTTAATTACTAGGATATTCTTCTTAGGTTTCAGGTAGTTTAAATTGATCTAAAGAAATTAAAAGCTAATTATAAAATTAAAATTGAAGCAAACCCCTAAGGAAGTCTTTTAATTTGTTCAAGAGGAGAGTCCAGTGAAATTTTAATAATAGTGAGCGAGGGTGGTCATTGGGAATACTCCAACTGACTTTAATCTTGATTTCCTCAAGGGGAAGCCATGATCATGAATTTTATGAATAGAAAGTTGTGAAGCTAATTATGACAGTAAATATTGATTTAAGATTAAGAGTCCACAGCAGATTTTGGGTGTGAATGATAGCAAAAAAGAAGTATAGAGGTTGGCAGCTTGATTAAAATTTATTCAAGAAATCTAATTCATGCAGTCCAAAACCGGGGCTTTAGTGTTTAAACACTGCATCGACAAAAATTGGAATGCATTTTCGAGAGGATTCATGTTAGCCAAATTTGGTTTTCATTTCTCCCAAGATAATGTTCTTCTGATCACAGATCACGGAATCTGAGACCATTAGTCTGTAGTTCGACCTACCAGGGAGTTCGTTACGTTGAGAAAAACACGTCTTACTTGCAGTACTTGATAAAAGGAAATGTATTTCAAATTGCATATATTAAAAATCAGATCAGAAGAAAACTGTAATGGTTTACATTATTTACTCAAGAGTTAGTATAAGAGAATGACATTGGAAAGTAAAATAGCTAGCAGCAAAATAGCAGGGTGATTCATTTATTTTTAAACAAATTATTTCAACAAATTTTTAAAAATTCAAAATTCGAAGTGAAAAATGGTTTTTCTAATCGGTCTTGGGTGTATTTTGACAAAAAAATTTAAAAATTGTAAAAAAAGAGATTTTGCAATTGCAAGATTATGAAAACAATATTTTTAATTTGCAAGATTTTTTTTTCCGAGATTTTTAAATTAATGCGAGGTTTCGTAGATCGAGATATCGTATCGATCCCTAAGTCTTCTTATTTTCAATTTTAAAAGGTACTCCACAAAAATTAAGTAATAAATGGATTAATTGTTTATAGTCTTTGGCTATGAATAATTTTTCTATTTATTTTCTTAAAAAACTTCGATTGATTCTTCTTATTTTCACCAACAGCCTAATCATTTTCAAAAGTTTCAAGCTACCTTCGGTCCGAAACTTTTTTTGTGAAGTTAGGGCAAACAAGATTTAGCAGTTTGCCAACGTAGGCCAGTAACGGGTTCGGATACCTACTTTGTTTGCTTATCTCTTTGTTAATCTCAAAAACTAAAAGTTAAAAAATGTTCATAGTGTATTTTGAGATCTAAATCTTTGCGATTAGTGGTCGTATTGATTTGAAACAAAAAGCCTTCTACTGCTTCTCTTTTCATGTTTTGATATTCTTTGCAAATATTTCATTTACATTACCATTACTGTGCAACCATAAGAAATGACAGACAAAAAATTTAATTTTGTTATTTTTTTGATGTTCATCATTTTGTCGGATGATTTTTTTTTTTTTGAGTTTATAAAATATCGTCGTCGTTCAGTGAAAACTCCCTAAGTCCATTTCTATTTACTTTGACACATCGTTACATTTTATGGATTTGTACAAACCAGAATTTGAAGAAGTTTGATCTTAGGATTTCTTTAATTTATAAATAAACCAACATACGATTAAGAGACCTTTTACAGAGCTAAAATGCTTATATTTTAATAAATATATCGTATTCAAGAGAGGTTTATCATTTTCGAGAGGAAAAGACTTGGGAGTTTTGATAGAACGACGACCATATAATGGTCAAATAATAATTTCTTGTTTATTCAGCTTTATTTAATTGTGTTGTTGTTCTTTGTTTTGTTTTGCATGGTTTATCAGAATTTTAATAAAAAAAGATAATTTTGTCTTTGATAACTTGTACCTATCTCAGAATCGAAAATAGTTCTTTAAAAATTGAAGAAAATGTCTACAAGACTTTTTTAAAATTTTTTGTGGTCTTTTGGTAAATACTGTGTTTCTTTACTAATATTGATTGCATGAATTGTATTATACTTTTGTAGCACCAATATTCAAGTAAATTTTCAATTTGATTCACCGAACCGTAGTTCCTCATATCCCAAGAGCTAGGTACTTTTTTTCTGTAAATAATTACTTAACTGATTTTCAAATCAAATTCAAGTTGGCGGGACGGGGTAATGTGAGCTTCAGCCGCCATATTGGAAAACGCGTTTAATCAAATATCTCGTGAACCGTTTATTATACTAACAAAATATTTAATTGCTTTAAGAGCTTATATTCCATTCTATTATTTGTTTTTTAAATCAAGTTGTTGTTGTGAAAAGTTCTTGAGAAATTAAATTTTAAAATCAATTTATTTTTAAGAACAATGAACTTTAAAAAAATTCACAAACTTTTGAGTATAACAACTTGATTTAAACAATCAAATAAGAAATTAAATATGTATTTGCTTGTAAGACTTTACTTTGACTACTTGGATCACTAATAAAATAAAATGCACGACTGAATCGCACGTAATTGCTCTTATGTTCAAGTTGTGTGCTACTTAAGAACTTTAAAAAATATTCAAGTTATAATAGAAAAAGTATAAAAAAGCATTTAAATCGTTCTTTTAATTGTATAAACAGCCTGATAAATAACTTAGAGCTCAAAAAAAAGTATGCCATTTCATTACATGAAACAATATGAATGTAAGCAAACAAACATTTAAAATCGTTGGAGCCGTTTTCTTAAAAATTATTTTTTATATATAAAATTTTTGTAACATTTTTCAAAAAAATTTATGGTATGCCAATTTTGAGAATTTATTAATAAACATTTTAAACTGAATTTAAAAATAATTCATCAACCCGTTTTTGAAATATTGAATTTTCAAAAACAAAATTTTAATCTTTTTTCGAAAATCGAAAAATCATTTTTTCCAAAATTTTGATCAGGAGTTTTATTAATATTCTAAGAAAGCTTCTGTGAAAAAAAATTATTGAAACCGGATGAGTAGTTAATGAGAAAACTGAAAATAAAAAAAATCGTTATGTGGCAGGTACCGTTAATAAATGTTTTTGTTAATTTTTTTTTTCTTGCTAAAAAGAACACCTTATCTACAATAATACACTAATTTTTTCTTATCAAAATCGTTGGATCTGTTTTTGAGATAAATTAGGGCACGAATACTATAACTTTGGCGCCATTGATAACGGGTTTTTTGTAGATTGTCAAAAACAAGCATTTTTAATATGGAAGGGGGGTCTTTCTCGCCCCGTTTAGGAGGTAGGGGCAATTTTAGAAAAAAAATACTTTAATTTAAAAAAATTATTAAAAAATAACACCAACACTTAAAATGAAGAACTTTACCATTTTTGAAAGCCAGAAGTCTGTTTTTTAATCTGAAATTTAAATTAGATTATTTAAGTCAATAGTTTTAAGAAAGTCCACATGCAAACTCAAAATTTTGATAAAAATTAATGAAAAAAATCAGTTTATTCCATTTTCTTAAAACTGTGAAATGAAAAGCTAAATTGGCTTTTTGTAATCAATGCTGATATCAATTTTGAATTGAAAACAAGAAACCAACTGGTTTTATGTCTCTTAGTTCTTGAGAAAATTATAAATTACTAATTCTAGATTTTATGATTTTTCTTTTTTTGGTTACTTACATACATAAATAGAGTGCTAGCGAACAGCATTACGATGTATAAACAGTGAGTTGTGTATGGGGACGTGCTACCCTTCTGCAACCCCCCTATTTGGGCATCTGGATTTAAAGAAACTTTGAACTCATCCTATATACTGTCGTTACTCTTCTAGGACGCAATATTTTGGTCGATGATTATCAACACTAATAAAATTTGCTGCACAAAAACACTGCAAATTATATTTTTCTAGGGCAGCTATACTCAACCTGTGGCCCGCGGGCCGCATGTGGCCCGTCGAGCTTTTTAAGTGGCCTACCTGGCATACTTACATAATTATGCGATTTCATAGAAAAACTTTATACTTCCTGATTTCGTCATCACTTTCTTTTATAAAATGAAACAATGCCCGAAATAATAAATCAAATGGGAAATAAAGCCCAACTTAGGAAACATTTCCAAACAAAGAGTGTTGTCAGTGAAAAATATCAAATTTGAAAAACAAGTGAAAAAAGCTCCATCGACATCCAATGTCACTTTGTCTTTTCGTTTTCACGAATGACTGAAAGCGTTTTCATTTGGTCCTCCCGTAGCTTCCAGCAGCCTTTCAAATGCTTCTGAAAAAGTTCATTTGGCACGAGATGACAGTTCTTCTTCTGAAAAGAACAGAAAATTGTTCTGAATTTGATTTGAGAATTGAAATGAGAAGCGTTCACACGAATCGAATCGCTGTTCCCGATTGCCAATCGAAAATGCGATTAATTTGGAATTACCATTGTGCATTTTCATTGTACTAAGATTTGGAGTTAAAAGGAAACAATTATGAAAAAATGGATAGGCCAAACATTTCATCCTCTCCAACTCTCTATCATCATCTTCATACCTTGCTGTAGATTTTTTGCTCAGGTAAGGAGTTTTTTTTTTCAAAATAAAAACCCACGGTGGAGACATTCGTTTCTGGAGGAATATCAATATTCAAAGAACAGCTGTGTGAACGTTTGATCACCCAATTGCAACAACCCAGTGCACAAATACAACCAAACCCAAACTTCAGAATCAAGTAAAGGGTTGCAACTTGTTCGTTTGGTATCCTGGAATATGGATCTAAGAGCTCCGGAGGGTTCTTCCGGATTACCAAACGAAAACGCTATGACAGTGCAAAAATGTTGCGTACGTGTGAAAGAAACTGATTTTGCAGCTGATTAAACTCAAATCGCAAGTAATTTTGAGAAGTTTGACCGGTTTTGCTCTCGAAAGTGAAGACACAAACTAAAAAAAAACAATAAGACCATGAAAAGAGTGACCACAACATACATTTTCCTCGTTCTACTTCAGGTAATAGATAAAAAATTAACATCTTGGATCTTCAAACGTTTGGGAATCAGCATTTTCAATCCTACAAAAAATGAAATAAATGCATTAGTTTAGCATGCAGGAACAATACAGATCTTGAAAAAATGTTCTAAATTTCATAAATCAAATTAGTTTTTGTATTAAAATGAATAAACCATTCAATATACATTACTGAACACCTAAGTGCAAAAATAATTCATGTTGTGGCCCCAGGCAAAATAGCTAAAACGTCTTTGTGGCCCTTTTGAAAAAAGGTTGAGTATGGCTGTTCTAGGGGAATTTGGTTAATTTGCAGTGTTTTTGTGCTGCAAATTTTATTAGTGTTGATAATCATCGACCAAAATATTGCGTCTTAGAAGGGTAACGACAGCATCTAACTGATGAGCCCAACTAGGCGAAACGCATTTGGAATAAAGGTCATACAAAAATCTTTAAAACTGAATTAATTTCAATAAAGTCCACAAAAATTAAAACAAAAACAATAATTCTCTTATTGTTTGTGTTTTTCTTCTTCATATTATTATCCATATATCCAATGTCAACAGCTGTTTTTTGTATATCCATATACGTAGCCCAAAGTTGCACATTTGAAAGGTTTAGACATGAAAATGTAATGCATTATAAAAATAACACATTACCTTGGTACTACATAATTTCTTAATATGTATGTTTGTGTCTTACAAATCGATATAATGCAAGTGTTGTAATGTTCAAGGCATACCTACTTATACCATTAAAAAAATGAACAAACATTCAAGTTTTGTACCAAAGTAGTCTTAGTAATTTTCTCAAAAACTAGAAGACATAAAATCATCTAGTTTTCAGTTTTTGATTAAGAATTAATTAAAGCAACGAATTTCAGAAAAAAAATATAAAATCTTACAATTTGAAGAAATTAAACTTTAAACCTTTTTAATGTTTTTTGTTTCCCCGTTTTTTTCAAAAACTTTGCATGGATTTTATTTGATTTAAAAACTAGCTAATACAACAGAGTATTGGGTTTAAAAAAAGGTATAAAACTTAGTTGTAACTGTTACCGTTATTTTTAAATCTTTTGTTTTTTTCATTTTTAGTATTTTTTTATTAAATTGCCCGTACTGCCCAAACGGGAGCAGACAGACCACCCCACCCACAGTAAAAAAAAGCTTGTATTAAACTGTTCTACAGAAACCCGTTATCATATCTTGAAGCCAAAGTTTTTCTTAACGGTTGCATTGCAAGTACCGTTATTTTTAGAGCTAAAAAAAGATTTCTATTTCCCCTCTGGAGAGTTACAAAAAAAATCTTAAGTTCAAAATTTTAAGAAAATCGCATCATTGGTTTGGGCTGAAGATCCAGAAACAAACAAACAGACAGAAAAAATTCTCACAACCACTTTTTTCGTGTTCTCTATCATCGTAATGTCATGTTTGATTGTTATCTCAAAATTTGTGTTTGCACGAATCCAAAACCTGCCCCATACTACCTATATCGCAAGTAAAAATGGAGCCAGCAAAGCCGTTGTGTTATGTCCTATTCCATACATAACGTTATCTTGTGTACTTTATGATTGAATAATAAAAAAAAAGAGGCTGGGTGCGACCCACACTAGTTACTTCCCATTGGAGCCCTCAGAATCTAGAGGCCCAATATTAGTTTTTTATTAAAAAATCGCCGATTCTCGATATTCGAAAAATTGTTCAGGTGTTCAATATGCAAGCAAGCGAAGACTTAAGATATGGTTTGCCTTCGAGATATCAGAGAAAAAAATATTGTTGAATAATGTTTGTAGCCTTTTTCTATAAACTGTTTATTACTTCATTTACAAATTTGTTTAGCAGAGCTAAACTTTCCCAATGCCCATATCAATGTTTGTTCTTAAGATATTTGAGACTAAGAAAATGTTCAACAATTTTTGGTATGTAAAGTTTCTTGTAGGTATTTTTTTCGCTTTTAGAAAACTGTTTGTTGAATTTTTTTGCAAAAGCTATCAATTTATTATAATCTAGTATTTAGAATTAAATTAACCGAAAGCCTATATCATTGTCTGTTCTCAAGATATTTGAGGAAAAAAACAAATTTTCAACAATTATTGGTAAAATTGCTTGCAGTTTTGTTTGCTTTAAAAAAAACTGTTAATTCAATATTTTTAAAAATTTTATCGATTTTTATATATAAGCTAGTGTATAAATTAAAATTACCTCGCAACCAATATCGTTGTTTGTTCTCAAGATATTTGAGCCAAGCAACTTTTTTTTATTTAAAAAAAACTATAGGTTGATATCGATACGACAAAACATACAGTGTTCGCGAATAATATTACCATGGTCTCATAAAAGGTAAACATTACGGTTATGAAATAATTTGGGCTAGCCGTACGTCGCGTCAGTTTTTGCACTTCTGTGTGTTTAAATGAAGTTTGTTTTTTATATATACTTTTTGTTGGGCTCTGAAGGGGGGGTGTCATGACCCCCCAAGTATGTGGTTGTATTCCCTGACCCCAACAATGTATACCTAGACACCAAGTTTGGTATCCTAAGTGATTTAGAAGCCGAGATATTAATAATATACCTCAATTTCAAAATGGCGGCCATAAAATCCAAGATGGCTGACCGCCAAGATGGGTCCTACCCTAAATCTCAAGCTATGGACCTAAGTAGGACCTAAAAAAATTTGGTGCTTTTGTCCGGCAAAAACACATCATATCGAAATTTGACGCTAAGCGACCCCACTAACTTCATGAACCTAAGACTTGGCATATATTTTAAATCTCATTACTTTTTTTGGCTGACTTGTTATGCAAAGGTTTCTTGTACATATAAGAACTTGGATCTTTTTTTAACATTTATGTTTTTGTTGTGATTTCACTCCTTTTTGCAAAGATTTTATTTTTCCAGGTGAAAATCAAGCCCTACCACTCTACAAATATTAATTATTCTACGATAACCAAAAATGCTTCACAAAAATAATAGCAACTCTGAGAAAGTGGGTGGATGCCACGCCCCCTGAATGGAAAATTTCAATTTTTCAATTTTGTTCTTTCTAAGTACTTCAAGCCCTACCGACCATCCAATTTTCATCATTCTTCAACAATCAGAAGTGCTCCATTTAATTTATAAGAATTTTTAAGAAGTGTGTGGATGCCACGCCCACTGAATAGAAAATTGCAGATTTTCGATTTGTTCCTTTGTATGCACCACAAAGCCTACCATTGTGCAAAATTTCAAGTCCCTACGATGTCGGGAAGTGCTCCATAATTTTGATGATCTGTCAGTGAGCCAGTGAGTCAGTGAATCAGTGAGTCAGTCAGTGAGTCAATGAGTCAGTCAGTTACGGTTTTTGCGATTTTTGAAGTTCTTTATCTCGGGAACTACTAATACTAAAGAGATGAAATTTGGGAAGCCACCTGTGTTTGATCAGTTCAGCAAATACTGCGAATTTGAAGTTTCGGACTTTATTGGAACTAAAGTAAGAGAGGGGTTGAAAATCGCCTGAGTTTGTTCCTGTAAAAAGGGTGTAGTGCCTCGAACTTGGCTGGGCACTAATAATAATAATTTTTTAATAATTTTAACTATATGCCTGTAAGACCTAAGGTCTTTTAAATGCAGCCTGAATTGCATGGCACTAGTTAGAAAGAGTAGGAGGATGGGAAAGATTTGGCACAGTGGATTGAGATCAAGGTGTTTATTATCTCATTAAATCTCACGGGTGGCGTCCAGTTAAGCTGGGAGAATATAGAAAAGAATGCTGCCTAGAATGGGGCTCGAACCCACACCTCTAAGTTAGCAGTCAAGCAATCCACTGCACCATTGCCACCCACAACCGTGCCCTTTGATTGATTTTGAGACGTTAAGTGAGCGAAATTAGTGATTATTTTGATACAAAAATAAACCTCTTGTCTTAAAGTCAATACAAAATTTATTTTGGCCTACGCTTTCACATAAAATGAGTTTTATTTATTTCAAGGATAGGTTGGGTCTATTTGAATATTTTTGTGGCTAGAAATAGTAATTAAGTCTTGTGCTTCAATTTTCCATCAAAATAAAAATTATTTTGTATTCTAAACTCCTAAAAATGGAAAAACAAAATTTTCAATGATGAGCTTAAATGATAGATAGGGGCCTAAGGCAACTGAAAATAACATATCTTCACTTTTAGAATACTTTTTGAGTCTTTGTACCTAATCAGTTGTTTTTTTTTCAAGAAATCGTTAGTTTGTAATACCTTGCAAATCATTTTTGTTATTCGCCTAAAATATAATTCTTGACAAAAATTTAATGAACTTGCTTTTAGAGTATTTCAACAATGTTTTGTACAGAAAAAAAAAATACTTCGTGGTGTTACATAACCTCAAATATAGATTATACATTAATACTTTGATGTTCAATTCTTTCAAGAATGCTTTCATAGTAAAAATACATACCTACTGAGACTCAAACGAAAAACCAATTTGAAAAATATTTTTGAGTCTTATTTAATCCGGATTATTTTTTTTTTTTATTTTTAATACCCTGCAACTGTACTCTATGACGGTTTCATTCACTTTTGAATTCAATATAAAGTAGGCAGATACTTTTTCAGAAAACTTAAAATCCCTGCAGTAGAGATAAACATGAAACACCAAACAAACAAGGATAGCTATACTCAGAATTTTATTTAAGTCCACCGAATGAACGTTGCTATTTTTTAATCCAAAATCCAATGCCAATCCAATATTTATAAATATACAAACCTACTGTTGAACATAGCATAGCTGAATTTATTTTTATAAACAGCCAATATTTGGCGAAAAAATTGCGTTGGTTTCTCTTAAATGATTAAATTCAGAATATTTATTTATTGATTTTTATTGAATTAAAAAAAAAAATACATAAAAACACTTTCATGTTTCTGTTAACAAAAACAAAAAATTCTTTTTTGTCCTTGCAGTTGCTGTGGCGGTAGCTTTTTTCCTGTGTTGGGCACCACACCATGCCCAACGACTTATGGCAGTTTATGGTTCAAGCACCGAAAACACCTCCCCACTATACAATGAGATTTACTCCATCCTCACATACATCTCTGGCGTCATTTATTTTCTGTCGACGTGTATCAATCCACTGCTTTACAACATCATGAGTCACAAATTCAGGGATGCTTTTAAGGTACATCAACTTGGGCATATATAAGCACAGCTTTTCGCAGTCTCGCCACTAATGGTTATACACTATACAACCCTCTTTTCGCAATAGGTTACCCTGGCCCGTCACTTTGGCCTGACTGGACGATACCAGACCACAAATCACAATTACAGCGCTCTACTGCGTCAGAACGGTTCGATGCGTCTGCATACAACGGTGAATAACAATGCAATCGATCATTATAATTCATATAGAGTAGTCCAATTGCAATGTCGTGATCCACATCATATTTCTCTGCAGGATAGTGTGAGGACAAATGGCAATAGTTGCAGAGCCCATCGAATGCGGTGTGTGTCGGTTAGTAGCCAGTCGACCCTGATGACATCGCTTAGCAAGAATGACGTATTTGCGACAAACAGTTATGTGCTGCAATCTGCAACCGCAGTAGCCGCAGCAGCTGTTAATAGTACGCCAAAGATGGCTGGTGTGTCCACCCATCGTGGTGAACTTCACACCCAAATCTCGCAGGTCTCCTCGTTGGATGATGCCAATTCCCTGCTGGAGTCGGAGATTGCCCACAACCACCACCAGTCCTCGTATCGGTTGAAAGAGATGCGTAGACCACAAGGATACCTACCGGCACAGCTTGTCTCTAGTGACGAGTTGTCGCTGGACTCCGGTGAGTGGCCAGACAATAACTTGGACATGAGCAGCAGATGCTCAGACAATGAGACTGACGTGTTCCCCAAGTCCAGTGTGGAACGAACGGGAACACCATTGAGAGTGCAAGAACTGAGATGCCATCCTGGCGGTGGAGTACACTACAGTGGTACAGTGGGCACGACTCGTCGACCGAAACTCTCCAGTATTATCCGTCGTGATCCGCATTCGACAAACAGTCGGGTGGAACTGAGAAATTCGTCCCGCAAACCAGCTAACAAGACGCTAGAAAGTCTGTCAGATAAAATTCGCTGGCGAACAAGGCGGAAAATGAATTTCCTACGCGGAACTAATAGCAATAAAAATCCTTCCATAAAGGAGTCAAATTCTTCTGTGTCCCTGCCCATGTCACCAGTTAAGCCAATTGCAAATAATACTGCTAAGGTCCATGTCGGACTCCATGAGATTACAACGAACGGAAACGGAGAATACAATTCTGTTTCATAAACTGAAAATTTAAATAAAAGTATACCTACACACGTTATCCCGTTAAAGTTACTAAGATTTATTTTTTTTTTTTTCAACACAATGGGGAAACATTATACGCTTTTCCCTTTAAATCAAATTAAATACCTAAAATTGGTAAAACTACTTAAGAAACTTATAACTTGAAAACAAAAAGCACACAAAACTTTGGATTGCTGTGACATCTCTCATTATTTACATAATTTTAATTTTTTAAATAAAAAATAAAAATGTATACAATTGTATAGTTAAAATTATAATTCAAGTGATCTCTTGTTCTTTTTTTTACTCGTTTATTTGGGGCTGTAAATTTAAATAAAATAAATTAATATAAATAAAGAATTTTTCTAGAATCTAAGATTGTTAAGATTGAAGTGATTTTTATTTTTAATTAAAGAAAAAAACTTTCAGAATATTCTTAGCTTTTAAGAACGTTAAAATCACAAAAAAAAATTAAATAAATTTTAATGAAAATTCTTTAAAAAATCTGTTTTAATTGACTTAGTAAGAATAAAATGTAAAGCAGCAGAAGAAAGGCAACGCTAAGTAGACAGACTTAGCCTCCCTCAGCATTAAATTAAAATTCACCATTAAATTTTTGAATGCAACGATTTAAATAAATTTATTCATGCATCAACTTTTAAAGATCTTAGGGCCAGTTATGTCACACCTTGTCAACTTTAATCAATGATTATTCCTTGTTGAATTAGGAACTAGGAATTTTGTTTGTTTTCATTGGTTATGAACACTGAAAACTTCCAAAGTATTTAAAAGAAGAGAAATAGAATCTATCCAATTCCTAACAACAAAGAATAAAATTTAAAAAGCACTTGCTTAGATTTTACTAATAGTTATAGCTTACTTTATTTATTATCCAAGAAGAAGTGTTTTTTTGCATGGACTTAAATAAAATTTATAGAAAAACTACAACTAAGAAAAATCTCATCACTAGGTATCACAAAATGCCTTCACTACCTTCACTTCAACTATGAATTGATTTGGAAAGGCTGCAAACAAAAATCAATCAGCCGTATTAAAATAAGAATGAATTTCACGCGGTAAGTATTATTCTGCGTAGTAATTTAACGGGAAATAACTTTAATTGTAACACAAAATTCAATTCAAAGAAACGGTTGTCCATGATTTTTACATAAAAATGTTTCTTTCGAAAGCTCACTCACCATTTACAAAGTTGATGACAGACTACGCTGATTGATTTGACAGAAACAGATTTGAAAATGGAAAGGTTTTTGGAAAAACCATGATATATTAACTTAACTGAAAATTTAAGGAACAAACACTCTTTGATTCATAACTATGGAATTAAACAGAATCAGTGATAATCTAATTGTATGATTTACTCAATCGTGAACAAACTGGCCCTTAAAGGACTCGAACTAATTGATCATTTAATTTGAAACAGAAGTTGGCTGCCTTAATTTGAATGCAAGCAGATAAGTAATTGTTTTTATTAATTTGTCTGTAAATGATATGGAGCAATATTGAGGTTGGGCTCAAATTTAGCACATCAAAACCATTCACAAATTATGGTTTTCTACCAAAAGGTAGTTTCAATTTTGCGAACTTTAATAAGGGAATTTCAGATGATAAACAAAAAAGAACCAAAAACTAAAAACAAAAGCTCAATTAAACATCTTTCATGTCTAAATCATACTCCATCAGCATTGATTTATTTATATTTATATTTATATTTATATTTATATTTATATTTATATTTATATTTATATTTATATTTATATTTATATTTATATTTATATTTATATTTATATTTATATTTATATTTATATTTATATTTATATTTATATTTATATTTATATTTATATTTATATTTATATTTATATTTATATTTATATTTATATTTATATTTATATTTATATTTATATTTATATTTATATTTATATTTATATTTATATTTATATTTATATTTATATTTATATTTATATTTATATTTATATTTATATTTATATTTATATTTATATTTATATTTATATTTATATTTATATTTATATTTATATTTATATTTATATTTATATTTATATTTATATTTATATTTATATTTATATTTATATTTATATTTATATTTATATTTATATTTATATTTATATTTATATTTATATTTATATTTATATTTATATTTATATTTATATTTATATTTATATTTATATTTATATTTATATTTATATTTATATTTATATTTATATTTATATTTATATTTATATTTATATTTATATTTATATTTATATTTATATTTATATTTATATTTATATTTATATTTATATTTATATTTATATTTATATTTATATTTATATTTATATTTATATTTATATTTATATTTATATTTATATTTATATTTATATTTATATTTATATTTATATTTATATTTATATTTATATTTATATTTATATTTATATTTATATTTATATTTATATTTATATTTATATTTATATTTATATTTACATTTATATTTATATTTATATTTATATTTATATTTTTATTTATATTTATACTTATATTTATATTAATATTTATACTTATAAATATAAACAAAAATGGTAATTGTTTAATTTAAGTTGGTGCGCCCCTAATTTCTTCCAAAAAAATAATAAAAAAAATCCTGTAGAATTTGAGCTCATCATTTAACCGTTAATTCGACTTTTTTCTATGGGTATAAAATTGACGAAATGTTTGGGTTCGATTTAAATGAGTTTTGTACCGAAGTTTAGATGACCCTGAACTTTCCAGACGATTTGAGTATCATATTTTGACGTGTGTGAAGTTAGCATAACATTTTTGAGCTAGGCCAATGGGACCATGGCAGGAATTTACAGTTTTTTTGCATTTTTTATGCATTTCTATTCCGGATTTTGCAGTTCACCAAATAGTGGGTGTAACCCACTGTACTGCTAACTTCACTGTGAAGTTAGCAGTGCCTATGCTTTTCTCAGCAACCGGGCTAGCTAGGAATCTGAAATAAGGCTCTGAATTTGCAGTTCCAGAAAATGAAAAAACCAAATTTAAAAATCCTTACATAAAAAGAATTTCATACTGTACTGCTAACTTCACTGTGAAATTAGCATAAAAGTCCTTTTCTCGGCAACGGTGATAGCTAGAAATTTGCAGTTAGACTCGAAATTTGCAGTTTAATTTGCAGTTCAGGAAAAATTTATGTCCAAATTTTTAAGTCCAAATTTGAAAAAAAAAATCGAATAAATTCATTTTTCACTGTTAACGTCACTGTGAAGTTATCAGTACATACCCTTTTCTCAGGAACTAAGCCACCTAGAAAATTGCAGTTTAGGTCCAAATTTGCAGTTTTTCATGACTTCAAGAAAAAACTAAGTTCAAATTTGTACGTCCAAATTTGACAAAAAAATCGAAAATTTTACTTTGCACTGTTAACAACAGTGTGAAGTTAGCAGTACATACCCTTTTCTCAGCAACTGTGCTAGGTAGAAAATTGCAGTTAAGGTCCAAATTTGCAGTTTTTTATGCACTTCAAGAAAAAACTAAGTTCCAATTTTTAAGTCCAAATTTGACAAAAAAATCGATTAAATTCATTTTTCACTGTTAACATCACTGTGAAGTAAGCAGTACATATCCTTTTCTCAAGAACTGAGCCAGCTAGAAAATTGCAATTGAGGATCGTTTTTTCAAAACTCAACAAACGCCAAAAATCCGAAAATGAGTTATGGGTATCAAAATTTTTGGCTTCAAGAGGCGCACAAGATGGTGAAATAAAAAAATAAGAAAACTGTACAGATTTAATTCCAAAAATTTTTGAAAGCTGAGCGTTTTCGCAAAACTCAACAAACGCCACTGAGTTCTTGCAAAACTCAACAAAAGACACTGAGTTTTTGCAAAACTAAACAAAAGCTTTTTGTCTTAAACGAACGGTTTGTGGCTACTAGTTCAGTTAAGATAAGAATGCATTGATGGGTTATTGAAGAACCATAATGTTTATGTAATATTATTATATTCATCGTTCAAACATAAGTTGATCGTGCGTTTCGAAACTTATAAACGCTGTTTATGTATCTATGTATGTATAGGACTGCGCCTATTTTTTTTTTATTATTTTAATTTCTTTTGCTCTGCACCTTAAAGTTAAAGCTAATAAAGAAAATCTATTTAAAATTTTAGTATTCGGATAACGTTTACATGTGTTGGGCAACACTTGACATTTCCCATACAAAATAAATAGAGTTTTAAGTTGTTATTCGAAATGTTGGCCAAAGTGTAAAAAATTATGGAAAATCTTTAAACCTCATTGTTTTGCTTCTTTTTTCTACTTCCATCACCCGTTGCGTAGTTTATGTATGTCTGTTTCACAAGAACGTACAACTTTCAACACCTGACAGACAATCCAATAAGAACTAAACGAAGTTTAGTTTTTTTCGTTAAGGGCACTATTAGCCAAACTTGGAACAAAACCTTCATCCGTCTTCGAAGGTATTGTAACAAAACTTTGTCTCTTTTGGATTCTGGTGCTTTTCTGAACAAAAACACAATCACGATGGTTGTCTTGTGTTTTTGAAAAAGTCAATCTTTTTACATAATAATCAATCGAAGTTGAAGTTAAAGATAAGTTCGAAGAGATATATTCGACAATCAGTAAAGGAAAGCTACATAAAGTGTAGGTTATATATTAACCGGATTTTCTATTGAGAAAAAGGTGCATGGAGGAGGGAGGGGGGTAGGAGGGAGCAAGGGGGATATTTGGCTCGTGAGTCCTGGAGAGTACCATGCTAGCATTTTTTTTTAATGTTGCTATGGACTTTTCGCAGACTCGTCTTTTTGTGTCTGTATCCATGATCTCTCCACCCCCATTCTGGGAAATTATGCTCCCCTTGGAAGATACCCCCCCCTCTCTCCGGGAAAAGTTCTATGAGTGCATATGAACAACCAAGAACAGTTTTCTAAGCGTTTTTGAAATCTGTAAGTTTGAAGAAATCCCGAAAAAATAAAGTCCCGAGCTTATAGGTGGATGATATCGTGAAACTGATAAATTTTTCGGTTATTTTAGATAATACGTACAAGTTCTACAAAAAAATATAATCAGCCAACGCAACCAAGTCTCCAGAAAATATCGAAAAACACTTTGACGTTTCAAAAGATTTTTGTATTTAAGTTACCTATTATTTTGAAAGGGCTTTTCACTTTTATATAATTTATTTATTTTCCTTATATTTATTTTAACGTTAATATAAATTTATTTTATTTTTTTTGTTAAATTTATAGATTTTATATTAATTTTTGTATTTATTTATTTTATATGAAAATTAAACGTTTTTGCAAAACTCAACAAAAGCATGACTTTGTTTCGTTTTGAAAAAACGCATGATTTTTGGGTTCAAAATTTTGGTGAATGCTTTGAACAAATTCTAACGGAAATGAACCTGCTGATGAGATATGCAACGAAGAAGAGTTCTGCAATAATACTTTTCTAGTAGTGTCATTTTTATTCAAATAGGAAAGAAAAAACCTTCTCCTGAAAAATTTGCAAAATGGATTTGTTGAGTTTTGCAAAAACGGTCCTCAATTGAAAAACTGCAAATTTGGACCCCAACTGCAATTTTCTACCTAGCACAGTTGCTGAGAAAAGGGTATGTACTGCTAGCTTCACACTGTTGTTAACAAAGTAAAATTTTCGATTTTTTTTTGTCAAATTTGTACAAATTTGAACTTAGTTTTTTTCTTGAAGTGCATGAAAAACTGCAAATTTGGACCTAAACTGCAATTTTCTAGGTGGCTTAGTTGCTGAGAAAAGGGTATGTACTGCTAACTTCACAGTGACGTTAACAGTGAAAAATGAATTTATTCGATTTTTTTGGCTCCCTGAAATTACGCCATAGGAAATTTCACCAAAAAGAGTTTTGGAAAAAAAGCCCAAAATTGTTTGGCGTTAAATTTTTGGAAAAGGTGCCCAAAACTAAAAAGGAAAATTCGCCAAAAAACGTGGAAATTACGCCACATTTTTAGAAAAAGAGCCAAAAACTTTAAATGGAAATAACGCCAAAAAAAGATCAACTTTTTGGTTTAATTTCCAAATTTATTTTGAAATTGTGGCAGATGTCCGTCAGGTTTATATTAAATATTACAAAATGTATGCTCTGTTAACATAAATTGACAAATTGAAATGAACAAAGTTATAAGAAGATGTGTTGTTTTAAATGTGTTCTACAAATCAAATGCACAAGTATGATATAATCAACGGTGGGGGAGGGGGGGGGCGCGTTCGCGTTCGTATGCGCTACTGTTTGCCGTTGCCGCAGCACTCCAGCCGTGCCGCTGCGCACGCGCTATCGGGCGCTCCGCGTGCACGTGTGGCACCCCATGCTACCCACGATTCAGTGCGGCGCGGCGGCCCGGCTGGTGCGCGGCGGCAACGGCACACGTTAGCGCGAACGCCCCCCCCCCCCCGCTGTTGATTATATCATACTTGTGCATTTGATTTGTAGAACACATTTGAAACAACACATTTTCTTATAACTTTGTTTATATCAATTTGTTAATTTATGTTAACAGAGCATACTTTTTGTAATATTTAGAAAAAAAAGGCCAAAAGCAAGTTTTTGGCGTTTTTTCCAAAAGAAAACATTTTGTTCTTTTTCAATATTCTTAAAAGAAAAAAGGCCAAGAAAATTTTGGAAAAAATAACCTAAAACTCCGGAATTTACGCCAAACTTTTTGGGTTCCTTTTCCTAGGAAAAAAAGCCATAACATTGTATGGAGAATTTTGGGCCTTTTTTCCATTTTTATTTTTTGGCGTAATTTCCTATGGCGTAATTTCAGGGAGCCATTTTTTTTTTTCAAATTAGGACTTAAAATTTGGACATAAATTTTTCCTGAACTGCAAATTAAACTGCAAATTTCTAGCTATCACCGTTGCCGAGAAAAGGACTTTTATGCTAATTTCACAGTGAAGTTAGCAGTACAGTATGAAATTTTTTTTATGTAAGGATTTTGAAATTTGGTTTTTTCCTTTTCTGGAACTCGGCCATTCCAAAAATTTCGAAACCAAGCAACTCAGTTTCAAATTAAGGAAAAAAATATATTTAAATATGCCAATATTTACAGTATATATATTAGAGTTAACGAAAAATTTGTAAATAAAAAATTTTACTTGTTGTTGTAAAATAGGCAAGTGATCAAAAAAGCTCATACTTTATCTTTCGTATCTGGGCATTTTTCGGCATTTTTGCCGCTATCAGTTCTCTATAAATTGTGATGCAAATGGCGATGTGCAGTTAAGTTTTTATTAGTGTTTTCAATACACTACTTAAATTCAGAACTATTTTTCTGATAGGAGTACTGTAAAAATAGTATTACGCCTCAAAATGACTGAACATTTCATGTCTTCTCCGTTACCGAAAAATGACTAAAGTTGGTATAAATGGTGAACTGTATTAGTGTTTGTAAAATTATTCCGCATACAAAGCAAGACTTGAAAAAGGATAATGGTGGATTTTTTATAGATTTTTAAATCATGTCTTACTGTCTAAAACAGGGTAACGGAGAAGACAAAATTGCACTTTCTCATCCAAATTTCAACGACTCACAGGCACTTTTTTTTTAAAGTCTGAATTTCTTTGATCTCCTTGCTTAAAATGGATCAAGGTAACTAAAAAAAAATATGTGTTAAATTTCATTGAAATCGGTTGACGTTTACACGTGCTAGCGAGCACTTGAAGTTTTTCATATAAAAAACATGGTGTTTTGACAGTCTTTTACTCAAAGGGCCCGTAAAAGTGTAAACGTAGATGGAAAAACTTTAAACTTGGCACATATACTAAATACCACAAGGATTATACAAATATTTTTTTTTTATTTTTGTAAACAACAGTTACTCTATTTAAAACAGCAACAAATGCACAAAAACAACGATTTTTAATTAAATTTTTTGATGGGGTTAATATTATGCAAAACTATTGAAAATATTTTTTTGGTACTCCTAACAGTAGTTAATTTATGTGCCGAGTTTAAAGATTTTCCATCAACTTTTACAATTTTGCTGATATTTTGAGTAAAAACTGTGAAACTGTGTTTTGAATGAAAAATTTCAAGTGCTCGCTAGCACGTGTTAACGTTAACCGATTTCAATGAAATTTTACACACATTTTTTCAATTGCCTGAATCACTTTTATCATTGATGAGAATAATTTAAAAATACGAATTACAATATAACTGAACAAAAAATAAATCTTTAATCGTACGTGTCTTCTCCGTTACCATTAGCTGTCTTCTCCGTTACCATCTTTCATATTTTTTTCTGTTAGTAAAATGAAACTTGGCATTAAACCAAGGATGGTTTTTGATAAATTTTGGTTTTATGAAAGTGTACAAAAAAAATCAATTTCATATCATAAAGGACGGCGCAGAATTTTAAACTTCAAGGCAATGGTCGGAAATCTCTAAATCGTACGTGTCTTCTCCGTTACCGTCTATTTTTTTGAATAAACTTACTAAATTTCATATTTTTTTGGTGAAACTTCTGTGTCGTGTACTTTGTAATGAATTCTTAAAAACCACTGAGTTTCATAAAAAAATATTAATATCTTAACAAGAAAAACCTTACTACAAGCGTCCGATTGTCTTCTCCGTTACTTTGGAATGGCCGAACTGCAAATTAAACTGCAAATGCAGAGCCTTATTTCAGATTCCTAGCTAGCCCGGTTGCTGAGAAAAGCATAAGCATTGCTAACTGCACAGTGAAGTTAGAAGTACAGTGGGTTACACCCACTATTTGGTGAACTGCAAAATCCGGAATAGAAATGCATACAAAATGCAAAAAAACTGCAAATTCCTGCCATGGTCCCATTGGCCTAGCTCAAAAATGTTATGCTAACTTCACACACGTCATATTTTGGACTGCCATCAGTTGCGTAAAAATGGTTCGATTTCAAAAACTGAAACGGCAATCGATTTGTCATGACAAAATCTTGATACGCCTGTTCTTATTTTCTGTTTATTTACCGTAATAAAAAAAGTAATGATAAAAATGAAGGAAGTGCCAAGAAAAAAAACGTTGAACATTTCGGATTATAACCAGCGCCGTAAAAATGCATTGATTTCAAAAATGGAAACGGCAATCACTTTGTCATGACAAAATCTCGATACGCCATTTTTTATTCTTTTTTTATTTACCGTAGTAAAAAAGTTATGATGAAAAAATTAAGAAATGCCGAAAAAAACTTTAAACATTTTTGTACTGTCACCAGCACCGTAAAAATGCATCGATGTCAAAAATTGAAACGGCAATCACTTTTTCACGACAAAATCTCGATACTCCATTTTTTTAGTTTGTATTTACCGTAATAAGAAAGTTATGACGAAAAAAGTAAGAAGTGCTGAGGAAAAAACACGTTGAACATTTTTGGACTATCACCAGCGCCGTAAAAATGCATCGATTTCAAAAATTGAAACGGCAATCACTTTGTCACGACAAAATATCGATACACACTTTTTATATAAATTTAGCAGGACACTTTTGGAAATTCAGGTTAAAAAGTATCCATATGAAAATAGCAGTACTAATCGGCCAACTGATCTGATCAGACGTTCTCATCTGTGCGGTACAATATTATAACAAGTAAAGATTCAGAAAAGAAATAGATCCCCTTCTTGTGTTGAAGACACGTTGTCTTTCAACACGAAAAGTCGAAAAATGAGTTCTGAAGATAAGAATTCAAAAAAGTTCGGATATTACACCCCCTTGCAATGTTTGCCTGATACAGACACTGACATTGAATGTGAAGATGTAGTAACTCTTCCTACGCCAAAAAATCCTAAAATTCCTTCAATATGTGTCCTTCAAAAGACTTGTGAAAGCGTGCATTCCTTTCTTAGTGCAATTCACATTAATGATTATAGTATCAAAAAAATGTCTATAGGCATTAAAATAAATTGTAATAGCAGTGACGATCACACAAAAGTTTGCTCTGCTTTAAAAGAAAAAAACTTGCAATTTTTTACGCACGACCTACCATCTGTTAGATCGTTCAAAGTGGTGCTCTATGGACTCGATAAAGTTCCGACCGACAAACTAAAAAATGAAGTAAACACTCTCGGTGTGAAATGCCAAAATATTAAACTTATAAAAAAACAACACGACCAATTTATTGACATTTTTTACATTGTTTTTCTTGAAAGTGGTTCCGTGAGACTGGCAGACCTTAAAAAAAACATTAAATCAATATTTAAAACCCAAATAAAATGGGATTTTGCCAGAAGAAAAACACAAAAATTTACACAGTGCTTCAATTGTCAAATGTTTGGCCATGGAGAAAAAAACTGCCACATTGAAACCCATTGCGCGATTTGCTCTGAAGCACATGAAACCAGCAAATGCAGCTCTAAAAACATCAAGTGCGCCAACTGCAACGAAACTCACACATCAACTGATCCTGCATGTCCAAGTCGAAACCCAGCAAACATTTCCCTTCAGAAATGATTTATAAATAATTCACAGAAGTGAAAGAAACCCTCATTTATGAACTCATTTATAAACCGGTTTGGATCAAATTTACTGGGTAGCATTACTTCGAATTCGAATCGTTTTTATGTTTCATTAATAATAGAGTAATTCTTCACTTTAGTGAATGTAAATAGGACGCTTATATATTCATTTCACTGAACAATTCATGAATCTTTTTTGAATCATTTAAATGAGACAGATTTGATTCATTAATATGAATATAAATTGGGGTTTCCTCATTCAGTTTAGTGAATATAAATTGAATTATATTTAATTCATTATAATGATTCTTCGATAATCCGAATGTATAACATAGAACTGAATGTAAATATTATTTCAGTGGGGTTATACAAAATGCTATTTTAAAATGGTAAAATTATCTGCATAAACAGTTTGATTTCCCTAGATTTATCGAATGAAACTTATGATAAATTTTGCTAAAGTTTAATGAGTATTCGCGGCTATTCTGATATTCGATTGAATTAATTCCGTACGGAAAGAAAATGGAAAACAAAAAGATACTCCAATTGAAAAAGTTAAAACAAATGCATCATTTGTTTATTTGGTAATTTATTTAATTTATTTTTTTTTCTCAATGCCATAATGTATATATGTAGTTCCGTCCGTACAGTAACAATATGCTAAATTGAATGAAAGTGACGAATTTCCTCTTTGCATAACTTTTATTTCAGTTTTGGTGCGACTAGGTCCCGTTATGGCTTTTCAAAACAAAATGAAAGGGACATTCAGTTTATGTGAATAAAAATGGACGCACCCAAGATATACCTCTTTTGAGGATCGCTTGTGCGCGTTCACTTTTATTCATATTATGTGAAGGAAATAAGAATCTCGATATTTTTTTACTATGAAAAAAATCATCACAAATCCCCTTCCCCGCGTATGAGGTAAAAGTGATGGGATATTTGAGTATATTCACATTTGATTCACTGAAGTGAATGTTTCTCGAATATATATTCTTCATTTTCACTGAATGTTCAATGAACGTTCACAAAAATGTTTGCTGGGAAGAATTTTTTTGAACTACGAGCAAAGCTCTCGGCAAAAAATAAAAAACAATCGACAACAATACCTCAGAGAAATTCTCATCATATGTATGTACCAAATATCTCCGATTTTCCCCCACTTAAATCTCACAACAATGGTCCCACTCAAATTCTACCGTTGCCAACTGCAGCCGAAAGCAATGTGTGGACAAACAACATCAACAACAACGCTAATCCACAAAAGGTAAATGATCTCTTCTCCATGGAAGAAATCAATGCTCTTACAGCCGAGATGATTACTCTCCTTGGCAAATGCAACAACAAAGCTGATCAATTTAACACTATTGCACAATTAGCTATTAAGTATTTGTATAAGACCAAGTAATGAGTGACACATCCATGAAAATAATTTGTTGGAATGCTAAAAGCATTCGATGTAAACATATTGAATTTTTTGCTCTTTTGAGCAAACACAAAGTAGATATAGGTTTAATTTCAGAAACCTGGCTTCGTTTTGATAATAGGTTATCTAACAGAGAATATTGTTGTTACCGCTTTGATAGAGAAGAGAGAAGGGGTGGTGGTGTTGCCGTCGTAGTTAAACGAAGTATTCAACATAAATTACTTCCTATTATAAATACTAAAATAATACAAAGTATAGGTATTGAAGTTCCATTCTCTAATGGCTCTTCACTAAAGATTTTTGCTGCCTACTTTCCGGGGGGTTCTGTATCACCCCAAAAAAAGTTTGACCTAAATAATGATTTTCGAAAGTTAGTTAATATAAATGATATTTTTCTGGTAGGAGGCGATTTTAATTGCAAACACAGGAATTGGGGTTGTCTTAGGGCTAATGCCTGGGGCAATATTCTTGCAAATTTACATACTACACATCCTTTCGATATCTTGTTTCCTCCCCACCCCACACATTACCCCCCTAATAACCGTGCTAACCCATCAACTTTAGACTTTTTCTTAACAAATATGCCGGGACTTTTTAATCAACCTATGGTATTAAATAAATTAAGCTCTGATCACCTTCCTGTATCCATAAGTACACTATTGAAGCCAGTCAGCAGGAGAAACGAAGTCTTTGACTACAAAAATGCGAATTGGTCTTCATTTAAGAGTCACTTACGTCTAAAACTAAGGAATATTCCTGAGCTACATTTTGATACCAGACAATCAGAAATTGATCAAAATCTAGAACCGAAATAGCAAACGCTTTAGCCAAAGCTTTTACTGAAAACCACACATTAATTAACAATTTCACGACTAATATAAATGTAGAGTCTTTTGTTTCACAATCTTTACAAACGATCAACTCAAGTGTTCCTAACGGTGAACAGGAGTTTGTTACCCTAAGCGAAGTTAATAACGCACTTCTTGGTTTAAGAACCCGAAAATCAGCTGGATTTGATAAAATTAAAAATCTTTATTTAAAAAATCTACCAAAGTCAGCACTGAAATTTCTACAAAATTTATTTAATTCGTGCATCAAGCTGGGTTACTTTCCAAATAATTGGAAAAAAGCCAAAATAATTCCAATTTTAAAACCTGGAAAAAACGCTAGCCTACCTGATAGTTATCGTCCTATTAGCCTACTTAGTTCTATCAGTAAATGTTTTGAAAAAATTATTAAAAACAAACTCATAGAACACATTAATATAAATAATATTCTGCCATCGGAACAGTTTGGCTTTCGTGCGTTGCATAGCACCGTGCACCAAATTGATCGCATAACCAAAAGCATTAAAACTAACTTTACCAGAGGGAAAAGTACTGGGATGGTGTTGTTAGACGTGGAAAAAGCTTTTGATACTGTCTGGCACGATGGACTCTTGCATAAACTTTTGATACTGAACTTTCCCATGTACCTTATAAAAATTGTTAAGTCTTTTTTGTCATCAAGAAGTTTTGTAGTTTCTGTTAACAATAACCTTTCCGAAATCTTTGTTTGTAATGCAGGTGTACCTCAGGGGTCTGTTCTTGGCCCAATTCTCTATTCGGTTTTCACATCAGATCTATCTCACTTACTAAACTGCAGCAAGGCTATTTTCGCAGATGATACTTGTGTGTTTTCTTCGGATTCACTTGGTTTCACCATTGGAACCAATCTGCAATCTGCATTGAATGCACTCCAAGATTATTTTAATGATTGGAAGATAAGAATAAACCCTTCAAAAACTCAGGCTATCTTTTTCACCCGAAAAAGAAAAGTCTGTTCCTACCCAAATGATTTTCTTCAAATCAACGGCCAAGAAACTGAATGGAAATCTAGCGCGAAATACCTTGGGGTACATCTGGACAGTAAATTAACATTTGGGCTTCATGTTCAAGAAATCATTAAAAAAATAAATAAAACCATAAGAATTCTATATCCATTTATTAACCGGAAATCCAAGTTAAGCGAAGAAAATAAAATTATAATTTTCAAAGTAATTTTTCAAGCTATAATATTCTATGGATCACCAGCTTGGGGAAATTGTGCGAAGAGCCATATTCGTAGGTTACAAACTGCTCAAAACAAACTTTTGAAAATGATGCTTAACCTTCCTTGGTGTTTCTCAACGAATGAATTGCACGCTCTAGTAAATGTTGAATACGTCTCGAGTAGAATTTTGAACTTAAAAGAACGCTACAATATTTCATGCGTTACTTCTGACAATGTTTTGATTTCAAACTTAGCTTCATAAGAACATCGAACATACATTCATTATATTACAATTAAAGACTGATTCTTTTTGACATTGTTAAATATTTTGTGTTTACTTAACTTATTTATTTCTCTATTTGTATGTTTCTATTTATTTATTTATTTACTTTTAATGTATTTATTTATTTCTCTTTTTTTGTAAATTTATTTATTTATTCAATAATTTATTTACTTATTTATTTGTTAATTTATTTATTTGTACTTTATTTATTAATTATTTATTCAAATTTGTGTTTTTCTTGTGTATCTTTTGTTTATATGTTTCATGTTATTTATTAATATATTTTACTTACTTATTTATTTATTTATTTATTTATTTATTTGCTTATTTATTTATTTACTTATTCAATTGTTTATTTTGTTTGTATCTATTTATTTATTTATTTATTTATTCATTTATTTATTTATTTATTTACTTATTTATTTATTTATTTATTTATTTATTTATTTATTTATTTATTTATTTATTTTTTTGTTTATATATTTACTAACTTAAGACTGATAAATGTTTGATGTTTGCAAAAACCATATAAAGTGTAAAAGTTATATTTGATAATGCATTGTTAGTTTTTGTTCACAAACCACCCCTTCTCTCTACCTATATAACGAATAGGTATATGTTCTCTATTTATATATATTGTTTGGTTTTCTTTTTCTTTAATGAAGGTTTTTATAAGTAGCTTTTCCTTCAGTCAAAATTTAATTATGTACATATTAACTTAAAAAAAAATTTATATACTTGGCAGTAGTAAGGTAGTTTATAAACCAATCTCTGTAAATTGTGCAATATAGATTTAAGAAAAAATAATGTAATATTACCGCTACAATAAAATATACATACATATGAAAATAGCAGGACAAATTTTTCAAAAATGTAGATAAATGATCCGAAAAAAGTTGGTTGTTGAGAACTAATTAATTGAGAATTAGTTACGCAAAAAACGAATTAATAGCGTGTTTGGTTTGCGAAAAAATGCAATTAAATTTTGTTTGCGTACCTAATTCGCAATTATGAAGCAACTAATTATAGGATACTTTTTAACCTGAATTTCCAAAAATGTCCTGCCAACTTTATATACATCTTCCTACTCTCTCTGGAGTGAGAAATTGGGGAACAATGAAGTTCTATGCTGAAGATGCTAGATCATCGATTTTCCGGAAATAATTGTACACTGTCGATAAAATCAGCACAATCTTCAAAGTAAGAGGAGAAAAAGTTAATTTGAACTTTATGACCCACCGCACCGTTCCGATCTACCTACACTATGCGACCTTTGTAATATGAGCACAAGGGAAGATTTGTTCAATTTCCTCGCAGTTTGTCCAATTTTTAAGGAATTTCGTATGAAGGGTGTTTAGGAAACAGAAACAGTAATCATTTTAAGCGGCAAAAAAGCATTGTATGATTTATATAAATACATCAAAGCTGCACTTCGTTACAGATAGCGTATTGAAGAGGGAGATTTTTAAATTTATAATAAAAAAAAAAAAAATTTACAAATAAACTCAAGAATTTCTGTATATATTGTCTACCTGATTGACAGCTTAGGGCCAAACCAATTAGACTTAGATTTATTTATCATTGTAAATATAAAAGTCATTTAAACTAAACTTAAAGTAGTTTTCCTTTAAGTTAGCCTTGGGCTGGAATTAGATTCCTACCGTAAACTCCTTCCTTTCTCCTTCTGAGCCATAAATCAAAAAGTTACAAGTTAGCGAAAAATCTCAAAGTAACAGAACATTCCACATAAGCATTTAAGCAAATTTTGAAACGTTATGAATTAAATATTAATCAACTTAAACTTCCATTTCAAGTTGTACTGCAGATTTAAAAAAAATTGGCTATGCTGAAGTGCATGTTTAAAGTTACTCTACTTCGAAAATAATTACAAAAAAACTCTCATCAAAGCAAGCTAAATATTATTTCTACACTTTCTTACAAAGACGATAATGAGCTCTACAGATTTGTGTGCGCTAAGTGCTGTTTCCACCTCTTTAAGGACTCAATTCCATGCTTTTTAAACACAAGTACCCAAACTGAGCGTAAAGACATTAATTTGTTTGTTTTTTTTTTCAAACTGGCAATGGCAAATCTCTGAAAAAAAATCCTACTAACGAAAATGCTCATCAGATAATCTCTATCACCACCCATGTATCTAATTGTTAATTTCTAAGGCGAAAAATAAAGATTTTGTTTTTGTTTTAATAAATATGTAATTCCAAGCGGTTGATTTGGTTAAAGAATGATTCCATTTGCTTTTGGGATTGCGGCCAAGTTGTCTTCTAATAACTTTTGGCATTGAACTGAATTTTTGTGATTAAACTTTGTCAGTGAGTTGCAAGTCCTTTAAGGAGCAAAACAAACAAAAACAATATAAACCTCCAGACAGACATACGATAATATTTTCTTCTCATGTTTTTTTTCGGGATTTTCATTTTACTTAGATATAATTATGTAGTTTGGTTCTGGCTTTATTGTTGTCTGTCTCTTAATTTCGGTTTTAACACAATGATTTCATCTTCGCTTCGAAGTAATATCAATTTTTCTTCTCTTTTTTGTTTGAAAGACAAAAATCGCTTTCACCACTTAAGTATGTAAGAAAACTTGTCACACAAAGAATATTAATTGAATTAACAGGTGACTTACATTTGTCTTTGTTTATTTTTAAGGAGGGTTTCCTAAGCTTTTATTGAGATGATTTGCAAAAATCTACCATGATCTTAAATCTACCTTAGATGGAACAATTTTTAGACTTTGATTTTATATATTTTTATCTGTATCAACTGTTTGAGTTTGAAATCAACAAACCGAGGCTGCCAGAAAAATAACGTTCTTAGGGATATTTGTAGGACAGATTCCGGGATAAAAATTATTTTAGTACGCCCTATGCCCTTGATCCACGAGTTGGGTACGAAATCTCGCAAATTAAAATCTTACATACAAAATCTTGCATTACGAAATCTCACAACTTCAACACAGATATTTTATGAGTCAATATCTTCAAATGTAGAGTTTCTTTGTGTCGAAATTAAAAATGGTGTAGATGAATATCTAATGGTGGTTTGTTACTGCCCTCCTTGCAATTTTAGAGAAGGGAACCTCAACGAACTCGAAGAAAATATATGTAGACTAAGTCGATTAAACCTCTCTGTTATAAATTCTCGGTGGCCTACCTGTTTCACTTATTGATCTTTTTTTGACCAATTCTAAGCGATGAACCCAAGACTTGATTCTAATTTTCTAATTCTAATTTTCGTGAATTTCCAAAATCTTGATGAGGT
Source organism: Dasysyrphus tricinctus (assembly GCA_963921185.1). Classification (NCBI taxonomy): domain Eukaryota; kingdom Metazoa; phylum Arthropoda; class Insecta; order Diptera; family Syrphidae; genus Dasysyrphus; species Dasysyrphus tricinctus. Next base: position 61,593,410 of record OY992530.1, read on the forward strand.
TAACAAAATTTTGAATACATTTCATACCGCTCTACACGCCTGTGCCGAGATTCAGCTATTTCAGCGAGTGAGATGAGATGACTCGCCTTACTCGCCGACTCATCTCACTTCACTCGCAAATGTGATTCAGCTATTTAAGTGAAATGAGTAAGTTCGAATTAAGTTTCGAACATGAGACACAGAATAAATATAATAGAGCCAAATTCAACCTCCTTGTCACACTCGTACGTTTGATATTCTGTTTCACATCACCATACTAATGGACGCAAAATGAAATAACAAATACAAAAATGTAAACATTGAAATATTAATAATGGAGTATTTTTTGTATCAATTATTTTTTGTGTCGTAATTAAAGTTGAATGTGAGTTTTCACCCTTGAGAAATATAATTCTATTAAACATAATGTGCATATGATAATAAAATAAGATTTTTCAATCAATAAGAGGGTAGTTGTTTATATCTACATTGTTGTTTTTTTATTTTATTTCCTATCCATGAATAGGAATTCTTGAGAAAAGCACACATACCTATCCAAAACTGGAAATTTACCAACACATACACCAAGTCGCTGCGGAAATATCTGGCGAGTAATCTGACATTTCATTTCACTCGCTCACTCACTCCCTTTTGCTAACTGAATCGATCTTTGATGAAAAGTGACTCATCTCACTCACTCCCTGCGGCTTCGAAATAGCTGAATCTCGGCACTGGTCACACAAAGCCATGTGAGTTGATGAGCTCGAAATTTGAAGAAAACATATAAACTCTTTCATAATTGCTACAGTTCTCGAACAGAGGGTACTCTGAACTTTGTGAAATGATTTTTTGCGGTTTGTAGCTATAGCATGGTGTCTTTACAGCGGTTTTGAGTTCCCTCTGGATCTGCGTAACTCTACAATTATGTTCGGAAAAGGAAAACATAATGGTACAGTGGTATGTTCCTTTTCAGACATATGACGTTCGAGTTCTAGCGAAATTTCCAGCCTCTTCTTTAGCTGGCAACATAACCTAACCTTGCTTGTAAAAGGCCGTTTTCGAGAACGTCATCAGCGTCAAAAATGCTTTTTGCAGAATGTTCTCAAACGAAAACTGCAAAAGTCTTCAAAAATCGAGTTGGAAACAAAAATATTGAGAAGCCGGAGAACGTCTTCATAAACGTCAAATGCGTTTGCAAGCAAATTGAAGAACGCAAACAAAACCATTGCATTAATTCGACAATATCTGTATTTTAATTGAACTAAAATGATTGATCGAAACCGAGATGAACCGTATCGTTTGCTCAGATGCCTTCGTCCATCAATACAAAACCAAACTTTCCGACATTTAAATAAAACACAATGATTATAACGGGTGATTTTTTAAGAGGTTTAGAACTTTAAAAAAAAAAAAAACACAAAAAATTCGAAAAAATGAATGAAATATTTATTCGAATCGATAGTTTGAACCTTGCAATTTAATGTTTAAAGATAATTTCATGCAAATGTTGACCGCGGCTGCGTCTCAGGTAGCCCATCCGCTGAGTCCAATTTTGGCATACTCTTTCACACATATCGGCCGGTATCTCACGAATGAATGCATGGATGTTGGCTTCCAGTGCGTCAATCGAAGCGGGCTTGTCCCTATAGACATTAGCCTTGACATACCCCCACAAAAAATAATCTAATGGTGTCAAATCGCACGATCTAGGCGGCCAATTGACCGGCCCGAAACGTGAAATTAACTGTTCACCAAACTCGCCTCGCAATTGCGCCATTGTTTCGCGTGCTGTGCGGCATGTGGCACCGTCTTGTTGAAACCACATATCATGCAAGTCAAGAACTTCCATTTCGGGCAAAAAAAAGTTTGTTATCATCGCTCGGTAGCGTTCACCATTGACAGTAACGCTGCGATTCGCATCATCTTTGAAGAAATATGGCCCAATAATGCCGCCGGCCCATAAACCGCACCAAACAGTGGCTTTTTCGGGATGCATTGGTAGCTGTTACAATGCTTCTGGCTGATCTTCACTCCAAATGCGGCAATTATGCTTATTTACGTACCCATTCAACCAAAAATGAGCCTCATCGCTGAACACAATTTTTCGATAAACACACATTTCGAACATTTCGAACCGAGCACGAATTTTGATAGTAAAATTCAATAATTTGCAAGCGTTGTTCATTTGTAAGACGATCCATGGTTAAATTGCAAACCAAACTGAAGCTGTTTGACAGTGACACAAGGTACTAAACACACGTCAGCTGTCAAAACCAGTGTTGCCAAAACCAAACCAGCTAAAAAATCACCCGTTAGTAAAATACAAAGAAAATACCACTCTTTATTAAAACTTTCCGTCCGACTTCTCCATTGTGACTAACTTTCGTTATACATTTCATTAACAATATACTTAGCATTCGTTAAGCTTTAAGGCGTGGTCAGGGTTCCCAGATTGAGGGGAAAAGCACCACTTTTGCTGATCTTAAAATGAAAAAGGGGAAATTGAGGGACAAGCTTAAAAAAGGGGAAAAAAATCATAAAGTACAAACTTATTAAATGAAGCATTTTAAATAAATTTTTTATAAAAATTAAATACTCAAACGTATTCTCATTATAAAATATTTTCAAACTTCATTCAAAAAGAAAAAATTCAATCTAAACATTCTCTTCTAAATTTAAATCTCGCAAGTTAATAACCCATGTAATGTCCCATTTACAAGATATGAGTTTCTGAAGGTTTTCCTTCATTTCTAAAGTAAAAATCCTGAAATAGATATTTGAAGCAATGGGAATTATTGCCTGAATTCAAAGACTTGCTATGTCAGGAGGAAAAAGAAATTGCAGCATCAACTTCAGCTGTTCGAGCATTTTGTAAATGAAGATATTAAGTTGGTTTTTTACTATTTTTTTTTATAAAAAAGTAAATTATTTCTATTAGGTACCTACATATACAAATGTACAAATATTACTAATGTTTCTATGTTACTTTAAGGTTATTACTTAAATTAAAAGTATTAAGAAATATCTAATTTTATTTTTGTTTCTATGCCATAGGTATTCATGAAAATTTTATTTAGGGGAAAAAAAGGGGAATTTTTTTGGAGATTAGGGGAACAAAATTGGGTTTGCTGATAAATACAGGGGAAAAAGACTATGAAAGTCTGGGGACACTGGGCGTGGTACACATTATCAAACCTGAGTGACACTCTTGTTGGATATCAAACCGAACTGACAATGTGTACACGCTGAATGATGGTTTGACACTCAGAACTGACTGCTCACAAAATTTTTTGATACTGCGTGACAACCCTCGGTTTGCTCGATGATGTGTACACAATTTCATTCATGAGCCGTCATTCACGGAACAAAACACGAATTTTTAAAGCGAATTAGCGGAAAAAGTGCAAACAAAATAAGAAAAAGCTCGTGTGTGTCATATAAAAAAGGAAATAACACGATTCGTGGTGGAAATAGCCTCAAAATAAAAAGAACCAATCTTCTGAGAGTAGTAGAATTTCTTTGCCTGACGCCCAACAGAACTGATAAGTGTGTACTCGAAACTTTTCTCGCAAGTTAGATATCCAACACGGGTGACATTCAGGTTTGATAATGTGTACCACGCTTAGTATAAATGTTTCATATAAGCTCAAAGCATCGACTACAGAATTGCTGGACTCATGTAGTTCGATACAATAGCAATATTTACGTCGAAAAATGGCAATCATTTGACAATCGAATTGACGAAACAACTATCCTTTCCTTGGGTATAAAAGTTCTATCCAACTTCTCTTCGGCAGTGACTGCTGTAGTCGTTTCCTGGTTTCTCTCTAATCTTCTTCGTTGGATTCACACTCTTCGGTAGTTTAATAATATGGAACACGGAAGTTCCCAAAACACATTCATAAAAGTGACAAAATTCTCACATCAAAAATGTATCGTGTGGCTAAAACAGATGTACAGCACGTCTGCACGCATCGCTGCGTACAGCGCCGAACTCGAAACACATGTGCATACTCTTAAGGTGCATATCCATTTCAGAGTAAAAAGGCGGTGAGCAGCTCTGAAGAAGTTCTCGGCAGTAAAACTCGAAAGTGGACACAGACACAGTCATGAAATAAGCTCACCAGAGGGGAAGACAGATATCCGAGAGTCGCTCTCGAGAGATTTCTAGTAAAAGTACTCCCTCGATTGAAACGTACATTTTAATATTTATCACAAAAAAAAATAACTATCACCCATTTAGTATGAAATTTTTTGGTATTTCTGAATAACATTTATACATAAATGTAGTTTATTATTTTAACTTTAATGAGCTATCTTTATCCTGTAGATCCGGGCATTTGAAGCAAAATTAGAAATGTTTGAAGGTAATTACTCGTAAATCGACGTATTTCAAAGATTTAATTTTTTTTAAATTAAAATCAACTTCAAGGTTGAAAACTGAGATGAGTCCCCTCTGTCGCCTCTCCCGTTACATTTAAGTATAAAAACCACTTACTAATTTGTAGAGTAGGGTTGGAGGTTGAGCAATACCTTTTTAAAACACTATTTTCCCAATTTGGAAATTTTTCGTTCAAAGCATATTGAAAAGTGAAATCGGTTTGGGATTCAACCTGCTCCCTAGTATGAAATAAATTGACTTTTCTCACAAAATGTTATATAGTAATGTAGCCTGACATTGATCTTTTAATTAAAGATCTTAACTTTTAAGATCGAGATCAAAAGCCGAAGTTATAAGCTTTCCAATCAGTCGATTTGAAGGCGCTATTATAGTGCATAGCGGAACTTTTCTTAACTTAACCTGGTCAGCCAGAGGCCAACGAGCAACCATTCATTGCTGCAACGCTGCACTGCCAAGAAAAATTTTTATAAACGTATAACGAAATAACGTTTCTTTTTGATTAAATTTTATTAAAGTCATATTTTATGCTTCGTTCGTTCTTGCCCAGGGGAGGGCAATTGCACCCATTGCCCCCCCCCCTTGTATCCGTGCCTGTTTTCTGTAGAGTGGAAAGCAACCATCCCTCGAAGGTTTTTGAGAAGCTTATGTACAGCCAAATAATAAACTTCCTCAACATCCATCAAAAACTGGTAATCAGGTTTTAGAAGCAAACACTGTTGTGAGACAGCAGTTATAAAAGTAAGTTCAGATCATCGTTATGCTTTGGATGCTGAAAACATCGGTGTTTTGGTATTGTTGGATTTCTCAAAAGCTTTCGATTTTATTGATCACTCTATTCTTACAAGCAAACATTTTTAGTAAACTCAGGAGTATACCTACTATCTGTTTTGGGACAACTTTTGCTGTTGCAAAAACAATTGATGATCTCAAGCGAAACCAATTGTGGGCGAGCAAGAATAAGCTTAAACTCAACCCATCAAAAACAGTTACAATGATTTGTTCTAGAAACGAAATTAGTTCTGGTTATTTCCCCCCAGTTATTCTCAGTGGGAATACAATTCCTTAATGACACACTGCAGTTTGCGCAGTCACGTAGAGGCCTTAAACTCATTTTACCGCATTTTTCATTCACTATAGCAGAACGATCTTTCTTTGTCACTACAATTCGACTTTGGAATACTCTTCCTATTGACTTACAAAATATAACACAAACTACAAGATTTCAAAAAGAGGTACTCTCTCACTTATCAAATTTAATGTAATAGAAAATGGTTTTATATTATTTTTTATATTATGTCATATAGCTACCTTGTATTATATTATTATTATATTTTATTTATTTTTCTTTGCAATAGTATGTTTTGTAATTTTTTTTTTTAATTAATTCATTTATATACAAGATCTTTGTTAAATGTAAAATATTTATTATTCATTATTTTTTATTTATTCACACTTTGTAATGCTCAACTAGGATACTACCTAAAAGATTTTGTCTTGTTGTGTCCAATGTTATGATCTCTTATCTTAAATAAATAAATAAAATATCTCAGTTGTAATGTTAAAATGTTTAGCTTAAATGACTATGCATAAATTTTAAATACGAAACAAAAGTATTAGACTAAGAGCCCACAGCAGATTTTGGGTGTGAACGATAGCAAAAAAAGAAGTATAGGCGTCGAAAGCTTCATTATTTTAAAATACGAAACAAAAGTATTAGACTAAGAGCCCACAGCAGATTTTGGGTGTGAACGATAGCAAAAAAAGAAGTATAGGCGTCGAAAGCTTCATTAAAGACTATTAAAAAAATCAAAGTCTTGCAGTCCACAACTGGGGCCTTTGCGAGAAACAGTGCATCGAAAAAAAATATGAATGCAACTTCGAGGATAATGGTGTTAGCCGAAATTGGTTTTCACTCCTCCCTTGAGAAGCCCTTCGGATCACATATCATGGAATCTGAGACCATTTGAGTGTATAGTTCGCTCTACCGGACCGTTTAAAAAATTCAAAATTCTGAGTGAAAAACGTTTGTTTTTAAACAGTCTGGCATGGCGAATTAAACACTCAAATGATCTCAAATTCCGTGATATGGGATCCGCGGAGCTTATCTAGGGAGGGGTGAAAACCAATTTCGGCTAACACGATTTTCCTCGAAGCTGCATTCATATTTTTTTTTCGATGCACTGTTTCTCGCAAAGGCCCCAGTTGTTGACTGCAAGACTTTGATTTTTTTAATAGTCTTTAATGAAGCTTTCGACGCCTATACTTCTTTTTTTGCTATCGTTCACACCTAAAATCTGCTGTGGGCTCTAGGTCTATATCAATTTAACAAAAAAACAGGTTACGTATTACGTTACACTTCTTTTGCACTCACTGCTTCATTATAATCATTTTTTTCTTATGAGCTACCTGTCTCATAGAAGTCTTGAAATATGTTTTAAATTTGAAAAGAACTCAAGGAACATTTTTCTAGGCTTATCATTCAATCACTGATACACGGTGCCGAACCTGCCTTAAGGCAAAACAGGCAGTTGCCTGGGGCGCCACTCAGCTAGGGCGGCAAAATTGGTGGAACAAATTTAAAACTGAAAAAAGGGTAACACAAATGCGTCTCCTTGAATCTAAAACAATATCAGCAACTACTGTACTGTATTTTGTTCATTCTTGTTCGTTGTTTATTCCAGGTATACGAGGGCATACACACAAATTTATTTCTTATACCTCTCTGTAAAAGTATTTAACATTTGGGAAGCTTGTTGCCGTTCACCGTTGATTGCACGAACTGTGCAGCATTTTTTGTACAGCATCAAAATATAATCATTGAAGTTGGCACAACACACAAAAACACATCCGTACCAAAGATTTGACTTTTTTAATCTGAAAATGACAACAGCGGAAAAATTGTTTTAGAATTTTGTTTACTTCTCCTGATCTGATTTTCTTTCTTTTCCATTGCCTTACGTTCTTCTTACTTTCATTAACTATAAAATAAGAAAATAAGATACAAAACAACAAAACGCTTTTTTGCTATTGTAGCTTTTGTAAGTCAAAAGAACGTAAAGCTCTGTGATATTTCAAAGAATGTGGACTTTAAGGATTGCGAGAAACTTGAAGCAATTTTAACAGCAAGAAATGACGACGAAGTTCAAAAGGATGTAATAGCTAGGGATCTCTTGAGTGAAATTAATATATTCAATCAAACGTCTATTCTTACTGATCTCAAAACGCTATCAATTTTAAATTATTTAGCTTCAAACCATTTGCTTGAATTGTATCCAAATTTAACAACTGCGTTAAAAATTCTCTTAACGTTTCCTGTAAGGGTTGCTACAGGGGAAGCTAGTTTTTCAAAACTTAAAATAATAAAATCATATTTACGCTCAACTATGACTGAAGAGCGATTAACAGCCTTGGCAACAATTTCCATTGAAAAAGACATGCTGAATCGTATTGAAGAAGAACCCGAGTAGCACAGAAGGGTTTTCATTTGGTAGATATAAAGCCCGTATGACACTACATTTTTCTCTCATTTTTGATAAGTTGAAAATGGAATTAAAGCAGAACAAACAATCTCTTACTTCAACTTTGATATGTGTGAGTGGGTACGCACTTATTCATAAATGTAAAAATGTCGCAAAAAAATTATAAAAAATGTGATTTTCAAGTAATATTTGTCATTTTCTGGCAGCTTTTCTTGACTTTTCAGAATTAAAAATGAAAAATAATTTCAAGGTACACTCAGTCACGAAAGAAAGTATATACTGGGCCCTACAGAACACTAGTTTATGATGTATATTAACTTTTAGGACACATTGTAATTGTGAAAACTAATTAAGAGAATTGAAAACTAATTAAAAGAATTGCTTTTGCTTAAAAACACTTTCTATCCCTTTTTTGCACTGCTGACATTTTGATTGATTTAATGAGAAATAAAATGAAGAAATAATGTAGTGTCATACGGGCTTAACTCCAGTAAAACATTAAAGTTGTTGTCCATTTATTTCAGAAACATATTCTGGTACAATTGTGTAACCCAAATAGCCGCATTTCCGCATCTCATTTGCAACAAACTTGTATTTATTGGGTTTTATAGAAGTTATATTTTGTCGTTTCTCAGTTTTATAAGTGTTATTTGAACTAAGAAATGTTACATGTAACCTTATCTTGTTGTAACTATATAACATGGCTTAAACAAGAAACAAAAGTTTAAAACAAATTACAATAATTTGAATAATGTTTCTTGGAAGTTGCTTTTATAATTACTTTAACTTTTTCTGTTCTATTATGTTATAATATAATGCGAAATGTTTCCGAAAACATTGTAAAAGTTTCTGAAAAGTTATTAATCAAATTCTTTTAAAATGTATAAAACCTTTGAGATGTTATAAAAAAGATGAACTTCAATACGTCTAATATTGTGACTGATAATGCGATTTTTAGTTATTTTTGAACGAAAAATCTAATACAAACACCATTTTTATCATAAAAATTGATGTTTTACTTCCAGAAAATTCACGCGCCACCTAAAATATTAAAATTGGGCGAAAATTTGAAAAATAGAAAAATATTCATGGTTCTATTTAGGCATTCAAGTTGAAAAAAAATTTATGATTTACATTAGGAAACACAACTTTCAGTCATTTCCATTGAAATTTACTATGGAAAAAGTAATATCAACTGGAAAAATCAGTTTAAAAATTTCAATTTCTAACAAAAACTAATTATATTGTGAACAATATGGCGCTTGTTGCAGGAAATATCAATAAAACATTGTCTCTTTAAATTAAAACTTATATGTTATTACACCAAAGATACAACAGAGTATAAACTTAAGGCAATAACATCCTCATTTTAACCAATTTACACTGTTAATTAAACAGAGCAATATTGTTTCTCTTATAATATTTTCTAATCTTCGTTACTGAAACTAGAATTCTTATGTTAAAAAAAACATATTTTTTTCTGTCGGGAGAAAAAGTAAGCAAAAACTTACATTTAACTTTGGTCTATATCCGCTAGAGTTGCCGCAGTTCAGTTTTTGTTTATATTTTTAAAACTGAAATTTTAAAACAAAATTCATGTTAAATCTCAAAAAATTAATTTTCTTTTTTTTTAAAGCCCTATTAAATATCTACTATTACGATGGATTAAAAAAAAGTCCAAAAACATACATTTTTGCCATTTTCTTAATGCTTCACAAAAAAATGAGTTCTAGGCAGCCTGTTGACATTTGGAACAAAATATTCATGAAACGTCAAAATATAGTTTGTCTTCTATATTTCAAGATGCCAAAGTCAAATTCAATCCAAGGATGGCTATGATTTAAATGGATTAAAAATCCTACAAAACATAAACTTCGTTGACTTTTTTTTAATGCTTCATAAAAAATCGATTTCTAGGCAGTCTGCTGACATTTAGAACGAAATATACATAAAACATCGAAATGTGTTCTATATAACAAGACATGCAATACCTACAAATTTTGTGTTTTAATTTTTAGTTATGTGTGTTCATCTGTCATCTTAAAATCTTCGAATTGTTTAATCTACCTTGTGAACATTTTTCAATCCAGCGGCAACTCTGCCATGCATAGTAACTTTTTTCATGTCCAAGGAATAGTTCATGGTTGATTTAAATAAACTAAATTAAAATATACCATTAACATTTATAGAACAATGACTGCCTGTCAAAATTTCAATCATCAGCGAAAGTTATAGAAACTCAACAACAACATCACTTGAATCTTAAGAAATGTGGCTGTTTTGTTTCAAATACAAACCAAATGTTTTTTTTCAATTCTAGTACTTTGGTTATTTATTTGTTTTAATGTCGTTGCAATCTTTGTTTCATGTTTATAAATAAGAAACCAGAATATAACTAGTTCTCCACCCATTAAAAATAGATAGATAGATATATTTATTTATTTCACATAAATTTCATTTTATATACTTAAAAATATAATAGTAACAATATATAAATAACTTATGGAAATAATAGTGACATTTTGTATTTTTTGGATACCAAGGTATAAAAATAGTGTTAAATGCCACTTCAATGGGCCTCTAATCTCCAAATTAAAAAATGCGTGAGGGTGGGGTGACCCTATGTACAAGAACATATCGTGATTCAATTATGCAAATTTAAAGTTATAAAAATAAATTATTTTCAAAAAAGATGGTACTACAAACAAAAGAAAAAGAATGTTAATTTATAATTTACAATTCAAAGTTCAAAAACATTTTTTCAAAAGTAAAATAGGTACGTTAAATAGTATATTGGAGGAGATAATAACTGTTTATCAAACCAAAACATCAGAGAATAGTAATTCTAAGCTCATATATTCAAAATTAAAAAGCCAATTTTTAACGTGGTTTACAAACATTCCAATATTGGTTAGTGTTCTTATTGACTGAGGAAGTTTATTAAAGAGACGATACGAAAACACAGAATAAAAATTACGAAAAGCAGTGGTGCGAAAATGAGGTAAAGACACAAGGTTTAAAAAGTTCCCACGAAGACTATAGTTGGAAATTAACCTAAAATTAAGATTTCCTGACCTCATAAAAAATGTTTTTAAAACTTTAAAGCAGTACAAATGCCTAACAGGAAGTATTTTGAGATTACAAAAAAGTTCAAAGCTCTGATGACGACGATGTTTTCGACTGATTTTTCTTATTATGGCTTTCTGAAGCGTAAGAAGTGGTTGGATTTTGTTCCGATAAGCTCCTCCCCAACAAGCAATTCCGTACTCGAGCTTTGAATGGAATATACCATAGTAAATTGTTGTAAGGAGTTTTGAAGAACAAACATTACGTAAATAAAAGAAATTTCTTAAAGTCCAGTTAAAATATTTCCGTAGGTACTCTGTATGGCACGAAAAGTTAATCCTCGAGTCGATGCAAAGCCCCAAGTACTTAAACTCATTTACTTTCTCTATCACAAAACAATTATCGCTGTAAATAAGACTGTCATAATAAGTATAAGATGAATAATAATTTGAGCATAATGTACACCTATTTATTTGAAACCTTTGGCATTCAGGAGCATGATATAAAACATCAGTTTCAAAGGCATTTAGGGAATACAAATTGAAGAACATAATTTTTGTTTTTGGGCTAATAATCAACCTGTTTTCAGCAAACCAAGATCTTAATAAATCTAGATCCCAATTTATATCCGCAACAAGGTTCAAGCATAGTTATGTTTCAACTTAGTTTCAACTATGTTTATTCAAACATTTAGCTTGTTGCATTTGTGTTATGCCAAGTATAACGAAAGGACAACAAAACAAGACACATTAAGAGTTTCATCTTTGTTTTGAGTTGTTAATAGTAACAAGAAGTTTGAAATGTAATACAGATAACAATGGTGGAGATTTATGCATACTTCTTTGAAAAAAAACATGTGCTATTCAAGGAATGATGTATTTCATTAAAATATAAATAATTATATAAGAAGGTTTTATAATACAAATTCTATATACTACTGAAATAAATCAGCCAAGTAGAAGACTTAGCATTAAGGATTGGACTTGTTGAATTATTGATTCAAAATAGCTTTTTATGGCCTTTAGTCCTACAAATTGGCGTTTCGTTCGGCTTACTCACTTGAACTCATCAGTGACATAGTGAGGGCTTTGTCAGACGCAATTTGTATTAAGTTCAGTTCAACTTACATGAATTTTTCAACGAAAATCCACTGTAAACTATATCCAACAAGATTAGAATTCCTAATCATTAAGCTGGAAGTTTTTTGCCCGGGGCCAGGCATAGTTTCTATATAAGAAGGTTTTATAATACAAATTCTATATACTACTGAAATAAATCAGCCAAGTAGAAGACTTAGCATTAAGGATTGGACTTGTTGAATTATTGATTCAAAATAGCTTTTTATGGCCTTTAGTCCTACAAATTGGCGTTTCGTTCGGCTTACTCACTTGAACTCATCAGTGACATAGTGAGGGCTTTGTCAGACGCAATTTGTATTAAGTTCAGTTCAACTTACATGAATTTTTCAACGAAAATCCACTGTAAACTATATCCAACAAGATTAGAATTCCTAATCATTAAGCTGGAAGTTTTTTGCCCGGGGCCAGGCATAGTTTCTATATAAGAAGGTTTTATAATACAAATTCTATATACTACTGAAATAAATCAGCCAAGTAGAAGACTTAGCATTAAGGATTGGACTTGTTGAATTATTGATTCAAAATAGCTTTTTATGGCCTTTAGTCCTACAAATTGGCGTTTCGTTCGGCTTACTCACTTGAACTCATCAGTGACATAGTGAGGGCTTTGTCAGACGCAATTTGTATTAAGTTCAGTTCAACTTACATGAATTTTTCAACGAAAATCCACTGTAAACTATATCCAACAAGATTAGAATTCCTAATCATTAAGCTGGAAGTTTTTTGCCCGGGGCCAGGCATAGTTTCTATATAAGAAGGTTTTATAATACAAATTCTATATACTACTGAAATAAATCAGCCAAGTAGAAGACTTAGCATTAAGGATTGGACTTGTTGAATTATTGATTCAAAATAGCTTTTTATGGCCTTTAGTCCTACAAATTGGCGTTTCGTTCGGCTTACTCACTTGAACTCATCAGTGACATAGTGAGGGCTTTGTCAGACGCAATTTGTATTAAGTTCAGTTCAACTTACATGAATTTTTCAACGAAAATCCACTGTAAACTATATCCAACAAGATTAGAATTCCTAATCATTAAGCTGGAAGTTTTTTGCCCGGGGCCAGGCATAGTTTCTATATAAGAAGGTTTTATAATACAAATTCTATATACTACTGAAATAAATCAGCCAAGTAGAAGACTTAGCATTAAGGATTGGACTTGTTGAATTATTGATTCAAAATAGCTTTTTATGGCCTTTAGTCTATTTTGAATCTATAAATAATTATGTTTTGTATTTTGAATAGACAGCACCGATTATATAGTGTTATATATATATTGTATAAACTTGTTCATTGAAATTCTGTTAAAATAAATATTTTAAGAGGAAAAACGTTACAAAAATGTTTTTGTTATTTGTTTCCTCTTCTTAATTGTAAATTATATTAAAGTTACCCAAATGTTCTAATAGATTATCGCAAGAAAGTTATTTTAACATTTAAGTTAAAAAATAACGAAACAGAAGTTCAATAGATGTAATAAAAACCTTTTACCAACTTTCAAATGATTGACTTGCTTATAACCTTTTAATAACAATACACAAAGTTACAACTGCTTTTCGATGAACAATAGAAAAACTCAGTTACAACAAATAATTTTGCAGATTACTTCAACAAAACACAGATACAACCAAATTCTTGTTATAAATCGAATTCTGTGCTACTAGGGGAAGAAATCGCTACAAGATTTGCAAAAATGAAAACACGAAGAGCAGCATTTTAATGTCAATATTATGAAAAAAATTTTTATCGAAAATCCTTAAAATGTATTAAATAAAACTTTAACATATTAATATGTACGATTTTCGTTTTTTTAAAGTTTGGGGCGCCAAAATTGAATTTGCCTGGGGCGGCAAAAGTCCCAGGTTCGGCACCGCTGATACATATTTGTGAAATAAACTTACATATTTATATCATGGCGTGTATTTTTCTTTTGTAAAGTACCTTTATAAAATGTATTCTTCTATTCCAGGAAATCAGTATGAATGTATGTTGTATCTACGTAAAGTTCTTTATACTTATATCGAAAAGGAGCTAGATAACATTCATGAACTTCTCAACACCAGCACGTATACCTAAAAAATTCAATTTCCATTTTTTTTTTCAACATCAAACAAATGGATTTTATCCTTAGCAATTTCTTTTGATTCCATGCTGTATCCTCCCCTTCCGCAATGTAATAACATTTTAAACTAAACGTGAGTTTGTTTACTGTTTAGTAATTTTCATGGATTCTCATAAATCAGATGAATTTGCGCCTTGAGATAATGATATAAACCTTAAAAATGGTTATTTTATGTTAGATAAAAATAAGAGTTCATATATGCTGTGATGATGCTTAAACCAGTTTGTTAGGCAACTCTCAAGTAAATTGAATTTATTTAACTGATATTATCCAAAATGAATATTAAGATAATGAAGTTTAATCGTAGAAATTCAATGAAATCTTTGGATTAAAATAAACAACCATCAAGAGGGTTAGATTGAATAATTGAGTATTTATGTACAGATGAAAGAAAAATAAGGATAAAGATATTTTAATAGCAAAGCCTTTAAGCCAAAAAGGTAAATTTTTTATTGAACTTCGAGCAAAAAATAAATAGGCATACTTATCAAAGGTTCCATGGGGTGGTTGAATATTTTTTGTAACTAAATCCATTTTGTGTGAATATTTATCTATTTTCCATTGAAATTAAGATTATTTTTTGAAAAGAAGCAATAGGCATTTTTGTTTTAAGATAATAACGGTAAAGCATATGAGTTTGAATTTATCAGTCAATTGACGATTCTAGGTGAGATTATCCGTATGAAATTTATGGACCAAATGCCATTGAAAGCAATAGAACGGATAATGTTTTTTAAATTTAAATCCTTATCCACATTTTATTATCCACATGATTTGATTTGGATCAATTTTTAACATCTTTTCTTACTTACTTAGGTACTTACTCGCTTACTTATTTAAGGTGGCACTATACAGTCCGGGGTGGACCAGGGCCTCCACCAAAAACTTTTTTCCAGTCTGCTCGGTTTCTAGCTAGCTGTCTCCAGTTTCGCGTGCCAAGTTGGTTGAGATCCTCTTACACTTGCATGCGACACCTTTTACGCTGTCTTCCTTTACTGCACCATCCCACGGGGCTGGATTCGAAGGCTTTCCGGGCCGTACGATTTATGTACATTCACCCTAGGTAACTTAGCCATCTGAGTCGTTTGTAACGTTCTGTCCGAGATGTCGGTGTTTATTCACCGTTGTAGCCATCTTCTTGGCTTCGTCCTGAATACTTACGAAAGCACCACTAACTGACATCACGCTAATTTCTATTTACTGAGTGAGCCCCATCTGCTTTGCTTAGTATTGAGGCAAAGGAGAGTTTCCAGAGGAAACAAAATAATTAAGTAACTAAAACCATTCTCCGTTTCAGAGCATAATTCGAGTAGGGTAAATGTTGTATTTGGATATATTTTCCTATAAAAAACCCTCCTCGACGACAGTCCATTGCGTTCGCTGTGTCGTAGGTGCAATTCATAATACGCTCCATGAGGACTTGCTCCGATTTCGTATGAATAAAACTATAACTAAAATATATGTAACATCTTCTCCATCAAACGGAGTAGCTGCTCAACTAATTGAATGGGTTTTTTTTCAGGAGTAACTTAATTTTGATATATGGAGTCAAAAGCCATGCGGTAGTCCGGTATCCTGAATCTCCAAGTAAAACAATAATTCCATTGCTTGATTTTAATTAAATAAAAAATTCTCCAAATTCGTGAATAATGCACCGCTAAGAAAGAAGGCCAACACATTGATAATTCTTCATTGGAATTGCATGTCGCGTGAAGATTAATGCTATGGAATCTTTTTCTGTTGATGTACCTACTCGGCTCTATATTAACAACTTTGGTTTTATTCATATCATCCAATGTGATTGTCTTAATCTCTTTTTTATCTACATCAATGGGTTCAAGTGAAAATTGTATTTTTTCATTTTTTTGAGTAAAATTAACTTAATGTGGTAAAAGATAATTCCTCAGAAGAATTTCCTATAGTATTATATGCGTAACAAATTTAAAGTTAACCTTTTCTCAATATACACTGCAGTATAATTGAAAATGTACACAATGTTATTACAGAAGCTGAGCAATTTTTATTAATAGACGTGCCACAAAGTCAGTTGGGTGTCGACAGACAGACATGCAACCTCCAACCCAAATTAATCACTTCGCAGTCGTAACAGAAGGGGTGCAGGAATGGAAATGTCCCGGGACCACCATATGTGCCCAAGTTGCTACCGTAAGATTACAAAGTGCTGCACCGAATGGCCAAGTTTAATACGGATTAACTTAAAGGATCCTGCTGTCCTTTATCAACTATGGGACCACCTTTCACAAGGATTGGGAGCAATCAGTAGCACGGAACTCACCTCTATTGAAAACCGTTGGTGTGCTGTGAAAAATGTTTTATATCCGGTGCTGAAAGTATAGTCGGTCGGTCGCAAGGAAGAAACATATTGAGGCTAGGATCGAAAAAGAAAACAGCTAAAAGCTTTACTCGATCAGCAAGGAGACACAAGCTATAGTCTGCGTATCACATGAATATGAAAGAAGTTCACCGTAGCGTGTGACGTGATAAGCGTAACTGTATCAACGCATTGGTAACAGAAGCAGACGAGGCCGCAAGTAAGTGTGTCAGTAGGACCGTCTACAGATTTACCAAGAGAGAACACGGAGGGAATTGAAAAATCACAAATTGAAAAATTTGCAGTTGCATTTTACGAATCATGTTTTATTCGTAAATCAAGGCGTTTTGATCCCAAATCAATACAAAAACTGGTGATTTTCAAAACGTAGCAATTTACAAAATTTGTTTGTTCGTGATTTGCAAATAAAGTCCATGATTCAAGCTTGTACTTTTCTTAGCAAAATACAACTTTTTTGGCGTAATTTACTCTTTTAAAGACTAATTTCACAATCATTGATTTGGGATTAATATTTAGTAATTTACATTGCACAATCACTGATTTACGTTTTTTCTGTCGCAATTTTCAACTCCATGAGAAAAGTTACAAATCACCAACAAAAAAATCCTAAATCACGACTTTCTTGTGGCAATTTACTTCTCGAAGACATAAAGCACCACAACATGGCATGTATCTAATCATTAATGTGTGACACCAACTATCTGTAATGCAAATTGGCCTAGTGGTTGCATGCTCGCTCTGCAACTGGAGGGTTGCGATGTGCGAGTTCAAGTTCAAACCCAAGTAGAGCCAACGTAAAGTATTTATTTCAAAATAAAATAAAATAAATTAAGTGCGTATACCTGCAAAATTAAGGGTTAAGCAAGATTGATCTTTCAGTGGCAATATCACGAAATAAAAGTGGTGATCACAAATCTTTTTTCAAATTTACAAATTGTGCAATTGAGAAATAATTGGATCAAATTGCGATTTGTTGTTCGCAATTTTTGTTTTCTCTCGATAGAAGAATAAATTTATACTTAAAGAGTGTTAATTTTGAGTATCAATATCTTCATTTTGCTCAGTTTTGCAGATTGCAAACAAATAGTCGTAAATTACGAAATCCCGAGCCAAGGTATAAATCGGGATTCATTTTTTGTAATGTGCAGCTCATTTTTCGTGATCTGATCCAAGAATTCTTTCCGTGAAGCTGAAAGCGTTGCCGTTGGGCTTTAGATCATACGGCAAAAACAATAAGGATCAGCTTTGGAAATTCCTCATCTTCCCAAGTAGATATTTTTAGACAACCAATAGAGATGGTAGAGAGTTTTATATCTTTTGGGAGTATTGTCTCTGGTGATGGTGGAACCGAACTAGATCTAATCAGCCACGTCGGGAAAGCAAATTCTGCGTTAGGAATGCCGTCCAAAATATGGATGAACAAATCTATTTATATAAACCAAGCTACGACTGTTCTGCTCCAATGTTTAATCCGTGCTTCACAAGAAAGCGGCAACTGTTCGTGAATAGATGCTAACGAAACATCTAGAAGATTTTTGGCTTCTCTAATGATGAACTTCATCCAAGTTTAAGTCAAGAAACCATCGACTCTATAATACGAAAAAGTAAACGGCAGTGGATTGGACATATGCTTCGAAAAGGTCTCGAATACATTGCAGTCACGGGCGTAACAGTAAGTAAGTAATAATAATACTAATAATGATAATAATTTAAATAATATGCCTGTAAGACCTAAGGTCTTTTAAATGCAACCTGAATTGCACGGTACTAGTTAGAAAGAGTATGAGGATATGAAAGATTTGGCACAGTAGATAGAGATCAAGGTGTTTATTATCTCATTAAATCTCACGGGTGGCGTCCAGTTAAGCTGGGAGAATATAGAAAAGAATGCTGCCTAGAATGGGGCTCGAACCCACACCTCTAAGTTAGCAGTCAAGCCTTAGTCAATTAATATAAATATTACTTGTTGGGGAAGAGAAAGTTGTCATGTGTAAGAAATATTTAAAAAAAAATAGGGTTCCCGGAAAAAATTACGAAAAATGATAAGAAATTTTAAATTTTTAACGGCGATATCTCTGTCTGTTTTGAATAAAAATGACTTTTGAATAACTAATATTTTGTTTGTTGGTCTTTTCCTGCTTAATTTTTTTTTATAAATTTTATAAACCCAATTTCGACAGGAAATTAATTTTTTTGACAATTCAGCTTACTTTCTAAGTTATATGAGAAATGGCCATAGTGACTGCATTCTTTCTGAAGCATAATATATAGGTGAATTTAGTAGCATTTTTGGTAAGCATGCTTATGTCCCAAACAGACATTAGTTACTTAACTTTAGATGGCGGGTGGACTACGGCCTCAACCAACAAGCCCCTCCAGCCAGCTCGGTCCCTAGCTAGCTGCCTCCTGTTACGCACTCCAAGTTGGTTGAGATCGTTCTCCATTTGCGTGCGCCACCTAAGTTGAGGTTTTCCTCTGCTGCGTAGACCATCAGCGGTAGATTTGAAGGCTCGTCAGGCTGGTGCATCGGTGTCCTGGCCATCTTCATCCGCTGTATTTTCAGCTGTAAGGCCCGTAAAGCTCGTTGATAAATCTTCTCTTCTATACTCCATCGATACAGACTGGACCGACGAATTTTCATTTCAAAGCACCCAAGCTGATTCTCATCCATTTTTGACAGGGTCCATGCTTTTGCCTCATACATCAGAACTGGGCCAGAGTGATTAGGGTCTTATATAAATTATCTTTGGTTCTTTCAGAGAGCACTTTACTACTCAAATGCCTCTTAGCGGGGCTGTAAGTGAGACCAACCTTTCATTTTGACCTGATGGGTTGAGCCCTAGTACACTAATAGTGCCTGTCCTAACTTTTAAGAAGTTTTAACAAGGTGGCAACACTGTCAGAAGGACAAGAAAAGGGTTGCCACAATCCCGAAATGTTTCTTATAATTCGAAAACCAAGGGTCGGACGATGACCCGAGAACTCCCGTTGGATTCCCCACCCTTGACACCATAGGACCACATTATTGTTTTTCTCCCACCCCTCCCTTTGTCCGAAGGGGGTAAAAAGTCGTTTTGAGAAAGAAAATTTGAAAAGCCAAGAGAAGTTAGAAAAATATTTTTATTAATAAAATTTAAACATGGTGTCGACGCAGAATTTCACAATCTACTACATTACATCCAAAGTTGATTGAAAACCTACTTTGGTTTAAAAAAAAACACTTTCAAAGTGCTGGGGAGGGGGGATATGAAAGATTAATTTCTTATATTTTTATATTTTTTAATGCCTAATCTTACTGAATCAGATTGAACTCGATACAACCACCTTAAAAAAAAGATATAGTCATTTAATAAATGATGACTGCATTTTAGTGAAACAAGTAAAATATTACCAAATTCCAACAGCATTGACACGAAACTTGGTCCACATATTTCATTTGTCATAAGCAACAAGAGGCAAAAGAGTCTTCAAAAATATTTTTAGTGAAAGGGTGTTTTATTCATTGAAATTGAAAAATTTTGAACTACTCCCCTCCCGAAACTGGAACGTTAATGATAATTAGTTAAAACATTTGACTTTTCATCAAGATGAAGAAACAAAAGAGACCGAACAAATATAAATTATCTGAGGGTGTTTTTCAATGGGGAATAAGATGCAGAGTTTTTAGCCGAATATTTTTATGTTTTTGAAACCAAGATACATAAATGTAATATGGTACCTGATTTTAAGGTATTTTTTAATGTTGAATCCAATAATATTACCTAAAATAAAGTAGATACAAGCTCACATAAAAAAGTTATTTTACTTTTAAAGAGTTAATGTCTGTAAATGATTGTATTTTTTGACTAGAATAGCTACGACATTCCCTCTCAAAAAAGACACCCAGATCATGGAAATTTGAATGGTCATTTTTGATTCTTGGTTCCGATGATGAAGCAAACATTTTCACTAACTTTCATCAATGTAACAGTTTTTAGAGGGGTTTCATGGTAGTAGTTCAAATTTTTGTAATTCATTGAAAGAAACACACTTTCGCTAAAAATATTTTTGTAGACTCCTTTGATTCTTGTTACTTATGAGTTATGACAAATAAAATATGTGGACCAAGTTTCGTGTCAATGCTGTTGAAATTTGGTAATATTTTACTTGTTTCACTAAAAATTCATTCATCATTTATGGAAGGGACTATAACTTCTTTGAAGTTGGTTGTATCGAGTTCATTTTGATTTAATAAGATTGGGTATTGTGTCATATGCTGATATTATTTCAAGTTAATATTTAAGTTTGTTAATCTTTCATATCCCCCCTCCCCAGCACTTTGAATGTGGATTTAAAAAAACAAACAAAATAGGTTTTCAATCAACTCTGGATGTAATGTAGTAGATTGTGAAATTCTGCGTCGACACCATCTTTAAATTTTATGAATAAAAATATTTTCTAATTTTTCTTGGCTTTTCACATTTTGTTTTCAAAACTATTTTTTTCCATCCCCTTCGTGCAAGGGGAGGGGTGGGAGACAAACTATAATGTGGTCCTATGCTTTCAAGGGTACTGAATCCAACGGGAGTTCTCGGGTCATCGTCCGACCCTTTGTTTTCGATTTATAAGCATAATTTCGGGATTGTGGCAACCTTTCTCTTGTACTTCTGACGTGGCAACACTTCTTAAAAGTAAAGTTAGGAAATGGACTATTTTTATACTAAAGCTCAACCCGTCATGTCAGGTCAAAATAAAAGGTTGGTCTCACTAACAGCCCCTCTATAAGTAATTGTAAAGTTTTAATGGCAATATCAATGTCTGTTTTGAATAAAAACGGCTATTGAATAACTCATATTTTTGTTTGTTGGTTTTTGTTAACTTTTCCTGCTTAGTAGATTTTTTACAAATTTAATAAACCTGGATGGTTTTGAAAGGAAAAAAAAACAATCTTTTTGTTTATTTCTCAGATAATTATAGATCAAAGAAGAGATTCTGTTATTTTTTTTCGAAATTGAAAGCCCGTGAGTCCTTGATCGTGAAAACAATAAATTTGAGCGTTTTCAACCGGGCCAAGAGTTTTTCCTCCACCCATTCTCCACTTTTCTTAATTTGTTTGTGTCATGTCACGACATAAAACCCAAAAATAGCTTTAAAAGGTCTGATCTTCAACTTGTTCAAAACTAAAGTGAAGATAAAGGCGGTGTACTTATTCAATTGAACGAAAAAAGGGC
Organism: Dasysyrphus tricinctus; assembly: GCA_963921185.1. Classification (NCBI taxonomy): domain Eukaryota; kingdom Metazoa; phylum Arthropoda; class Insecta; order Diptera; family Syrphidae; genus Dasysyrphus; species Dasysyrphus tricinctus. The sequence goes on from OY992530.1 coordinate 61,615,161, forward strand.
TACGATTTCCACCTGAATTTGAAGAAATGATAACAAAACGTGTAATGGCGGTAAGTTTAAGATTGTGTGTTTTCTAAATTGGATGCTTTCTCGAATGCCATTTATAAAAATTCATTTATTCCGCTCAGTTCGGAGCTTAAATTTTAAAGTTAATTGCACTAAAAAATTTTGTACGTATTCAAATGAACGGGAGTGTACAATGTACATTAGGGTGTCCGTTGTTTCCCAAAATTGTTTTTAAATAGCAGACACATCCCCAAATCAAAAGTTTATGTAAAACACAAATATTTGGCCAAAAATAATTTTATTCCAGGCCATTTACGCGTGGCTCTAAATCCATACTTTTCCCATACAAATTTGATTTTTGTTGTTTAGTCATCTCTTTCAAAAATTTATAAAAAAAAATCAAATTTTTTGGCTCGATTATTACCAAGAGAACTGAACATCTTAATATTTAATTTTAAATTTTTGTTAATAAATTTTTTGAATAAAAATACAATAAATTGGGTGGTTCAACAGCTCGTGGAGAACCAGGGCCTAGTGACTTATAACTCACAACCCTTGCTGTGTCCGTGTTGTTGGCAGAAATGGAGCGGACCTTCAGTTTTTTGCCGAGTTCGATTTGAACGGCTAAATGAGAAGCACTTTTTCATGACAAGTATACTCTTGGGGGATTTGTCAGTTTCTCGCAAGAGGCAGTGCCTAGGATAAAACATTTCTGTTTTTAGGCGTCACGGCTGGGAATCGAACCCACACCTTTGGCATGACAGTCCTACGCACTAACCATCATGCCATGAGGTACTGCAAATTTTATGAATGAGATCTCTTAGAGGGATAATTAAAGAACAAGAATTTACAAAAAAAAAATTGAAAAGCTGCATCAATTCGAGATAAAAAAAATAAAACGTGAAAAGAGCGAAAATTCCATACAAATTTGTAAGGGAAAAGTATGGGCTTATATACACGTGTAAATGACCCCGGACAAAATTTTTGCTAGCCAAATTTTGTTTAGGGCATAAACTTTTAACTTAGGGGGTGTCTGCTATTTAAAAAATAATTTTGGTAAATAACGGACACTCTAGTGCACATACATGTATCGTCAATTTGGAAGCAAAAATAAAGTCAACTGAAAAGCATTCGGCTATATTCAAAAGACCTGGTATGTATGCTTGATTTGATAACAACGATGTGAACGTTTATCAACATAACAAATTGAATAAAGCAGCATACATTGCTGCCTGCCTCGTTTCGTTGTAAGAATGACTTTAAAAACTCTTTGATGTCGTGCACCTTTATTTGTATTAACAAACCGCGAGCATGTGGGTGCTTTCAAAGATTAAAACAAACCGTAAGCACGCCACGAATATTAATAAATTGGGGTTTCTTTATTTTCAGCAGAGATTAATGAAGCTACCTATGAAAAAGGTTTGTATGGAAAAAAATTAATTATGCAAGCACGAGTATTTATGTTGTTTTTTTTTTTTAATAAACTGTTGGAAAGCAAGTCTTATATGTAGTGTATGTGTAAGAAATTAGGGTAATTATTGTAATTTTATGAAATTAATAAGGGAAAGGATATACTGGTTGGGTCCTAATTGAACAAGGAAAACCCTTGAAATAGACAAACATTTCTAAAGGTTTGCTAACGAAAAGGTTGTGATTAATTATTATCATTATTTCCGGAAAAAACTTCTAATAGTGTAGGAAAACGAAAACAAAAACACCGGTTTTCTGGAATGAATTAGTACTTATATAGTTAAACTGAAAGTCTGAATCAGGGCTATTAGAAAAGCTTAATTTAAGGTTTTTGGGACTCTATGAGCCTGAAGAGATTTGCTTTGTATACCGAAACGTGAATTGGTCTAATTCTCTTTTGGCTTTAGTGAGAAAGTTCAGGAAGGTTCAAGAAAATATAATCAAACACCAAAATTTCTCAGTTTTACTGTCAAATTACTGTGGAAAAAATATTGGATCCACTTTCTCATTTTTTCCAGGAGCGAAATTAGCTGTGGTCTTGGTGACAAAAATATTGACAGTTAGTTTTATTTTGTTGTTGGATTTTTATTTGAGTATCGAAATAACTCCAAAAAACCAGTCAGTAATTTAGATTATGATTTTAGAAGAAGAAGCAATTAAGAAAATAGATTATACATACCTACTATTGATTTGAACCCTTTACACCGCTAAGGACGAAACGAACCCGAAAAACAAAAAAAGGAGTTCAAATCAGACTTCAGAGTTCGGATTATGTTTTTATTTTCTTTTTATTTAATTTGGCATTTGCCCCCTCTCCAGAGCATGCAAAAAATTAAACAAACACTGAAAACTGCATGAAAACTTAAGCCATGATCACTGTTAGTAACATTCGTTTAATAGCAAAATTGGCATAATTTTGCAATTTAAAAATCCTTAATTATAATTAAGTATTTACTAACCACATTAATAGTTCAGTCATATTGTATTTTTACGGTGTGAATTGTTGGGTTGTTTCAATTTTTGTCCTCATCATGTTTTCGAATCTGATGTTTTCGACTTAAATTTCGTGACGCAACATGGATAAAAATGCCAAAAATGCCGACTGGGGCTCAAGTACTAGTTGAATATTTGCGAATTTTTGCTGTTCGCGAAAAAAAAATATTTCGTGATGTAACATACCCTCAAATATGGCGAAAAACACGTTTCTTAATGCTTTTTTAGATATGAGTCCAGTCCAGTCATATTGTATTTTTAGCATGCAAATTGTGGAGTAGGTTATTTTGATTTGCTCCATGGCTTATGTTTTTGAGGGTGCTGAATCCGAATCTGAGGTTTGCGAACAAAATTTCTTGATGCAACATGGAATGATGCGAAAATGCATTTATTGGAAGTTTTTTTTAATTTGACACGAAAACCAGCAATTATTCAAGAATTACATCAGAGTAAAATTGAAAGTATTAACAATTTTCCACAAATCTCTGTTTAAGGTTTTTTTTTCTGCGGCAACCCATTTGGCCTCAAGCGCTAGTTGAAAATTGATGTGTTTTTACTGTTTCCGAAAATCCACTAGAAAACACAAATTTACTACTTTTTCTAAACAAAATTTGAATTTTTGTCTTAAACATAAGCCAAGATATACTTTTCTGGTGGTATGAGATACACTGATTTCGAATCTGGCCTTGAAATTGCTCTAGCACGTCATGTTTTTATGTGCGTGAAGTTAGCACCACCATTTTGGATTTTCAATAAAAAAGATTGTGCTGTAATGCGCCCAATTTGAACTGTTATGTGCCGTATTTAAAAAAAAAAATCGTGCCAAGAGTTTGGTTTTTAGAGGGTACCCATATTTTTAGCGTAAAGTAAGCACCGCCATCTTCTACCTGAGCGTCCAACTTGTCGAGTTGTAGAAGCTGAGTAAGGGCAAAGATTCTCGAGTCAAACTCCAGATGAGTCCTGAAACCAAAGGGCGCTTACTTGTCCTTAAACCTTCCCCATCCACACCCATCCCATCTCGGTGGTACGTTGAATAGCTGTCATACAATTATCCCCGTCAGTGGTACGGCGAAAAAGCTGTTCAACGAGGTCTCCCCCATGTCGGTACGGCGTATCGCTGTTCGACGTGCTTTCCCTTACATATTTTTCCTTTCCTTGGCAGTACGGCGAATAGCTGTTTGCCACTCTTATATTATCATATTCCCTTCCTCACCCACTCCAACATTCCTATTGGGCTGGATCTAAGGTGTTACATGACCCGTGCCGATGATCAGCCTGGCTGGGGGCCCAATTAAAAATACTAGCTCAGTCGTTAACGAAGTATCCGATTTTTGGCACTTTTCGGATTTACTAGCCTTCTCTTCATATCGAATCCCTATGTAGAGTGACCACCCTTTATTCGTTACTCGTGGGTCCAAATTTATGTCAAAAAATACAAACAAAAAACAAAAACAGAAGAAGTAGATGAGACCGGTTCTCCTTCGAAACCGGGCGGCAGCACGGCACCAAAGCTGTTTGCCGTTACTCCTGGGGTTGGTGTCGGTGGGGAGGTTGTGGCAAGTCATGGCCCCCCAACTGATACTGATCTCAGCGAGCGAAGTGAGGCGGTAGAAATACCTGGTTTCGGTAGTGGGGGGGTTGTGAATAACGATCCTACCACTACTAGAGAGAGGAGAGCTCTCCCGATTACGTCTCGTGGGAGGGCCCAGCCTTGCGGTGCCAGGGTTGTGAATAACGGTCCTTCTACTGCTGGGGTGGGTTCTCTTCCAAGGTCGTCGCGTGAGAATAGAAGAAATAGGCCGCCGAAGGGCGGCTATAGGGTCAGGCGGTCAGCTGCTAGGATCCTCAAGACCTTCGGTAATAAACCGCAGGTCGAAGGGAAGCCGGAGCAGGACGCGAAGATAAAATGGGCCCAGAGCGTCTTAGCGAACACGCAGACCAGCGACGACTCCACGTCGAAGCGAAATAGGTCTCTGGAGGAAACCATCCCGGTTCTCAAACGTCCCAAAGTGCATAGCGCCAGCACTCTCCATTCCGGAGTATCTAGGTCCTATAGCGACGCTCTTAAAAACAAGATCGTGGTTGCGGTTATTGATAGGAGCAATATTGATGGCACGATTCTTCCAGATCAATGGCAGGTGGTAAGACTGAAGCTCTCGGCAGGCTTCTTGAGTTTAATGAAGGATAATCCGGGACCACCTCCTCTCACAGGCGATGGCGGTTGGCATCAAGGGCATGTCAAACTCATCGTCTGTGAGGATCAAAGATCGTGCGATCTGTATAAGCTTACTGTCAGCAGGTTAGGCGAGGTCTGGCCAGGTGCGATGCTCGAAGTTGTTGCTAGGGAAGACATCCCGTGCAGACCTAGAGCCCGTATATGGATACCTGCCGAGTCATCTTGCATAGAGGAAATACTCCAGATAGTCAAACTAAGCAACCCCTCAAAGGGAGTTAAGGGGTCTTTATAGAAGCGCGATTATCGTGATAAATAAGGATTCTCTTGCCCCCTTGGCGCAGACCAAAGGCATGATAAGGTATGGGTTTGATACGATCTCCCTGAAGGTTTATAAGAAAGACGAGGTTGACGCGGATCACGTCCCTCCAGTAAACACCGAAGCTGTGTTTGTGGGAGAGGACCCTGGTGCATCCATCTTACTTACTTACTTACTTAAGGTGGCGCTACAGTCCGAGGTGGACCAGGGCCTCAACCAACAAGCTTCTTCCAGCCGGCTCGGTTTCTAGCTAGCTGTCTCCAGTTTTGCACGCCAAGTTGGTTGAGGTCCTCTTCCACTTGCGTGCGCCACCTTTTACGCTGTCCACCTCTACTGCGTTATCCCACGGGGTTGGATTCAAAGACTTTCCGGGCCGGAGCATTGGTGTACATTCGCTCTAGGTGACCCAGCCATCTTAGTCGTTGGCTTTTCACTTTTGTGGCTAGGTCGGTGTCGCTGATGTACAGCCCATACAGTTCGTGGTTGTATCTTCTCCTCCACTCCCCATCTATGCAGACAGGACCAAAAATCACCCGGAGAATTTTCCTCTCGAAACAGCCTAACGCGTTCTCATCCACCGTTAGCAGTGTCCATGCCTCTGCACCATACATCAGGACCGGGATGATAAGCGTCTTATACAGGGACAGTTTAGTTGCTCGAGAGAGGGCTTTGCTTCTCAATTGCCTTCTTAGCCCGAAGAAACAGCGATTGGCAAGAGTAATTCTTCGTTTGATCTCAGCACTGGTATCGTTCGCTGAGTTTATAGCGGATCCTAGGTAGACAAAAACTCTGACCACCTCAAAATTATAGCTGTCTATAGTGACGTTCTGTCCTAGACGTCGGTCGGTGTTGGGTGTCCTTTCTTGTTGACAGCATATACTTCGTTTTGCTTTCATTCACCGTTAAACCACTCTTCTTGGCTTCCTTCTCAATGCTCACAAAAGCACCACTGACATCACGCTTTGTTCGTCCTATTATGTCAATGTCATCAGCGTAAGCGAGTAATTGGACGGACTTTTGAAAGATTGTGCCTCTAGTGTTGACGTGAGAGCTTTGCACTATTCTTTCAAGAACGATGTTGAATGGTGCATCCATCACCTTTCCATCGATGGGTGATGAGGAATCCAGGTCATCCTCGATCACGGTTCAGTCTTCTACACTCGTCGACAGTCTGACCGATATGGAGACTGAAGACTTCCCCAACCTCGTTCCTTTGAGTGAGGATGACCTTTTGGATTCATCTTCGGACATGGAGGAACTCAACGAAACCGTGGTGGAGGCTGATCTGCCTGATTGTAGGCAAAATGCTGCAGTTAATCCAGATTAACCTCCCACACTCCATTAAGGCTTCGGCCTCCCTTCTTCTCCGTTTATCCAGGAATGGTGAAGATATTGTCCTGATCCAACAAAACAACTCTACCTCTTCTACCTACCAAGGCAGATATAGGTATACCCATCGCTACTTGTAAACTTTTGCTGATGCAGGATGCATTAGAGAGAACAAACCTTAGGTAGAACGATATCACCACTTGTTTTGCAATAAAACAAATCTAGCCAGTAATGGATTTAAAGCGATCTAAGTGTTTGATATCTCTAAGTAGATTGCACATTAGCTCCATGATTGGTGTTATAACCGGACACTGTCTTATAGGAAAGCACGCAATTCGTCTTGGCGTGTTCTCTAATGATTTTTGCAGAAGCTATTTGGATGAGGAAGAGATAAAATCAATCCCTCACCTCCTATGCACGTGCCCTGCTCTATCTCATAGACGAAGACTTCACCTTGGTGATTTTTACTTCAATGATCCTAGTGATCTATCAGATTTAGACATAGGTAGTTTTTTACGCTTCATAAGAAGCTGCAATTGGTTCACCGAGTGAGGAAAAGGGTCTCCTAGATTCATGTGGTGTCGCAATGGACCAACTCATGGTCTAAGTGTGTCAGTCTTCACGACTGGCAGCCACTTCAACCTAACCTAACCTAAGCACCGCCATTTTTGATTTTCGAAAAAAAAAGTTGTGCTCAACTTGTGCTGGCATGTGCCGTAAATATTTTTGAAAAATTCGCTAATTTGCAAATTTTACGAATGAAATTTTTGTGAAATTTCAAAAATTTCTTAAATAAAAAAGTTGTGCTGATACTAAGAACCAAAAAGAAAAAAAAGAAAATTCGCATAATTGCATCTATTATGGCCAAAACTAAACTTTGCGAAGGTTTGTAGCGTGAAGTTAGCACCGCCATTTCCGATAAAAAAAAAAGAATTGTGATGCATTGTTAATATTTAAAAAAAAATTTACAAATTTTACGAATGAATTTTTTTCGAAATTTCATAAATACTAAAAAGGGAAAGTTGTGCTGTTTTGTGCTCAACTTGTGCAGCCATATTCCAAAGAGATAAAAAAAATTCGCATATTTGTAACTTTTACGGCCAAAAAACAGTTTTGTGAAGTTATTTTGTGCTCAATTTGCGTTCCCATGTGCTGGTGCATATTTAAAAGCAAAAGCAACTTCAATTTTTTACAAAACTGCAAAATTTGAAAAATTTTCATCCGTAAAATTTGCAAATTTACGAATTTTCTAAAAATATTTACGGCACAAGTTGAGTACAATACAGCACAACTTTTTTTTGAAAATTGAAATTAACGCTTAGCAAAACTGTAAAAGTTACAAATATGTGAATTTTTTTGTTTTCTCTTCGGAATATGGCAGTACAAATAGCGCAAAAAACAGCACAACTTTAGCTTCTTACAAAATTACAAAATTTGTAAAATTTTCATTCGTAAAATTTGCAAATTTTCAATTTTTTTTAAATATTTAGGGCATCTCGCATAACCAAATCTCGCAATTACAAAATCTCGCTTTTCATAATCCCGCAATAACAAAATCCCCCTTTTCATAATCTCGCAATAACGAAATCCCGCAAACTAAAATCTCGCATATCAAAATCTCGCAAAATTGAATTGCGTTGCAGCAAATACATTTTTTTAATCAAAATCTCGCAAATTAAAATCTCGCGCGAGATTTCAATTTGTGAGATTTTGATTAAAAAAATGCAAGCAATTCATTCGTAAAATTTGCAAATTTGCGAATTTTTCAAAAATATTTATGGCACATGCCAGCACAAGTTGAGCAGAGTAGAACACAACTTTTTTTTTGAAAATCCAAAATGGCGGTACTAACTTCACGCACATCATGTTTTTGATATATTCGAATCTAAGAATTAAAAAAAAATTTTCAATCACCGCTTTACCTCATGTTTGTGGATTTTGAGAAGGCCTTTGACCGAGTCAACCGTGAATGTATATGGAGATCACTTCTTGGTAGAGGAATTCCCCCAAAAATTGTTGCCATTATAAGAGAGTCCTATAACAACGCAAGATGCTTTGTTTTACACAATGGGCAGCTATCCGACTCTTTCAAAGTGCGGCAGGGTGTGAGACAGGGAGATGTTCTATCGCCAATTCTCTTTCTACTGGCGATTGACGATGTCTTGACGGCCAGCGTTGGAACATCAGAGAGGCAGGGCATTCAATGGAGACCGTTTGAAAGGCTTAGCCACTTAGACTATGCCGATGATATATGTCTCTTGGCAAATAACATCAGCGGGCTGAACGGGATGTGTCAAGCTCTGAAGGTAAAAGGAGAGGCGAGTGGTCTGAAAATAAATAGCAAAAAGACAAAAATAATGCTCACAGACCGCTCCACACATCAGCGTATTTTAATACAGGAGACGCCAGTTGAAGAGGTTGAACAATTTAACTACCTTGGAAGTATTGTTTCAGCAAATGGTGGTACTGATCTGGACGTTCAAAGTAGAATAAATAAAGCTCGCGCAGCCTTCGGTTCTCTCTCCCAAATTTGGAAATCATGTCAAATCTCCTTGCGCACAAAGTTGAGATTCTTCGAATCCAATGTCAAATCCGTGCTGTTATATGCTTGCGAAACCTGGAAAGTCACGACTACCATCTCAAAGAAATTGCAGGCTTTTGTGAACCGTTGTCTAGGCCATATTCTAAAAATTCGCTGGCCACAAATTATATCAAACGAGGAATTGTGGCGCAGGACAAGCCAGGAGCGGCTGGACGTTGACATAAGAAAGCGTAAATGGCAATGGATTGGTCACACACTGAGGAAACCAAACGATGAAATTGCAAAGCAGTCATTTGAATGGAATCCTCAGGGTGCACGGCGGGTTGGAAGACCAAGAACGACATGGAAATCAACAGTTCTAGCAGAAGCAGACTCCCAGAGAAAGACGTGGCCACAGTTAAAATATCTATCTGCAGACCGAGAAGAATGGAAACGATTTGTTGGCGCCCTATGCCCCAACCGGGGTTACAGGACTTGATGATGATGAAGAATTAAAAAAAATGCGTTTTTGATGCAAATTTGAGTTTATATTATTTCTCCCGGTTACTTTTTTCGAATTAATGTTTATGGTCATTTTATAGTACGAACATTTTACTTCAAAATTCACTTCATTCATCTTTGAGAAAATCATTAATTAGTTGTTTTTGGCAGGCATTAGATTTTAAATCTGAACAGTTTTGTTTGCCATACCAAAGTGACACACCCTATTAATTAGTGTTTTCGAGTGGATCTTCGGAACAGTAAAAGGTTGTCGTAGAAAAAAACTTAAACGGAGTTTTGCTGGAAATTGTATATGCTTTCAATTGTGGAACTGACAAACTCTCCAGGATTAACTGTTGTCATGGATAAGTGCTTATCATCAAGCCGTTCTGACTCGGTAAAAAATTGTAGCTTACCTCCATTACTGCCACCGACACGCATACAGGAATGGCTGAGAGTTTTATGTTAGTCACTAGGCCCTGGTTCTCCATGAGCTGTCGCACCATACAATCTATTTATTTTCTTTTCTTTTATCTGAAGGATCATTTTTCAACTACCAGAACTGGTTCTCCTGCCTAGCCTTACTCTTTCTTGTCGGTTCCAATGAGACACAGTCCTACTGAGCCGAAGGCGCTTCACTCCAGTTTGCGCGTGGGATCGCAACGTCCCGACTGCAAAGGAGCCACTTGTCTACGATTCTACGGCTAACGTGGTATGTTAGTGGAATTGCCGCTCTGGTGTTCTGTTTAATCCAAGGCAGGTAGCGTCTAGAACACTGCCCCTCAAGTACACCAATCTTTCCCATTTGAGATTGGGCAACGTTGAACCAAACCGGGCATCCATAAACAATCATGAGCTGGATTAGGGCCATATAGCAAATCACCTTCACTTTATCATCTGTCAAGTCGGCTGCTATAACACAACCGTTTCGTCATGGTGAAATCTCCCCTAGCCCTGGTTAGAGCAATATTTATATGTCTGTGGAATGATGCCAAGGTATTTTACTAAGCTTTTAATCGCTACTCGATGTCCGTTTGGTCCTACGATCCCCAGCTTGCGCTAATTCTTTCTCGTATCCCTTGTGGTTCCACGCAACGGAGTCCTAAACAAGATAGTTTCTAATTTCTGAAAGTTGATTTTCAACTCAAGTTAAAGATTCAAATAAACTACTTTCTAAAATGCGTTTCACCCAGGTACAATAGTTGGTCTCATCTTATGTAGTTTCGTATACCGATACCAGATTGGAATTTTCCTTTCCATTTTTCGGGAGAGGATGCACCACAGCTGTCTTCCATGGCACCAGGATAATATGTTTTATTCAGAGTGTTGTTAGATAGAGTGGTAAAAATGTTCACTGCTTCTTGCGGTAAATGTCCAGGTACGATTGATATGCCACTGACTCCTGCTGACTTCTTCTTTAATGAATCCAAGATGAGCTGAAACTCTATCTTCATAATTAGCAGAGAACTGGGCCCATTTTGATCGGCAATTATGGCGTTTGCCTAATGATCTTTATTGAACCCGGTGAAACCAAAGATCTCCGATCGCCATTGCGTTATGTCATTCCGAAGGTAAACCAACTCTCTACTTTCCAGGTCATGGAAAGGAATTATTTGCTGGATATTGGCAGCTTTGTTTTTAAAACCAAATGTTCTATAAGATATGTGAACATACAAATTCAAACAAAGAAACTTGCTCTGCGTCGAATGGCATATAACAAAAAAATTAGACCCTAAGGTAATGAGCTACACACAACATTTATAGCATTCACGCAGCTCCTTATTTATATCCTTGTTTTTTAAATATTTTTTAATTTAATATAACAAACTGTTTCCGACATGCAATATCTTTCTTCTCACGTTTTTGTTTTTTTTATTTCGGCATGTATGCCTCATGTTATGATATAAAGCCTTTTGAAAGCACCCACAGTCCCACACCCACATAATATTTTATTTAGAAATGTCTTCCATGAATATTCCAACAAAAGACGTAGCCCATTACCAACGTATTGCCACTTATAATATTCCTTTCCCAAAACATTCCTTTTCTTCATCACCATTAGAGGTGGATACCTAGGGAATTTTATTCGTCGATAAAATGCTAAAGGTAAATAATTTCGGTTTCCCCTTACCACTTTGTGGTGTTGTTTTATTTAGAAGACGTTGTATAAATTTAACACTAACTTAATTATTATGTATGTATGTATAGAGGAATGCTTTGACAAAATAAACACAATCAAGCGGAAGCCAAGCTGAATTCTATCTGATGCTCCTTTTCCATCATATACCCTAACCAGAATGTGTTTCTAGAAAACTTTTCCGCGTTAATCTTCTTTTATAAAAGCTAGTTTTCTTATTAGGATCCTTTTACTTCTTATCTTTTATCACATTACTTACATCCTTTTCATCCACAGCAACTTCAATGAAATTCCAAAAACTTTAAACAGAAAAATTAAATTCCTATGAAATACGTCGATTCTTTATAGAAATTTGAGAATGGTCGGAAAAGGCTCTAAAATAAAAGTTCTATTCTTTGAATATATTTGATAATTATCTCTTTAGAAATTAGTCTAGTACCTTTGGCATAAATCTAACGATGAAGCCCACATGAGTCAAATTTCTACCACATGATACTGACGAGACGCTGCAGGAGGTATCAGACTAATAATTAATTATAAATGGAACCTGTGTGCTGTATCTGGTTGAGGAGTCTCATTAATCTGGCCGTGTCGCTACAAACCTTATGAAAACCACCATAAAGTGTAGAAGAGCATCATTAAACTCAAAAAGTGTGACAGGTCGATTTTGGGCTCAGGCTGAAGACTTTTTTATTATTATCCTCAAAGACTTTATGGTACAGTAGTGATGGGGTAACTTTATCATGAGGCCCATCAGCTTGAAATAAAAATATCCTGGTTTTATGTCACGGATGGTAAAACCCATCCAGCTGATTCTCGGTCCCATAAAATTTAATAGATAAAAGTTCTACTCCAGTTGTCCTGCGAAATATGTAACCCCATCAATTGCCTTTCTAAGTTGGCATTTGCGAATTATGTGCGTGTCCTTTTGTTGGGAATCACATTTTTTCTTGACATGCCATATAGGATTTTAACGGAATACAAGAGCACAAATGATGACGACAATTTGTCGTCTCTAACATGTGCGATAATTACATTGAAAATGTCCAGCTTTAATGTATATTGTTCGTAGTGCTCCCGATTTGTCTCGACCTCGTAACATTTATTCGTCTGACTCTAACTGGACACAAGTTGGTGAATTTGCTTTCGTATTTTATACATTTAGCTACAGGCTAGGTTGCTATAGCTTTAGCAAACGAACTTTATACCTACTTTTGTTGGGATAATCGATGATGCAGCTAACCCAAATATTTATATCCTTTTTTAATTGCCCTTAAGCTGGCAATGTTTCTGTTAAACCCTTTTTGATGTTTTTTTCTTTTACATTTATCAGTTTATCTAAGGTAAACTTACTATGATAATAGAAATTTAGATATATGTACATTAGGGTGGTCGCTTTTTGATGCTTTTACTTTGCAGCTCGGCGGTGTCCAGGATTCTTCCCCCAAGAAGCAACGAATCTTGGGGTTAGGAGGATCTAATCTCTGAATAAACGGCCTTTATTTATTTATTTATTAATTCACAAAAAGATTCTTGTATTTAAAGGCTTTCAAAACTAGGAACTAACAAGTTATTTCATATAAATTATAATTTTAGCTTCTTACAATAAAAAACATGGTACTTCATATATTTTACAATGTTTTTCTGGTCTTAAAAATAACTAGCACGGTATTTCATATAATATGTCCCTAACATGAAACCTAGGGAACAAAAGGGTCGGAACCCTTAAAGGAGAACCTTGTCCAGCTAGATCCTTGTAGAGGAACTCGAAGGAACAAAACAGTCAGGAATCCTTATCGGAAACCTTATGTCCTCAGCAAATAAGGAGCAAAGTGGAGTAGCCCAACCAAAGGAATAACACGATTGTCCCTGGCACACAACCCAGGGAAAGGAACGGTCGGAACTCTCGAAGAAGAACCATGTCCAGTGAACTTCTTGAAGAGGAGTCCAAAGGAACAAAACAGTTGTCCCTGGCACAAAACCCAGGCAAAGAAACGGGCGGAACTCTCGCAGGAGAACCTTGTCCAATGAGCTTCTTGAAGAGGAGCTTAGAGGAACAAAACAGTCGGAACTTCTTATGGAAATCCCTTATAACTTATACTTTATACCTTTATATGCCTATACTGGTTACCCTAAACCCTACCTAAATGGTTTTGCTAAACTAGTGAAAAATATTTTATAAAAAAAGTTAGAAACACCTGATGGAAGGTCTGAGTTACGGCCCGATCTTTAATGCTCTATACTCTAAATTGGTATCCACCACTAGACGAGAAGAAATGACCATTTTGACATTTTTCTTACTTCGACTTATTACATTTGCTGGAGTAAGCCAATGTGAATCGTAAGAATGAAATTCAAATTGATATGTATGAATAAACTAAAGGTGGGTGTCATACGATGTATGCACGAAATGATAGGAGTATACTGCCGTGTTAAGAAGAAAAAACGTAAATGTATTTTGGGCATTTCGAGATAAATGCGTTTTTCTGTTTACTAACGTGACTTTTTTATTTTCGGATGAATTTGTTTCACACTTTAAGAAAATGATAAGTAATCAAATTATTAATTTTTGATCAAAAACTCATTTAATTCTATTTAATAGAAGTCTAGTTAAATAACTTTTAACTTAAGACTATCTGCCGTATCTGCAAGTAAATAATTTTCCTTTCCTGATCTACGAATATTTCTTTGGAAGTTACGTTTATTTTTCTTATAAAAAATGCAGATACGTCAATTTATCTTAAAAAGCATGGTTTTTTGTACATACGTCATATTTTGTAAGCGTGTTTAAACACTAAAAAGGCAAGATAGTGATTTTAGTACTAAACAATAAAATAATAACCCTACCAAGGATGTCAAAACTGGCCTTAACTCAAAACAGCTAAAATGTCAGTTACGTTTTTTCTTCTTAACACGGCAGTATATTAGTTAGGTTACTGTATAGAAGTTGTAACGCTTCGTTATAGCTTAAAAAAAAAGGGCAACTTGGATGGGCCTAGATCTAAATCGGCCCTATATGAAGAAAACAAAATTCCCTAATTAGTTCAGAACTTTATTTTCATCCCCTATATTTAAGAGGGACTTCTATCAAAAAGCTACGAAATAATACTTTAAGTGTGGCCATTGTTTTTAAACTATTTTTTTTTATATTTTTGCAATTTTTTTATAGTTGGGTCAAAATCGTTTCATTATCTGCATTTAAAGGGAGATACAACATTAAAATTGAATAAAATGAAGAAAAAATCACGCATACGCCCGAGTGCACTACTGTTTTACCATCAAGTCACCTTTTTGTTTATAAATGGTGGTTCACCAAATTTCAACTCTTTATTGATGATGATTTGGTTATTATGGTGTCGGGAAAATTCCTTTCTGTGATAAGCGAAATCACGGAGGTAGCTCTGAGGAAGGTTAGCAACTGGGCTACGAGTTGTGGTCTAGGAGTTAACCAGAGAAAAACTGAATTAATGCTATTTACGACCAAAACTAAAATACAACCCTTCACTCTACCCCGACTAAACGGTCAATTACTCTCGTTATCCTCCAGTGCAAAATACCTAGGCGTTATCCTAGACCCTAAATTAAACTGGAGGCAAAATATTGAAGAACGGGTCAGGAAGACCTGCATAGCTTTCTACGCCTGTAGCAAAACCTTTGGTAAAAAGTTGGGCCTTCAATCAAGGATGATCTTGTGGACGTACACAGCCGTGGTACGGCCGATTCTAACTTATGGTTCGATTGTCTGGTGGCCCGCACTTAACAAAGCATATAACATCGACAAACTTAAAAAGGTTCAAAGAACAGCTAGCGTTGGTACCACAGGGGCTCTTCGATCTTGTCCAACGGATGCCTTAAGCGTTCTTCTACACCTTTTACCACTTGATCTACACATTAAATATCTAGTATCTTGCAGTGCACTAAGACTAAAAGAATCAGATTGCTGGGTTGCTAAACCTTATGGTCACAGCAATATTACCAATTTGATTCCCACTGAAATCTTTTCGACTCCCACTGACTACTGCACCCCTTCAGGGAGCCTCAGTGGAGATTTTAAAGTTATTATCCCATCTAGAAAAGACTGGGATGATGACATCGTGACGAGAGATTTCGACACAACTATTTATACTGATGGCTCAAAGATGGAGTGCGGTGTTGTTTCAGGAATCTTCTCTGAGACTCTAAACATCTCTAGGTCCTTTCGGTTACCCAATTTTTCAAGTGTATTCCAAGCGGAATTACTTGCAATTAGGGAGGCATGCAAGATTCTTAAACTAGACCCAAACCAAAATCGTAATGCAGCTATCCTGACAGACAGTCAGGCAGCTATTAAAGCCATTGTTTCAAGTACATCATCCTCTAAATTGGTCCAACAATGCCGTGATGAGCTCGCAAGCCTAAATATTGACCTCAAGGTCACTTTGATCTGGGTTCCTGGTCACATTGGCATTGAGGGAAATGAACGTGCAGATAAGCTTGCCAGGCAAGGATCAGCCCTTCATAGCTCACTTGCGGAAAGAGTCAATATTCCCCTTGGAGTTGTGAAGGGCAATATATTCTCAATTTTCCTAAGTGAATCCAATCGTAGGTGGAACAGTTTAACCAACTGCAAAATATCCAGGAAAATCTGGCCCGCCTATAATAAATCCCAAACAACCGATCTGATTTGTAGACCTAGGCAAGACATACCCAGGGTCGTTGCAACTTGTACTGGGCACTGGCCAGTAGGAGAACATGCAGCGAGACTGGGTATTCCGCACAATACTCACTGTCGTAGCTGTGGGGACCATCAAGAAAAGGAAACAGTTCTTCATTTCCTTTGTAAATGTCCTAATCTGGCCAGAATGAGAGCACAATCGTTTGGTTTGGCTTTTCTTGACGACCTAAACGAACTTTCCGAAGTAAAGATCAGGGATCAGGGATCAGGGATCTAAGAAGAAATTGGTTGTTTCTGCATCATGTTCCCGTGCGGACTCCCAAGACCGTGCGCCATCGGAATTTGGGTGTCTACAGGGTAACGTGGTGCTCAATGACCTTATCACACAGTTGGTCCGTCTGCGCTTCGATGCCATTCTACTACCTGCCTAGCTTGACATAATGTGGTTGGCCTCGGGGCGGGATGTGACCCAATTGTATGAGTGTTTTTTGACCCACCTCCTGTCGTTTTGTGCTCGCTCACAACACACCATATTCACACATCCGTTATAATTCAAACCAGGGAGTACATCTGGTTTCGTGAGTGGTTGGTGACATTCGCTGGAAACCTCACGTAATGCGGAGTGAGCAGACGGAGGCCCACGGTGATGTTGCACCCAATCATGCAACATGATGATCCCTAGCCTGGTTTCTTTTTGTTGTAAAGCCCACAAACCCTTACTCTAATCCACTTTAATCCACAGGTCACGAGTTATGGTATCAAAAGGGCGCACTCCAGCGCTAATAGGGTAACCGAGCAAGAGTAATGCTCGTGGCCGCCATTCCTACCTACCTACCTACCTCAAAAAGCGCAAAAACCGTAACTGACTGACTCACTGACAGATCATCAAAATTATGGAGCACTTCCCAACATCGTAGAAACTTGAAATTTCACACAACAGTAGGCCTTGTGGTACATACCATAGAAAAAATCGAAAATCTGCAATTTTCTATTGCGGGGGCGTGGCATCCACCCACTTTCTTAAATATTCTATAAATTATATGGAGCCTTTCCGATTGTTGTAGAACAATGAAAATTGGTAAGTCGGTAGGTTTTGAGGTACTTAGAAATAAAAAAATTGAAAAATTGGAATTTTCCATACAGGGGGCGTGGCATCCACCCACATTCTTAAAAATTCGTATAGATTATATGGAGCACTTCCGATTGTTGTAGAACGATGAAAATTGGTAGGTCGGTAGGGCTTAAGGTACTTAGAAAGAAAAAAATTAAAAATTGGAATTTTGCATTCAGGGGGCGTGGTATCCATCCACATTCTTAAAAGTTCTCATGAATTATATGGAGCACTTCCGATTGTTGCAGAACGATGAAAATTGGTAGGTTAGTAGAATTTGAAGTACTTAGAAGAAAAAAAAACGAAAAATTGGAAGTTTCCGTTCAGGGGGCGTGGCATCCACCCACATTCTTTAAAATTCTTATTAATTATATGGAGCACTTCCGATTGTTGTAGAACGATGAAAATTGGTAGGTCGGTAGGACTTAAAGTACTTAGAAAGGAAAAAAAATCAAAAATTTGGAATTGTCCATTCAGGGGGGGGGGGGGGGGGGGGGGTGACATCCACCCACTTTATCAGAATTGCTATTATTTGTATGGAGCACTTTCGGTTGTAGTAGAATTATGAATTTGTGAAGAGCGGTAGGGCTTGACTTTCACCTGGCAAAATAAATCTTTGCAAAAAGGAGTGAAATCACAACAAAAACATAAATGTTAAAAAAGGAGCCAAGTTCTTATGTGTACAAGAAACCTTAGCGTAAAAAGTCAGCCAAAATAAGTAATGAGATCTAAAATATATGCCAAGCTTTAAGTTCATGAAGTTTAATATCAAATATTTTAAGTAGAGTAATATCGAAACAATTCCAAATCATGACAGAAATTTGGTAATTAATGATTACTGATTAAAAATTGGTGGATTTACTTGGCAAGTTTTCTCTTAAATACTTACTTAATCACAAATTTAAAATGTATGAAAACTTGACCAGTGAACCCACCAAATTTTAATCAGTAATCATTAATTTCCAAATTTCTGTCATGATTTGGAATTGTTTCGATATTACTCTACTTAAGATATTTGATAATTAAACTTCATGAACTTAAAACTTGGCATATATTTTAGATCTCATTAATTTTTTTGGCTGACTTTTTACGCACAGGTTTCTTGTACACATAAGAACTTGGGTCTTTTTTTAATATTTATGTTTTTGTTGTGATTTATATAACTTGGTGTATGTACGAGTATGAAAGTAATTTTTTGTCCGGGGGACCAGGCATAGTTTCTATATAAGAAGGTTTTTATAATACAAATTCCATCTTCTACTGAAATAAATCATCAAAGAAGAAGACTAAGCTTTAACGATTGGAATTTGTTGAAATATGGATTAAAAATAGCTTTGTATGGCATTTTGTCCTGCTATGCCTGGCCACGGCAAAAAAACTTCCAGCTTAATTATTAGGTATTGTAATCTTGTTGGATATAGCTTGCAGTGGTTTTTTGTCAAAAAACCCATGTAAGTTTAACTGAACCTTAAACAAATTGCCTATTACAAAGGCCCTCACTATGTCACTGATGAGTTCAAGTAAGTTATTGTAATTTGTCCGATTTAATAAATAAAATAAATTAAATATATTGGATGGCACAACAGCTCGAAGAGAACTAGAGCCTAGTGACTTACAACTCTCAACCATTCCTGTGTGCGTTTTGTTGGCATGAATGGAGGAGACCTACAGTTTTTTGCCGAGTCCGAACGGCTAAATGAGAAGCACTTTTTCATGACAAGTATACTCTTGGAGGATTTGTCAGTTCCTCGCTAAAAGCAGCACCTCGGATGTATGGGAGCCGACCCTAAGATTTCCTATCTCACCGCGGCCACGCAAGAATTAAATGCCAAGGCCAACTGATTGCTTTATTGCAAACATTTACAGAACTACTGGTCAGACAAGCTTTATCTGGTTGCATTGGTTAGAAAATGCACTTTTCAGGTTGCATTTTCCGCTAAATAAATGTACCTATAATATAAGCAACTGCTATAAATGGGGTATCGAATGAAAGGTAGGACTGTCCTCAACACGATACCAATATTCAGACAGACTTTTTTTCGGCTGTTGCCACGAGTGATAGGTAGATAGGTATATTATAACGGGAAAATGAATACGATTTGCAAGTTCGAATTTAATTCTTTGCTCCTACGATTTTTTTAATTTGTTCAACGGAAGCACTCATTCCACTCATTATATGGACGCTTCGTCCCTGACATGCACATACCTAATTATCGAACAATTAAAAATGGGTGGTGCAGTAGGTGGATTTAACTAAAATTAAGAGCCAACTCTGAAAATGTAATCCAAATCGTTGGAGCCGTTTCCGAGAAACCCATTAAACGAATTGTTTGCTGGTAATAAATTAATAATAAATATTCAATATCTATTTTCCACCGATACCACCAAGAATGTCGGTAAATTTCGATCCGAAAATTCGGTATCATTGGGTATCGTCTCGGTTTTATTTCAATTTCAAAATGTCTCTGATATCGTTGCCAGCCCTAATTTCAGGTTGGGAAGCTGTCACACGCATAGAAATTCATTCCTGTGTAGCATATAATTCAAACATACATATGAACATAGCATTTCTCCGACAAGCTTTCATCTTCGTTGAAATTAAATACACACTATTTTCATCCTAAAGGATGTACTTCTTTGCGAGATTATATTTTTTCAAACAAGGTTTGTTAAGGTTTGAATTACCATCCATCATCTATGACCAAAATCCATGAAACAAAAATTATAATCACTCTTCAAATAATATTCTGGTTGCATATAATAGTAATAAAATTTGACATCATTAAGAAATAATTTCTCCCGAAACACTCCCTCCAAAACCAAATGAAGACATAATTTCTCAGGATAAAATATTAAGTTATTTTTTTTTTAATGGCAGTATATTAACATTGAGTCATTGTTAATTTATAAAAATATCAAAATGATAAAAAAATATTTTTCATTCTATTTGTTAAAAAATCAAATAATGGCAGTATCTAAATATTTTACCATACCTTTGAAACATTTTTTTTTTTTCATTTTAACTGAATCACTCTTTTTGTCAATGCTGATCGACTATACCTTACCTAGTTCTAAACTATAGGTTTGGCATAACTCTGTCCTTTGGTTTTACCATAATGCATTGAACTTAAAACCATTGGACAAAACAGACACACATGTTCATCACACACAAAACAACCATTAATCACCAGAACAATTTTCAACCAAAATCCCAGGACAACAATTGAGAATTGAAATGTTGACCATATTGCTGTGAATGAGAATAAAGCTGGCAACCAAAGGCATTTAGCATTTGTTTTGTAAGTGGAATTATATTCATTCGGAAGGATCTGCAATCACCACAAGACCAACGACGTGATTGTAGACACGATTGACAGAAGCATTCGAAAGCTATATATGTATACTGAAAATATATGTATATTACGTAGATACACAACAACATTGATTGCAAAATGCCTGAACCATTGGGGCTTAAAAGCAAATACCAAATATACGACAAAAAGTGATATAGATTTGTGAATTCTAACGCTTGAAAATGTAAATTAAAATGATCCAATATAGTTACAAGAGAAATGAAGGGACAATATACGAAGTAATCAGTTTCATTGAAAGGACCAATATTTGGATCCCCAAGCTCTCTTTGTCACGAAATATACATTCAGCTTTGTTGAAATTTTAAATTACATTTCACAAATAGGGCACGTGTTTTGGAAATTGAGATTAGTGAAGGAAGAAGGTCCTATTATAAGAGGCAGAAGGCTGGCCTGTACTTCAACGCCTACATCTCATTAGGGAAAGAAATTAGAAGTACTCAGATATTTCCGGGAAGTATTATTCTTTCTGTTGTATTAATATAACGTCTCTCGTCATTATGGATGTAAACGTAGTGCAGATTATTCCCCAGAGTCATTAAATGCAAAAGGAAGGAATCAAACAAGACGATGCGATGGTGAAGACAGGACGTAAGTTTGAAAAAGAAAATTCTTCAGACCGAAAGTTGAGCAATATAGGTATATTATGGAAATAATAATTTTTAAAGTCTAAGTGCTGAAAGTTTTCTAATTTTTAAATTAGTGGCTTCTTATAGTTAGGCCAATTTCAGGAAGAAGTTCTTGCAAAGAAAAGGAACTCTTATGGCAATTATATAATGCTAAAAATAACTTATTATGCAAATCAGTGGCGTAGATAGGGGGAGTCAGGGGGATATATCCCCCCCCCCCCATTGGGATCGATAATCGTTCAACCAATTAAGCCAACATCATCTGCTGAGACGGTTTCAAAAATACCTCGTTCCGATGTAGTGACAATGGTTTATACTCTGTGTTAGGTCGAAATTAAATAAAAACACCAAAATATGAATGTATTATATAAAACGTTGTATTTAACTCCGAACTACGAGGGTTCAGAATTGCGTCTATCTTCTTGTAATTTTCGATACATAGGTACTTCTCAATAGTAATGGAAAATAGTGGACTTTATTTAATGAAAAAAAGGAGTAAATTACTAACGGCCAATTTCTTTACAGAGTCCTATAACGTTAGTACCGGTATTAGTCCTAAATTCAGAACTCAAATCAGTATTTCTCATTTCTTCAAACTCACAAGTATGAATAAATTAGAGATACTGATTTGAGTATCAACTTTAGGACTAGTATCGGTATAAGCGTTAGTACTCTATGAAAAAATTGGTTGTAAAAGTATTAAATGCGATTAGTGGGGTCGCTTAGCGTCAAATTTCGAGATGATGTGTTTTTTGCCGGACAAAAGCACCAAATTTTTTTTAGGTACTACTTAGGTCCATATCTTGAGATTTAGGGTAGGACCCATCTCGGCGGTCAGCCATCTTGGATTTTATAGCCGCCATTTTGAAATTTAGGTATATTATTAATATCTCGGCTTCTAAATCACTTAGAATCCCAAACTTGGTGTATAGGTATACATTTTTGGGGTCAGGAAATACAACCACATACTTTTCAAATGTTAAAGTTAGCAAATATACGAAGGGGGCATAGGGGTCATGACCCCCTTGCTCCAAGACAATCATATAAAATATTTAGGATCGGATAATGTATATACACAAGTTTAAATTGTATCTGACTAAACTTATCCAAGGAGGGAAATGAGGGGTCATGACACCCCCCCCCCTCAAAGCCCAGGAAAAAGTATAAATAAAAAAGAAACTTCATTAAAACACACAGAAGTGCAAAAACTGACGCGACGTACGGCTAGCCCAAATTATTATTATTACTTCTGGCTTTCCAAAAAGGTACAAAACATTATTGCAAGTGCTGCCGTTGTTTTTTAATTAATTTTTTTCTATTTTATGCAATTATTTTATTAAATTGCCCCTCCCGTCCAAGCAGTGGGAGATATTAGCCCCCTCTCATAAAATTTTTTTCTTTTCTACTTCTGACCTACATGCTATGAATTTTTCGGCAGATTTTACGTGAATTTCCAAAAAAAGGGGAAATTTAATTTACCCCTACAGCGACTATAGGGGATGAAAATAAAAATCTGAAAAAATTAGGGAGTTTTTTTTTCTTCATTTAGAGCTGATTTAGGCCCCTCCAAATATTAAAACTCAAAAAAAAACATTATAACGACCACCCTAATGTACATGTAGTACCTCGTGGCATGATGGTTAGTGCGTAGGATTGTCATGCCAAAGGTGTGGGTTCGATTCCCAGCTGTGCCACCTAAAAACAGAAATGTTTTATCCGAAGTACTGCCTCTTGCGATGAACTGACAAATCCTCCAAGTGTATACTTGTCATGAAAAAGTGCTTCTCATTTAGCCGTTCGGACTCGGCAAAAAACAGTAGGTCCCCTCTATTCCTGCCAACTACACGCACACAGGGATGGTTGTGAGTTGTAAGTCACTAGGCCCTTGTTCTCCACGAGCTATTACGCAATTTATTTATTTATTTACTACATGTTCATACATATTAATATATAAAATTTAAATACAATAGAAATCACATATGAAAGATGTTGAATTGCATTTATCTATATGGATTGCTTATGTCGCCTTCAAGCATTGACATTTACAAAGATCAGTACAATTTCAACGAGCAGCTTTGCAAGCATATCTACCAGTGTATCCTTTTTGACTCTTGCAATTACATTTCACCAATTCAGTACATGCCTTTGAAGCTATAGGTAATGTGCTCCATACAGGAACCCATGATCCACCTTCTTCTTTCTGAGTCCAGCCCCAGCCTTCCGGACTAGGAGTGCACTGTTGAATGTGCTCACTGGTACACCATACTCCTGCCTGATGTATACAACCCGCTTTGAGTGTTGAAGTAGTGCATCTTTTGTAGGTGGAAGTTTCTCCATTGTCTTAGTCTTCTGGCAAAACAGCTCCTTGCTGACATCATTCACACTGATGTCCGAATTACTTATTATTATTATTTATCATATAATATTACCGTGAAGCGTTCTAGCCTTTTAAATGTTCACAATCAAGCTCTGTGTAAGGATGTAATGCTATGTATATTAAGGTATGTGTCACCTCATGATAACAATTCCATGCCTCCCACGCAGATTTCTTGCCTCGTCCGAAAAATTAAGATGTTGTATCGCAACCCGTAAAACTGTGAAATACGGGGAGGCCAAGGATTTTTCTACGCCCAGTTTCTCGTTAAAAGCATTGATGTCTTTATAATTAATGATCTTCCCGTACCAAAGGCAACAGAAATCTTCAAATTTGTGCACAAGATCATCAGGTGATAGAACTTGCCAATGAGGACTACCACCACGTCCGTGTCAACATTACGAACCATACACCTACTACAGCCATATTCTTCATTATCAACAAGTCCAATAGTATAAAGAATTTGTATTATAAAACCTTCATATATAGAAACTATGCCTGGCCCAGGGCAAAAAAACTTCCAGCTTAATGATTAGGAATTCTAATCTTGTTGGATATAGTTTACAGTGGATTTTCGTTGAAAAACTGAACTGAACTTAATATAAATTGCGTATGACAAAGCCCTCACTATGTCACTGATGAGTTCAAGTGAGTAAGCCGAACGAAACGCCAATTTATAGGACTAAAGGCCATAAAAAGCTATTTTGAATCATTCTTCATTATGTTCAAAAAGAGTTTGAGGCAAAGAATCATCGTGTAATAGGGGACTTAGAAAAATCTTGCGTAAATGTTCACATTTAGACAACTAACCAAAACATATGTAGATATTGCTTAAAACAGCTGACAAAGAAATTAAATTTTAAATTTTATTTATGATCATCCATATGATATTTTAAGATTTTTTTTTCTTGGGCTCTGAGGGGGAGGGGGTGTTATGACCCCCCATTTCGCTCCTTGAATAAGTTTAGTCAGATACAGTTTAAACTTGTTTATATAGGTATATTATCCGACCCTAAATATTGATTGTCTAGGAGCAAGGGGGTCATGACTCCCATGCCCCCTTCGTATGTTTGCAAACTTTAACATTTGAAAAGTATGTGGTTGTATTCCCTGACCCCAAAAATGTATACCTATACACCAAGTTTGGGATCCTAAGTGATTTAGAAGCCGGGATATTAATAATATACCTAAATTTCAAAATGGCGGCTATAAAATCCAAGATGGCTGACCGCCGAGATGGGTCCTACCCTAAATCTCAAGCTATGGACCTAAGTAGTACCTTAAAAAAAATTTGGTGCTTTTGTCCGACAAAAACAGATTTTCTTGCTAAGCGACCCTACAAGATTGAACACTCTGAATTTAAATTTGTTAGACGGTGGAGTAGTTAGACAGTTTCTAAAAGTTCTTAATAGTTGGAAATATTCTTTGTTTAATTAAATAAAATACAGAGTTCAACAAATACTAGAAAATCGATGCCGTTGACAAAGTAAGATAACTTTAGGACAAAGTTTATAAATACGACCGTATAATTCTTTTTTCATATATGTCAACTTCAAAAGGCGGTTTGAAAATATTCTATTGGCCCATTCATTAACCGCCCTCTTCAAATTATATGTATATGAGTATTGCAGACAAATTTTATTTATAACTTTAGAGATGTTTTAAAATGAATACAATAGCACTGAGTGCCGAGGTCTAGGTTATTAAAAAATCTGTTCGAATTAAGGAACTATGAAACCTTGACGACAATTTAAAAAAACATATTGGATATTTTCAAACGTATACAAACTGCAACAGGCCGCACTACCGCTTCTGGTTAGTTGCGTCAATTGTGAAAGAAGTTTATCGGCAGTGCGGCGGATAAAAACTTGGTTGAGAACAAATTCTACCCAAAACCATTAATTTTTAAAATTGATGCATCTTAAGACATTGTTGCAGAGTTGAGTTTGGTAGCACTTCTAATAAGATCTCTTTTGAATAAATTCGGGAATTAATTATTTAAAGCTCAAGCGCAAATAAATACAGTTATTGAGGATTCATTTGCACCGAAAAATAGTTTAATGATAAGGTTTGGTTTGGACTGCTTGCCCACCTTAGAAAAATTTCCTTCCTACGCCAATGTAACACACACAAGTTGTTGTTGTTCATTCAAAATTATTTAATATAAATTGATGTATAATGCGCAGCATGCACTGCACTTGTGTGGATTTCCATTTACACACAAGACCCAACTTAAATTGTATTTTAATAACAGTGTGATAAGCTTTGGATGTTTACTTATTTGCAGGATCGTTTGAATGGTTTAGCTGCTCTTGCTATTCATCGCGAAAAACCTATAACAGCAGACGAGGTTGTAAGCGTTTTATCTAAAAACAACAGAAAACTGGATTTTATTTTGTGATAAATTTTTAAATTAATATTATTTTATTTACATAGGTACTATATCAGTATTTATTCTAGTTCATATTCCAATTAATGCGTATACTATATCCGTGGCGGTCGTGAAGAACCAGGTCCATGTAATGCTATGTTTCCACCAAAGGATTATCTCAGCTCAGATATAATAAATCTTTTTGATGTTTCCACCGCACAAAAAGATTTAAAAAAATTAACTTTGACAGCCCCTTTTAAAATGAAAATGGTGTTTCATTTTTTCTCATAAAGAGGAAGTGAGATAGAATGTTTCCTCTGTGAAGAACTGAATTCAGCCATGAATGATCGATTTGTAAAAGTATTTGTCCTGGGAAGATTTAACAAGATTAATTTCTAATCTTCAAGATTAACGAAATAAATTTGTATGGTAAATCTTCAAGATGTAAAGGAGATTTGCGGTAAATCTTATTAAATCTCAGATAAGCGTTAGGTGGAAATGTAGCATAAGTCGAGTTACCTGAAAAATGAGTTAACAATGGTAACAGATAGTTAAATTAAATTAAATTTTGAGACTCGAAAACATCATAGAAACTTAGACACAGCGATGTGTATTTCCAGGTATCTTGCAATTTTCAAGATAGTTTCGGTAAGTCTACTTATCGCGTTTTTCCATAATGGGAAAAACTATTAAAAACGGTTAACTCTTTATCAGTTTATTCAAAGCGAGGTTTTCTCAAGGTAAGTTGATATAACAGGGGCTTATTTCACGGAAAAGATATGACACTGTAAATTTTTAATAAAAAAATATATGAAAAAATATTATTTGCTTATTTTTTTGAAAATAAATAATTTACACTGAGTCATGTGTACTTTAAGGGCTTTCAGGAACTCAGCTGGTATACCATCAAGTCCAGCTGCTTTGTTGTTTTTAAGAAGATTTATCGAAGATTGAATTTCCAGTACTGTAGGGGGCTCGATGTCAATACCCCTATATGATCTACGCATCTCGTTAAGCTGGGGCACTTCAGCACTCTGCTCGACAGAATCCTCATTAAGCAAGGCACAAAAGTGCTCCTTCCACCTGCGCAGCTGATCCTCGATTGATACCAAAAGTGTACCATCCACATCCATTACAGGATGATTGGTGTTGGTTTTCTTCCCGACAACTTCCTTGGATATTTGGTACAATTCCCTCATGTCTCCTCTTCTTGCAGCGTTTTCCGCATTTTCTGCGAGACCGTCTAACCTCACCCTCTTGTCTCGTCTCACACAGCGATAGACCATCTTATGTGCTAAGCGATACTCTCTTCGCAATTCAGCCTTTCGTTGAGCATCTGCTTCGGCATTTATTTGCATCTTCAACGATTTGCGAAGCTCGATTTTATCCCAGGTGTCTTGGGATATCCAAGAGTCTCTAACTCTCGACTGCTTGGGTACAGTTTCGGATCCAGCATCCATAAAAACACTTTTTATATCACCCCACATCTCATCAATTGTTGAATGTTGTATTCCATTTAATGACGAAGCTCTGTCGTTAAGGTTGGTGACATAGTTGTATTGAACTTCGAATTCCTTGCTGCACCCTGTGATTGACGTTGTACAGCTGCCGTTCGTAGCTTGAGACTCATGAGAACCAAATGATGGTCGCTTCCAATGTCGGCATTTCTTATGCTCCGAACATCGCACATTGACTTCCTATATCGCTGCTGAATCATGATGTGGTCAATTTGGTTTTCAGTTTGACCATCCGGATGTACCCAGGTGATTTTGTTGCAAGTCTTATGTTTAAACACAGTTCCACCCAGTACAAGACGATTAGCGTTACAAAAATCGACCAGCAAATCGCCATTTTCATTTCGTGACCCCAAGCCATTTTTCCCCATGACGCGTTCCAGACCGTAGTTGTCTGATCCGACTTGGGCAATGAGATCTCCCATGACAATTATGATGTCGGCTCTTGGAACACCACTGTAAACTGAGTTAAGATGAGTGTAGAAAGCGGTTTTGTCTTCCTCGGTCGCTTCATTTGTGGGGGCGTAGCACTGAATTATTGTGACGTTGCGAATTTTTGAACGGAACCTTGCTGTCATTATTCTTGCAGAAATGGGCGCCCAGGATATAAGACTACGCCTTGCTTCTTCGTTCAACATAATTCCGACACCATGCAGCCTTTGGCCACCCTCTCTTTCATCCTCCCCGGAATACAGCATTCTCGTTTGCCCAGAGTCAGCTCTGTATTCGGCTCTTCCTCTCCACCTAGTTTCACTGATGCCCAGGATACTGATCTTAAGGTGAAGCATTTCACGCTCAACCTGCTCGTATCTACCTTCGCCGTACAAGGATCGAACGTTCCATGCTCCGATTTTCGTACGTATGCGGTAGCCAAAAGTATCATTTGCTCTTCTTAAAAGACTTCTTCTATTTGTTAACGATTCATTTATTGTTATGGCGTCTTGATTGACGCTGGTACACGAAAGATGCCGCACCCCCAAATCCGATGTGCGGTTTACAGCAGCCGAAGCTGCAGAAGGATTCTCCATAAAATGGTTACCTCTTGGGGACTCATTTCCAATTGTTGTCATATTTCATGTAATAGCATATATCCTTCCACCATGGTGTTTTCCGAGATACGATTAATAACATACATAAGCTCAGATTTGACAGGCACACCCGCCTTTTGTATGGTCAAACACATAACTGCTCGAGGCCGCCCACTATGGTTTTGTTTAGAAATGTATAATTATATAAAGCTGTAAGGCCACTATAAATTAGCTTGTTTGGTTAAGAGAACAACTAGTAAAAGCAAAGAGCTGGTACGTTATCTTGAAAAATGATCAATAGATCTACCCTTACTCGATGGAATCAATGCAATAGAATTCGAATGTAGTACGAAAAACTCTCTTAATTCAACTCAAAATGATGAAAGTAAGGGGCATAGAGTACCTACAACATTAGAGTACTCATAGGTCATAACCTGGCTAGCTATGAAACAGTATCTGGTAGAGGCTCTAACGATATAGATTCATGCATTTTCGATTTATTATCAAACTTCGTGCCTCCAGAAGTTAAAGAAATTTGCTGTTACTCGATCACCTGTAGAGGCCAAAATACAAATTATAATGTCGTTTTGATGTTTTTACATGCCGTGAAAAATTTACCAAATATCAAGGTGATCAATCACAAATTTTTGGTAACCGGTCACCCTCATATGGAGTGCGGCAGTGACAATGCCGTTATCGTTATCATCTGTTTTTGATCTTAAAATAAAATTCTTAAATTACTTATTGCCTTTTTTTACCCATGAATATGTTTTAAAATAAAATATAATAATCGATCAATTTGTTATCTTGCTATTATTTTAAATTTATTGTTCCTCCAAATTAAGTTTTATAGCACCTTTTCTGCACAAATATTTCAATATTTGTATAATGCGATGTCAAAAATAAAATATTTTGCATCAATATTATGGTGCATAACCAGGTAAGTCACAGATAAAATCTGTTAACTCTATGTGTAATAAACAAAAATAATTCGAATTCAATAAATAGTGCAACATATTTAACGAAACTTTACCTATAAGTAGTTCTATCCTAACATAGTAGAAACAAAAATATTTTAACTTTTTTCGATAGTCATTCGATTCTGGGTGCGATGCTTAACTTAAAACTCTTCTACTGAAAATTCAACAATTTTGAGTTACCTGGTTCTTCACCACCGCCATGGATATTATCTTTAAAAAATATAATTTTTGTATGGCATACATAATGAATTCAATGAAGTCTTGTTACTTGTTTTTTTTTTTTTAATTATTAAAACTTAAAAAAAAATTAGCGAACTGGATCCATCCCCCCTCATAGCGAAAAGCTGTCTACGCCAATGATGCAAATCCAAAGGACAATGGAACAATCCTTTAAACGTATTTTAAACCCTAATTCATATAGGACAAGAATATTGGTTTGGACTGCAGACTCAACAAAAGTCTTAAAGCCTTTTTCAGTATCTAATTAATTTACGATATAATAAAGTAAAAGAACAATGTAAATACAATCTTAAATCATGATCCAATTTGTTGATATCTCTACACCTTATTTGTCCCGCCTACTACACTAGTAAATTAAGAAGTTACCAAATGAAAACAAATTTAGCACAATCAATGACTTTCCGAAAATTATCCTCACTTCTTCAAACATATACATACCAACGTTTTCTTATGATCTTTACTATGCCAATTTATGTCCTCAGTAGCTATTGTATATCGTAAAGTAAATATAAGCACGACCACACACACACTCATGTTATTGGATCCCAAATTATATTGATTTGTGTCGACTATAGCATAAAATCACAACTTCTACTCTTTGCCATATCATTAATAAAAAAAAAAAGAAGACAGAAAAAAAAGACCAAGGATATAACCTCACTCATGGAATTACGGATGCAAAAGGAATTCAACTGACACCCATTCAGTATAGTAGTATGTCCTAGCTTCCTACGTGTCTAAGAAAACAAATTTACGATACGAGAGACTTTTGCACTTTTCATGGATAAAATGGTATGTTGTATGCTGATTGAGAATAGTTATCCCTCTTGACATTAACCTCAATGGCTTTTTCTATGCAAGAAAGGAGCAGCAAGGGACACATGTAATGTACAGGTACGTTTTTTTCTTTTCATTTTGAAATGTTCAAAGAAGGAGGAAAATGAAGAGTAGTGTTTCCAGACTTCAGTAATAATATTCCTTTTATAAAATAAAATAGAAAAGAAAAAATACTTTGAATAATGGATGCACTGATGCATTTCCTGTTATATTGAATTCTTGTTTTACACTTTCTTATCCCGAAGCACTCAAAGAACTTTATGACTCTTGTTGTGAGCTTGTCAAATTTTTGAACTTCTTCGAGAGTGCTGAAATTCTATCATACTTAATAATCTAATGGAATTTGTACTAGAAGTTTCAGAAGAGCGATTCAATACCTACATGTGAACGCTTTCATTCAGAAATCAGATCTCGAAATAATTTTAGTAAGAAATACCTTACTACTCCAAAAAAAATCTTTACATTCCCAAAACCCAATCTCTGCAGAGATATTAAGAGTTCTTCATTTAAATCAGCAGATCATAAACTATTTGAGTCATATTATGGAGTTCAAAAATCATAAATATTACTCTACACTTCCGTTTTTAAGTTTATATTAAATTTAATTGCCAACTTTCATTTAACTTAAAAATGAATTCCCATTAAATATGTCATCTCAATTCATTTTTCTAAATCAACAGAACTTATAAGCTAGAATTTCTTTCAAAACCAGAATAATAATAAAATACATTTATTATTATAAAATAACTGTACATAAAATAGGTGGCAGCTCTAACTTTTCTTTTAGTACAAGTGATAGCTTTATTTGTATACCAAAGGATTTTCTTTTATGAAGATCCAAATCGTTTCTCATGATTACGGTTCTAATGAAGAAAGGTGAAAAGGTTAGGTAACGGTGTAAGACGTTTAAAAAATAAAACACCAATCAACACTCTTTCTTTTAGTTGAAAAGGGTATGGAAGATGGATT
The DNA here is from genome assembly GCA_963921185.1 of Dasysyrphus tricinctus. Taxonomy (NCBI): domain Eukaryota; kingdom Metazoa; phylum Arthropoda; class Insecta; order Diptera; family Syrphidae; genus Dasysyrphus; species Dasysyrphus tricinctus. The sequence continues at coordinate 61,646,688 of OY992530.1, forward strand.
TAAAAATATCTGCATGTTCTATCAGAATTTTTTTTATTTATTCAATAGAATAAGAGAAGAAATCACAAAGCTTTTGCTGACTGAACTTAAATTTTAATCAAAAGTTGGGGACAATATTTTAGAGTTAAGAAAATTCACTAAAAGTCGGTTTGAAAAATATATTGAAAAACAAAAACGTAACCAACATGATAAAACATACAATAGAGGTGATGAGAACCAAAACTCGCCATATCCATTTCAGAAAAATCTCCACAGTCAAATTTAATTGTTTAATAACTTTTAAATGAGAGTAATAAGAAAATAATTTTTTTTATCCAATCATAGATTTTGAAATCTATTTGTTATGGTTTAAAGGAAAATTATAATAAAAGTTTCATTAAAAAGATATTTGACAATTACCATTCATTGTTTTGGTTCTCATCGCCTCTAATAATAATAACTATTGAATAGTGAGTTGAGGATAAGTGAAGTTAAAAAGAATATCTTAAGAATATTTCTTATGATTATTTAAAGTTTGTGTGACCAAATGCGTTTCGCCCATGTACAACAGTTGGGCACATCAGTTACATAGATGTTGTTGGACCCTTCTAAGATGCATCCATTCGTAAAGAAAATGGATGGATCCTGATAGTCCAGGGAAATAATTCCACAGGCATTTGCTCCACATAGGAATTAATTTCATCTTTAGAGGGAATCTGTCCCATTTTTCAAAGTGAAGTTATTTCTCACGGAGAAAGGGAATTTACTGCACATTTTAATGAGAAAGATCTCCACTAAGAGAGTGGAGTTCCGCGGATCCCATATCACGGAATCTGAGATCATTTGAGTGTTTAATTCGCCCTGCCAGACTGTTTAAAAAAACCGTTTTTCACTTAGAATTTTGAATTTTTTAAACGGTCCGGTAGAGCGAACTATACACTCAAATGGCCTCTGATTCCGTGATATGGGATCCGCGGAGCTTATCTAGGGAGAGGTGAAACCAATTTAGGTTAACACGTTTATCCTCGAAGTTGCATTTATATTTTATCCTCGAAGTTGCATTTATATTTTTATTTCGATGCACTGTTTCTCGCAAAAGGCCCTAGTTGTGGACTGCTAGACTTTGATTTTTTGAATAGCCTTTAATGAAGCTTTCGACGCCTATACTTCTTTTTTTGCTATCACTCACACCCAAAATCTGCTGTGGGCTCTCAGTCTATCAGTAGTATATAGAATTTGTATTACCAAAAAAACCTTCTTATGGAAACTTTGCCAGGCCCCAGACAACAAACTTCCACCTTAATGATTAGGAATTCTAATCTTGCTGGTTTTTTGTTGAAGAATCCATGTAACTTGAACTGAACATAATACAAATTGCGTATGACAAGGCCCTCACTATGTCACTGATGAGTCGAGGTGAGTAAGCCGGACGAAACGCCAATTTGTAAGACTAAAAGCCATAAAAAGGTATTTTGAAATTTGAATATTATTTAATCTTAATTGCAATTTGTATCTAAAAAAAATGTATCTAAATCCGTTTAGCGGGTAATGAGAAAGTTCAAAATAAAAAAAAAATTGCAGCTGGCGATGGATTGGTTAGAATATGCACCAGCACATGTCCGATGAAAAAAACCTCAGCTTTGTCTGCAGATCCTCAAGAAAGGCGATCCTCTGAACTGCACCAACTACAGAGGCATAATAAATAAATAAATTGGGTGGCGCAACAGCTCGTGGAGAACCAGGGCCTAGTAACTTACAACTCTCAACCTTTCCTGTGTGCGTGTTGTTGGCAGGAATGGAGGGGACCTATAGTTTTTGGCCGAGTCCGAACGGCTAAATGAGCAGCACTTATTCATGACAGGTATACTCTTGGAGGATTTGTCAGTTCCTCGCAAGAGGCAGCACCTCGGATAAAACATTTCTGTTTTTAGGTGGCACGGCTGGAAATCGAACCCATACCTTCGGCATGACTACAGTACAGAGGCATAAGTTTTCTTAATATCGCCTACAAGATCTTCTTTGCCGTACTTTGTGAATGCCTGAAGCCATTCGTCAATAACTTGATATGTCAATATCAGTGTGGCTTTAGGCCAGAGAAGTGCACCATCGACCAAATGTTCGCACTACGGCAGATCTTGGAAGAAACCCAGGAGTTTCAAATCGAAACCTACCACCTTTAAATCGATTTCAAGGCCGCGTATGACAGCATCTATAGAGACGAGCTATATAAAGCAATGTCTAGTTTTGGCATTCCTGCCAAACTTTTCCGTTTGTACAGGATGACGATGGAGAATGCATGCTGCTCCATCAAGGTCGGCAAATACCTCACCGACACCTCTTCGATGTCAAAAAAGGTTTTAGGCAAAGCGAGGCGCTGCCATGCTTCTTCGACATTGTTCTTGAAAGAACGACGACGGACGAGCAAAGCGCGATATCAGTGGTATTAGCTTGGTATAGCAATAGAAACGCTAGTCCTTTTATAAATAATAAATAATGTTTATTGAATGATCAACAGAATAATAATAATAAAAATTTTCAAACAGAATATTTTCTAAATCAATAAAAACATAAGTATATATGTATGTTTTCTATATTATCATACAGTAGTTATTGTTAAAGTATGTAAATATACTTCTAACACCCCTTCTCAATAACTATTAATGTATTTGAATACAGTTTTATGATAATCCAAGTAATTTTCTAAATTTGCCAAACTTGATATTTTGTAAAGGTTTTGTTAAAATATCTGCTATCATATCTTCAGTTGGGCAGTATTTGTACTTAATAGCTTTTGATAGATTTAGTTCTCGGGAATAGTAATATTTAACGTCTATATGTTTAGTTCTGGGATTAATTTTGTCTTCTTCTAATAATTTTAGGCAGCTTTGATTATCCTCATTTATAACAACATCAGAAATTTTGAATTGAAAATCCTTGAATAACATTTTAAGCCAAATTGCTTCTTGAGATGCTTCAGCTAAGGCAACAAACTCAGCTTCAGTTGACGATAAAGTAACATTTGTTTGTTTACGACTTGCATAGCTGATAACTGCATCACCAATTTTAAAAACATAACCACTTGTTGATTTTCGATCTTTCAAATCTCCAGCCCAATCAGCATCAGCGTATCCAGTTAAAATTAAGTTCTTATTTTTAGTACTTCCTACACAGCGCTTTAAATCCAGTGGAATTTGATATCCTTCAGGTTGTTTAAGATAAATTTCTGTATCTAAGTCACTGTTTAGATAAGCCGTTTTCACATCTAAATGCTTAACTATCATATCTTCATTCATAGATATTGCCAAAAGTGCCCTTAGAGTAGTCTGTTTCACAACCGGTGCAAATACTTGATCGTAATCTTCTCCATATTTTTGTGAAAACCCTTGAGCCACCAAACGAGCTTTGTACTTAAAACTTCCATCAGCAGATCTTTTCAATTTGTAAATCCATTTACACCCAACAGCTTTTCTTCCTTTCGGTAGTTCTGTTAGATTCCAAGTATTGTTTGCGTTTATGGATGCAATTTCTTCTTCCATAGCTTGGATCCAATGAATTCTTTGAGAACTAGAAACAGCTTCACAATATTTCTTAGGCTCTTCCGAAGTTGTAGTTTTCATAACTAATCGGTCAGGTGGTATGCCTTTTGTTGATCTTGAAGAAACTCTCGTATGTTCTAACTTAATATCTGCTTCTTCCTGTTGAGTATTTTCGTCATTATCTGACACTTTTTCATGATTTCTTTCATGTTCTAAATTTACTAAAATATTATTTTCTTAAAAAGTTGAATTTTCCAATCTGTTTTCACTGCAAATTTTGTTCGACATTTCTGCTAATCAAAATGTCATTAGTTTCTGTGTCAAGTAATCGATATGCTTTTGATTCTTCAGAATATCCAGCAAGTCTATATTTATTTGCCACTTTGTCTAATTTTCTACGATTCTCTTTTGGAATTTGGGCATATGCTTCTGACCCAAAAATTTTTATATGGTTCATTGATGGTTTCCGCCCAAACCAAAGCTCATAAGGTGTTACCATTGTAGCTTTTCCTGGAAGACGATTTTGAACATAATTGGCTGTGTTCACAGATTCTGCCCAGTACTTCAAATGCATTACTGCTTCAATCAAAAGACATCTTGCCATTTCCACAAGACTTCTATTCTTTCTCTCTGCAACTCCATTTTGTTCTGGAGTGTATGGAGCAGTTAGTTGATGAACTATACCTTTGCTTTTCAGAAAAATATTCATTTCCTTGCTTAAATATTCACCTCCTCTATCAGAGCGTAAAATTTTAATAGTTTTACCAAATTTATTTTCTACCAAAGCAACAAACTCTTTAATTTTGTTCAAAGCTTCACTCTTCTTTTTAAGAAAATATACCATGCAGTAGCGACTATAATCATCAATTAAAGTTAAAAAATATTTGTTCCCACTAGGCGTCAAATTTTGCATAGGTCCACACAAATCACTGTGTATTAAGTCCAAAATATTAGAAGCTCGGTTATTTGAGAATTTTGGGAAAACTTTTCTTGTTAATTTACCTTGCAAACAAGTTTCACATGTAAATTTGCAAGAACAACCTTTTAATAAAACACCAGTCATGTAACCATTATTAACTCCAATTTTTATTGCATCTGAATCTCTGTGTCCAAAACGACGGTGCCATACATGAATGCATTCAGATTTTGTGTTAAACGAAGTTTTGTTAACATAGTTGTTAACATGTAATTTATATAAATTATTTTCCAAAGAAGCAGTAGCATAAACAGAACGGTCATGTAAAATAATACAGGTTTTGTTTTTAAAAACTACTTCAAAACCATTTGCTGTAAGTCTTGCAACTGATAACAAATTACTATCTAATTGTGGCACAAACAAAACGTTGCGAACAATAATTGTTTTGTCAAGACATCTTAACATTCCTTGACCAGTACCCTTGGCTGTTACTTCAGTTCCATCAGCTAAGAAAATTTTATCATTTGAACTTTCATCAAGATAGGAAAAGAATGATTTTTCACAGCTCATGTGACAGGTAGCTGCTGAGTCTACATACCAATTTTGTGAAAGTTCCTTCACAGACACATTTTTAAAACAAAAATTATGGTTGATTTTATTTTCTTGGAATGATTTGTTAGCTTTGTGTTGACCATCCCTTATCAAAGTTTTTATATGTGGACAATTTCTCTTAAAGTGTCCAGACTCTCCGCAAGAAAAACATTTTGGAATAAATTTATTTTTACCTTGTGTCTTCAATACAGCTTCAGTACTCAGATCTGTCATCACTTCCTGCCGCCTTCTAAAATCTTGAATAAGTTTTTCTTTCACCAGATCCAGTGTAAGACTTTTTTTCATCACGGACTTCAAGAGCAGTAATAAGTGAACCGTAGTCATCAGGTAAACTTCCAAGTAGAAAAGCAACTACTAAATTTTCGGCAAGTACTTCACCTAGTCCACTTAAACGATCAACTGTATTTAACATATCATTTATGTGACTCTCCATTGTTTGGTCTTCCTTAATTTGCATCCTGCAAAGTTTCTTTAACAAAGAAACTTTGTGTGAAAGCGATGATTTTTCGTGATTTTTCTTTAAAGCTATCCAGTAGTCTCTAGAAGTTTCAAGATTTCGGAGATGAATTAGTTGATTGTCTTCAACCAAAAGTCCAATAATAGCTCGAGCTTTTCTGTCCTTCACCAGGCAATTTTCTTCCACTTTTGCTGGCTTTTTATTGTATACAACATCCCAAAGTTCATCTTTCATAAGCAGTAATTCCAGCTTATATTTCCAGATTTGGTAGTTCTGAGAGTTGAGTTTCTGAATAGTTCCTTTGAAATCCTCCATTCTTGTCGACCAGAAAAAAATATCGAAAGCAAACAATTCAATTCTTCTATTCAATTAAAAGTCTAGGTTTTGAGGGCCCATAACCTATTAGCTTGGTATAGCAATAGAAACGCTAGTCCTTTTATAAATAATAAATAATGTTTATTAAATGATCAACAGAATAATAATAATAAAAATTGTCAAACAGAATATTTTCTAAATCAATAAAAACATAAGTATATATGTATGTTTTCTATATTATCATACAGTAGTTATTGTTAAAGTATGTAAATATACTTCTAACAAGTGGTTCTTTCGTGAGTATTGTGTTTTGAGAAGGAAGCCAAGAAGATGGGGCTAACGTTGAATAAAAGCAAAACAAAATATATTCTGTCAACGAGAAAGGACACCCAACATCGACGTCTCGGACAGAACGTCACTATAGACAGCTATAATTTGAGGTGGTCAGAGACTTTGTCTACCTATACCAGTGCTGAGATCAAACGAAAAATTACTCTTGCCAATCGCTGTTTATTTGGGCTAAGAAGGCAATTGAGAAGCAAAGCCCTCTCTCGAGCAACTTAACTGTCCCTGTATAAGACGCTTATCATCCCGGTCCTGATATATGGTGCAGAGGCATGGACACTGCTAACGATGGATGAGAACGCGTTAGGCTGTTTTGAGAGGAAAATTCTCCGGACGATTTTTGGTCCCGTCTACATGGATGTGGAATGGAGAAGAAAATACAAGAACGAACTGTGCGGGCTTTACTGTACAGCGACACCAACCTAGCCACAAAAGTGAAAAGTCAACGATTGAGATGGCTTCTGTCACTTAGAGCGAATAGACACCAATGCTCCAGCCCGGAGAGCTATTGAATCCAACCCCATGGGACAGCGCAGTAGAGGTGGACAGCGTAAAAAGTGGCGCACGCAAGTGGAAGAGGACCTCAACCAACTTGGCGTGCGAAACTGGAGATAGCTAGCTAGAAACCGAGTCGGCTGGAAGAAGCTTGTTGGTTGAGGCCCTGGTCCACCCGGGACTGAAGCCTACCTTAAGTAAATAAATAAATAAGTCTAAAACGGACTAAAAAGGAAAGAATAATAGTTTCTAGTTTCATATATTTAAAATAAAAAATGTGGGGATGCATATAAGCTGTAGGAACGTGATATACCTATTATCAATGTTTTATTATTAATTAGGTTTGTGTGACACATTTGCACATGCTATTCATCTACTATAAGTATGGTTTTCAATTATCGGTATAACTGGCGCCTAAGAATATTATCTTCGTCTAAGGCAGCTGTTTCCCCACCAACTGCCTTTCAATTATAACCCAAAATAATGTAGAGGTTCAATCAAATAGAAAAAATCTTTTCTAGTTTCTGAATAACATTATCTATTGTTGGCTTCATCTTGAAGCAGAAAAATAAAAACAAAATTAGAATTCAATGGCAAATGTGAAGGATTTATCCCAAAAGGGACATTCCCCAACAAAGAAGTTGTTTATATAAAACTTGGACCCTCTTCCGGTTGGATTATATGATAAATGCTCTAGCATACATTATTATTATTCTTTCTTTTTGAAGCAAATAAATATATTCTACAATCCCTTTGGTATTTTCTTTTTTTTTGTCTTCGATATTATAAACAAAAATTCACATCATGGTCCTTGTAGACCTTCTTTCATATTTATTTAGCAGCATCAATCAGATTTTATCGAACAAAAAAAATTCAAGATTAGTTGATAGGATGAAAAAGGAACATTTTATGGCAAGCATTTGTGTGGCATGTCAATATGTTCTATTATAAAATTTTGGGGTCTGGGCGTATGGTATATGATATGCATAATACATTGTATGGTAAATGAAATGAATTAAAATGTCTCCATTTATTGATCTTCTATGCAACACATGAACGAACACCATCATACAATTTTCAAGAACCGATCTGAATTTAATTATATTATGTTCAAGCATTTGAGTGAATGGAAGACTTTTCAGAATAATTAACTTAAGAAAATAGAGAGTTTTTAATAATAATTTTATTATGATGAAAATTGTCTGAGTGGCTAGACCATTAGTTAAGTAAATAAGATTTATTATGGCAATCCATTAACAAGACAATTTTTTGCTGACATCGTTAGATCACGATACAAAAAAACCTCTTGCATTTCGACTTGCAGGTTCCATTTTAGGAGGTAAATCAATATCTTATGGTTTTAAGTTGAAAACCTTTTTACACCAAATATACTTTTTAAATCATTTAAGATTTCTCATTTATCATTTTTTACAAATAAGCTCATACCAAAAAGCAAACACCTTCAATGCTGAATCTTTTAAGTGCACCCTTAGACCGAATAAGCGAAAGAATTAGCTATACCTACCCAGTCATGGAGGTTATAATAACTTCTTATTCATATTTATCTCGGGTTCATTCACAAAATAACAATTATGAAATAGAAACATTAAAGCCTTAACTATAGGACGTGATTTGATTTCAAATTATTGTATTCAAAGGCTAATTTTTATATTTTTGATCTAAATATACTTTTTCAACCTTTTTTTTAATTCATCAACAATAGCCGAATACCCCTAAAACTAGGAAACTCAGTTGATTTAACAATACTATCCTTATGAAAGCTTATAATAATCTGCGATTACACGGATTTCAAGTAAATAATAGCTATACGGTTAAAATAATAACTTGAAAAGGGCAAAAACATCGTTAACTGTGTAAACGAACCTCGACACTGTCAAGATAAAGCTAATTAGGGCTGTTAAGCAGAAGAAACAAATGTTCTTACATCGTTTTTTTGTGGGGATTTTGTCAACGAGTGTGCTGTATTGAATGTTAACTAGCTATGCTATATAACCGTTTTATTTTGCAGGGCACATTTTGGACGAATTTTTTTTAGTTTTTTTTTTAGTGTAATTTATAGGGGAGTCCGGGCTAAAAACATGATTGAGGAAAAATTGACAAATGAAAAAGAAATTTTAGCAAAAGTTTACAATGCACTTTTGACCAAGGTAAAATGATTTACAAAATCAATGCAATTCATTATCCACTACAGTAGTTCAAAATTTAAGATTAAACCACACTTATCTTTAGTAAAATTCATAACATAATGGAAATAAAATAAAATTTCTTCTTATGCAACCTTTTGCTATAAATATAAAACAAAAAATATCTACATATGCAGTGGCGTAGCATGAGTTTCTGCCGCCTGGGGCGGTGGAAAATTTTGCCGCCCCTTCCCCCCCACAAATTTGAAAATTTTCAAATCCAAAAATCTTTGAACTACGTAAACAAACAAATTCTCTACAATTTTTGGGCAAAGCTTACGCTGCTGATGCAAAACGATAAATCCCAAACAAAAATGACACTACGAAATCATGAACTACAAATTTAGTTCTACTTTTCGTACAGCAGTACGCTGTTCAATGAGCGAAATTGATAATTGTAGCAGATTATTTGGAGAAGTCTACACTCTTTTTTTCGCACATAATTAATAACCCAGACCATTTATTGTATGCGAAAACATGACATTTGTGTTTTTCGTTTTTCTGCTGGGCACTTTCGACACAGGTTTTCAAATATCGGTTAACTTTTCGACACGTGAAAGTAAGAGTCGTTTTAAGGGAAATTTCTTACGCTGAACTCCAATCCGTTATCTGTTTTTCGCTATCAGCTCTAGTTTTCGAGATATTACCGTTAGAAAGTGCGAAAACCCCTTTTTAGCCATTTTTTCGGCTATGTTGCTATGCGAATTGATTTTTTTTAAAGGTATATATTTCTGATAGTACTAATCTTAATCTTCAAAATTCAGCTTTAATCGTTCCAATATATCTTTTACTTTTTGAGAGATATTAGATCAGTTATCAGTCCTCATCTGACTAGATACATATAATTTTAAAAATGCTTTCTCTTTGGCTTACATCATTTTTGACAGGAGCAGGTAGAATATGTTCTAAAAATAATTTTCAGTCTAGATTTCAAATCTGAAATCCATTTTTTGCTATCAGCTCAACTTTGGGAAATAAATTAAAAAATCACCCGTTTTCAACCATAATTTTTTTTTAGTTTGAAAAAAAATTAGAAATTAAAACAAAGTGTAATTGGACTGCAAGGTTTATATAAATTTTGGTCCGTTTCACGTACAAGAGACCAACAATAGTCTTTTAACATACCATCATCCCAACAACCTTTGCAACTTTTTTCTATTCTTTCTAAATCTTGGTGAAGTCGCTCTCCTTGCTCATCACAATATATTGAAAATACAACTGAGGATTTCTCAAAAAGTAAAAGAGAAATTGGGACGATTAATGCTGAATTTTAAAGATTAAGATTAGTTCTTTCAGAAATCTGTACAATCCAAAAAAAAAATAAAAATCAATTAGCATAGTTCCATAACCCCAAAAATGGCGAAAAAAGAGTTTGTTTGTACTTTCTAACGGTAATATCTCGAAAACCAGAGCTGATCGTGAAAAACAGATAGCGGATTTGAGTTCAACACGAAAAGTTACCCTGAGATTAACTGTTGTTACTTAGTCGTGTTGAATACCTTGTAAACGTATATATTAAATTTCTCTGCTCCCCCTCCGCCTCCCCTACGCTGAGCCACTGTACATATGTACCTATTTTGCTGCTAATAGGGGTGCTAGTGCACGATTATAAGCAAACTAATAGTTCATGTCATATCTTAACTTTAAAGAAGTGCTGCCAAGGTGCCAAAATTGATAGAAGGACGAACTCCTGGCAAACCGTTTTTGAGATATGGAATTTTCAGAAAAATGAATCGAAATTTTTTTAAAATTATAAACTCGTAAATAATGTTTTTAAAATATTTTACTCTTGGAACTAATGTATGAGCCGTTTTGAGAAAAAATATGGTATGATAATAAATCAAATGACTTGCATACACACAGCTCAACAAAGTTGGAAATTTTCACATCCAATTTGAAAAAATTCAAAAACTTTTGAATTTCTTTCAACTCAGTCGTCAACCTTCAAATTAATCAAATGACATGCCCACACACGGGTTGATTTGACCAACTTACATTAAATTGAAAACGAAGTTGAATCGTGTATGGAGTGCTTCAGACATGATAAAGTTATCTGTAATAATTCCCCAATAACTCTTTTTCAGGTCTAGTTTTTGTATGCGGAACAATTTTACAAATACTAAGTACTATAGTTCACTTTTTATACCAACTTTTGTCATATTTTGGTAACGGAGAAGACATGAAATGCATTCCTTTCAAGAAAACGTTCGAAAATAAAGTAGTGTACGGAAAGTACTTTCTCACCACACATCACGATATGCGTCACAATTTTTAGAGAAATGATACCAGCAAAAATACCGAAAAATTTGCATTTCCGGAAGATAATGCATGAGTTGTTTTGATCACTTCCCTATTTTGGGTTACGTACGAATGATCGCCAAAAAAAGTGTCGACTGGTTAAAATGTCGACTTTTATCGACTTTTTTGAAAGTCAAAATACTGACTTTGTTTTTACCGACTTATTAAAATGTCGACAGTTTGAAATGTCGATTTGACAAAAAGTCGACTGCCCTGATAGAAGTCGAGAAAAATATCGACTTGTCGGAATTTTTCCATACAGAAAAGTCGACATTTTAACCAGTCGACATTTTGACTTGTCGATATTTTGTCTGTCGGTCATTTGAAAGTAACCTAAAGATCAAAGCTCTGCTTTAAATGTTTGCACGAATAACTATAAACTCAAGAATCATAAATTCTTGTCTGATTTTTTAACAGGAACTTAACAGTTTTTTGATGCTGTGGAAAATTTAAGACTATGTTTAAGACACAAGTTCTTATTTGATTCTTATAATAATTAACTTATTTAGGTAGTTATTAATTTTATATTACCTTTTGTTTAGCTTCAAGAAAGTTCAATAGAACGCATTTTTGTTGCCTACCTATGTACATTATATCTTATATTTCGAACTTTAAACTGCCCCATTTTCTGGATGTTTTATTATTGTATTAATATTAAAACACATTACAGACCCTGAATAATGAGCAATTAAGACGTCAAAATATATAGGCAACAAAAATTAAATTACAAAAAATGCGATCTATTGAACTATGACAATGCGATATTAGATGTTTACAAGCGCGCGCTTGTTAACCTATGATCTGATCAAAATGTCGACTTTCAAAATGTCGACTTTTAAAATGTCGACTGTTAAAATCTCGATCACTGTCGTCATTTTGAGAATCGACATTTTAAAAGTCAGTCAAATTTGTGTCTTTATATTGATCTGTCAGTCTTTTAACCAGTCGAGATTTTTTCTGTCGAGATTTTAAAAGTCGATCTTATGGAGTCGATATTTTAAAAGTCGACATATCGTACCCAATCCCCCTATTTTACAACAACAAGTAGAATTTTGTATCTACTGCGTTTTCGTTAGTTCCTACATATACACTCCCGTTTATTTGAATAGGCACAACATTTTCGAGTGCGATTAATCGTTATATCTCCGAACTGAGGTGACCAACTGAATTTTTGTAAATGGCATTAGAGAAAACATCTAATTAAGGATAGAATAAGAAAATCTTAATCTTCCCGTAATAAAACTTTTTATTATTTAAATTCAGGTGGTAATCGTAGTCCTTTTTTCGTTCATTTGAATAGGTACACCGCCGCCGTTATTATCACTTTTACTTTGAATTAATTTAAGGTCAAATCTTTGAAAGCTATTTTCAAGCTCTCTATCATGGTTTCTTTGACATTACACAAAAAAAAAAATTTGGTACAAGTGGAGAATGGGTGGAGGAAATGCTCTTTTCGCGGTTGAGTACGGGCGAATTTATAGTTTTCATGATTAAGGACTTACGGGACATCAAATTTTGGAAACAACTAACGGAATCTCTTCTTTGATTTATAACACAGGTTTACAAGGTTTTCGACATGATTAAGTAAGAGTTGATCTAAGGGTATCCGTTTTTCGCTATCTGCTCTAGTTTTCCAGATATTACCATTAGAAAGTGCAGAAAACACCTTTTTTCGCCATTTTTGGGGCTATCGTTATCATACGTTATCGTTTGAAAGTATTCTAACTTCAGTACTAATAAAGTCAGCAACTTCAAATACGCAGTATTTCCCGAGCTGGTCAAAAACAGTCGACCATAAGTTTTATCTCTTTAGAATTAGTAATTTCTGAGATACAGGACTTTAAAAATCACATAAACCGTAACTGACTCACTCACTGACAGTTGACAGATCATCGAAATTATGGAGCACTTAACGACACCATAGAACCTTGAAATTTCGCAAAACGGTTGGTCTTGTGATGCATACAAAGGAAAAAATCGAAAATCTGCAATATTTCATTCAAGGGACGTGGCATCCATCCACTTTCTCAATAATTCCTATAAATTATATGAAGCGCTTCCGATTGTTGCAGAGCGATGAAAATTAGTAGGATAGTAGGGTTTGAAAAAAATAAAAATTGGGTTATGGCATTTACTCACTTACTCAAAAATTCTTATAAATTATATGGAGCACTATCGTTGATGTAGAATGATAAAAATGGGTAGATCGGCGTTATGACAGAAATTTGGTATTTAATGATTATACGGAATGAAATTTGGTGGTTTTAATTGGCAAGTTTTTTCTAAATTACTTCGTTAAGCATAGTTTACAGTTCCCATGCAAAAAAGAAATCAAAATTTTCAAAACGATTTTCCATCATTCTGTGCATCAAATAGAATAATATTCAAGTCGAAAAACGTTTGCCTTGGCCTAAGCCATCACCCATTGAGTCATTCATTTACACTTAATTAATAAACTTTAGACCTTAAAGCATAGTTTACAGTTCCGATGCGAACAAAAAATCAAAATTTTCAAAACGATTTTCCACCTATTCTGCGCACCAAGTTGAATAATATTCAAGGCGAAAAACGTTTGCTTTGGCCTAAACCACCCATTAAGTCATTAATTTACCCTTAATTGACCAGCTATAGGCCTAAAAATGGAAAATAATTATTTTTGGATGCGAAAACCATTTGCATGCAAATAATGCCTTGAGGTGAATTTATTTTTTTTTTCGGAAGTATAAACCGACCATCAAAAAAAAATATTTTATTCACCACACTTTTTTTCGCATGCAAATCAATTGCCGGGCCATTGTTTTGCATGACATTCCATGACAGCATAGTTTTTTTTTTTTGCATGAAACTGTAAACCAATCATGCAAACAATTAATTTTACATTTCACCTCAATTATTTTTGACATGCGAGAATATTTGCATAGATTTTTTTTTGCGCACGGGAAATGTAAACTAGGCTTAAAATGGAAAATAGTTATTTTTGGGTGCAAAAACCATTTGTATGCAAATAATGCCTTGAGGTGAATATTTTATTTTTTTGGAAGTGTAAGCCCGCTATCCAAAAAAAATACTTTATTTACCAAACTTTTTTTCGCATACAAAACAATTGCCGGTTCATTCGTTTGCATGACATTCCATGACAGCAATGTTTTTTTTTATTTGCATGAAACTGTAAATCAATCATGCAAACAATTAATTTTGCATTTCACCTCAATTATTTTTGACATGCAAAAATATTTGCATAGATTTTTTTTTGCGCACGGGAACTGTAAACTAGGCTTTAATCACAATTTAGAATGTGTTAAAACTTGACCTATGAACATACCATCATCTCTCTGTAGTAAATCCCTAAGAAGATAGAGAGCCACAAAGTTTCCAAACATCACTTGTTTACCTGAGTGTGTTTTTGGAAATTTTGCCACTTTCTGTCTTTTAAGGGACAGACAACAGAGAGTGACCTATGACAACAATTGTTCAAAATTGCAACCTAAATATTTCTTGTATGCAAACTCTTTCCCTCCGACCCATAATAGGCATTGAAATAAATCGATTTAAAATATTTACGTCAAATTTAACACATGTTCGATACGTTTTTCGGTAGGCAGACAAACGGTTATTGCTTCAACACCTCAATGGCTATTATTGATATGACTTACAACTTTACGCAAATGACTTGACTTTTCATATCATTGGCTCTCAGTCTATATGAGTGTTCGTTAAGCATATACCAAGTGCTTATTTTAACCCAACTTCCCGTAGAAAAGAAAAAAAAAGTTTTCTTACATTTTTCATATAGAACAAAAACAAGCTGCGGATGTAAGTCTAATCCTTTAAGTAGTCCCATTTCGCTTGTTTAAAATATGAGCTGAATTTAATCCTTAAAAGGAAAGAATATTGTTGCAAGAATTTTAAGTGCATAGAAGTTTGATGTTGAAAACTAGCCTTCCACGGTACTGTAATATTTTTTTTTATTTTAATGGTTTCGTAAGAACTTGAGCGCTTGATTTGTGTTCTCGTTGTCTTAAAGTTTTGTCCTCCTTCGTCTTTTTCTCAGTTAGATTATATTTAAGTTTATAAAGATTGAAACCATTTTGCTGATTCATGATTCAATTTCACGAATATTTGTATGTTCCTACTTGCTTTATAACTTATGTAAATAGTAATAAAAATGTATAACATTTATAGGTGGGAGTTATGTTCCTACATAGAAATAAAAAAACTTCATAAACGTTTTAAGCCCAGAGTATGGTATTCTGAAGATTCTCATGTGTTAAATGCTGGTTTCACACTCAACTTAAATTTCCACCGGATGTAATATATTAAAGAAAGTTTTTTTACAAGGAGTGCTTCAACTAACGATACTAAAAAATCAAATTATGTAGATATCCTAAACTTTTTATGGAAACTTTGACTCTACAAAACATTGAAATGAACTTATAAATCTTGAAGGGCATTTGATATGTTCTACCGAAGTGACACACGTGTTCTGTTGTTATTTCTTTAAAAAATTTCCGTACAGCCTTAATTTCGCAAACAAAAAGTGACCTCCCAGAATCTGGTCCAGAAATAATAATATTAGAACAGTGTCCTTCATATCTAATCTACCTTCATTAAATATCACAAAAAAAAAAGACATTAAGCGAACCGGATCAATCAAGTGCCATTATGTTGCCACCAAGGTTTGTATAACATTATGTAGGCTAGGTACATACATATATAAAGAATTCAGCCAATAAAAAGCGATTATCAAATTTGTATGGAAATATTTCCACCTAAATTAAGAATTTAATTAATATAAGAAAAAATCAATAACTCATCCAAGAAATGACGATACTTCAATTTGACAATCACATATCCTTTTGAATATCGGTGCCTATTCAATAAAGGATGCTTCGTCAGTTACATATATGTAGGTACATTTGGAAAAAAAAAAATGTTTGCTTAACTGGACACTGTAATTGGATTCTTCGCTGAATTGTAACTCTGTATGAAGATGAAGTCTTCTATGTAGTCTTCGAAGTGTCATATTGCTTGATGCTTGTCCTTGCCATTCATTTAAATCCTTGTGGATAGGGATAAATTCTAAGAATGAACAACGCAGATATCACCATCAATGATTCAATTTTTATGATTTTTTCATAGAAAAAAATAAAGTGAGCTGTTGTGTTGCATGGACTTGCTCTTATAGACTTAGATCTCAAAATAAAAAATCAACTGAAAAACCACTTCGAAGCTAGATTTACTATTCATTTGGACCGAAGTAGAAATACTTTTTACTTGCGATATAAACATTGAGGACTTTCTTTAACCTTTCTTTTATTTTTTTAAGACAAACAATATCGGTAGGTACCTGTCTTTTTTCAAGAAGCAGTTGAATATCATTTTCTCAAAAATGGCTCCGCAGATTAAAAAAAAAATATATATGAAATTTTAATTTCTTTGTTTTGTTCATGGAAGAGGTATATGTAGGGGAGGAGGGAGGCTTGACCCCCCCCCCCCCCCCTTAAATCTCCAGATCCAAAAGAGTTAAAGAAGCTCATTTGTGTTATTTTATTTTTTGTTCAACTTCAAGTTCGAATACCCATGGGCCATGACCCTTCCCCTTGATTGGAGACACCCCCAGGTATCATTTATATGAAGATTTATATACTAAATGCCAGTTTTGTTGGAATAAGGGACATTGAAGTTTCTAAATGGCCTATGAACAAGGGCATCAATACATTTACTTATGTCGAATTCCTTACAACCCCAAAATCGATTTTTTTCTAAACAAAATCGATTTTATTTTAAGTTGGGTCTTGTGTGTAAATGAAAATTCACACACAAGTGCAGTGCATGCTGCATATATTGAATAATTTTGAATGAACAACAACAACTTGCGTGTGTTACCACCAAGTTTATAGGCTGGAGTTATAGCTATTTCACGAGAGCCATCTCGATCATCAGACTCCTTTAGTGGTGCTTAGTCTGGTTATGCTCGTATTAATTGAAAAACTCTTTGCCGTCATATGGGAGCGAACCATGAACCTTGCGAGGCCGATGCACTACACACCGCGCCACTGAAGCCACATGGTTAGCTCTATCCCAATGCAGGTTTCGTTGTTTATCAATTGCAACAGCGACTAGCATTTTTATTAACACACACAAGCTTGTTATTGTTCAGTCGGTTTCTTTCTTTTTTCCCCATGCACCGATGGTAACACACGCAAGTTGTTGTTGTTCATTCAAAATTATAAAATCGATTTTATTCTGTCAAAACAAATCTTGCATTTTCAGCAAGATTTCAAATCGATTTCACACACACTAGCAAGATTTGACATTTCTCTGGAGTTGAAAGTATTCTGCGGCGGGTTAAACAAATATTCTAAAGTGTTCGTCGTTCATTTAAATAGATTAAAAGCAAATAAATTACTAAAACAAATTACAGTTAATAAGAAGTTATCAAAATATCAATTAACTTCGATTCAAAGTGCCTAAAGTCGATTTAAGGATATAAAGCGCGCCCTCGCCGATGTGTTCCTCGATTGATGTGATTCTTGAATGAATTTAGAGTTTTTTTTTAACTTTAATGGTCGCACAACTATTTTTGTCTATTTTTGCTACTTTCCTCGGAAATATATATGTTTTTAATTAAACAAATTGACGTAATTAACTGAATGCACTTTTGAATATTTATAAGTAATTTGTATACGCATTAGATTGTTTACTTTTTGCTCAAAGCTACTGTCAAATGGCACACACATAATCCCACCGGAAAAAATTGATTTTTTGTGTATTCCTTACAACCAAAAAAAAAAAAAATGGATTTGAAATGGTTGCAAGGAATTCAACATTAATCGTTTGGAAAAATTAAAGATTTTTTCACTAAACGAAATTGAACTACAGTCAAAATTACCTTTTTTTGTACGTTAAGTATCGTTTGAAAGTATCGACTTTATACAACTACGTTTCACGTCCTCTTGATTTCAAAATTATATATTTTATTTTAACTTTTTTGCCCGTTAATGAATGTTTTGGTTTTTTTTTGCCTGTTTTGCCGTTTTTTTCTTTTTTTTCTTTAAAGTTCATTGTTTTTTAAGATTAAAATATTAAGACAAAGTAATTTTAAGTATCTGTGTACCTACGTATTTTCTTATTTATTAACATTTGCTTTAGTATTTAGTATTTAGTATTTTGTATCTCTGGGACCAAACTATAATTTTCATCAAGGAATATTAATTGAGCAAGTGCATTGTATATAAATTCTATAGTATTCTCATGAAGAAAAAAAGCTCGTGGCCATCTATGCGTCCAAATGTAATACTAATTTTTGTTAAGGGATCTCGGTAAGGCGATCACAGCGAACCTATCGACCAAATGTCTACCTACAAAATCGTGTTTCATGAGAATACTATAGATTGGATATACAATGGCAAGTGTTCTCAATTTTTAGAATCTCAACGAAGATTTGGTTAAAGTGAAGGGCTGATTGCAAACGAAGTAACTGCTGTTTAAAATGTAAATACGGCACTTAAAACTGTTGTGCGAAAAAATCCTGTAAGGAATAGCGACGTCAGTTCCAAACTTGCCGAAAACGTTCAAGAGGCCTTAAGATCTTTCAAGGTGTTTTTTTTTAAGAAACAATCGTAGTTTAATGCTACTATAATTGATCGTTAAGCTATGTTAATATTACCTTTATTTTGTTGGCTTTTTCATGATTTAATTTTGCCTTTTTTAAATTTTGTAGGTCAACAAAATCCTTTCCCTAGTTATAACGAACTCGATGAGACTGTAGAATTTTTTCCGTGTATTCGGTTTTCCAGTCAATTTGTGCTCAAAAAGGCTCTTTGCGAGCAAATTGTGGGGTTGTTTTAATTTTGTTCCTGTTTTATGTTTTCGAGGGTGCTGAGTCCGAATCTGAGGTTTGCGAACGAAATTTCGTGACGCAACATGGAAAAAAATGCAAAAAATGATTCAAAAATGCATTTTTTGGGAGTTTTTCAATAATGGTTCGAAAACTACCAATTATTCGAAAATTGCTTCAAATTACCATTAAAAGAATACACAATTTCCTATAAATCCCTATTCAAGGTTTTCATTTGCGACAACCCATTTGGAATCAAGCGCTTTTCGAAAATCCACTTGAAAGCACTAAGAAATTACTCTGTGTGACAAGATTTGAATTTTGTCTGTAAAATGAACCAAGATATATTTTTCTGATGGTCTTTGATGCGTTGAGTTCAAATCTGGCCTTGGAATTACTCTAGGACGTCACGTTTTTAGATATTCGAATCAAAATATTAAAAGAAATAAAATGCACGACTGGGTCGCACGTACTTGCTCTTATGTTCAAGACAATGCGAGTCTAAGAAAATTGTATATACAAACATGGAAATTATGAGAGAAAAATGTAGAGAAGCATGAAATACGGCACTTAAATTAGCTAAAACAACTCTTTTGACAGTTTGAGGTGAAAAAAAAGTATGCCATCTTAATTCATGATGGAATATGATTGTATGGGAAAAAAAAATTTAAAATCGTTGGAGCGGTTTTTTTTTTAAATTAATTTTTTATATTTTAAATTCGTAAAACATTTTTAAGAACAAATTTCGGTATGCAGATTTAAACTATATATTTATGTGTATATAAAAACAAAATTTGAAAAAAATTGACAACCCGTTTTTGAGATATCGAATTTTCAAAAAAAAAATTTGAAACTTTTTTTAAAAATCCAAAAACTTTTTTTTGACAATTTTGATATGCAATATTATTTAATCTTATCTGAAATTTGTATATAAAAAAATTCATTTAAATCCGTTAAGCCGATAACGAGAAAACTCAAAATAAAAAAATACGTTCTATAACAGGTACTACTAATAGTTGCTATGTGTAAAATTTTATAATTTTTGATGGTAGATCGTACTAATTTTAGTATATAAAAAAGTTTAATCAAAATCGTAGGAGTCGTTTTCAAGCAAACAAATATTTTCCTTTGCGGTTTTTTCACTTTTGTATGGAAGGTACCGTTATTTTTTCATAAATGTAAAATTTTTTCTAAAAATATTTTAGAAAGTACTAAAAAAGTCTTAAATATCGAGTTTCAAAAATATCTTTGATGCCGTTTTCGAAATATTTGATTTTCCAAAAAAAAATTTGAAATATTTTTTAAAAATCCAAAAAATATTTTTTCAAAAATATTGGTACACAAAACTATTAACATTTTTTGGAAGCTTTTGTATAAAAAAAATAATTGAAATCGGTCATACCATTTTGAAGAAAATCAAAAATTAAAAAAATGGTTCCTTGGGAGGTACCATTAATAACTATTTTTGAAAAATGGTTTTCCACCCAAAGAAAGCCTTTACTGAAATAAATTTATTGAATTTTTTTTAAGAAAAGTTGTCGAGCCGTTTTTGAGAAAAATACGATTATGTAAATTTGCCAAAAAAAAATGTATGACAGGTACCGTTATTTTTGGTTCTAAAAAAAAATGAAAAAAACGTGTCGGCAGAATCACCAAAAACCACTAAGTACCAAGTTTGAAGAAAATCGATCGAGCCGTTTAGGCTGTAGACGAACAGACAGACAGACAGACAGACAGACAGAATTTTGCCACCCACTTTTTTGGTGCTCTCTATCATCGTAATATCATGTTTGATTGTTATCTCAAAATTTTTTTTTTGCACGAATCCAAAACTTGCCTTATAGTACCTATAATCGCAAGTAAAAATGCATTTTTTATGCAAATTTGGGGTTATCTTTTTTCTCGAGGTGATTTTTTTTTCGAAATAATGTTTAATGGTCATTCTGAAGTATGAACATTTTACTTAAAACTTCTTTTTGAATCCCTCCATTCATCTTCGAGAAAGCGTTAGTTTTCGTCTTAAACTACCTAGTTCGAAAAATTCCCCAATTTTCTCCCTAAGTGCCCTTTTGAGCACAATTTGACTAGATTTTTTTAATAATTTGTGCTCTATTATACACGACGCCCTACTAATAATCAAATTTAGTGAAGACTTAAATACTTCATTGAAATGGACCATAATGAAATGGACTCTAAATAATAAACCATACATGGTATCACCTTAATATTTGATTGAGCTCTTAACAATGAACCATAGGTGGTATGAACTCCAAAAAAATTAACATTCTATGTATAGTTCTTTATTTGGGATCGATAACATTATGGTTCATTTCATTGAAATATTTAACTCGTTGCTAAATTTGATTATTAGTAAGGCCCGACGACTTTAGAGGCATGACTTTTTTCGAAATTCAATGAGTGCGAACGAGAAAAAACATCTGATCTCACCTTCGCACTCATTTAATTTCGAAAAAAGTCATGACTCTAAAGTCGTCGTGTAATAGGGCACTAATTATTCAAAAAATCTAGTCAAATTGTGCTCAAAAGGGCACTTAGCGAGAAAATTGTGGAATTTTTCGAATTAGGTAGTTTAATACGAAAACTAACGATTTTTTGAAGACGAATGGAAGGATTCCAAAAGAATTTTTAAGTAAAATGTTCTTATTTTATAATGACCATAAACATTTTTTCGAAAAAAGTTACCTGGAGAAAAAATATGACACCAAAATTGCATACCAAATGCATTTTTGTTTTAATCTTTAGATTCGAATATCTCAAAAACGTGACGTCCTAGAGTAATTCCAGGGCCAGATTCGAACTCAACGTATCAAAGGCCATCAGAAAAGTATACCTTGGATCATGTTACAGACAAAAATTCAAATTTTGTCACACAAAGTAATTTCTTAGTGCTTTCAAGTGGATTTTCGGATACAGTAACAATACGTCAATTTTCGACTAGCGCTTGATTCAAAATAAGTTCTTGCAGAAAAAAACCTTGAAAAGGGATTTATTGGAAATTGTGTATACTTTCAATGGTACTTTGTTATTGGTAGTTTTCAAGCCATTATTGAAAAGCTACCAAAAAATGCGTTTTTGCATCATTTTTTGCTCTTTTGTCCATGTCGTGTTACGAAATATTGTTCGCAAACCTCAGATTCGGATTCAGCACCCCCGAAAACATAAAACAGGGAGAAAATTAAAACTACCCCACATCTTCATTTAAAAGTAGACACATTTTTTTTTTTAATTAAGTAAAACTATAATTGGAGTCACTCTCGTCAATACTAAAAATCCACGTTTTGAACTTGTTTTCAAAAATAACTGATGATGCTTTTTTAACGTTTCTAGTTATAAAATCTGACTATTCCATTTCCTCTCAAAAACAGAATACGAAATTCGGGTAAAAAAAACAGCAAAAACCTCATAATTGACTATTTTAAATGCCCAAAATTTAAAATGTCCACTTATTTTTTTTACTACTCGATAGGTTTTTGTATTTTTCATTCAAACTTATGGTTAATAGCGATATTTCGTTCATACAATTTGTATGAACCTCTGCCTGAACTTCGCTATAACCAATACTTCGTTATAACCGATTTAGTTATAACCGATTTTGACTGTATGTATATGGTCGATAAGACCCATGAACCTAGGGATAAAGTCTCTAATAGGGGGGATCAAGTCTCCCCAAACTATGGGAAACTTGATCCTTTGTACTCTTTTCACTTTTGTTGAAACCAGCATTTCAACTAAACTTAGTATTGTTGTCTATGCAAAAAAGGAAGCTGATAAATGCATGTAAATATCTTTATTTATAAATAAAAATGAGTATTCTAGTCAACTTAAATAAAAAATTAAGATAAAAAAAAAACGTAAAGGGGATAAAGTCTCCCTCTTCTTCTCCACTAGATTTTTTTATACAGAAGCTTTTAAGTTCTTAATACTTAGTATGTACCTACCACAAATTTCAAAAAACTATTCTTCGGATAAGAAAAGCTGTAGTTTTGAACTTAATAATTTCGAAAACGACACTGTTAATTTTTTGAAGCTCATTGAAATTGCGAATACATAAATCACCTTTAAGAAACTGATTCCACAAGGAAATATCCTCAACCAGCTATAGTACTTGTGACTTTAGGATTTTTATTATTGTCCTGCATAGATAGGTACCAACTCACTGCACACAACAGAAACGGGAGAAGAAATCGTATTTGGATATGCTTTTAAATGAAAGCCTTAAAGCGTTCATATATAGATACATATGTATATGACTTATATATATTGATATGTATATGTTCATATGTACGTACACATATCGGGTTCCTTGGGAGGCAGTCGAACGTAGATTTAAGAGTAACAATTAAGTTTCTACTTTTTGTCAAATATGGGCCTTTCTCAAACCCCGAAAACCACCATTCAGCAAAAACAATCCTTCTATAAGGTATGTACATATTTCACAAGAAGAAATTTATAAACTTTTTTCCTATAAAAAGGCAAATTAGTTCTAATAGGCTAGTTAATATATGTTATGTACCGTTAAATAAAAATTGAAAATTCAAAGATTTCAAGTTTTTCAATAAATTGCGCCTAACTTTTTATGGGGCAAAGATAGGCTCAAGATATACTCCAATGAAATAAAAAAGAGGCTCAAAGCTTTAATATGGAATGCTTAAAAATCCATTTTTATTCAAGCTTTACCTTTTTATCAGTTTTCGTATTAGTTTTGGTCTGAAAGCCTCTTTTTCGGTACTCTCTCACAAACACAAAGTTTAAATTAGTAACGTTTTTGGTTATAACAAAAACATAAATACGCTTGAATGTAATTATTCCTTTTTTCCTCTCATTTGCCGGTAGGTTTATTCAATAGCCGAAATAAAACATTCCTTTTGAATAACGAGATACGAGTGCCTAAATTTATTTTTCTTCAACAAAATTAATGATGAGACTGAATATGTGAAGGTTAAACATCCTATGCACGAATTCTGCGTTGGTATACTTTTTCAGTTTGACTAGCATTATGGTGATTTTAAAGTAGGTCTATCTATAGTGTGTAGGTAAAGCTAAGTGGTATAACTTATATTGTTCAATTAGTGTTTTCGGGGTATTTGATGACATATACATTATAGTAACATAGTAATTAAG
The DNA here is from genome assembly GCA_963921185.1 of Dasysyrphus tricinctus. Lineage (NCBI taxonomy): Eukaryota > Metazoa > Arthropoda > Insecta > Diptera > Syrphidae > Dasysyrphus > Dasysyrphus tricinctus. The sequence goes on from OY992530.1 coordinate 61,670,827, forward strand.
GTACCATACTCGTATATACTGAATATATATCAAGCTCGTTTCTATCATCTATTTGAGAAATAATATTATTCCAATGCTGCTTGCTGACATTAATTCCTATAAAACAAGTTATAAATCAATGACAAGCTAAATTAACATTTACATGCTGATAATGACCCATTTCGTTACAATATTACAGCTTTTCCTGTTTAATGTTGTGTGAAAATGGAAATAATGTTCGACAGTGTTTTTTGATCCTATACCTAGTTAAAAAGACTTGAGTTTTACATGTTTACATGTGAAGAGGTGAAAAATGTCATGTTTTGATTCAAACCTACTTTTGAAGAAAGAAAGAAAAAAGGTTTATTATTATTAGTTTTTTATAAAATTAATACAACGAAATTTCTTCTTAAATGAAGATGAACAAGGGTTGGGGTCGAAATTCTGCGTGTGCAAAAATTCTGTTTTCAAAATTCAGCTTTCAAAATTCTGCTTTTCAAAATTCTGCTTTCAAAATTCTGTTTTCCATAATTCTGCTTTTCAAAATTCTGTTTTTCAAAATTCTGTTTTTCATAATTCTGTTTTACAAAATTCTGCATATAATAAAGAAGAAGTCTTTTGGAAAATGTTAAAAAGCGCGCGCTTTTTTTCTTCTTTTTTATTATATGCAGAGTTTTGTAAGAGAATTTAAAATGTAAGTTTAAATGTCGATTTAAGATTAACGTGCTTCGAATTCATGCAGTTGATGCTGACATTTTTTGTTGTCTTTGTGATTACCTCCGACTTTTTGGACAGCAAATTGTTACATTAGAGAATAAATAAGAACAAAAACATATTTTCAGCTCGAAGGGACTGTCTTATGTCAACTACATTCGCTGGTAAGCGTCGACATTTATTTAACAAAAAAAAAAAAACATCGTAAGCCCAAAAAGACTGGATATGCGAAAGCAAACATAAAAGAGGAGGGAACGGGTCGTTATTTTGTATTCCAAAATTCTGTATGAACAAAATTCTGTATTTGAATAAAAAATTCTGTACGAACATAACTCTGTATTCCATTATTCTGCTTTTCCATTATTCTGTAATCTAAAATTCTGTAAATCCAGAATTCTGTATTTCAAAATTCTGTAAATCCAAAATTCTATGTTTCAAAATGCTGTAAATCTAATATTCTGTATTTTAAAATTCTGTTCATCCATAATTCTGGTTTTCGAAACTCTGTGAATCCAAAATTATAAATAAAAATGTTGTAATAATTTTAAACAGGATTGTCTCCGTTAAACAGCTTTTATTCAATTAACAAAAATTACAAAGTATTGCTAAGATAAACGTTCAATAGATAGCACAAAAAAACAATAAAAACAAAAAAACAACAACAAAAACAAAACAAAATGTATAACTATGTATATAATTTAATAAATACTATATTATAAAGATGAAACATTTATTTGTTTGTTTGTTTGTTTGTACCTATGTAGGGGATACTCTCTGGAAATATTTAACCGATCCTTAAAATTCTTTAATAAATGGAAAGATAATGTCCGTGAGTTACATAGGCTAAATTTTATTTGGACACAAATTAATTGCAACGTTAAAATCTAAAGGTTTGTACTTTTTTGGGGTATTTGTGTGTTTTTGATTTTTATATTTCGAAATTTCAAAATTTATATTTGAGTTTGAAAGGTTATTCTACGGGGAAGGCCTTACAGTTAAAAAATTCAATTTGTAGGGATAAATGGGGTAAAAACAAAAATGGCATGAGATAACAAAAATTATTTTTCTGTTTGATAGAGTTTACTAAGAGGATGTTGTCTTCATACATATGGTGAAATGGGGTAGAAATTTAAAATGAGTATATGATTTTAAAAAAAATTTAAGTTGGGAAGGTTATTATTAAAGGCTTAAAGACTGAAGACATTTCAAAATTTAAATACTTATAGTGTGAAATGGGGTTTGTAAAATATGGGATCTGATTTTAAAGAGGATATCGTTCGAAAATTTTGCCTAACCGAGCAAAGCCGGGGCAGGCCAGCTAGTAATTTAATAAAGATGAAGATTCTTGACTAACATTTTTAAATACTCTGTCTCACTTTAAGCTCTTCTTTTTTGATAATGAAAAAAGTGCGCACTTTTGTTCCGAAATTCTGTAAATGATAAACGAAAAATAGCTTTGATAATGAAAAAAAGTGGCACCTTTTTTCATTATCAAAACTATTTTTCTTTTATCATTTACAGAATTTTGGAATACAGAATTTTGAAATCCAAAATTTTGAAATATAGAATTATGTATACACAGAATTTGGAAATACAGAATTTTAGATTTACAGAATTTTGGAATACAGAATTTTGAAAACTGAATTTTGGCACTTACAGAATTTTGGATTTACAGAATTTTGAAATACCGAATTTTGGATTACAGAATTTTGCAATCCGAATTTTGACACATACAGAATTATGACCCCAACCCAAAGAGGACGCTGTTCTTCAAAAAAATCGATTTTTAATTCAGACTCACAATTGTGTCAATCTGTCTTTATGTACCTGAATCTTTCTCTTAAACCACTGAAGCGACTTCTTCTTGGGTCTTAAGGTTTGCGTAGAAGGACCATTGAATTTTTTAAATGTTAAGAAAATCCAAAATAAATACATTTGGTGACACAACAACTTGTGGAGAACTAGAGCCTAGTGGCTTACAACTCTCAACAACTGTGTGCATGTTGTTGCCAAGAATGGTGTTAAGAAAAGCTTATTTATCTCAAAAATGGCTCTTAAGGTTTTGAAAATTTTTTCCTGCGTACTATTGGCTCAACAGAGTATTTTGTTAATAAATGGATATATTAAACAAAAAACAGAATTAGCAGAATTTTCTTCATCTTTAAACCAAATGACAGAATTATGAAAAACAGAATTTTGGAAAGCAAAATTATGTCAAACAGAACAAAAAAAAACAGAATTTTGAAAAGCAGATTTTTTTGAGAAAAACAGAATTATGAAAAGCAGAATTTTGAAACCAGAATTTTGACCTGTTCCCGATGAACAATCAATTTGATTCATTTGATTCTCAAAAGGACAATTGGAAAAAATGTCCGCATTGGCTTTTTGTGTAGATGCATTTGAAGAGATAGAGAGGGGAAAATGTTGGAAGTTTATCAAACTGAAATATTTGTTTGATTTGTCAGATACCTTGTTTATTTGTAAGAAGTTTTTTTACCCTCACCGATAGTTTAAGAAAAACTAAGAAACTACTTTTTGTGGTTTTTTTCGTAAATATTTTTTTTTCATGGTAAATATTAATTGTATGGCTTGTGTTGGTATGTAGATTTGTAGAATTTTAAAGCATCAATATTCCTGTAAATTTTCAAACTGAGTCACAGAACGTTTTTTTTCACTAAATTTTCAAAGTCTTACAAACCAGTTAAAGAAACAAATTGTGTAGTTCCTCAACAATGCGTTATCGTCATCGAAATGACAAAAAAAAACACAATTCCCCTACTCTTTGTTCACAGTTTTGCATTAGTTGGATCCTTTTTTGACTTGAAATGGAATAAAAAATACATTTTTCCAAAAAACTAAAAAAGAAAAATTGAAGTTTTTGTTTGAAATTTTGTTGAAATTTATTTTTTTAAATGTACTTACTTTTTATTTAATTTCAGGCTTAAGAAGTATTTACCTAATGCAACACTGTGAATTTTGGGTTTCTTGTCATTTTGATGACGCCTCTACGCATTGTTTGGAACAACAAAATTTGTTCCTTTAACTGGTATGTAAGATTTTGAAAATTATTACTTTTTTAACTATCGGTGAAGGGTCAAAAAAAAAACTTCTAAAAATAAACAAGGTATCTGACAAATCAAATATTTCACTTTGATAAACTTCCAACATTTCCCCTTCTCCATCTTATCAAATGCATCTACACAAAATCTAATGCGGGGATTTTAGTAGTAGCACACATGCCTACTATCCACTAGTTTATTAACTTCCCATTGGAAGTTATTGTAATTGGTCCGATTTGTCGAATCGAAAGTTTTGACATTAGGTCTGTTCGCGTATATTCACACAAAACAGCCAAATTCTACCCAAATCTACCAAATATAGCCCAAAGCTGTACCAAAAAAATTTGTAGTTTTTGGCAGAAGAGAACGCTCACAAGAGAGCAAAAAATTTCCCCTTCCTGACTATTTTTGCCAAATTCTGCCCAAGGAATTTGTTTGGGCAGATATGGTAAGTGCTGTGTTCTGTGAGTTGAGAACAACAACACAAAAACAAAATGGCTGTTGTTTACTTTTAGTTTTGTTTTTATTCTTGGTAAAAGTGTTTTTTTTTTTGTTATTTGTTTATTTTTTTGTATTTAATAAAAAAAATTTAAATTAGAAAATGTGACTAAACTGTAATTTCTTATTCTTGAGTATTGTGAAGTACTTTTTTGTTAAAAAAAAACTGATATTTCATAGCAAAACAACTATATTTTAATAATAAATAAATTTTGTTTTGAAGTGTATTTAATTTTTTATTTCTGGAATACAGAGTTTGTGATTAATAAATTAATACAAAAAATATAATTTTTTTAAGAATAAAAAGTGAAAATTGAATTTCTAATGATGTGGGTTTGTTTTCTTGATTTCTTAGGAGGTTTTTTGTTTACTTTTTGCTGACGTTTAAAAAGTGGTAGAAATTTTGGTTCTATGCGTTCGGGTACTTTTGCACAATTTAACTTCTCTCTGAGAGAATTGCATGTCCACTCCTCAAAATTTGACAGACTGCCCAATTTTTCTTCACGTTTCGAGCTCCTTAGAATCGGAACCCATCATTTTTAGAAAGATGTCTGTGTTTGTACGTACGTTCGTACGTTCGTTCGCTTTTTTTCGTTCACCATATATCAAGAACGAATAAAGATATCGACTTCGGATGAATTTTATTTTATAGATAGTAATTTTATTACGTGCAAAAAGGACTTTTAAAAAAATTTAATGAGCGGTTTTATTACTCTAGCAATTTAAAAAAAATAGTTGTTGAATTTCTTTGGTCCTGAATATCTTGAGGACGAATCATGCTTTCGACTTCGGGTTAATTTTATTCTACGCTTATTGATGTAATAAGGAATTGGTAAAAATATGAGAACATATCAACCTATAGTTTTGTTTTGATTAATAAAAGTTGCTAAAAATTGATAAAAATAGATAAAATTTTTAAAAATATTGAATAGTTTTTTTTAAATGAGAAAAACTGCAAGCAATTTTATCAATAATTGTTAAAAACTTGTTTTTTGCAAAAAAAAAAAAAAAAAAAGAGGCTGGGTGCGACCTACACTTGTAAAAATTCATAATTTTGTTGGCCCTTTAGATGGTAAATATTATTTTCAACACAAAATTTATCATAGCATTATCTCAGAATTGCTTCATTTTGGATATAATAGAAAAAAAAAGAAAAAACGTATTTTAACCAACCCCCTCTCATCCTCCAAATTGCACCATATAATATAAAAGCACTCCACATTTTCTCAACTTCAATGATCCACTGAATGATTTTTACAAATCATGAATTTCTCAGTTCCTTTTTTTATATGTGACATACAATAACCTATGAAGAACTGTACATCATCATCATCATCAAGTCCTGTAACCCCGGTTGGGGCATAGGGCGCCAACAAATCGTTTCCATCCTTCACGGTCTGCAGATAGATATTTTAACTGTGGCCACGTCTTTCTCTGGGAGTCTGCTTCTGCTAGAACTGTTGATTTCCATGTTGTTCTTGGTCTTCCAACCCGCCGTGCACCCTGAGGATTCCATTCAAATGACTGCTTTGCAATTTCATCGTTTGGTTTCCTCAGTGTGTGACCAATCCATTGCCATTTACGCTTTCTTATTTCAACGTCCAGCCGCTCTTGACTTGTCCTGCGCCACAATTCCTCGTTTGATATAATTTGTGGCCAGCGAATTTTTAGAATATGGCGTAGACAACGGTTCACAAAAGCCGGCAATTTCTTTGAGATGGTAGTCGTGACTTTCCAGGTTTCGCAAGCATATAACAGCACGGATTTGACATTGGATTCGAAGAATCTCAACTTTGTGCTCAAGGAGATTTGACATGATTTCCAAAAGAACTGTACATAATATGCCCTTAATACTTAAAGCGGCAAAATACGTTTATAAATATCGCTGACCTACATGAAGGAGGATTTAAAATATCAAATGCAACTTAAATTTTTCTGTCATAATGTCTATTTATTTAAAAGAATGTGATCCTTTAATTATACACTCGGGCGTATACGCACTTTTTGAAATTAATTTGTAAGGATTTTTTTTATTTTATTTGTTTGATTTATTATCAATATTGGAACTTTTCGACCCTGACACTTATGTACATACAGAGTACAAAAAATGCACATTAAGGCAATACATATTTTGTATATGTAATTTATATCGTCACTCTGATTGCAAGAACTAGGTAGATTGATGCTATAAATTTCCAAAATAGCAACGTTCATAGCCTACATGAGGACGGTATTATCTGTAGTTTGTCCCTAAGAAGATATAAAGCAGCAAAAAGAATCTCTCAGGTAAACACATTATGTTTGGAAGCTTCGCTGCTCTTTTTTCTTAGGGACTAACTACAGAGGGCTTAACCTATGGCTTGAATATTTCTTGTATGTACACTTTTTCCCTACGACCATTTAAATAAAACGATGTAATTATTACTTCAAACCCTACACCAGTTTGACACGTATTAAATGGTAAATAGTTCAACATCTCAAAGGCTATTATTTATATGACGCAAATTACTTGAATTTTTATGTCGTTGGCTCTCGGTCTTAAAGCAGTTTTTTTCAGCCTTTGGTGGGGGTGGAAGATTAATATCAACTTGGTTTTCTATTTATGTGTTAGGGCCATTAACACTTCGATTCACATTTAAAAAATAAGAAATGATGCTCTGTCATTTTCTCTTAACCGTTTTTTTCAGTTTTTCTATTCAAAATAAATTTGTCAACGAATTTCTTCCAGATTCAACGGCTAGGAAATTTCTCCCAAATTTGTTCCACACAATTTATGTTTATGGAAAAACAAAATTGCGATGATAGGGACCTCTAAACGTTAAAATTTCGAGCTCACAATTTTAAGGCAATTTTTTAGAGCCCTCTTTAATTCAACGTTGAAAAACTTAAATATATACAAAAAAAGAATTTGACGAAATAACAACAACAAAAAATTATTAAATAAAATGTGTTGGTGTAATATGTGGTGGACACAGAATTAGCACAAGTACAAAATAAAATAATTTATCACTAAAACAAGTAGTTTTTTTCTAATATTTTGTTGGGCACCCTTTCCGCTTTAACACATCCTTAAACCGCCGAGGAATACTCGCCTCTAGGTGCTGGCATTGATGAACAGCAATGCTGTTGCAGCTGTCCCTAATTGCCTCCCAAAGTTCTGCTAGATTCCTTGGCTTCCTTAGTCCAACCTGATATTTAACATCGTTCCATACATTTTCTATGGGGTTCAGGTCAGGACTCTGCACAGGCCAAGGCAAAAAATTGATTTGCTGATCACTAATCCACTGCTTCACCAGCCGGGAAGTAGATTAAGGGTCATTATCATGCATGAATGTCCATGATAATGGTAAATTATCGTCTGCAAAGGGCTCCATATGGTTTTTCAAAATGCTCTTGTACTGATGCTGGTCCATTTGCTGCTCCATTTTCACAATAGGCCCTACACCGTACCATGAAAACGCACTGGTGTCAAAAAAAAAATATTACAACCAGGCTTAAGTTCACCGGAGTACGGATCCAAATCCTTATCATTTTGGAAAAATGTTTTTTGGAGTGATGAGTCGCAATTTAATCGATTTGGCTCTGATGGAAAGCGTTATGTCTGGCTTCCACCAAAGCAATATCTTAATCCACTTTACACAGTAAAAACTATGAAACACGGTGGTGTGTGTATATGGAGTGGGCTGCGTTTTCATGGTACTGGGTAGGGCCTATTTCGAAAATTGAGCAGCAAATGGGCCAGCATCAGTACAACAGCATTTTGTAAAGCCATATGGAGTCCTTTACAGACGATAATTTACCATTATCATGGACATTCATGCATGATAATGACCCTTAATCTACTTCCCGGCTGGTGAAGCAGTGGATTAGTGATCAGCAAATCAATTTTTTGTCTTGGCCTGTGCAGAGTCCTGACCTGAATCCCATAGAAAATGTATGGAACGATATGTAATATCAGGTTGGACTAAGGAAGCCAAGGAATCTAGCAGAACTTTGGGAGGCAATTAGGGATAGCTGGAACAGCATTCCTGTTCATTAATGCCAGCACCTAGAGGCGAGTATTCCTCGGCGGTTTAAGGCTGTGTTAAAGCAGAAATGGTACCCAACAAAATATTAGAAAAAAACTACTTGTTTTAGTGATAAATTATTTTATTTCGTACTTGTGCTAATTCTGTGTCCACCACATATTACACCAACACATTTTATTTAATGATTTTTTGTTGTTGTCATTTCGCTAAATTCTTTTTTTGTATATACATATTTAAATTTTTCAACGTTGAATTAAAGAGTTTTCAATAAATTACGTTCCAAGAACAAATCAAAAATAAAGATCTTCCTTATTTAAATCCGATCCACTAATGTGTGCTAATTCTCTGTCCAACACTGTACATCATCTCATCATGTCTACATAAATCTGGTTTACAGCTTTGAATCGCAATCAGAGAAAATAAAAATCAACCCCATCGAACAATAACGGTAAGAATAATTATATCATGCAATTTACAACAAGGCGTTGACAGCCCCTCACTCCAATCCTCCCAAATTACCATCATCACATCTAATTTACATGTCAGGATGGCCGAGTGGTCTAAGGCGCTGCGTTCAGGTCGCAGTCTACTCTGTAGGCGTGGGTTCGAATCCCACTTCTGACAATGACTTTTTATAAAATATTTGTTTTAGATTAGACTAGTATATTTACGTAGTACATAATCATGACAAATTACATACATACATCAGCTAATGTCTGCCTGTTGATGATAAGAATTTTTGTAAGTAATATTTTTTAAACTATTTCATGTAGTCTTGTTAATGATTTTGAGATACAGCAAGTTATTCGGAAAATAAATTACTTCGAGATATAAAGAAACCCTAATTACTATTTTGTTCACCTAAAATTATTAGGTTTCATGGAAACGTATAAATCTCCCACTGCCTTTGCAAATTTAGGTCTAGGGATTTCAAACACATCACACATTGAAGTTAAAATTCATTCCATTTTTTATTTCAACTAATAAAAATAATAATAATAAAAAAAAACTCATGGGCACAACGAAATAAAAGCTACAATTATTTTAGCTTAGAAAATATTATGCAATATACATGTTCCATATTAAAAAATAAATTCAGATCAATGTTTTTTGTTCAAATGCACTCTAATTATTTGCCAACCACTCGGCAATTTGGTTCTTATTAGCTTTCAACCAGTTAATATTGTATTTAACATTTTCCAGAGCTTCTTTGCGTGCTGCTGTGCCAGCACCAGCTTCTGGATATTTTGCAAAGAAAACTTCCATTTCTTCTAGTTTTTGATTGGTTGCAAAACGACCTGTTATTCCTGGAATCAATCTACCCAAATAGCGTTCATTGATTCCGAAGCGTTCCACCAACTTCTCCCAGTTCTCACGAACATAATCCCATACAAGACTTTGACCAACTGGATTACGAGCAATGTTTTGCAAGCATGTGAAATAATCTTGACCACGGACATTACTCTCATCCCAAGCCAGTTCAATGAATCTTTAAAAGAAACAACGATTATTGAATGGAGAGTTTGACGTTGCTAACCTCTCACCTTTGTAAAATCCATGGTTCTTTGATTCCTGAAAGTCCTTGCATTAATTTTGACTTCTCGCTGGCATCTGTTTCAGCTTTGAATATATCCCACATCTGTTGCCAAGTCTCTTCGGTACCTGCAACCGACATTCCGCGGAGGTAGATAATACTACGCAGATCTGGCTTTGGTCTTGAACTAGGATTGCTCAACCAAGTTGTGAATCTAGAACCGACTTCTTGCAGGCAATTTGCATGACCAAAAGAGCAAGCAGCATCCAAAATAGATACACGGAGTAAGCTTATGAAAAATTTCATTAACACAAACATCATTTCAGATTTATCCTCAATTTCAAACTTACTTTTTCAAATGATCATTTTCATCAACTTCCCACCCAACACTCTCGTAGGCCTTATTCAGTAATCCACTAGCATATTTCCTGTAGTCTTTGAACACATCAGTGTAGTATAGGAGGTTCTTCATTGACAAGAGCTTCGATGAGGCCACACTCCATGGCACGTATTCTAATTCGTTTTGAAGGAACTTCGTCAAATCAAGGGCAGTTTTGAATGATAACTGAGTGGCGTCGGCCAATGTGAAAGCATCATTTAGCAAATGAGCACGATCGGATACAGAAAATGCTGTCGGTGTGTTAAGCAAAGCTTTATTAATCTCTTCCCAGATTTCTTGAGGATAGTTTACGCGATAGTAGCCGACTTGATCTTTGTTAATCTTAATCCAATCAATAGCCGAAGGAAGGTCGATAATAACTGCAAGTTAACGTGAAATTGATTACCCCGAAGAATTTATATGAAAAAGAAAGGTCTTACGCTCTGAATCATCATAGTTGAACCACGTGCGCTGAATAACAGGATTGGCACTGGTCGTGTATGTAATTGGAATAGTCCAACGATAGCTGAAGAAAAATATATAATATTTTTTTCATTTTAAATGAATATTTTCAAAACTTACTTGAATTCTGAATCAGAATAAGTTTCATTATAATCTGCTGGATTAGAGAAGAATCGCTTTTGAGTAAGTTTATATTGAGTTGGAGACACTTTGGTCACTTCCACAACTGGGAAGCCCATTTGAACTGTCCACGTCTTCATGATAAGCCTATAAAAAGTTTAAAAATAAAAACTATAAGAACGAAACAGTGCGGTTGATTGGGAAACAAACTTGACATCAAAATCCAAACTGAAAGACTCAAATTCACTGAAGAAATCATCGGTTTCAGCATTACTGAATTGATATCGGTTTAGGTAATTATGAACAGCCTCTTTGAAGACATCCTCTCCAACGAATCCCTCCAGCATACGAATAATTGAAGCACCTTTCGAGTAGGTTATAGAATCGAAGAGTTCAGTGATTTGATTTGGACTTTCAACAGTTTGAACAATCGGATGAGATGCTAGGGTTGCATCTAATTTAAGCACACCATGTAAATCATCAGTTAAGAATTGATCCAACTGCAAAGACAATGTATTTGAAATAAATTATTGTTGTTGATGTTAAGAATTTACTTACCATTTTCCAGTTGGGATGCACACTATTCACACCTTTGTATTCAATATAAGATGCAAATCCTTCGTTTAGCCAAAGATCATTCCACCATTTCATAGTCACTAAAACAAAACAAAAAGGGATAAGTTAGAAAATGTGATAGTTTTTCAGAGGATTATTTCGAATTCCAGAATAGGCAAAAATGCTCTGATAGAATTTCGTATTTGAAGTTAAAGATCAACATTCAAAGAGGAGACATGTGTATTCAAGAGGACATCAGCGCCAAGAGCGTTTTAATCCCTATGGGCGGTTATTGCGGTGACTTTCCTTCCACGCGAGAAACAACAAGCCTCGGATACGAACAGATTGAAAAACAAAGAAAATGAAATAAGGAAAATCAGATCTGTACGTGAAATTTTTGATCCTTTAATAGGCCACGTGCTGATTCAAGAAATTCGATGTGATGAGCCGGGCATTTAAAACTGCGATATATTCGACGACGACTTATACCGAGCCCTGCGTCTTCCTATTAGTGTGTGCATTTGGCGATGGAGGCGCAGATTTATGCAAAATGTTTTGAGTTCCGATCAAGAGAACGAGCACCTCACAATCATTTCCCCCCCTTTTAGGCGAGCATGTCCTTACAGAGAAGGAAGATGATGACACCAAAGACGAAAGTTCTACTGCGAACTTTTGGGCAAGACATTGAGTAGTGCTCTAGCTTAGATAAAAATTGTCTTAGGCGATTTTAACACCAACTCGAAGAAGGAGACATCTTTGGTGGACAAATCGGTAGAAACCAGCCTACATGATAGCCTCCGATAACGAACACATGTTGATCAACTTAACTGCGGGTCGAAGCCACAGTACACATATCTAATATGTGTACTGTGGGACGAAGCAATGTGGTAGATAACGCACAGTTTCCACATTAAGATTTACTGATGATCAACCGCCATCCAGATTAACTACATTGCGATCGATGGGAGGCAATCCTTCAATATCAAGGATATCCACAAGCGTTCCAAAGGGCCAACATTGACTCGGACCACTTCGTCATTGTATTGAAGGTACTGCTACTGATATTCCGACTAAAGCCAAAAGCGGTAAATACTATGAGGAAATTCCCCGTAGGTTGCCTACAGTCACAAGAGATCGCCTGGTTCGATCGAGACTTTGATGACTTCTTAAGAAGTCCTATGCTACCACAGGCAAGCATTGAGCACCATTTCAAACATTGCCAAGATGCCATCAGAAATGCCACCTCCGACATCCTGGATTTTACACGACCACCTCAATGAAACCCCTGGTTTGACGATGAATACTGGAAAGTATATGCAGTGCTGAACAAGAGGCATACAGAGCGAAACTGCAAAGGACTAGAGCTGCTCGCGAACTGTACGAGTAGAAGAGGTAAGAAAAATACCGACTTATCAAAAGGAAAAATAAGCAAAGGAATAATAAGCAGCATGAGAAGCACCAAGCACGCAATCGAAATAATAACGCTGCCATAACAGGAATTAAGTAAGGAAAATTTACAAAAAAGTAAAAAGGACCTCTCAAGGTAACAAAGCCCGAACAGGAGCCTGCAGGGACAGTTAGGGAAGCATAATAGTCGAAATGCAGTCGGTGCTAAGGATATGGAAAAACCATTATTGGCGATGAATTTCTCCGCCAGTCAGATTTTACCATTCAACCAAAACGAAGCAATGCACCCGATCTGGATGAAGTCACAATAAATTCAGTCAAGCTGTTGTAGCTAACGTCATATTCTGAAGAATAGAACTACAGAGGCATGAGTCTCCTAATCGCTTACAATGTCTTTTCTGTTGTATTATTATTCGCCAATAACCTGATACTTCCATACAAGTGTGGACTTAGACCAGGAAAGCCTACAATCGAAAAATATTTACATTACGGCAGATCTTGGGAAAAAACCAGGAACTTTAATCATCTCTATCACCGTTTCAACAATTTAAGGGCTCTATATGGTAACATCGATAGAGACGAACTATTAAAAGCAATTTCTAGCTATGGCATCCATGTCAAGCTCTTCCTTTTGCACAGGATAATGATGCACATGATCCATGAAGGTTAGTCCAAAACTCTAACGCCAATACTAAAGGCACAATAAAGGACCTACTAAATTACTCACATTACACCGATGCTGTTGAAATAATCGGAAGAACAAAACGTGATGTCAGTGATGGTATGCAATGGAGTTCAAGACTAAGTATAGGCTGTTATCAAAAAGGACACTTGCCACCTATGTTTCAACAGAAAGTTACCATATACAGCTATTATTTCGAGGTGGTGAGATGCTTTGTCTAGCTCCGCTATCAACTCAGATCACAATACAAACGAAATTTACTCTTGCAAAGCTCTATTTTCAGCACCTAAAGTGTCCCTCTAAGGACACTTTTTATCTCAGTCATATGCTGCAGTGGAAATGCACCTGTCAAAAGTGGATGAGGACGAATTAGGAATTAAAATTTTACTCGCGCGAATAGAGATAGGCAGTTTTGGGAGAAGAATGTTTCAGTTTACTTTTGGTTCCGTCTACATAGACCGAGAGTGGAGAAGAAGATACAGCAACGAACGGGCTGTACAGCGACACCATTTATAATGGCGTATTTCTCTTTAAGTGACACCTTCACTATAGCTAGAACGCGTATCTTTTATCTAATTCTACCATAATACCTCCTCGAAAAGGAGGGCCATCAGATTATTTTGGAACTTATATAATATTAATTAATGTAATTATGTACTTTTAAACATACCTAAATTTCCAAACCACATATGGGCCAATTCATGAGCAATAACCGTCGCTACACGTTGTTTATTTGCACTTGAACTGGTGTTTTCATCGTAGAGCAATGCAGTCTCCCTGAAGGTAACCAAACCCCAATGTTCCATTGCTCCAGACACAAAGTCAGGAATAGCAGCCATATCTATGAAAAAAAAAAAAATTCTCAAACAGTTGGCTTACAACAAAATCTTCAAAATAATTACCCAACTTAGGAAGAGGATAAGCCAAATTAAAATAACTTATGTAATGCTCGATAATAGTTGCTCCAGTATTCAATGCATATGTTGCCTTTTCCATCTGCGCTTCCGTAGCAAACACTCGCATATCAAAGTCTGATCCAACTGAGGCTGTGATTTTTTTCATTTTGTGATGGAAGTCAGAGACAATGAAGCAAGCCAGATAGGTGCTCATTTGGACACTGTCTGCGAAAACCACTTCTGTGACATCACCCTTTTCGGTTTTTTTCTGAAAGAATGAGTGTTAAACAATTGCGATGACGTGAGAGTTCTGAAAAGCACTTACAACTTCATTCATATTCGAAAGGGCATGATATCCTCCGGCTGTTGGATGCACCAGAGTAACTTCGAAAAATGCCTTCATTGCTGGTTCGTCGAAGCAGGGGAATGCCTGGCGGGCATAAGTCGGCTCGAATTTCGATGTAGCCATCCATCTAGAGGAAGAATTGAAGAAAAAACGAGGTTATTACCAAACAACAATTAGAAAGGAAAGATATTTCAAAGAATGTGAACGAAAGTCCACCTAGTTTCATTCGTCGCTTTGTCTTTGTAAGAACTCTGATAGAGTCCTACAATTCGATCAGTCAGGCTTCCATTGAAGTTCAGTTTCAACGAATAGTTTCCTTCTTTCAGTGGATCAGAGAACTCTGTCACCCAATACTCCAGCTCAGGGTGCTGGAAGGTCAGAGATGGTTTGATTTCCTGAGGTTCTGTATTGCCAGTTGGTAGAGCCAAAACTTCTAGCGTTTCCACTGTTAGCTTGTTGGCATGAACTGGGATGAACTGAATGGGTTTAAGAACCTCCAGCTTGATTGTGATATTCCCTGAGAATGTTTTCTCCTTCAAGTTGGGATTCAGGAACAAGTTGTAGTGTTTCGGGCGAATCTCTTTCGGCAGCCGGTAGCCCAATTGGTTGAGAATCTTTGAAGTTGACATAACTTTCGCACTTAAATTAGGCATCGCTGACTTGCGTTTTTCCGTACTTAAGTTATTTTTATCCAGCTTATTCGATGGAAATAAAATTATTGGTTTTGTTTTTTGATTTATCACAGATTCGTCGGAAAACAAAAAATTGCCGTTTTGCTTTTGTTCTTCGTAAACTTCATCAAGAACTGTCACATTTGACATACCTGTTGCCGCTATCGTTCTCCCTACATACACTAGCGCTCCCAATAGGAAAGCAACCAGAACTAACAAAAACACACAGAAGCCGATCAGGGTGAAAATTGTATTCGAACGTTTTTGTCGATGAATCTGAGCATCTCGGAAGCGATGATGTTCGTCGGTTGACAGACTTGATCTCGGTCGGACCGGGGGAATTTTGGGTTGAATTGGCGGGTACATTATGTCAGTTGCTATATCCGATGCTGATGAGAGTGAATGGCGGTTATTATTAACGCCATTTGGCGGTTGTTTTTTGGTGAATTTCATTCTTGTTGATGATTATTTTGTTTTGTTTAAAATAGTTTTGTGTAATTAATTAAGATATCACATTGGAGTTGTTTTATTTCCGAATTTAGTTGGTATTTTTGAGATTATAACTATTGTCGCGATGTTATTGCGATTGTAAGTAACATTATCTATGGTTAAACCAAACCATATGGTGGGAGACGGGCTTTGGAAAAAGTAAATCAAAAATAAATGAATTTTTAGCCTAGAAATTATTGTCCGTTGTGGGGAATCATCATCAAAAGTGATAGATATAGATATTTAGGGCCTGTTTCACATACTCTGAGTAAAGTTCTGATTAGTTATTCGACACATAAATTCTGAGGCAGGGTCATATGTTCACAAATAAAAAATTGCTTATGAATTTATAACTTAATCAGGTGGGTCATAAGACAATAATTGTGAATTTTTCTTCTCTGGACTTATTACCCTGTGCTTATATTTATGTGTCGGATATCTAATCAGAACTTTATTCAAACATTGTGAAACAAACCCTAAGGCTAAGAATTAAGCTAAGCTGTCAAACTCATCTATTATAATCACCATCAGCATCGCATCCATCATCCTCACTTTTCAAACATTTCTACATTAAGGTAGAACTATAATAGTCGGAAGGCCACTTAAATGGTCGTACGAAGCCGAGCGATTACCAGGAATTCATACGTTGCGCCCATAATTGCGATTTGGTACTGTTCGTTCTTCATTAACTTTTGGCGTCGGCCGTGGAGAGCGCTTATGGACCGAGCTCTTTCGTAAGTTGGCGGATGCAAAAATCAAAATGGTTTAAGCAAACTAAATTAACATTGAACAAACAATAACATATTTACATGTTTTTTTTACTTTAAACCACTTAGGGCGGTATTCACCGAGCACTCATAAACGGCTCTTAAGTTTATGAGGCTCCTAACTCAAATAATATTTGTGCTATTCACCAACCACTCATAGCTCTTTTTCTAAGTTCGAAAATGAGAACAACTCTCTCTTTCCCAGGTACCCCCAAACTGTGAAATCAAACTGTTTTCAAAAATGATCGCACTTTGTCGGTACTTCTTGGATCCTTGAAAAAATGAGTGATGCATGCACATAAATAAATTCTTTGTGATTACAGTGATTTTAATTTCTTTCCACTTATTTTCTTAGTTTTGAAGATCATTGCACGTTTAAGTTTGTTTCATATAGGGAAATGTTCTTACTTTACTTTTTGGTTTCGCTAATTATTTTGTTCGTACATTGTCTACTACGTTTGCAGATCCAAAATGGACTCGTTCGCTTGAAGGGGAGATAGACGTCAAACGTTGGTTTATATTAGCTGTGTTAAATGAAGAAAAACTACATCAGGATTTTTGTTCCCCCGAAATTTTTAAGGCTATTATGAGTTTCGCCTGAACTTCTCTTGGCTTAAAATAAACAAAAAACTTGCGCAAAGCGCACCAATACCACCTGGTTATCTTTTGTTCACCTCCAAAAGATAAGTGATAGGTAATTTAAAATCTTAATTACGCTACATTTTGCGCGAAATTAGTACTTACAAAAAATGGGAATTTTTATTTTTCGGGTGAAACTCACAATAGGCGAAAAGTGAAACGTCAATTTTTCCGGGTGGAATGTTGTTCACGTGAAACTCATAATAACCCTGAGTATAAATGTGTGAAAACTGTCAGATTTAAGCAAAAAGTTTTTCTGAGATAAATTTTAGCTTATTATTATCCCAGACAAACAAATCAACTGGTACTGGTACTTCGACATTTCTCTCTCACTTTCTCGACCACAAAAGTAGGAGCAGGAAATATTGTTATTAACTGTTCTCAAAAACATCATGGTGACAGAATGAAGAACAGCTTGGGCAAGGTTTTTACTCATGGAGTACACAATCCTGTACTTTTCTGTAATTTTCTATCCGGAACAGATTCATTATCAGCAGTATTAATAAAAAACTGGTATCCGCTCCCAAACACACGTGTTAACTGGCACACGGATAGACAACTTGTCCGCTTGATAACTTTTTTTTATTAAAAAACATATGATATGTTTCCAGTATTTATCACTTCACCAAATTCACCACTTCATGAAATTATGGTGATTTTCTAATTCATGTGTCACATGCATGCACTGCCTTACGAAGTGTTTACTGGTAGTAGTAAACGGTGCTATCATACGCGTGCGTGTATGTGTTAAGAAGTTATCCGTTCATTATACGTGGAATCTGGCTAGTTAAAGTTATCCGTACGTTAACACACGTCACAGACTATTACGCATTTGTTAATAAGAATTACTAGTTAACAGATGTATAAACGCTATCACGTTGTTATCCGCCGTTTATTAATATGGGGGTATATATACACCTTTTATCGTATTTTTTCAAATTTTCACAGCAAACGGACAAAAGAATTATCTTCACCGCGTGAATTACAAAAAGAACTTAAAAAATTGAAAGAAAAAATAAAATTCCTGAAGACAAAAGGATTTACAATATGTGTGCGTGTGAGACTCATTTTTGTAAGGATCCAAAAAGTACCGACAAAATGAGTCAGTGAATTTTCTTGAAGGGTTACTTCGAAGGTTTTCGAATTAGTTTTCGGAGAGAGCGCTCATAACTTTATGAGTGGTCAGGACCACTCATAAGTCTTATGAGCGCTCATAAATATTCACTATTATTGCTTGGTGAATAGGTTTATGAGCCTCATAAGTTATGAGCCGTCGGTGAATACCGCCCTTAAAGTGCATTATGGGTGATTTATGAAACTGACGTTTCGGAAAGCTACGTTTCGGTCGGTTTTGAATTGACATAAGCTTCGGACAGTTAATTTGCATGTGTATAAAACAATAACAATAGGTGTTTCTTTGGGTGCGAGTACATATATGTATAAGTACATATCTATGCATCTCTGCTTAAAAAATAATTTGCATGTTAGTCCTGTCAAAATAGACATAAAAATGTGGAGTCCTAGCCAAAGTTCCAAAAAAGCTGAAAATTGGTACAGCGCTTTGTTTTGGCATAACAAATCAACTGCAAAAAGTCCCTATATCCATCCCACTCGAGCATAGAAAGTTATGCGAGGTCAAGTAGTGAAAAAGTTGGTTTCGGTCTATAACTATTAAACGATGACTGATATCGAAAAACAATAGGTCTGATCCTTTACTTTAGGTTTCTGTGATTTTTAGTCCAAACTTTTGTATCAAAAAATTTTTGTATATGAACTTTGACACAACTTTGGACTAAAATGCGCAGAAAGGAACAGACCTTATATGAGCAAACTTTTTTAAGTCTCTACAAAAAAGATTACGATATTTTTTTTCTTAAGATGATTGTTTAAGGAAATATAGCTATGTACATATTTCAAAATAGGTAAATTCACAAAAATAAAGGTTTTTTCAAGAACAACTTTTTACAGGTAATCGGAAAGTGTTTCAAGAAATGTTTGATCTTTTGACCCTTTACACGAAAATATTGAAATTTTTCTCCTAATATCAACCGTTATAAAAATATAATTATTTTAAAAACTTGGTCAAAAGCAAAAAATAACGGTTTTCTGTTTTGCACTCGTAAATGACGAAGGCGTTCAAAATAAATGTATGCTCAGTTTATAAACGGCAAAATGTTCTACCTAAAAGGTTCGACAGTTTTTCCCGCACGAGTGGTCTGTTACAAGATATTGCAATTTAAACATGGCTAAATGTCGAAAATATACAACTCTCAAGTAGTTAGGTTAGGTTAGGTTAGAAGGGGTGGTGATGTGGTGGCCTACATCACCTCACTCAGATCTCAATGGATCCATTGCGCTCCCCAGGATATGTAATATGTAGGTGAATGAAGGGTAAGGGGAGGGAGTTAGTGGGAGTTATAGGAAGGGGGTGCCTCCCTGAACCATCCTGAATTCTGAATGAATTTTAGGATGCTTTTAAGTGGCAAAAATGAACGTCGCCCAGTTCATCGAAAAAATATTCTCCGAGGGCTGATTTTCTAGTTTTGGCTGGGGCATTCACAGAGGAAGTGGGATGAGCCCTCCTCCACCTCTTCGTCCTGACACCCTCTACAAAGATCAGATGAGCTGATGCCCATTCTGGCCATGTGGGTTCCCATTGAGTTGGGACCCGTTAGGATTCCAACCAAGAGAGACAGTTGAGGTCTGCTTAGCTTAAGTAAATACCTTGTTTTTTCTTTGGAAATATCTGGCCAAAGATTCCTCGAAACCCGACACGTGTCAATTCCTGACCATCTGTCGTTAGCGGCCTTGAGGAAGCTTTGATGAATTCTATTTTATTCCTGTTCCAGTGGCTTAAGTACCCAGGGTACAGATTGGCTCGGTTCAAGCGATGAACCGTTTTTGGCCAGTACATCTGCCATTTCATTACCATAAATGTCACTATTTCCCGGGACCCATCGAAGGGTGACTGAGTTTGATTCACCGAGCAATCTCAACTCACTACGGCAACGATCAACCAGATTTGACTTTGTGACAATTGATGAAATGGCCTTAATTGCCGCCTGGCTGTCTATGAAGATGTCAATGTTTTTATTTATCAGTCCACATGTGGAAAGATATTTTGCAGCCTCGCAAACTGCTTTTCCGCTTGGAAAACACTGCAAAAGTTTGGGAGCTTTATCGATTTGTTTAAGGGTGGGTTTACTGAGAAGATACCTGACCCTACCCCAGCTTCCGTTTTTGAACCGTCCGTAAAAACCGAAACATGATTTTCGTTTAAGACCCGGTTTTCCTTCCAGAGTTCTCTTGTTGGGAAATCTGTTAGAACAACTGGGTTAAAATCTATGTACGGTGAAATGTAGTCCGTTTGAATGTCTATGTCAGTGTAGTTCATTATGGTTCTGTGTCCACAGTGGCCCCGTTTCCAATTCTTACACTCTTTGAGTCGTAAGGCACTTTTGGCCGCCAACTCTTTCGTAAATAGATCTAGTGGGACTAGTGAAAGGAATGTTTCTAGGGCTGCGGTCGGTGTAGTTTTAATGGCACTAGTTGTGCCAATACACGCCAGTCTCTGAATTTTAGTCATGGTTTTAAGATTGGTTGCCTTATCCAAGGCTGGCCACCAAACCAAACATGCATACGTAAGAATAGGCCTTGTAATGGCTGTGTACATCCAATGAATGATTTTGGGGCTGGGTCCCCATCTCTTTCCAAAAAATTTACTACAGGTATAGAAAGCTATTGCAGCTTTCTTTTCTCTTTCTTTGATGTTTTCTTTCCAGTTTAGTTTTCGATCGATAACTAAACCAAGATATTTAGCCGTGCCAGTGATATGGAGCGGTGTCCCATTAATGGTGGGAGGGTTTATACTTGGGATGTTACGTTTCCTCGTAAACAAAACCAGTTCTGTCTTAAGAGGGTTGACATTAAGTCCGCAGCTACTGGCCCAATTACTGAGCTTGTCAAGGGCGGTTTGTAGGAGGTCGCACAGTGTGGGAACGAATTTTCCTGAGACCATTAACACGATGTCATCAGCATAAGCTACGACTCTGATACCGGTTAGATCTAGTTCAACTAAGATCCTATTTACGACCAGAAGCCAGAGCAGGGGAGAGAGGACCTCCCCCTGTGGCGTACCCCTACACGTCCTGACTTTTAGCTTGCTACCACCCATTTCTGCATTTACAATTCTAGTTTGAAGCATGGAATCAATCCAGTTTGATAGCATCGGATCGATGCTGATGGAGTCTAGGGCTTGTCGAATAGCGTAATTTTCGATATTGTTAAAGGCCCCTTCTATGTCAAGGAATGCACCCAAGGTGAATTCTTTGAGATGGATTGATTTCTCAATCGTGCCGACCACTTCATGGAGCGCCGTCTCAACAGATTTGCCCTTCATATATGCATGTTGGGCCTGAGAGAGAACACTATCATTTAGCTTTAGGCGAATGTGCGTTTCTATTTATTAGCCTTTCTAAGGTCTTTAGAAGAAAGGAGGATAGACTAATTGGTCTGAAATCTTTCGGTTCGGTGTGGGTGGGCTTGCCAGCTTTCGGAATGAAAATGACGTTCACTTCTCTCCAACTAGATGGAATATAGGTGATATTTAAACATCCCCTGAATACTTCCACCAGAATCGGTACGATCAAGTCCTTAGAGCTTTGGAGCATAATTGGCATTATTCCATCGGGACCTGCAGACTTGTATCCTGAGAAAGAATCTATGGCCCAGGCCACCTTCCTACTATCTACTATTTGATTACTTATATTGGAAAGCTCACTTATGGTAGGGCCTCTATCCATATGGGGGATACATCAAAAATACACCCTGGGAAATGAGTGCTCATAAGTGACTCAAGAGTTTCGGAGCAGGAGTCAGTCCAGGTATCATCCGGTCTTTTAAGAAATCCCGGGGGAGTGTGGACCTTTGACATGACTTTCCTGAGCCTTGCAGCGTCATTTGTAGACTCAATGTCTGTACAAAATTTACGCCAGGCTGCTCTTTTTGCATAAATAGTATTTCTTTTATATTCACTTTTGCTGATCTTGAAAAGATCCCAATCAGCAGATGCAATGCTATATTTAGCTCTGTTATAAAGCCTCCTGGAGTTTGTCCTTAGGATAGCCAGCTCTTTGGACCACCACACTGGGTTGAGCTTGCCTTTCCTTTGGACTATGGGGCAAGAACTTTCATAAGCGTTAGTAATAACTGACGTAAGTTCATTGACACGTTTTTCAATCATGTCCTCGCAGTCTAATATAGTCGAGTTATCAAAATGGCCCAGTGATAGGCCCAGTCTTATATTAAAGGCTTCCCAGTTTGTTTTCCTAGGGTTTCTATAGGGCTTTGGATCTTCTATTCTGTGCTCTATTTGGAATGTTATCATCCTATGGTCCGAGAATGTAACATTACTTGAGACTTTCCAGTTACTGATTGCAATAGAATCAGAATTTGAGGAAAGTGTCACATCAAGCACCTCTTTTCCATTTTTGGTAATGAAGGTTGGTTCATTTCCTCTATTTAATATCAAAATATTTTTCTTAATAATGTATTCAAAAAGTGACTAACCTCTTGCATTTGTATCCGTACTGCACCACTGTATATGATGAGCATTTGCATCGCAACCTACCAGGAGATCCCACCCGTTATTACCTGTTGCTGCTACCAGTTCATCAAAAGCATCCGACGGCGGATGATTTTATCGAAAAAAAATTCATGCAAATTTTGTAGATTGTGTGATGCTCTATACAAAAAAATTATTTTATTTTTCTAATACTAACAACTCAAAAGATATGGGTATTTTAAGAATTTGGTCTAAAGTCAAAAATAATGGTTCTTGGATTTTTGAAGTTGTCCAAAAAAAAAACTGTATGCTTAGTTTTTAGAAGTTAAAAAAAAAAAGTGGGTGGCACAATACTGTCTGTCTGGCTGTCTGTATGTCTGTTTGTCTGTTCGTGTACAACCTAAACGACTCGATCGATATTCTTCAAACTTGGTACATAGTGGTTTTTTGTGATTATGCCCATACGTTTTTTTCATTTTTTTTAAGAACCAAAAATAACGGTACCTGCCATACAATTTTTTTTAGCAATTTTACATAATGGTATTTTTCTCAGAAACGGCTCGACAACTTCTCTTAAAAAAAATCAATAAATCTATTTCAGTAAAGGCTTGCTTTGGGTTGAAAACAATTTTTCAAAAATGGTTATTAATGGTACCTCCCAAAGAACCATTTTTAAAATTTTTGATTTTCTTCAAAACGGTCCAAAAAATATAAATAGTTTTGTGTATCAAAATTTTTGAAAAAATATTTTTTGGATTTTTAAAAAATGTTTCAAATTTTTTTTATTTGAAAATCAAATATTTCGAAAACGACATGATCGATTTTTTCGAAACTCGATATTTAAGAGTTTTTTAGTATTCTCTACAATATTTTTAGAAAAAAATTACATTTATGAAAAAATAACGGTACCTTCCATACAAAATTTAAAAAACCGCAATGGAAAATATGTTTTTGCTTAAAAACGACTCCTACGATTTTGATAAAACTTTTTTCATACACTAAAATTAGTACGATCTACTACCAAAAATCATAAAATTTTACACTTAGCAAGCAATTATTAATAGTACCTGTCATAGAACGTATTTTTTAATTTTGAATTTTATCGTCATCGGTTGAACGGATTTAGATGAATTTTCTTATATACAAATTTCAGATAAGATTAAATAATATTGCATATAAATATTTTCAAAAAAAAAAGTTTTAGGATTTTTAATTTTCAATTTTTTTTTTTGAAAATTTGATATCTCCAAAACGGGTTGGCAATTTTTTTCAAATTTTGTTTTTATATACACATCAATCATACTTAAGATTTGCATACCAAAATTTGTTCTTAAAAATGTTTTAAGAATTTTATATATAAAAAAATAATTTAAAAAAAAACCGCTCCAACGATTTAAATTTTTTTTTTCCATACAATCATATTCAATCAAGAATTAAGATGGCATTCTTTTTTTTTACCTCAAACTGTCACAGGAGTTGTTTTAGCCAATTTAAATGTCGTATTCCATGTTTCTCTACATTTTTCTCTCATTACTTCCATGTTTTTATATACGTAAATTTTCTTGAACCCGCAGTGTCTTGAACATAAGAGCAAGTTCGTGCGACCCAGTCGTGCATTTTATTTTCCATATATGTAATTGTGTTTAATCAAGAACTCAAATGGCATTCTCTTATATCACCTCAAACTATTAAAGAAGTTGTTTTAGCTGATTTAAATAATAGCCCTGT
Organism: Dasysyrphus tricinctus; assembly: GCA_963921185.1. Lineage (NCBI taxonomy): Eukaryota > Metazoa > Arthropoda > Insecta > Diptera > Syrphidae > Dasysyrphus > Dasysyrphus tricinctus. The sequence goes on from OY992530.1 coordinate 61,695,343, forward strand.
TTTTTAGTGCATTTTTATCTTCGCTATGAAAAAAGTAGCATGTTAATTACAACAACAAACTGGTATAATTGCGTACTGTTGTTGTATTTAACATGCTACTTTTTTCCAAGCGAAGATAAAAATGCACTAAAAAACAGGGCTATTGTACTTCATGCTTTTAGACATTTTTCTCTCATAATTTCCATGTACATACTTATAGTCAGGGAAATCTACGGAAAATATAGGGCTAACGCCGGATAAATTGTAACAAAAGAAATTCATTTGCAGTTAGGTTCAATGACACATACCAAAACATATATCCGAAATTAGCCACAGTCCACCATTGGGAAATATGGCTTAAATTTGAATGCATTTATGCATGTGCAAGGCGTTTTGCATACGATACAATTAATGATGAGAGAATGTAGGTTGTATCGAAAAAAGAAAGAAGTCATTTTAAAGTGGGGTCTTACTGCCCCCCGTTTGAGTGGGAGGGGTAATTTTCAAAAAATTCACTTAAAATAGAAAAACATATTAAAAAACAATGGCAACAATGGTATAGTTTGCTCTACCAGACCGTTTAAAAAATTCAAAATTCTAAGTGAAAAACGGTTTTTTTAAACAGTCCGGTAGGGCGAATTAAACACTCAATTGATCTCAGATTCCGTGATATGGGATCCGCGGAGCTTATCTAGGGAGGGGTGAAAACCAATTTCAGCTAACACGATTATCCTCGAAGTTGCATTCATATTTTTTTTTTTTTTTTGATGCACTATTTCTCGCAAAGGCCCCAGTTGTGGATTGCAAGACTTTGATTTTTTGAATAGCCTTTAATGAAGCTTTCGACGCCTATACTTCTTTTTTTGCTATCAATCACACCCAAAATCTGCTGTGGGCTCTTAGTCTATATTCACAAATATAACGTCTGGCAACTTAATAATAGAAAAGACTTCTAGCTTAAAAAAAAAAAAATACTGCACAAAGTTGTAATATTGCCATTGTTCTTTGACAATTTTTTTTATTTTGAGAATCTTTATAAGGGAATCTGCCCCTCCTCTCTAAATGGAAACAGATAGACCCCCTTATTAAATGTCTTTTCAAAAATCGGTTTTATATTTTACTCCACCGACCGTACGAATCAAAAATCTCCCATAAGGAATTATTTTCTGCATATTGGGAAATTTCTATTTAAGACATTTTTTGTTAAATACAAAATAACAGGAGCATAGAGTATAGATATACCATGTAATAGCAAACCATTTTCTTTAAAATCTTTTTCATTTGACTTCTCTTATATATGTTCCTATTGCTAAGTAAAATAAAATTGAAGCATTCCAGAAACACAAACATGTCTCCAAAAAAAATCATACAAATGCATTTTAGGTCAATGATTACAAAATATTTATTTCTCAGAGAAGAGGCAACCTAATAATCAAATTATCTATTTTGATAAAAAAAAAATGAAAAGTTCTCTTCACTCAAATTAACAGTTGAATAAATTACCCACCTACCGATTTTAATACTTAAAAAAAAACAACATTTAAACTACTTCAATAAAAACATTTGAAGAATTAACATTCATCACTAAAATAAATTACTACTTCCGCAAGCTGACCAACTGCCTGTCGCACTGAATAATGGTTGTCAATTAATGATGCAATTAAAATGATTAAAAAAAAAAGAACTCTCATTGCAATAAAGTTAAACTTTCTTTTTTTGATAAATGTCTTCGGTGTGTTTATTTATTATTATTATTGTCTCAGTACGAAATTCACTTTCCCATCAAAATGTATTTATAAGAATAATAAGTTGAATTCAGGTAAGCAGTATGGTTATCCAATAAAAACACAATAAAAACGAGTAGATCATATTTTAGTACAAGCCCCAATTTTATAATAGTTTGCAGATTTCCGGAACTTTTGAGCAATTTATAAACACTTGAAATTCTATCCAATCAACTGAATCTCCAAAAAAAAAAAAACATATGTAATTAAACTACCGTTTACAGAAAAATTTTAATCTCATTTGAATGGAATTCTTGTAAACAATTTTTTGTTGTCTCTCAGAAGAAAAGCAAGAATTTCAAAGGTTATTGATCTTTTGTCTGAAATAGCTTGAGCAATAAGAAATCAGTTGACATTAACTTTATTGATAATCATCTTCATTCATTTTATGTTAATTAGCTATAAATTTATGAGATATTGTGACTTTTAATAATTTACACACGAAAGTTCAACTTTGATGAACCACTACATATATTTTTCTATGAAAAAAATAATAAAAACAAAAATATAATAGGGTGACACAAGACAAAAAGAGTCTGCATTTGTAAAAAAAATAGGTAAGTTTGAATGGTGAAAAAAGTAAAACTTAACAAAGGAACTATTAGTGGGTTTTTGATCAGATCGACACAGTCACCTTATTTATTTATAACAATAAATAGTTCATACATTTCCTTAAATACATTTTGTTATCAAACTTTGAATAAACAATCTTTTTAAAAATGCATATAATTCCGATTAAAATATGTTTTTTTTTTTTCTAAAAGTTCGCATTTTCTAGATTTCTACAGTTTCCCTAGTTTCTAATTAAATGTTCATAAAAAAAACAATTTTTAATCTCAGATGCACCCTACTCATACTATGTAGGTAGGTTTTTATTTTTTGAATAGTTATTTTACACAAAAGCATCTAAATTGAAACTAATTTATGCCAATTCTTTACTACGAATTATAAAAGGAATATCCAGCTAAATACACTAGTCAACAATATTAAAGGAACACATTTTTTTTCAATTTTTGTTAGCGTTTTTTGAAGAGCTGTATCTTTGTGACGAGTGGTCGTATTGAGTTGAAATAAAAAGCATTTTACAGCTTTATGTTTTTTGTTTCGAGATTTGTTTGCAAACAAATTTTTTTGAAGTAACGTTATTGCGTTATTGCAAAAAATGAGACGAGACAACAAATTATTTTTCAAAAAAAAATCAAGTTTTTTTGTTTGAAAATTTTTTTTAAATTAATTTTTTTTTATTTTTTTGTTTAATGTACTTTTTATTTCATTTCAATTCAAAAAAAGTATCTAACTAATGCAAAACTGTGAAAAAAATCCACTGGAATTGCGGTTTTCTTGTCATTTTGATGACAACTTCGCATTGTTTAGGAACACCACAATTTGTTCCTTTACCTGGTTTGTAAGACTTTGAAGTTTTGGTGAGGAAAAACGGTTCGATGAATCAATTTGAAAATTTACAAAAATATTGATGATTTAAAAGTCTATAAATTTTTATACCAACGCAAGCCATGCAATCAATATTTGCAACGAAAAAAAAAAGATTTACGAAAAGACCACAAAACGTCGGTTTTTAGTACTTTTTTTAAACTAACGGTGAACGGTAAAAAAAAATAATTTCTACAAAACCTTAAAAACATCTTGTAAAACGCTTTTTCAAATTTCCAAAACTGTCTTTGAATTTTGTATAACGTCATTATTTGCTGAGATATTGGTAATCACGGCTAAAAGTATCTTTTTTCATTCAAAGTCAGATAAACCATGTCAAAAAAATCGTAAGAAAACAAAAAAAAAACTGAATTGAAGCTGAATAAACAAGGTATCTGATCATGACATTTAATTGACTCAAAAAAATTTATCCATAGAAATGAGGACCTTCAAAAAAAATAAAAACAAAATAATTTTGTTGTCTCGTCTCATTTTTTGCAATAACGCAATAACGGTACTTCAAAAAAATTTGTTTGCAAACAAATCTCGAAACAAAAAACATAAAGCTGTAAAATGCTTTTTATTTCAACTCAATACAACCACTCGTCACAAAGATACAGCTCTTCAAAAAACGCTAACAAAAATTGAAAAAAAATTTGTTCCTTTAATATTGTTGACTAGTGTATTTCTATTCAGAAGTATCTACCGTTATTTTAGCGTCCCTTAGAGCTGAGATACATACATCATGTTCAACTATAGTATCATTAGTTAAACGGCATTTCACTAGCGGTAGATTAAATCTCTTCATTTATATTAATCTTGAACTTGTGACAAGATTATAGCGTTTGAGTAATTTGTTTAGGTATAAAGTAAACAAAAGAAACAACTTTTGTACTAAATTTATGTTTTTTTTTTGTTTTCTAGTTCAATATTCAATGCTCGTACTTTCTAAAAGTGAATTTCTTGGCAAACCACTTCTTTTGGCAAGAGAAACGAGAAAAAGATCTATCCTACACATTGATCACTGATCGCAGCACGACGACATTTGCCCAAGGAATCAAATCGATTTATTGTAATTTTATTCGGAATATCTTCACTATTAAACTAAATCGTGATGGTTGTTGAAGATGGAAAATTGGACGTGTTGATGTACGGATAAATGGAAATAGCTATCATTATTTTTGTGAAATACTTTTCTTTAATGCTGAACAAAAAGATTAGGATAAGGTATTGATTAAGTGGGTACATAAATAGTAATTTGATAAATAAAATCTGGCAGTTTACACATAGTATTCACATCATGAACTCTAGGGAGTATTGTAACCAAGAAGATAAATAATGATCTAATTTATGAATATATAAGTTATCTTTTTATATTTAGGGCGGATGTATGTAGTTGACATGCTCAATTATGCCTTAGCAAAATATTACATGGTGTTAATGAAGATAAGATGCTTTGAAACCAACGCAATTGGTATGTTGATAAGAACTATAAAATACAAAAATGTACTTAAAGATATTAACTAACATAAGTACGGTGACCATATTTTAGAAAGCTGAATAATGAACAAAAGAAAAAAGAAACCAAATTCAACTCAATCTTCAATCATTTATTCCATTTAATAATAAAATATAATCTTCTGAGGAAAAATGGCTCAACTTAAAATAGAATAAACATATTATAAAGCTCTAATCGATTCAGTCTTTGCTTTAAGCTTAGTACGCTGCTGATGCGAAACGAAATTTTTAGTTGACAGTTGCACAAATTTAAAAAATTAAAACAAATGCAAATACAAACAATAATCACAAGCAGCCATGCTGTAATGAAAGAAACTACAAAAATAAACACGAAAAAACACAAATGTCATTTTTTCGCACACAATAAATGGTCTGGGTAATTAATTGTGTGCGAAAAAAGAGTGTAGACATCTCCAAATAATCTGCTACAATTATCAATTTCGCTCATCGAACAGCGTACTGCAGAACGAAAAGTAGAACTAGCATTTGCATTTGTTTTAGTTTTTTGAGTCTGTGCAACTGTCAATGAATATTTTTCCACTTCGTTTTCGTAAGCATTTCGTTGTCTTGTTGGAGAAAAACTAAAAATTTCGTTTCGCATCAGCATCGTATTAGGCTTTACATACAAACTTAAGCCTAGTACGCTGCTGATGCGAAACGAAAAATCCGATACAAAAATGACACAACGAAATCATACACTAAAAATTTAGTTTTACTTTTCATTCTGTAGTACGCTGTTCGATGAGCACAATTGATAATTGTAGCAGATTGTTTGGAGAAGTCTACACTCTTTTTTCGCACACAATTAGCTTCCCAGACCATTTATTGTGTGCGAAAAAATGACATTTTTTTGAGTTGTTTTTTGTGTTTATTTTTGATATTTTTTTTTTCATTACAGCATGGATGCTTGTGATTTTTTTGCATTTGCATTTGTTTTAATTATTTGAATTTGTGCAACTGTCAATGAATGTTTTTTCGCTTCCTTTTCGTTAGCATTTTGCTGTCTTGTTGGAGACCAACTAAAAATCTCGTTTCGTATCAGCAGCGTACTAAGCTTAAGAATTTCGTTTCGCATCAGCAGCGCACTAGGCTTTAGAAATAAAAACAACTTAAAAACTTAGGTCAAGAATTTGTACTGGTTTTTCAATTCTTTGTTAAATACACACTTCCTCCTAAGTGATGGCATCAGGGTAAGCTAAACTAATTTTCAATATTGAATTGCTTTTTTATAAATAATTTCATATAAAACTTACAAATCTCAGTTCTTCAGCGCAGACGCAGACAACACAGTTCACGGTTCATGAAATTAATAGTTTTTCACTTGAACATGCATGTGATGCCAAAAGCGATAGAGGGCGGCAAGGAAAAATAAATTTGTACTAGATTTATTATTTCTTCGTTCACTAACTAAGGGCACGTTAGCATCATCAGCTTTTTTCATTAAATTTTTACGTTCACAATGTGTGCGTTATTGTTTTTGAACAAAATTAAAGAAATACAGAACAAATAATGAACAACTAATAAGATACAGAACATTTATATGTTTTCGTGTACAAAATAATTAATAACGAACAACATCTTCAAACACAGAACAGTTCATTATTATAATGAAACGGGTCACCGTAAACATAAGGCGTGTTTTGTAAACTCCTTTATTATTGAATAAAAATTAGACATTGAGGTACCGTCAACCCGGGTGACTTGGGCCATTTTTCATATTAAAATGTGAATAACTTTTGCAATAATTTTTACTTGCGATTATAGGTACTATAAGGCAAGTTTTGGATTCGTGCAAAAAAAAATTTTTGAGATAACAATCAAACATGATATTACGATGATAGAGAACACCAAAAAAGTGGGTGGCAAAATTCTGTCTGTCTGTCTGTCTGTCTGTCTGTCTGTTCGGCTAAAGCCTAAACGGCTTGATCGATTTTCTTCAAACTTGGTACATAGTGGTTTTTGGTGATTCTGCCGACACGTTTTTTTCAATTTTTTTAGAACCAAAAATAACGGTACCTGTCATACATTTTTTTTTGGCAAATTTACATAATCGTATTTTTCTCAAAAACGGCTCGACAACTTTTTTAAAAAAAAATTCAATAAATTTATTTTAATAAAGGCTTTCTTTGGGTGGAAAACCATTTTTCAAAAATGGTTATTAATGGTACCTCCCAAGGAACCATTTTTTTAATTTTTGATTTTATTCAAAATGGTATGACCGATTTCAATTATTTTTTTCATACAGAAGCTTCCAAGAAATGTTAATAGTTTTGTGCACCAATATTTTTGAAAAAATATTTTTTGGATTTTTAAAAAATATTTCAAAATTATTTTTGTAAAATCAAATATTTCGAAAACGGCATCATAGATTTTTTTGAAACTCGATATTTAAGACTTTTTTAGCACTCTCTAATATATTTTTAGAAACAATTTTATATTTATGAAAAAATAACGGTACCTTCCATACAAAAGTGAAAAAACCGCAAAGGAAAATATTTTTTTGCTTGAAAACGACTCCTACGATTTTGATTAAACTTTTTTCATATACTAAAATTAGTACGATCTACCACCAAAAATTATAAAATTTTACACATAGCAACTATTAGTAGTACCTGCCATAGAACGTATTTTTTTTATTTTGAGTTTTCTCGTTATCAGCTTAACGGATTTAAATGAATTTTTTTATATACGAATTTCAGATAAGATTAAATAATATTGCATATCAAAATTTTCAAAAAAAAAAGTTTTTTGGGTTTTTAGAAAAAGTTTCACACTTTTTTTTGAAAATTCGATATCTCAAAAACGGGTTGACAATTTTTTTTTTAAATTTTTTTTTATATACACATAAATATATAGTTTAAATTTGCATACCAAAATTTGTTCTTAAAAATGTTTGAAGAAATTTATATACATATAAAAAATTAATTTAAAAAAAAACCGCTCCAACGATTTTAAAATTTTTTTTCCCATACAATCATATTCCATCATGAATTATTAAGATGGTAACTTTTTTTTCACCTCAAACTATCAAAAGAGTTGTTTTAGCTAATTTAAATGTCGTATTTCATGCTTCTCTACATTTTTCTCTCATAATTTCCATGTTTGTATATACGATTTTCTTAAACTCGCAGTGTCTTGAACATAAGAGCAAGTACGTGCGACCCAGTCGTGCATTTTATTTTTATTAAATTTAGGTATGTATTAACTATTATCATTTAACTATTTCGGGATTATCGTAAGTTTAGAAAATCTATTCGCATTTTGTCTTGAACACAAACAGTTTGCCAGTTTAAGGCAAATTTTTAATATTTTATAATTACAATTCGATTAAATGAATGTTATCTGCATTTTTCACGCGACACTCAATACTTCTTTTTTCGATGATAGAAATGTGGTTTTAGGTTTTTTCATCCTTTAGCTGCTTTCAAAGCAGTTCTATATGCATAGACTCTTTTGTTTGTCAACTGCCAAAAGATGTATGAATAACGACGAATGAAAAAAGAGTTAATTTTCTGGCCACATATTCACATTGCACAATGCGCATTGCACATGCTACTCTCAATTGTGCCAGTGCCGTATTGTTATAGTACCTATGATGTTTTAAAATGTTCCGAAAACGGAGTTTAAACAAAAAAAAAAAACGGCCAAGGGTGTACTACAAACTAAAAATTATAATTTTCTCGTTTTCGCTTTGTTTTGGATATTTTAATTTTTAACTAGTTCTACCTTTACCAAACTATAACAGATCTACTCAAATGAGCATTTGTAACCTGATCTAAAATTTCTATGGAGTCTGGTCAAAACAGCATAAGTCCATTTTTTTCAAAATTGAGATATGTATGCAGAACTACACACAAACCGATTCACAAGATATTCCATGGCCTTAACAACACTTCGGTTTTGATTTATATGTATTATGTTTGGCCAAAACGACACAACTCCACTTCTGTTGTTTTAACCGGACAAAGATTTTCAGTTTTTCAAATAAAAATCTGGTCAATATAACATAACTCCATCGCTTCTATTTCGTAAGTATAATTAAATGCTTGCTGTTTAGTAACGACGACGCACGGTTTATTTTCAAAAACCAATCGTCTTGTTACAAAGGCGAGCCAAGTTTTCCTATATGCAAAATATCTGTGAAACAAATTAGTCACGTTTACTGGTAAAAGCCTTTTAAACCTGAAATATTTAAGTTTGATAGACCTCCAAATTCTCCCCGTCTGCACCTCTTCAAATGCATCTACACAAAAAGCCAATGCGGGGATTTTGGGGGACTTTGGATATGTTATAGAGGTTGCAATTCTGCATCGATTCCAATTTTAATATTGCATGAATTAATTTTTTCAACCTCGGAACCTATTTTTCCTGGCCTATTGTAGCTTTTTTTTTAAACAAGAAAAAAAGTTTATTATTTTTTTACGAATTTTATCAATTAGGAACTTCTGTTTAGAATTTCATCAACCTGAAGCCATTGTTTGTTATCAAGATATTCGAAACGTAAACCAATTTCCAACAATTTTTGGTAAAGTTTCTTGTAGCTTTTTTCGCTTTTGAAAAAAACAGCTTAAAAAATATTTTAAAAATTCAAATCAATTGAATTTATCAAGGATTATTTTTTTTAAAACAGCTTTTCTAAAGAAATGATTTAGGTTTTTTGAGTGCAATTTTATATATATATAAAATCTAAGCGTATATATCAAATACGCTTAAAAAAATATATCGTAAAATTTTAAAATATTTGTTCTTATAATAAATTAAAAAATCAGTTTTATAGTATAACATACCTACTTTGTATTTTGTCTCCCTGAACATGAAATATACCTTTAATGTTCTAGTTAAAACGCTTTATACTTTGGATCAATAACTTTTGTCATAAAAAGACATATAAACTTAAATTATCGTGGAAACGCATACACTTATAAACAAATAAGTAACCTCATTATTAACACCTTCTTCAAACCAATTTTTCTTATCCTTTACGCAAAAACATTTTGTAAGGAGTATATGAACAAAGAAAGCCCTAGTCCTAAATTTAATTGGCATTGCATAAGGGCAATCTTACGTATTTACTTACCTTCATGTGACCTTTTCTATACTACAGCTCTAACATAATCTTCATATTGAGGGTATTTTCGGCTTTTCATTCATTCTATTTAAAAATTGAAATGTTTCTATGTATACAAACCATTTCTTATGATGAGTTGACCTACATAATGTAAATGCCAGTACACTATGGCGTATGTGGAATCTATTTTTTTTAATTTTTGTTTTTAGTAGAAGACTCCACCATATCACCATGTTGCTGCCCTCATTGAGGTAGCAAATGAGAGGTATACCGTTTTCAAGGTTGTGCCCGTGCATATAGGTCATTTTCAACTCGTATGGTAGGTTCTAGGGACATGAGAAAAATATAATGGTAAAAGATAAAGGTCAAGAATATGTTTTTTAAACAAAAAATAATAGAGAGTTGAGTCTTTTGTAATTAATAGATTTTATAAATATGGGAAAGTCTTACATAATATCATCGGTCTTGGTTCAAAGATTAAAGCGCAGAAAAAAAAAGTTCCAGAAAATGAGAGTGAAATGCATTTTTTTTATCCAAAAAGGCCCATTTTGCACTGTATTTATAAAGACATTGTAAGACATGCCCGGGAACTTTGTTTCAAAAATTACAGAACGTCACTTTTGAGTTTCAAAAAGTATTAGACTAAGAGCCCACAGCAGATTTTGGGTGTGATTGATAGCAAAAAAAGAAGTATAGACGTCGAAAGCTTCATTAAAGGCTATTCAAAAAATCAAGGTCTTGCAGTCCACAACTGGGGCCTTTGCGAAAAAAAGTGCATCGAAAAAAAAAATATGAATGCAACTTCGAGGATACTCGTGTTAGCGGAAATTGGTTTTCACCCCTCCCTATATAAGCTCCGCGGATCCCATATCACGGAATCTGAGATCATTTGAGTATTTAATTCGCCCTGCCAGACTGTTTAAAAAAACCGTTTTTCACTTACATACATATGTATGTACATACATACATAGAATTTTGATTTTTTAAAACGGTTCAGTAGAGCGAACTAAACACTCAATTGGTCTCAGATTCCGTGATATGTGATCCGAGGAGCTTATCTAGGGAGGAGTGAAAACCAATTTCGGCTAAAACGATTATCTTAGAAGTTGCATTCATATTTTTTTTTTCGATGCACTGTTTCTCGCAAAGGCCCCAGTTGTGGACTGCAAGACCTTGATTTTTTGAATCGCCTTTAATGAAGCTTTCGACGCCTATACTTCTTTTTTGCTATCACTCACACCCAAAATCTGCTGTGGGCTCTTAGTCTAATACTTTTTGAAACTCAAAAATGACGTTCTGTAATTTTTGAAACAAAGTTCCCGGGCATGTCTTACAATGTCTTTATAAATACAGTGCAAAATGGGACTTTTTGGATAAAAAAAATGCATTTCACTCTAATTTTCGGGAACTTTTTTTCTGTGCTTTGACCTTTGAACCAAGTTTTACCTTTGAGCCGACGATATATAGAAATTTTAGAATATAAACCTGGATTTATGCAATTCGTTGTTGATAACTTGACTGATTGAAAAAGATTCTATATAAAAAAGTCCATTTTGTAGCTACCATAAGTAAGTACCATTTTGTAGTACTATAGTTTTTGGAATAATAGAGTGTTCAAGTTTGGTAGACTTTTACATTGTTAAATTGAGACAAAATAAGAAGAAATAAGTTGAATTGTCTAAAACGTACATAACTATGAAAATATCTTTAAAGCTTGCCTAAATTTCGATTAAATCAAATAAAAGAGCATTCATTTGAACTTGTAAAATGTGCATTCTTGTGTTCACTTGATCTCTTCTTTCAACAATCTGGTTTTGACTGCTTTTCAAGATCATTGTCATGTATAATATTTATAATTCAACAAACCCAAACAAACTACACAATTAATTCAGAACGAGCAAATAAATATATTATTTAAAAAACATTCATATATTATTAATACTTTAGGATATTGTCATATTAAATAATGTCCATTGTTCGGTGGTTGACCGCAGTTAAGTCAAGTCAGTCATGATGAAATTTCACAAATGTCTTGTGTGTCATGTGTCTTTCTTATTTTTATTATTGCTCTCGTTTTCGATGCATATTAAATGAAAGTGAATCACTTCTTATTATTTTAATTTAAATTGCAAAACTTTTAATTTGCAGATGTTTGTTCTTCAATTGAAACTTCTATTGCACATTTAGCTACGAATATTAAGTTTAAAAGATATTACTAAATTTTTAAATAATCATGCGTTATGGAAACACGACACACACTTCACACCATGCCTAACTGTGGCAATTTTATTGCCTTAGGTTCAATCATATTCATACACCGCAGCTCAGCATCTAGATACACATGGCATAAGCCAAGCGCACAAGTTGAGTTGATAGCATGTATGTATGGTATGTGCCTCTATTTAAAAAACCATGTGAGATATATTTTACACATTTGTAGAACGTAGCCTGGCTTTAGATTGAACTGTTTTCACCGAGCCGAGTTGATTTTTTTTGTCGCAGAATATTATAATTAGAAGACAACGACACCGGCGTGTATGATACACTGTATACAAATGACTGCATCTCTGATCCGGCTAAAGTGGTTGGCCTACAAAGAGCTACTTAACTATCGTACAAGAGTGAATTAACTGCAGCGGCCATTAATTAGATGACTAGGATGGCAGATTTAAGGGGGCGCCACAGTGTGACATTTCGCTGATTTAGCGGGATTAAATTAATAACGCACAGGAATAAATGTTTTTATTCATTTTTTTTTGCTTATTTTTATTAAAATTGTTTATAGAAAAGAATGTAATAAATTATTTAAACATATTTATAAAATTTTTGACAAAAAACAACATAAAAGAACTGACAATTTGCACGTTTTTTACTCGTTTGGTATGTCTAGCAATTGGAGCACTTCATTTTCAATTAAACTTTTTTTTTTTTTTGGGATGCATCTTATGCTTGCCAAAAATGGATCTGATGAAATTAACAACCTGTTTAGAAGATCTATTCGCGAAGTTTTTCGGGTGAAAAGTTCTCTAAATTTTCTATTTTCCTTATTCCTGGCTTCTTGAGCTTCCTCCAAAAGTTGGCCGATTGGAAGAATGCAAGTGGCAATTATTTGTTTTCCATGAAACAAGACCTTGTGCACACTAACTGGCATATAATACCAGCCATATTTTTTTTAGATAAAGTTCCCTTGTTTCTGATGCGAATCTCTCGAAGGCATTTAATTCAATTGGGAACCCAGACCCAAGAGCTTCTAAAATGACATGAAACTTTTTGATAATTGCTATGTCAATACCTGTAATTTCGGCAGTTTTTACTTCATCCCTGAAGAATCGTCTAGCCGTGTTCCCATCATTCGTATTGCCTGACTGTTGAGTGGACATATCAACCAATAAACCAGTTTCACTTCTGAATCTCTCTAGAATTACTTTTTTTCTGGCTTTGACCTTTTCTTTAGCATCTTGGTCTCTTACCTGCCAAACTTTTACATCCAGTCTATACGCAATGTGAAGTACACATTCCATAAATCGGATCCAAGAGTGAAGAGGACTTAATCCGAAGGACATTGCTAGTTGGTCCACAGACTTCCTCGAAAGATTGGCTGGGTTGTTCATTTCGGAAGGTTTTGCAGCGCAAATGTAACAGGTTTGTGTTGAAGACGTAACAGATGACAAAGCAGTACATATTTTGCCATCGATCATGGTAAGTAAGAAAACTGGCTTGACTGAGATATGCAAGCTGTCCTGGTTTATCTCAATAGGCAATATGGTGTCAATTTGCTGTTAAATTGAATCTACTTCACGTTTGATCAATTCGGTTGATTCTCTTGCAAAACACAATTTAATAGGCCTGCAGTACCTTGTTGATGATGGGGCTGGGTTTTGCCAAAGTACTTTTTTCGTTTCTTGTAAGAAAAACATTTGGATGGGCACCATCGAGACACTGAAAAGATTTTCATCGAAATGATCACCTGATGAAAATTTTTGTTTGTATGCCTTTTGTTGAGCACCATCACAGCCCCATTTTATTATCAGGGATATTTCTTTTAAACCTGTTTTAAAATCATCAATAGAATTTAACACGTCTTTTTGAGCTAAACATATACGCTCAACACTATGATTCAGTAAGCCTTGTAAACCACATTCAGCAGAGGATTCGCTTACAGTTCTGCTATCTGGATAGCACTTTGTTTTAGCCTCTTTAATTTTGTGGTAAGAGGGTAGTAAATTGGAAACATTTTTATTTATTTTCTGGCGTATTATGTCATATTGATGAGTGGATAGCTATGCGTCTGTTATCATTGCTAAAGCTTCATCTGCAGACATTTATATGCAGCCAGAAGTATTAGTTTCCAGTGTTTTTCTCACAATTGAACCTTATTAATGATACAAAATGACAACAAAATAATTTGACTTAAATTTTAATAAAAACAAACCTCTTTTTGGAGAACATATTGACAATTTCTTAATTGCAATAGCAGTATTTCTTTTCCCTGTCCTCCTAAGGTTTAGTTCATTCGCAGTTGATATTTCCTTAGCGCTAAACGAATCTAAAAGGTTTTGTACTTTTCTCTTCTTGCTTTTTTCACAGCGTTCATCAAAACTTTTTCTTGGTCTTCCTACCTTTTTTACACGAGATGAAGAAGGAATTTCATCTAAAACTGTTTGTGGGAGTGTTAGGGTTTCGTTTAACCACGAACAATTAGTGCTTTCAAAGCGATCTCGATGGCGACCACTTTTGGCCATCTTATCGTCAAACCTCAAGCATAAGTTTCTTAAGGTTATTTTTATTAATTTAATTGCATCCTCAGAAAACGTAGTATTATTAAAGCAGCTCATAAAAAAAGAAAAAACTGCATCAAAGCGCTTAATTTTGATCTTAGAAATCCAAACATCATAAATTTGTTTTTTCGTAATTTCAGTAAACATCCTAAAAAATTAAAAATTTAGTATGGGTGTCGCACCTGTGCGCAAAAAGTCAAAACACTTTTTGGTTACCAACATACATGGCTTTACAACAAATAGGGTCTTCAACTTAAATAACACTGAATAACTATACTTTTGCTCTAATGAATGCGTAAAATCGCATAAATTTATCAATATTTTTTGTTTTCTCCCCTCTTTAATTTAATTAAAAGTACCCAATGTCCAAAATTAACTTACCTTACTATTTATTGAGATTATATTAATTAATTAAAAATAAAACTTCAATTAAAATCACGCGATCCACTTGAAAAAAAAATGTGCAACACTTGCTCTCACACCTAACCTTCTTATGAGTAATTGAACACAACTTGAACTTTGAGATCATTTTTTTTTTGCCGCACTTGGTTCTAACATAAAAATTTGGTCACGGTCATTAAGTGGGAGATGTAAGCTGCAAGAAAAACCGGTTTTTGTTTCCATTCGTGCAAGTCGATTTTTGAATTAAATCCCGCTAAATAGGGAAATTGTCACACTGTGGGGCGTCTAGTTTTAGAAAACGAAATCACGATTAAAATTATTAATCGAAAATCAATTCATCACCAAAATTGGACTTCTCGTTTTTTGAACTAACTGAAACAAGCTGTTGGCTGTCTATTTTGAAATAGATAATTTAACAACACAAACTCTTTAATCATAAGTCATAACTGATAGACAAAATGTCTCTCAAAAGAGGCTGTTACTCTGAAAGTGGTCAGACATTATGTATGAACACATTTAATTCGGCTATATCTAAATTCTTAAATTGACATCGAAAACATGAATTTTAAAAAGAGAGGCAAATTCTATATGTTTGTATACAAAAATATTTGTGCATACAAAAACTATTGTTTTCCATTTTTAGGCTTATAATGTACCTACCTATTAATTAATGTTAAATTAATGACTCAATGGGTACCTTAGGCCAATGCTAACATTTTTCGGAATAAATATAACATAATATTATGCACAGAATAGGTGGAAATTTGTTTTTGAATTTTTTTTATTTTTTTGTGCATGGAGCTGTAAACTGTGTTTAAAAATCTGTCTAACAAATCAGCAGTGAAAAGTTATGAGATTATAAAGTACGCCAAGTTCTATGATTATGAATGTTTTATATACAGTATTTTTAGAAGAGAAATGTCAAAATAACTTAAGTAAGTAGGATTTGTTACTTTGTGATTAAAATTTGGCAGGTTTAAATATGATACATAACTAAATATAAATTTAATGGATATCATAAAAAGTGTATTGGTACCTAACTGGCATAAGCCAGATGTACCTCTTGCAAGTAAAGTTAACAATTTGCGCCCCCCCTCATTCATTCCATAATCGTGCTCTTAAATAAAAAGTGGGTATGTAATCTAAGAATGTGAGTTAAGAATTCAAAATTGTCAAGTATGTATTTTTTTAGGAGGGGGCAAAACTTCCCGGGAGGAAATCATGGACTCTAACAGAATGATAAGTAATTGTAAAGAGCTCAGTGAGAACATTAAAATTATGTTGGTAGTATTAATGTGAATTCACGCACATCCATCACATTCCTTAGACTTTATAGTATTTGGAACGATAAATAAGTCTGTATTTTTCTGAGCATTAATTTTCGAAAATTATTCCGGGCCTATGTATGTATGTAGGTGGCATAGTTGACCTATCATTTCATTCAAATCTTCTTGAACGAGTGTTGAGGTTTCTTTCAAAAATAAAAATTTTATTTGAATACAATATAGTTAAAATTATTATTATTAAAAAATAAAAAAAACATACGCCCCAGATCTAGAAGTATCCATTTTTATGCTGCGCAAAAAAATACGATAAATAATATAACTTTTATTCACACGCTGAATGATTCTAATCTGATTAGAACAGGAACTTAAACTCAAATGACCTTAACATCTGAAAAAAAACCGCTAATCCATTAAAAACTGGAATGTAAACAATGCAAAAATAGGTCATTACATATTTCTAACATAAGCCTTAAGCAGCATTTTTTCTTCATATAACTTACTTGATTTTTTTTTTGTCCACTGGTCAACGCACTGTGAGAAGCCGCGCCACCGCACTATGGCACCTTTTTGCAAAAGTGCTTGCAAAATTCCATTTTCGTGTGTGCTTAAAATCCAAAACTATTTTTGACTGGATTAAGAAATATAGGAAGCTTCAAAAGCCAAAAGTAATTTTAAAATCGGTCAAAGGATTCGTATGATACAGGTAGGCAAAGTGTCCTTATTTTTAAAATCAAAGAAAAAATATTTGCTTTGCAAAAATTTTCAGAGTTTCCGCGTTAAATTCTAAAAACCTTGTTTAAAAATTATGTTTTTTTTATTTGAGCTTGTAAAAAGGACCATTTGCGCAAAATTTTAAGATTTTCGAAAAGCTATTTTTGACTCAATTTTTACTTGCGATATAGGTAGGTACTATAGGGCAAGTTTTGGATTCGTGTAAGAAAAAATTTCGAGATAACAATCAAACACTTAAGGTTTTTTTGTAACTCTCCAGAGGGTAAATTGAAATTTTTTTTTAGCTCCAAAAATAACGGTACTTGCCATACAACCGTTAAGGAAAAGCTTATTTATCACAAAAACGACTCCAACGATTTTGATAAAAAAAAAATCAGTGTATTATTGTAGATATGATGTACCTTTTAGTAAGAAAAATAATCAGCAAAAACATTTATTAACGATTTTTAAAAAAAGATTCAATTTTTTTTTCAAAATTCAATATTTCAAAAATGGGTTGATGAATTGTTTTGAAATTCCAGTTTTAAATGTATATTAATATATACTCAAAATTGAAATACCAAATTTTTTTTTGAAAAATGTTACAAAAATTTTATATATAAGAAATTAATTTTTAAGAAAACGGCTCCAACGATTTAATTTTTTTTACATATATTCATATTTGTTCAAGTAATCAAATAGCATACTTTTTTTTGAGCTCTAAGTTATTTATCACACTGTTTATACAATTAAAAGAACGATTTAAATGCTTTTTTTTGTTTTTTTCTTTAATTACTTGAATATTTTTTAAAGTTCTTAAGTCCCACACAACTTGAACATAAGAGCAAGTACGTGCGATCCAGTCGTGCATTTTATTTGAGTCTGAGTTGAGCTAAGAGTTAAGAGTGCTTGGCCTAATATTAACGGAAATTTAATTTTTGAATATTTCTGAAACATTTAGTAACAAATCAAGCTGCAAGTTTTTGCATATTTGCTGAAAGAAATTTTATTAAAAAAAAAAAGTTTTTTTTCTAGAATAGGTGGGACATTACCTCTCAAAAAAGACCCTCAGACCATGGATATTTGAATGTTCGTTTTTTGATTCTTGGTTCCGATAGTTAATCAAACATTTTCACCAACTTTCATCAACGTACCAGTTTTGGGAGCGGTTTCATTGTAGTAGTTCAAAATGTTTGTAATTCATTGAAAGAAAAACCCTTTCACTATAAATATTTTTGTAGACTCTTTTGATTCTTGTTGCTTATGGCAAATGAAATATGTGGACCAAGTTTCGTGTCAATGCTGTTAGAATTTGGTAATATTTTACGTGTTTCACTAATAATTCGGTCATCATTTATGAAGAAGGCTATAACTTTTTAGAAGGTAGTTGTATCGAATTCATTCTGATTTATTAAGATTGGGCATTAAAAAATACCCTTAAAACATGTGTCATATGCTTATATTGTATATTCATGCGTGAGCCAAGGACGGACCATGCTCAATCAAGGAAAAAATTAGTTCATCATGGAGTACCTCATGGCATGATGGTTAGTGCGTATGACTGTCATGCCGAATGTGTGGGTTCGATTCCCAGCCGTGCCACCTAAAAACAGAAATGTTTTTTTCGAGGTACTGCCTCTTGCGAGGAACTGACAAATCCTCCAAGAGTATACTTGTAATGAAAAAGTGATTCCCATTTAGCCGTTCGGACTCGGCAAAAAACTGTAGGTCCCCTCAATTCCTGCAAACAAACACGCACACAGGAATGGTTGTGAGTTGTAAGTCACTAGGCCCTGGTTCTCCACGAGCTGTTGCGCCACCCAATTTATTTATTATGCTTATATTATTCCAAGATAAATATTTAAGTTTGTTAATCTTTCATATCCCCCCTCCCGAGCACTTTGAAAGTAGCTTTTTAAAAAAACCAAAGTAGGTTTTCAATCAACTCTGGACACCATCTTTCAATTTTATTAATAAAAATATTTTTCTAAGTTTTATTGGCGTTTCAAATTTTGTTTCCAGAACCACTTTTTTCCACCCCCTTTATGCAAGGGGAGGGGTGGGAAAAAAACAATAATGTGGTCCTATGTTTTCAAGGATGCTGAATCCAACGGGAGTTCTCGGGTCATCGTCCGACCCTTGGTTTTCGATTTATAAGCAACATTTCGGAATTGTGGCAACCCTTCTCTTATCCTTCTGACAGTGTTGCCACCTTAGTAACACTTCTTAAAAATAAAATTAGGACATGAACTATTAGTGTACTAAAGCTCAACCCGTCAGGTCGAAATGAAAGGTATGCCCTCATATCGTGCACTAACGGCCCTACTAACCCGTGCACGATGAGCTTAAACAAAAGCTTGAAATACTCAAACTAGGAAATCCCATACAAATGCTTCGCTTGATTGAAAACCTAACCTAGCAACAAATTGATAAGAAATTTATTGTTATCTTGGCGAATTTACAGAGACAAAATTATATAAAATACTAAGAGGCTTAAATACTTTACATAAAGTACCTACATTTGTAATTCAAGTTGGAATTAAATATCCACATTCGACAACCAATATTGCAAAATATAATTTCAAATCTCCTTTCCAATTTGGCTATCTTACTCAATAATTCACATTTGAGGTATTGATTGGTTTGCAAATTTTACAATCCAACATATTTGTCAACATTGCTAAATCTTAAATCAACTAAATTCATTTGCTTGCATATAAAGACTGTAATGAATTTGGACACTATATACGAACGAAATAAACAACCTTATCCCCAAACAGTGAATTCCTCGGC
Organism: Dasysyrphus tricinctus; assembly: GCA_963921185.1. Classification (NCBI taxonomy): domain Eukaryota; kingdom Metazoa; phylum Arthropoda; class Insecta; order Diptera; family Syrphidae; genus Dasysyrphus; species Dasysyrphus tricinctus. Next base: position 61,715,093 of record OY992530.1, read on the forward strand.
TTATTTGATGTCAATAGCAGTTAACAAGCAGTAGTAGATAAGCAACTTGTTGTTATTTATTTTGTTTTTTTTTTTTAGTGAATAAACCAAAATAAAACGTGACTTTGTTGACTTGCAATCCTATTTAGTACATTTCATATGAATTCTAAACAAATTCACAGCACGAATGCCCCAAAAAAAGGCAAACCTATCAATAAGCACGCACTCGCAATATGTCATCAATCGTGCCCTGACTGTAAAGCGTAATCAACTCAGGAATGCTCTTCAAGAGTCCAAGTGATAATAATGACCAAATGTGAACCGTTAATTACAAGTTGTTTTTTCCTCGTGACTATTTTTCTTCTAGACCCATGTTGCACCTTAACGGTGCGGTGGCGCGACCTAAAGTAGATGCACGTATCTATCTCTGATAAGTATCTACTTCTTAGCGAAAGAGAAAACTCTTTCTTTAATTTTTTTTTGTTCTTCAAAATATTTGTCCTAGTTTAATGGATCAATAAACGAAAGGCCCAAGCAAAACAACTTCTATACCTCTTAAGCCATCTGTAAACGTTATAGTTTGGGAGTTAGCGTTGGAAATTATAAAGTTGGCTATAAAGTTGAATAGAGTCAGGGATGTGTGATGAATATGGTAGACGAATTATGCAAATTTCAAAAATTCACTTCACTAAAAATGAAGGTTAAGCTCAAAATTTGAAATATACGGGTAATATTTGTTTAAAATATCTTTCTAAAAATATATAAATATTTTTCGTAGACCATCATTCTGCTTTATGTAGAACTATTTCTGAAACCACTATTTTGCAATTCTCGACTTTCAAAAGTTCATATCTCGATTTGCAATGTTTTAAATTTTGTTTACATAATTATTAAATGATTTTCTTATATTTCAAAAATCTTCCGATCACAAAAGAACAAATATTTCTATTATTTTTCGTTTGGAAAATAGATTCTAGATTATTTACCCTCATTACTGAAATTTCGAATTTCAAAAAATCACGTAGTTTATAATTTTTAAATAAATTTTATATTTTTGTATATTTTTAAGGCTTACCATCTAAGCTGGGGCAGATAATTGAAAAACCCAAAAACTTGAGAATATGCTTGCTTTTTCAGCTACTGCCTACAAAACTGTATAACACTCATCTGGTACCTTTGTAGGTCGTCCTATGGTGGGATCTTCCACTATAACGAAATAGTGTAAGAATCTTTTTTGTGTAGAATTCTATGCAAACAATTTAAACCAGCTAGATTTTTGAAAAAAAAAAAAAATGTTATCTAGATATGTATTTCCAAAAATATTTGTTTGTCATTGTTTGATTACGGTCAAAATCAAAAGTACCTAAGTCAAATTTTGAAACGCTATAACTTTTAGACATCATTAATAGCTCATTATTAAGATAATAAGACTGTCTGAAAGTTTCTGGTTCCTCAATTATTCGTTTAAAATTATATTCCAAAGAGTTATTAGAAAACAAATTAACAGCTCACACCCTTTTTTGAAAAAAACGGCCTTTTCCTTACCCATTTCACCCAACAAAATTTATTTTATAATAAGGATATGAACCCGAATACAAATTGTACAAAAAATGTTGTCCATCGATAAATGAAGTTTTGATATTAAAATTTTCAACTAAACTGGCCATGAAGATACAGTAAAACAGAGCTCTCCATCACCACGGGGAAACCCCAAGGCTTTGTTTGAAAACCATGAACCCACCCTAACCAGCAAATTCTGTGTTTTTTGACACCACTTAACTCACCCCGAAGTAGATCTAGGTTTCTTGATGGGTCGAGTTGGGGTAATGAATAAATTGTCAAAGTGGCATGAACATTTTTTTGAGGATTTTTATAGCAATTCAAGTAATACACATATTTACTTTAATAATAACAAATAGACGTAGAAAATAGAATATATGGTTTGTTTCTATTAATTTTCAAAGAAAATGTTGATTCTTACTTATTTCACAATTGAAGACCTGTTGGTGATTTTTGAAAACTGAAAAACACAGTTTTTTTTTTTATAATTCTTTTGGTGTTCAAGAGAACCTGGGTCAACTCTTGGTAAACTTCAACGAATGCAATCTAAATGAAAAATTCCTTACGCACACATCAAGTACTCTGAATCTCGTGACCCCTATATCTAGGGGGCCCGTATTATTTATACGGTTGCTGGATTTTATTTTAAGAGTCATTTATGTTTTCATTCGTGTGACAAATTTATTTGTCAGTACCGTGGTAGTATTTTCTAAGCATGTTATATAACATATTTTTGGTTGATTATTAGAAATTTAATTTTAACAGCATAAGTTAAAATTTGTATGGAATTATTTTTCTCATAAGCATTGAAAAGTGAGGTGATATAAACAGTCTAAATGTCAGTACCGTGGATATCATTAACGTGGCATTTAAATCCTTATGGAACTTTAATCACATAATTTCTTTAAATAAAAGTTATGTTCCTTAACTTTGAATTTCTGTGATTTTCTGTGCATTTCTGCACATTTTAGTCCAAAGTTGTGTCAAAGTTCATATAAAAAAAAAAATCGACAAAAGTTTGGACTAAAAATCAAAGAAACCCAAAGTAAAGGATCAGACCTGATATGTATTTTCTGACAATTATATGTATATAAAAACAAAATTTGAAAAAAAATTGTCAACCCGTTTTTGAGATATCAAATTTTCAAAAAAAAAAAATTGAAACTTTTTTTAAAAATCCACAAAATTTTGTTTTGAAAATGTTGATATGCAATATTATTTAATCTTATCTGAAATTTGTATATAAAAAATTCATCTAAATCCGTTTAGCCGATAACGAGAAAATTCAAAAGAAAAAAATACGTTCTATGACAGGTACCATTAAAAGTTGCTAAGTGTAAAATTTTATAATTTTTGGTAGTAGATCGTACTAATTTTAGTATATGAAAAAAGTTTAATCAAAATCGTAGGAGTCATTTTTGAGAAAAAAATATTTTCCTTTGCGGTTTTTTAACTTTTGTATGAAAGGTACCGTTATTTTTTCATAAAGGTTAAATTTTTTTTCAAAAAATATTTTAGAGAGTACTAAAAACCTCTTTAGTATCGAGTTTCAAGAAAAACAATCGTGTCGTTTTCGAAATATTTGATTTTACAAAAAAAAATTTAAAACATTTTTTAAAAATCCAAAAAATATTTTTCATAAATTTTGGTATAGAAAACTATTTATATTTTTTAGAAGCTTCTGTTTAAAAAAAATAATTTAAATCGGTTGAACCATTTTGAAGAAAATCAAAAATTAAAAAAAATGGTTCTTTGGGAGGTACCATTAATAACCATTTTTGAAAAAAAAAAAAATCCCACCAAAGGAAGCCTTTACTAAAATAAATTTACTGAAAAAAAGCGATTATGTAAAATTGATTAAAAAAATTGTATGGCAGGTACCGTTATTTTAGGTTCTAAAAAAAGTCAAAAAAACGTGTCGGCAGAATCACCAAAAACCACTATGTACCAGGTTTGAAGAAAATCGATTGAGCCGTTTAGGCTGTAGACGAACAGACAGACAGACAGAATTGTGCCACCCACTTTTTTGGTGTTCTCTATCGTCATGTTTGATTGTTATCTCAAAAAAATTTTTTCTCCACGAATCCAAAACTTGCCTTATAGTACCTATGTAGGTATGTATGTATATCGCAAGTAAAAAATTTTTATATACAAAAATGTATCTAAATCCTTTTAGCCGATAATGAAAAAAATTCAGAATTAAAATGACAGGTACTATTAATAGTTGCTAAGTGTAAAATTTTGTAGTTATTGGTAGTAGATCGTAATAATTTAAGTATACGGAAAAAACTTAATCAAAATCGTAGGAGTCATTTTTGAGAAAAAAAAATATTCTCCATTGCGGTTTTTTAACTTTTGTATGGAAGGTACCGTTATTTTTTCATATAAATGTAAATTTTTTTCTAAAAATATTTTAGGGAGTACCTACTTAAAAATTCGTAAGTATCGAGTTTCAAAAAATCGATTGTATCGATTTCGAAATATTTGATTAAAAAAAAAAAAAAGTTTTGAAACATTTTTAAAAATCCAAAAAATAATTTTTTGGTTGATTTTGGTACACAAAACTATTTATAGTCTTTAGTCTTTCCGTTTTGAAGAAAATCGAAAATCCAACAAATGATTCTTTGGGAGATACCATTAACAACTATTTTTTGAAAAATGGGTTTCCACTCAAATCAAGCCTTTACTAAAATTGATTTATTGAAGTTTTCTTAAGAAAATTTATGGAGACGTATTTGAGAAAAATGCGATTATTTAAAATTGCTACAGAGAGACAGAACTGTGCCACCCACTTTTATGGTGTTCTCTATCATCGTTATGTCATGTTTGATTGTTATCTCGAAATTTTTTTTTTGCACGAATCCAAAACTTGCCCTATAGTACCTACATACATATATATCGCAAGTAAAAAGGGAAGTGGAAATTTCAATAGGTGGTCGAATTACAACAGACAATCAAGAATCTCAATTAAAAAAATTTCAAAGAAAATGAGAAAAAATTACAAATAAAATAAAAAGAAAAAAGTGTCATTATCGTCTATCCGAGTTAAATAACATTTTACTACATTTTTTTTTCAAGTCGTATTTCAGACGTCAGATGATCGATGGACCAAAACAACAACAGAGTGGACTCCACTAGATAACAAAAGAAGCTTTGGAAGACAATTCAAGCGGTGGAGAGACAAAATCCAAAATGTTTGTCCAAACTACTAAGGCCTTAGACCGACGAATGTTAACTTACGAGTGAATAAAGCTTGAATAAAGCCCGTATGACACTACATTTGTCTCTCATTTTTAATAAACTGAGAATGAAATTAAAGCGGAACGTACAATTTCTTATTCAAACTTTGATAGGTGTGAGTGGGTACGCACTATATCCATAAATGTAAAAATGTCACAAGAAATCTATAAAAAATGTGATTTTCAAATTAAATTTGTCAGGTTCTGGCAGCTTTTCTCGATATTTCAGAATTAAAAATGAAAAAAATTTTCAAGGTACACTCAGTTACAAAAGTAGATATTCACTGTACCCTAGAGAACACTAGGAGATGATGTATATTTTCTTTTGGGACACATTGTAAATATGGAATCTAATTTAGAGAAATGCTTTCCCTTTCTTAAAAACTCTTGTTATCCCTTTTTGGCTCTGCTGACACTTTGATAGATTAAATGAGAAATACAATGAAGAAAAAATGTAGTGTCATACGGGCTTAATAATAATAAAAGATTTTTTGATTATTATGGCCTTACAAATTGATACCCTGACTAAATAAGGCCAAAAAGAACTTGTTCCCATTTAGTTATAACTTTTATTTTTTTTTTTTTTTTTTTAAAGAACCACAATTGGCACAGAATCACCCATATAACACGTTTGTTTGGAAGTGCTTGAAAACTTCGTCAAGATTGTGGTTGTAATTTGCAAACCCAACTTTGAACATTTGAACCCAAATAAATATTTAGATGAAGGTAGGTGATATGACCAGGAATGCCACTTTGCTGCAATTCTAGTAGATCAAGGTACAAACAAATCTACTGCAATTTTCTGAAAGTAATTTAAACCAAAATATGTAGTAAAACTTTTTCAAAAAGAAATTCTCTTTAAAATGTATTCAAAAATAATATTTTTTTTTCTCAAAAATAAAATCAACTGCTCTTTTTTTAAGGATAAACTGTGCAATTTTACTGTGGAGTGGCCACACTGGATAAAAAGTGCTTACGAAAGCGTTGCACAACAGCGTTCTCTCACGTATATCTTATTATTTATTTAATACAAATGTGATTTGAGTCAAAATAACCAAAAAATACTTTTATTAAATTTTTAACAACAATGAAAACGTGAGTAATCAACTGTTTGTAACGAGAGTTCTCATGTATTTTATTAATTTAGCTGGCCAATCACATTGAGACGGTCGTTAAGGACTGTCGCAAGAATCATAGAGATACACTGCGCGTCACTTGCTTCAGGCCACTATTTTCGCAATCGTTTTTTTTTATAAATACCTGTGAGAAATATTTTTCCTGCAAATGTTTGATACCTAACAGTAGGTATACAACATACTGGCCAATAAAAAGGGTAGTGTTGAAGAGGTAACTTGGAAATTCCATAGGAATTTCACTAGTTATATCCATGGCGGTCGTGAAGAACCAGGTGAGTCGAGATGCCTGAAGTGAATTTTTATGTTTTTTAAAAATTCTTAAATAAATATTTAACAAAATTTTACCCTCATCTAATACTTTCCTAAAATATTTGACAATACATAATGAGCATTTACTTTGACATTATTTAGATTTTGTGATTGATATTAAACATATGTAGACCCCGACCTTCTAATATTTTTTAGTGTTTGAGTTACCTGGTTCTTCACTACCCCCACGGATATAATATGTAAATGAACAATGAATTGCAACAAATGGTATACAAAATTGTGTCACTTGATTGAGGCCACTCGAAAAATCTTTTTAAAAATTATCAAAAATACCCAAATATTAACTTTTTTTGTTTTCAAATATTTAAGCTTGATTCACACTATAGTTCTAATACTGATACAGTCTCAGTTCGTTCTCACTACATTAAAATATTCTAAAACGAGAAACAATGTTTATATTCACACAATCGTTATCGCTCCAAAACCGATACGCTCTCGCTCCGATTTCGATTTGTTTGAAAGAATATTTTATCGAAGTGAGATCTCATTTTTCAATTTTCTATTTATTTTGATGTGACAAATCGATGACAGAAAAAATTAATTTGAAAATAATATATAAATATGGGAGCTATATCGATATCGGTATCGGAGCCGCAATATGAATACTGGGGTTAAGTATCGGAGCGAGAACGTTTTGAGAATTTATCGATATTGGCACAGTAGTGTGAATCAAGCCTTATTTATTATATTTTTTGTCAATAAATAGTGAGTATGTCCACTATGTCTTCTAATTAGGGCCTTAAGACAGTTTGAAATTGAGTCATATAGCTTTTTTTTTAAATCAAGTGAAATCTTGCTCCAGGCATCTCAGATAGATTCGATTAAGTGGTCTTTGCCTTCAAACTATCTAGAACCATAAAATACTTGATAAAGCCTGGCCTAAAAGTTTTCGATGATGTTTGAGTCTGGTGAATCCAGCTTCTTGCTATCCTGGATGTGTGGATAGGGGTGTTATCTTATTGTAAAATTCAAGGTATAAGTTGAACGATGTCTGTTATCTTTGAATATGCCCATTCTAATAGATATTTGTAACTATTTCCGTTAGTTTTTGAAGTTATAAACTCCAATTTAACTGTTCAATGATTAGTGATAGCGCCCTTACCCATAGAACCTGACGTACGACTGTGAATACTTGTCAAAATAAGTTCCTCTTCCTTTAAATTATAAAATTTAAGATTCTCTCTCACCATCGGATACGTCAACATTAAACCTTTGTTTATCCGAAGAGACAACCCATTTCCATTCGTTGCTCCAAGCAACAAGGTCCCTGGCGAAATTCACATGAAGCTCCTTGTGCCGTCGCTTTTAAACTGTGTTTTTTCCCATTTTCTCACGCTGGGTGTTATCACTGGTTTGAATTATCCTTAAAACTCTCAAAACACTGGCTAATATACCCCTCTTCATTCTCCATGCCATTCCACGGCCTGAAAACCCCAGTTCCTTCAAATCTTCTACTGTCCCTATTTCTTGTGCCATCAAAGTGTTTCCACGGAGCCCATTTGTACTTAAAATTTAAAATAAAATATATTTTTTAATCCTTTCTCAGATATTATAAACTTCTGTTAGAAAAAAATGCACAATTTTAGATTTTGCAAATCAATATTTGCAATGGCTTTAATCAAGTGACTTAAGATTTAATAACCATTTTGGGCAGTTCATTCATATTACTTGTGAAATTTCTACGGATTTTCCAAGTTACATTTTCAACGTTATCCATTTTTGCTGGCCAATATGTATTATACCTACCCACAGGTACCAAAAATGACCAGGAAAAATATTTCTCACAGGTATTTATCGAGAAAAAACGATTGCGAAAATAGTGGCCTCAAACAAGTGACGGGCAGTGTATTCTATGGAAAATTGACAGGCTCTTATGTGAATAGGCCTCGTGTTTACTGAAGTTTGTAAGTTTGTTGAAAATCTCTTCGAAGTGAATGGCCAGGTTTTCGTATAAAATGTTTTCAGTATTGTAAGTTTTTCGTATAGATTTGTATTAGTTAGAATCAAAAAAGGCAGGGGATGAGTGACCAACATGTTTAGGTTTTTATACTCAGATAGAATCTGTTCTTCCCAAAATTTGTATTTTATCTTAGCAGACGAAACGAAAACAATGTACAAAGAATACATTTTAAAAAAACTCTTAAGAATGTTACATGTTTGACTATAGTATTACCCCTACCCTATGATTATTATATAAAAAAAAAACCCTGCAATTTAGAAGATATGTTGTATTAAAAGACTCTTTTCTTACTTAAGACTCCTGTAACAGGAGATGCGTAATCTTACATAACAAATATTCTGACAATTTTTTTAGAATAAAAAAACGTTCGAATTCAATAAAAGCTTTTTATAAATACATGGCTTCACTTTTGTTAGGTTTTATCCTCCATTAGTTCTGACGAACTCTTGAACAACATCAAATTAGCGTTTAAAAAGAGTCTGTTCTGAGGAACTGAATTCCGAATTCTGATTATCATGTCCTGTGTAGTGTAACCGTTTTCATTAAAAAAACCATAGAGTTTTGTTATTTATGACGTTTTGTCGAAATGATTTTTCTTGCGAGGAACTCATAAATCCTCCAAGAGTATACATGTCATGAAAAAGTGTTTCTCGTCTAGTCGTTCGGACTCGGCAAAAAATTGTAGGTCCCTTCCATTCCTGCCAGCAAAATTATTTTTGATCGGAATAAACACCCACTGTCAAACAAAATAAAAAAAGACCTTCCTTTCGCTAAAAACACGTTAGATTTTTAAATTGTACAGACTGAAACAAAACAAATCAGTTCAATAAACTGTTAAGTGTGATAAATGTTGTTGAATAAGTTTTTCATACATTTTTGGAGGGAAAATATCATTAATTTAAAACAATAAGATTATCTTCCAAATTTACTATAAACACCGACAAAAAAAGAAGGAATAATTCCACCTTAACAAAAGATAATCTGAACCCATGGTATAAAAATACAAGGTATGTTGTATATGAGATGAAGTGTCGCCATATTTTGTTTTGTGTGACGTCATAGCGAGTGTTCACCAACACATAGCTTTAAAAAATAAATTATTTATTGTTTTACTTGAAATTTAACAAAACATAACTTCAAAACATAAATAATCTATTGTTTTACTTTGAGTTCTAATAGCAAATTGCTTCAAAATATAAACAATTTCTGTTTACTTTCTTTGCCATAAATGACAAACAATTGAGATCATTCACTCGCAATGACGTCACGAGTCAACTGCCTGAGCTGTCAAGCATACCTTGTTATTCTTATACCATGATCTGAACCAACCGTTAGCCTTAAGGTTCTCTTAGAAACATTGTGATCCAATAAAATTTCGATCTAGAATAACAACAACTCTTTGTTGTTTCCTGTACCATTGATACTTAAGAATATTTACTGATGAAAATATAAGTGAACGATATAAAATTCCTAAGCCATTATCCAAAATTCAACGCAACCTCCCAGACTATAAGCTCTGCGCCTTGCCGTTGCCAGAAAAACCGCATCAGCAACGTGAAAATTTTTTGTGTGAGAAAATTGATGGTGCATGGGATGCGGACGATGTTGATGATGATAACCGAAGAGATCAAGCAATAATCCTAGAGAGTGGCACTCGTATAATTTAATTTCACTTTTTATCACATTTCATGCTTTCACACAAGTTATCAAGCACTTCTGCATCCAGAATAGGTCGAAATTAATTTCGCACTTTGGGCTTTTAATATAAAAACGATGCCAACCTTTAGATCTTTTTTATTTATTCTTTTTTTTTTCTTTTTGCACTTGCACGTATTGATAGCGGAAAACTTGTTATAACGTAGGCTTATTATTACTCGCTTAACCTCAAACTTGAGCCTAAACCTCTGAACACCGACGAGTTGCGCGACAAACTGGCAATGGCAAGTGAATTGAGCTGGTGCTGGTGGTGCCTCTGCCTGCTGCTGATCGTTCCGTCGTCATCATGTGTCGTTCCGTATAAAAAGCAGCAACAAGGAACGATCTTTAATATTTTACTCTCCTCCATCCACATTGAGTGGAATGAAAGTATTGAGACCGGCTTCTTGATGTAAATTTTTGTTTTGAGTTGGATTTTTTTGTTTTGATTAATTCAAACCTCAATAAAAAAAAATACAAAAAAAAATATTAAGAAACGACTCAAAACCAGTGAGAGAGCATTACGATAAGACCATTTGAGATAAAACGAAAGACTTGCACATCAAGTGCATCTTAAGAAGATTGTGTTTAAGGCTTATTTAAGCTTTTAAATGCAGGTAGATGGACAAGTTTGAGAAAGAACATTTCTTTTGTTATTCCTTGAATCATTATACTCGTACTTCTGTATTTATTCAATCAATAATGTTTGACTTGCGACACATGTTAGATTTTATTCAAGCTTGACACTTACTAGGCTTGAGGATTGGCCACGAGATTTCAACAAAACTGAGACCTGACTTTACTTTGTAATCTTGATAAAAAGATGCCAATGTTGTTTGAAAAATAAAATTATCTGCGCAAAGCTGGAAACTGGCCGATTTATAGTGTGTAAAAACAAAATAAATTTCCCAAACGACTGGATCCATTTTCTTTTTTGGTAGGTAAGGTACGTGGTTTTTGGTGATTCTCCCACACTTTTTTCATTTGTTAGAACCAAAAATAACAGTGCATGATATACAATTTTTTTTTCACAATTTTACAAAATCTTATTTTACCTCAAAAATGACTCCACAACTTTTCATAAATAAAAAATAAATACAAAAAAATTAAATTAATTTCTTTACTTAAAAGTTTTTGATTGGACACCCTGTATTGGCTCTACTCCACCACTAATAAACATTGGAAATTACTATTTCGTAGATTAAGTTAAAAAATTAGGTTTCGGCTTAGTTACACAGACCCCAGACCCCCACAGGGGCAATGAGGTCCACTCCCGATGTGGGAATGAAAACCGTACTCGATCTAAGACCCCTAGATCTGTTCGTACAAGAAACTGCAGCCTACGGTGTTCTAACCTGGAAAAGGAACTCCGTAGGTCATGCGCAAACTATCAACAAATTTACGGACTACACAATACCCCGTACAGCTCAGAATCCCTCAATTTAGCCAACTCCTATAGACTCCCTGATTATAGCAGTGCCTTCCAAGCGGAGGTTTTGGCACTAAGTGAAACTCAGATAGGGGAAAATTCTGATTTTTCAGAATTTAATCTATATGGGTATAGCTTAGTGCCATTATTCTTCTCCCATTATGGTATTGCCGTCTACATAAGAAATGATGTTGCGTACCAACTCCAACCACAATATGGTTTGTGCTCAAACACAAATTTCAACTTCGTGTGGTTAAAATTCTCGGTGAATAAGCGCATCATTCATACCTGCTTCATTTATCGGAGCCCAAATTTGAACAGAAATTCAACTTTTAACGAATTTGATTCTCTGTCTGTCCTCACACTGAAATCGTCATTGCGGGCGATTTCAATGTACACAATTCTTCGTGGCTTCACTTTTCTGGCCAGACAACAACCGAAGGAAGGTATTTTGAGGTCTTTGCTGATTTAAACCAACTAACTCAGCTTGTTGACGAGCCAACTCGTATCCCTGACGTTGCAGGTCAATCCGCCACCACTTTAGACTTGTTTCTTACCTCTGACCCTGATAAATACACTATAAGTGTACTATCACCTCTAGGCACATCGGACCATTGTGTCATATCTGCTAATTTCTCGTGCCAAATCAATCGAGTTAGAGAGATAACGCCTATGACAACTGCTTGGCAATATGAGAAAGCCAATTGGGATGGTCTCAATAATTTCTTCAGGAACTTTAACTGGTCACTATGCTTCCTCGGTAGTGACGTCGACTCCAGCGCAGATATGATTACAAATTTAATTCTTCACGGTATGAGAAATTTAATTCCGAACAGGATAAAATCCATCAAACCGAAAAAGAATTCATGGTTCGATTCGAGCTGTAAAGAGGTTATCAGGGTTAGAGAAGTAAGTTTCCGAAGATACAAAGCCAACTCCACTGAGGAAAACCGGAAGAAGTTCAAACAAGCTCGAAAGACCTGTAACTTTCATATTCGAAGAACCAAATTTTTCCATGATCAGAAATTAAGACAAAAAAATACTACAACGTCCCAAAGGTAGTACAAATTTCTGGTCATTTGCATTTGTCGTCTTCGGTTCCAATGCTCGTCTTCAATGATACTCCTGCTGTCAGCTCACTAGAAAAAGCCAATTTACTTGCAGCACAGTTTGCTGTTAATTCGACGCTGCCAGAGAGTGTCATGACTCCGCCGGTCCGCCTGTACTAGAGAGCGGTAATGATTTTATGGGACAAGTCTTCCTTCGCACTCGTTCAGAAGCTAGAGTTCTAAAAGATCTTGATGTACACAAATCCGCTGGCCCGGAAAGTATCCCTCCAATCGTTCTGAAGAGGTGTTCTTCAACGCTGGCAAAGCCACTGCGTAAGCTTTTCCATCTGTCCTACTATACTGGTCTCTTTCCGAGTGGATGGAAAACAGCATTTTTCCAGCCTGTCCCTAAAAAAGGGTGAATCTTCGTCTCCCTCCAACTATCGACCAATTGCACTTACGTCCCTTCCCTTCTTTCTAAGGACATGGAAACGCTGAATAATTATCAGCTTAAGAAATATCTTGAAGAACGGAAGCTTCTTAATGACCGGCAGTACGGCTTTCGTAGCAATAGGTCCACTGGTGATCTGATGGTATATCTCACCGAGCAGTGGAACAAATCTTTACATCGTTTTGGAGAAAGTAAGATTGTTGCACTTGATATTTCAAAAGCGTTTGATAGAGTTTGGCACCAAGCTCTCTTATCGAAAATGCGTGCGTTTGGTTTTGATGAATCTCTTCTTCGTTGGATTAGAAATTATCTTTCGGACCGTTCAATACAAGATGCACTGGATGGTTTCAAGTCTGATATTCATAAAATAAATGCTTGTGTGCCCCAGGGCTCCGTTTTTCTCCGACTCTCTTTCTCATTTTCATTAATGATCTCTTGTCTGAAACTTCTAGTCCATTAAATTGTTTTGCTGATGACAGCACCCTCAGCTTTTCGTATTCGTTTCTTGATTCACATCCTTTTCCTTCGGATGTGGAACTTGAACGGCAGCGTATGATAAGCTCATTAAATTCTGATCTTGAAAGCATTGGTCAGTGGGAAATAAGAAACCGTGTAGAGTTTAATGCTTCAAAAACACAATGCTGTTTGCTGTCTCTAAAGCAGAACCCATCCCCAATGCCACTATCTATGAGTGGTACTTGCATCGATGAAACTGAACTGAAACTGAACAGCTTTCAGTTCTGGGTATGGGCATCTCAGATCACCTTCTGTGGAATGAACACATATTCAATGTCACCAAAAACACTTCGAAGTGTTTAGGTTTTCTTCGACGATGCAAGAAATGTTTCTCCCCTTCTGATCTGGCTGTAATCTACAAAGCCTTCATTCGTCCAAAGCTTGAATATAATTCTCATATTAGTGAAATAGCCAGCTGCATTCCTCCCCTAAAACAATTCCACCGTAATACTCGCACTTCCAGGAATGCGCATCAGTTTACTCTTGAGCCCAATTTCGGACGTATTGTAAAGTACAGAGATTCTTTTTTCAGCCGAACAACACGAATGTGGAATGCTTTGCCTGGCTCTATTTTTCCCTTCCATTTTGATATTCAGAACTTCAAAACTAATGTGCATCGGTATCTCCTTTCAAATCCTTCCCTATTTTCCTAACGCTCGCACTGTGTTCAATCAATTTAAGGGTAGTCACAACCCATTTAGTGCGCGTATATTCTTTAAAAAAAAAAGTGATTAAGGCTGCCGAACAGATCTCAATGCTGGCGATACCACGGGCTGATATCACCTTTTACACTGACAGCCAGGCAGCGATCAAAGCTATCTTTGCAACAGAAATAATATCCAAGCTGGTTTCATGATGTCAAGCTAAAGATTATTACCACGCAGCACAACATCAGACTCTGCTGGGCTCCTGGGTAATGTGGAATTCAAGGAAATTTGAAAGCAGGTGAACTGGCAAGGACTGGTTCATCGTTAGATCAAAGCCTAACGGACTCCGGTGTTAGAATTCCGTCCTATGTCATTTAACAGACAAATGGTAAAAATGGTAAAAAGATAGTGGAACTTACCAATGACAGATGGAACTCACTCGCAACTTATACTACTACAAAGAATTTGTGGCCTAGCTACATTACAAAAGAGATCCATGAATCTTTTAATAGGAATTATTACGGGACATAATCTCTTAGGATACCATAAGAAGAAGATGAGACTAAGTACTGATGACCTTTAAAGAGGTGCGGTGACGTAGAAGTAGAGGAGGACACCCTTCAATTCCTATGTAAATGTCCGGCACTCTGGAATATAAGGACAAAATGTTTATGTAGCTATTTCTTCAATGATCGCAGAAATCTCGAAGTCAACAGGCAATAACATCTCAAATTTAATGTACTTCATTAGCGCCTCTAAAAGGCTCGATGCTCCATAAGATTTCATAGGTTATATTTTTAAAGGGATGGTCCAATCCATCAGGGTACCACAATGGATCAACATTCATCTAGTATGACGGGAACAAGATCCACCATCAGCCCATCAACCTAACCTAACCTAACCTAACCCCAGACCCTTAGACTTTGTAAGCCCAGTAGCAAAAACAACTACTATATACTTTAATGCTTTTTTATCATAAATAAGAAGTTTGTATTTTAATTCAAAGCACGTTGTTTTCACTTCTCCCTGATAAGAAAACCTTTACAACTATTTTACCGTGGATTTAATTAATTTATTTTATTTAAGGTTCCTTTCGTAACATCAAGTGGACTTAAAATTTGCGGTAGGCAAATTACATTGCCTTAAATGGTGAGACCGACCGTGACACCGACACCAATTAAGTTTCTTTTATTTTCTTCACGCCAATATTTAACGGTGTTAATAACCTCTAACAATTACATTATCGTTGACAATAACAGTTTCCCACAAAACTTGATTTGTCTATACAGCTTTTCCACTTGACAATAGTTGGTCGGTTAAATAAGCTATCCTCTTTCTTTCGCCTTCGCTTCATTGAAGTTGAGCCATAACCAGAGGAACACAGACCGACAAGCATCACTTGGTTTTTGCATTTTTGCTTAATGTTTATGTTTATGATTCAATGGATTTCTCTTGTATTTTTATTAAAAAAAAAAAAAATATCACCCATTCACAAAAAGCCAGAAACGATTCAACAAGATATAAACATTTCTATGGCTTCGGAATCTGAATAATGTTATCCATAACTTTTTGTTGCTTTCTAGAATTACTCTGTTCTACTAAATCTTAAAGTAGGTCAACTTACATTTGTTCTCCATGCTGATTTGTATATGAGGTGGAATAGAAGCCGGACAATCCATGCAGTGATCCACGAAACGAAATTGACAAAGTGTAGGGGACATAGACTTTTAGAATTTCATAGAACTCAATTAGCAGAAGTTCACGCGCTGGATCGGTGTAGTAGTCTTTAACTCGGATTCGCATCTTCACCATAACTTCGAGAAGACTTATTCCAAAAATTTCTAAGTCTTTTGAATGAAGGGCAATCACATTGGTAGGGCTGTCGATGCTAAGACCAATTGAAACTGTTCCTTCATAAGTTTTCTTTTGGAGATCGGGATGGAGGTAGAGTTTGTATTGCCAAGGTCTTACGTGATGCGGCAAGCGATAAATTATCTTGAAAATAGAAAAAATAAAATGCAGGGTGAGCTTGAATTTGATTGAAACTTAAATATTTTGTATTGATAAATTTCTTGGGTGGTGTTAAATATTTGTGTGTGTTGTGGGGCTTCTTTGGTCTCACTTCAAGCTTGTGTTATTGTATCTTGTTAAACTTTATGTATTAGTGGGCGTTCCTATAAAAACAAAACCGAAAACAGATTTTTTTAAATTCATTGAAAGGGAAGGATATAGGGAGTCTAAAAAAGTTGCCGACCACCCGGCTGTTTAACGTTGGATATCTTGAATTTTAGTCCAGTCAAAATAGACATTTGACCTAGCCAAAATTCCGATAAGATTGAAAATTGGTATAGACCTTCCTTTTGACATAACAAATCAGCTGCGAAAAGTCCTTGTCAATCCCACACGAGCATAAAAAGTTATTGAAGGTCAAGTGTCAAAAAAAATGGTTTTTCACCCATAACTTTCAAACGGTAAATGCTATTGAAAAGTAGTATGAGTAAATTTTGAAGATCAAGCAATTTTTTACAAAAAATATTAACACACATTTTTTCGTAAGATAGATGGCTTAGGAAATAGAGCTGTTTTAGAAATGGTAAATAGACGAAAATATCGGTTTTTCGGGTATAACTCCTTAACGGTAAATAATTTGGGAAAGTGTTTCAAGTAACGTTTGTAGACCATTTGACTCTTTACAAGAAAATATTTAAAAAAAAATCCAAAAATGTACCGTTAAAAAGATATAATAATTTCAAGAATTTGGTCAAAAGCCAAAAATAACGGTTTTCTGATTATTACTCGTAAATGACGAAGTTGTTCAAAATTAATGTATGCCCCATTTGTAGACGTTAAAATATTCTGCTTAAAAGATTGTTACACTTTTTCCGTACGAGGGGTCGATTACAAGATATTGCGATTTCAAAATGGCCAAATGTCGTAAATATAGAATTTTCACGTATAACTCTTAAACGGTAAACGGTATCATAAAGTACTTTATGCAGAGTTTGTACATGATGTGGTGTTCTACAAGAAAATTTTTTTTGTTTTTTTCTAAAATGTATCAATCAATAGATATAGTTATTTTAAGAATTTGGTCAAAATTCAAAAATAACGGTTTTTTAATTTTTACTTTTAAATGGCTAAGTCATTCAAAAAAAATTTAGGTTGAGTTTGTAAGGATTGAAATGTGCGACCTAATAAAAAGTTAAATTTTGTCTCGTACGAGTGATTGGTCAAAAAATATTGCGATTTAAAAAGGGCCAAATGTCGAAAATATATGATTTTCATCCGCAACTCCTAAACGGTGAATGTTATCAAAAAGTAATTCAAGCTAAGTTTGTAGATAATGTGATACTCTACAAGAAAAAAAAATTTTTTTTTTCTAAAAAAGACATAATAAAAGATATAACTATTTTAAGTTTTTATAAAAAGTTAATAGCACTGATTTATTCCCTTTTACTCGAAAATGACGAAGTTGTCTAAAATCAATATATCCTCAGTTTAAAGACTATAAAATTGTCTACAAAATAAATCCTACCCAAGCAATAATGCACAAGGTATTGAATTTAAAAAAATGAAAAATAATCATTTTCTGCATGATATGGTGTGGAAAAGAGTGCATATCATGCAGAGGGTGATTATTTTTCATTTTTTTAAATTCAATACCTTGTGCATTATTGCTTGGGTAGGATTTATTTTGTAGACAATTTTATAGTCTTTAAACTGAGGATATATTGATTTTAGACAACTTCGTCATTTTCGAGTAAAAGGGAATAAATCAGTGCTATTAACTTTTTATAAAAACTTAAAATAGTTATATCTTTTATTATGTCTTTTTTAGAAAAAAAAAATTTTTTTTTCTTGTAGAGTATCACATTATCTACAAACTTAGCTTGAATTACTTTTTGATAACATTCACCGTTTAGGAGTTGCAGATGAAAATCCTATATTTTCGACATTTGGCCCTTTTTAAATCGCAATATTTTTTGACCAATCACTCGTACGAGACAAAATTTTACTTTTTATTAGGTCGCACATTTCAATCTTTACAAGCTCAATCTAATTTTTTTTTGAATGACTTAGCCATTTAAAAGTAAAAATTAAAAAACCGTTATTTTTGAATTTTAACCAAATTCTTAAAATAACTATATCTATTGATTGATACATTTTAGAAAAAAACAAAAAAAAAATTCTTGTAGAACACCACATCATGTACAAACTCCGCATAAAGTACTTTATGATAGCGTTTACCGTTTAAGAGTTATACGTGAAAATTCTATATTTTCGACATTTGGCCATTTTGAAATCGCAATATCTTGTAATCGACCCCTCGTACGGAAAAAGTGTAACAATCTTTTAAGCAGAATATTTTAACGTCTACAAATAGGGCATACATTAATTTTGAACAACTTCGTCATTTACGAGTAATAATCAGAAAACCGTTATTTTTGGCTTTTGACCAAATTCTTGAAATTATTATAGCCCAGTCAAATTAGTCAAAAAAAGGGCATCAAATCGCATTTTTCGATGGACAAAATTTTTTTATGGAATCTGTTTGGCTACGCCTTCTGATCATAAAAACGAGTTTTTGGGATTTTTGAGGTTAGGGAAGACCCACCATCTCGAAAAAGAGATTGGTTTTGTTTTTATGCAATAACTCGCTTGCATTATATTTTACAACAAAACGTCCTCCTACAATCTTGTAGAAGATAAAATTACCTATAAAATAAGCTATCAACGATCTCTGTAGGTGGTTTCATTTTTGAGATATAACGGACCAATGTTCCCCTATGGGTTGTGTTTTGGGGGTGGTATGACTTTTCTTGAGTTTTCTAGGTAACCGTTGATTTTTTTGGATGATGCTCTTAGAATTATTTTCAGTTCTTGTATCGACCTATAAAATGAGCCGTCGATCAATATCATCGGCCACGAATTGTGCGAGTTATCTAATTCATAGGAACACACTTTATGAGTAAGGAGAAAAACATAAATATATTTTTTTTCGAAAATGTTAATCCGGTGAATCGTTCAAAAAAACTATTACTTAAAATGTGGACACATAGTAATGATAACAATTTAACATACATGGTACGTGGAGTTGCATCCGCACCACACAGAAGGTTGTAAAGCAGCCGGGAGACTTGAGACCCCTACATTTCTTTTTGTTGAAAACTGAGTTATCTTTTTTTCAATCCAAATGTAAAAGGTATTGCATGTGGTTTCCTAGTTACTACGAAGAAAAACTTAATTGAATTTCAAATTTATTGATTGGTTTTTATTAACAGAATAATTTGAAAAAATGATAAGAAAAAGAGGTAAAGTGTGTTTTTCATTAAGTTTTCTCTGTGAAAGTATTTGAAGGGGAGATAAATAATATTAAGGCGAATATTTTGAGATTTTTGAAGGTCCTGGTAGCATTTCATCATCGCATACACCAGCTTCAAAAATCGTTTTGTTTGGTTTCATTTCATCGTTATGAAGCTGCAAGAGCAGGGTACTTTCATCTTCGCAATAATCTTCAGCAATTGTAATACATTTGGGGATGTTGCTGCAAGTTTCACCGCTGCAGTGTGCACAGACGGCGGAACATTTTAAACCCGCTTTGCGACATCAACACGCCACGGTGAAACGTCCGAAATATATGCTGTCGTAGCGCATCTTTTGTGGGGGGAAGTGAACATAGTTTTTTTTCGTTTTTGCCACGGACTTCGTAAATTTTTTATAACGAAGTTCGTCAATTGAAGTTGTCTTTCCTCCACCATAGAGCGCCATGAAGAATTTTTCCCCGGTGAAACGTCCGAAATATATGCTGTCGTAGCGCATCTTTTGTGGGGGGAAGTGAACATAGTTTTTTTTCGTTTTTGCCACGGACTTCGTAAATTTTTTATAACGAAGTTCGTCAATTGAAGTTGTCTTTCCTCCACCATAGAGCGCCATGAAGAATTTTTCCCCTGCCGCAATAAGTTCTTCTGGGTCAGCGACTTTTCGTTTAAAAATTTCCACTTCTGCAGCAAGGTTGCCAGCATTTTTTTCCATTGTGGTAACGAACTTCATTTTCCCAGCGAAATACGTTGCTGACGTTGTGTCACATCCCGATATAGCGTGTAAAAATAAAATGTTGTCTGATACAATTGTGTCACATTTTATACTCTTTGTCGAAAACCATTTCTCTGGTGCGTGTGATTTTTTGGGTTTCCGAAGAAAAACATTTGCATGATGTTTTCCATGTTCAGTCAACAAAATAAGAATATTAATGTCCTCGGAAACGATTGTAACAGTTTCATGCAGAGAAGACTGCTTAATGGCTGTAGTGACAATAAGCAAATCAGCATCACCTTTGTCCTGAAAAACTGTATAACCTGTGTCTTGCAGTTTATGTCTTAGGAGTTGGATGAACTTATATTTGTTTTGTTCGTTGGCAAGAAACGGTTCTTGGGCTGTTGTTGGGACTGTGTCAGCATTAAAATTCAGCTCAACAGATCTTTTTTTTTATTGTTCTGCGGAATCTTTCCCATGTCTTGGTACCTGCAATTGGAGGATCATCGGAATATCCGTCAAAAATAATGGTAGCATTGAAATCATAGTGGTTTTCAACGTACTTTATATATTTTTGACAAATGTCACCGAAAGTAGGTTTTGTATTGAAATCCCAAACAACTTTATGTAGAAGGAATCCTCCGTCTATCACAAAGTACATATCGTTTAGATGACAAATTTCGTTTTCGAGCAGCGGTGAAAATGCTGAAAACATTACGATTTTTGCACAGTACTTTGCTTTCATCTATAGTGCGAAAATTCTGTCTGAGCACTGGTGTTTTGATTTTTATAAATGAATACCAATCAATAAATTTGAAATCTTGTTGAGTTTTTTTAGGTAACACCTGTGAAATCTCATGCAATACCTTCGGTTTACATTTGGATCGAGAAAAGATAACTCAGTTTTCAACAACAAGAAATGTAGGTGTCTTAAGTTTCCCGGCTGCTTTACAACTTTGTGAGGTGCGGATGCAACTCCACGTACCATGTATGTTAAATTGTTATCATTACTATGGACAACATTTATTTTAGTAATAGTTTTTTGTACGATTCACCGGATAAACATTTTCGAAAAAAAAATATATTTATGTTTTTCGGGTTGGGGTCGAAATTCTGTATGGGTCATAATTCTGCTTTCAAAATTCTGCATGTCAAAATTCTGTTTTTCAAAATTCTGGCTGTACAAAATTCTGCATGACCAAAATTCTGTTTTTCAAAATTCTGTATTTCAAAATTCTGTTTGTCCAAAATTCTGTATTTCAAAATTCTGTTTTTCAAAATTCTGTTTTTCAAAATTCTGTTTTTCATAATTCTGTATTTAAAAATTCTGTAAATCTGTTGTAAAAGAGAAATCGTTTTGATAATGTAAAAAAGTGCGCACTTTTTTACATTATCAAAACGATTTCTCTTTTACTACAGATTTACAGAATTTTTAAATACAGAATTATGAAAAATAGATTTCTTGTAATGGAAAATACATTTATCAAACGTGGTAAGAATATATAATATAATTAAAACGATTTTTAATTTATTAAATACTATCTATAAACAGTATAGTTATAACCAAATATGTAGTACCTACCTTAAAGTTCGAATGATAAAGAGCTTGGCGTTTGTTCCCGCTAATGAAATCTCACAGTACTACACTTCGTTGCGTAGTCAATTTGATGATGATGACATTTTAAAATTAGCCACCTGGTTTGAAAAAAATTATATACACGGGACGCATCAACCAGTGTTTTGGTCTGTTTTTGATGATAAAAAGCCAAAAACGGAAGTTTTTCCAAGAACACAAAACAGTGTTGAAGCTTGGCATCGCCGTCTAAAAAGCTTGGTTGGAAGAAGAAAGGCAGGGTTATATAAACTCATAAGCGACCTCAGAAACGAACTTCTTTTCGGAAAAGCGCAGGTTGATAGAGTGAAAAATGGGGAACACATTAAGAAAAAAAAAAAAAACGATTCTCAAAAATAAACAAATAGCGCGAGTTATAAAAAAACGACTTGACTTAAACCATATTGCTGATTTAAAAAGAATCGCAAAAAATTTGGTTTTATTTTAAATTATTTAATTATATTTTTGTTTTGTACATAATGTTTGTATCCATAAAGCTTAAATTTGGAAAATTTATTATATTTATTTAAAGTTAATAGTTAATATGAAATATTACCTTTCATTAAGATAGATTTGTTCTGTTTAAATTATACTGTTAATTATGTTTTTTGTTTTCGTAAAATAATTCTTGAGACAAATTTCTTTAAAGTGGAATTTTTCTTAGACAGAATTTTAGTTTTCATAAGCAGAATTTTGGAAAACAGAACTTAGACCAGGCAGAATTTTGAAATACAGAATTTTGTACACACAGAATTTTGATATACAGAATTATGCACTTACAGAATTTTGAAATACAGAATTTTGGCCAAACAGAATTTTGACCAGACAGAATTTACAAAAAAAAACAGAACTTTGACCAAACAGAATTTTGAAAACCAGAATTCCGACCCGCTCCCATGTTTTTCTCCTTACTCATAAAGTGTGATCCTATGAATTGGATAACTCGCACAATTCGTGGCCGATGATATTGATCGACGGCTCATTTTATAGGTCGATACAAGAACTGAAAATGATTCTAAGAGCATCATCCAAAAAAATCAACGGTTACCTAGAAAACTCAAGAAAAGTCATACCACCCCAAAACACAACCCATAGGGGAACATTGGTCCGTTATATCTCAAAAATGAAACCACCTCCAGAGATCGTTGATAGCTTATTTTATAGGTAATTTTATCTTCTACAAGATTGTAGGAGGACGTTTTGTTGTAAAATATAATGCAAGCGAGTTATTGCATAAAAACAAAACCAATCTCTTTTTCGAGATGGCGGGTCTTCCCTAACCTCAAAAATCCCAAAAACTCGTATTTATGATCAAAAGACGTAGCCAAACAGATTCCATAAACAAAATTTTGTCCATCGAAAAATGCGATTTGATTTCCTAATTTGACTGGGCTATTATATCTTTTTAACGGTACATTTTTGGATTTTTTTTTAAATATTTTCTTGTAAAGAGTCAAATGGTCTACAAACGTTACTTGAAACACTTTCCCAAATTATTTACCGTTAAGGAGTTATACCCGAAAAACCGATATTTTCGTCAATTTACCATTTTTAAAACAGCTCTATTTCCTAAGCCATCTATCTTACGAAAAAATGTGTGTTAATATTTTTAGTACAAAATTGCTTGATCTTCAAAATTTACTCATACTACTTTTCAATAGCATTTACTGTTTGAAAGTTATGGGTGAAAAACCATGACGCTTGACCTTCAATAACTTTTTATGCTCGTGTGGGATTGACAAGGACTTTTCGCAGCTGATTTGTTATGTCAAAAGAAAGGTCTATACCAATTTTTGAATCTTATCGGAATTTTGGCTAGGTTTGCACATTTTTATGTCTATTTTGACTGGACTATTTATGGAAAATGGGTTTTTGTAAGAGAAACAGGATGTTTTGCATAAAAACAGGTTGTGACAGAGACAAAAAATAAATTGTATGGATGGAGAGATCTATTACCCTCCCATTTAGGCTTGAAGGTTGATTTACTAAAAAATTAACTTAAAATAGAAAAATATTATCAAAAATCAACGATAACACTTGCAATATCATAGTATAGCTTTTTGAAAGCCAACAATTGAATTAGTAATTTATTTACCATTTTTGTTCTAATTTTTCAATGCTCTTATCAATTCTTAATCTAACACTGAAATACAAACGTAAAATTTTGCATTTAGTCTAAAGAAATATGTAAACTTTTCATTTAATTTTAATTGCGAAAGGCTTTTCAAAAACCATTTATTAATTATTATTAATTTAAAATAAAAATGGATTTTTGGCTTTAGAAAAAAGCTATAGCATGACATTAGTGTTGCCATCATTCTTAGATAAAATTGTTCTTAAAAAAAAATTATGTTTCTCATGCATGGATTTCAAATAGGTAACGATATGTTGACCTTTATATTAATATCTATACCATATATGCATCAAATGACTGTTGAATTTTTGTTACAAACTCAGACAAGAATTTATGATTCATGAGTTTGCGTTCATGCCGTGCATACATTTCAAACAGAGCGTTATTCTTTTGGGTTACGTGTGAATGTCGATTTAAATAAAAACTTTTTGAAAAAGTAAAAAATAAATAAATTGGGTGGCGCAACAGCTCATGGAGAACCAGGGCCTAGTGACTTACAACTCACAACCATTCCTGTGTGCGTGTTTGTTGGCAGGAATGGAGGGGACCTACAGTTTTTTGCCGCGTCCGAACGGCTAAATTGAGAAGCACTTTTTCATGACAAGTATACTCTTGGAGGATTTGTCAGTTCCTCGCAAGAGGCAGTACCTCGAATAAGTTGAAAAAGTAGTTCATAATATTCGTAGATATATTAATGAAACGTAGAAAATATTATATATAATATTCATTCAAGTTAAACTAATTATGGAAAATGGCTGACCTGTACTCAAATTTATTGGCAAGACGATAAAGTTGACATTATTCACGAAATTTTTTTCAAGGCAGTTGACTTGTTTCTCAAGTCAATTTGAAAATGTTGACATTTCATTAATCAGTAAAATAATAGGTGGTATTTTATCTTGCAAAAAAGTTGATATTAATAAACATTTTAAACTTTTTTCATTATTCATTCAAAATAATTCAATATTAAGTGTGTATCAGTATCTGTAAGTTGATTTATTCTTCACAGCAAGTACTGCATTTGGGCGGGTTTCCATTTACGTACAAAAAACCCACTTTAATTTGAAAAAAATTCTTGATGGCAAAGATTTTTTTTTCAATTAATATTAGCAAAACCAGACTAATAGTCTGTCTTATAAGCAACCTTATATAATTATATTATTTGTTTGTCAATTTAATATTTATTAAAACTCATTCAATTATAACTTATCAACAGAGAACATCTTTTATTTAATACATGATATAACATGGTGTCAGATTGAAATGAAATAAAATAATAAAAATAGAATTGAAATTCTATAAAATCAATCGCATTTTCAAACCATACAAAAATATAAAAAAAATATGTGTTTCAAACCTCCAAAGCCCTTTATAATAAATAATGAATTGGATATGTCTCAAGAATGGAATGATTGAACAGAGATGTACCACAACTATTCAACAGCCATTGAACTATCCAATCCAAAAAGGATAAAGCAATTCAAACCGCAAATATGCTTACCGCTCTTGGTCGAGATCAGAGAAAATCAAATAAAAAAGCCAATCCTTCGTTCGTTTCACCCCCCAAAACCCATTTGTTTACATTGTAGTATTTGTAATTTCATTTCGTGTCGAAAAAATAGATGTGAATTGCAACAACAACAAGATCTGTGCTGAATGATGTGCTGAATGACTAGTTGCTTCTATGTGTGCGTTTTGCACTGCTTTTCACTAATACTTTGCAAATCTAATACATCAGCTGTTCGCTTCCAGCTTGTAGGCAAATCAAATTGACAGCTGAGGATTGACTTGTTTATTTCATATTCTCTGGTCGAGATGCACTGAAATTTATACATAACCTAAATGCAAACGTAGAAAATAAAAAAGATGTAATTAAAATAATAGATTTGGTAGTCGCACAGTGCGCACCACCAAAAAATGGGAAATGGAAAAATGGAGCCTGGTAAAGCATTCCACATTCTTGTTGTGCGACTAAAGAAAGAATCTCTGAACTTCACAGTACGTCCGAATTTGGGCTCAAGGGTAAACTGATGAGCATTCCCAAAAGCACGAGTGTTACGGTTGAATTGTTTAAGGGGAGGAATTCAACTGGCTATTTCACTAGAACACTGTTCATAAAAATAGCGATAGAATTATGATAGACATGAAACACTACTACGATGTTTCAGAGATGTTATTGATTGCGTTATTGTTGAACCACCTATAATTTTTAAGGCTCTATTTTGGACTCTATCCAAGAGATTCAAGTGAGTTATGGGAGCACCTGCCCAGATGTGGGAGTTGTACTCAAGCTTAGGTCGGATGAAGGCTTTATAGATTGTAGCCAGATCAGAAGAGGAGATCGTCGAAGGAAACCCAAACACTTAGCAGCGTTTTTAGCGACGCCAAATATGTAGTCCCCCATAGAAGCTGATCTGTGATGCACATACCGAGGACTGAAAGCTGCTCGGTTTCTTCGATGCAAGTGCCGCTCATGGATAGCAGCATAGGGGGTGGGTTCCGCTTTAACGACAGGAGACAGCATTGCGTTTTTGAAGCATTAAATTCTACGAGATTTTTGATTTCCCATTGAACAATGCTGTTGAGATCAGAATTTAATGAGCTTATCATACGCTGCCGTTGAAAATCCCCATCCGAAGACAAGGATGAATGTAAGATGTTTCATGAATACATTTATGGCAAACAATTATTTGTTGAAACAGACCACAAACCTTTAGAATCAATATTTAAAAACCATTACAGAAAGCACCAATTCGGCTACAAATAAAATGCACGACTGGGTCGCACGTACTTGCTCTTATGTTCAAGACACTTTGGGTTTAAGAAAATTGTATATAAAAACATGGAAATTATAAGGGAAAAATGTAAAGAAGCATGCAATACGACATTTAAATTGGCTAAAGCATAGTTTACAGTTCACAGGCGAAAAAAATATCAAAATTTTCAAAACGATTTTCCATCTATTCTGTGCACCAAATTTAATAATATTCAAGGCAAAAAACATTTGCCTTGGCCTAAGCCACCCATTGAGTCATTAATTTATCCTTAATTAATAAACTATAGGCCTAAAAATGGAAAATAATTATTTTTGGATGCAAAAACTATTTGTATGCTCATAAAGCCTTGAGGTGATTTTTTTTTTTTTTTTTAAGTGTAAACCGACCATCCAAAAAAAATATTTTATTCACCACACTTTTTCGCATGGAAAACAATTGCCGGTCCATTGTTTTGCATGACATTCCATGACAGCAATGTTCTTTTTTTTGTGCATGAAACTGTGTAAACTAATCATTCAAAAATTAATTTTGTCTTTCATCTCAACTATTTTTCACATGAGAGAATATTTGCGTAGGTTTTTTTTGCACACGGGTACTGTAAACTAGGCTTAAAACAACACTTTTGACAGTTTGAGGTAAAAAAAAAGAATGCCATCTTAATTCTTGATTGAATATGATTGTATGGGAAAACAAAATTTAAAATCGTTGGAGTGGTTTCTTAAAAAAATAATTGTTTATATATAAAATTCTTAAAACATTTTTGAGGAAAAATTTTGGTATGCAAATCTAAAGTATATATTTATGTGTATTTAAAAACAAAATTTGAAAAAAAAATGTCAACCCATTTTTAAGATATCGAATTAAAAAAAAAATGAAACTTTTTTTAAAAATCCAAAAACTTTTTTTTTTGAAAATTATGATATGAAATATTATTTAGTCTCATCTGAAATGTGTATGCAAAAAAAATTCATCTAATACGTTCAGCCGATAACGAGAAAATTCAAAATAAAAAACACGTTCTATGACAGGTACTATTAATAGTTGCTAAGTGTGAAATTTCATAATTTTTGGTAGTAGATAGTACTAATTTTAGTATATGAAAATGTTTAATCAAAATCGTAGGAGTCGTTTTTGAGAAAAAAATATTTTCCTTTGCGGTTTTTTAACTTTTGTATGAAATGTACCGTTATTTTTTCCTAAATGTTAAATTTTTTCAAAATATATTTTAGAGAGTACTTAAAAACTCTTAAGTATTGAGTTTCAAAAAAATCGATCATGTCGTTTTCGAAATATTTGATTTTCGAAAAAAAATTTTGAAACATTTTTTTAAAAATCCAAAAAATATTTTTCAAAAATTTTGGTACACAAAACTATTTATATTTTTTTGGAAGCTTCTTCATAAAAAAAAATAATTGAAATCAATCATACCATTTTGAAGAAAATCAAAAAATTTAAAAAATGGTTTTTTTGGAGGTACCATTAATAACAATTTTTGAATAATGGTTTTCCACCCAAGGGAACCCTTTACTGAAATAAATTTATTGAATTTTTTTTAAGAAAAGTTGTAGGGCCGTTATTGAGAAAAATACGATTTTGTAAAACTGCTAAGAACAATTGTATGGCAGGTACTGTTATTTTTGGTTCTAAAAAAAATTTAAAAAATGTGTGGGCAAAATCACCAAAAACGACTATGTACCAAGTTTGAAAAAAAAAACGATTGAGCCGTTTAGGCTGTAGACGAACAGACAGAAAGACAGACAGACAGACAGAATTGTGCCACCCACTTTTTTGGTGTTCTCTATCATCGTAATATCATGTTTGATTGTTATCTCAAAATTGTTTTTGCACGAATCCAAAACTTGCCTTATAGTACCTATATCGCAAGTAAAAATTTTATGGGATGTCTTACAATATTCGCCAATTGTAAAAGGAACAGATACCTTGAGCAGAGATTGTGAACCTACTGAAGTTGAAACTAACAGATGATGCCAAGAAACGTTTTGTGTTAGCCACAAACAAAGACAAAGAACTTTGTTTGCTGAAAGAAATACTTAAATAAGAATGGCCTAGTGATGAAAAACATTTACTGAAGTCTATAAAGAAATATGCTAATTTTAATGAAGAATTAACATTTGATGAAGGTCTCAAAGCACTAAAAGTTATAGTTCCTAAATCAGAAATTCTTCGACAATCAAACCGTTACTTACTGGTCATGCAGGAATTGTGAAGACTTTATCAAGTGCGCATTAATCTTTTTATTGGTATGGTCAAACAGCAGATATTAAAAATTATGTTGAAAGATGCTCAGTATGCCAACGAACGCAAATAAATAATATTCGGGAACCAATTATGTTAAGTACATTACCCGAATATCCATTTCAAATAGTATCATAAGACATATTCAAAGTATCTGGAAAGGACTATTTGTTAATTGCAGATTTTTATTCGGGATTTTACGATTTTTGCAAACTCAAAACATCAACATCATCCGAAATTATTTTAAAATTAAAGAAGTGGTTTTCAGTCCATGGAATACCAGACACTTTTGAAACAGATGGTGGTCCACAATACAGCTCGAAGTTGTTTTCGGAATTCGCTTGTGATTGGAATTTCAAACAAGTAATTTCGTCTCCACATTTTCCTCAATCTAACGGTTTTGCATAAGAGCGAAATGTCGAGACAGTAAAAAATTTAATCAAATAATGCCAACTGGACAACAGCAATACATTTACAAGTTTTGTAGAAAATTGCGTGTTATATAAAGCTTATTCATATTATTTTTCAATATCAGTCACAGTTTAAACGTTATAGGTAAAAAACCAGCTTTTTCGACACTTGACCTTGAATAACTTTTTATGGCTTCAATTAAAAGCTTATAGCTTGTGTTTCATCAAAATAATATGCCACCTTTGTTTTAAGAAAACATAATATTAATTGTAGAAATTTGATGTTGTTTGGTGGACATTTTAAAAGAGAAGAAGAAAGGAATCGTGTTATACGGACGCGACGCCTTCCAGGCCATCGCCACTAATAGGTACAAATCTGCACATGGAAAAGTTTTTAGGATATCTAGAGATTCTTTTATGGAAACAGCTGATTAATCATGAGTTATGTTTTCTCAAGGGTTACATCAACACAAAGCCACATAGCTTTGGAAACAAATATGAACGTTGGCCATTGAGGCTTGCTTGATGAAAATATTCGACGTATCGGGATTTGCCTTAGAACAGATCTAGGTACCTACTGTGCAGGCTATTTTCAAGGAAAGCTACTTTTTATATGTGTAATTAAGAACTCACATGGAAATTTGGTGTTTAATTTATTCAAAATCACATTTATCGCATTTTGACCAAATTTCAAATTATAAACATTTTTGTTGAGTGACTTGACATTTTTTAAGTTTTTTCTTGTTACTTTGACCGAAATGCTATTGGCCGATTTGAACTCACGAATACACAGAAATATTTTTTAGCACACACATACATGCTTAAATTCGTATACAATTTATACCTCATATTTTATTCCCCTTAAACAAAACAAAAAAACTATAAAAATAAGATTTGAAAAACTGGACTTTATTTATGTATTTATTTTCATATCAGATGGTTTTGCTATTAGGACCAATATAAATGATTTAAATTTCCGAATGCATTTTTTATTTTTATTTTAAATGAAAAAAATTAAAAAACTACACTTGTTCATTAAAAATGCTTTAAATTTGTAAGACTTGATGATTTAACTTAGAAGACTAATTTGTAGGTGGATTGATAGGAGCTAAAGTTGACATCAATAAATTCTCCATTCTATCAAGTTTTAAACGTGAATCAATTAAATTGTTTTGAAGAACAGATTTCTGGACAGCCAAAACAACAGTTGCTACTATGAATGTGCAAGCTATGATTCCCAAAAGAATACTTAAATGGCGCGAGTTAAATGCTTGAATAAAAATACAATTTTGAAGTATAATCGTTGATTTATTATTCTTAAATAAAAATTATTACCGAATTTCTTTTCTGGTTCAATCATCTTTGAACGAAAATAATGTCCAGTTTCGTTTTGTAACTAAATTATTATGACACTGAACAGCAACTGGATATATGAACTTCACAATTAGATATTGCATTTCTTATCTTGTGTGTTTGCATTTTTGTTCAATAAATATTTTATCAAAGAAGAATACAATTAAAATACAATATTACTGTTGCTTATCGATATTACCCATTTATAACCTCGATCAAATGTTAATGGATATATAAACTGTATACATTGTCAATGAAAGATATACCAAATTTTCATTTTAGCTTGAATAATAAATGTCAGATAGGCCTTACTAACATATATGAGGATATTAATTACTTTTAAGTTTTAATTATCGAAGATAGAGTTCATTAAAATACCGATTAATTTGCTTACTTTGTTCTTGTACTTGAATAAAGTGTTCTATAAACTTTATAGCATAAGATTATTTGAGCCCTTGAGGGTGCATGAGGCGTTTTATAAATTTTATTATTGCATTAGGCTCTTTGAGGATGCATTTTCAAATCCTATATTTGCGCTAAAGTACAAGCTGTTATAATAGTCCCCAGTCAAACTAGCCAAAATTCCGATAAGGCTGAAAACAGGTACAGACCTTTCTTGCGTTAAAACAAATCAATTGAAAAATTTCACGTGACCATTGAAAGTTATTGAAGGTCAAGAAAGTGTTAAAAAGATCATGCAACTCCTTACAAAAAGACCCATGGCTTAGAATATAAAGCTACTTGCATAATTAAGCATAATTAAAAAAGGTGAATTGTGAAAATATTGGTTTTTCGCTTAAAAATTTTATACGATGAATGTTTTCGAAAAGAAATTCTTCTAAAGTTTGTAGATTTATGTGACCCTTTTAAAAGAAAATAATAAATCTTTTTTCTAAAGTAACTACAACAAAAAAGGTTATAATTTTTTGAAATTATGGTAAGAAGTCAAAAATACCGTTATTTTGCCGAATTTTCTAATAATTTCAAACAATTTATGGGAAGATATCACTTAAACGCCATTTTTAATCAGTCTTAATATGAAAATGGTTTTAATTTTATAGAGTTTGATTAAACTTGATGAAAGTTATCTATAGGTTTTTGAAAACACTTACATCATTGGGATTCGGAAAGTTTGGATTTTGTGTAGTAGAAGTTGTAGTTGAAGTTGTTGATGTGTCTGTCAATGTTGGCAATGGTAAATCAGTTGGATCGGTTTGATTAGATGCTGCAGTTGAACCAGTAGATGATGTTGGTCCTATTGTAGAAGTAATAGTTGATGAAGTTGGATCTGGCGATACAGGAGACAAGGTCGTTGTAGTTGTTGTGGAGCTTTCTTGATTATTTAATTTATCTAATGCTCCATTAAGTTCGTTTTGTATGTCAGCTTTCTGAACAGCCAAAACAATTGTTGATACAGCTAATGCAATTGCAGCAAGGCCAAACAATATTGCCAAATTTCTAGCAGAAAAGACTAAAGGAATAAATTGGATTAATATATTGTTTTTAAAGAGGAGAAATTAAATTTTGTTTTTTTATTTACATTGCATTTTTCCAGAATAGGTAACTTAACAATAAGGAGAAACCACGATCACTTTTGGAGTTTTAAAATAAACCTTTTGGTAAGTGCACACATAAGCGACTAATTTCTTCGACCACTGACCAATTTGAAATCATAAAAAAAGATATTCCTTTTTATCATATTTTATCGTTCAAACAATTAAAATTAAATTGTTTTCCGTGTTCACATTTTCATTTTATCCATTTATTACAGGAAATAAAAGACAAAGTCAAAGTCAAAGTCTGATATTACAAATTAATTGATAATAGGTTCTTATACTTTATAGGTTTAAAAATGCAATGTAAAAGGGTGTCAGTTAAGGAGAATCTTATCTATGTATTTCTGTGAACTTCCATTTTGCTCACATAACCCGTTAAATTTAGGGCAAATGACTTATAATATGAGTGTGTTTAGTAAATTACTCATAGGGAATATTCTGAATATTTGGAAAAAGAATTTTTCCTTTCTTTATTCACTGGAATAATAGTCCAGTCAACGAAGACTCAAAATTATAAAAAAAATGCAATAAATCATGCTCTCTTTTGTTATTATTTTATGTGGTAGGGGTGACCCCCAGGTATAACATACTAAAAGGCCCCAGCCCAAAGCTGCGAGCTTAATCCAGGAGGGGGGTTTAAAGGTCCCCTTTTGGAATTTTTGGGGAATATTTTGAAAACCAAGTGTTTAAGCGGAAAAGTGTCCACTAAAAAATGATAGAATAATAAATTTCTTACAAGGAAAGTGTTATTAATATATTCGGTAGGAGCAAGGTTAAGAAAGATACGGTGAGTAGAAAATTCAAAAATTTTTAAAACAATGTTATTGTCTTACAAAATCAATGGGTTTTGATCAGTTCAGCCAGAAATAACCGGAAAAGTACGTATATATTCATTCATGCAAGTTGAAGTGTACAGAAACTAGTTGTGTTTCAAATGTCCTTATTTATTTTTTTTTTGATACAGTGATTATTTTTATATGAGAAATACTGTTTCTCAGTTACAGGCCAATACTTTATGAAAGCATTTTTGGACATATCTTAAGAAATAAATTCTATAGAAGGGGAGGTATATTTCCCTCTCCTTTCTATAAGGGGGGGGGGCAAATTCGCTAAACATTGACTGAAAAAAGAAAAATAGCTATTTAAAAACAACGGAAATACTTACAATACTGTGCTATATCTTTCTTAAAAGCTTAAAACAGATTCTTTTATTATAAAGTCAAATCAAGTCAACAATTTTTGAAAAATTCGTTTGAAAACTCAAAATTAATTAAAAAAAAAAATTAAAATGTTCGTAAATGAATTTTCATTTTTTATTTTTCACTATAAAGTAGTAAATTGTCTTTTATTATTTAGTGTTGTTATTAGCCATGGGTTGAATGCTGTTAACCTGACGGTTGTAGGGTTTTTAGTTTTTGAGAAAATTGAAAATAATAAAAACTACTTTTTTTATAATCATTTTTGTTGGGTAATTGTTTCTAAGTGCTTTCGAAAAAAAAAGTAGTTCTCATAATTTTCAATTTTCTCCAAAACGAAAAACCCTACAACCATCTGGTTTTCAGCTTTCGACCCAAGGCTAATAACAACACTAAATAATAAAATACAATTTGCTACTTTAGGTGCCAGTTATAGCTATCATTGATACTCATCATTGAAAACTTTAATGATTGATTTTGAGGCCTTAAGAAAGCAAAATCATCTATTATTTTGATGGGTGATTAATGCTCAAGACTTAATTAATATTTCAAGTCAAAAAAAAAATTTCAAATAGGTCCAACTTTCCACAAAAATTGACTTTTATTTTTTCAATGATCATTAGTAAGGTAGTTCAATCATTGAAATAAGAAAAGTCTCTTTATGTGGACAGTTGGGCGTATTTGAACAATTTTTTGATTAGAAATATTAATTAAGTCCTTAGCTTTATTCTACCATCAAAATAATAAATGATTTTACTTTCTAAACGTCTCAAAATCAATCATTAAAATTTTCAATGATGAGTTTCAATGATAGCTATAACTGGCGCCTTATTAAATTTATTAATTGTTTTTAATTAATTTTGAGTTTTCAAACGAATTTTTCAGAAACTTTTGACTTGATTTGACTATATAATAAATGAATCTTTTTTAAGCTTTTGAAAAAGATGTAGCACAATATTGTAAGTATTTCTGTTGTTTTTAAATAGCCAATTTGCTATTTTCATTCAATGCTTAGGGAATTTGTCCCTCCTTATAGAAAGGAGGGGGAAATATACCTCCCCTCTTATAGAATTTATTTCTTAGGATATGTCCAAAAATGCTTTCATAAAGTATTGGCCTGTAACTGAGAAACAGTGTTTCTCATATAAAAATAAACACTATATCAAAAAAAAAAAAAAATAATAAGGACATTTTAAACACAACCAGCTTCTGTACACTTCTGCTTGCTCTCATGACGTCACTGAAATGACCATGAATCAATATGTACGTACTTTTCCGGTTGGTTCTGGGTTAATTGATTAAAAACCATTGATTTAGTAAGACAATAACATTGTTTTGCAAATTTTTGAATATTTTACTCCCCGTACTTTTCTTAATCTTGCTTTTACCGAAAATATGAATAAGACCTTTTTTGTAGGAAATTTATTATTCTTTCATTTTAAAGTGGATACTTTTTCGCTTAAACGCTAAGCTTTCAAAATATTCCCGAAAAATTACCTTTAACCACCCCTCCTGGCTAAAGCTCGCAGCCTTGGGCTGGAGACTTTTAGTATGTTATACCTGGGGGTCACCCCTACTACATTAAATAATAACCCAGGGAGCATGATTTATTGCTTTTATTTTTCCTTCGTTGACTGGACTAAAAGTGCTATGCATGTGAATTTATGTTAAATTGTATCTATTTCGCACTTTAGGAATAAATAATTCAGCATAACAAACATTGAATTGTTTTTTTTTTTTAATATTTTATTCGTTATTTACGGAATAAATAAGGAAACAGACTCTATAAATTCGGAAAAAAATTGAATCCAATTTAAATCCAATTAACCGTTAATGTCAATTGGTTTAAGCACCTTTCGTCAGATTATTTAAAATACGGGGAAGCTAAATAATGGCGTCTAAAAGTATGTAACACATTTTCACAGCGAATTGCTGTGATTTGAATTTATTAATGTGGTTTGAGTTTGATATTTTTCGACAAGAACACTTGGAGAGAGATCTTTTATTTTTTATTTTCTGTTATGAATATTCCAAACAAAAATTTAAGCTGTTAGGATATTTTTAAAGGAAACTCAACTATCTTTCTTCTCATATACTGAATAATTTTGTTGAATTTATATATTCAAGTAGTTCGCAGACCGTGCTGAAATAAGCGAAAAACCTTAAAAAACGTCATTTCATCCCCACCATATATGAGGCATAGGTGACATTTGATTGGCTGTAACTTTGAGATTAATAAACATACAGAGCTGTTTAATAGCTCATTTTTTAGATAATTTAATCGTCTAAAATCTGTCCTTTGGTCATTATTTTGAAAAACGCAATTTCAAAGAGTTATTAAACAAAAACAAAATCAACCTTATTTTCAAGATGGTGGCCATTCCCTTTCCTCTACCACCCCAAAAACTTGATTTTACAATAAGGAGTTGTACTTAAACATAAATCACAAAACAAAATTTGTCCAGCAATAAGCAAAGATTTTATAAATTTTTTGGACTAAACTCACTGCACCATGAAGTTCTTGAACGTTTTTCTCTGAAACTATTGGTTCTACGAAAAAAAGTATGTTAACATTTTTTGTGTAGAATAGAATCAGCTTTAATTTTTACTTTCACATTTTTTCAATAAAACCGATAGTTTAGGAGCAATTCCCAAATTTCAACTGAACTTCAACCCCTTTCACCCCCCCTAAAAAATTTAGCCCCGGGCCAAATTTAGGGTACTTTTCAGGAAATGCTTAAGACGTCATAATAAGCCACTCCACCAAAAATCAGCTTTGTCGCAATTTTTTCGAAGAGAAAGTCTATTTTTCCTGGGCTATAGGCACTTAAAAAAAAGTTCCAATAACATAGTATTTTTGTTCAGTTTCCTTGAAGCTTGGGAATACAAATTTAAAATATGTTTCCTCAATGATCATGTCCATAATAGGTTATTGAATTGGAAAATTAATGGTCTAAATGAACAATTAGATACGTGAAAGGGACTTTATTATTGAATATGTTAGTTTGGCCCATAGACATGCTTAAAACCGAAAAGGCTACTAAAGTCACCCATGGTCACACTGGCCACTTTTCAATATGTTTGGTATAACTCGGAAACTAAGCCGAATTGGACAATTAAACTCTGAAGACTTTGTTTCAAAATCAAATGTCCTCTCGGAATAAATGGTTTAAGAAACTTTTTGTATGAAGACTTAACAAAAACCAATCAAAAAATTTTGCAAAATTTAAGATTTTTAAGTTTGTCAACAATTGCGCATTACTTTTTGTAGAAAGAATAGGCCCAAAACATGCTCCGAAAAAATAAAGTAGGGGCTCAAGGCTTTAATACAGCATGTTAAAAAAATTATTTTTATTCAAAATTGACAGATATACATATACCCATTCAAATTTTCTATTTTTTATAATTTTTCACGGTTCTGGCCCGAAAGCCTTACTTACATGGCAAATTTCATATTCGTTAAATTATTCGAACTCAAGATTTTGATGAAATTATGATATAACGATTATTGAGAATATTTAAAAAATGGGTAATTCCGCAATTTTGTTTTCCGGCTGTTTATAAATGCTTCTAGAATCTAGACCTACAAGCTGAACGGCTGGACAGATTATTATAAGACTTGGTGCTTGGTGCAAGGATAGTTTAA
Source organism: Dasysyrphus tricinctus (assembly GCA_963921185.1). Lineage (NCBI taxonomy): Eukaryota > Metazoa > Arthropoda > Insecta > Diptera > Syrphidae > Dasysyrphus > Dasysyrphus tricinctus. The sequence continues at coordinate 61,752,057 of OY992530.1, forward strand.
TTTATCGTGTTGTACCGAAAAACAGGATTTCGGGCAGAAACTGGCAAAAATGATAAGAATTGGCAAAGTTTTGAAAAATAATATCGTCGTCGTTCAATGAAAACTCCCTAAGCCTTTTTCGGTATTTTAATGTTGAGACATCTGTTCTTTGGATTTTCACTGACCCGAATTTGAAAATGTTTGATTGAGAGAATTCTTTCCTTAAGAAATAGACCAACATAAGATTTAGAGACTTATCACAGAACTTAAGTTTGTAAGTATAGGTTTTTAAAGTCGTATTTAGGAGAAGTTTCTCGGTTGCCAAAAAAATGGACTCAGGGACTTTTCTTCGAACGAGAACGTTATCTTGCCAATTTTAAACGAAAACTAATTTTGAAACATACCATATTAAGGATTTTAGCCTCTACCCTTTTTTGTTCAAGTATGCCTTGACTCTTTCTTCGCTCCGAAAAAAGTTATGTGCAATTAAGGAAAAAACTTCAAAATCTTTCATTTTTCTATTTTTTGTTTCTTATGTAGGTTTTTGTTAATTTTTCTTGATAAATTTTCTTATAAAATTATTTAAAACATCAATTTCGATTGAAAATTTTATTTTACCAAACATTTTAAGTGCAAAACTGTCAAATTTGGCTTAGTTTTCAAGTTAGGCCAAAAATATTGAGAAGTGTCCATTTTTTTTTTTTTATAAAAATCTGAACTGCGTTTGACCCTTGTTATGACTTTTAGAGTTTAAACTGTTTCCCGGCTTACACCGATTTCCAATTGTGTAATCTCCAGATTTCAGAAAATATTTTCTGGCAACACTGAGCTTGCGACTAAAATTTCGTGACTTAACATATGAAAAATAAGCCAAAAATGATGCAAAAATGCAATTGTTGGGAGTTTTACTTATGTCTCGAAAGCTATAAATTATTTCTGAATTATCTATATCAAAGTAAAATAAATTATAAGTAGTATACACAATTTCCAAAAAATCTATGTTTAAGGTTTTTTTCTGCGACAGCTCATTTCGACTCAAGCACTAGTTGAAAATTAACGTTTTTTTTTCCTGTTTCCGAAAATCCACTCGAAAACACTAATCTATGTACATTCACTTTGCGTAACAAAATTTCAATTTTTGTCTCTAACATGTACCAAGATATAATTTTCTGATGATTTTTATTTTATGCAAATTTGGGGTTATACTATTTCTCGGGGTAATTTTTTTGAATAAATGTTTATGGTCCTTCTGAAATATTGAAACATTTTACTTCGAAATTCTTTTTGAATCTTTCAAATATCTTTATTCGCCTTTGATAAATCATTAACTGCTGTTAGCCTTCGTCTTAAACTACCTTATTTAAAAATGTTTGTATCATTAATTTTTGAAGTACTTTAATTGCATCTCTCTTCTCTGGCAGACGACAGTACTGTCAATCTTCCAATACAATGTAATACAATTACTTAATTGACGTTGAGTACATACTGCAATCAAAACGCTTCAATTAATCAAAAATAATATTGATTTTTCGTAGATATCTATTGAAACATTGGATTAAGTTTATCGCTCTCAGGTGGGAATTTTGTATTTAACTGCCCTTTTCTCAACTTTTAATTTATTATTATCAACATTTATCCTTAAGCTTATCTCTATAAATTTAATCATTTATGGCATTCAAGCTCTTATAAATTCTACACTGAGAAAAATAATGAACATATTCGTATTTAAATCAAACTCAAACACATATGATGTCTGTTCGCGTTCTTCCCAAAACTACGAATTTCTACGAATTTTATTTTTTTTATATGAGCTTTGACATAACTTTGGGCTAAATTCGTAGAAATTCGTAGTTTTGGGAGGTACGCGAACAGACATATGATTTGGCATGGAAGCGATTTCTATTTAATTTAAATAGAATCGTATTAATTCATCGTTGCAACGATTTGAACATGATTCTGTTCAAATTAACTATGCTTTCTATTTAACATAAGGATATTTCTGTTTGTTCTAATTAACTTCATTTGATGTTGTTTCAAATAGAATCATTAATTTTTTTGAATATATCCGTGTTTGAGTCAACTATGTTTTCTGTTTAAAACAAATGATTTCAATGTTAGTTTTTCCAAATGGATGCTAGATCCTTTGAATTCAATACTAATTTATTCTATTTGTAATAATGGGAGCGTTTCCTTCAGCTATAATACATGCTACACACATACATATCGCGTCGGTTCAAAGTTAAAACTCACTTACTAACAAATTACATTTTTTAAGGAAATCAGATTGATGCTTAAAAGCCACTTTTCGCAAATTTTAAATTAAGTTCCTGGGCATAGCTTTCAATGTCTTTATAAAAACTTTGCAAAATTATACACTGTTTGAACTGAGTTTAATTGAGTTTTAGTGTTTTAGTGAGTTTTACCTTTGGACCGACTATACTACGGTGGTGGCACTAATTTTGGAACTATTTGAATATCTTTCATGACCGGTGGTCTCGATGGATTCTTTTGCAATTATTTTACGCAAAGTGCCTGTAAGAATCATAAGACAGTTACAGTTATGTTTTGTACTCATTTGAGTTCAATTCAAACTGATTCGAATTTAAATTAAACATTTCTGTTCAATCCCTTACTCTTCTTAATATTTAAAGTGAATTTATATTTGAATCAAACTCGTACATGTTAATTTTATGTTAAACATTTTTAAGTGAGTAAAATAATTTAACAGATCTTTTAAAAGTCAAACTCAAGTAGGCTTAAATTCATGTAAAAAGTTACGTGTAGCTTCCAATGTAATAATTAAACATGATTTACTTTGATTTAAATAGATTTTACCCAAAATAATAGTATTTTTGAATCTGAATAGATAAGAGGTAGATTTAAATTGAATTCTATTTGTACTAATTTAAACATATAATTAAACATGCTTCTGTTTAAATAACTCATAGTTCAGTTTTCTCAGTGTATACAATTTAGAATACTTTAATCTCAATCTTAATCAAAACTCTTTCACAGTCACATACATAATCTCTTTGAAATTAAAATTTATTTGAAGTATACGATTGGAATGAACAAAATCTCAATTTCATATTTTTGTCTTTAGATGTGGGTATTTACGTTAAGCCCAATTGATAAGCCTATAGAATTGATAAACCCAAACTTCCCGCACCCGCATAGTAAAATGTGTGTCAATTTTTTCGTGATTCAATAGTTTCAATAACATTTTTTTGTTTTTTAATGTATTTAATTGCCAGTTAATTGAAGAAAATAATTGGCTTCAAATATGACGAAATAAGCTAAGGCGTAGACAAAGATTAACAAAGATAGATGAACCGACTGAAATAACAGGGAGCGTTAGAAATTTTTCTCTTTTGATTCAGGATTTGTATGTTAATCTACCCAACTTTATTTCAACAATAATAATAATTTGTAAATCTTTATTCAATTTATATAATCTCTTCAAAAAAATCTAAAACTAAATATTTTGCTTTTCCAACCACGCTCCCACTTTGTCTTTATTCTCCTCCAGCCATTTGATATTATTTTTTACAGTTTCCAATGCACGTACTCTAGCAGCTGTACCAGCTCCAGCTTCTGGATATTTACTAAAGAATTCTTGCATTTCATCCAATTGTGTTTGTGTTGAGAAACGTGATGTAATTGAGGGTATCAAATTGCCCAAATATCTTTCATTCAAACCAAAACGGTCCACAAGTTTTGGCCAATTTTCTCTAACATAATTCCAAACGATGCTCTCGCCAACTGGATTGGCAGCAATATACTGCAAACAAGTAAAATAATCTTGTCCTCGAACGTAACTTTCATCCCAAGCCAATTGGACATATCTATGGAATTAATACAAAAATTGTTAAATAAAAGATTTATTTTTCTAAGACAATTTAAGTGTTTCAAACCTGCTCAAAACCCATGGTAGCTGGATGCCAGATAGACCATACATCATCTTTGACTTCTCACTGGCATCAAGCTCGTTGACGAAAAGATCCCAAACTTTCTCCCAATTTCTCTCATTTCCACTATTGACCATGCCATAGTAATAGATTGTCTCCCTAAGATCGGGATGTGGACGAATGGTGGGTTTCTCAAGCCATTCATTGAAACGTTTTGAAATTTCAACACTGCAAGCCTCCAAGCCCAATGAACAAGCAGCTCCAATTGTAGTTATTCGAAGACGACTTGAATTTCATACAAATATGTAAAAAAAAATATCAACATCAATAAATTCTATTGGCTCTTACTTCATTAAATGATCATCTTCGACAGTCCATCCAACAGTTTCATAGGCGCTAGCAATAAGTTTTCGGGCATATGTTATGTAATCTCGATAGATGTCTGTGAACATGAGAGTGTTTTTCAGTGAAGTCAGTTTAGACGATGCCACACTCCATGGAACATAATCGAATTCCTTTGCCAAATATGTAGTTATATCAAGTGCTGTATCATAAGGTAATTGAGTTGAATCGGCCAATGAGAAGGCGTCATTAAGAAGACTTGCCCGATCTCCGATAGAAAATACCTTGAAATTGGAAATATTTGAAAGATTAAAATCAAATTACTGCAAAATGTTTTAGACGACATCATACATTTGGATCCTCAACTAGTTGAGCCACCAATGCAGCCCACATTTCATTTGGATAGTTAACACGATAATATCCAACTTGATTTTTATTGAACTTTATCCATTTTACTGCAGACGGAAGTGTGATAACATCTGGAAGTAATATTTTATGTTGGTTTTAATATGACCTCAATATTGTTTTTTAAAACCCTTAAAAATACAAAAATAAAACCAAAACACAAACATACTAGACTAAGAGCCCACAGCAGATTTTAGGTGTGAGTGATAGCAAAAAAAGAATTATAGGCGTCAAAAGCTCCCTCAAATGCAGTCCACAACTGGGGCCTTAGTGATAAAAAAAAATATGAATGCAACTTCGGGGGTAGTCGTGTTAAGCGAAATTGGTTTGCAACCCTCCCTGGATAAGCTCCTCGGATCCAATATCATGGAGTCTGAGATCATTTCGATTTACGAAAAATGAAGACAAAAAATCCGAAATAGTTGGTTGTTGAAAACTAATTGATTGCTAATTAGTTACACAAAACAAATTTAATTAATCTTTTGGTTTGTGCAAAAATGGGTCACCTGCTAACTTCATTACGAACTTGGCAATTTGGTTGTTGAGAGCTAGTTAACTTTTCTTAAATTAATTAACTATTTTTTTAATGAATTTTTAGTTAATTTTCTCCTGTCTCTTCCAATCAGATTTGCTAAACCTTCCTTTACATCATGGTGTCCATTTGGACCCCCCCATCAGAGCATCTTTTGAATACTCATAAGTCATAACGTTTTTAGTTTAAATTTTTTTGCCTTGTTGTTAATGTTTTATGTTTTTAAGATCACTGGAATTTCACAGAATCTTCTGCAAATTTTTTTTCTGGAAATAGTCCATAAATTTGGCATGGGGTCCACTTGGAGACTACTACTTACTGACCTAGATTATTTCAAAAAATTTATATATTTTTCCTTACTAGGTATATTGTTTCAGTAAGAACGGTGCAGGGAACTAAGTCCCCGGGAACCAAGTCCACCGAGGGACTTAGTTCTCATTTAATGGGAACTAAATCCACTTTAACGAAGTGGACTTAGTCCCCAGGCAAGGTCCACTTCTTTATGAGAACTATGTACACATTTTGAAATATGAAGAGGGAACTAACTTTCAAGGATAAAAATTACGAAATTGTTTTTCAATGTTATGAATCGAATGAGGGCTATCCAAGACAATGTCTAATTAAAGGACCAACCTAATGTATATGCAAACCCCCTGCTTAGGCTCACTATAGGATTTGGGGTAGGTGTGAGGCTGGGTGAATGCAAAGTTTCTTTTGCATTTAAGGAAACTTTTAATTAATCCTATCCAACAATTGTGAAAAGTATTTCTATTTTATTAATAAGATTGATTTTTTTACTTGGAAGTGGGAATTAAATCCACATTTAAAGGGAAGTAAAATCACTTAGTTTTTGTAGAATTTAGTTCCCACCTTCTATGAGAACTTAGTCCCTCGGTGGACTTGGTTCCCGGAGACTTAGTTCACTGCCCGTAAGTGGTTGAAAGCATAAGCAACCAAAGGGGGGAAAGGGTACTACCCCCACCCCTACCCTAGGCTTTGGGGAATGCCATGCTGCCAACATATTTTATTTTGTTTTACATTAAATTTTTGACAAATTCATACTTGTATGAGCATCTATGGTTGACAGTTCAAAGCTACATTTCGTCCATATGCTATTTTCTGCTGGGTTTTTCTTCTGATTTTGGACAAAGGTGACATCTCCCTAAAAAAGGGCTGAATTTTCCCCATAAGGGGAAGGGAATCCAAACAAAGCATTTTAGCTTGTCAGGATGGGGAACGGTCATTCAGTTCCGACTCCAACAGCTAGTCCACCAGTTCGATTGGTTTATCGCATTTCTGAACAAATTGTTGGTTCTTCTAGGTGGATTGAACTCTCGAAAAATGATGATGGTTACTAGGGCTGCGACGGACTTCTAGTAAGTTGTAAGATACAACCGATTTTTTAAGTGATCTAGAATAAATGCATTCATCTCCTTTTTAGTTTCACTTGCAGTCGAGTAATTACAGGCTTATTTTGACAAGCAGTAGTTTCTTTCTTTCTTACAGTTATGCCTAAGGTGACCATACATCCCGTTTTCGGCGGAACAGTCCCGCTTTGGAGCTCTGTGTCCTGCTGTCTCCAAAGAATGCAAAATGTCCTACTTTGAATTCCGAAGTTGAGATTTTTGACTAGGCGAAATGCAATCAATATACAGGAGTTTTCGATGAGTTTTTACTCAAATATAATTTTGATAGATTATACTGATGATGTCTAGATTTCTGCTAAATCAGCCTTGGAGATGAAAAAATCTTTGGAAGCTCTAGACAGATGTTTGTCAGCAAAAGGCATGACATTAAATACAGAGAAATCAAAAATTATTAATTTTGCTAGGTATTAAAAAACACATGTTACCCAGATAGATTTCCAATATCTGGGATTAAATCTGTCTAGCACAGGTTCTTGGAATGATCATAAGCATCTTAAAACCCAAGAGAAAACAGCTGCTACAAAAGTTTCTTGGTCTCGCTAACAACATGCAAAACAACATAGTTCGTATGGATATTGGATCTCTTCCATTGGTATATGAAACTGCTAAAAGTGCTTTGAATCTCTAAATCAAACTTTTAAATGTCACCACACGATAATCGTCTCATAAAAAAGCCTTATAATGAAATAATATGTGCAGCAAAATTCAAGGATCTTTTAACGAATAATTTTATTGTGATATAAAAACAACAAAACCTATAGGAAAGTAGGAATTATGCATGCGTAGCATTCTCGAAGACAATAAGAGAGTCATCTTGGATGAAGATTTGAGAAAAGCATCTACTTGCTGTTACTATGGTTATTGCTTAACGAATAAGGAGTCAGAGTATAGTATGGCTTCCTACTTGAATTCAACTTCCAAGCTGTTCGTTAATTAGGCCAGGCGCAAATTAGGTGTGCCAACAGACCAAAAGGATCATTGAATTTTGGACAGAGATAGACACACGTTCGGCCCAATAAACATTTGTACGATCTGCAATATGAATATGATACAATTGAGCATTTCCTTCTAAGATGTCCTGTTTTCAATGCAATGAGAAACAATTTCAAATTTTCTAAAAACAACATAGACTGATCTAAATATTATAACATAAAGAATAACTGAAAGGATGAAAATAGAAATCCCTATCGTCACCGGCGCGTGCAGCGGCAGAACTTAGAGCGCTTAGAGACTTATTGCAATTTTATGAAATGCATCAATGGACCTTTTCCATTCGCCATTTCTTTTACAAATAAATGTTATTGGAAAAATTCGACAAATGAGTACGTTTTAAATTGTGATTTTTTTTTCTTAAGTCGATATTTTTCAAAATTTCAAATCCCAAGAACCACACCCTAAAATACTAACACTCAGGTCCGGGACACCCTGTAGACCAAAAATTCACTTTCAGTCAAATCCTGGAAAAGAACAATGAATTTCAAGTCGAGACTCAACAGTATTCATCAGAGCTCTATACATATGCCGATGGGTGAGTTTGGGATCCCTGGAAAACTAATCCAGCTATGTGTTGCGTTTCTTTGGAAATAAGGCAATGCAATGCGTTATCTTGTAATCTTGTTCTAGAGCAAACAGAGTACAAGGTAGGCGTTAACTATGAAGGCACTACTTAAGTGGCTAGGACAAAACGTCACTTTTGATAGCAACAACTTTGAAGTGGCTTAGGAGCTCATCTTCTTCGGAGCAAGAATTAATCCCACGAACGAACAAATTGATTCAAAACTCCTCACAAGACGAAGTCTACACTCTATAAAACCTTTATACTGCCAGTCCTGCTTTATGGCGCTAAGTGTAAGGCGATACGCAGCAAGGGAGTGCTGATACTGTAATCCGAGAGTGTAGCTATAATATTTAAGCGACTTCTATCAATGGGCGGGCAGACTCTTTTTGGCTACTGTGACAAGTCCGACCATTTATATAAAAAAAAATTGTCTTTTCTTTAACATTGCGTTTTTCATCAGGGAAAACTGAAAGAAGAAAGTGGCTTATACCACTTGATTTTAACACAGTCCTTAATGTTATTAAAGTGGTCGAACTCGTGGCAACAACCAAAAAAAAGCCTGTCCGACCATTAGTATCCTTTAGAGGATAGCCTTAGCTCTCATTTGATACCCTTTTCCAAAAGTTGCCTATATTATTTTATAGGTACACTTTGCCAAAAATATGCAACATGAAAAGTGCATTTTCTAACTATTGCTACCAGATAATGCTCGTCCAACGAGTAGTTTTGTAAATTTTTGGACGGTTGGCATCCTCTTTTTGTGTGAACCCGTAGGAAACCTTAGGGTCACCTCACAGACTACGGGGTTCTTTTGAAAGAAACATTCTTCGAAGAATATTTGGTCCTGTGTGCTAGGAGGGAAAATGGAGAAGACACAACCACGAACTCTATGAGCTGAATCATGATGTGGGTGTAATCAGAAAATCAAAACGCGTTGATTTCATTGGCTCGGCCACATCATCAAGCGAGTGGACATGGACAATAATGCTCTAGCTAACAGAGTCTTTGAATCCAAGCCCCAAGGTTCGGTAAACAAAGAAGACCAAACCTCAGATTTAAATATCAAACCATCGTGAGTGCCGAAATGCTTGGTTTGAGTAACTGGAAGCAGCGTGCTCGAGATCAGCTAGGATGGAAAGCCGCCGCTGCCGCCGTGTATCAAGCTGCTACCCTTCATGGATTGGGAGCTGAATATTTAAGTTAGTAAGTTATCTTAGGACTTATTAGATTAATATGCTACTCAACCATGTTTAGGTATGCTCAAACTTAGTATAAAGTTACGGATACTTAATTAAGATCAATGCTCAACACTCTATTTGATATTAATACTGATTGATACTGAAATAATTTATTTTCTAAAAATCTTCTAACAGCATCTGAACGTACTAATCTTCCCCACACCTTCAATATCTTCAATTTGGTCCCATTTTGAGGAATAGATACATAATAATTTGGTTTTATTTTTGGCTTCTAACTTTCAATGTGGTTCCATATCACAACAATACAAAACACACTGGTTCTTATAGAAAGTAAACAAAACCCTTAATTATATCTATGTAGGTACTTACATTCCTTGACATCATAGAAAAACCATGCTCTCTCCACATTTGGGCTTTCGTTTGTAGAATATGTTATTGGTATTGACCATCTATAACTGTTTTAGAATATTTCATTGTCAAATCTTACATATCAATTCATTCAATAAACTCAAGTATCTTACTTAAAATTAGGTGAATCATCGTAGACTCCATTGTAGTCTTCCGGATTAGATAAGAAACGTTTTTGAGTTAATTTATATTCAACATCTGACAATTTTTCAACTTCAACAACTGGAAATCCCATCTGCTCGGTCCAAGTGCGCATTATTTCGCTATAAAATTTAGTTTAAAAATATACAATCAAATTGCAAAAACTACACTTTTAAGAAACTAACCCAACATTTACGTCTAGGCCTAGTTTATCAATTTCAGCCATGAAATTATCAGTAACAGCATTTGAATATTTATATTCATTCAAATAGTTCGTTACGGCTTGTTCGAATATAGGAGGTGTTAAAAAGTCTTCCATCATTCTGATGATCGAAGATCCCTTCGAATAGGTGATTGTGTCGAAAATTTCTGTTATCTGATCTGGATTTTCAACTTTTTGTATGATTGGATGAGAGCCGAGCGTTGCATCTAAACTGAGTACTCCATGAACAGTTCCAATAATGAATTGATCTTCCTATAGAAAAAAAAAATAGTTTTCAAATAAAAGCGAAGGAAGTTAAAAATAAAAAGCTTACCATTTTCCATTCAGGGAAAATTGAATCCACACCCTTGTTTTCGATATAGCTAGCAAAGCCTTCGTTCAGCCACAAATCATTCCACCACATCATTGTTACTGCAAAAATTCAGTCGCCTCAACTTAAGAAAATACTTGAAAAACTAATCAGCTTACCCAAATTGCCAAACCACATGTGTGCCAGTTCGTGGGCAACCACACTTGCCACTCTTTGTTTGTTTACCGTAGAACTTGTTGCAGCATCGTAAAGTAGAGAAGTTTCACGGAATGTCACCAATCCCCAAGTTTCCATTGCACCCGAAACAAAGTCCGGAATAGCAGCCATGTCTAATAAAAAAATTCAATAAAAACACAGTTCCCTTCAAAGTAAAACAAGTCTCAACTTACCCAATTTGGGAAGAGGATATTCAACTTTGAAGTATTGGATGTAATGCTCTGTGATACGTGCTCCACAATCCAAGGCAAAACCAACTTTGTTGACCTGTTCGGGGCTTGCAAAAACCCTCATCGTAAACTCTTCTCCAATTCCTTTGGTATCAATCTGTCTATGCTCTTCAACGAAGTCTGATACAATAAAGCACGTCAGATAAGTGCTCATAGGAACACTTTGGTTGAATGAAGTCTCCTTAAGACTTCCGAGATCTATAGTTTCCTGTTAGACAGAATTATTCAAATAAGAAAATCAAGTAGTATTTTTTGTTGCCATTTTACAAACCAATTCGTTCATGTTCGAGAGAGCATGGTAGTCTTGATCTGATGGATAGGCCAAGGTCACATTAAAAGTTGCCTTCATTGCAGGCTCATCAAAGCAGGGGAAAGCTTGACGGGCATAAGTTGGTTCAAATTTGGAAGTAGCTATGGTTCTGTGAATTGAATTATATTTTATTTTTTATTTTTTTAAAGTTTAAAAGTCTTCATTCGTCTGTACTTACTTCAAACTTCCATCTGCCTTAATGTAACTACTGCTGTATAATCCAACAATTTTTCCCTCCATCTGACCATCGAAAAGTATAAGCAATGATATGTTCTGCCCTTCAGGCATTATTTCTGAAGTTTTTACGATAAGAAACTCACGTTCTTTGTCCAACTCGAAGGACGTGACAGTGTTACTGCTGGGAGCTTTTACGAGTGAGACATAGGTTATGGTAAGATCTTTGACATGAAGAACTATTTGTTGTGTTGATTTGACAATCTGAAGATCAATAGTTTCTTGGCCAGAAAATTGGCCCAAGTTTTCATGAGGATACAGATAAAGATCATAGTGTTTTGGTAAAACGTCTCCAGGTAGTCGGTAATTTATTACCTGTGAAAAAGAAAATATTTTTGTTTTTATTTTTGGTGCTCGCGAATACTGACGGAAATGCATCTGACTCTTTCCGCACAGTGGTGCACTTTGCATGTGGGCAAGTGGCAAAGAGACCATCAAAACTCGTAACAGATTTTGATTAATGAATAAGGTTAAAAATCATAAAATTTAATTTTCGTCAAAATTGATAAAAAACTGGCCACAATAAGCTTTTTTCTACAAACGCTCACATAGGAAATATCCAGATACAGATCAAAATCACTGTTTTTACAACTCTAAACGCTCCTGGGTTTTCCAAAGCACATAAAATCATAAAAATATAAATAATTCAAAACAATGAATGAACCATTTTAATCGCTATCAGATAGCTTCAGTGATATAATTCGATAATCTGCATGGGTTTTTTTTTTGTAATAGAAACATAACAATTTTGTATATGCACCTTTAATTTTTGTTTATAATCTATATCAGTGTCAAAACCCCAAAGTTTACATTTTTATCATGGTGACGTTCAAGAACGAGCAATGTTTGCAAATTATTAAAAAGTATTGCAATCGTAATAGTGTAATCTCGAGAAATGGTCCGGTCGAATGGCCAGCCTACTCCAGCGACTAAAAGAAGTTTTATTTTTTTTTATTATGGGATTATTTTATGTCGTTTGCTAATGTGAAGAACTTTACGGGAGCACAGAAATAATATTGTAATATTTTCTCAGGTTCGTTAATAAAACTTATTTACTTTATTCACAATGTCCACTTATTTATTTCGCAAAATAAAACACTTTACTTTTCTTACTACAAACAAAACGATTTATTATTCACCACTGAATTAATTCACAAACTTTACTTTTCACTTTTATTACAACCAACTTTATTCATTCACGATTAAAAACAAACTGTGTCGCTGCCGTTAAAACATGTGCCTTTTATACTTCTTTTCCAAACTCTGGAAATAAGGAGAACGTTCTGGTCTCTGCTTCCAGAGCTTTCCGTAGGGGAAATTTCCCAATAATTTCCCTTCCAAAAGCTTTTATTTGACAGCTGGTAAATCTGCTATAATCCGGCAGGTGGCGCTTCCTTCGTTTGAGAGTTGCTATAATTATAGCTAATAAGGGTATGTTTGCACTGCGACCGTAAGCTTTATTGTGTCCGTTTGTTTGCATTTCGGAGTCGTTATAGTTCAAATATGGAAAGTTATTACACTGCCCCCCTCTTAGGATTGATCGTCCCGAGCAAATCCATCACTTCCATCACCATTATAATGATGTAAACGGTCGCTGTGAACTACTTTTAGTTTGCCTCTTAATCCTCTCTGAATGCGGTAGACGACATCGTTTATTCGTGCTACGACAGTATAAGGGCCTTCCCAATTTTGTTGAAGCGTCGGTGAGAGTCCCTTCCGACGGTGGGGATTATAAAACCAAACAAGGTCTCCCGCTTGGAATCCTGTCTTTGTTGCTTTTGTGTCGTATCGCTTTTTCATCCGATCACTTGATGGCTTCATATTTGCCCTTGTTCTTTCACGAACGTCACTCAGCCTTTCTTCTTCATTTCCCTTATCACTCCGATTCATGGGGCCAGTCTGTTGAATTTGCACTATCCTTTCGTTGTTCTTCAATGCCTTCTGCTGAGTTTTGATTGTAAGGATACCGTCCATTGAAACCGTTGAGATGACATCTTTGGCATCGTACCCCTTTGGTAGCTGGTACTTCCGTACAAACTGACGACTTATGTAGCCATGTTCATCTTCACGTTCATGATTACCTTCCACTACCACGCTGTTGCCAACAGTTTTGACCATTAACTCATTTGGCTTGAAATGGCTGACATCCATGCACACTTGAAATCCGTCCGCTCCAACTTTGTAGTTTTCTCTGGAATCACGCTCGTCACCCTTTCGCCGAGTAGGAGTTAACTGCAGCGGAGTCACTTTTGGGCAATATATATCGCTTCCCGAGCCATCATTTTGCGCAGGCCTCATTTTCCTTTTATTCCAATCGTAAATGGGATAGGCTCTCAGTCGCTGGATGGAAACAACTTCCTTTTCTTTTTCATGCGTGCAATGCTTGTAGTCTGGTTTCCATGGTCTTCTAGGTGGCAATCTGCACTGGCTTTGCAGATGCCCAGTCCTGTTGCAATTCCAACATGGAGGTTTTCTAGGTGGCAGTCTGCACTGGCGTTGAAGATGTCCGATCTTGTTACAGTTCCAGCATCGAGCAAGTCCATCTCGCTGGTTTCTTTGGAACGCAGTTCTCTTGCAAGAACACTCCTCAACTCCTAGTTCTCTCAACCGATGAACTCCTTGAGAAGCCTGTTCTGCTGCTTCCATTGTGAGGGCGAATGCTAGTGCTTCAGGAAGCGTGCGTTTGCCAGCAGTTCGAATTGCTCGCTGAAGGTTGATGTCAGATACAGCACGAACAAAGGCTTCTGTTGCGAATTGGTTGATGATTTCATCTCCTGCAGCTGGATATGCCAGATGTGCCAATCGTTCGATGTCTGCTTGGAGTTGTTGCAGAGTTTCTCCTCTTTTCTGGACTCTGGAATTGAGTTGGACGCGGAAGACTTCTTGCATATGGCCATCTCCAAAACGTTTGTCAATGGCCTGAACGAGAGCACTGAAGTTGCCATTTTTATCTGCTGGTATGCTTTGTAACAGCTCAGCAGCAGGTCCTCTGAGGGCAAGCGTTAGAGCTATGCATTTGTCTTCCTCATCCCAGCCATTTGTTGCTGCGGCTGCCTCAAACTGCTTCTTGTAAATTGACCAAGAAGTTTGCCCATCGAAGGTTGGTGGATGCATCTCTTTTTTCTTTGGACAGTCGCCAGAACTTTCTCGAACCTTCATTTTCTTTACTTTATCTAATTCCTTTGTAATGGATTCGATTTTATCTTCGAACTTTGCTTCTATTGTCGATAATTGTTTATCTACAGTCGAAAATTGCCTATCGACACGCTCGTCAAGAGTAATAATTCTGTTGTCAAAAGCATCCAACTTACTTTCGAGCAGATTTGTCTGTTCTTGGAATTGTTGAAGAAGATTCCTCTCTTGTTTTTCTAGAAGATTCTTTTGTTCTTGGCTTTGTTGCTCGAATCGTTCGAGAAGATTCTTTTGTTCACTACGTTGTTCTTGGCCTTGTTGTTCAAATCGTTCGAGAAGATTCTTTTGTTCATTCCGTTGTTCTTGGCTTTGTTGTTCTAGAAGATTCTTCTGCTCTTGACTTTGTTGTTCGAAACGTTCGAGAAGATTCTTTTCCTGACTATCAAACTTGGCAAGCAGCTGAGACAGCATGTTGGTCATGCCCGATGTACTTACTTGCTCTTGCTGTTCTTCCATTTCAATGTCGAATATAAACGTGTCCGGGTTTTTTCCACATCTTCTTAAATCTTCTTGCAGACGAATTATAAGATCATTCTTTGTTCCAGCAGTAGGAAGATCTCGCTTATTCAGTTCTGCCTTAAGTTCCACTAAATTTAAATCATTCAAAGATTTACCCATTGTCTCTTTTTTTTCACTTTTCACACAATAACTGAGTGCACAGATAAAACAAGTTTTATTCCACTTCTAACACCAATGTAATATTTTCTCAGGTTCGTTAATAAAACTTATTTACTTTATTCACAATGTCCACTTATTTATTTCGCAAAATAAAACACTTTACTTTTCTTACTACAAACAAAACGATTTATTATTCACCACTGAATTAATTCACAAACTTTACTTTTCACTTTTATTACAACCAACGTTATTCATTCACGATTAAAAACAAACTGTGTCGCTGCCGTTAAAACATGTGCCTTTTATACTTCTTTTCCAAACTCTGGAAATAAGGAGAACGTTCTGGTCTCTGCTTCCAGAGCTTTCCGTAGGGGAAATTTCCCAATAATTTCCCTTCCAAAAGCTTTTATTTGACAGCTGGTAAATCTGCTATAATCCGGCAGGTGGCGCTTCCTTCGTTTGAGAGTTGCTATAATTATAGCTAATAAGGGTATGTTTGCACTGCGACCGTAAGCTTTATTGTGTCCGTTTGTTTGCATTTCGGAGTCGTTATAGTTCAAATATGGAAAGTTATTACAATATCAATAGTGGAATTACTTATATTCTGGCTACACACATACATGTTGGAGAGTCGTTGAAAATTGACTCAAAGGAATCAATTTTCACGATGGTCTTATGAACGAGATCGAAATCCATACTAAAATCTTACAAGTGAACCAAACCACATTAGGCGACTTTTGCTGAAAAACTATAAGTCCTGTACTTAAAGAATTATAGCTATACAAGCATAAAAAGTATTCAGTTGTACTTTTCGTCGCCTCGATAAAATTTTGTCGTAAGTTACAATTCGCTACTTTTGAGGGGACGTTTTTAAAGTTCAAAAAATTATTTCAAAAACTATACGGTGGATTTCCTTGAAAAAAGAATGACTTATACAAAAAACATCTGCCAACTTAAAAACATTAACATAAATACAATATTCTCATAATTAAAATTTTTCCCAAAATTCCGTTGTCGTATGTGATGGTTTAATCAAAACTGCTTGTTTACCCAAATAGTCCAGGCAATCTAAGCTAAAAATACCCTAAACATGGGCAAAATTGCAACTGAAGCTTCTTTAATGGACTTTTGTTCAGTATCCATTACTGAATAACATATCCAAAATCGGACAAAATCCGTCCATGGGAACACCCTCAAAAACGGATTTCAAAATGGTGGATTGATTTGGGTGCTGTTTTAGGTTGTTATTTTTACTACGCAGTTTTTTTTACTGTTTTTCTGGGCAGAAATCAGTAGCTTATCCTAGGAAAAGGCCATGAAACTTACCAGTCATGATATTCCCAGTCAACCCCCCCCCCCATAGTCATAACCCTCCCCGTCTACCATATCTGGCCACCAGAGGAAAAAATGGATACTTAGATTATTCACTTTAAAAAAGACACCCCCTCCCATTTACGACCCCCCCCCCCCACCTATTTCAAAACTCCCTTCAGCCATGTTCTCCTCTCAACAATGATCTCATTAGAGCCCAAGAGAAAATTAAAGACACGACAAAATCAGCCTTTTTTATGAGTTTCGCCCGGAAAATATTTCACCCGAAAAAATTTTTTTGGAAGCAGAGACTAGAACGTTCTCCTTATTTCCAGAGTTTGGAAAACAAGTATAAAAGGCACATGTTTGAACGGCAGCGATACAGTTTATTTTTAATCGTGAATGAATAAAGTTGGTTGTAATAAAAGTGAAAAGTAAAGTTTGTGAACTAATTCAGTGGTGAATAATAAATCGTTTTGTTTGTAGTAAGAAAAGTAAAGTGTTTTATTTTGCGAAATAAATAAGTGGACGTTTTGAATAAAGTAAATAAGTTTTATTAACGAACCTGAGAAAATATTACATTGGTGTTAGAAGTGGAATAAAACTTAATTTATCTGTGCACTCAGTAAATTTATTGTGTGAAAAGTAAAAAAAAAAAAAGACAATGGGTAAATCTTTGAATGATTTAAATGTAGTGGAACTCAAGGCAGAACTGAATAAGCGAGATCTTCCTACTGCTGGAACAAAGAATGATCTTATAATTCGTCTGCAATTAGATTTAAGAAGATGTGGAAAAAACCCGGACACGTTTATATTCGATATTGAAATAGAAGAACAGCAAGAACAAGTAAGTACATCGGGCATGACCAATATGCTGTCTCAGCTGCTCGCAAAATTTGTAGAACAAAAGAATCTTCTAGAACAGCAAAGCCAAGAACAACGTAATGAACAAAAGAATCTTCTCGAACGTTTCGAACAACAAAGTCAAGAGCAGAAGAATCTTCTAGAACAACAAAGCCAAGAACAACGGAATGAACAAAAGAATCTTCTCGAACGATTTGAACAACAAGGCCAAGAGCAACGTAGTGAACAAAAGAATCTTCTCGAACGATTCGAGCAACAAAGCCAAGAACAAAAGTGTCTACTGGAAAAACAGACAAATATGCTAGAATGTAAGTTAGATGCCTTTGACAATAGAATTATTGCCCTTGACGAGCGTGTCGATAAACAATTTTCTTCTATCGATAAACAATTGTTAACTGTCGATCAACAATTGTCTAATGTCGATAAGCAATTGTCGACAGTAGAATCAAAGTATGAAAAAGTGGAAGATAAAATCGAATCCATTACTAAGGAATTGGACAAAGTAAGAAAAATGAAGGTTCGAGAAAGTTCTGGTGACTGTCCTAGAAGAAAGGAGATGCATCCCCCAACCTTCGATGGACAAACTTCTTGGTCAATCTACAAGAAGCAGTTTGAAGCAGCCGCAGCAACAAATGGCTGGGATGAGGAGGACAAATACATAGCTTTGACGCTTGCCCTCAGAGGAACTGCTGCTGAACTGCTGCAAACCATACCAGCAGATAAGAGTGGCAACTTCAGTGCTCTTGTTCAGGCCATTGACAAACGCTTTGGAGATGGCCATATGCAAGAAGTCTTCCGTGTTCAACTCAATACTAGAATCCAAAAGAGGGGAGAAACTCTGCAACAGCTTCAAGCAGACATCGAACGATTGGCACATCTGGCATATCCAGCTGCAGGAGATGAAATCATCAACCAATTCGCAACAGAAGCCTTTGTTCGTGCTGTATCTGACATCAACCTTCAGCGAGCAATTCGAACTGCTGGCAAACGCACGCTTCCTGAAGCACTAGCATTCGCACTCACTATGGAAGCAGCGGAACAGGCTTCACAAAGAGTTCATCGCTTGAGAGAACTAGGAGTTGAGGAGTGTTGTTGCCAGAGAACTGCGTTCCAAAGAAACCTGCGAGATGGACCTGCTCGATGCTGGAACTGTAACAAGACCGGACATCTTCAACGCCAGTGCAGACTGCCACCTAGAAAACCTCCATGTTGGAATTGCAACCGGACTGGACATCTCCAACGCCAATGCAGATTGCCACCTAGAAGACCATGGAAACCAGACTACAATAATTGCACGCATGAAAAAGAAAAGGAAGTTGTTTCCATCCAGCAACTGAGAGCCGATCCCATTTACGATTGGAGTAAAAGGAAAATGAGGACTGCGCAAAAAGATGACTCGGGAAGCGATATATATCGTCCAAAAGTGACTCCGCTGCAGTTAACTCCTATCCGGCGAAAGGGTGACAAGCGTGATTCCAAAGAAAACTACAAAGTTGGAACGGACGGATTTCAAGTGTGCATGGATGTCAGCCATTTCAAGCCAAATGAGTTAATGGTCAAAACTGTTGGCAACAGCGTGGTAGTGGAAGGTAATCATGAACGTGAAGATGAACATGGCTACATAAGTCGTCAGTTTGTACGGAAGTACCAGCTACCAAAGGGGTATGATGCCAAAGATGTCATCTCAACGGTTTCAATGGACGGTATCCTGACAATCAAAACTCAGCAGAAGGCATTGAAGAACAACGAAAGGATAGTGCAAATTCAACAGACTGGCCCCATGAATCGGAGTGATAAGGGAAATGAAGAAGAAAGGCTGAGTGACGTTCATGAAAGAACAAGGGCAAATATGAAGCCATCAAGTGGTCGGATGAAAAAGCGATACGACACAAAAGCAACAAAGACAGGATTCCAAGCGTGAGACCTTGTTTGGTTTTATAATTCCCAGCGTCGGAGGGGAATGTCACTGAAACTTCAACAAAATTGGGAAGGGCCTTATACTGTTGTAACACGAGTAAACGATGGCGTCTACCGCATTCGGAGAGGATTAAGAGGCAAAATCAAAGTAGTTCACATCGACCGTTTACATCGTTGTAATGGTGAAGGAAGTGATGGATTTGCTCGGGACGATCAATCCTAAGAGGGGGGCAGTGTAATGACTTTCCATATTTGAACTATAACGACTCCGAAATGCAAGCAAACGGACACAATAAAGCTTACGGTCGCAGTGCAAACATACCCTTATTATCAATAATTATAGCAACTCTCAAACGAAGGAAGCGCCATCTGCCGGATTATAGCAGATTTGCCAGCTGTCAAATGAAAGCTTTTGGAAGGGAAATTATTGGGAAATTTCCCCTATGGAAAGCTCTGGAAGCAGAGACTAGAACGTTCTCCTTATTACCAGAGTTTGGAAAACAAGTATAAAAGGCACATGTTTGAACGGCAGCGATACAGTTTGTTTTTAATCGTGAATGAATAAAGTTGGTTGTAATAAAAGTGAAAAGTAAAGTTTGTGAACTAATTCAGTGGTGAATAATAAATCGTTTTGTTTGTAGTAAGAAAAGTAAAGTGTTTTATTTTGCGAAATAAATAAGTGGACGTTTTGAATAAAGTAAATAAGTTTTATTAACGAACCTGAGAAAATATTACAGTACTATAAAAAAGGGGAATTTTCATTTTCCGGGTGGAACTCACAATAGGCGAAAAGTGAAATGCCAATTTTTCCGGGTGGAAAACTCATAATTAGGCTGAATATTCTTTTATAGTCAACAAATACAGAAGAAAAATACCACAGTCAGCAGCTCCCCCCCCCCCCCCACCAGTCATGAGCTCCCAAGCGGTTCCTTGAATGGCAGGTTTTTATTACAATTAAACGTGGACCTCTACAGTAAAGGGAATATATCAAGAATGATGCGACGCACGGTTCACGGAAAGAATTCTTGGATCAGATCACGAAAAATGAAATTAATCCCGATTTATACCTTATCTCGGGATTTCGATGACTGCGACAATTACTATATTGGACAAACAGGTAGAACATTTTATGACAGGTACGTTGAACACAAACCGAAACCGAATACAAAATCAACATTTGCACAGCATTTGATAGACAATAACCACAATTACACCAACTTCGACACCAACTTAACGCCTTTACACATATGCAGAAAAAGGACAACACTAGACGCACTTGAAGAGTTTGAAATCTACAAGGCAAACAAAACGGAACAGGACAAAGTACTGAATGACAAATTGACAATTAAAAACAACACACTATATGACACTGCAATTAAACTACAAAATAGAAACACAAGATAAAAAGAGACAAATTCATATTCCCATGACAACTCAAACTCATCAACAAGAAGACACCAACATTGGCCTTTCAACACCACAGTTCCCCAGCATAAAGCCCGAAGATGGATTAAGAGATCCGAAACGCGTCGCTAAATAATAATTTATATACATACATATGTTGTGATATAATAAAGTAAAATTAATTAAATCAAACAAATTAAAAAGTTTTTCTTTTCTTTTATTTTTGTTTCATTATTTTTATAATATAAACGAATTACGACTATTTGTTTGCAATTAGCAAAACTGAGAAAAATGATGATATTGATACTCAAAAATCGTAAATCACCACTCGTTAAGTATCAATTATTTTATCGAGAGAAAACAAAAATTGCGAACAACAAATCGCAATTTGATCCAAATATTCCTCAATTGCACAATTTGTAAATTTGCAAAAAAGATTTGTGATCAAAACTTTTATTTCGTGATATTACCACTAGAGAGAGATCAATCTTGCTCTTCTATATACCCTTCATTTTGCAGGTATACGCATGTCATTTAATTTATTTTGAAATAAAGGGTGATTTTTTAGCTGGTTTGGTTTTGGCAACACTGGTTTTGACAGCTGACGTGTGTTTAGTACCTTGTGTCACTGTCAAACAGCTTCAGTTTGGTTTGCAATTTAACCATGGATCGTCTTACAAATGAACAACGCTTGCAAATTATTGAATTTTACTATCAAAATTCATGCTCGGAGGATCCGCTTTTTTATCGAAAAATTGTGTTCAGCGATGAGGCTCATTTTTGGTTGAATGGGTACGTAAATAAGCATAATTGCCGCATTTGGAGTGAAGATCAGCCAGAAGCATTGCAACAGCTACCAATGCATCCCGAAAAAGCCACTGTTTGGTGCGGTCATAGACTAACTAATAATAAAGACAGGCCGCTTCATATAAAGAAAAAGGACCCGATTTGAGATTGCCTCCACCTAGATTGCCTCCACTTCATACATGTTTTGTTCTTGGCGAGAAAAGCTTTTGCTTCATATGAAGCTTTCAAGTTGCATCGAACTGGAACTCATTTCACCACTATCGCAAGTGTACCTGTTTTTGTTGTTGGTTTTGGGTATTTTGTCTGTTTTTTTTTTTTTTCAATTAATGAATGTTGTGGAGCAGTGGTGGTAGTTTTTTTGTCTTCATAGTTAGCTCTAACTTAAATTTTGCTTGTGTGTGTGTACACTTCAGGTAGGTATATTTATTTCATTCTTGTCGATCTTGGCAAGAATTTTCGTTTTTGGGTTTTGTTTTGGTAGGTTTGAAGGAAAAATTTGTTCTTTCGAGGATTTCTCTTTTTCACGTTTGGGGGTGGATGTTGAGAATATACATATGACTGTTCTGAAGCATAATGGTAGACTTGGTGGCGGTTGTTTCATTTATCCTTTTTTGTGCGCTTGCTTGTGTACTCTTGCATATAGGTACATTCATAAATATAATCTCGATCTTCTAGTAATGACATAAGGATTTTCGTTTTTGGTGGTTTCGAGGATTTTTATACAGCATTCAGTACCGAAATAAAAAAATGTTAAGAAATACAGGTGAATAACATACCTTATTAATTGTTTAATTGCAAAAATAAACTTACCGAGTCGAGGAGTATGTTCGCAAATAATGTGTATAACATTTCTATAAATCGAGTAAACTTATCGTAAAGTTAAAATGCTATTTTTTACATATTTAAAGCATAAATAAAGATTCATTATTTCTATACATTCATGTGTTTTTCTTAAAGTTTCTAGGGAAATGCGCCCGAAAATAGCCACATTTTCACTCTAAACGAATTTCCACTTCTCATACTTAGTAATTTATCATGTTCACTTCAATCATTATAGTTTTCTAAAAATACAATCCTTGTTATATTATCATTCATTTCATACCTTAAAAAAGAATTACTGAAGTTATAAACCATTTCCGCAGAGCTTATTCGTGATATTCCAAATACTGTATTTGTACCTAGTTTGCAAAATTTTGGGTTGAGTAATTTTCAAAAATCGATATAACATCATGTGGTTAACCAAGAAATATGTCTGATACACCAAAATAACCTGTTATTAATCAAATATATTTTTAAATACAAATTTTTTAAATCGTAGCGTTTCTCGACTTATATAGAATTTAATGCAGCGGGATCAAAATGCAAATTTGCTTGCAATTGATTAATATATTGAAACTTAACTGTGGAGCTTGTGAGCAACACACATAAACACACTCGTATATGTACGAGTATAATCAAATTTTAGTTAGGTTTTGCAAAATAGAATTTTGGAAAACTGAAATCATTTGGTGGGTGTGGTCAACAGATATGAACTATATAATTCGCTGAGGAGGTGGAGGATTAATTTAGCAGCTTTTGAATGTATGTAAATTATCTTCAAAAAATCCATTTTCTGTTCTTTCTATTCGAAAATACTATTATTTTGGATATTTAAAGCATAATCTAAGATTCTGTATTTTGTTTAAGATTCATTTTATTTCTTAATATTCAAGCTTACTATTGATTTTCAGGAAAATGTGCTCGAAAGAATTGATATTTTCTCTATAAACCAAGTTACACCTCATATAATAATTTCATATTCATTGGAACTATTACAACTTTTATAAAATATAAAATATAAATGATATAAGAATAAAATTTCATCGAATTTATCGTTTTTATAGAATACAAATTTGAGTTGAAATTAAAAGTCATTAGAAGCTCAAATGCTTACATATTATTTAAAAAAAAAAATTAACACTTAAAAAACAAAAAAAAAATAAAACAAAACAATATAGGCACGAGTATAACTACCTATGGAAACAGAATTGAAGAACTAAAATTAATAAAAAATGAAAAAAAAAAAATACTTAAAACATAAAATAAAAACATTCAGAACCTCAAAAATTAAAACTGTAAAAAAAATAAAACAAAATAAAGACGTAAAAAAATAAAAAAGAGTAGGTAACAAAAATGAAAAAAAAAAAAATAAAAAAGTTGCATAAATAAATGGTGCATAAATAAAAGAATGGTTACTCCAGCTGAATTGAAATGAGAGCAACCATTGCTTTTTGCTTATTTTTCAAACAAAAAAAACTGAAAAAACGAAAATGAACATACTGGTACTGGTCAAATTTTAAAGGTATGTTCATTACCATACCTTTAAAATTTGAGACCTTTTTGTTCAAAGCAATTGCTCATTCAACAAACAGTAATTTAAAAGGAACATGTAAACTATCGATTTAACTGAATTAAAAATATAACAAAATTAGAACCACTTAGCAATCTTGAAATTAATCAGAAAAATAATGCCGACAAAAAATTAAAACTAAAAAAAAATATTTAAAAATGCAACAAAAAAAAACTAAACTACAAAAAAACAAAAAAGGTAAGAAAAAGACGAGAAAAACATTGAAAAACATAGAAATGAACTTTTCGGACTAGGATAGCAAATTGAGAACAAAAATACGAATAATTTCTCAATTTTGTTTACTGATTGAAACTGAATTTCTATCTACATGCCAACTTTTATGAGCAAAGATCTGTTAGAGTAGAGAAGTGCACTAACATTTTGCCTCAAATATTTAAATAAATCATTTTTTATTTAAATAAAGAAAAGTTCTAATTCTAAGTTCTCTAATTTCAAAATTTAAATGGAAATGGCATTAAATCATACGGCTATTTTGATATACCTATCATAAGAAATAATTTCACTATCAATATAAGCAGAAATAAAAAATTTGTCTAAATCCGTTAAGCCAATAAAACGCATTGTGTATTTTCATTTTTATTGTCTATGCCTATATATGCATATCGAGGTCTAATTTCCTCATCTTCAGGCTTGTTTCACACATATTCGGTTTCATTCGGTTCGGTCTCTATTCGGTTCGGTCTTCGGTTTCAGTTTTGTATTTTCACACATACGGTTCCATTAAGGTTTGCATTCAAATATATCAATTTTTAATTCCAAAAATTTCAACATACTTCAGCACTATAGTTGTTAATTCCAAATAAAAACGAACAAAAAAAACCTTATGCAACCGAATATTTGTGAACGCTACGATAAGTTTGTGTGCCCTTGAAACCGAATGAAACCGATTCGTGTCGAGGGGACGTTCGGTGCTATTCGGTTTCTATTAGGTTTTTATTCTTGCCGTTTTCATCGGTTCACACTTATCAGGTCCGACCGAAAATGAACCGAATAGAGACCGACCCGAATGAAACCGAATATGTGTGAAACAAGCAGGGTCAAACGGAAATATTAATAGATTTATGTATAATGTATGTATTGAACTTTTTCAGAAAGTTCTAAGAAAAGTTTTCATATATATAAAACATTGCTGTACATTATTGCTCACAAGTATCGATAAAATTCGAGATTTGGAAAGTCATACATAAAACACAAGCTCTCCCAAAATGGCTTATAACTTCAGTAATTTTTTTTCTAACAAATGAGGTAGGTATCAACTAAAAGATAATATAAAAAGTTTATATTTTTATTAAACCAGTAATATTTCGAATTAATATGAAATTATTGTAAAAGGTGCAACTTGGTTTATAGAGAAAATACCACTTCTTCGAGTACATGTGCCTAGAAAATCAATAGTTTACTTGAATTTTGAGAAGATACAGATTCTTAATATAAGCTTAAAATATTTAATAAATAACATTTTCAAACAGAAAGCATAGATAATGGATTCTTAAAGATATTTACATACATTCAAAAACTGCCATATAAATCCCCCAATCTGTGAATTATATAGTTCATATCTGTTGACCACACCCACCAAATGATTTCAGTTTTCCAAAATTCTATTTTGCAAAACCTAACTAAAATTTGATTATACTCGTACATATACGAGTGTGTTTATGTGTGTTGCTCACAAGCTCCACAGTTAAGTTTCAATATATTAATCAATTGCAAGCAAATTTGCATTTTGATCCCGCTGCATTAAATTCTATATAAGTCGAGAAACGCTACGATTTAAAAAATTTGTATTTAAAAATATATTTGATTAATAACAGGTTATTTTGGTGTATCAGACATATTTCTTGGTTAACCACATGATGTTATATCGATTTTTGAAAATTACTCAACCCAAAATTTTGCAAACTAGGTACAAATACAGTATTTGGAATATCACGAATAAGCTCTGCGGAAATGGTTTATAACTTCAGTAATTCTTTTTTAAGGTATGAAATGAATGATAATATAACAAGGATTGTATTTTTAGAAAACTATAATGATTGAAGTGAACATGATAAATTACTAAGTATGAGAAGTGGAAATTCGTTTAGAGTGAAAATGTGGCTATTTTCGGGCGCATTTCCCTAGAAACTTAAAGAAAAACACATGAATGTATAGAAATAATGAATCTTTATTTATGCTTTAAATATGTAAAAAATAGCATTTTAACTTTACGATAAGTTTACTCGATTTATAGAAATGTTATACACATTATTTGCGAACATACTCCTCGACTCGGTAAGTTTATTTTTGCAATTAAACAATTAATAAGGTATGTGATTCACCTGTATTTCTTAACATTTTTTTATTTCGGTACTGAATGCTGTATAAAAATCCTCGAAACCACCAAAAACGAAAATCCTTATGTCATTACTAGAAGATCGAGATTATATTTATGAATGTACCTATATGCAAGAGTACACAAGCAAGCGCACAAAAAAGGATAAATGAAACAACCGCCACCAAGTCTACCATTATGCTTCAGAACAGTCATATGTATATTCTCAACATCCACCCCCAAACGTGAAAAAAGAGAAATCCTCGAAAGAACAAATTTTTCCTTCAAACCTACCAAAACAAAACCCAAAAACGAAAATTCTTGCCAAGATCGACAAGAATGAAATAAATATACCTACCTGAAGTGTACACACACACAAGCAAAATTTAAGTTAGAGCTAACTATGAAGACAAAAAAACTACCACCACTGCTCCACAACATTCATTAATTGAAAAAAAAAAAAAAAAACAGACAAAATACCCAAAACCAACAACAAAAACAGGTACACTTGCGATAGTGGTGAAATGAGTTCCAGTTCGATGCAACTTGAAAGCTTCATATGAAGCAAAAGCTTTTCTCGCCAAGAACAAAACATGTATGAAGTGGAGGCAATCTAGGTGGAGGCAATCTAGGTGGAGGCAATCTCAAATCGGGTCCTTTTTCTTTATATGAAGCGGCCTGTCTTTATTATTAGTTAGTCTATGGTGCGGTTTATGGGCCGGCGGCATTATTGGGCCATATTTCTTCAAAGATGATGCGAATCGCAGCGTTACTGTCAATGGTAAACGCTACCGAGCGATGATAACAAACTTTTTTTTGCCCGAAATGGAAGTTCTTGACTTGCATGATATGTGGTTTCAACAAGACGGTGCCACATGCCACACAGCACGCGAAACAATGGCGCAATTGCGAGGCGAGTTTGGTGAACAGTTAATTTCACGTTTCGGGCCGGTCAATTGGCCGCCTAGATTTGGCGATTTGACACCATTAGATTATTTTTTGTGGGGGTATGTCAAGGCTAATGTCTATAGGGACAAGCCCGCTTCGATTGACGCACTGGAAGCCAACATCCATGCATTCATTCGTGAGATACCGGCCGATATGTGTGAAAGAGTATGCCAAAATCGGACTCAGCGGATGGGCTACCTGAGACGCAGCCGCGGTCAACATTTGCATGAAATTATTTTTAAACATTAAATTGCAAGGTTCAAACTATCGATTCAAATAAATATTTCATTCATTTTTTCGAATTTTGTGTTTTTTTTTTTAAAAAAGTTCTAAACCTCTTAAAAAATCACCCGTTAAATGCTTTACGCTTGACTCTATTGAGATTTGAACTCGCAACTCTCCAGTCGCGGAGCGAGCATGCAACCACTTGGCCAATTTGCATTACAGATCATTGGTGTCACACATTGATGATTAGATACATGCCATGTTGGGGTGCTTTATCTCTTGGAGAAGTAAATTGTGACAAGAAAGTCGTGATTTAGGAATTGTTTGTTGGTGATTTGCAATTATTCTCATGAAGTTGCAAATTACGACAAAAAAACCTAAATCAGTCATTGTGCAATGTTAATTACTAAATATCTACCGCAAATCAATATTTATAAATGCTGTTTGTGCAATTATGCTTTTGGAGAGTAAATTACGCCAAAAAAGTTGTATTTTGCTATGAAAAGTACAATCTTGAATCATGGATTTTAATTGCAAATCACGAAGACATAACTTTTGTAAAATGCTACGTTTTGAATGTAAAATTACCAGTTTTTGTACAACAAAACAAAATGCCTTGTTTTACGAATAAAACATTATTCGTAAATTGCAACTGCAAATTTTTTAATTGGTGATTTTTCAATTCTTTCCGTGTACAAAAAGACCAGTAACGATATTTAATTTTAAGCCTATCAAGTCCGGGAACCCATCCGCATGAACCCATTTCATGATAGCTACCTATTGAAAAACAGAATAGTAACCGATAGCATTAGTGTTATCATTTACAAAAACTGTCTGTTGGCACTTGTCTAGGTTGCTTCGCTGCTTTTTTATACAAAAAAAAACAGTAAAACTGAGTAAAATCATATCCAAAATGTAGCTTAGAAAGTGACTTTTACCACTTTCATTTAATTTTGAATAGATTTCAAATTTTGAACAGAAAGTGTAAGCAAAATACCTTTTTTAAAAAAAAGTATTTCAACTCAAGACAACCAATAAAGCTGTCCAAACATCAATATCGTATAGAAGACAGTCTTAGCTTTAATTTGGTAGCCCAGTAATATTTACTTATACAACCTTTTAAGTAAGTTTCTTTTTACCAAAGCAAACTGAAAAAGCTTGCCCAATCCATGGTTTTGGAAATTTTTGGACAAAAGCTTCCGGTTGGTTTCCTGTTTTTCAAAAGCTACGATGAGATATGTACCTAAACTTACAGTCGCATCCCGGACTTATTCATGAAGTTATTCGGCAAATAGAACAGTTATAAGCTTATCGAAATAACAAGCAACCTTTAATAATTGCCTTGTTTGGTTAATTGTTCAAGAAGCAAGGATGTTCTGTAAGTAACGCAAATTGGGATGCTGATGTGGGTATTGTTTGTGCCGCAACTCATCTTCAGAACGTTTTCATACCACTGTGATAGAAGACGATATTGATCTGCTGATTTTGCATTTTTACCATGCAAAGGACAATGAGATCAAACTAAATCATCGTAGTAAGATGTGGACCAACTCCAAATTTAGTGTATAATATCCTTAAAATGCAATCTCTATTAGGTCATGAAAGCTGCAACTTGCTTCTATTTCTGCTTGCTTCCACGGGCCGCAATATCGCAACCAGAATCTTTTCAGGCAGATAATGAGGCTTATATGCGTATGCATATAAATCTCCTCAAAAACAACAAGGCAGCTGGACTGGACGGAATACCAGCTGAATTCCTGAAAGCCAATCCCGTAACAACGGCTAATATTTTACAACCGCTGATACAAAGCAATTGGGGAAACGAGAGCTATCCCAGGGACTGAAAGGATGGTGTGATTGTTAAGTTGCCAAAGAAAGGTCTCGAGCGAATAAAGGATAGAATAGAGTCTACACTCAAGAGGCATTAAGCTGGCTTCTGCAGTGGTCGATCGTGTGTCGACCATATCAACACCCTGCGTATCGTCCTCGAGCAGTCGATGGAATTTCAATCACCGCTTTACCTCATGTTCGTGGATTTTGAGAAGGCCTTTGATCGAGTTAACCGAGAATGTATATGGAGATCGTTGCTTGGTAGAGGAATTCCAGCAAAATTTGTTGCCATTATTAAAGAGTCCTACAACAACGCAAGGTGTTTTGTTTTGCACAATGGGCAGCTATCCGACTCCTTCGTAGTGCAACAGGGAGTGAGACAAGGGGATGTAATATCGCCAATTCTCTTCCTGCTGGCGATGGACGACGTATTGACGGCCAGTGTTGGTACAGCTGAGCGAAATGGCATTCAATGGAGACCGTTCGAAAGGCTCAGTTATTTAGACTATGCCGATGACATATGTCTACTGGCAAATAACATCAGTGGGCTGAACGGGATGTGCCAAACACTGCAAGTGAAGGGAGAGTCGAGTGGTCTAAGAATAAACAGCAAAAAGACAAAAATAATGCTCACAGTCTGCTCCACACAGCAGCGTATTATTCTACAGGAGACACCAGTTGAAGTAGTGGAACAGTTCAACTACCTTGGCAGTATTGTCTCTGCAAGCGGTGGTACGGATCTGGACGTTAAAAGTAGAATAAATAAAGCTCATGCTGCCTTCGGTACTTTATCCCCAATCTGGAAATCAAGTCAAATCTCCTTACGCACTAAGTTGAGATTCTTCGAATTCAATGTCAAATCCGTGCTGTAATATGCTTGTGAAACCTGGAAAGTCACGTCTATCATTTCCAAGAAATTGCAGGCTTTTGTGAATCGCTGTCTTTGCCACATCCTAAAGATTTGCTGGCCACAAATAATATCAAATGAGGAATTGTGGCGCAGGACAAGTAAGAGCGGCTGGACGTCGACATAAGAAAGCGTAAATGGCGTTGGATTGGTCACACACTGAGGAAACCAAACGATGAAATTGCAAAGCAGTCCTTTGAATGGAATCCTCAGGGTGCATGGCGGGTTGGAAGACCAAGAACAACATGGAAATCAACTGTCTTAGCGGAAGCAGAATCCCAGAGAAAGACGTGGCCACAGCTAAAGTACCTTGCAGCAGACCGTGAAGGATGGAGACGTTTTGTTGACGCCCTATGCCCCAGCCGGGGTTACAGGAAACGATGATGATAATGTTAATTAACTTACAAAATAGTTATAACTCCATTCGAATTATTTATGACACAGAATTCACCCATAATAAATTAACAAAGCTACAAGTTACTCACAAATAATTATAATTATTACGCCTTGTAGTTTTATGGAATAGACCCCAAGAGCTTATATAATTGGCACTTAAAATTTCCTAGCAGAATATACCAAAATAGCAGAGAATTTATTATTTTTATAATAATAATCTATGGTATGGGGTTAGTCCAGTTAAAAATCAGTGATCGAGGGTGTTATAGCTTATGGACCATCTTTAGTAACGCAATACTATGTTCGCGAAATGTTAAATGGTTTTTATCATTTTGAAAAAAAAAAAAAATATCGGAGGTCAAACTTCTCTGAAATCATCGCTTGGGAGTTGAGAGGCCAAGCAAAATATGCAGCATACATTTAGGATGACAAACTTGATTTTTTTTAATATGTGTAAATTAAGATCAGCTAAGAAAATTACTTCAAACGGATTCCTCAAAATCTGGGTATTCAATCATTGGTTCACTTCAAATGTAAGAAAGCATATTTTTAATATAAAATAATTACAGGTTTAGGTGGTGGAGTTGTGGGAGCTGCTGTGGTTGTTGACGTTGTTGATGGTGTTGTCGATGTGTGTTTCATTTCTTCTTCCAATAAATCAAGTTTTTCCTTAGCATCATTTAAATCGTTCATCAAATTTCCTTTTTGAACTGCTAAAACAATTGTAGCTACCGTAAACGCGGTTAGGCCTAAACCGAGGCAAATTGTGACGATATTCGATGTTAAAATCATTTTGTTTTATTTTAATAAAATAAATCTTATATAACTACTGTAAATTAAATAATACTATTTAACTATTGGTCAATGTTCATTATTCGATAAAAAAGTAAAAGTATAACAACCGATGAAAGAAAGGTTTACAAGCCAACTGAATGATTAGCAAAGTCTGAATTTAACAGTAAGTCCTATCATCCTCCAGTAATCTTAATGCCATAAAATGTTTATCGTTTATCATGCCAAAACAATTTGCGATTAAAATTTTTATATTGTTAATCAAGACGTCTATGTAAGTTGTTTTAGATTAACATGACATTCGAATTTATTGACAAGTGAGTTAATAAATTATTGTAATGGAATATACAGTAGACGACATACAAATTGGATTTGGCACATCTGTATGTAAAAAAAAAATAAAACAAGATTACAAACTTTGAGAGCTGTGATAAATTTTAATTGCTTCTTTAATAAATTGGGGCAATAAATGATAAATATAAAATAAATGATAACAGAATTGTTTGGTATTTTGTTGTGATTCGTACAGTTTTTTTGTTTATATTTATAAACTTAATTTTACAATTTTTTTCATACAATATCAATATCAATATCAAATATTGATATGCTTTTATTTTTGAGCGCTCAGCAAATTGTCCTCGTGCTTGTTGTAAAATGTTGATAGAACATATTTTGAATGCACTTGCTCAAGTGAGTGCGCTGAAATGTGAACTGAAAATTTACGAGCTATTTTTGGTATATACGTTGAGATTGAGGTTACTTATTATCTGGGAAAAGTCCTCAACTACCGGATGACCATTATATCCTTTATAAGAGGTAAAAGGTCACAAAAATGCGTTTTGAAAAAATTATTCCAAAAAAAAGTTAGTTGAGGTATTTTTTAACAAAAAACGTTCTAGGAATTTTGTTCTTCACATCAACCAGGGCTGCCAAAATGAGTACTAAGGGATTATTCCCGTCACCTTGATTGTACTCCCTATATAAAGTTTTCTCCAAAATTCATTAATAATTGTAAGTGGCATTAACGATCGAACCTGATTCCTTTGAGGCTTAAATTATCTGAATGTTTTCATTTAGCATGAGCATCAATTTTAATAAATCTCCCTCCTATTGTCAGTTGTGGTCATTAGCATAAATAAAATATTAGTTTGTGTTTTGGCCTGTCAATGTGAGTTAAGTTCCTTTTATTTAATAAAAAAAAATGTTGTCTTTTATTGGTTTAAGTCAGTGTTTTTCAAACTGTGGGTCGCGACCCCCTAGGGGGACGCCAAGAATAACTAGGGGGGTCGCGGTCGAAGGCCATTAGGTGCAAGGTACTAAAACGCTTAACACAACACTTCTTAGTGGGACGGTTGGAACTGTTTTTCTTTTATTAACTGTTCAAAACTTGGTTGTATCTTTGAGGCGTTTAAAGTTTAAGCATTTTTTATTGAAGGAAGAGAACGTGAGTTTATATAGGTATGATGTGGTGAATGGCACTAAAAATTTTAAAGCCTCTTTTTCCAGCTCTAGATATTTTCCTCTTCTCTTGAATTCATCCAGAAATTATATATGGTTCTTACATTGAATTCAGAGCATACCATTTGCAGCTAAATCTATAAGATTTTCTGTCACCTTTACCGATGGAAGATCAGCCAGATGATCTGATATATTCACAAAAGGATTAAGTATCTATCTCTGTCCATTTCCACCTTCAGAATTGTCATTCGGAAAGTCACTTAATAGATTCTTCTCCAAATTATACAAATTCTCATGAGAAGAATGTGAGAAGAGCTTACTGTCATGGCATGTATTCATCTGATGAAATTTAGTCGAGAATTTTCTGAACCCGTGGAAAGGAATCATGCATTTTTGTTTGTAAATATGTACTCTGAGCACAATCGAAGTTTTGCGAGGAGTCCTCTGATTTTGTCTTTTGCAGTAATAATATTTTGTCTCCCTTGGAAGCTCGTATTCAAGATGTTTAAGTGGTCAAAAAGATCAGCGAGAAATGATAATTTTAAAAGCCAAGTGGAGACAGAACAATGATTTGAATATCCAGATTTTGAATCTTGTACAAACATCAATTATTCAGCTTTTAATTCCAGAACTCGTGTTAATTAGGCAGAGAGCCCACAGCAGATTTCGGGTGTGAGTAATAGCAAAAAATTAAGTATGAATGCAACTTCTAGGGTAATCATGTTAGCCGAAATTGGTTTTCACCCTTCCCTAGATAAGCTCCGTGGGTCACATATCACAGAATCCGAGACCATTTGAGTGCTTAGTTCGCCCTGCCAGACCGTTAAAAAAATTCAAAATTTTAGGTGAAAAACGGTTTTTTTAACATAGTCTGGCAGGGTGAACTATATACTCAAATGATCATAGATTTCGTGATATGGGATCCGAGGAGCTTATCTAGGGAGGGATGAAATCCAATTTCGGCTAACACGATTGCCCTCGTGTTTTATCACTAAGGCTCCGGTTATTACAAGACTTCGATTTTTTGAATGGCCTTTAATGAAGCTTTTGACACCTATACTTTTTTTTTTGTTATCAATCACACCCAAGATCTGCTGTGGGATCTTAATCTAAATACTTCTCCTTTTGACAACCATCTGAGCTCTGTTTGACAAAGGAGATTTCGATGGGCTCGATTCATGACATTTTTTAAATAACTGACAAAGTATTATTATGAATGTGGGGGTCGCCAGGATTTTTTCTTACTAACAAAGGGGTCACGTGCTCAAAAAGTTTGAAAAACACTGGTTTAAGTTATTTATATTTCGTTAAGTTTTTTCTTATAATTTATCACCTCTATGTTCTTCATGTCACGTTTAAGTTATTATTAGTTATTATTATAATTATTATTAGTTATTATTATATG
Source organism: Dasysyrphus tricinctus (assembly GCA_963921185.1). Lineage (NCBI taxonomy): Eukaryota > Metazoa > Arthropoda > Insecta > Diptera > Syrphidae > Dasysyrphus > Dasysyrphus tricinctus. Next base: position 61,786,277 of record OY992530.1, read on the forward strand.
AATTCAGGAACCTTTGTGTTTGTATGTAATAAACACTGAAATATTTTTCCTGTTAATGTTTGATACCTCTGACGCAGTTGCGAAGCGTGGTGGGGCAGAGGGGGTGGTCCGCCCCGGGTGACACTTTATAGGCGTAGAAATTTAATAACTAATAGGTATTAACTGTAAAATTTTGCCGCCCTCAGCAAATGTATTCATGTGAGTTACTGAATTTGCAATCCATGAGGGAGCTTACGTGATCAGAAAGGCTACGCCTTGAATTTCAATGACCGCATTCACGACTCCATGAATTGAAATACCGATTCGTGAAACTATATTGCTGATAACTGAAGGTGCCCTGCAGTTCGCATAGTTATTAGATTTTGGCGTCCCTAGAAAATTCTGTCCGGGGCGGTACTGAAACCAAAAGCTTTGTCGTAAACAGAAAATTATTACCAAAATTCATTTGAACAGTAGATAGGTTCCTTTAAGGGTAGAAAATAATGATTGATTTTCAAAATATTATGGTGTTCTTAAGAACTTTGCAGCTATTACGGCGGGTATATACAAAACAACCATTCAATAAAAAGAAAATACTTATTCCCATTAAAATGTTTTCAAAGAAAATGTACTTTTTGAAGTTTTTCTTTTGAATTTTTGATTAAAATCAGTCAAGAAAACCAAAAATCATTGTTGTTGAGCTGTTTTTGAGAAAAATAAGATTGGTTATATTGCCAAAAATAATTGAGTTGGGGTCAAAATTCTGTCTGAGGAAAAATTCTGTTTTCAAAATTCTCCTTTCAAAATTCTATTTTTCATAATTCTGCTTTTCAAAATTTTGTTTTTGATAATTCCCTTAACAAAATTCTGCAAATAATGAAATATTTTCCAAACCATTTTTATCACTATTTGCAGAATTTCATAAAACTGCGAGTTGTAACAGAACATTAATGTACCTAAGCATGCCGGAACAAATAAAAATAAAAACATTTTGCAGCTCAGCTTAGACGTTTAGACACATTTTCTTTTTTTTATAGTTATAGATGGTTATTAAACTCAAAAATGTTTAATATATTTTCAATTTGATTGACTGTTAGTAACAACGAGATTAAAATCAAAATTCTGAACACTTTTGGGTGAGAATTTTTTTTAATGAAAAAAGGAGTAACAGTTTTTCTCTGTAAGGTGACAATTTGTTTTATGTCAACTGCACACGCTGATGGTTAGCGTCAATATTTACTTAAGCAAAATACACTAGTCAACAATATTAAAGGAACAAATTTTTTTTCAATTTTTGTTAGCGTTTTTTGAAGAGCTGTATCTTTGTGACGAATGGTCGTATTGAGTTGAAATAAAAAGAATTTTACAGCTTTATGTTTTTGTTTCGAGATTTGTTTGCAAACAAATTTTTTTGAAGTACCGTTATTGCGTTATTGCAAAAAATGAGACGAGACAACAAAATTATTTTGTTTTTATTTTTTTTGAAGGTCCTCATTTCTATGGATAAATTTTTTTGAGTCAATTAAATGTCATGATCAGATACCTTGTTTATTCAGCTTTAATTCAGTTTTTTTGTTGTTTTCGTACGATTTTTGTACATGGTTTATCTGACTTTGAATGAAAAAAGATACTTTTAGCCTTGATTACCAATATCTCAGCAAATAATGACGTTATAAAAAATTCAAAGACAGTTTTGGAAATTTGAAAAAGCGTTTTACAAGATTTTTTTATGATTTTGTAGAAATTATTTTTTTTTTTACCGTTCACCGTTAGTTTAAAAAAAGTACTAAAAACCGACGTTTTGTGGTCTTTTCGTAAATCTTTTTTTTTCGTTGCAAATATTGATTGCATGGCTTGCGTTGGTATGCAAATTTATAGACTTTTAAATCATCAATGTTCTTGTAAATTTTCAAATTGATTCATCAAACCGTTTTTCCTCACCAAAACTTCAAAGTCTTACAAACCAGGTAAAGGAACAAATTGTGGTGTTCCTAAACAATGCGAAGTTGTCATCAAAATGACAAGAAAACCGCAATTCCAGTGGATTTTTTTCACAGTTTTGCATTAGTTAGATACTTTTTTGAATGAAAATGAAAAAAAATTACATTTTTCAAAAAAAAAAAAAATTAAAAAAATCAAGTTTTTTTGTTTGAAATTTTTTTTTAAATTATTTTTTTTTTTATTTTTTTGTTTAATGTACTTTTTATTTCATTTCAATTCAAAAAAGTATCTAACTAATACAAAACTGTGAAAAAAATCCACTGGAATTGCGGTTTTCTTGTCATTTTGATGACAACTTCGCATTGTTTAGGAACACCACAATTAGTTCCTTTACCTGGTTTGTAAGACTTTGAAGTTTTGGTGAGGAAAAACGGTTTGATGAATCAATTTGAAAATTTACAAGAATATTGATGATTTAAAAGTCTATAAATTTGCATACCAACGCAAGCCATGCAATCAATATTTGCAACGAAAAAAAAAGATTTACGAAAAGACCACAAAACGTCGGTTTTTAGTACTTTTTTTAAACTAACGGTGAACGGTAAAAAAAAATAATTTCTACAAAATCATAAAAAAATCTTGTAAAACGCTTTTTCAAATTTCCAAAACTGTCTTTGAAATTTTTATAACATCATTACTTGCTGAGATATTGGTAATCAAGGCTAATAGTATCTTTTTTCATTCAAAGTCAGATAAACCATGTCAAAAAAAATTGTACGACAACAACAAAAAAACTGAATTGAAGCTGAATAAACAAGGTATCTGATCATGACATTTAATTGACTCAAAAAAAATTATCCATAGAAATGAGGACCTTCAAGAAAAATAAAAAAAAAAATAATTTAGTTGTCTCGTCTCATTTTTTGCAATAACGCAATAACGGTACTTCAAAAAAATTTGTTTGCAAACAAATCTCGAAACAAAAAACATAAAGCTGTAAAATGCTTTTTATTTCAACTCAATACAACCACTCGTCACAAAGATACAGCTCTTCAAAAAACGCTAACAAAAATTGAAAAAAAATTTGTTCCTTTAATATTGTTGACTAGTGTATTATGACCTTTCACTGAAAAAAATCATTGAAAAACCCACATAAACTCTGTATGGCTGAAGCTGAACTACTAAATAGAACATAATCTATACAAATTTCGTAACACAAAACTGTTCTGTATTTCGATCTAGCTTAAGTCCGTGAATAGATTCTCTTCAAAAGGATTCACCTTTTTAAGGTTTGGCATTTGGCATTTATGTTTTTAGCTCCAAAAATAACGGTCTTTCATAAAACTGTTTTATAAGAAAAACTTATATGGCTTAAAAACGACTAGGTTAATTTTGGTCATGTCATGAAAAAAAAAACAGAATTTACAGAATTTTCTCTTTCTTAAAATTTTGTTAGGCAGAATACAAAGCAGAATTTTGAAAAGCATTTTTTTCTTAAAGAACAGAGTTTTGAAAAGCAGAATTTTGAAACCAAGGAAATTGTGTAGCAAGTGGCAGGTACCGTTACTTTTGGTTAAGAAAAGTGAACAAAATATATGAGGGGAATGACCAAAAACCAATATATACCAAGTGTAAATAAAATCCTTCGAGCCGTTGTAGCGGAAGGAACAAATCGATAGACATCTCGAGTTCGACGATGAGAAATCACTTGAGATATTTTTTTCATTTCTTTGGGCCAAAACTTAAAGCAAAGCATTAATTAATATTACTATACAAAATTCATTCGGAAAATGAGACAGTTTTAGAAAAAAGTGTCTTCTTAAGCTTTTTTGTAGAGATTCGTAAGATCTACAACTCTTTTATGCCCGCTATTACACGTTGACGCAAGCGTGGTAACTGAGTTTGAAAGAAGTGGAAATGAATAATAATAAATTTAGATTTGCCGAAAAATTTTATTATTTTTTTTTATGTATATGTAAGTCTTTTTTTGAATATTTCCAAATTTGGGAGGGGGTGGCAAGACTTTATACCATCCTGGGCGGCAGAAAATCACGCTACGCCACTGCTCTAACGACATAATATTGTTCAATAAAAAAGGATTATGTTGAAGGGGTTAGTCGGAAAATCCATAGGAATTTCACAAGTTCTATGAATGAACCCTCAAAAGTGAGTATAAAATGTGACGCAACTTGATTTAGTCTGTGCATTTTTTTTTTTAACAAAAGCTTAAAATATTTGAGAAATGGTCCAAACCTATATTTTATTTAAAAATTTAAGTTCGAATGGGCTCAGGAAACACTTAGAAATAAGGACAATAGATGATTTCAAGAAACTGAAATATGGATGGAAATGATACGGCTATGAAAATTTATAAGATACTATGGCGCCTATAATGACTTGCGATTAGCCGAGTCGAACGTTTAAATGTGACCCTAACCATATCAAATTATCGTTTGCGACCCGCCTGAATTAAGTTCGCCTTTAATGGCTTAAATTTTGAAAAATTGAATGTCGCTCAATACCTTTAGCTAACGTTCGCCTCCATCATCGATGTCAAGCTGCAATTTTGGTGACTTTGAACAAAATCGCAATTTTTATTTTTGAAAAGTCGAACGTTGCAGTTGAGTTGAACGTTCGACTCGGCGAATCGCAAGTCATAATAGGGGCCTATGGTACAAAATGAAAAGAACGCCAAAAGCAAAGCAAAATCATCCGAGCAAAGTGGTCAACTCTGCATAATACCTTGAATTCCACACTATTATTGGCCAGAATATGGTAAAAAAGTGGTATACTACCCAGTGTTTTGGCTTTAAGGACAATTTATGCAAGTGATAACACCCAGCGTATTAAAATGAAAAGAACCCAGATTTTCGGCAATGAAACAAGGAACTTCACATGAATTTCGTCAGGGATCTTATTGCTGGATTAATGAATGGAAACGGGTAGCCTCTTCGGTAGAAAAATAGTTCAATCTTGACTTATGCAATGGTTAAAATTTTTTATAATTATTTAAGAGAAGAGGAACTTATTTTGACAATTATTCATGGTCGTACTGGTGCTATGATTCGGGCCTCAAACAAGTAACACGCAGTGTATGTACATTTGAAATGAAGAACAAATACAAATAAAATGCACGACTGGGTCACACGTACTTCCTCTTATGTTCAAGACACTGCGTGTTTAAGAAAATTGTATATAAAAACAAGGAAATTATGAGAGAAAATTGTAGAGAAGCATGAAATACGATATTTAAATTATAGTACAGGTAAAATAGTGCGAAAAGTCTTTCGAATAAAAAAAAATTGGTACCACCATGAAACTTGGTGAAAAAATTTCATTTACCATGGGAATGAAGAATCAAAAGAGTCTATAAAAATATTTCATATGGAAGGGTGTTTTTTTTTAGAGGGAGAGGGGGGGAAATTGTGGTGTATCAAACGGAAAAAATTACCTTGGTACAACATAAGCATATGACACATGATTTCAAAGTAATTTTTAATGCTGAGTCAAATGACACCAAAACCAAGTCGATATGACCTCCGTAAAAAAAGTTATTGTCATTTTTATGGTAAGATGACTATATGCTCAGTATAAAAATTAAATATTACCGAAAACTGGTTGAAAATAATGGTCCATCGATGAAACTTGGCATCAGTGGTTCATTTGTCATGAAAATCAATAATAAGAAGAGTCTATAAAAATATTTGTGGTTAAAGGGTGTTTTTTTGGTGAGTTGGGGTAGTGGTGGGAGTAATACCATAAGACCCGTGACAAAAATGGTACCCCCATGAGATTTTGGAAAAATGTGCTTTTAACTTACAGAATGAAGAATCAAAAGAGTCTATAGAAATATTTTGCATGGAAGGTTGTGTTTTTTGAAGATAGGGGAAGTGTGCGGTTATTTTTCAAAAAAATGGAAAAGGATGGTAACCCTCAAGAAACTTGGTAAAAGTGTTTCATTTACTAAATGAAGAATTTACGGAGTTTACAAAAATATCAAGGAAAAAAGGGTGTTTTTGAGAGCTTGGGTAAAGGGTGTTATTTGTTTTTGGAAACAATTTTAGTTTTTCGAAAAAGTTGTATACATTCCTTAACCCATAGAAAACATCCTTCTGCCATATAGATATTTTTATAGACTCTTTTGATTCTTCATTCTGGTAGTTCATACCACATTTTAATAAAGTTTTATGAGGGTACCATTTTTGTAACTGGTTCTATGGTAATTATCCCACCATAACCCCAAAGCTCACCCCAACCCTCAAAAAAACACCCTTTAACCACAGATATTTTTATAGACTCTTCTTATTATTGCTTTTCATGATAAATGAACCACTGATGCCAAGTTTCATCGACGGACCATTATTTTCAACTGGTTTCCGGTAATATTTTGCTTTTATACTGAAAATATAGTCATCCTTACATAAAAATTACAATAACTTTTTCCACGGAGGCCGTATCGACTTGCTTTTGGTGTCATTGGATTCAGCATTTAAAACTACCTTAAAAACATGTGTCATACAATAATGTTGCACCAGAGTTAATTTTTCTATTTGATAGACCACAACTTTCCCCCCTCTCCCCCTCAAAAAAACACCCTTCCATGTGAAATATTTTTATAGACTCTTTTAATTTTTCATTCTTATAGTACATGAAACTTTTTCACCAAGTTTCATGATGGTACTAATTTTTTTGTTTTATTTATTCTATTTTACCTGTACTATTAGCTAAAACAACTCTTTTGAGAGTTTGAGGTTAAAAAAAGAATGCTATCTTAATTCTTGATTGAATATGATTGTATGGGAGAAAAAACTTCAAAATCGTTGGAGCGGTTTTTTAAAAAAAATAATTTTGTATATATGGAGGGCTCACAGCTGTACCGAACCAAGTCACAAAAAGTGAATTCGAAGATAATAAGAGGTTTAGTAAATAAACTGCCATTAATTACTAAAATGAATATTTGACTCGTCATAAGGAAAATTCTGAACTTTATTCTCCAATTTATCTACTTATTTAAAAATGGAAAATCTAGAGTTGAAAAATATTCACAAACATTTGCAAAGACAAACAAATTTGTGACTTGGCTCATTGTTGCCTCGAATAATTTCGAAAAATTGTCATTCAAGATAATAAAAACAGGAATAGTTTTTGAAAAAAGTAACAAAGCAATGAATTCATTTATTTCAAAAGAAGTATTATAAAATTATGGAATTTGATTTTGGAAAAAAAAAACATTTATTAGACATACAAAATTTCGTCATTTTCATGGTCTTCCCTTATTTTTGTTGGTTTTTGACATTAGCTTCAGTCGATTTCCGACAAATATAGTCAGTGGTATAGCTACGGGGTTGGAAAAGGGGGCAATTTCCACCTCCAAACCATACAAAAACAAATTAAAATTTGATATAAAGCTTATTTTTACAAAATGTTCTGAATACAAATTTTAAAAGAATATAGCTCCAAATATGACACTACCTGATCACAAACTTAAAAAAAAAACTCCTCCACATTGTACCTAATAGCTGGCCTCTAGCCCGTACTCATTTATCGTCCTGCTTCTCTTTGTTCCTTAAATTTTTTTTTGTTGGTATATTATAAACAGGTTGATTAAGTCAGTGTGAGTAATAGCGTTTTCGTTTGGTAGTCCGCAAGCACTCCGAATGCTTCTGAAAACGTTCGTTTGGCACAAGATTATAGTTCTTCTTCTAAAACGAAAACCCTATAACAATCGTATAGCATGTGAAAAAGATCGTCGATATTCTTGCTGAGAAAAGAATTGTCAAATTATAATATTAGAGTTTTCCCCCATACGATTTTTTTTTAGAATATACCCAAGAATCATGTCCTAAAATAAATTATTGACGAATTATTATTTATATTTTTGTATTTATACTTTTTTGCACCTAAGATAAAAGCCCCAGAACAAAATCATAGTTACGCAACTGATAATGGTTCTTCCTCAAAACTTACAAACACTGCATACATCACTGACACGTTCCTGAAAAATTGGCATTAGTTGAAACACTGCAAAAAATGCAAATACTGCATATCATTGACTTGGGTCGTTTTTGCTTCGAAAGAAATTAAAAATGCAATTTACTGACTTTGTTTTTTTACCGTTAACTTAGGAACTAAACACTTTCTGACTTAGTTTATTACATACATGAAAAGAGTTAAGGTTTGTGCAGAGCATAGCAATAATTTTGGGGAAAAAAATTTGTATGACTTGGTTCGGTACAGCTGTGAGCCCTCCATATAAAATACTTAAAACATTTTTAAGAACAAATTTCGGTATGCAGATCTAAAGTATTTATTTATGTGTATTTAAAACAAAATTTGAACAAAAATTGTCAACCTATTTTTGAGATATCGAATTTTCAAAAAAAAAAATTGAAACTTTTTTTAAAAATTCAAAAACTTTTTTTTTTGAAAATGTTGATATGCGATAGTATTATTTTATTTTATCTGAAATTTGTATATTAAAAATTCATCTGAATCCGTTAAGCCAATAACTAGAAAATTTAAAATAAAAATACGTTCTATGACAGGTACTATTAATAGTTGCTATGTGTAAAATTTTATAAATTTTGGTAGTAGATCGTACTAGTTTTAGTCTATGAAAAAAGTTTATTCAAAATCGTAGGAGTCGTTTTTAAGCAAAAAAATATTTTCCTTTGCGGTTTTTTAACTTTTGTATGGAAGGTGTCGTTATTATTCATAAATGTAAATTTTTTTCTAAAAATATTTAAGACAGTACTATAAAACTCTTAAGTATCGAGTTTCAAGAAAATCGATCATGTAGTTTTAGAAATATTTGATTTTCCAATAAAAATTTTTGAAACATTTTTAAAAAATCCCAAACATTTTTTTTTTTAATTTTTGTACACAAAACTATTTATAGCTTCTGCATAAAAAAAATATTTGAAATCGGTCGTATCGTTCGAATCTTAAATGGTTCTTTGGGAGGTACCATTAATAACCATTTTTGAAAAATGGTTTTCCACCCAAAGGAAGCCGTAACTGGAATACATTTATTGAATTTTTTTTCAGAAAAGTTGTTGAGCCGTTTTTTGAGATTATGTAAAATTGATTTAAAAAATTGTATGGCAAGTACCGTAATTTTTGGTTCTAAAAAAAAATGAAAAAATGTGTCGGCAGAAGCACCAAAAAACTCTATGTACCAAGTTTGAAGAAAATCGATCCAGCCGTTTAGGCTGTAGACGAACAGAGAGACAGACAGACAGACAGAATTGTGCCACCCACTTTTTTGGTGTTCTCTATCATCGTAATATCATGTTTGATTGTTATCTCAAAATTTATCGCAAGTAAAAATCACTAAGAAGATATCCACTCCAATTACTTCACAATAAATAGGTTTTATTTTCTAAAGAAACTAACAAGACTTTATAAATAATGAATCTTAAATTAAAACATGTTTTTGATTAATTTAATTAATCACAATAATGTTGTTTTTCAACGCTGACACAAATTTCACACTTCACTTCGCAGCACCATGAGAATCTGCAATTACAACGTTTTTTCACCACCACCGCTTGACCACGAGTCCTCAGTCCACACGATCGGCAAAGATTCCGACAAGATTGCCTCTCCCGCTGGCTGACATTTGTTCCCTTCTCCCTTGAACATTGCCGACCACGCATTCCAGTCCATCCTGCGATGGCATTACTGTTGCAATAGTTTGGTGAGTCATCGACAAAGACAAGAACATCCTCCGGGATGTGTTTCCAGTTTACAGTTCCAGAATTATCAGCATTTACCACTAGCGCATTATCGTACATTTTTCTCACTTTACTAGCAATATCAATGAAAGGTCGAAGTGAATGCCAGCACTTACTTTCATTACAAGGGAGTGGCTCGTCATCACAGCGGCAATATCGGCGAAGCGAATGTCGAACAGCAATTTTTGCCGCCCTATTATTGTGTAGCACGGCATATGCCTGAACATCCAGACTGTCATCTTGGGAGTTATTCAAAATTGCTCCAACCACTTCCTCAGCATAGTTAGTATCATCGGAACATTTGGCGAATTGATTGGTTTTATCTTCTGCACATCCGCATCCAGGAATTCCGCCAGAAGAACAATTCCTGGTTATGGTGTAAATTAGAGCTGCTGTTGTTATGGTTACAACGTAAGCACTTTCTCGGTCCAAATGCTTTGAGTTTCTTTTCGAGATGAAATCAGTACTGGGGCAGTTCCATCGATCCCATTTAAAACCTTCCTGACAGCTAGTTAGTGCCAGTTCCAGACTGGGGCCTAAGGTGTCCTTTAATGGAAATGTTGATTTCAACTGCTGAGAAAATGATAACAATTGAAGAACAACCACCAATATTTTTCATTAGGAAAGCAGAATACTTACAATATTGTGAATCAGTCCAGTCTTTGTTGCCATGATATTTCCAGCTTCCAGAAGACTATAAACAGAAGCAATAGAGATGGAGAGAAATACTGCATTCACTAGATTTATCTTCATCTTGTGTAGTATTTAAGACAAAGGTCAGGTATTGTTTAAAAATATTCCTACTAAGCTTGAAGTGTCAATTGAATATGTAGTTTTTTTTTCAGGACCACGAACTATTTATACCAAAATTGTCTAGTTTTTTTAGGTAAGAAATTTAGTTTTTTTTTTTTTTGATTACTAAATATACAGGTAGCATGAAAAAGTATAGAGATCTGCGGTAATGCCTTCATGCCGTTGATAATCCTTCCTGTTCATAAAATATTTGTCAAATATTTATCAACACAACTACAGGTAATTAAATTAATAAACATAATAATATCCACTCTGCAATAATGAATGAGTTTCAAGTTTTATTATTTCATATTCCAGGTCAGAAGAGGCGTTACGACATAGAAGGTAGGAAGTATTTGTATGCAAATTTAAAAAAAATCGTTTTCATTCACCAAGACCCGACCCAAAAATATGAATGAACCGTCTCAGGTAGTTTTTGAGAATTTGGTTTTTCCCTTTTAAATGCATTTCTACCCTTTCAAAACCAAAATTCATTCAAAAATAATATTGGAGGTAGCTATGTATGTTAGATTTTGAATTCTTGGTACTGAATTTATATAATATGTTGCTAGGTAATAAGGGGTTACTGGGTTTTATTTTTTTGTATTTTGATGTTAGTAATCTTATTTTTACAGAAATATTATGCTCGGTTGGTTCGTCATCATCATCAAGTCCTGTAACCCCGGTTGGGGCATAGGGCGCCAACAAATCGTTTCCATCCTTCTCGGTCTGCAGATAGATATTTTAACTGTGGCCACGTCTTTCTCTGGGAGTCTGCTTCTGCTAGAACTGTTGATTTCCATGTTGTTCTTGGTCTTCCAACCCGCCGTGCACCCTGAGGATTCCATTCAAATGACTGCTTTGCAATTTCATCGTTTGGTTTCCTCAGTGTGTGACCAATCCATTGCCATTTACGCTTTCTTATGTCAACGTCCAGCCGCTCCTGGCTTGTCCTGCGCCACAATTCCTCGTTTGATATAATTTGTGGCCAGCGAATTTTTAGAATATGGCGTAGACAACGGTTCACAAAAGCCTGCAATTTCCTTGAGATGGTAGTCGTGACTTTCCAGGTTTCGCAAGCATATAACAGCACGGATTTGACATTGGATTCGAAGAATCTCAACTTTGTGCGCAAGGAGATTTGACATGATTTCCAAATTTGGGAGAGAGAACCGAAGGCTGCGCGAGCTTTATTTATTCTGCTTTGAACGTCCAGATCAGTACCACCATTTGCTGAAACAATACTTCCAAGGTAGTTAAATTGTTCAACCTCTTCAACTGGCGTCTCCTGTATTAAAATACGCTGATGTGTGGAGCGGCCTGTGAGCATTATTTTTGTCTTCTTGCTATTTATTTTCAGACCACTCGCCTCTCCTTTTACCTTCAGAGCTTGACACATCCCGTTCAGCTCGCTGATGTTATTTGCCAAGAGACATATATCATCGGCATAGTCTAAGTGGCTAAGCCTTTCAAACGGTCTCCATTGAATGCCCTGCCTCTCTGATGTTCCAACGCTGGCCGTCAAGACATCGTCAATCGCCAGTAGAAAGAGAATTGGCGATAGAACATCTCCCTGCCTCACACCCTGCCGCACTTCGAAAGAGTCGGATAGCTGCCCATTGTGTAAAACAAAGCATCTTGCGTTGTTATAGGACTCTCTTATAATGGCAACAATTTTTGGGGGAATTCCTCTACCAAGAAGTGATCTCCATATACATTCACGGTCGACTCGGTCAAAGGCCTTCTCAAAATCCACAAACATGAGGTAAAGCGGTGATTGAAACTCCGCAGACTGCTCAAGAACGATACGCAGAGTGTTGATATGGTCGACACAAGACCGCCCACTGCGGAAACCAGCTTGATGCCTCTTGAGTGTAGACTCGATTCTAACCTTTATCCGCTCCAGAATGATGGTTGCCATTAATTTTGGAAAAACGGACAAAACTGTAATACCTCGCCAATTGTTGCAATTCTTAAGATCACCTTTCTTTGGCAACTTAACAATTACACCATCCTTCCAGTCGCTGGGATAGATTTCATTTTCCCACACAGCTTGTATCAACGGGTGTAAAATACTAGCCGTTCTGACAGGGTCAGCTTTCAGGAACTCGGCTGGTATACCATCAAGTCCAGCTGCTTTGTTGTTTTTGAGAAGATTTATCGAAGATTGAATTTCCAGTACTGTAGGGGGCTCGATGTCAATACCCCTATATGATCTACGCATCTCGTTAAGCTGGGGCACTTCAGCACTCTGCTCGACAGAATCCTCATTAAGCAAGGCACAAAAGTGCTCCTTCCACCTGCGCAGCTGATCCTCGAGTGATACCAAAAGTGTACCATCCACATCCATTACAGGATGATTGGTGTTGGTTTTCTTCCCGACAACTTCCTTGGATATTTGGTACAATTCCCTCATGTCTCCTCTTCTTGCAGCGTTTTCCGCATTTTCTGCGAGACCGTCTAACCTCACCCTCTTGTCTCGTCTCACACAGCGATAGACCATCTTATGTGCTAAGCGATACTCTCTTCGCAGTTCAGCCTTTCGTTGAGCATCTGCTTCGGCATTTATTTGCATCTTCAACGATTTGCGAAGCTCGATTTTATCCCAGGTGTCTTGGGATATCCAAGAGTCTCTAACTCTCGACTGCTTGGGTACAGTTTCGGATCCAGCATCCATAAAAACACTTTTTATATCACCCCACATCTCATCAATTGTTGAATGTTGTATTCCGTTTAATGACGAAGCTCTGTCGTTAAGGTTGGTGACATAGTTACGACATATGTTGGGATCACTTAAAGCATTTGTATTGAACTTCGAATTCCTTGCTGCACCCTGTGATTGACGTTGTACAGCTGCAGTTCGTAGCTTGAGACTCATGAGAACCAAATGATGGTCGCTTCCAATGTCGGCATTTCTTATGCTCCGAACATCGCACATTGACTTCCTCCATCGCTGCTGAATCATGATGTGGTCAATTTGGTTTTCAGTTTGACCATCCGGATGTACCCAGGTGATTTTGTTGCAAGTCTTATGTTTAAACACAGTTCCACCCAGTACAAGACGATTAGCGTTACAAAAATCGACCAGCAAATCGCCATTTTCATTTCGTGACCCCAAGCCATTTTTCCCCATGACGCGTTCCAGACCGTAGTTGTCTGATCCGACTTGGGCATTGAGATCTCCCATGACAATTATGATGTCGGCTCTTGGAACACCACTGTAAACTGAGTTAAGATGAGTGTAGAAAGCGGTTTTGTCTTCCTCGGTCGCTTCATTTGTGGGGGCGTAGCACTGAATTATTGTGACGTTGCGAATTTTTGAACGGAACCTTGCTGTCATTATTCTTGCAGAAATGGGCGCCCAGGATATAAGACTACGCCTTGCTTCTTCGTTCAACATAATTCCGACACCATGCAGCCGTTGGCCACCCTCTCTTTCATCCTCCCCAGAATACAGCATTCTCGTTTGCCCAGAGTCAGCTCTGTATTCGGCTCTTCCTCTCCACCTAGTTTCACTGATGCCCAGGATACTGATCTTAAGGTGAAGCATTTCATGCTCAACCTGCTCGTATCTACCTTCGCCGTACAAGGATCGAACGTTCCATGCTCCGATTTTCGTACGTATGCGGTAGCCAAAAGTATCATTTGCTCTTCTTAAAAGACTTCTTCTATTTGTTAACGATTCATTTATTGTTATGGCGTCTTGATTGACGCTGGTACACGAAAGATGCCGCACCCCCAAATCCGATGTGCGGTTTACAGCAGCCGAAGCTGCAGAAGGATTCTCCATAAAATGGTTACCTCTTGGGGACTCATTTCCAATTGTTGTCATATTTCATGTAATAGCATATATCCTTCCACCATGGTGTTTTCCGAGATACGATTAATAACATACATAAGCTCAGATTTGACAGGCACACCCGCCTTTTGTATGGTCAAACACATAACTGCTCGAGGCCGCCCACTATGGGAAAACAGACGCCTTTTGTAGCCGCCCGGTTGGTTCGTAATTTTATTTATTATTATTTATTCATAAGGTGCAGAAATTAATATACTTAGTATTATCATCAATGATTCTTAAATAATGCTTAGATTTTATATAAATGATTATTATTCACGCAATATAAAATAAAAATGTATGGAAGAATTTTCAATCTCACGAATAAAGGAAAACTTTGATCTATTAAAGTTGTTTTTTTTTACATATTTGTCTAAAAAAAATACATTTTTGTAAAATTAAAAAGGGTACAATTTTTTTTGGAATAAGCACCACTCAAACAAGTTATAAAATACTGCAATTTTGAACGAAAAATTCAGTCCGAAGTAGATTGTTGTCAAAATATCTATAGGTTGATAGTTTAGTAGGTACAAACCCTGCAGATACATAAATGTTTTTAAGAGTGGAAATCTCCTTTTATTTTTTCATATGGTTAGAGAAACACAATTTCGAATCATTTATATAAACTCATTTCATTAAACTTTACAAATAGTTCGTGTTACATGAAAGACCACCAGCAAAAGTACCTATTTGGAGTTGACGTTACCTCACAATAGCAAGAACAGTTGAGTTTTTGACAGTCAGGTGAATGATAATGATAAATAAATTTAAGTGTGTTATTCTTTAAACTAGAGAAATTTAAGAGATCATATTAGTTTTAGTTGATATCCAATTTATGTTAAGCAAACTAAAGTCTTCAAAAGATCCAAATATGAGTCAGCTATGTTTAGACAACTATTTTTATGTATGTATTATTAGAGAAATCAATGTCATCATGATTTGCTGCAGCAAACAAAATATTGATGAGCAACAGTAATGATCCAAGTACTGAGCCTTGGGGTACACCTATTCTGATAAGCTTTAATTCACTTCTTGTGTATTATCTGAACTTTTAGCAGCCGGTTATCAAGATTAAATCACTCGCTGCCTTACTCCCAAACTTTTTCTGCTTCGGTGTTGTAGTATACATAGCTATCGAATCGTGTAGCGAAACACAAGAACTCTTGGTAAACTCTCACTTTCCTGGTTACACCTCTGAGGTGAATAACAACTCACAAGTGGAGCTCCGCATAGACAACACAATACCGGCCGGCGGAGTTGATCACTAAAAAAAAGATAAAAAGGGCTATTAACTCCTTATCCCTCTATAGATCACCTGATTTAGATGGCGTCTTGCCCATGATGCTACAAAAATGTGAAGACCTTGTATCCCCCAAGCTTGAACAACATATTTCTATAAGAAGCCTCAGGTGTGGTGGGATGCCAAGGTTCTATTTTTTCCGAAAGCCTAGCTAAAGACTTCAGACCCATTAGTCTCATGTCTTTTCTCTTAAAAACATTTGAAAGACTAGACAAGCAGCCCACTGAGCCCTGCAGTCATATCTCCAGCCCAGCATGCTTATACAAAAGGTAAAAGTGCAGAGACTGCATTTCATAGTTTCGTCAGCACAGTTGAAAGAACGCTCAAAGACAAAGAATATCCCCTTGCTACCATTCTAGACAATGGGTCTTGTGAATAAAAAAAAAAACTAAGGCTAGAACTTGGTAAAATAAAGCTAGATTCTTCTAGCCTTAGCTTGTTTTTCCAGCTTAAGCTCCAAATGGTGTGATTATATATTATAGCTTAAGCTACAAAAATATCATGGTTCCTGGAACCCTAACTAGAAATCTTTGTATAGTTCTTTTAACATAAAAACAATGGGTCTTGTGAAAAGACAAATAGCTTAAGCTAAAACTTGAATTTTTTAAAATCTGCTTGCGTTTTGCTTTTCGGTCCAAAAATTAATAGTTTTTGCTTAAGCTTCTAAGCCAACGTGAATAAACAAACGAAAGCTAGGCTTTAGCTAGAATGTTCTAGCTGAAGCTATTTAGCGTAATCTTTTTTTATTCACATGAAACAAAGCTTAAGCCAGGACTGCCTAGCTTAAGCTGCTATTAATAGCGATGACTAGCTAGCTTTAGCTTGCTCCAAAAATAGCTTAAGCTTAAGGTACAAAGGGCAATGAGGTTTACCCCCACAGTGGGTCTGGAAGCTACTTAAAACCCGTTAATCTATCTATACAGGATTCGGCAGCCAATAGCGCACTTTAGACTAGCCAAACTGGTAGCTGGAGACACAGTGCCATAGGTCATACGCAGATTCTACAGAAATACATGAGAAATAGGAAATAATAGGCGGCCTACACCAGTAATTGCTACTCCTACGGTGACCACGAGCGTCAGTGACTTGATGGGGCCACCTCTCCCTAAGATAAGCAAAATCCTCTTGAAGAAAGGGGCAGCCCCTTTCACTTATTCAGCAATCCTGTAAGCTTTAACAAGCCTTATGCCTGGTGGGCCTGGTGGAGGGTTGATTTATCAAATGTTAGTAAAGGAAAGGATCACGCCCTTAAAAGGCGTCTACTTCTCCTCAACCAAGTGATTATGTCATGACAGATATTTCTTCCGTCATTTCAGGCAATATCTTGCTGAACTCATAAAGGCCCTTAACGGGTTTGAATCACATAGGATTTATCAAAGGTTTCATTACAGTTGGAGTCACAACCCGTAGGTTATCACAACAGATCTACATTGATCTAAGAATGACGATAACAAGATCAACTATCAGCCCATTAACCTAACTTAAAGGTAGCCAGTGCTCACCAGGTGGCATCAAGGCTAGACAAAAGGTGCCATTTAACCTTTTAGTCAATTTCCATAAAATGAAATCTATCGATAGCCAAAGATTCAGCAAAAAGCAATAAGATGCTTCACTGAAAATTCAGCCTGAAAGACATTTTCGGGACAACCTACCTGAATTTTTATTTTTCAATTTCTGAATTACATGATAAAATGTGAATTTCGGATTTTGTTCCTCAATTGTAATTTACATATAAATTTGTTGACCCAACCTTGTTTGATTTGCCGAATTCCCTAAAGGGTAAGAAAAATCTCTCTGGGAACGTGTCTGGTAATTACCATATCTTTCTAGCAGTGGCGATTCCTCTCAGTTGGCTAGGTTGGCTGCGCCAACCCTAAAATTTCGTCTTAAATACACGTACTACAAACAATTTGTTTGTATTAAAGCTTGAGAATAAAATAGCCTTTAATGTTTATAAAAAAACAACACCCCAATCCGTTTAAATCATTATAAAACCAGCAAAACCTATTTAAATCGAGCCATTCACTGCAACCCCTACGTGCTATATTAATCCCATACAAAGTAGGAAAGGAATCTCTTTTATTATTTTTCTTTAAATATTGGCCGTGTTGGCTACAAAAATTTGCGCCAACAAATCTCATACAAACTACATATTATTCCCGATGTGCTGTGTCACTCTATCTTTAAGAACAGTCCGACAAAAATACCCACACAGGTTGGCTCTATTGAAAGAGCCAACGCCTGGGTGGAAAAATGTGAGTTGATTGCCGACCAATACCCACCAGTGGAGAACCTGGTTATCAGAAGCAAATGTTTTAATTCGAATTTTATATGGTTCACTTGAAAAAATCATAACTCCCATTCTACTCATCCGATCTTCAAGGTTAAGGTCTTTAAAGCCAAAATGACACACTACATTGTGTGAAAGGGGTGATTAGGTCTGCCTTCAATTCGATTTGCAGCATTCAAAATTCAAAAGTTTATGAAAAATTTCACAATTTGAAAAAACAAAAAATGCTTATTTTTTGCTTATTTTCTCTTCTAAAATTATGTTATATAATATTTAACCATCAAACCTACATGAGCGGTGCTAAAAATTTTTTAATTGATTTTTTGCAAATAAAGTGCATTTTAATTAAAAAATGATCGACATAGCTTCATTAATATAATGATTAGATTACTCAAACAAATCTGCATGAATCTTTATAATTAATAATTGAATATGAAGTACCTGGGCGCAACGCAATCATGGAGCTGAGCTCACTTGAACTTTTACTTTGAATTCTTTATAATTAAGATTTTAAAATACTGTCAGTAAGATAATCGTTAGATTTATAAAAATAAAATGCACGACTGGATCGCACGTACTTGCTCTTATGTTCAAGTTGTGTGGAACTTAAGAACTTTAAAAAATATTCAAGTAATTACAGAAAAAGCATAAAAAAGCATTTAAATCGTTCTTTTAATTGCTTAAACAGCCTGATAAATAACTTAAAGCGCCAAAAAAAAGTATGCCATTTGATTACTTAAAAAAATATCAATATATGCAAAAAAAAATTAAAAATCGTTGGAGCCGTTTTCTTAAAAATTAATTTTTTATATATAAAATTTTTGTAACATTTTTCAAAAAAAAATTTGGTATGCCAATTTTGAGTATATATTAATATACATTTAAAACTAAAATTTCAAAATAATTCATCAACCCGTTTTTGAAATATTGAATTTTCAAAAAAATATTTTGAATCTTTTTTTAAAAATCCAAAATTTATGTTTTCAAAAATTTTGGTATGCAGTATTATTTAAATTCTAACAAAGCTTTAGTGCAAAAAAAATTCATTGAAATCGGATCAGCGGTTAATGAGAAAATCAAAAATCAAAAAAACCGTTATATGACAGGTACCGTTAATAAATGTTTTTTGTGATTTTTTTTCTTACTTAAATGTATATCATACTTGCAATAATACACTGATTTTTTTCTATCAAAATCGTTGGAGCCGTTTTTGAGATAAATAAGCTTTTCCTTAACGGTTGTATGGCATGTACCGTTATTTTTTGAGCTAAAAAAAAAAATTCAATTTCCCCTCTGGAGAGTTACAAAAAAACCTTAAGTTCAAAATTTGAAGAAAATCGCTTCAGTGGTTTAGGCTGAAGGTTGAGGTACATACAGACAGACAGACAGACAGACAGACAGACAGACAGACAGAATTGTGCCACCCACTTTTTTCGTGTTCTCTATCATCGTAATGTCATGTTTGATTGTTATCTCGAAATTTTTTTTTTGCACGAATCCAAAACTGTACCTATATCGCAAGTAAAAATTATTATTTTTTACATGGTAACTATGAAAAAAATGTAAAAACTTTTTTATTGTAAAAACTATTTGAAGTAATGTTTTTTTACACCTACTTAATGGCATTAATATCTAAAAATTTCATATAAATATTGAACATAGGGAAACAATTTTAATCAAGTATTTAAATTTAGTATAAAGACTAAATATATGTAGGTAATCACAAAGTTGTATATCCAACACCAGAGCAGGAATTAAATATTATTTGAATTTAATACATTTAAAACATGCTTTGTTGTACATTGTTCCGGCCTCACTAAAACGTTAATAACTTTTTTAATTACCAACGGACTTTAATGAATCAGATTTTTTTGATTAACAATTAAAAAAACTTTAATTTTAATGTATTGTTGCGAAATTCGAAATTAACACCCATCAGTCAACACTACACCGAGCTTTTATTACGGACAACAACTGGACTTGGAGATAACTGGGCAGTGAGCTGACGACAAAACTGGACAGTTGGAATCAGACCTCGTACGAGTCATCATAAAACAAAAAAGAGAAAAATCAACGAGAACAAACAAAAAAAGAAATAACGATCACTGTTAACAAAAATCAATAAAAAAAAAAAAACACAATTAAAATCCTCTCGGGAACCAGACTAATAAGTTTTTTTATTTTATTTTTTGTTTTTCTCAGAGTTGGGTTCCATACTTCCATTCCTTTTGGCGAATTTTGCAACAGTATCATACATCATTGTAAACCACGGAAAAAATGTACACAAACAAAAAATACTTTTAATTTGTGCATATGAAAATAATTGAAAGAATTCAGTATAAATGTAACTTATCAACATTGGTAATTTTATTTAATATTCCAAAATGAGATGTCAAATAATGGATTATAATAATTTAAATAATTTTCAGCCAAACAAAATTATAAAAAACTTCACAAGAAATTTTAGGGCGAAACAAACTTAGGGCATCTATATAAATATATGCTTTTCGAGCACATTTACCTGAAAAATACTTAACTTGAATATTAAGGAACTAAAATACACCTTATTTATGATTTAGTATTAGCCTTAAGAAATCAGAAATATCTTAATTATAAAGCTCAATTGGAAGTAAAATATCAAAAATGTCTCATATTAAAAACTACTAAATTAATCCCCCTTTTGGCAAACTGCATGGCTTATATTTATCAACCAAGTCCACAAAATGGATTTAATTTTTCAAAATTCTATTTCACCAATCCTAATTAAAAAATTTAATATATGAAACATTGCTGTACGTTGCTCAAAAGCTTGAGTATTGATTTTCAATTTATTAATTAATTATAAGAAAATTCATATTTTGATAATTTCCAAGGTAGCCGTAGAAACCAAATCAAAAATTGTCGATCCAACTGCATTGAATTTGCTATTAGTCGAGATATACTGCTTTGATTTTTAAAAATAAGGTGTCTGTTGGTGTTTTTCTATTTTAGCTCAGAGCAGATCAGATCAGATTCAAAACACAAAAATAATTGAATCAGAGGGCTCAGATAATAAAATTTTCAATTTCGGAATCTGATCTGATCTGCTCTGAGTTAAAAAAGAATAACACCCTATAGAGAGATTAATCCTCAATTTTTAAGAGCGTTACAGTTTACAGGTTACATTTTCATAAAATTTGAGTAGCTGAGAGGCTTCGAAAGGCTTAAAAGCATGTTTTTTACTATATTTACAATAATTTCATCCTTATTTTTCAAAGTGTTTAAATATATGTAATAATTTGGACTAATGTGTCAATAGAGAAAGAAATGTTGTCGAAGATAAGAAAAAGTGAAAATTTTTAGGAACCGGTTCTCGAAATTTATTTGAAAATAGAGTGACGACTGGATTTTATGTAGGTAGTGATAAATGAGTTCAACTCATTATAGAGGAAAAAAATTAAAAAATTTTACTTTTATTACATTCAGCTTTGATCAAAGGATTATTCGTAGCCAACCCAGAACTCAAGAACAGAAATCGCCACTGCTTTCTAGTGTATTGAAGAAGATACAAATTTGTACTTAGTTCACAAAAAAGAGTTTCTGATCTATTTAACTGTCCTCTGTTTGGAGATTTTAAGGAATTCAAACAAAAAACAAGAATATATACCTATTCAAATTTATTGCCACTTTGTTATTCACATTTTTATCCGTATTGCTGTTTAGAAGCTTCGCTAATTAATTATAGCAGATGGTCTTCCTTCAACCCTGTATCCATTGTATGCTTCCGATCGTCTACTTGGCTCTCCTGCCCAATATGATGGAGCCACCTCATAAGTTGGTGTATTTTTACTATTGTTTTTAAGTGCTGAAATCACTAAAAGGAATATCGCCAGCTTTCCCACCAAAATCGATTTGATTAGCAACAATTTCAGCTTGGTCACCAAAAATGGAATAATTGCCGATTGTATGAGAAATGGAATGATGAATAATGGAAGAATTTTTGAAATCATTCCATTCTTTTTACCGCGACCTGAAAAAAAAAAGATTTTACAAAAAAATGGCACTTCAAATGAAGATTGTGATCACCTTCAACTTCTGGTTCGGTCCATCGTCCCAGTAGGATGTCCTTCACACACTCCTCGTTTAGATTCAAACTCACTAGATCGTTCTTCATATCCAAGCTCATATTGACTCCAGGTCCAAAGTTATACCGGTATTCGTCATCATGGCTGTAGATTAAAGGATCCTCAGCCGCGGTGGCACCAGATCGCTTCTTCTTATTCCTGCGTCTTTTCTTTTTCTTTTTGTGAAGTTTTTGACTGCCCTCAGTGGTGGTGATTGGGGTCTCCTCAGTGGTAGTTGTTGCCACTGAATGCCGATCCTTTAGCAATTCTCGGTAGTCAGATGAAGTCCTATTTCCCAGATATGTACTCTTGTAGTTTTTATATATACCCAAGAAAATATTCCTCAAAGGTTTAGCCTTCTTTTCGAACACCTCATGCTGATTCTCATGATGTGCATAGATCCTTTCGTCAATACTCCGGCCATCTTCCTGATGCTCCACTGAAGTAACCTCTTCACCCACACTTTCGGAAACACTTAAATTAACTTCGTCATCATTTGAACTTTGGTCAATAACAAGGTCCTCGGACTCTTTTTCTAATTCTATTGAAAACACTGAACTTAAAGCTACGAACACACTTAATAGAACTAACTTCATTCTAAGTCATTTCACTCGGCGTCGTCGTTGTTTATGATCAATCAAAACTTAACAGCGCACTGCCGGCCTTATGATGGATATTGCAATGCTTTACGTGACTTGCTACTCCAATGAATATCTGCAAAATGCTGAAAATCCTCAGCCTCTTGGGATTTTATTAACTAAAGTGGACTTCCATACAGCTGGAAGCAAACAAATAACTTTGATAGAATCCAGAAATTCCAGCCAAAGAAAGAAAGGAAATTGTTGTTTTCTTCTGATTTTCCAAGAGTCTTCGCATATATGTTTGTTCTGATAGATCCAATAGTAGGTATCCAATGTAACCGTTATGGTCTTCGGCGAAATCGTATCCAACATTTGCGGATCTCGGGAATATTATTTATTTAGCTTGAAGAGCGAAAACTTGTCCCACATGTTTGCAACCTCTTACAAAACTTGATCCCACCACAACGTAGTAGGAGAAGCAGATGTGGGATTGTATACAATGCATATACCTACCTGGTGATATGATGTCTCTTCTACCACCTGATTAGAACGTGATGTTTGTACCCATATACAGGGAACCACCATCTGGAAATATTAAACAACAACAAAAAGAATCTGGACTAGTGCGCACGATGCAATGATGATGGGAAAACTGATTTCAGAATCAATCGAGCGCAAACGTTTGTTTTCTTGTTCCACTTAAATTTAATGGGATATCTAGATCAATCTGTAATTGGATTTTTTTTATTTCAATTGAAGTCATTCTCTGGAGCGAACAAAAAAAAAGTAAAAAAAGGGGGATAGTGCTAATGGATCAAATCAGATGTGTTGATTGACTGCAATCAGGGTTACCGCTGAAAATTTTTGAAAGGTCGCGAAAAAAGTCGCAATCAATAAAAAAAGGTCGCAAAACATAATAATTGAAAAAAAGTCGCACTTTTATCCAAAAGGTCGCATTTCGAAAATAAAAAGTCGCACAACCATATTTTTATATTTGAATAAAAAAGATTGAGATTATTTTTGGATCATTTTTTATTAAAAACAAAACCAATAAATACTTGAAAAACTAAAGAAATGCAGTCTTCATTTTAAAATTTTATAGCTTGACTTATAGGCGTTCAGAATAGTAATGATGATAACGAAAGTAATAACAAAAGTTGATATTGGTTAATTTTGTATAGTTAGTTTTCCAATGTATTCAACTTTTATAGGGATGGGTCAATATGTTAGTAACAGATATTTAGTAACAGTTATAAGCCTGTTACCGAAAATCGGGAATAACTGCTATAGAAATTAGAACAACAATTTTAAAATAACGCAGTTTTTATTAAATTCACAATACAAGTAAATTTGTATATGCGTTTACAAATTTGGTTCTGATGATTGTGCTTAATATGAAGGTAGTAATTTCAATTTTATCAAGTAAATTCAAAATCGAATTGCAGCAGTAAAAAGGTGTTAGTGTTTTGTTACTGATTTTGCTTCAGTGTGATTCTGATTAAAATATTTTCAATGTAATCGTAAAAATTATAAATTTGAGAATAACACTTAAGCAAAGTCAAAAACAAAACTGTTACTCCTTTTTGCTGCTGCAATCAATGACATATCGAATCAAAATGTCGAAATTGAAATGACTACTGAGCAGGATCACACCTAAGCAAAATCAGTACTAAGATGGTTATGCATTTTTGCTGCTACAAGGAGATTTCGAATTAACACGATAACATTGAGAATACTAAGCAGAATAACAGTTAAGAAAAATCA
Organism: Dasysyrphus tricinctus; assembly: GCA_963921185.1. NCBI lineage: Eukaryota > Metazoa > Arthropoda > Insecta > Diptera > Syrphidae > Dasysyrphus > Dasysyrphus tricinctus. The sequence goes on from OY992530.1 coordinate 61,810,601, forward strand.
GTTTATTTTAAGGTTTTTTTGTTTTTTTGATTCCTCAATGAGTGTTATGGTTGGAACTTGTCATTTTTATCACCAAAAACATAGACATAATAATTAAGTCATCAGCTTTTGTTCGCATTAAAATTATCACTGATTTTACTTTAAAATATTTCCAATGATATATGAGAAGTTTAGGTACAAAATATGGAATTTTCACTTTTGGTACTTTTTTCTTTTGTTTTTTAATCGGGTCCAAAACCCTGAATTTATCGATTGCCAAGGAGACTAAGTCAAGAATAATAACATGTTGTATCAACGAAAATTCAACTTGAAAAGGCACTTTCGGAACTAAAGATTTCATACAAAAAATATAAACAATTTACTTGGCTTTGGATCAAATTGTGTTTCAAAAAAAGTGATATTTTTTCTTGCGATATTTTGGTTTATATCAAAAGGTGACATTTTCAAAATATTTTTTAAATAAAAGCTCTATCCCAAAACCTTCTGCAAAACTAATAAATACAACAAATAAAGTCTGTGTGCTTTACCGATGCACATAAAGAAAACAAAAATCAAAAAAACTACGCAGGCATACCTTAAATTAATTTTTCTCAATTTCTGAAAAAAGAAATGAAAAACTAAAAATGTCACCTTTTGCTATAAACGGGTACCTTATATTCCTATACGGTTTTTTACGAAACTTTTATTCCAGTAACAGGCAGCTATAGCTCTTATTGAAGAATAGTGATAATATTAGTAACAGATATTGCAAACTATTAGTTCATCACTCAACTTGCGTTCCAATCTTCCAATTTCGAGTTTCCTCATTTCATTTCAATTTCAATCAAGCGCAAGCGCTTCGTTTTCGTTTCAAAGGAAATGGAAAAAGAATAGTTGAATGAAAGTCGATTGAAATATTGTTTTTGTTCTATTTCTTCCAATTCAAATGGGCGAGTTCGAGAAACCAGTGTTTGTGTGTTTTTGATATTTTAAATTTTAAAAAAAGTCGCACGGAGAAAAAGGTCGCCCTGATTAAAAGGTCGTCTTTTAGTCGCACGGACCCAAAAAAGGTCGCAAAGTGCGACTAAAGTCGCCCAGCGGTAACGCTGACTGCAATATGAAGTCTGTTTGTAGAGCATGGCCAATATTTATATTGAGTCCAGGGAGTTGATTGATTTATTGCAGAAGGCACTTTGGCTATTCAATTAAGCTAATAAGTGCGTAGTAATTAAGTTTTTTTTCAACAAATTTAATATAGAGAATAAAATTTAAAATAAAATACCATTTACAAAAACTTTATTTGGGAAATCCTCTCTGATGATTAAATTTCTTATAACGAAGCTACATATTAAACAAAAAAGTAGAAATGTTCTTAAGGGCAAAATTTTCATTATCAATTTGAAATCTTCTACTAAGAACCTCATCTAGGTAAAAGTAAAGAAAATAATTCACGCACTTCGACTCAATATTATTTTATTTACGCATTTCAATTCAAAGTATTCGCACGTCCTCACTTCCTTTCACATAACCAACATGTTCATCAGACAATCCGTCCCACATCGTGACCTATTACAATAATCAGAAAACAATTCTTTTGATGAACATATAAACCGATGACAAAATTCCAGCTATGCATTCTGAATAATAAATTGTGGTGAAAATTCAGACATTGCGTTTGTAGGAACTTAAAAAAGTCAATAATATTATGTGTAATCAATAAATTTCACTTTTTTAATACTTTAAATTTGTAATTGACATTGTCGTTAAACTTCGATACAAAAAGAATAAAATGGTTATCTTAAAAACTTAAAAGGAAATAACGTTGGAGAAAATGAACTTCAAAATTTATTACAAAACTCAAAGAAAAGAGTTGAGCAAAGAAGTTTATTCGAGCTGAAATCAAATTTAATTGTCTTGCTACTTTGATAAATTTTTCAAAAAATAGCACAAATAGAAACAAAAAATTAAATGAATTCGAGATCAAAGCAAAGCAACGTAAAATTTTAAAAATAGCTTAAAAAATAAATAAGTTCATCTCACAATTTTTCTTAAACTTGAAAGCCAGACACTTTTTTTTAATTTTTCGAACACGTACATACAACAATGGCGGTCACTTGACTTTTTAATTTGCTTCGACGATATTTTTTCTCTCTGATATGAAAGCTAATTTTTCCTTTAGTAGCTTCTAGGTGAAGGTTTATTTTATTTAAAGTTATTTTAATAATTTCTTAGTTTTAAATTTATAAAATTTCTTCTAGAGAGTATTGAATAGACCGAAAAATTAGGGGTATAAAGGAACAATTACGTGAAAGGGTTTTTATTATTGAATATTTTTGTATAATGCGTTTCTAAGTGGATGATCACACTCAATATGTTTGGTATAACTCGGAAACTAAGCCGAATTTGACAATTTAACTATTAAAACTTTTTGCTCAAAATGAAATTTTCAATCGAAATGGATAGAAAATTATATGAAAAATTATCACTAACAAAAGAATGGAAAAATTTAAGATTTCTAAATTTTATAACAATTATCGCTTAACTTTTTTTGGAGCAAGAATAGGCAGTAAATGGCAAGAATTGATTTATGTAAATATTCTTATAGAAAATTTCATACAAATTTTTGTTTTATGTTTTATGTGAATATGAATATGATCGAGGCCGGTGAGTCCCATAAAATCATTATTTTAATAATGAAAAAAAACGGTTTTTGAGCAGAAGCTGACATGAGGAAATATGAAAATGTACGTACCTATGTATGAACATATATGCAAAAATTATGAATTATTGTTTTTTCAAAAATTCTAATATTTCTTTTTAATTCAAAAATTCCTTTTTTTCAAAATTTTGACATTAAATATCTACTATTTAAATATAAAAGTACCTTGAGCCTTGTGTTGTGTATAAAAATTTTGATTTATATCGGTATAGTTGGTAGTGAGCAAATTGAAAAAAAATTCCCGAAAGTACACCATGTCTAGTCAACGGCATATTTCAAAAATTTAAATTTATTGGAAACAATTTTTGTTTTGATTTTGTGGCTTCATTTAGTCAGAGTATCAAATCTGTAAAAGCATTTTGCTACAACTTTTAAAGAACAAAAAATATGGTGAAATGTACTAAAACTGGATAAAACGATAATAAAGCTCTTTTACTTTTTGTTATTTGTATTTTGTTCCCTATCTCTACTTCCCTTATATTCTGTAAAAATGTATAACTTTTTCGTTTTTGTAGTCTATTCTTCTGAATGGCAACCCTTTTTACTGTGCTGGGTGATTACTTAGTTTTTATTGCACGGAAAAATTTTTGTTTGGCTCTTCCGAGGTGTTGCTACCGTTTTAATAAATATAATTGGTAGAAAAAAACTATTATTGCAATAAATAATTTAATTAAAGTTCGCGGTGCCATGGTACTGACATTAAGACAGTTTATGTGACCTACTAACTTATCTTTGTTAATAAGAAAAATAATTTTTAGGACAATTTCAACATAGTCATTAAAGGGAATAAAAATTCTGATAATCAAACAAAAACATGTTATAGCATGCTTAAAAAATACTACCACCGTACTGACAAAATAATTTTTGAAAACATCACTCTTAAAGTACAACAACGTTAAAAAAAATGAAAGGACTGATATTTTCTATAGGTACATAAAAAGTGCATCTTTTAGAAAATCAAAATACAAACGTCTTGAAACTAAAACAAATTGGCGTTTCAGTGGGAATTCTTTTGAATTAAAAAATAAAAGTTAATCCTCGGATAACATTCATTTATGATTATTCAATGATATAGATAATCCTTTCAAGGAAAATTTCAATGGCTCCATTTATGGTATTTACAATGATTTTATTCAGCAATAAGTATTTTGATTAAATTTTTGAATAGTTTTGTCAAACAAGTATTGCACTCAAACCTTTCTATGAACAACATTTCTATTCAATGAAAAACAAGGAACGGACATGCCACGTTACTGACATTTTTACTATACTGTACCAAACCATGTGGAAAAAGTCGCAAATTTAGTAAAGATATCGAATGTAGATTGTTATAAAGAGCCATTTACCCAATTCAAACCAAAAATATATACGAACATTTTACATTAAATAACAAAAAAGCACTGGACACAAAGAATCACAGTTGGCACGAAATCACCCATACTGATTCTTTTCATCAAAGTTGTTATAAAGCTGTTTTTGAGATAAATCTTATTTTCCTTTCCATAAGGGTTGTATGGCAAGGACCTTACTTTACGCTGGGCATAATTAAACACCTCTAAAATTTTCTTTTTGGCTGAAATTATGGCAAAAATTTAAATACCTTGGGCCTGTCAGCATTTTTAAATGTGCAAGACATTATATAAAAAAATATGTATAGACAAATTATAAAAAATATGAAAAAAAGCATTTAAATCGTTCTTTAAATTGTATAAAAAGCGTTCAAAACTAAGTATTCCATTTTATTATTTGAAAAAATATGAATATATGCAACAAAAATAAAATATCATTACGGTGGTTTTCTTTAAAACTAATTTCTCATGTATTAAATTTTAATAATATTTAAAAAAAATTGGGATTCCAATTTTGAGTGTTTATTATACATTTACACAATTTATTTTTGTTTTATGGCAGGTACAGTTAATAACAGTTTTTGTAAATTTTGTCATACCAAAAAGTACACCATATATACAGTAACACACTCTGATTTTTTATCAAAATCGTTGGAGCCGTTTTTGAGATAAATTAGCTCTAAGGAATCACCAAAAAGCCTTAGATAAGTTCAAAATTTGAAGAAAATCTCTTCAATGGTTTAGGCTGTAGGTTGAGCTACAGACAGTCAGACAGACAGAAGGAATTGTGCCACCCACTTTTTTCGTGTTCTCAATCATGGAAATATCATATTTGATTACTATCTCGAAATTTTTTGTTTGCACAAATCCAAAACTTGCCTTATAGTAGGTACTACCTATGTATGTATGTATATCGCAAGTAAAAATGGCGTGTGGCTGTAACTATTGTACGTCATATCCCGAGAACAGTTCATGGTACAAAATATATATATATATATCCATAGGAAGTTAAATTATCTTTTTTTTTTGTGTAACATTTGTTATAGATTTTATAACATTTGCTTTTGTGGAAAAAGAATTGTGCTACAAAGTTGTTGGAGATTTAATTTCCAAACATTTTTAAGCACACTTTTTATTTTACAACATATTTAAGTATTTATGGTTCAAAAGTTATTGTTGTCTAAGGTCGACATATTCAGTTCAGTGTTCACCCTTATAGACCTAGAGCTTGTGAACGTTTTGCTTTTTATAGAGCTCGAAATTTTGTAGACTTACTATTTGCATCAACTATACGGTATCATACTGATGGCGATACTTCTGCCCTTTGGGCATAATACTGCTGTTTTAAAGTGCAAAAAAATAAGCGATGTTAAAGTGTTTATACGGGTTACGTACTTGAGCCCGCTTCTCTTTGCCCTTTACCTTAACGACCTGCATGAATTTATTGGCGGAGGCATAGATGTAAACGGTATGACGATACGTCTACTTATGTACGCAGACGATATTGTGTTACTCGCCGATAAACCAGAGGTTCTCCAGGGAATGATTAATAAAATCGATGAGTACTGCCTTCGCTGGAACCTTTTTATCAATCTCGAGAAGTCAAAAATTGTTGTTTTCAGAAGAAGAGGTGGGCGGTTAAGTTCTCAGGAATCCTGGAAACTGAACGACCGAACTATTGAGATTGTCAGTAAGTACAAATACCTTGGCATATGGTTGTCTCCGGGCTTATGCATGTCCGAACACTTCAAAGAGAGATCAAAACTGGCTAAACAGAGCCTCAACCTAAATTGGAACCAATTTGTTAGCAGCAAGGATGTCAAACTCAGTTCAAAGATTGACCTTTTCAACGACGTCACTAGAGCTGTTATAGCATATGGTGCACAAGTGTGGGGACACACTTATTATGATGAGGTGGAAAAGTCTCAAAGATGCTTTTTAAAAAAAATACTTGGACTGCCAAGAATATCTCCTAATTATATGCTAACGCTGGAATGCGAAATGAAACCAATTTTTGAGTACACCATGCGTTGCCATATGAACTACATTGGAAAAGTTTTGAATTCTTATGATGACAACAGACTACCAAAAATCTTAGCAAGGATTGTTATTCAGAAACAGATATATTGGTTTCAGAGCTGGGAAAATAGCCTCAGTAATGTTGATTTTGAAAATATAGAAGATTTAGCTTCAAATAGGCATCTCTTTAATATAGTTGTTGATGATGCAGCAGAAAAAATTATCGTGGATGACAAGCAAGAGGCTCTACAAAGAGCACTCCGCACAAGGTCTCATGGCATTTATCATATGCTTAACTATGGTGTTGGGAAATCCTACGTGGGGAACGAGTGGAAAACTTCAATGACACGGTGGATCTTCAAAGCAAGGGGAGGCTTAATAAAACTTAATGGTACGTCAAGAACAACAGCTGAAAACATGAACTGCTCACTCTGCAATATGTCTGAAGACGAGACATTTATGCATTTTATGGGAATTTGCCCAATATTCAGAGGGATACGAAGAAACTGTTTCGGGAGCGCTAATTTGAATGAGAATACGATGATTGCCATACTGATTGGAGAAATAGCTTGGAGTCTTCTCTAAACATATTTACAAACAGCACTTAATTATCGACAAGAGCTAATTGATGAATTTAATTTTTAATAAGAAAAAGAAAAGTTAAACAATACTTTATTAAATTATTATTATTACTATCCATTCGTATTATTTATAACATAAACATGTTTATATGTATCAAGTCTAGGGAGGAAAAAGTAATTGATCGCGACAGACGACGAGAGTCATTGTTGTAAAATTTTTTGTATGTTTTTGGATATTACTCAATATTAACTATATTTAGTTTAAATTAACTGCATTCTAAATAAGTTGTAAATTATTTCACAGAAATGTATTTATGTATGTTTATATTAACTAATGAATTGAGAATAAACATCATTACTACTACTACTACTACTACTACTACTACTACTTGAGTTCCAAAATCATAATCTCCAAATCAAAATCTCCAAATAAAAATCCCTAAAATCTCCAGATTTTTTATCCATCAAACAAAATCCTTAAAACCAAAATCATCCACAGTAACTTTTGAACCATAGGTTTTAGAATAAAAATTTGTATCCAAAAATTGTTGGAAATTACGAGCAATCACATGTGGTACATTTTTTCCACAACAGAAACTATTAACGAAATAAAAGGCAAAAACTAATAAAAGTATACATACATACATACAACTAAAATTATAGAATCTATTAAAAAGTAATAAGAAATAAGTCGGCAGAAGTTTTTTTTATTACAAAACTTAACTAATCACTTAAATTTTGCAATAAAAAAAACCTCTGCCGACTGGCCAACGAAAGTCAAAGTAAACAAAATCAAACATTCTAAATTCAAAATCAAATTCAAATACATCCACCATTTGTAAAGCAGGATTTTATTTTCTGGCGACTGAACTCATTTGTTTTTACTGCAAAATTTTATGTGTGATTAATTGTATTAATTACTGTATAATGTGGTTTATAATTTATTAACAACTTTTTCTCCACTTTTTCTTTATACGGCCACATGAGGGTTTCCTTAGAGTTTTGTTGAAGGATGGCGACATGCTTGTCTAAGCTCCACAAAGCTTGTAAAACGGGGTAGTTCTTGCCAAAAAACACTCCAAGTACAATTTAAAATTCATACCTGTAAAACGGAATAATAAAAAAGGAGAAAACTTTTTATAACTAAAAAAATCGGACGGAAAAACTTTTTTCTGTTTACACAAAAAAAAGGAAAAGGGAAAGTGAATGAAAGAATGGTACACTCAAGCCCTTTGCCGATATCGAGGTGAAGGAACGGGAAACTAAGGTATAAATCACTGTAAACTAACCTTACTATTCAAACTTATTCCTAAAATATCAACATACCAATAAGCCACATTCAACCACTGAAAAAAATAGTGTATTCAAATTCAAGAAAAGAATTATAAAAGATAATTAATGACCTTTAGGATGAAGTGTCAGAATGATGGCTGTTGGAATCGTTTAATTGAACGTTTGCCTTGCATTTTTACTATAATAAATATCACAAGCACCCACAGAACATTTTGCTTAAGTCGCATCGAGGCAGACAAATTTTTAGAACAAGGGGTTTACCTGGCGTATACGTGATATAAATATCATATCTCGTATGATAATTAAGTGCACGACGATAGACTTAACATGATTGTCAAATACTCAGAAATAACGGTCAGTCAATGTTAAGATGCTTTGAATGTTGGAATTATTATAAGCTGACAAAAGAATGAGAGCGAGAGGAGTTAAATATTATATATTATAAATTATAAACGAAAACTTAAGTTTTACTTTTCGATCTGCAGTTCCTATTCTATTCGGCAAGTGAAATTGATAAAACAGCAGATTCTCTCCATATATCACATTTAACCGCATTTTTTGCTTATTTTGAAAAGAATATATTAATTTTTTTGTATTTAAAAAATATTTGTATGAAAATTTTGATATGCAATATTATTCGTCTAGACATATTGAATTTTCGCCATGCAAATTTTGGGATAGTTTTGATTTGTTCCCTCCTTTATGTTTTCGGGGGTGCTGAATCCGAATCTGATGTTTGCGAACAAAATTTCGTGACGCAACATGGAAAAAATGCAAAAAATCATAAAAAAATGCATATTTGGCATTTTTTTTACTTATGAATCGAAAACTATAAATATTGAGATTTCAAAAAAAAAATATTAAATATTTTTTTAAAAATATATATTGTTTTGAAAATCCATCAATTTGTATATTTTAAAAGTTTGTGCAAAAGAAACAAAATCAGTCATACCGTTTTCAAGAAAATGGAAAATCGAAAAATTATAGTTCTTTGAGAAGTACCACTAATAACCATTTTTTGAATATAGTATACAGTGGTGGCCTGCTGATTCGGCATATCAATCTGTCCTCTTTTGGCGTGGATTTTCGATCTTTTGGTTTTCTTTTTGGGTTTTCAAAGCTGCCAGTCCTTTTATGACTTGAATAGCATCAAATACCATCTTTTTCGAGCAACTAAATCTTTTTGCCATGGAATCAATTGACTCGTTTTCGTTTTGATAGCAGTGCACTATGAGCTACTGGAGTTCTGGGCTACAAGACTTATTTTTGCCCATTTTCGTCGCTGTATTTTTAATTATTTAATATTAACATTATAAAAAAAACTGAAAACAATCAACTCACATTGATAATAATTTTCTTTATTTTTAAATTTACCAATTCTTTTGTCGTTTCTAATTTCGTGTCCAGCAAAAATGTCGACTATAAATTAATTTTCTAAAATAACGGTGTTTTATAAACTGTTCGCGTTCAAGGAAACTCATATTTAGAACAAACATGTCACCTGTCAAAGACCAACGACACAAGCCACGCACGCTGGTGCTTACAAAAAATATTATGGTCGATAAAGTGCGTTTAGAATTGTTGTTTCTTATTCTATGGCCACCACTGTAATAGGTTTCCAGTATCCATATCCACACAAAGGTTACCTCTCATAAAAGTAATTTATTTATTTTTTCAAGAAAATCTGTGGATTTTCGAGAAAAATTAGATTTTTCAAAATAGCTTAACAAAACGAAAAAAGAATTTTAAAAAAATGCTACGTAGCCAAACAGTCAGACAGAAAGAGAATTTCAAACCCCACTTTTTTCGTATTCCCTATCATGGAATTGATCGCACGTTCGATTTTTGTTTACGAAAGTAAAATTTACGATTAATTGAACCTTTCTACTGCAAATACGAAAACTATTACCGAAAATTCGATTTGTAAATATTTTGAATTCAATTCGAACTTTTCGCGTGTATTCAAGTGAATTGGAACTATACTCTGATCAATCATGATCCTTAGTTCTTCCATGTTAAAGCGACCGCTTTGTGTTTTGAAACATGGGGTCTCTGTAAAAAAAAAATTCGGAATTATCATTGATTTTGAATTCTCTTGTGGGTACCAAATTTGTTAAGTTTCTTAGAAGCCACAGCCACGGCTCTGGAACTTTGGCAGCTCATATGAGGGAAATTTGATAAAAAAAAAATGCGATCTAATTGGTCAGAAAAGGTTAACTGGGGGTCAATTCTCGATCTGTGAAACTATTAAGTGATGAATATGATAATCCCTTCACGCCAAATGCGATTCTCGAAGCGAGAAAAAATGAAAACAAATGTTTTCATATGATTGTTCTTTTATCATTATAAATTCATTCTGTGAAAAGAAAAATGATAAACACAAACATTATTTGATACTAGCAAGTCACCATCTTGATCTTTCTATGACGTCACAATCATCTTTTTCTATGAGAAAGTGGTGGCTTTTTTCATTTTAGTATACTTTTAGTACTCACTTTGACAGCTGTTTCTCATAGCAAATTTGGGAATCGCCTTCCGTGTGTTTGAGAAGTGATAAAATGATAAAACTCTGTGAAAACTGAAATGATATTTTTGTTTTCATTTCACAGTTTCACAGATCGGGAATTGACCCCCTGGTTCCAGAAATTGGTCGGCCCTAGGTAACTTGTAATCAAGGCATAAAACTTTCTTAAGGTCACACGCGATTTTTGGCACCTCATTTATGGGAAATTTGCAAAAACTGTTTATCATCGGAAAGATTTATAGATCATGATAAAAGGTCAACTATTTTCAGTAATTGGTCAGCTAATCTATAGCTATGAGTTTTTGAAGTTCGTTTCAAGGTCACAAAAAAAACTTTTGGCACCTCATTTGGGTCATTTAAAAACAAAATGTATACAATTTGAAAGGCCTCTTCACGGCTGTAAAAGGTCAGCTTTTTTCAGTAATTGGTCAGCCATAGATTTTTTTTATTAAAATTCAATGAATTAAAAAAAAAAAAATCAAGGTCAAAATGATTTTTAGCACCTCATTTTAGGGAAATTTGCTAAAAATGTGTACCATCTGAAAGATCTCAAGATCTATTTAAAAGGTCAGCTAGTTTCAGTAATTGGTCAGCTATTAATTCTTTCTTACGATTTTTTAAAGTATTTCTTTTCAAGGTCACGAATCGTTTATGACCTTGAAAAAAAAACATTAAAAAATCATATAAAAGAATCTACAATAGTCGAAAAAAGTATTTTGACAACAAAAAATTTGCATCTTTCTTATTATTGATAGAAAATAAACAACGCCGGATTTACGAATTTTCCGAGCCGGGGCAAGAACTTGATTTTGGCGCCCCTGTAGTTTTCAATAAAAATGAAAACAAAACCACATATCTACTTGGTTGGATTTTTTGTCACTGGGAGAATAAAACTTTTTAATGGATGTGCACTGTACAATCCATACCTATTCAGCAACTTTTCATTATAAATAAGAATATTGACAATGCCTTAACAAAGGCCAAGATTCGTAGAACGATAACATATGATTCGTTATCTCGTGAAAAATTTAAAGGGTCATTTTATTTTTGATTCGATCGCGAATCTTATTTTTTGGTTCCCAATAAAATTCGTTTTCATTCGAATCAAATCTGCAAAGATCTCTAATATATGGTTCGTTCCCGAATTTATCATGGGAGAACTATTGAAGATCCATTCACAAACCATTCAAATAAGAAATAAAAATGTAATTTTTCGAAAGGACAAAATTTCGAAAAGTCAAAGTTACGCAAGATTAAGTGTCGAAGTATAAATTTCCTAAAAAAGATTTGAAATTCCCGGGATTTCGTTGTTCATTGAGCGATTTCAACGAAATTGAGAGATGTCATAGACAGAATTTTAGCGGAAAAAAATATTTTCAATAATTGCAATGAAATCTACGCAGGTGAAATAGCTGATCCAGAATTGAAACGGACAAAATAATTTCAAAACAGGATGCTTGAAAAAATGGCAATATCTTATAGGTAACTTCGTTGTATCTTGAACGATTTCAAGGAATTTGACACACACAATTTCAATATTTAATAGTACGAGAGCTAAGCAACGTCAAAACACAAGTCATTTTAGATTGGCTGGTTTTGTGATACGCGAATTATGTTTGTTTATATATAAATACAAATTAAATAAAAACAAAACGTATTGTTTGAGGTTGGTCTTAAGACTAAATTCTTTATTTCTTATACTTCTTACACTATCCTAGCAATTAAATGATTAATACGCTTAATTTAATGTTTCAGCAAAAAGAGGTTCGTTGGCTCAATTGTTGCAACAGTAGAACGGGAAGCTTTTGCAATTCATAATTATTAATTATAAATTGCTTCTTCCGTTGCATCGATTGCAAAACAGAGTTCAACACCTCTTATGCTCTATTTTGGGAAAGTGTTACGTTAAGGTGAATGCCTGAATGTAACACGCGTGAGGGCAGTCTCTGGCTGGTGGCAAATTTTCTGTTATCCGCCATTTTGAAAAAGGGTGTTGAAAAAGGTAAATGCAATTTTCTCGGCTCCTATAGAAATAAGAGTAAAATTTCTATTTGATTCTTTAGGTTAAAATATTTTTAAACTTTTTTGTCGAAAAACATCATTAAATATTGTTGTCGAAAAACTGTAAAAATGGTTTTTATCGTTTATCTCATTTTTTGTTCATCTGTACGAATTTTATCAAACAGTGCTTTGCAGAGCACTTGATTTCCTACATTTTTTGTTTGTGAGCTAAAATATATCTAAAATACTGTGTAATAAATTTGCCAGTATATATAATTCTTTAGGCAAGACTACGATTTGTACGGTGGGGTGTGGTGCGACGCTTGTAGAGGGACACAGTTCAAGTGTTTTATTATTCAAGAAGGGGACCCTATCTCCTACAGTTTTGGGATGGGGGAAAGTTTTGTAAAAATACACTTACATACAATGCAAAAAACAATTTTTAAAAATCAACAGAAAAAGTTTGAACAATGTATTATAGCTCGTTTCTTTTATTTAATTTTTCAATCAAGTCATATTTGTCAATAGTTTTTGAATAATTATTTAAAATGTTGAAATAATGATAGAAAAAAATGCTAAAGGTTGACGGAGAAATACAATTTGATATTCCATTGCCGCATCTCAATTCATTTATAATTTCATTAAGCGTCGCAATTATCAACCTTTTCAGTCACATGGATTTGGCGCCCCTGTAAGCTGCCGCCCGGGGCACAGGCCCCGGTTTGCCCCCCCATAGATCCAGGGCTGAAAATAAATGAAAAAAATATATTATAAATTTTTAATTATTAATATTTCGAAAGCGTATAGGGAAAAAAGTATTATGACAAAACTAAAAAGGCTTGTAAATACGGGGCTAACTTTTTAGTAGAAGCAGTGAGTATTGTTTTTTAGTACACGGAAAGAATTGAAAAATCACCAATTGAAAAATTTGCAGTTGCAATTTACGAATCATGTTTAATTCGTAAATCAAGAAATTTTAATCCCAAATTAATACAAAAACTGGTAATTAAACAGTCAAAACGTAGCAATTTACAAAACTTGTTGCTTCGTGATTTGCAATTAAAATCCATGATTCAAGCTTGTACTTTTCATAGCAAAATACAACTGTGTCGAGATTCAGCTATTTTAGCGAGTGAGATGAGATGACTCTCCTTACTCGCCGACTCATCTCACCTCACTCGCAAAAGTGATTCAGCTATTTAAATGAAATGAGTAAGTTCGAATTTAGTTTCGAACAAGAGCCAAATTAAACCTCCTTGTCACACTCGTACGTTTGATATTCTGTTTCACATCACCACTAATGGACGCGAAATGAAATAGCAAGTACAACATTGAAACATTAATAATGGAGTATCTTTTGTATCAATTATTTTTTTTGTCGTTATTAAAGTTGAATGTGGTTTTTCACCCTTGAGAAATATAAATTTATTTAAAATACATACATATGTGCATATTATGATAATAAAATAAGATTTTACAATCAATAAAAGTGCAGTTGTTTTTATCTACCTTGTTTTTTTTTATTTCAATTCCTATCCATAAATAGGAATTCTTGAGAAAAGCACACATACCTATCCAAAACTGGAAATTTACCAACACATACACCAAGTCACAGCGGAAATATCTGGCGAGTAATCTGACATTTCATTTCACTCGCTCACTCACTCACTTTTCCTAACTGAATCGATTTTCGACGAAAAGTGACTCATCTCACTCACTCCCTGCGGTTTCGAATTAGCTGAATCTCGGCACTGTTTTGGCGTAATTTACTCTCCAAAAGCATAATTTCACAAACAGCATTTAAAAATATTAATTTGCGATAAATATTTAGTAATTAACATTGCACAATCACTGAATTTCGTTTTGTTTTGTCGTAATTCGCAACTCCATGAGAATAGTTGCAAATCACCAACAAAAAATTCCTAAATCACGACTTTCTTGTCGTAATTTACGTCTCAAAGAAATAAAGCACCACACATGGCAGGTATCTAGTCATCAATGTGTGACACCAAAAATCTATAATGCAAATTGGCATAGTGGTTGCATGCTCGCTCCGCAACTTGGAGGGTTGCGAGTTCAAATCCAAGTAACGTCAAGCGTAAAGTATTTATTTCAAATAAATTAAATTAAATGTGTAACCTGCAAAATGAAGGGTAGAGCAGATTGATCTTTCCAAGTGGCAATATCACGAAATAAAAGTGGTGATCACAAATCTTTTTTGCACATTTACAAATTGTGATTGAGGGATATTGCGATTTGTTGTTCGCAATTTTTGTTTTCTCTCGATAGCATAATTGATACTTAATGAGGGTTGATTTACGATTTTTGAGTATCAATATCTTCATTTTGCTCAGTCTTGCAAATTGCAAACAAATAGTCGTAAATTACGAAATCCGGAGCCAAGGTATAAATCGGGATTCATTTTTCGTAATTTGCAGCTCATTTTTCGTGATATGATCCAAGAATTCTTTCCGTGTATGCTTTTGGATGTCGAATTAAAATCCGTCATCCCTTTGTGGCTATCAGCTCGAGTTTTCAAAAAATTCCCGTTAGTAAATTACCAAAAATCGCGTGTTTACTATTTTTGAGGCCTTATAACATCTAGAAATAATTATTTTTCAAGAAATTTTGCAAAACTATGTGAAAGCACTTACCTTCTTCTTCAAATATCAGTTTATATCTTTTCAATATCTCACTTACTTTCGGAGAAATTCTTAGCTAGATATTATTCTTCACTCGATATTTCTTAATGTAAAATAAACCGTGTATGGTAAAATATGCCAAACACATACATTTCAACAAAGGATTGATCAGATAGGAAAGAAGATATTGGAAAAACATTATCTGATATTTGAAGAAGAAGATTTGTGTGTTTCAGATAGTTTCGCAAATTTTGTTGAAAAATAATTATTTCTAGATGTTATAAGGCCTCAAAAATAGCCAAAAAACGGTTTTTAGTCATTCCCTGACGGGAATTTCTTGAAAACCCGAGCTGATAGCCACAAACGGATGACGGATTTGAATTCGACATCCAAAAGCATACTAAAAAACAATACTCACTGTTTCTACTAAAAAGTAAACCGGTATTTACAAGCCTTTCAAAATACTTTTTTCCCTATACGTTTTTGAATACAATTTTCATTTTCAAAATTATAATTATGAATCTAATTTTTGAATGTCTTTTTGGAAAATCATCTTGATACCATTGAAATATATTTTTTTTCAGATTTTTTCTATCAATAAAACGAAAGATATAAAGAAAAATGCAAAATATTTTTTGTTGTCAAAATACTTTTTCCGACTATTGTATAGCTGACCAATTACTGAAACTAGCTGACCTTTTATAGAGATCTTAGGGCCTTTCGGGTGGTATTAATTTTTGGCAAATTTCCCATAAAAGAGGAGCCAAAAATCGCATGTGACCTTGAGCGACCTTGAAAAAGTTTAACACTCGTTAAGGTTTTTGTGTGTATTTAACTTCTTGGCACTTTTTTTTAAATTAGTATGTAAAGAAACGTTTTTAACTATTTATACAATGAAGGTACTCTTTTTCAATTTTTTCTTTCGATGACACCAATCCAGCAAGTGATCCCACCGATAGTCCACATCTATGCAATCTAGAGGAGGTAGCAGAGATCATCGGCAATGCAAAGCCAAAAAAATCATCTGGACCAGATGGCGTTTCCAATTACATCCTGAAAAGGTTTCCACAAGCAGTAATGATCTTCCTCACAATCATCCTTAACAACTGCATCAACAACTGCTACTTCCCCCAGACGTGGAAAACAGCGAAGATTGTGGCAATCCCGAAGAAAGGTGCTTCCAACCTAATATCCAACTACAGGCCAATATCACTTCTCAACAATATCAGCAAATTACTGGAAGAAGTAATCCTCCGGAGGCTGAAGAAATTCTGCAATGAAAACTCAATCATCCCTGACATGCAGTTTGGCTTTCGAGAAAAGCACTCAACGCTGCATCCGCTGCTGAAGTTCCAACACGATATCACCACCTCCCTCAACAGTCATCGTGTCACCGTCGGATGCTTTCTGGATGTCGAGAAAGCATTTGATAGCGTTTGGATAGAAGCCCTAATACATAAACTTCATCTATTACAGGTACCACCGCCACTAACAAAAATTCTTTTTTCTTTTCTTTCTTTCAGGAAATTTTTCGTACAACTAGACAATTGTAAGTCAAACATGAAGAATATCAGAGCCGGAGTCGCCCAAGGTTCAAAACTTGGCCCATTCCTCTACAGCCTGATGACATCCGACCAACCTGCCCCAATTGGATGCGAGAACCTGCTATACGCCGACGACTCGCTCACCTATGCATCATCAAGGTCACCGTTTATCGCCGTCCGACAAGTAGAGGCCCACATCAACAGACTCTTCAATTTCTACACGAAATGGGGCATCCGAATCAACTTACTTACTTACTTACTTAAGGTGGCGCTACAGTCCGGGGTGGACCAGGGCCTCAACCAACAAGCTTCTTCCAGCCGGCTCGGTTTCTAGCTAGCTGTCTCCAGTTTCGCACGCCAAGTTGGTTGAGGTCCTCTTCCACTTGCGTGCGCCACCTTTTACGCTGTCCACCTCTACTGCGTTGTCCCACGGGGTTGGATTCAAAGACTTTCCGGGCCGGAGCATTGGTGTCCATTCGCTCTAGATGACCCAGCCATCTCAGTCGTTGGCTTTTCACTTTTGTGGCTAGGTCGGTGTCGCTGTACAGCCCATACAGTTCGTTGTTGTATCTTCTTCTCCATTCCCCATCTATGCAGACGGGACCAAAAATCACCCGGAGAATTTTCCTCTCAAAACAGCCTAACGCGTTCTCATCCACTGTTAGCAGTGTCCATGCCTCTGCACCATACATCAGGACCGGGATGATAAGCGTCTTATACAGGGACAGTTTAGTTGCTCGAGAGAGGGCTTTGCTTCTCAATTGCCTTCTTAGCCCAAAGAAACAGCGATTGGCAAGAGTAATTCTTCGTTTGATCTCAGCGCTGGTGTCGTTCGCTGAGTTTATAGCGGATCCTAGGTAGACAAAGTCTCTGACTACCTCAAAATTATAGCTGTCTATAGTAACGTTCTGTCCGAGACGTCGGTGTTGGGTGTCCTTTCTTGTGGACAGCATATATTTTGTTTTGCTTTCATTCACCGTTAAACCCATCTTCTTGGCTTCCTTCTCAATGCTCACAAAAGCACCACTGACATCACGCTTTGTTCGTCCGATTATGTCAATGTCGTCAGCGTAAGCGAGTAATTGGACGGACTTTTGAAAGATTGTGCCTCTGGTGTTGACGTGAGAGTTTTGCACTATTCTTTCAAGAACGATGTTGAAGAAGTCGCATGACAGCGCGTCGCCTTGCCTAAAACCTTTTTTGACATCAAAGGTGTCGGTGAGGTCTTTGCCGACCTTGATGGAGCAGCGTGCATTCTCCATCGTCATCCTGCACAAACGGACGAGTTTGGCAGGGATGCCAAAACTAGACATTGCTCTATATAGCTCGTCTCTATAGATGCTGTCATACGCGGCCTTGAAATCGATAAAAAGGTGGTGGGTATCGATTTGGAACTCCTGGGTTTTCTCCAAGATCTGCCGTAGTGCGAATATTTGGTCGATGGTGGACTTCCCTGGCCTAAAGCCACACTGATATGGACCTATCAGGTTGTTGACGAATGGCTTCAGGCGTTCACAAAGTACGGCAGAGAAGATCTTGTAGGCGATATTAAGAAGACTGATGCCTCTGTAGTTGGTGCAGTCCAGAGGATCGCCTTTCTTGAGGATCGGGCAAACAATACTGAGGTTCCATTCATCGGGCATGCTTTCTTCCGACCATATTTTACAGATGAGCTGGTGCATACTCCTAACCAATTCATCGCCAGCCGCTTTGAATAGCTCAGCCGCAAGGCCATCAGCTCCAGCAGCTTTATTGGACTTAAGTTTAGATATGGCTATCCTCACTTCGTCAAGATCGGGTGGACGGAATTGTTGGCCTACGTCGTCCAGGTTGAATGGTGCAATTTGCATGGTAGCGGAATTCGGTTCGTCATCGCCGTTATACAATTTGCAGAAATGATTTTTCCATATCCTCAGCACCGACTGCGTTTCCACCACGATGTTCCCCTGATCGTCCTTGCAGGCTTCGGTTCGGGGTTTGTAACCTTGGGAGGTTCTTTTTACTTTTTGGTAAAACTTCCGAACTTCATTCCTGCAGTGGCATCCCTCTAATTCCTCGATCGCGCGCTTCTCATGCTCTTTCTTTTTCTTTCTGAGAAGCTTGTGTTCCTCTTTCCTCTTCTGCTCGTAGAGCTCGCGAGCAGCTCTGGTCCTTCTATGCAGCGCCGCTTTGTATGCCTGTTGTTTGGCTGCATGTACTTGCCGGCATTCCTCGTCGAACCAGGGGTTTCGCTGTGGTGGTCGTGCGAAGCCCAGCACGTCAGAGGCGGCATCTCTGATGGCTTCCTGGCAGTTTTTCCACTGGTTCTCGATGTTTGCAGTTGGCGGCAAAGGACTAGTTAAGAGGGCGCGAGAGACTCGATCCGAATCAACACTTCCAAGTCGGAACTTGTCTGCTTCAGGAGGCCTTCAACTGGTAGAGGTCTTCGCACCGCAGCCAACTGCAGAAATCTGATCTTGAGACTCCCTGACGGATCCATCATAGCTGCCAAAAAGAATGTGAAGTACCTGGGAGTCCAGTTCAATGAGTTGCTAAGGTTCAACCCGCACTCAAGAAATGTACTCAAAAAAGCCAGCTGGGCCTTTCACCGTCTACATCCATTGATGAAGAAAAGAAAAGGACTAAGCCAACCAACGAAGTTACTGATCTACAAGCAGCTCTTACGACCTATCATCAGCTACTCCTTCCCAGTCTGGTTTTCAATCTCCAAGACAGCCATGAAGGAGCTTCAAGTATTCGAAAGGAAGATTCTCAGAATTTGCACTGGACTGTACTTCGACCGTCAGCGGCGGAAACACTACAGGAACGAACATCTCTACTCCGAAGCCAACATAATCCCGCTGGACAAATACCTAGTCCTTTCAGCGAAGAGACTAGTACGGAACATCATCGACCACCCGAATCAGCTAATGAGAAGGATGACCACTGAACAACGACATCCGGAGCCAAGGTACCTCAGTGTAATGGAAACACTTGATGACAACATAATCATGGACAACGAGGAAGCAGTCTCGTTCTACGCTGACATTGGGTCAGCCTTCTACCGTGGCTAAACGCCAAAACTTCCCCCAACCTACACCAAAAACACCATTGACAACCGGGAATGAACACCCTGAGGACGATTAAGTCAGCCGACTTTTAATTTAAATTTTTTGACATGTAATTTATATATCTATAATTTGTTAAACTTAAGACATTGTATAACGTTAGGCCCCCTATGTGCCAACAAATGTAAATTTATCATAGTATCATATTAGTTATAAGCCAGATTGTATATATAATGTTCAATAAAAGAAATTGAATTGATTGAAATTTCAATTTTTTCTTCAGGTGCCTACTCCCGTACTTTTTGTAACCCTTTTTGAAAACCTACGAGGCTTTGGACGCAAAAAACAGAAGGTTTGAACGATTGTGATTCGTGAACACTCACGAATATGGGTCAATATTTGAAAATATTAATATTTCAGTCTCCTTCATTTTTGAACCGAAGTACAAAATTTTATTATAAGTTTGTTAATTGGATGGCTTGAAACAAACCGGTTCTAATATTCGCTCTAGAAAAAATAAAGTAAAAAAAAATATCATACCCGCTATCTCCATTTAAACACTCAAAATGTCATTCCCCTGACGGACGTGTCCCCAGGCCTATTCCCACACTGTCTAAACTTTAGCAACGAAACTAAAAAAGATACAAAAAATCTAATGATACAGTCTTTTTAATAATATATGCATCCTTACTAAAAAATAGTTAAATGATTTTTAGTTGCTTTATTTTTTTTAAATAGGAGCTATTAAGTAAGTGTCCCCCATAAATTGATCATTTCTATCCCACCAATGGAAATTTAAAAAAAATATATATAGGCTCAAAATAGAAAACTGATTTTTTTGTTGTTTAATGGTACAGAATTGCTCTTTATGAAAATTGAAGTAAGGGTTTCTAAAAAACTTTGTTGTCTTTTTCATTTCAAGTTAGGGCAATGATTTTGTTTTTCGTCAAGCGAAACTGTCATTCCTCTAACGCGTGTTTTTTACTAAACCGTGTGATATAAAAAGTAAAAGGTTTTACTCGTCTGTGTCTTTTACAAGGGCCTACGTGAAAAATAATATAAAACATCTAATTTTCTAATAACCTCCATTTAATTCTCATAAAACACCCTTCGGAGTCATTCCCCTAACATAATTTTTTGTGTCATTCCCCTGACTTTCAAGTTTTCATTATAATGATTGATTGCGTTTTGGTAACTCTAGAAGAATCAATAATATTACATTTAAACATATTTACAGTATATTTAGTAGTTTTGAATTTTTTCACAATTTCTCGGTCAAAATATTATAAAAAAATACGATTATTACTATAAAATGTTTAGTCTGGCAAAATCCTTGAATCATGAGAGCAAGTTCGTGCAACATAGTCGTGGATGCAATTTTTCATGTTAGTATTTGTTCTCTTCTTTCTTTACACTCCTGAAACCATTCGCAAAATTAGATATCCATCTAATCAACGGAGTAAATATAAATTTTTGTCATTCCCCTGATACAAGTATCATTTCCCTGACTTAAAAAACCGTTAGATTTGATCAAATCTTATGACTCCTTGTCTTAAAGTGGTTATTATAGAGTTATTAAGAGACATAATTGGTCGTCTACCAAAATAGGTTCTTTTGAGCGAGGGTCCACTTTGGAGCAAAAAATATTAATGTTTTGAAATATTGACCCATATGCATTACGTATGCCTAATATATATTTATTTTTAAATTGAATGCTTGTTAAATTAAGTCGATACCTCCCATAAGCTCTTAACCAGCTAATGAGAGAATTTGTTTAATTTGTGTTTTTTTTTTTTCAATTTTCTGAATTCAGTTTTTATTTATTATTATTTCATTATGTAAAAGGCCTAAATGGACGAGCCCTGAGTTTGTCATTCTGAGACCACCATGGCTGTCAGAACACGGGAACAATCTGTAAGAATTAAGTTTTATTTTGGAAAGCCCCAGTTCTTTATCAATTTCAAACTCAAAACAAGTTAAAAACATAATTTTCGTTATTATATATAAATAAATAATAAATAAATAATTTAATAAGTCTTAGAACTGCTATAAATGTACATCTAACTATTTCTTATTTTTTGGTTTTGTTGCACTCATTTTGCCCTTAGATTCTATTTTTCAGCCGAGTGATAATTACCATTCTTTTTCAAGCCAAACGGGCTGTTGAGAATGTGCATGCGAGTATATGACTGGAACTGGTGCGGCAAGGGGAGCAGCTTGAACTTGAGGTATTGCACGTGACATAAGTTGTCCGATGGTAAGAATCAACAGAATAAGCTGAAGAAAAATAATAAAATTATATGAATTATATCTTTTGAAATAATAAATCAAATAAATGAATCACTTACACCAACGCCCAACCCCTTCATTGAAACAACAGTCAACGCAGCCAAAAGTGTTGTAATCACACCAACAACAAATGCACCAGGAACAATTGCAAAGCTTATCCTTTTCAGAAAGTGATGTCCGAATGTACGTCCCTCTGAAATAAACCAAAACGAATACCGATTTAACACTTTTATCCACTTTCGAGGCACACACCCAATATATGTAACTAACCGATGACATCGGATTCACTATTATTTGATGTGTTTTCGGAGATCTGCCGACAAACTACATCGTTGACCACAAAACACACAAGCACTAAGGCAGCAAGGAATCTTTGATTGCAAGCCATTTCAATTATAATTATTTATTATTTTCGGATAATCCTTTAAATAAAAGTCCTTCGAATGTAACGACCGTTGCGTTATAATCCAAACTGACAATCGATAAGGAGTCGGAACGACGAGAGGTCTTTAGAAAGCACTCTGCTCTTGAGATTAATCGATGACCGATGAACAACAATTGAATGAAAAATCCACAGCGTAGGTGGTTTTTAATAAATCCACACCCGAAAAAATAAAGTCGCCCATCGAAATGAAAACGACATCACGACCAGAGACAGAGACACCCATGACGATGACGGTATCGATAGGCTTCAAACAAATCAAAGACAGCTACAAATCAGTGTCACAAATTTCGATTTTACAATTTTGGTTGACATGCCGTAGAAGAAGTAGAAGTTTAACTTTGGTTTAAAGAATTTCCAGAAGTCGTTTCTTGAATACTAAGTTCATGCTGTCTGATAGTTGGTAACAAGAGGAAATGCTAAAAATGTAAGAACAGCCATGAAGTTCACTTTGGCTATAAAAGGATTTGCACAATGTAACACTTTGTGTAAGTATGTAAGTCCGTCAATAGCGGATTTAGTTCCTATAACTCTTGGAGCTATTTGTGGAATGGTAAAAGTTCGCTGCATTATTTTAATTCATTCATAATTTAAAGACGGACAAATAAATTCATTAGTTGCTGACTATCATTTAGTTGGGACGTGATCATAGTTATGTTGATAAATTAATACGCACGCAAAGGTATTTTTTTTTTCTTTCTTTTTATAATTTCATAAAGTTACTTACCTTTTTTCCAATAAAGAGGCGGCAAACGCTATTCGCTTTCATTTTATTGAAATCATAGATATGTAGATTGATATAGGTTTTTTTTTTAAAGTGGTATATCAATAAAGTTTTGGGAGCAAAGGTAAAAGTAAGTTATAGTTTTTTGGTTATTACCGACACATAGCAAACGGTGTACTCATACCTTCACTGATAAAAAAGATATTGTCAAATTAAAGACTTATGAAAATAAAAAGCAAACATTACATAGAATTTTTATTATTTTAAAAAGGTTTATAACACAAATTCTATACACCTACCAATGTTATTAATCAGCCACTCTACACTCGCTTTATTGGTTGAAACCCCCCCCCCCCCATTTTTTTATAAATGTAAAATTAGTTCTACAAATATTTTAGAAAGTACTAAGAAATCGATTACATCGCTTTCGAAATATTGGATTTTCAAAAAAATTTTAAACATCTCTTAAAAATCCAAAAAATATATGTTTCAATTTTAGTAGGTACACAAAATAATTTATATTTTTTGGAAATAAATACAAAAAAAAAAAACAAATTGAGCGCAACAGCTGGTGGTGAACCAGGACCTAGTGACTTACAACTCTCAAACATTCCTGTGTGCGTGTTGTTGGCAGGAATGGAGGGGACCAACAATTTTTTCCTAAGTTCTAACAGATTTTCAAAAACAAATTTGAACCTTTTTTAAGAAATCCAAATCATATCTTTTAAAAATTAAATATGCAATTAACCAATTTATTTAAAAATTTTAGAAGCTTGGGTCCACAAATTTTAATCAAACCTTCTAGCCAATAATGATTAAGTTCAAAATTAAGGACATGGTTCTATGAGAAATACGTACTAATTTTAACACATACAGTCTATCGTTTTCGTTTTTGGGGTATGGTTATTCTTAATTCCAGAAATTTATTTAAATCTACTAAGCAGTGTTAATATTATATCAAGTTTCAAAAAATTGAAAAAGAGTTTTGGAAGTATTGATTTTTCAAAAAAAAAATGTATCTACTGTTTCCGACAATTATCTCATCTGTCATACTCTTTGATCTTTGAAAAAGGGTAGCTACAGAAATAATCATTTGAGAAACATCCCACTGCTCCTAACAAAAGACTAGAAGATGAACTTGGTACCTTTTTTCTAATGCACATAAATACAAGCAAAAACGAAACGAGACATAGCTGCGCGACCACGATGAAAGATGAAATAGTACGGTCAAGTTAGACTTTCACTGGGAACTAAATTCGAGGTCGGGTTTGACTTCACTATTCGATAGGATATTGGTTTACAAGTCTAAAACCACATTTTTCACAACTGTACCTACAGTCATTTGGCCACCATTTTGTTTTTTATGTTCATTTGGATTTTTGCTTATTACTTGCGCATTTTTGATCTTAGGAATAAAAATTGTAACACAAACTTGTAGAAAATTTAATTTTCTGCAAGTTTGTGTTACAATTTTTGTATATGTCAGATAGATTTTTTCGCTAAACACTCTTGTTTAAAAGTTACAACCCATTAACAAAAAAAAATTAATATTTTGTTCTAATTGCCAAACATTTTTGTGTAACTCAAATCAAAAGTTATAGATCTTTTAATTATCTATATTGTTTGCCTTTACAGTATCTTAATTGGAATAACGGGTCTCGCTTAAGAGCGAATATACGCTCAAGAAAACCCCACGGAATAAGTTTTTTTTTTTTTAATTTGAATACAATACTCGTAATACCGAGTCTAATTTATGCTTCGAGTTTCGATATGGTGTTTCAGTTTTTTTTTTACCACAAAAACGAGTGTTGTGACACGTGCATCAAATTCGTTTTTTAACCTTGGTGCGTTATTTTTTTTATGTGGTTTCTCCCGGTGATAAGTCATTCAAAATATTCTAGATATTGTGATACTTCGATATTTTTCTTCTCTTTTTGGAATGTCCTATGGTGGTCATCATCATCATGTTCATCGTTAAAAACCAAATGCATATATGAGAAACAAGAAAATCAGCCCAACGGTATCCTGAATGCCCCGATAATTTAGCTCTTTCATCACACATGAAGTGACAAGGACGAAAAGCTACAGTATATTCCAGCGGTGAAACGCGTCGTAAGCGTTTTGCTTGTTTCTATCAGCACATTTGTGCACATGTGCATGCAACATCTTTAAGTTTTCCATGATAATAAAAGCGTAAGTTCGCGACAGACGTTTCTTGAGATAAAAGTTGTGGAGGAGCTTGTGATTGGCGCAAAGCTGGGCTTCACTGCTCAGCTGTTTGTAAAAACAGTTGTTGGAAGATTTGTGATAACGTGCAGGAAATTTCTGTTGAATTAGATGAGGACGAACAAGAAGGTGAACAAAATTCAGTGATAATTCACAACACCTTCGGTGATAACGAAGAAAATACCGCCGTAGGACCTTCAAAAAAGAAAAGAAGAATTTCAAAATACATATTACAACAACTAAAATATTTTGAATGACTAGTGGATAAGGCCTCCTGGGGAAACCACGCAATACAAAATAACGCGCCAACGCTGCAAAACTAATGTGACGCACGCACAAAACACGTTTTTGTAATGAATAAAATCTACCTCAGGGGTGGTGCGGAAAAGAGTTATTTATGTTTTCTATGTGAAATTAAATAAAGCTAAGAGTCTCTTCAAACAATTATGAATATGAATACCTTATAATAAAGTGGTGACTTTTTGCCACAGATTAAATAGAATTTTCCAATTAAGGTACTCAGATCGGATACTATCTGCTATTTCAAAACAGGAAGCGTAAATTAGACTCGGTGTTACGAGTATTGTATTAAAATTTTAAAAAAATCCGTGTGGATTGCTCGAGCGTATATTCGCTCCAAAGCGAAAACCGGTATTCTAATTAAAAAACTGCAAAAAATATAGATAAATAAAAGATCTTTAACTTTTATTATGGTGTTTTTTTGAAAAAAATTATGGCAATTAAAAAAAAAATATTTTTTTTTTGTTAATGGGCTGTAACTTTTAAACAAGAGTGCTTAGCGAAAAAAGTTATCTAACATATTTTGTAGAAAATTTAATTTATACAAGTTTGTGCTACAATTTTTTTTTCCTAAGATCAAAAAGTCGCAAGTTATAAGCAAAAATCTAAATGAACATAAGAAACAAAATGGCGGCCAAATGACTCTAGGTACAGTTGTGAAAAATTTCCGCTCCTCTGTAAAATTGTCTTCCCTCGTTAAAATATCTTTTTCCCAATTTTCAATTTTTTTAACTTAACTTTTCTTACTTTGACACCAAATTTGATTTCTTCGATTTCTAATACTTTTCTCTTATGCTCTCTTAAAATTATCTTAATTCACTGCTCTTCAGTTAAAAAGTGTCCTTCCAGATTTGTCAATGCCTGTTTCAACCTTCTTTAACTGGTCTTCTCTGAGTTTTTGTTAGGTTTTGGAGAATTAGGGATACATCAATAACGTTTCATCTTTTACAGTAATAAAGTTAAAAATTATGTCAGGCACTATAGTCCAGTAAATAGAGGTAAAAAAAAGGGGGGTTACCCTACAAAAGGTCGGGAAGTTCTAAGTTTTTGATATGTTATATGGTATGGTTGGTAGATGAAAATTCCAAAATGGAAGCAACCACGCCCCTACGCCCCCTTCAAAAACCTAGAAAAACTACAAATCGGCACTTTTTTCGGTTTTTTACTTATAATTTCTTTCCGGTATATTTTTACGGATAAAATTTAATGCAAATTTGTAGACAATAAAATTTCATACAGATATGACTGGGAAAGTATTTTTGTACAACCACTACAATCGTCGCTATGGAGCTCTCAAGAAAGGCTAAAATTTCATATTTTGTAAGATTTTCAGTTTCTTCCCTCTTTACAGCACAATAACTCTTTAACCGTCAAGCTAAGGTCAAAAATTTTCATAATCAATCTTGTAGATAATTTAATTGGCTACCAATTTCATGCAACTACAGTCGACGCCCTTTAAGTCAAACTCCCCCTAAGTTTAATTTCCTTCCAACAAGAATTTTTTCACCACGTTTGTTGTATACTCCTCAAATTTCCAAACTTATTTATTGCTCTATAAATCGAATTTTTGCAAAACTCTCTCTAACTCGAAATAATTTTGATATCCCGTGAGAGTTCGACTTAGAGGGAGTCAACTGTATTTTCATTTTGTGACCAATACAATCGGGAGTCGGGTGAGTTTTGAGCAATTGTTTTTTATTCAAACGTTTTTACGAACTCACTTTCTTTTCTTTCTGATTTATACAGTGCACTGGAGTGGGAGTCCCGCAGAAATTTTGTTACCGATTTGTCTAACGACCAGAATCGATTGAAGTATGCATAGGAGAGTCAGAAAACTTGGATAGACATCACGATATTCTGAGCCCGGTGTTTTAGTCGCAATTTTTATGAGGTACTGGTTTTGATGAAATTTATATGGACATGATAATTGACGAGATAAAACCAATACATTTAATTTTCACCCACTGCCGCTCCCACTTTTTTAAAACATAATATATTCGGAAACAATATATAAAAATTCTGGTGTTGTTCAGATGACCCGTAAAGGGCCGAAACCACAAGTGCTTAGTGATGGCCTACCCTCTAAGTCAGATGTTCAATCTTCTTTATTGCCTTCAACTTGGGATTCAGAAACTCAAAAGGCTGGAGCATTGTTTCCCATTCACACAATCTTGCTTAGCCAAGTCGATGTATTTTGACTTTTTGGACTACATTGTATTTGAACAATGTAGCCAAGTCGATGTATTTTGACTTTTTGGAATACATTGTATTTGAACAGCTCATTGAGCTCACGTTTGTGCCTTATTCTCCAAAAATCCGTCGAATAATACGAGTATTATTAGCGAAGGAGCCCAGTATCAGTTTTCATTTCTGATTTTCATCTCACTGAGAGTAGAAGTGTCTTGAGCGTGGGAGGAGTGTTTGATTGTTTGACAAACTGATTAATAGTAGTGGTTTCCAAAAGTATTTTTTCGTTGAACTTATACATAGGGGTCATCCGTGGAGTAAATACCAGCATTGACTCCAAGGTTAATGAAATTCTAATCTACTTCGAAGCTGCTGCTAATAAAACCGATGTTTTGGCCTAGGTTGTAAGCAAATGCTTTTTTCTTGACAGTAGTTAGTTGGACTTTTACTCGTTTGCTTCAAAACCAATTTATTTCACCTGTTCTTCAATCACCATGAAAAACTCTACAACACACAATGGAACACAAGATAGGGCATTCTGTGTTAACAGCTGCTCTATACACTATCTGTTCCAGAAGGATATTAAAAAAGACAAAAATGTTATCGCATTTCCTCGCCGAGTACACTGTACATTTTGCATTTTCCATATTGCACCTTGTATTTTATAATGTCACGAGATATACATAGCTGGATCTTTTTTCTCAAATCTCGAGCTCATTATCGCCGTGTAGAGCTAGTGACCATGAATATGCTTCCATAAGCGGTTTTGAAGCCAATGCAGAAACTTTGAAGTTGAAGTTCATTGGTCATTTCCAGAAATTTCCTCAGGGTTAAGATTTTTAGATTTTTGATCTTTTACTGGCATCCTTAAGAGTTAGAGAGTTTTGCAAAAAGTCGATTTAGAGAGAAATAAATAAGTTTGGAAATTTGAGAGGAGTACATATACTACAAACATGGTTAAAAAATTCTTGTTAGAGGAAAATTCGACTAAGGGGAAATTTGACTAAGAGGACGTCGACTGTAGTTGCATGATTATTATAAAAATTTGGCCTAAACTTGGCGGCTAAGGAGTTATTGTGCTGTTAAGAGGGACGAAACTGAAAATCTTACAAAATACGAAATCATACCCTTTTTTGGGAGATCCATAGCGCTGTTTGTAGTGGTTGTACAAAAATACTTTCCTAGTCATGTTAGTAGAAAATTTTATTGTCTACAAATTTGCATTGATTTTTTTCCGTAAAAACATACCGAAAAGAAGATACAAGCGTGGTTGTGGAAATTTGGAATTTTCATCTACTAACAAATTGTATCCTTCCAGAACCAGTAGACCATCCACCTTCTGATTGTTTTTCTTTTGTTAACGTTAGGCCGGATGAGGTTTATATTGCGCTATGTAGCATTAAAACTAATGCTTCAGGAGTCGACAAAATTCACCCTAAGTTTGTGAAAATGCTATGCCACCATTTAGTTCTACCATTGACACATATTATAAATACGACGATTATGTCTTCAACATTTCCAACTTTGTGGAAAATGGCAAAAGTCATTCCCATACCTAAAAATGGCAACTCTAATCCACCTGAATTTCGTCCAATAAGTATCCTGCCTTTACTTTCAAAAGTTGCTGAAAAATTAATGCTTAAGCAGATTAATGTTTTCTTACAAAATCATAAACTTCTTCATGAACATCAGTCGGGTTTCCGACCAAGACATAATTGTACGACGGCCCTTCTCAAACAAATTAATTCCTTACATAAATCATTGGAGGAGGATAAGCTTACCTTGCTCGTTATGCTCGATTTTTCCAAGGCCTTCGATTCACTTAGTCATACAATTTTGTATCGTAAGCTCTTGACAAATTTTAAATTTTCACACCAAGCTGCTAAGTTAGTGTACAACTACATTTGCGGCCGAATCCAATGTGTGGTTTCTGGTGGTAAAATGTCCTCCTTTCTTCCTGTGTCTACTGGTGTTCCGCAAGGATCCATATTGGGTCCTTTGCTCTTCTGCATGTATATAAATGATATTTTCAGTTGTGTTTCGTACAGCGAGATAGATCTTTACGCCGATGATGCTCAGTTGTCACTTAACAGATCTCTTGGTTTAGTTGAAGATGGTATATTATGTTGCATTAATGAGGACCTTGAATCTATACAGCAGTGGGCCTGTAACAACTCATTGGTCTTAAATCCTCGTAAATCTTTAAGTATGATCATTTATAAAAGCATTATTTCTACGGACGAGTTTTCCCCCATATTCCTCAATGGAATTGTAGTTCCCTTTGTAAAAAAAGCTCGTAATCTTGGGGTTACTATAAACTCTACTCTCACTTGGAACGACCATATAAATAGCATAATTGGAAGAGTGTATGGCGGACTTCGTTCCCTTTGGCGTTCAAGCGATTTTACACCTGCTTCCACAAGAAAACTCCTTGCCAGTTCCCTTTTGCTACCATTTTTTACATACGGTTGTGAAATTTTTGGAAGTCTTGATTCTGTGAATTCCAACAAAATCTCAATAGCCTTTAATTCCGTCATAAGATACGTTTTTAACTTGCGAAGGTTTGACCATGTTTCGCAGTATCGACCTTCACTGTTTGGGTGCGATCTATTTACCTACTTGGACTTTAGATCAGTGCTTCTATTGGTGAAAATAATTAAATATCGTTGTCCTAACTACATTTTTGAAAACCTTGAATTTGTTAGGTCACGAAGAACTTTCAATATTCTACTTCCACGATCAAATCTTCTGACCACTAGACGACTGTTCTTCAGCCATACTCTCAGACTATACAATTCTCTGCCACATCAAATTAAAACGACCGTCAACACCAGACCCTTTAATTCAATCAAACGCGACTTGTTTCGCTATTTCTGCGGTTCTTACGTTTAAAGAGCATACATTCTAATAATCTGGATTGAAAATTTGTTTTCTTCTCTTTCTCTATTTTCTTTCTTTTTTTTTTCCTTTTTTCTCTTTTCTTTTCTCTTAAATAATTAAGATCTCCATTTGACATTTTACTTATGTTATTATATCCTACAATTTATTATAAGTTTGCTTTATCTTTTGGATTCCTCTTTTAATTCCATGTGAAATCTTGCATACTTAAAAAGATATAATCTTACATGTAATGATTTTTTTCGAACAATAAATATGAAATATGAAATATAAAAACAAAAAATATGAAATATACCATATAACATATCAAAAATTTAGAACTAACTGACCTTTTGTTGGGTAAAACCTCTCTATTTACTGGACTACTAAGCCATTCTCAAAAAGAGTAACATCTAGCGGACAGGGACCAAATGTCAACCGCGCTTCTTTGGGTAATTTGGATTTACATTCACACAGACCACCTGATTGTCTGGGTAATTGGATAAATTTTAACACAGACCGCCGCGCCCGCCCGTCTGTCGGGTTGTTTGTGGGATAGTGGTTCGCTCTTCCACTTTAAGAGCCCAGTTACGTCAATTATCTTGTTTCTTCAATATACTGGGATAGGGTACTGATGGCTGATGGACCATCGTTTTCCTACTCTCTCCCAGTATATTGAAGAAAACAACTGTAGAAAAGAAGGGATACATTTTACCGTGACAAACTAGTTATTGATTTAATATAAGGCTTTTACTTCTATCTGCATGGTTTTCTTGGATTTTGAAATACTTTGAAAAGCTTACCACAACGAACGGTCATATATTACTTCCGATACAGTATGACTGCTATTTGACATAGCTACTTTACTGGCCCACTTTCAAATAAAGAAGTTTTAAACTATGAAAATATAAAGAAGCAAATAACTTCAAGTGCCAACTTCAAGACTATCAGACTTTAACAATAAGTGGCTGATAATTTTTCTTCTAGGGAGTTTATCAGAGGCTTTGACGATTGAACATTAAAAAATATCAGCAACCATTATTTGTGACGTGAGATTGCGTTATGTGTCACATAAGTATCCAAAACTTTTTCCGGATCATTAATACAATTATCTTAGATCGAGTTTTTTGATCTTTCCGTAAATTAGTATTGAGGAGTTTAGGAACAAAACCCAAGTTTTTACTTTTATTTTTTTTTATTTTTTTTTATTAGATCCTGAACTTTAAATTCTATCGATTGCCAAGAAGATTTAGCCATGAATAATAACAGGCATCAATGAAAATTCAACTTGAAAAAAGTACTTTCGGGACAAAAGGTGACATTTTTCATTCAATTATGTACCTATGTTAACTTAAATTTCTTTTGTCTGAATTTATGAAAAAAATTAAAAAATGAAAATGTCACTTTTTGTTCCTAAACTCTTAGAAGGTCGTGTTCAATGTTTGCAAGTATAACCTTCATGAAATAATTGCTGGTGTGGCACATGGCTCCGTTCAGTCACCGATTTTCATTCTCTTTTTTATTAATGAATTGTTTTTGAAACTTCTACTTCATACAACGGCCGTTTTTGAAAACGTCATCTGCGTCAAAAATGCATTTGCATAATGTTCTTTAACGCATACCGTTAAAGTCACATGTTCAAAAACATCAGCTGCGGTGCAGCTGCGCACTAAAAAAATCGAGTTGACGATAAGAAAATTGACAAACCAGAAACCGTGTTCGTAAATATAAAATGCGTTTGCGAGTAAATTGATTATCGTTCATAAAACCGATTTTGTGCAAGACAGGGTGATTGCATATGACGATTGCAAACTGCGTCAAAAAAGACGATAATTTGACGATCAAATTGGCTCTGATTTGACCTTTTCGGAAACGGCCAACTTTGTACCTCGGCAAGAGTAAGATAACTGAGGCGACAAGAAAAAATAACAGTTTTTTGTAGGACAGTTATTAACAAGCATTTTGTTTACTATGAGAGGGGGTCTTACCCCATTTGGGTGGGAGGGGTGATTTTCTAAAAAAAAACACCTTAAATGGAAAAAAAATACTAAATATTATTGCCGTTATAAAACTTACAATTAAGTTTTGCACATTTTTTAAAGCTAAAAGCGGCTTCTATCATCCTGTTTCTAAATCAAGTGATTTCCATGAATAGTTTTTTAAAAAACTAATTTCAAACTCAAAATTTCGGAAAAAAAAATGAAAAAAACGAGTATATTGTCTTTATTCCAAATTGGAGGTTTGGTAATTTTCAATTTTCTCGAAAACTAGGAGACGTAAAACCATCTAGTTCTCAGTATTTGATTAAAAACTAATAAGAAAAAATGCTTGTCAATAACTGCTCTAAACAAATCTGTCATTAAACTTTGTCCCCTGAGTTATCGTACTCTCCCCTGTATCTCTGTCTAACGGTTGGCAGACCGTGGCAATACATACCCTTAACAGCCTTCTATTTTCTTTTGAGACACTTCACTGCTCATTAAATCTCATTAAATATGGAATTCAAACGAAACGGTTTCATCTTTACAGTATTGTCTAGTGTAAGATAAAAATCCGTATTTGATTTAGTTATTCAAGAACTCAATGATGTTTTACCTCAAAAAAAATATAAAACTTATTGATTTATGAAAAATAGCTCTGAATAAGGTTAATGTCATTAATTTAATCAGTTCCACTAACACAACAGCAGGCACCTGTTTCGATATTTTAAAACTTTCAAATAACGAAAAGTCTACACAAGTGACAAATACACTTCTCTGGTAAAGATATTCATCACCCAATCCACTACTTCATCCACCTATTAATCAAAAAGGATGCTATCATTTTTCAGCAACCGTATTCGAAGATTGCTGTAGATACACGATTGTTCTCAATACCGAGTCATGTTTCTATAAATATGTATTTTAGAATAAGAAAGTTTGAAAAAACAAGTTTGAAAATATAACAAAAATATAATAATTATTGTATCTTATCGATTTTTTAATTCTCATTTGTCACCACTGTGGTTCAAATCAATGTGGATCCGTTTTAATTAACGTATAGTTTTTCTTTTAACAGTTAGACGCATTTGATCCACTTTCATTAGCAGGATACAATTCTTGTTTGGTCACAATTCTACATAGATCTTGCCTTCATTAAATATAGCTTCTATTTAGTAAAAACTCATTTTTTCTTAGCTTAATTAGTAAATCAAGTTTTTTTCTAAACGAGTTATGAAACACCTACATATCCATCTCATTCACTTAAGAAAGTTTCGCTTTGAATTTCAATAAAAGCCCATAATTCCTTATTTTCCTTAACAAAATTTCCTTTCATGCAAATTAACATCTTATGTAACTTTGCACCCGCCGCCTCGCCGCCAGACAAGCAGTATATTTTATTGGCATCTATCATCAATAAAACTTGACCCTGCAAGGCATCATTATTTAACCATTCAATTAATCATAAAATCACAGAATCTTCATTACAATTTATTGTGAATTCAATTTTCCTCATTTCCAATGACTTACTTCACCTTTTCCATTACCTAATTCTCATCTCGGCTTACTAACCCACAACTTTCCATAAATGTAACCTAGATTTTGCGACTGCAACCACGACCACTTCCAATAGAAAAACAAGAAAACTACACAATGCTCCTCCATGAACGTAAACACAAACAGTCGTCTTAAAAGAACCATCCTTGAATCTTGCTGTCGCTTAATCAAAATGCTCCCCACAGTCTGAATCTGGACTTGAGACGAACAAGTTCATTGCCTACCTCTACTTGGTGCATTTCTTTTTCCCAAGAAGAAATAATCAAATTCCTTTGATTAAAATGCAATCGGCTAAGATATTTATTTGTGTTTACGTGATTTTTCAAATTGCACCCACAAACCAACGGATAGTTGAAGATGATTCTATGAATTTAACCATAGATGGCGACTCCAGCAATACAAAGAAAAACGGCGGCGGAAGCGATGAAATGATTAAAACTGTTACATACCATCGGGCGTCGACACCAACACGAATTTTGGAGTGCATTACGAAGTTCTCTATTCTGCGATGCTCGAAACTTTTTGTGTTGCAGAAAATGGAAGGACGACAGATTTATCCTCGAAGTGGAAATCTAACAAAAGACTTTCTAGATCAGTTTTTCGGAGGAGATGACGATGGGATGGGGATGGAGAGTTTAGTTGAGGGAAAACTTGCCGAAATACCTGATGGAGAATTGACACAACGAGTGATATGGAATTTCAAGAGGTTCTTTAAAAATCGGAATATTCAGCTGCATTTTTTGCCCGGAGTTAAAGTGAAAATCGTTCCTAGCAAAGAGAATAAAATCAAGTTGTCCTTGAAAAGGAACAAACGAAGTGAGTTTAATTTAAACTTTGTTCTTAGTTATCAAATCTATATGTGAATTTTGTTTGGTTTTTGTTTATGCCAGGACACTATCAGGACATCGTCTCGGGGCGTTCTAAAGGTGATAGAAAAAAGCCCAAAAAGAAATCTAAACATTCTTATAAGGATTTAATGATCCAGATGGCTGTTCCGGTAATGGTGATGCCAGCAGTGCTGTTAGGAACGTTTTTGCCATTCATCTTACCGGCCATAAAAATGGCAACATTTATGTCAACGATTATGAATAATAGTGCCTTTTTAGCTGCACTTCTTTATGCAGCAAGAACGCATGTTATGAATAGTGATAACAATGAAGCACAGCAGGTTATGTATTCGGCGCATGGAGGATTTCACTAGATGAAATATATTTCAAACATTTATATGACATGTCCTGTGATTAATTAATTAAAATGTCCTCTGTTGAATACAAAAGAGTTTTGGTTTAATAAATAGAAAGTTTGTAGAACAACTCTATTGTTTTTACTTTTTATAATTCGATATTATGTATTCAGTTAAACGTAAAGATATTCATACAAAATTAATGGGTGACACATCTTTACCTAGTAGCCAGATCGAGGTCATAGTTGAGGCTTCAATATATAATATATTGTTTTTTTATTTGACATTCTTTTTATAGTTAATAAGGAAGTTCATATAAAATTAATGGAAATAACAATAACACAGTGAAAAAGTATCATGAACAATTTCAGCTAATTTTCACTCGTCTAGTCATCCTGAATACAGATCCATGAGTAAGACATATATCAAAGTTCAGTTTTTCGAGATTCAACCGTTAGTTTAGTTACAAGAAAAGTTACTTTGCATCTACAATACCGTTACAAAGCCAAAATTTGTTGCCCAGTGATAAATTAAAAGAACAAGATTTATTTAAATTTTTTGAAGTGTTTTTTGAAGAGCTGTTTCTCTGTATCTGTGTTGAATGGTTGTACTGATTGGTGATTGCTCCACTTTAATAAATATATTTTTCTCAGAATACATATTTTGTTTAAGCACAATTGCAGATGTAGCTTGAACCTATACCCTTTTAAGGCATATACTATCATCATCATCAAGTCCTGTAACCCCGGTTGGGGCATAGGGCGCCAACAAATCGTTTCCATCCTTCTCGGTCTGCAGATAGATATTTTAACTGTGGCCACGTCTTTCTCTGGGAGTCTGCTTCTGCTAGAACTGTTGATTCCCATGTTGTTCTTGGTCTTCCAACCCGCCGTGCACCCTGAGGATTCCATTCAAAAGACTGCTTTGCAATTTCATCGATTGGTTTCCTCAGTGTGTGACCAATCCATTGCCATTTACGCTTTCTTATGTCAACGTCCAGCCGCTCCTGGCTTGTCCTGCGCCACAATTCCTCGTTTGATATAATTTGTGGCCAGCGAATTTTTAGAATATGGCGTAGACAACGGTTCACAAAAGCCTGCAATTTCTTTGAGATGGTAGTCGTGACTTTCCAGGTTTCGCAAGCATATAACAGCACGGATTTGACATTGGATTCGAAGAATCTCAACTTTGTGCGCAAGGAGATTTGACATGAGTTCCAAATTTGGGAAAGAGAACCGAAGGCTGCGCGAGCTTTATTTATTCTACTTTGAACGTCCAGATCAGTACCACCATTTGCTGAAACAATACTTCCAAGGTAGTTAAATTGTTCAACCTCTTCAACTGGCGTCTCCTGTATTAAAATACGCTGATGTGTGGAGCGGCCTGTGAGCATTATTTTTGTCTTTTTGCTATTTATTTTAAGACCACTCGCCTCTCCTTTTAACTTCAGAGCTTGACACATCCCGTTCAACCCGCTGATGTTATTTGCCAAGAGACATATATCATCGGCATAGTCTAAGTGGCTAAGCCTTTCAAACGGTCTCCATTGGATGCCCTGCCTCTCTGATGTTCCAACGCTGGCCGTCAAGACATCGTCAATTGCCAGTAGAAAGAGAATTGGCGATAGAACATCTCCCTGTCTCACACCCTGCCGCACTTCGAAAGAGTCGGATAGCTGCCCATTGTGTAAAACAAAGCATCTTGCGTTGTTATAGGACTCTCTTATAATGGCAACAATTTTTGGGGGAATTCCTCTACCAGAAGTGATATCCATATACATTCACGGTTGACTCGGTCAAAGGCCTTCTCAAAATCCACGAACATGAGGTAAAGCGGTGATTGAAACTCCGCAGACTGCTCAAGAACGATACGCAGAGTGTTGATATGGTCGACACAAGACCGCCCACTGCGGAAACCAGCTTGATGCCTCTTGAGTGTAGACTCGATTCTAACCTTTATCCGCTCCAGAATGATGGTTGCCATTAATTTTGGAAAAACGGACAAAACTGTAATACCTCGCCAATTGTTGCAATTCTTAAGATCACCTTTCTTTGGCAACTTAACAACTACACCATCCTTCCAGTCGCTGGGATAGATTTCATTTTCCCACACAGCTTGTATCAACGGGTGTAGAATACTAGCCGTTCTGACAGGGTCAGCTTTCAGGAACTCGGCTGGTATACCATCAAGTCCAGCTGCTTTGTTGTTTTTGAGAAGATTTATCGAAGATTGAATTTCCAGTACTGTAGGGGGCTCGATGTCAATACCCCTATATGATCTACGCATCTCGTTAAGCTGGGGCACTTCAGCACTCTGCTCGACAGAATCCTCATTAAGCAAGGCACAAAAGTGCTCCTTCCACCTGCGCAGCTGATCTTCAATTGATACCAAAAGTGTACCATCCACATCCATTACAGGATGATTGGTGTTGGTTTTCTTCCCGACAACTTCCTTGGATATTTGGTACAATTCCCTCATGTCTCCTCTTCTGGCAGCGTTTTCCGCATTTTCTGCGAGACCGTCTAACCTCACCCTCTTGTCTCGTCTCACACAGCGATAGACCATCTTATGTGCTAAGCGATACTCTCTTCGCAATTCAGCCTTTCGTTGAGCATCTGCTTCGGCATTTATTTGCATCTTCAACGATTTGCGAAGCTCGATTTTATCCCAGGTGTCTTGGGATATCCAAGAGTCTCTAACTCTCGACTGCTTGGGTACAGTTTCGGATCCAGCATCCATAAAAACACTTTTTATATCACCCCACATCTCATCAATTGTTGAATGTTGTATTCCATTTAATGACGAAGCTCTGTCGTTAAGGTTGGTGACATAGTTACGACATATGTTGGGATCACTTAAAGCATTTGTATTGAACTTCGAATTCCTTGCTGCACCCTGTGATTGACGTTGTACAGCTGCCGTTCGTAGCTTGAGACTCATGAGAACCAAATGATGGTCGCTTCCAATGTCGGCATTTCTTATGCTCCGAACATCGCACATTGACTTCCTCCATCGCTGCTGAATCATGATGTGGTCAATTTGGTTTTCAGTTTGACCATCCGGATGTACCCAGGTGATTTTGTTGCAAGTCTTATGTTTAAACACAGTTCCACCCAGTACAAGACGATTAGCGTTACAAAAATCGACCAGCAAA
The DNA here is from genome assembly GCA_963921185.1 of Dasysyrphus tricinctus. NCBI lineage: Eukaryota > Metazoa > Arthropoda > Insecta > Diptera > Syrphidae > Dasysyrphus > Dasysyrphus tricinctus. The sequence continues at coordinate 61,849,217 of OY992530.1, forward strand.
TCGCCATTTTCATTTCGTGACCCCAAGCCATTTTTCCCCATGACGCGTTCCAGACCGTAGTTGTCTGATCCGACTTGGGCATTGAGATCTCCCATGACAATTATGATGTCGGCTCTTGGAACACCACTGTAAACTGAGTTAAGATGAGTGTAGAAAGCGGTTTTGTCTTCCTCGGTCGCTTCATTTGTGGGGGCGTAGCACTGAATTATTGTGACGTTGCGAATTTTTGAACGGAACCTTGCTGTCATTATTCTTGCAGAAATGGGCGCCCAGGATATAAGACTACGCCTTGCTTCTTCGTTCAACATAATTCCGACACCATGCAGCCTTTGGCCACCCTCTCTTTCATCCTCCCCGGAATACAGCATTCTCGTTTGCCCAGAGTCAGCTCTGTATTCGGCTCTTCCTCTCCACCTAGTTTCACTGATGCCCAGGATACTGATCTTAAGGTGAAGCATTTCACGCTCAACCTGCTCGTATCTACCTTCGCCGTACAAGGATCGAACGTTCCATGCTCCGATTTTCGTACGTATGCGGTAGCCAAAAGTATCATTTGCTCTTCTTAAAAGACTTCTTCTATTTGTTAACGATTCATTTATTGTTATGGCGTCTTGATTGACGCTGGTACACGAAAGATGCCGCACCCCCAAATCCGATGTGCGGTTTACAGCAGCCGAAGCTGCTACCTCTTGGGGACTCATTTCCAATTGTTGTCATATTTCATGTAATAGCATATATCCTTCCACCATGGTGTTTTCCGAGATACGATTAATAACATACATAAGCTCAGATTTGACAAGCACACCCGCCTTTTGTATGGTCAAACACATAACTGCTCGAGGCCGCCCACTATGGGAAAACAGACGCCTTTTGTAGCCGCCCAATATGGGTTACAGACGCTACCTGCTGCTGCCGTTGGCCTTTTAACAAAAACGCTCCTCCGCCACCAGACTATCATGCCGTTGACCGCCACCTGCAGTTCATCCGTCTTAAGGGGGCTTTTAACCATCCCAAGGACAAGTTTGTGCCCTGACCAGCAAAGCTGAGTTGTCTGCTTATCCCGGCATCCATTCGGTCCCCCTGCACGTTAGCGTTACCCACCCTCCACCACGCGGAGGTGTGCATAGGGATTTTCCTATCATTGAGCCTAGGGCCATATGGCGTCCTAGCACTCTCAAGTACTTTTTGAAGGCATATACTATACTTATTAATAATAGCAGCAAACCACAACTTTTAAACCAGAGTCCTTTTTTGCCACACAAAAGTGTTCTTTGGTACACTCTGGCGTATACGCATTATTTTTAAAAACTATAAAAGAGGCAAATCGCAGAAAATAGATCAACGCTAAATCATTTTTTTTTTAATTTTGTTATAAATTTACCCAAACATGAATACAAAAATACATTACATACATAGGTACTACATACATTGTTATCTAAATTATGAGGTTAGATAAATAGATACTCATAAATCTAAAATAATACAAAAATAATCAACATTATGTCAAGTTAAATATGTTTTGTCACGATCTTGGTTTTTTTTTAAATTCAACCCACTTCCACTCCCTTATTATGTTGATGGGAATTGCTAAACTAAAATATATTAGACATACAATTTTGCAATCACTTCCACGCCTTTTTTTGAGTTAAAAGACTGAAACTAGTTTTCTCGTAATTTGACATACCATACACTTAAATTTGTTGTTCATATTCCTCCAAACACAAAATTTTAAACTTGAAAAGTAGTAAAGAAGCTATCGATTTTCTTAAAAGCTAAAAGGCATTGAGGGCATACTTACATGCTTAGTTTTTGATTACAAATTAGTAAGGGTTTTCAATTCTAATAGCAAAAATTAATTTTTATAGCATCTGTACTAGTACAGGTAAAATAGTACAAAAAGTCTTTCGAATTGGTCATATTTTTGCCAGCAATGGGAAGATGCAAACACAGCACACCGGAATTACGTGCCCTTATAAGAAGACTGATATCGGAAGGCAAATCTTATGCGCAGGTTCAATGCCTAGTTGAATGCTCACCAAAAATGGTAGGAAAAGCCAGTATTTAATTGCCAAATTCAGAAAATGGGAGTGAAAGCCGCTATTGCCACCCAAGTTGATAAAACGAGTCCTCAGGCATTGCAAAATCAATACCTTTGCGCCAGATTCTGAATTTAAAGGCAAATTTTGTGTTGATGCCAGCAATGAAACGGTCAGTAGAAAATTAAAAGGACATGCGCAAGCATCCCACAGCCCTAGAAAGGTACCATTGCTGACAAAAAAAAACAATGAAGCAAAAAGATTGAAGTTCGCGAAAGAACTTTTTGGAGAAATATTCTGTGGTCAGACGAGCCCAAGATTGTTTTATATGGTGGAAATGGACCTCGTCAATATGTAACAGGGCCACCAAACACAGCATACAATCCACGTTTCAAAGCAAAAATAACAAAAACACAGAGGATCCAGCATAGTGGTTCGGGCATGTTTTTCCTTCTATGGTGTTTTTCCAACTCACCGAATTGAAGGCAACATGGATTAGCAAATCTGTGATAAGATCATACTGGAAGTAAGGCTATCGTATTCTTCAGATAACATGCCTTTGAAATGGGTCTTTCCGTGAGACAAATGAATCAAAGCCTACTAGTAAACTTGCGAAGCAGTGATTCCAGGCAAAGAGAGTTGATGTAATGGACTGGCCCGCACAGTCTCCGGACTAGATTCTCATTGATAACTTGTTGTGCGATGTAAAGAAATATATTGCTTACTAGCCATCCAACTAACAATAAAGCCCTTTGGGAAGCTATACAGCACTCATGGAGCTTGATAAGCGTAGTAAAGTGTGAAAACCTGACAAACTCAATGCAACACCGTTGTGCTGCTGTTTTTTCCAATGAGGGACTCGCGACTAAATGTGAGTTTAAGGATCAAACCCTCAACTAAGTCTTATGATACTAATTTTGCCCTAGCTTTGTTTTTTTGTGATATTTAAAGTGTATTATCTTCGCACTACTATTTTTTTTTTTTGAAAATATCGGATCAAATATTGTATTTTAATTTTTTTCTTTTTCAAATATAAACGCTTAAAAACACTGATTTGAAAATAACATGGTATTAATTTGTTAACAATTAAGGGATCTACTTTTTTTCAATTTTGATTTTTTGGTAAGGAGTACTACTATTATTTTGACCGCAGCTGTACCTATATATATTGTTCCCGTATTGTCCACTCTTATGAAAAAGTCATAGATTTCGAATTAGGATTTCTATGGGTGGAAAACAATTATTGAAATAATTCAAATTGGATTTTTAAGTAGAAAGTTATTACTTTCACATAACTTTAAAAGTTTTTAAGAGAAAAACTCATCATTATGTCGAAATATCGGTATTTTGATACTTTTAGGTTAGAATATCTTGAAAACATTTCTTAATGGACGATTGTATAATTCTGATTAGAATTAAGGGAAAGCTTCGAAAAAGTGTAACCTGGGTGAAATCGGCTGAGATGATTTGTTATAGTTGACAATCACAACAAACTATGGTAATGTGACTGTCATCTATCACAAATCACCTTAGCCGATTCCACCCCTGGTTTCTGTCACAGACAAATGTTCAATTTTGTATAAAACAGATAATCGGAAATAGTTTAAAAAAAATAATATTTTTTTTTACTTTATGGATCCAAAAACATTGTGGAAAAGCTGTTTTTGGAATATTATATTTGTTGCTTTCGTAAGCTGAAAATAAGTAAGATTCTTGTGTACAATATTCTCTTATTGAGTTTATACTTTCAAAGCTATAGCAACTTAAAGTACCTATGTTTTAGTTACATTTTGCCTCATATCTCCTTAGCGGTATTAGAAAAAAATGTGCTACAAAGGTTAACATACATATTTCTCTAAAAATGGAATTTTCACACTCAAGGTTAAATAATATCTAAACCGCCTAAGGAGTAGAGCCAAATTTCTCAATTTGTTTCCTTTTTGATGGGCTTGGCTTTCAAAATTGTAAATTTGTATCACTCAACACTTTGTCTTCGTAAATTCGACTTGGCAAGTCTTAATTGGCTGAAGAATAGGTATATCTGAAAGGTGTTCCACTTAAATAAGAGCCAATAAATAACAGAACAAAAGCAACCTCATATAGTCCCGAATTTGGTCTTACAGTTGGGTATATTCATAGGAATGTCCCACCCCAATCCAATTCCTTAGCGTTCAAAAATTCTCTAAGCCATGTTTGAACTTGGTGGTAGATATTGGAAGACTATACAAAAGCATTGTTGATTTCGTCGAAGGCAGGTTAAACTATTTAAGAAAATATTGTATACAACAAAAACGATAATCAAATATCCATCTTACAATTCGGACCACAACCCTCATAATTAAAAGACAACATCTTTAATATAAAATTTCTTTAATATATTCTTAAATATTTCCATAATATATAAAATATTGTTCGTTCAAGGATTACAGCCTTAACATAAATTCAGCGATTTTATCACAAATCGCCAAGCTTAAAATAACTCCCATTACAAACCCAAGTAATAAACTTGAACCCATCATATTCTACTCAAACTACACCTACATATATACACAAGAACACGTCTATACAATAAATCTGTACATTTTTGAAATGCAGCTTTTAGCACAATTTAAAGCCCTCAATCATGTTTTTTAATTATATTGGCTCCTTCACGGTCGTCAACCCGCATATCCCTGTCATCCCATCCCCAAACTAGGTTATCCTCGTTGTCGTGATTCAGCTGTAGAATCATTTCTTCCGTCATTGCATTGTTATTTAAGTCACTCGAGGAGTAAATATGACTTCCATCACCAGTTCGAAGCACCCTCTTGCGGATCATATCTTCTGAGACAGTTTTGAGGTCATAGGCAAGACCTGTGCGATGAAGAAATTTAAAATTAACAAATTGTCACGCACATATAGGTTTTATTGAAACTCACCAAACTTAGCAAAGAAGTTAATCAATGCTGTTGACCAATTGTATGTGTAGGTTCCCAATTCAGCTGCTTTGTAATCCCATGGGAAGACATGATGATAATTATGCCATCCCTCACCATAAGCCAATATCGAGACCAATTTGTTGTTGGTTGATGAGATGAAATTATCGTATGGCTTCATACCGTAGAAGTGTGCAGCACTATTCACCAACCAAGTGTAATGTAGTGAAAGAACGTAACGAAGCATGGAGCAGGTAAAGAAGCAGACCTTAATTGAGAATCCGAAATAAAAGTACGGAATCAGGGAGGGCATGATGAAGCAACACAGTGGCATAATGTAGAAATAATACCTGAAAAAAAACATCATCATTAAGAATATGTCGAGTGTGACCGCACTGAATGTATATACTCACTTCTTCTGGAACATGACTATTGGATCAGCCTCCAAATCGCTCATATCGATTTGTTTGCCTTTCTCCTTAACATCGGGATGCTTCTTGCACATCAACCAACCCATGTGGGAGAAGAAGAATCCTCGCCTCGAATTATGTGGGTCAGCATGAGTGTCAGTGAATTTATGATGTACTCTGTGATCGCGAACCCATTCGTAGATACTATTTTGGAATGCAATCGATTGGCAGATCATAAGGAAAACCCTCATTGGCCATTTGGCTTTGTAGGCTCTGTGTGACCAAAGTCTGTGGGCCCCAGCTGTGATACCGAAACCGCCAAAGGTTCCAAATACATAACCTGAAAATGAAACAAACAAAAAATAAGTCAGAAACGACAAAACAAAAATTGTATTTTCAATGGAATTGGGTTACAGTTATAACTGTAATTGATATACTTTTTTTGCAATTTAACAAAGGGCCTTGTGAATAAAAAAAAAGCTAAGGCTATTTTTGGACCAAGCTAAAGCTAGTTAGTCATAGGTTCAGGAATCTTGATATTTTTTTAGCTTTAACTATAATATTCTAGCTTTTTTTTGGAGCACAAGCTGGAAAATAAACTAAAGCTACATGAATCTAGTTTTAGCTATTTTAATAAATAGATATTACTAGAAGACATCTTTTAGTTTCTAGCTAAGGCTTGCTTTTAATGACACAAAACCTAGCTTTGACTTTAAAATCTAAGTTTTAGCTCTGCTTTTTTATTATTCACAAGACCCAAAATCTTCGTTTTCTCAATAACGGCTTCAAAACTTTTATAAAAAAAATCAATATATGACATTTAAAGGTTAACTTTGAGTGGAAGACCATTTTCAAATATTTATTATTTATGGTGCCACCCAAGGAACCATTTTTTTTTATTTTCGATTTTCTTGAAAACGGTGGCAATAACTTCAATTATTTTTTATGCAGAAGCTTCAAAAATAAATAAATTAATAGTGGGCCCTACCAGTAATTGAATTTAGAGACGACTTAAATATTTAAGTGAAATGGACCGAATACAACATAAATATATGTGCATTAGGGTGGTCGTTATAATGGATTTTTTTGAGTTTTAATACTTGGATGGGCCTAAATCAGCTCTAACTGAAGAAATCAAATTCCCTAATTTTTCAGATTTTTATTTTCATCCCCTATAGTCAATGGAGGGGTAAATTAAACTGCCCCTTTTTTTGGAAATTCGCGTAAAATCTACCGCTTGGACGGGAAGGGCAATTTAATAAAATAACTGCATAAAATAGAAAAAAAAAATAATTAAAAAACAACAGCAACACTTGCAGTAATGTTTTGTATCTTTTTGGAAAGCCAGAAGTCCATTTCAATAGTTCAAAAGTTCTTAGAATAAACAATTTCAGCCAAATCTGTTTTCAAACCTATAATTTAAAAAAAAATAAAAATAATTTTTCTTCAAAATGTTGAGTTTGAAACAATTTGTTGCCAAAACTGTTCATCAAAAAAATTAAATTTGAAAACAAACCGTAAGAATGAACTATTGGCTTTCCAAAAAGCTACAAAACATTGCTACAAGTATTGTCGTTGTTTTTTAATATTTTTTCTATTTTATGTAAATATTTTATTAAATTGCCCCTCCCGTCCAAGCGAGGGGAGATAACACCCCTCTCCCCAAGGATTTTTTTCTTGTTTACTGCCTACTTTACTTCCCACTTATACATATGCTCTGGTTTTTTTGTAGATTTAACGTGAATTTTCTAGTATGCAAACAAACGGGGAAATTTAATTTACCCCTACAGCGACTATAGGGGGATGAAAATAAAAATCTGAAAAAATTTGTGAATTTTTTTTTCATGAAGAGCCGATTTAGGCCCATCCGCGATGACCTTTTTTTAACGACCACCCTAATGTACATACTCTATATAATAAACTCAACATGGAATGGCTGAATTCTTAAATTGGATCCTTAATAACAAATACCTATTACAAGACATGGAGCTTTAAATATGAAACATAACATGTATGATTCAAAGCTAAAAGTTCAAGTGAGTTGAGCTCACTTGAACTTTTAACTTTGAATTATTATATTCGGTCACTCCACTTAAATAGAAGAATTTCTTTTTAAATTTTCTTCATATTCAATTATCATAACATGTATGGTTCATTATTTATAGTCCATACCATTATGGTTTATTTTATTAAATATTTAAGTCATCTCTAAACTTGATTATTGGTAGGCTAGGCCCCAGTAAGTTTTGTGAATTTTAAATAAACGAAATTAATCTCTTGAAAACCGCTTCAAAGATTTTATATTTTTTGTGTCCAAACATTCATATCTGATCAAGTATTCAAATAAAATTATTTTCACCTTACGAATTTTACCATCGAATTTCATGCACTTAAATATTGGTCTCTCTTAATTTAAATGCCTTTTGAATATAAGAGGAAGTATATTCCACCCAGTGCCACATTCTATTTTTTGCAGTTTTGTGTGTTTTTTCGTTTTAAGACTTTGAAGAATAAAAATATAACTCGTCTGGCACTATTTTGTCCATATAACGAAAGGCATAAACTACCAAATACCCCGGTTTGTGAAAGTAGATTTTGTAGTTTTGATAATTATTTAAAAAATTAGAAAACAAAAGGAAAACGAATCACCAACCTTATAACATAAAGGGCCGTCTGGCATGCATTTTTGATAGCCAAACTCCTCTGGCACAATTTTGTCTCTATTTAAGGAGACATTAGCTAACATATATTGAAAACCCGGCTTTGTAGAACAAGGTTTGACAGTTATTTGAAATAAAAAAAAAAGTAATTTCTTATAATACCCATTTTGAAAATGTTGAGCTCGTCTGGCAAGGATTTTCAACCGTAAAACTTGTCTGGAACTATTTTTTTTTTCATGTTCGAGAAGGTATAAGCTAACATGTGTTCAGAACCCGTCTTTGTAAGAGCAAGTGTGTTAATTTTGGCAAATATTCCAAATTTTGAAAAAATTAGATGGCAACACTAAAACTGAAAAATTTGAAATTTGATTTTTATTTTTGACTTAACTGGTCATGGCTCACTAATACACCTAGTTTGAGCGTATAATGTAACAAGTCCATCAAAATAGCCAAAAATGCCATTTATAAAGCTTTAAGAACTTAACATCAGCCTAGTTTGAACGACTATTTCTCGGTCGATTTTTATCCAAACTGTTTTTTGAATAATTCATTTTACAGGAAATTTAACTACCATTCTATAAGACAATGCCTATACATAACTCTGCTTAAGAAAGTTATTAGCAAAAACGTAAAAAAGATGCGATTTTTCAAATTTTTTTGCAATTAATTTCTTAAAATTTAGCTAACTAAAAATTTGTTTCAAAAATCCACATCGATGGTAAATTTTATTCTCTACAAAAAATGTTTTGAGAACTATCTCGAAATTTTGTTTCGTTTTCGAGTTATATGCAAAAAACCAAAAAGGGTGCTTTTGCACCCCCTCTAAAAAAATAAACACACCAAACCACTCCGCGGTTTTCCCATCTTCAACGACCCCTTTGATGATTTTTACAATAAAATCCCATGAACGTCTTAGTTCCTTATTATATGACATAATCAATAGCCTAAAAGCAGTATATTGAAGAGTAAAATTTTGAAAGCAGGATTTCGAAAGCAGAATTTTGAAAAGCAAAATTTTGAAAGCTGAATTTTTCAAAAATGATTTTTACCCAGCCAGAATTTCGACCCCAACCCAAAATTATATTTACCAGTAAATATTTATATAAATGTTTTCTTTCTTTTCAATTCTAAAGACACCGTTTCTAACTACATATCTCTAGTAAATTAGACAGGTGGGAAAAAACATTAACTCTGATAATTGCTCTTAGGGTTTTTTTTTAAAGTTGTTGACACTTGTTTTTTTTCTCTCCCCAATTGATTTATAGACTAGTATTAAATCAAGATTATGATCCTACTAAAGCACGTAGAGTAATAACTGACGTATTATAAAAATTATTGTTTTATTGACTTGATAAGACAAATTAAAAAAAATAATCATAATTAATAATGCAAGCGACTTGAGAGTTAGCAAATGATAATGAATGAAAGTTACTGAAAAACTATAGTTTTCTCCGCATTACGATAAGTTTGAAGTTCAATTTTTTGACCGAAAATCCAAATGAGGCTTCCACATAAAACTTTATTTAAGTTTGCATCAGATGGTAAAGTTTATTTTAGAATTTAGTTTCCAAGAACAAAGTACACTCTACTACTCCAAAAGATTCTAAACTTTGTGTTTGTAACAAACAAATGTATATCCAAACAGTTTGTGTGAAAACTGGTTCTCAGGTTGCTAATGCTAAAATTTCAATTACGTTTACCATGCTGACTGTTTATTTTTAAGCCATTATGTTCTCCTTTTTTGCCAATCGTTGAACAGTTCTGACCAAATTTTGTAAGCAGTCAGTTCTTTGAACAACAATAAAACGCAACCCAAAGGTTTGATATCAGTTTAAGAAAAAAAAATTAATTTAGTATGAATACAACTACAACATTGTTATCAAAACTTAATCGAACTAGTACATCAATCTTTCCTTATACATATGTAAGAAAATAAAACTTATTTGCTGACTCAAAATCACTCCCATATGCGTCTATCACTCCAATTTATCATCGATTTATCAACTTAAGTGTTTATAATTTTCATATTTAAGCAGGGTCAGTAACCTGTATATTGTATATCAATTATCTAATTCAATTCACAAATAACTTAAATATCATAACAAGATTTTATGAATGAAAAAACATCTTACACCATTTCCCACTTTGTGTATCTTAACGGCTATTAAATTATAATAATTAATATTATATCATTTACTTGTGCTGATGATATGGGCATCACATTAAGCTAAGATGAAGTTCAAGTTCAAATTATTATATCACACTTAACTCGTCCGGCAGCGGTGACGGTTATAATCACAAACATCATTAAAATTCAAATTGAGGTAACGTTATATCCAAATCATTTAATAATTACTTCAATTTGTTATACTTGTGTGTGGTTTATGATTGGAATCGAAAGTGTCGTTAAAATAATAAAATTCAACAGAAATTACTTTTATTTTTATTTCGTATAATTAGAATGAATTTGAAGATGATTACTTTAAGTTATAAGGTTAAATAACTTACTGATTGTGAGTTATTAAATTACTGTTTTATGTGATTTAATTTTAAGAGAAATATTTCAGAATTGTTTTTTATTTAATGTAAAAAACACTTTTTTATAATCATTTAAACATTTTTCTTAAATAAAAAAAAATACAATTTATTTAGCAAGGTGTATAGACAAAACACACATTATGTGATAAATTTCTATTAAATTAATAGTTTAAGAATAAAATAACATATACATACATAATATGTATGTGTAGTATATAGTTGTCCAAAAAACAAATGGCTTCCTAAAGACTTGGTCGGTAGTAAGCTACAATAATTTATTATACATAAGCCATTTCAGGGCTAAAGAGCATCTTCAGATTAATTCTTCACTCCATTGAACTAACTAACATAAACTTGAATTTTTATTGTTTTTTGTGTCAATTTTATAGACAAAAAAAACCTTCAGCCTTAATAATAATAACAGGGGTTATAATGTCGTTATTGTCATATGTAATTGGGAAGTTATTTTTATAGTTTATAGTAATATGGATTGTTATGGTTTCTTCACAGGCTTTTGTGTCAATTTAACTTTTTTATTTTTTAACCTGTGTTCGCAGATAATTGAAGAAATTAAAATTAATTCTTTAAAGGTAGGTACCTATTCCAAACAATTAAGTATGTTTCTTTCGTTTATTAACAAACACGAATAAACGAAGAGACATCCTAAGTTTTGGGAACTAAGTGCAAAATGTCACTTATAAGAAATAAATGTCCGGTAACTGGCGTTTAGTAAGTAAGCTTACTCAATTATGAAAATTTATGTCAATGAATTCTGTTTTAAAAAGATTTAACATATCGAAATAAAAAAAAGAAAACAATTTATTTAAGTTTGTATTAGATGGATACACAAATTAATTATAATTTAATTTAGTTCCAAACAAAGGAATTTATAAAACTATTTAACAGCTTCAAACAAACATAATAACAACATTGGTGTGCGTAGATTTTCAAAATTTTCCATTTTGTATGGGAAAAAGAAAATATTTCAAGGAATGACAAAAATCGGAATTGACAAACGGCACGCAAATGGAATTGCCAAGAGATGGCGATACGTTCTCAGACTCACGTTTGACAGCTGAGTAGTAGATTTGATTTTTTTACATTGACGATTGATACGAAACGCGGTTCTGTCTCTTTGTAGTGCGGTCAATGAACTGTACATTGAACATGATCCAACTTTGCTTAAGAGCCTGTCCAATGTTGGCGCTGTGCTGTGCGCCACATTAAAAAAGCTTGTCAATGGCTGAAAATGCTACAGTTTCTGTGCTTGGGACAAATACAAGAACAACATGGCATCGAGTTCGAAGAAAGAAATCGAGTCCCAAACTACAAATAAACGATGAAATACCCAAAAGGTGCCGATATTGAGAGACGTCTACTCATGCAAGGCAGTTTCTTGAGTAAATTGGAAATGTCAGCCCTCAAGCCCCAATGGCTCGAGTAGTGTTCATTAAATATCGATAGTCTATCGATAGTTATCGATAGTAAATGACTATCGAAAACATCGATGGTTTTTACAACTATCGCATGTGTCATAAACATAATATACATAATTATATAAGTTCTAAATTTCCCCTTTAATTTATTACTAAACATTTCCATCGGAAGTGTTTGCGGAACACCCAAAAGGTTGTGTTTTTTAATGTTAGAGCTTTTGTCTTGTTTCTATATGGGCAAGGGTACGAAAACTTAGGCACCAAGAAATGATAACGGTTTTTTGTGGAACAGTTCAATGCAAGCATTTTTTACTATGAGAGGGTGGGGGTCTATCTCACATAAAAAAAAGTACCAAAAATGTAAAACAATAACGGTAATACATTATAGTTAAGTATTATATCTTTTTTAAAAGCAAATACTCTGTTCTATTAGCTAGTTTTTGAATCAAGTGCAATCTATACATAGTTTTTGAAAAAAAAAAAACAATTTTAAACTCAAAATTTACGAAAAAAACATAAAAAAGGGGTTTAAAGTGTAATTTCTCAAAACTTTAAAATTATATATAATTTTTTTCTGAAATTCGTTGCTCTAATTAACTTTTAATCAAAAACTGAAAACTAGATGATTCTATGTCTTCTTGTTTTTGAGAAAATCGATAGTACAAATCGTCATTTCATAGAATGTATAAATGTTGTTTTTATTGTTTATATGAAAACTATCGATAGCCTATTTTTTATTTTTTTAAATAATCGTGAACTATCGCAAGTGTTGACTATCGATGTTTAAGGAAAACTAGGCTCGAGCATTTTGTTGATTTTGGCTTCAATTAAGTCAAAATCCGTCATTGTACTTGAAGTGAAGAAGGTGGATGGATGGCTCATTCAGCATTGGAATTGCTATGAATATTTAGATGAAGGACGAACTAAGATGCACCATTTTAAGGAACTCTGGGGTAACACAGGTGTTGAAGACTTACAAAATTATCATCTGGGATATGTACAATGGCACATTAGCGTGAGTTCAAGGTGGTTGTTAGAACAACGACGAATTGAATTCCCATCAATTTACTTAGGTACATCACTGATTTTTTCGAGATATTGACTTTCGAAAGTATTTCAAAATATATTTTGTTTTAAAAAGTTTTTGGCTCGTTTATTCAAAATATATCAGGTGTAGAAAAAAGTGTTTAACATAATTTGAAAGATATTTTTATGATATGATATTTTTATGATCTTATCAAAATATTAATCCTACGTGCCATATTTTAGGATTTATAAGTAATTGTTTGCAAAAAAGCCATTTGCAAAGGTCAACTCGATTAGGTCAGCTCAATTATCTAAAAATCTCCGGAGCCAAATTCGAAAATATTTGACAGATAGATTGGGCTAAACGTTGGCTCTGATTTGGTACTAGTCTCATTAGTGAACGCCCTGGGCCCAAAAATGGGTCATCTCCTTTGTTTTATTAAAAATCGAAATATTTTACTATAATGTAGAATATTTGGCTATAAATTTATTAAAGTCTTTTAAAGAGACGAAGAGAGCCAATGGCTAGTGACATCGGACAAAAAATTTTTTTTTGGACAAACACTTTTAGTTTGTGGGGGCTTGACTAAAAAAAATTTTCGGGAAATTTTCTAAAATGGCGGCCAATCTCGTGTCAAATGATAAATTAAAAAATCACTGGTAAATGACTTGAAAATTTGCTTGATCGAAATAACGATACATGAATATCTTAAAAGAAAGGTTTTGAATATTCGCACCTTCGACTAAGATTTCAATGTTGCCACTTTTCGGGAACATACTTTTCAACGGTTGAACCCTCCACTTTTTAATATTTTAAACATGAAAAAAAGTTGCGGAAACACCTCTAGATGCCAATTTGACGTCCAGAGGCGTTTCTGTAACTTTGTTCACGTTAAAAACTACAAAAAAGGCAAATTTTAACTGACATAAAAAAAAGGATGTTGATGAAAAGTGGCAACACTTAAATTTTACCTGAAGGTGCGTCCTTATTACCTTATAAAAAGAAGAATGAAGGTTGGGTGCAGCTCTGGATGATTGCACATTTATCCGATTTTTAGCTCCTGTGTCTAATGCTATGTTTCCACCAAAGGTTTATCCCAGTTCAGATTTAATAAATCTATTTGGTGTTTCCACCACAGAAAAAGATATACATTGACAGCAGATTTAGAAATGCAAATGGTGTTTCATTTTTTTATGAAGAGGAAGTGAGATAGAATGTTTCCTTTGTGAAGAACTGAATTCAGCCATGAATGAATCCTTCAGCGCCATACAAGAATAGGTTAGTTTGATTTGTAAAAGCATTTGTCCTAGGAAGATTTAACAAGATTAATTTCTAATCTTCAAGATTTGCTTGTATGGTAAATCTTCGAGATTTAAAGAAGATTTGAGGTAAATCTTGTTAAATCTCAGGTAAGCGTTAGGTGGAAATGTAGCATAACTGTCTGCTGTCATATTTATGTAAAAAGGGGAGTAAACTTGAAACAAATACTTAGAATTAATACTTAAGAGAGAAGAAGAGTTATATAAAAAAAATATTTGAAACTATTCAAATGAGCAGCAGTGGCAGTATGTGATCAAATACGGTATAACAATAAGAGAAAAATTTAACGAAAAACAGGTAGTATTCTTAAAGGTAGAACTAGAATAGGCGAAAGCTGTCGGAAGCTTATGTCAAAACCAACCGAAAAGTAGCTTCCCGAAACGTCAATTTCACAAGTGGCCCATAATGCACTTTAGTGGTTGGAAGTGAACAAAAAATAAATAATTGTTTATTCAATGTTTATTTTCTTCTTATACTTATTCACAGCGCAGAGTGATAGCTTTTAATTATTTATTTTGCAAAACCACTAAAATTCTATGTGATATAAATTAATTAAAAGAAAATTGTTTTGACTTCTCTCATTCATTCATCAAACAGAAAAAAAAAGTTGAAAACTTTGTACCAAGCGCCAAGTTCTTGTTAGTTTGCTTCCACCATTTTGATTTTGCATTCGCCCACTTACGAAAGAGCGGTCGTAGAGCGCTCTCACTTCCGACGGCAAAAGTTAACGAAAACTAAACGAAAAGTTCCACTTCGTAATTATGTGCGCGTCATATAAATTTCTTGTTTTCGCTCGGTTTCGTACGACCACTTAAGTTGGCTTCCGACTATTCTAGTTCTACCTTAATTCTCTCTATCTATATGTTAACGAAACTAATAGCCTTTTCTAACCGATTCAAAATCTAGATATTGAGCCAAAAGACCATAACATCAGCAGAATCAACTAGGTTTCACATATGTACATTTTAAGATTTGGTAATCTAGTAGCTTACCACAAAGTCTTCTCAAAATCCCCTTGGCCCATTCACAATCAAACTTTATTTCTCATTTTTTTTCTCCCATATAACAGTTAACCCATAGAAGAGAGAAGATAGAAAAATTATTTTATAAGAGTGTAGTGTATTTAGGTCGTGGTCATGGTCCTTTTAATGTTTTTATCTTATTGCTCGGAATCAAGATTTTGAATCGGTGTGAAAAGGCTATTAAGGTTCGATCATTGAATAACTACAGATAATTAATTATTCAATGGTTCGATCTATTTAAGACTTGGCGTCTAGCATTATTTTCGATTATTTTATTTGGTTATTTGTTTCGAGAAATACAAATAACAGTGCGTAGTAAAATTGCTAAACAAAAACATTATAATTCATCGAAATTATTTTACAACAGGAAAACATTTTCTAAAATTTGCTCTCAATTCCATGTAGACCATGATTGAACTGGAATGGGTTCCTAATCCAAAACAATGTTGCCAGCTGAATCGATCTAAATTATATGTACATATGTAGGCCTGGCTACGAAGAATAAGAACCTCTATATTTGTAAGTGTCTTTATATAACAATGTAGAAGGAAAACTATCTTATCTACAAAATGTAGGCAACCATAAAGAGTTATTTAGCCAAATAATACCCACATAATCATCTTACTATACTACTACTGAATAATTGTTTTCTAGTTAAATTGGGTTAAGAGTTTATCAATTAAACCTAACAAATTGGTATTATTTTATATTCTTCATATGTACGAGTAAATTGAAGCCATCTACTCATTTTTAGAAATTTAAACTGAGTTCTGTTTCTTTGAAAGTTTCCTTTGAGAAATAATAAAAAAAAATAATGTAGAAAACAACACCTAAAGTAATCAGTAAATCAGTCATAATAAAAAAAAAAGTTTTGAATAAACTTAATCAAGTAGCAACGTGCGTATAGAAAGTTGAACGTCGTTCATTGACTTGTTATAAATTCATACCTCATCTACTTATATGGTTTATGGCACATTAACGTGCAATTCCAACTACATACGTCAAACCTCAATTTTATTTGTATTCATTCAGCAAATATTCAGAAGATGAATAATCAAAAGTGCAAAACCACATCTGATTGTCCTGTACATAGAATGAGAATTTACAATTTGTTCTTCTTTTTTTAAAAGTTATTTATTTTTGCATGGTTATGTGATTGGAATATATTTTGGTTTAAGATGGACATTTTTTTTTGAGGGTTATTAACGGCAAAATAAAAAAAAATCTCAAGATAAAATCATTTAAATGCATCATGGAACCACTGTCTCTGTGCTTTAAAAGTAGATGTACAATTGGATTGAATTGTTTAAAGAAGTGATAACTTCTCATAAGATACGACATATTGTCAATAAATTGGTAGATAGTCCCAAAACTTTTGGACGCATAAAGTAAAGCTATAGAGTGGTTTGAAATAACAGCACAAGGTTAGGAACATATTTTTGGTAGTTATTGATGCTTGAAACTTTTTAACAACCCCGTTAGGTAGGAACTTCAAGTTAATTTGTTTGTTTTAATCAAAAAATGCCTTTTGCAATTTCATAATGTTATATGTCAATTTCAATCTGCCTTGAATAAGTTTTGCATACCTTCTAAAAAGCGGAATACATTAAGAATAAATAAATAATCCTTTTGCTTATTTGATTATACCAATTAAAAAAAATCATTCTTGATTATTAAATAGCTTTGCTCTTGACTTTAGCTTAGAGATACATAACTTATCTTAAATTAAATTTAAAAAATAAACAAAATGAGCATTTATTAAACTTACCAAACATGTATGCCAAATAGGCATTCTCAGCGAATATCAAATATAATCCATACAATCCGAACATATGAAGAATGGCAAATATCACGACATTACGCCAGACGATTTCCAAACGATATTCTTTCTTTGGTTTTTCTGTTGTTGCTGTGTTAGCGATACTGGCAATGGCGGCATTTCCGTAATCTTTTGCAACAATCGGATCGCCCAGACCGGGAACGCGATCATTTGTGTTGGGAATCTTATTACTAGCATTGCATACTAAAGAGTTGCGTTTTCTGCTTGTGTTGTTGTTATTGTTATTATTTGCATCATCAGAATTCAAAGAGGCCTCTGCTAAGATGAATGAGTTCCCTATTATGTTAGGAGCCATCTAAAAAGAAAAGAAATATAGACATAATGATTAGTCGATTGTATCGCATTTTTAGAAAATCCAGCTGTATTGGTTGGATGGAATATTTTGTTTGTAATGTAAATTAGGGGCTTTTTTCAGCACTAAAATAAGCAATGCACTCTCGTAACTCAAACATGCTGGTTTTTTACTTTAAGCGTAAATTTTTTATTTTTTAAAAAGCGTACCGCACGATACCTTATAGCGAAGCTCGTAAAACGTGCTCAGAATAAGTCAATTCAAAATTAAAACGACAGATTAAGATGACAGAGTACCAGCATTTGCATTGTTCACACTTTTCAAATGATAAATAGTTTTTCTAGGTGAAATCAATGTTTAAAGTGACTAATTGACGACTGGGCGACGTCAATTACAACAAAAGTGTCATACATAGGTGTTTGTGATGTGATGTGGAGGATATGTTTTCATAATTATGCTAATCTTATTCAAGGTTTCAAATATTGCTATGAGGATAACGTCAATATTGTATTCACTCTCGAGCTAAATACAATTTTGTTTGACTCGATTATGTAAGAGAAGAGATATACACTCCTCGTCAACTGAATACGCACAAACATTTTTGAATATATTTTATCCATTTTTTCCAAACAGTGATGGTTATTATGCCATCTGTTGATGGTAAAAATTTTCGTAACATATAAATAACAGAATTTCAAAGTTTTATCCAAAAACAACCGTGAGTTTTTCCTTCAACCACTTCCAAAGTGTAACTTATGCAAAGTAGAAGTTTTTTTTTGAGTCAGCTGAATAGGTACAAAAATTAAAATTGGTATTGGAATGGAATGAAACAAGTTTTTGTTTAAGTTTAGTAGTGGGTACTTCCACCTTTATTTTTAATTACTTCGTAAATTCGATCCGGCATGGAATCGTATAGCTTTTTAATGTAATTTAACGAAATTTCGCTCCACGCTAATTTGATTGCAGAAATTAAGGTTTCTTTGTCTTCGAACTGACGACCACCCTCATAAACTTTGCGTACTAACCATCCCCAGACATTTTCTATGATGTTTAGATCAGGTGAGTACGGCGGCCATTGAAGCAACTGCACTTGTTGCTCCTCTATCCATGTTTTTATTATGCGCGCTGAGTGAATAGGCGCATTATCATGTTGGTAGGTCCAGTTTATGTGTCCAAAGATGTTAGAAAATTTAGGAAAATTTCTTTCCAAAATTACTTTATACCCAGCTGCTGTCATTCTTGATGTTACAACCTCGAGCTCAACTGTTCCATAATAACTGACTGCTCCCCATATCATGACACCTCCTTCACGACTATGATGGCGCTTTAAAAATCTTTTTTCTTTTCTTAAGTCGTGAAAATAGAAGTTGAACCCATCAGGGCCATCGAAATTAAACTTTTTTTCATCTGAAAAAACCACGTGATACCATTCTTTTTTCCAACTCATGTGAAGTCTTGAAAAATCTAATCGCAACATTTTCCGACTCTCGTCAAGTGGTGGTTTTTTCTTAAGTTTCATTCTTTTAAGATGGCTTGAGTTGTTGGTTACTCTTAATACTGTTGAGCAACTTGCGTTTACGCCGACTTTTTGTTTTATTTTTGCCACAGAATCAGAAGAATTTGATGCATATCTTAAAATTCTTCGTCTCTCAGCTGCTGTTGTTGCTGTTTTCTTACCTCCCTTCATGTTTTTGCCGTATGCATCTTTATTTTTCAAGTAAGAATAAACTACTTTAAAACTTCGGCCAACTTTATCAGCTATTGCACGTCCAGTTAGGCCTTGGTCTCTAAGTAAATCGATTTTAGCTTTTTCAACACTGTTAAGACACGTAGATCTACCCATTTTTCTTAAAATTTGAAATCAAGAATTAAATTTTACTGAAAACACTAAAATCGTTAATTTAAACTGTCAAGCACTCCAAAAAACTTATAAACAACGAAGAAAATGGCGTTGTACCTATTCAGTTGACTAAAAAAAAAACTCCTACTTTGCATATAAAACACTTTGCAAGTGGTTGAAGAAAAACTCACGGTTGTTTTTGGATAATTCTTTCGGAATTATCTGCTTAACATCTTAAGGGAATAGTTAGCATCAACAGATGGCATAATAACCATCACTGTTTGGAAAAAATGGATAAAGTATATTAAAAAATGTTTGTGCGTATTCAGTTGACGAGGAGTGTATGTATGTATTTGTTATTCCTTATCTACTCGTATTTTTTTTTAAATCTTAAACTAGTTCTTTTATGGAATATAACTTTCTAACTCATTTATTATAATTTGATCACAAAAAAAAAATAAAACAAAGCGTTTCAAGGTCTATTCTTCTAAAGAATGGACTGCGCAAAGAAGATCCTCCGGTTTTTTTCTAATAATAAAAATAAAACTGATATAATAAAAAAAGCATAAATTTGCTTAATGAGAAAAATGAACTTGTTTGCTAGAATTTCAAGTTGTTGTCATAATTATGAAAAAAAAGAAGTTGAAATCAAGAAATATGTATGTACCTACTATATGTTCGTTCTAAAAGTCCTTTACATAATATTATTCTTAAAAATGTATTTTTTAAATTGCTTCGTTCGTTGAACTTTACAACCCCAAAAATTGTCTCGAAACAAAATACGCACTTAAATTGAATAAGAGGAACAACAATTTTTGTATTGAATAATCCACAGCATTAAAAGTTTCCGTTTGTTTTCTGACTGCTATGGCGTTTTTTAAATAAATATGAATATTTTATTTTAGTTTCTTAGGAAAGTAACTTTTGCACTTGAAACTGCAATAAAAATTCTTAAGAACTGAAGAAAAATAAATATCACTATCAGAGTTTGTTATCACAACTCACGCCAAGGTCTTCTTTAGAGCGAAGTCAGGGCAACCACTGGGTCAAAAAGAACACCGAATTTAAAAAAAAAACTTAAGGGCAATCCTACTGGAATTTCAGGGCTCATAGAATAAACCAATTATACATATTTACCGGGTTACGTACGAATGACCGACAAAAAAAATGTCGACTGGTTAAAATGTCGACTTTTATCAGCTTTTTTGTAAGTTAAAATACCGACTTTGTTTTTACCGACTTATTAAAATGTCGACAGTTTGAAATGTCGATTTTACATAAAGTCGACTACCCTGATAGAAGTCGAGAAAAATATCGACTTGTCAGGGAATGATGTTTACAAGTGCGCGCTTGTAAACATCATTCCCTAAACTATGATCTGATCAAAATGTCGACTTTCAAAATGTCGACTTTTAAAATGTCGACTGTTGAAATCTCGATTCATAAAATCTCGATCACTGTCGACATTTTGAGAATCGACATTTTGAAAAATCGACATTTTAAAAAGTCGGTCAAATTTGTGTCTATATTTTGATATGTCGGACTTTTAACCAGTCGAGCTTTTTAATGTCGTGATTTCAAAAGTCGATCTTATGGAGTCGATATTTTAAAAGTCGACATATCGTACCCAATCCAGTACTTCATCTACACTTTGATATTTTTATAGACGTCAAAAAATGCAATTTTCACTGTTTAAACTATGCAACAAAAAAGAGACAAAAGACATATCAAAGGGCACGGTAGTGCCCAGCCTAGTTCGCGGCACTTACACCCTTTTTACAGGAACAAACTCAGGTGATTTTCAACCCCCCTCTAACCTCAGTACCAATAAAGTCAGAAACTTCAAATTCGCAGTATTTGCTGAGCTGATCAAACAAAGGTGGCTCACCAAATTTCAACTCCTTAGTGTTAGTAGTTCCCGAGATATAGGATTTCAAAAATCGCAGTTGAAGTTGACTCTTCGTAGCTGAATTATTAAGTTCTATTCCTCCGAGAAATTATTAAACCAAAAACCGGTTCTGCCCCATGCCGATCAGTCCTTATGACTGCTAAGGCTGTCGGTGTACTTCGATATGGGAACACTGTACCAGCGATTTGCTGACTACTACTATCCACAAATCTTTGCCAAGGCACCCGCAGACCCAGAGAAATTCAAGAAAATGGAAGAGGCTTTCGGTTTCTTGGAAATCTTCCTCGATGGTCAACAATATGCTGCTGGTGAAAGTCTAACCTTAGCTGATATTGCATTGGTTGCTACCGTTTCCACCTACGAAGTTGCCAAGTTCGATATCAGCAAATACCCCAATGTTGCCAAGTGGTACAAAAACTGCAAGGCGGTCACTCCCGGTATTGATCTTAACCAAAATGGAGTTGAGCAATTTAAAAAATACTTTGATTAGATTTAAGTAATTTACTGTAATAATTATTATACTTTACATGATTGTGTGTTTGTCAACTTGATGTTGACTTTTTTTATTTAAATTTAAATTGATTACTGTAGGTGCTCTTAGTTAAGTGTTTATGTTCAAATGAATTTAACATACCTAAACAAACGAAACAAAATAAAAATAATAAACACTCTTCAAAAATGAAAAAAAAAAAACCGTAACTGACTGACTTACTGACTCACTGACTCACTGACAGATCATCAAAATTATGGAGAACTTCCCGACATCGTAGAAACTTGAAATTTCGCACAACGGTAGGCCTTGTGGTGCATACAAAGGACAAAATCCGAAATCTGCAATTTTCTATTCAAGGGGCGTGGCATCCATCCACTTTCTTAAATATTCTTATAAATTATATGGAGCACTTCCGATTGTTGTAGAACGATGAAAATTGGTAGGTCGATAGGGTTTGAAGCACTTTGAAAGAAAAAAATCGAAAATTTGGAACTATCCAATATCCATTCAGGCGGCGCACGTGCCATTCACCCACTTTATTAGAGTTGCTATTATTTATATGGAGCACTTTCGGTTGTAGAATTATGAAACTTTGTAGAGCAGTAGGGATTGATTTCCACCTGGCAAAATAAATCTTTGCAAAAAGGAGTGAAATCACAACAAAAAAAATAAATGTTAAAAATAGAGCCAAGTTCTTATAATATGTACAAGAAACCTGTGCATAAAAAGTCAGCCAGAAAAAGTAATGAGATCTAATATATATGCCAAGTTTTAAGTTCATGAAGTTTTATATCAAATATCTTAAGTAGAGTAATATCGAAACAATTCCAAATAATGACAGAAATTTGGTATTTAATGATTACTGATTAAAATTTGGTGGATTTACTTGGCAAGTTTTCTCATAAATAATTAATCACAAATTTAAAATGTATGACAACTTGACCATTGAATCCACCAAATTTTAATCAGTAATCATTAAATACCAAATTTTTGTCATGATTTGGAATTGTTTCGATATTACTCTACTTAAGAAATTTTATATTAAACTTCATGAACTTAAAACTTGGCATATATTTTAGATCTCATTACTTTTTTTGGCTGACTTTTTACGCACAAGTTTCTTGTACATAATAAGAACTTGGCTCTTTTTATAACATTTATGTTTTTGTTGCTATATCATATCTTTTTACTATTACGGAAATTTCTCAAAAGGACAAGTTGTCTATTAATGTGGCAGCTAAGATGAGACATTTGCTAATACAATTATACGTCCTGCAAAAACTATGGAGACATCAAGGTCTTTCACAACCCTGCCAGACGTCCAACGATTTCTGTGAGCTTCTTAAGCCATTCCTGCTGTTCTACAACACTTAAATCGGAGATTACCAGTGACAAGATATTGGAAAAAAGCTCTGCAGTGTTCAACTAAGGAATAGATCTTGTGAACTATTCCAATCCCAAGTATGCACAGCGCAAGGTTTCAGCGTTTCTAGATCAGATAGTACGCAATGCAACAAATTGGTCCAACTAATAGGCAGCGTCCACATTTTGTTGATTTGTGTGAATCAACATCGTTGATCAACTATGTTGATAAAATGAGGACGTCATCATCATCATCGTGTCCTGTAACCCCGGCTGGGGCATAGGGCGTCAACAAAACGTCTCCATCATTCACGGTCTGCTGCAAGGTACTTAAGCTGTGGCCACGTCTTTCTCTGGGATTCTGCTTCCGCTAAGACAGTTGACTTCCATGTTGTTCTTGGTCTTCCAACCCGCCGTGCACCCTGAGGATTCCATTCAAAGGACTGCTTTGCAATTTCATCGTTTGGTTTCCTCAGTGTGTGACCAATCCAACGCCATTTACGCTTTCTTATGTCGACGTCCAGCCGCTCTTGACTTGTCCTGCGCCACAATTCCTCATTTGATATTATTTGTGGCCAGCGAATCTTTAGGATGTGGCAAAGACAGCGATTCACAAAAGCCTGCAATTTCTTCGAAATGGTAGACGTGACTTTCCAGGTTTCACAAGCATATAACAGCACGGAGGACGTACTGACCAGTAATATTGTTCAAATTTTGGTGAACCAAATGTAACCCGATTCAAATGGATAGCAATCAACAAAGATTTTATAAAAACAATTGCACAAACTGTTATTAAAATTGTTTAATACAAATGAAGCTCATACTGGTACTACGCGCGCCGTACACATTAGCATGTTGATCGAGAGTAGGTATATTTTTCTACTAGCCCGAATGGGCCTGGACGAAAAAAACGACGTCTAGGCTGAGCAATTTACATATTAAATGCAACAAGAACTAAATCCCTTCAGGCTTCTAAGAAATCAAATGTACCTAATGTAAACCAACAGTGCAGATCTGGGTAGAGTGGACTCTGCTTTAAAAAATGCTAAAGGTAGTGCTCATACTAGAAAAAAAGGATTGGGTGCAGTATGACGACTTTTAAAATATCGACTTCATTACGTTGATTTATTTAATCTCTACTAACAAAATTATGACGCTTAAAAGATTGACTGATCAAAAAATAGAAAAATATTTCATCGACTTCTGAAAATGTCGATTTTCAAAATCTCGATTCTCAAAATATTTATGTACATTTCATAAATGGAAATGTCAACTATTTTAAAAGAAGACATTTTGATCAGATCATAGTTTAGAAAATGATGTCAATAAAAATTATGCTTATTTCGTGCATACATTTCAAGCACAGCATTGATCTCTGGATTACTTTCGTCGACTGATTAAAATGTAGACTTATATCAACTTTTTTGTATTCGAAAAATAGGATTTATAGTCGATAAAAGTCAAGTTTTTGTGGACAAAAAAACTTGACTTAGCAATGCTCCAGCCAGAAGGTCCTTCCAACCCCATAGTTCCCAAAGTTCGAGACGAGAAAGAAGATTAAACCTTCTGTTTAGAGGCCAAGTAATCACGGATGCCAGAAGGCTTAATTTAGTAGAGCATAGAATGCCACCGTGTCTGAGGCTGTGACCCTCCAAAATGTCTCAAACGATAGGAAATCTATCTCAAAAAGTCAAGATACCTTTAGTTGTTTTTGTATCAGCTGTCATCAGATGTTTTTTCACAGGGATTACAACAACCAGAAAGCTATCCAGATGCATAGATTAGGACTCTGCAGGATCAATTTGAGGGCATAATAGGTGACGTGTGAGCTATAGCCACCTCGATCGTATTAGTTTCTCGCCAAAAAAAGTCAAAGTTTTAATCAAAACTATAGCATTATGATGATAGAGAACTCTATCAAAGTGGGTTTCGTCATTACAACCGTCGGTCGGTTTGTGTGCCTTAGCTAGAGGCTGAAGGGGTGAACAAATTTGCCCTAACTAACAATTTGTTTGGTCAAAAGCTTCCTCACGACTGTACCATAAGCTCATGAAATTTCTTCAAAGGAATATAAAATCCATTGCAGAGCATAATGATATTCGTAGATTTTTGTATCTTATTTCAAAATATTTTATTTTAAAGAGAGTTCATTGTTAACTAATTATTTCTTAACATTACTTCCGTGCATTCCTTTTTCTAATTTTCATGAATATTCACTTCATAGAAAATTCAGCGTGGATACAATGTAACGCATTACTGGTGCAACTTCTGAATACGAATTATCTGATAGAATAAGATGTCAGCATCAAAGTTTAAGCATGAGATCTTAATAACTTAATAAAATACAAGCTCTGACGATCAAAAATATTGTGTATCTACTCGTATGTAGTCAAGTTGTAATAATTAATTTTAATCATCTTTTCTTGCAAAACAATTAATTTTTCCCAAAAGAATGTAGGTAGATACTGTACACACGAGTATTTTACAAATAGAAAATTATTTTATAAAAAAACATCAAATGGGCGGTGAGTGATTAAATGTAATCACAATAACAATGATTCTCTCTTTACTTTAGTGTGAATACTGTATTTAATCTGTGTAACTATAAGTTACCACGACACTATGCCGCACTAAACGACTGCAACAATAATTTTATCCAAGAATTGGGACATGGCCTTTAACTAAACGACAACAGCGGCTATTGCCACTATTGCTCTCTTGAAACTGGTTGGCCTCAAATTTAAGGAGGTGGGCAACTTAAGACGATGCGACGGAGACGGCGAGGGCGATGCTAACGTGTTGATGGCGGAGACGTTGCGGCTTTTATAAGCTTTACTCGGCTTAATATAGCAGATGTAACTATAGAGTTAACCTAGAATTGTGTACTTTTAGAATGCGCTGAATACAGTCAACACAAATGGTGTGTCAAATGAACAGGTTTAAGTTGCGCACAGTGTGTGCTGGCAAGTGTCAGTGCCGCAGCATATAGATGCACTTGATCTCGTAGAAGAATTAATTCGATATCTTTTATATTTTAGTGCTAAGTTGGAGTAGGTATACATACATGTTTAGCTCAAGTAGTGGTTGTTATATGTTTTCAAAAACCATTTGGCATAATTAAAGTTTGAAGGCTAAGCTTAAAGGCCAAAATAGTAAAGATTGAGTCAGTTAAATCTTATTTGTATATTTTTTTGCATTTCTTAAGAATAAGAAAAGTATAAATATCTGTTTTGTCAGAATTTTTGACTTATATTTTTTTATAAATTTTTAAAATTATCTGTTTTTGCGTTTTTCATACTTTTTACAAGGATAACATTTTTGCTTAGCATCAATCTGGAGTTCAATGTCGAGAACAACAACAAACGCTACACTATCTCAATTTCAATGACATTTATTCCTCTAAATTTTTATTGGTAGAAAAAGTAAAAGTAAAGAAAAAAGAAATTGTTAAACACAACATTTTTGTATAGGGAAGGGCTAAATTTTCACTCCTTGGAAAAGTCCTCCTTCAACGAAAATGACTTTCCTTTAAAATTCGCACAAAAATCCCTGTTTATACATTCAAAATTTATTTTAAATGTCAATAGTTTCCATTCTTTTTTTTCATACATTTATTTATTAAAATGAACCCATTTTTTAAACAGAAAAGGACAAACCGAAGAGCGACTGTTAAATAAATCCAATACACACTTTTTATCAAACAAAGTTCAAAGATTCAAATTATGGGAGTTTAAATTAAAATTCAAATGTTCTTCAAATTTAAATTCGGTTAAATCTAGGCCCAACATTTATTTGAAAGCTTCCTATCACCAACACGCATTGATTAAACCCCTCTAGAAAAAACCTTCAACCTACTCATTTCTAGGTAATACATACCTTAGTTTTATAAATCTTCATCAATATATTCTCAGAAAGGCCAAGTTCATTCAAAAAGAAA
Source organism: Dasysyrphus tricinctus (assembly GCA_963921185.1). Classification (NCBI taxonomy): domain Eukaryota; kingdom Metazoa; phylum Arthropoda; class Insecta; order Diptera; family Syrphidae; genus Dasysyrphus; species Dasysyrphus tricinctus. The sequence goes on from OY992530.1 coordinate 61,876,254, forward strand.
ACTTTATACCTATGTTAAAAAAAAATGAAAACACAAAATATTTTTCGTGATTAGCTTAAAACTTGTGAAGCTTCCGCATACTTTTTATCAATCTCAAACTTCAAATAACCTTCTAGAAATTAATTTTCTATATGACCAAGAGTTGCTATCAAAATTTAAAATTCATTCCTCATTATGTATATTATTTTTATCGAATCATACAGACGACGAAGAAGAACTTGATTTGTTTTAATGTTGTTTATAGAAAAAAAAATCGAAATTGAATTCTTTAAAAATTGTCATCGCAGCATATCACCGATGAAAATAAATTACAAATGATTATACCTTTTTGTTGAGGAATGGTTATAATTAATGATAGATTGATATTCCCAAATGCTTCACATTCATTAATATAAAAGATATAATTGAAAAAGCAGCACTACTAGAGCTGGAATCAAAGTTTGTACATCAGCTCTTTTGTTTTCATATTCACATTGATTTTGATAGCTTGGATAGAATTGTTAATATTCGTTTGTTGATCATTATATGGTCTAAGAGTTGACTTAATTATACGAATGAACTTTGCATGCCCTCTGGTGACTAATATGTATATTAATATATGCATATATATTCACTCGAAATTGGTTGTTTTTGTATCAGAATGTAAACATCTTATAATTTTGTTTTTTTTTTTTTATAAATAATATAGTTACTGCATTAATTATGATGGTGTTGTTATTTTGCATACAAAATGATTGAAAAAAACTTTAAAAAATGCATATTCTTAAGACTTAAATAAATTGTTAATAATTTTACAGAAAAACTAGATTAGATTAAAATGAAAAACTTTGCTACAAAGAAGTTGCAACTAAGCTTTCGCAAAAATCTCTTTCTCATATACTAAAGGTCGATGAAAACTAATTTGAGTAAAGAAATTCATACAAAAGTCCTACTTAAGTAAAGTAAAGTCATCTACCCGAATGATTTATTTCATAGTACTTACATTAGATATGCAAGAGTATTATTTGTATTACAAAAACTTCATTATAAAACTTCTTAAGTAGAGTCATCGAAACATTGTACTGGTAAATCATCAGAAAAAGTTCAGTATTACGTTCATAATGAAGCTTGGCAAGTATTATCAACCACTTTTGTATCATTTTAATAAATATTCTTAATAATTATGAGAAAAGTTCCAATAATTTTGTTCTATTTTTTTCTATGACTTAAAAGAATAAAAATATATATTAACGGAAATATCCATTGTTACTCAAACAATAATATTAAAATATATCTTTATGATTTAAACTGGAAATAATAAATTTTTACCTACATATTTATATTCAACTTGAATTAAAGATAATTTTAAAAATAGAAACAAGTTTAAAAAAAATATATAACTTAGAATAAATTTTTTAAAATATGCTAAATTGCTGCATTATGCCGAGAACTTGTTAATCTATAAGGTTATTAAATTTTATTATAATTCAATTTTATCAAATCAGTTATTAAAAAAAAAAAACAATTTTGAATGTTTATCAATTTTATTTAACTAGAACCATTTGAAATTAAAAAAAAAATTAGTTTAAAAAATCCAAAAAAAAAATTGAAAAATTTAAATTTTATTGCTCAAGCTTTCATTCTCTATTGTATTTTATACTTTTTGAAACATCACGTATACTTAACACCTGCCTTCCTCAATGTTTCTTCCCAAAACGGATTAAATTATTTTTTTTTTAGTCTCTATACTACTTTGGTTGAATTTTTATGATTTCCTACCGGCGAAAAGTAGTTTTGTATGTATTTTGTTACGTTACTTCTGCTATGGCATATGGGCTTGGCACATAAGGTGCGAGTATGTTTATGCAGAATGTTAATGTCAAATAGTTTATAAAATTGTTAAAAATATGCACCCCAAACAATATTAAGCCAAAACAGTGGGCATATTACTTAATCCATTCTTAAACAGGATACTTAGCTTAGGTTTAGATTATTTATGAACAGTTCCAGCTCTATTGGCAAGATGATTAAGATGATTAGGGCCAATAACATAAAATTTCGTGATTTCACGAAAAGTTAAGATGAAATGACGTTACTCTGTAGTGAATCCTTAAGAAGATAGAGAGCCACGAAGTTCACTTGTTTACTTGAGTCTTTTTTTTTTGGAAATTTGGCGCTTTCTATCTTTAAAGGGACAAACAACAGAGAGTTCGACCCATAAAAACAACTGTTCAAAATTGCAAGCTTAATATTTCTTGTATACAAACTTTTTACCTCCGACCAAGAGGCATTGAAATAAATGTCGTTGGCTCACGGTCTATAAGTGAAGCGTAAAAAAAATTAACCCTGAATTGACTCAGTAAGAGCTTTTCAAATTGACGATTAACTTTATTTTTCAGTTGTGAAGAATCAATTGAAATCGATGTTTGACCCTTTTACGCCTTTCACTAGGAAATCGAGATGGGGATTGCACTGTTTAAAGAATTCAATAATATCCACTATTGAAATTGAGATGGCGCCAAAAAGGAAAAAGACCCTCAATTTGGTCCAATTAGGTGGGTTAACACAAAGTTAATTAGGGTTTAAATTGACTAAAAACATACATTTTTGAAGTTAGCTCAGGTTTAACTCCGAGACTAGGAGGATTCCTCACTGAACAACTGGCCCTAAGTAGAGTAAATTCGATTCATGTAACTCAACATGTTGCGAAATGCATAGAGGATTCCTCACTTGAAGACTTAAATGCATAATATTGTAACTAACCTAGACCTAACGTACCTTGCCTAGACGCTTCATGCGGTCGTAGGTTTTCCATATCTCAAGCTAATATAGAAACTTGCTCAATTGATATTTCTTGTTAAAAAAAAACTGTTCCACAGATTTTTGGGCAAAAATTGGCAGTTTGTCAATTTTTCAATGAATTTTGGAATTTTTGTATATAAGTGGTATTTGACTCATGTCAACCTGGTATTTGATAGACCAAAGAATTTCTGTCTAAGGAGATTTAATGGACAGAACTTGTCAGGAAGGGGAATCGCTTTACTCTCTGAGCACTCTCTTTTGCCCAAATAACCAATATTTTTCATTGGCCATTTTGGGCAATGTTTGAAACAAATCTTATATTAGCCAATAAAAAGTACGCACACAGAAACTCTTTTCTATTTTAAGATTTTTTGATCTTAAAAAACAAATTAACTTTGATTAAAAAATGCGAAAAATGTAGAATTTTCCTATTTTGCATTTTTTCGTCAGTAAAAATAAAATACACATTTTTGGAATCAGGAGGACATGCAACGTATTTATATAAAGTCGATACTTCCGTAATACGATTACGCATAAAAAAGTCAGTTAGCTAAATCCTATCCCTGATAATAAATCTATTGGGTATTGTTTTCATGTGTTTGAAGTTAGTAGGACACTTTTAGAAATTCAGATTAAAAAGGATGACAGGATTAGTTACGCAAAAATAATTGCTGATTTGCGAAAAAATGCATGTCACATGTGGCATTCGATTTTGGTTTTCTAAGAACAATCGTACTGTTACTGGAAATCGTGAAAGATTCCAAGGAAATGGGTTTCACCAACAACATTCTTGCAAAAATTGTTCAAGGTACTGATCAAAAATAATCCAGTGCTAAGAGATCATGGAGAAAATGCCTTTTCTTCGGATATTCGAGCTCAAAATGGGCAAATATAAAAAGAATTTACACAAAATATCTTCTCGCTTCCTTATTAGTATAAAGCAAAATGGGGCTTTTAAGAAAAATACAAATTATAAGCTCCCAAAAAAAGTTTTTGATAAAAGAAATTTAAAAAAAAAAAAAAATTCTGAGGTAATTGACCCGTGGTCATTAATAGTTTTAAAAAAATAACTTTCAAACTTAAAATTAAAAACAAAAATATTATTTGTTTACGTTTTAATTTTTTTTTTCAGAAACTACTTACTAATAAAATTTTGATTTAAAAAACATATTAGAGAGTGGATGTGTGGCTTTAAATAAGCTATATCATGTGGCCCGTTGTTTTTCAATAACTATTTTCTATTTAGGGTCAAATTTTTAGAAAATTACCCCCCTCCCCCGCCTGAAATAGACCCCCCTCTAATTCGACTTTTTTCTCGTCTGAATCTAATCTATAAGTTCTGATTTTTTTCGCGTGTTATAAGAATCATCCTTACCCCATTATTTGTGCCTCAAAGTGAAAATAGGGAGACCATGGGCCCAATTCCGCAAGAGTGAGTTTTTTCTGTGTACACAGAAATTTTGGTACACATCAATTTTTGCGATTCCACAAGAGTGAGTTTAAAGTTTTTGACAGATAACGCATGCACAAACAGTCTAATTTATTCACACTTGTTTTGGGTGTGAATAGAATGTGTACACAGAAAATCATTCACACTTGCGGAATTGAGCCCCAAGGCGGTGAAATAAAAATCTGAAAAAATTAGGGAAATTCTTTTTCAATATTTTGAATCGAATTATGAATATCAAAGACAATGTCCAATTTAAGGACCACCCTAGTGGACATTATGTGAGAAAAATGTTTGAAAGAATGAAATACGATATTAAATTTATATACATATGCAAAATGCAGAAAAATTGTCAACCCGGTTTTGAGATATAGAAGCCGTTTCTGAGAGAAAAAAAAACATTTTCCTTAACGGTTTTTAAACATTGGTGTGGAAGGCACGCGTTATCTTTTTATTTGAGTAAATTTTTTTCTTAAAATATTCTAAAATGTCGTTTTCAAAATATTTAGATTTAAAAAAAATGGAATTGAATACGTCTTAAGACTTTAAATGTTCCAAATTGGTTGAATACGTACAGCGCACTAGAACGGCATGCATGGGAACAAGCTCATGCTTGAATCTTGGTGGAATTTCAGGGAAATAAGAAAATGATTATAAAATAAAAATTCTATTACAAAATAAAAAGTAAAAATATGAAATATGAAAAGCCCAAAACAAATAAATACAAAATATAAAATAAATAATAAAAATACAACAAAACAATAAACAAAATTGAACATTTTATAATAAATTTAAATTACAAAAATATAATAAATCAATATGTAAAGAAGACTTATTAAAGGGCACAAAAAATGTAATACCTTAAAGAAGGGGTAAGGTTATATTTAAGAAGAATCTTATTCCAATTTAAGAAAACTCTTAAAATCAGTTTAGCTTCCTGATTCCTGCTATCGGATCGCCTTGTGCTTTTTCTTAACTTAAACTTGTCTTTAAATCCATTTTAAATTGAGAATACTAGTAATGCTTTGGAGTTCTTTAATCTTCTTCAAGTAAGTGCCCACAATACTGTAATAATCCCAAAAATAAGAAAGTGTTCTCAAAAAGAATTAAAATCCTATTTCCTCTTTGTACATTTTTCGCAAAAAAAAAACAGCTTTATAAAATTTCATTACAAAAGTTTTATCAAAATTTAAAAAGCTGTTTACAAGAAAAGGATGAGCCTGATTAGAGCTTAAACTAAGACTTGGAACTTGCATAAAAATGCTATTTATCAAATTTGAATCAAATCAGGTCAAATATTTAGGCTCTAGCTCAATGTATAGTGGACGTACAATCGCATTGACGCACGGGTGCACGTTAAAAAATGATAAGAACTTCGAGTTTATTCTTACTAAAAACTAATACTCGCGCTAGAACATTACATACCTACATAAATAAAATAGATTCAAAAAGTTAATTTTCTAAAAAAAAATTCTGGATTTGTCGAAAATAAACTGGAAACCGAATAATGAAGAATCAAAGTGATACTTCACATTAATTTAAAAAAAAAAAGATTTTACCATACCCTTAAAGAAACAAGGTTTTATATTCGAATTTTCTTCATAACCAATTCAATAAAATTGGAAATAATGTTGAAATAACGTCATTTTAATTCATTTGACTTTTTAAAATCAACAGTTTTTTATCAATATCTCTCTTCTATTTAGATCATCACATAAAAACTTAACTTAATTAACAAAATTTTATTTTGATCTCGTGATTTTATTTTTTAATTCATGACTCACCTTTAAATTTTATTAAAATCCTAAATTTTAATTAAACTTTGAAACAATCCTTCAATATAGACATCAATGTCGCTTATGTTTGCTTAATAATAATTTAAATTCTATTTTAAAATTTTCACTTCACAAGACAAACATTTAAATCACTTGCACTTTTATTTTATTATGTAAATAGCTCTCAATGTCCTGAAGTGTTCTTAGCTTCTATTGAGCTCACAGCACTATTCACTCTTCTTTATATTCAAGATGAGTGAACAAAATAATTATGTTCGTTTTGTACAGCGGCGTTATGACAAAACCTTAACGTTAAAGTTAAAATTTAACAAACGACAGCGATAGTTTAATTAGCTGCTAACACGTCGAAGTCAGTTAGCAAACAGTTCTACCAAAAGTGGTTTCACCGAAATTTATAACTTTATCACACCATAGGCAAGCCAACCATAAAGTAAGTAAAACACAAGCTGTAGCACCAACGACAGCAACAATGATGGTAAGGGTAGTGCACAAGCGTTAGCATACCCTATAACAAAAGTATACTTTTGTTATGGCTGGTTCACTGTTCTATCGTTTGACAGTGTATTGACAATAATTTATGCGATAACTTTGAAGATTGGAATATCGTGGGTGTATTGGTCGCGAGCGAAAAATGTGCGTTTATGGTAGTGTCGCCAAAAAAATTATAATTTATGCTTAATCGGAAGTAGATTTTATAAGAATATTAATTTCAAATTGATTGGCAGATTAATTTTTGTTATGAGAAATAAGGTTTTGAGCAAAAGACTCAATTTGAGCGGCTTTTTTGCTAATAACCCAGTTCATATTTTGTGTATTCTTTTTATTTGAGCTTTGGAAGAACGAATGTCTTCATGCAAGTTAGCACGTACACACAAAATTCTGACTTACATTCACGTCAATAAGGATTCAATTTTTGCGAAAATGGTGATTTACCAAAAAGATTAAGAAATAAGTTATTTAAAAAAAGTTTGGCATTAGTTTTTAATATCATTCAAAGCATGTACTTACTCGTAAATATAATTATATTTTTATTTTATGTTTTTTTGTATTTTTTTTTTTTTTTGAATGAGAATCGTTAAAGAATGTTCGACGTAAGAAAACATGTAAGATTTAAGAATGTAACGCATTGATTGATATTTTTTTTTGTGGTAATATTGTATGTAAGGGTTTTTATGTTAAGTCTTTATTCAAGTCTTGTAGCATAATAAATATATAATGTGACACACGCCACTTTACATTCAGATCAAACTTTAAAATTCGTTAAACGCTTTTTTGTCTGTTATATTGAGATTGCGGTCCATGAATTTGAAAATTGAGTTTTGGGAATGAAAACGTGATATGGGTTCTTTAAATTTTTTTTCATTCTGAAATTTTGAATTGATTTTGGAACTTTGTTTAGAATTTAAGTCTCAGGACTTTTTTTAGTTGAGTAAACCCTTTTCTGTTTTAGGGAGTGTTTTTGAGAAATAATGGGCAGCAAAAGTTAATAAATTTAGAAGGTTTTGACACGATAGTTACTTTCCGTGGGAAAAAGTTTTGAAAAGAAAAAACTATGTTATATTTAAATAAATTTAGAGCGATAGGTAAACTGGCTTAAGAGGTGGGAGGTTAAGCATTTCTTTCTCTTTGGATTTTTTTTTCAAATAATGGCATTTTTATTTGTCAACTTATCAATTTTCAGTGCGGCATTATAACATTACTGTTCTTATCTATAAACGATTTTTTTGGTAATAAACTATATAATTGTAATATAACATAACGGCAGAAAATTGAAAAATCTGCTATACATTTTAAATATTTTCACTGTTTTTTGACATCTTTCAAGCAATTGCAAGCATGACTGGGTGGCACGTACTTGCTCTTAAATTAAAGATATTTATAGCTCGGTAATGCTCATTCGGGACCTTTATTGGAGATGCGGACCACGAGCTAGTGGAACATCACACATCAAACTGGACCAACCATTCTTAACAACAGACTCACTTTGTTTAGCTTGTTTTTTATTTATGAAGGCAAAAAACTAATTAAACTTTTCTGGAGACAAAAAGATATCGAAAAGATTTGAACTGAATTTTCTAGAAGAAAATTATTATTTTCAGAAATCTTTGAAAACTTTGTTGACAGTAAACAAACTTGCGTCATACATAACCTACATACTAACCTACAAAGCGTAGCCTAACGTTACAACCGCACTATCATAACGTGTCTCCACGCTGCGTTAAATGTAAAATCTGTGTTGACTTTATTTGTATTTATTATTTTTTTTTGTCATAACGCATAATAAACCAAAAGCTAAACAACCGAAATTAAACGCCAGGTAAAAATTTATGGATCATAATCCTTGCCTTGGATACCCCACAACAAGTGCTATTTATAGGTAGGCAGGTAGCTCTATAAAATCAAAATAAATTCAATTCCACGTTTCGTAAGAATAATCATACTAAGGGTATTCATGCAACGTCGTAAGTTTACAAATTGTGTAAAATGATAAATATACGCAAAAGTTTGCATGAACGACCTTTTTATTAATTTGGTTAAATGCTGTGCAATTGAATCAGCTGTTCGTTAAATGTCAAATATTTGGGCGCGTTCGGCTTGGGTCGAGGGGTTGGTTTTACAGATAATGCATTATGGTCTGTTTATTTGCATGTATGTGTACAAATATATATTTGTTTTAATAGATATGTGTAGTTAGTACTCCTGTTATTATATTTAATTATATTTGTTTTGCATTGAAATAAATACATCAATGCCATTTATTTTGCTGGAATCTCAATACCATTTCAACTCAACTCAAGTGACAAAAACCTAGAGCTCCCGATCCTGCTTGGAAACGTAGTAATTTTTAAATTGACAACCTCTCCCGAACAAACGTGAAGTCGGAAACTCGGAAGGATAAAACAAAATGCAAAGCTAGAACTGTTAAGGCTTTCTCAAACCAATGCGAAATATTCGGAACGACAACGAAACTCTTGCCTGTCAAAATCAATTACAATGGGAAAGTTTCGTTGTCGTTCCAAATGTTTCGCGTCGGTTTGCGAGAGTCTTAATAGTGGAAAACTATTTCATGTATTCGCTCATTTTCTACCGAACACTTCAGTGAGCTATCGACAATTATAGTTCTACCTTAAGATACATGACAATAGTCGACTTGTAAAGTAGAACAATAATAGCGCGGCAAGCTCACGGCAGTGGTCGAATGAAAATCAGTGAATACAAACAAATCATATGTCACGCCCATAAAATGGTTTGGGTGAGATTTTATAGTTCTAGCTTAATAAAAAGTAACTTTCCTAAAGGCTCTCCCAAACCAACACGAAATTAAAGCGAATCATTTGCAACGATACAAATTATGAATGATCTCAATACTAAAAAACAACAAAAAACTGTCTTTGCGAATGGTTCGCTATAATTTCGCGTTGGTTGGGCAGAGCCTTAATCGTTGAGAAAATGTAGACGTTCTAATTATTTTTTTTGTATAAACTACGTTTTAATTCACAATTTTTATCACCAAATAAAGGCAATGCGATAGTTACAGAACACATTCAGAGCTTATTTATTCCTCTGAGATATTATTTATATCATGTTTCTAAACATGTCTATTTCTATAAGTCACAAACACGCCTAAATCAATCTCTAAAAGTCAGAATGACGTTCGGATAAGTTTAACAAAATATTTGGTTAATTTTCCGCAGCAAAATCCTTGGATAAGATTAACCAAATTGTGTAAACTATTTCCCATACAAAATTTGACAGTTCATTAACCAAAAGATAAACTTAACCAAATCGTAAACTTATCAAGTGCTTTACGAAGTTGCATGAATACCCCTACTATTTATGTGGTTCTGGACCTTTGGCACCTCATATATGGGAACTTTGGGAAAAAATAATGCCATCTAATTGGTCAGTAATAGGTCAGAAAAGGTCAACTGGTCCTAGAAATTGCTCAACCCTAGATAGCTTGAAATCAAGGCTTTAAGTTTATCAAGGTCACGGTTGGACACGCGCGATTTTTGGCACCTCATTTGTGGGAAATTCGCGAAGAATGTTCACCATCTGAAAGAACTCTAGATCCTGATAAAAGCTCAACTATTTTCAGTAATTGGTCAGCCATAGATTTTCTTTATATATTTTTAAAATTCGATTCAAGGTCACAAAAAAACTATTGGCACCTCATTTGGGTCAGTTAATAAAAAAAAGTATGTCATCCGAAAGGCTTCTTCACGAATTCTTATTAAATTTGTAAAAAATTCAACGTCATAGCGATTTTTGGCACCTCATTTAAGGGAAATTTACAAAAAATGTATACCATCTGAAAGATCTCTAGATCTCTCAGCCAGTTTCAGTAATTGGTCAAGAATAGATTTTTTTTAATGAATTTTTAAAACATTTCAAGGTCATAGCGCTTTTTTGCACCTCATTTATGGAAAATTTGCAAAAACTTTTTCCATATAAAAACTCAGCTAGTTTCAGTAATTGGTCAGCCATAGAGTGCTTTAATGAATTTTTATTTTTTTTTATCAAAAATTGTTTGTGACCTTGACAAAAATACTTAAGAAAATCGAAAAAAGAATCTATAGCTAACCAATTACTGAAACTAGCTGAAATTTTATGCGACTAGTTATTTATCAGATAGTACACATTTTTTGTAAAATTGCCCAAATGAGGTGCCAAAAATCGAAACGATTACTGATTTTTACATTTTACATTTATGTATATTCTATTTGAGTTAACTTACAACTTATAAAATATATTGAAAAAAAAAAAATATACATTTTATGGCACATAGGGGGCCTATTCTTATACGTTGGCTTACAAATAGATTTGAAAAAATTAATAAAGAAACAAAGAAATGAACCCGAGATTTTGATCAGACTTGTCATTACGATGATAGGGAAGAACGTAAACAGTGGTTTTTGGTGAGTCTCTCCAAACTTTTTATTCAATTTTTATTAGATCTGACAAAATCTAATTTTTTTCAAAAACGGCTCCACAACTTTTCTTAAAAACAATTTAAGTAAAGGCTATACCTTAAATAGGCATCCATTTTTATTTTAAATAAAATAAAAAAAGAACCATTTTATTTTTACTTGCGATTATAGGTACTATAAGGCAAGTTTTGGATTCGTGCAAAAAAATTTTTTTGAGATAACAATCAAACATGATATTACGATGATAGAGAACACCAAAAAAGTGGGTGGCACAATTCTGTCTGTCTGTCTGTCTGTCTGTCTGTTCGTCTACAGCCTAAACGGCTTGATCGATTTTCTTCAAACTTGGTACTTAGTGGTTTTTGGTGATTCTGCCGACACGTTTTTTTCATTTTTTTTTAGAACCAAAAATAACGGTACCTGCCATACATTTTTTTTTTGACAAATTTACATAATCGTATTTTTCTCAAAAACGGCTCGACAACTTTTCTTAAAAAAAATTCGATAATTCGATAAATTCTAGTAAAGGCTTTCTTTGGGTGGAAAACCATTTTTCAAAAATGGTTATTAATGGTACCTCCCAAGGAACCATTTTTTTTAATTTTTGATTTTCTTCAAAATAGTATGACCGATTTCAATTATTTTTTTTTATGCAGAAGCTTCCAAAAAATGTTAATAGTTTTGTATACCAACATTTTTGAAAAAAATATTTTTTGGATTTTCAAAAAATATTTCAAAATTTTTTTGGAAAATCAAATATTTCGAAAACGGCATCATAGATTTTTTTGAAACTCGATATTTCAGACTTTTTTAGTACTCTCTAAAATATTTTTAGAAAAAATTTTACATTTATGAAAAAATAACGGTACCTTCCATACAAAAGTGAAAAAACCGCAAAGGAAAATATTTTTTGCTTGTAAACGACTCCTACGATTTTGATTAAACTTTTTCATATACTAAAATTAGTACGATCTACCATCAAAAATTATAAAATTTTACACATAGCAACTATTAGTAGTACCTGTCATAGAACGTATTTTTTTATTTTGAGTTTTCGCGTTATCAGCGGATTTAAATGAATTTTTTTATATGTAAATTTCAGATAAGATTAAATAATATTGCATATCAAAATTTTCAAAAAAACAGTTTTTGGATTTTTAAAAAAAGTTTCAAACTTTTTTTTGAAAATTCGATATCTCAAAAACGGGTTGACAATTTTTTTTTAAATTTTGTTCTAATATACACATAAATATATAATTTAAATCTGCATACCGAAATTTGTTCTTAAAAATGTTTTAAGAATTTTATATATAAAAAATTAATTTAAAAAAAAAACCGCTCCAACGATTTTAAAAATTTTTTCCCATGCAATCATATTCCATCATGAATTAAGATGGCATACATTTTTTCACACAAACTGTCAAAAGAGTTGTTTTAGCTAGTTTAAATATCGTATTTCATGCTTCTCTACATTTTTCTCTCTTAATTTCCATGTTTGTATATACAATTTTCTTAAACTCGCAGTGTCTTGAACATAAGAGCAAGTACGTGCGACCCAGTCGTGCATCTTATTTTTATACAGATGCTTTTATAAAATATAAATATTTTCAATTTGGTCATGGGCAATGTTTTAAAACTCGGTATTTCGGAGTTTTTCTTAACAATCTCTAGAATATTTTAAGATGTATCTCATAAGGCACAATAAATAAATAAATTTTAAAAAGACAAACATTTACTTTTATAAAAAATAACGGTACTTTCCACACAAATGTTAAGAATTTATATTATATTTGTCTATACAAGTTTCAAATAAGATTAAATAATACTGCATATTTATTTGTTTCAACAAAAACAAAAATTTTAAAAGTTTCAGATTATTTATTTTTTTTTAAGTTCAATATCTATTAGGCTGTTGACCATTTTTTTTTTAAATTTTATTTTAAAATGCACATAAATAAATACTATCTGCATTCCAACAATTATCCTTAAAAATGTTTTAAGAATTTTACATATATTTTTTGTTTACCACTGCAATGATATTAAATTAATTTTACACAATTATACTCCAAGACCAATAATGACGTGATATATATCGTTGGAAAGATATTTTTATATCAAAATTGTATGCCGTAAAATAAAGTTTTGACCAAAAAATGTTTGTCTTAGGTGATAAATCGGTGCCTCTTAGGACATTCTCTTTTCCATACAAAGGAGAATTGGACACACCAAACTCCAAGACCAATAATGACGTGATATATATCGTTGGAAAGATATTTTTATGAACTACAATAGTTACTAAAAAAGTTCATTTCAAATCTCTATGTGAAAAAAGTTATTCGCTAGTTAAGGATAGTTTTTTTCACACCAAAATGCGCTGAAGCACAATTTTGACCAGCGAATAACTTTTTTCACATAGAGATTTGAAATGAACTTTTTTAGTAACTATTGTAGTTCATAAAAATATCTTTCCAACGATATATATCACGTCATTATTGGTCTTGGAGTTTGGTGTGTCCAATTCTCCTTTGTATGGAAAAGAGAATGTCCTAAGAGGCACCGATTTATCACCTAAGACAAACATTTTTTGGTCAAAACTTTATTTTACGGCATACAATTTTGGTTTTAGGGGTTTCTGATTAAAAAAAAAATGATTTTGGGAAATAACAGACACCCTAATGTACATTTATTTGACTTTTATTGAAAAAAATTAATTTGCCTTCTTTCACTAATTATTTAATAACTTCTACATTTATCGTCCGATTTTGAAGAACTTTGGCTCAAATTTTTGTTAAAAAGATTGTTTTTCACTTGAGTCCTTAAAATTATTTTAAATATTTTTTTTTCTATCCATATGGAGCAACCAAAAACTAGAAATTTTTCAAAAATACTCGTTTTTGAAACTTTGAATGCCTGTAACTTATAAGATTTCAGTCCGACTTATACAAGCAGTACCTCGTCGGAAGGAGACAGATCACATCATTCCGAAAATATACATTTTATGTTAATTAGCTAAGCCGTTAGCGAGATTTATGGGAATATCTGGAAAAAAGCTGAGAAAATGATTTTTTCGCATATCTCGAAAACGCTTCTTTGGAAAAAAAATAATTTTGATTTTCGTGTTCAGTGACCCAAAATTAGTCTAGAAAATATATTTTTTCTAAGGACCCTAACATGACCCAAAATTTTGTAAACTAGTGATAATTGAAATAGTTAATAAGACGAAAATATTTTGTCTCTTTCACAAAATTTCGAATTGTTTTCATTAAAATGCTGTTTGTTAACAACTTTTGCTTTAATAATACTTTCTTTTTATAATGTCTTTAAATCTTATTCATACTCGTACATATTTTCAAAACCTCTGATAGGGCTGTGATGACTTTCATATTTCGACAAAAGAAAAAAACTTTAATGTCGTTTAATAAAAAAAAATAATAAAAATTTTTAAAATAGACACGGCAACTCATATAACTTGCTGCGTGGACTGTTTGAAAAATTAAAAATATTCTAGGCATGTTGTCAAAAGATATGAACGATACTCGGTGCCGAACCTGGGACTTTTGCCGCCCCAGGCAAATTCAATTTTGGCGCCCAAACTTTAAAAAAAAACGAAAATCGTACAAATAAATATTTAAAAGTTTTATTTAATACATTTTAGGATTTTCGATAAAATAATTTTACAAAATATTGACTTTAAAATGCTGCTCTTCGCGATTTCATTTTTGCAAATCTTGTAGCGATTTCTTCTTCTGCAATACGATTCAGCATGTCTTTTTCAATGGAAATTGTTGTCAAGACTGTTAATTGCTCTTCAGTCATAGTTGAGCGTAAATATGAGTTTAATATTTTAAATTTTGAAAAACTAGCTTCCCCTGTAGCAACACTTACAGGAAACGTTAAGAGAATTTTTAACTCAGTTGTTAAATTTGGATACAATTCAAGCAAATGGTTTAAAGCTAAATAATTTAAAATTGATAGTGGTTTGAGTTCAGTAAGATTTGACGTTTGATTCAATATATTAATTTCACTCAAGAGATCCCTAGCTATTACGTCTTTTTGAACTTTGTCGTCAATTCTTGCTATTAAAATTGCTTGAAGCTTCATCTTTGTAGCAATATCTATAGCGTTCTTGTATAATGCTTCAAATAATGATTCCCCAGAACGGTTTGCCTGAAAGTACTGCCGCAGTTTATCTAAATGTTCTAAGCATGTTAAAAAGTCCATGGATTTTGACAGAAGCATTATTGAAAGGACATTTATTTTTCCTAAAAACTCATTCGAAATAATCGTTGACAAATTTAAATTTGTATATGCGTTTACCTAGTTGAGTTGCTTTGAAACTTGAATTTTCATCAAATTCTGCACTTTCTGCGATTTCGATTAAAGAATAATAAATTTCTGATAAATTTTCTTAAATACAGTTAGTAGCTTTTGCTCTGCTTGACCTACATGTATCCGACATTCAGATCTGGAGAAGTAAAAATTCTAAAATAATTTTTCCGCTGTTGTCATTGTCAGATTAAAAAAGTCAAATCTTTTGTATGTATGTTGTGTTTTTGTGTGTTGCGTTGGGATGGGACATAGCCTACATGGCCAACTTCAATGATTATATTTTGATGCTGTACAAACGCTGCACAGTTCGTGCAGGCAACGGTGAACGGCAACAAGCTTCCCAAATGTTAAATACTTTTAAAGAGAGGTATAAGAAATAAATTTGTGTGTATGCCCTCGTATACCTGGAATGAACAACAAAGAAGAATGAACAAAATACAGTGCAGTAGTTGCTGATATTCTTTTAGATTCAAAAAGACGCATTTGTGTTACCCTTTTTTCAGTTTTAAATTTGTTCCACCAATTTTGCCGCCCTAGCTGAGTGGCGCCCCAGGCAACTGCCTGTTTTGCCTTAAGGCAGGTTCGGCACCGACGATACTAATCATCAAAAGATTCATCAAGATAGCACTTTTCATATAGTAAGTAATACAAAGGTTATTGAAGCTTCTTCGTTGCGCATTACTGTGTGTAATAAAGAAAATAAAAGCAATGATTTTAGTTAGCGAGTTATTTCATTGTTGGCGGGCTTGAGGTTCCTTTTTTTGACATATCATTTAAAAAAGGCTCAGTCATAATATATCTCTCTCAATCGAAATTTTCTGTTCTCAGAATGTACATAGGTCAGTTGGCAGAATCAAACAAATTTTTCATAATATCTTTCTTTTTATTCTGAATGTTTTTTGTGGGATTGATACATGTAGGTAGTACGCAGATTGTGCTGAATTTTAGCTTCCACATTACTCTCCAAACACCAGCTAAAATCTTAGCTGTATTTCAACAAAGCCTTTTTGAGGAGAAAATATCACATAAAACTGCTGTTCTCTGAATCCACAAATTTTACTCAACCATTTAAAAGAATTTTTTCAATATTTCAAGTGAATCTAAAAAAATAGAATTGGTTTTTCCTTTTGGCTTTGTAAATTGTTTGTTCTTGAATATTTTTCGTTTTCGATTTTTATTTTAACAAAATAAAGTTCACCTAAATCACATGGATAAAATGAGCTGTCACAATTTAGCTCAAAATGTTGACAGATATGTAATGTATCTAAGTGATTTAACAGTAAGAAATGTATTTTTTTAGCTGGAGTTAGTTGCGTACAGAAAAAATATAAGATGTTGTCCTTCAGCTCTTCAGTTGCATTTAACATGTAAATTTGCTAAACTAATCCCGTTTGTTTTGTCCAAAGCTCTAAAGCTAGAACTATAATACTCGGAGGGGCACTTAAGTGGTCGAATGAAAACAAGCGAATACACGGAAAGCTTATGGCACGGCTATTATTGCGGCGTGGAACGTTTCGTCAAGTTTCGTTCCACTTTGCTTACGGAAGTGAGGTGCGCTCCCGAGCGGAGAAATAGGAATGCCAAAAAGAGATAGATGATAAGTAGAGTATGGGTATGTTCCCTTTTTGACGGTACGGAAAGCAACTTTTCGTTGGTTTTTGACATTAGCTTCAATGCCCTTCTGACTATTTTAGTTCTACCTTTGTTTGATGAAAACTTAGCATTATTTGTTCGTCTACCTTATTTTTACGTCCAATTCCTTATAGGCGCTTGGAAAACACAGTTTACATTTTATTAAGCCCCAACATTGTTTTATCGTTCAATTTTCTTGAACCTTTAGAAACAACAGCTTATGTACATGTACAAAAATTCTTAAGCCCCCACCAAATTTTCTAATGGCTTGTGAAAAAAACACAGCCAACATACAAATCTGTTACCCCCTACCTCATTTTTAATCCAATTCCTTTTGGGGAATGGGGGACACACTGTCGGCGTAAATTGCCTAGGTCTTACTTTGAGTTTTCATCCTTCTTTTAGGGCTTGGAGTATATAGAGCCTGCGTAGATTTTTTAAATTGCTGAGTCTCCACCTGCATTTTTTTTCATCCTATTCCCTTGAGGCTTAGAAATAACATACTTTTATGCAAATTTATCAGCCCCAACCTTGTATTAATAGTACAATTTCTTAAAAGCTTGGAAAAACACAGCTAACATATACATTTTTGAGCCGCAACTCTTCTTTTATTATCTCATTCTCTTCCGATTTGTACAAATTTTATATCTAGAATTTGTAATAATTTGTATCTAGTGTATTTTAAAAAATTTAGGTTTGTAAACGAATAAATCTAAGCTATTGAATAATACCTTTTAAAAAGGAGCATTTACGTGCAAGGGTTTTAGTTTTTGGATATGTTTGTTTGGCCCATAAGCATGCCTAAAACCAAAAATGCTACTAAATTCACCAATTTTAAGCTTTTTTCTAAACTGCGTATAAGTTTTTTCGGAGCAAATATTGGCTCAAGGCATACTTTAACAAAAAAAAGTAGAGACTAAAATCTTAAATAAAACATGTTCAAAAAGTAGTTTTAGTTAAAATCGACATAGATATAGGTAGCTATTCAAACTGTACCATTTCTTATAATTTTGTTTTGCAATTCTTGCTCGAAAGCCTGTTTTTTGGTACAACATGATAAATTTAACAATGCTTGGACCTAGTATCAAGTCTGATATTAATCGGTCCAGCCGTTTGGCTTTTAAGTCTCGAAGAATCTTAAAGCAGCCGAAAGAACAAAATGACGAGCTTACCTACTTTAAAATATTCTCAATAGTCGTAATATCATATTTCATCAAAATCTTGAGTTCGAATATTTTAAAGAATTGTAATTTGCCATGTAGTACCGAAACTTTATAATTGTAAAGTTAATTTTGAACCAAAGGCCTTGCGCCTCAACTTTATTTTGTCTTATCATGTTTTGAGCCTATTCTTGCTCCAAAAAAATTATTAAAAATCTTAAATTTTTGTTTTTTCTTTTTAATTTTTGTCTGCAATTTTTGTTTACCTAAAATGTTTATAGCATTTTTGGTTATAAGCATGCTTATGGGTCAAACAAACATATTCAATAAAGAAATTCTTGATTCAAAATAGCATTTTATGGCCTTTAGTCCTACAAATTGGCGTTTCGTCCGGCTTACTCACTTGGACTCAGTACGGCCCTTGTCATACGCAACTTGTATTAAGTTCAGTTCAACTTACATTGATTTTTTTTAGCAAAAAATCACTATGTCACTGATGAGTCCAAGTGAGTGAGCCGGACTGAGAGAAAAATCGCAGGCTAAAATCCAGTATGATGGTCAGGCTTGTTTTTAGCTTTTTTTATTCTTAAGTGTTTAATCTTAATATCACACCCATAATTCTTGATGTAATGTTTGTATTCTAAAAATTAGTTTTAATTCTTAAATTAAGAATACAAAACTTGATTTGAGATTACACAGTAATGTCTTTAAATTTAATCAATCTTATTTCAAGATTATCCATGATTCGAACAAGCCTTTTTAAATCTAATTGTAAGAATATGTGCTTAAATTAAGTTCGCCAAATTCTTGAGTTAGGTTGTGTTCTTAAAATAAGCTGAAACAATCTAAAAATCCTACATTTTAACACAAGTTAAGAATAACCAATCTTGTTCAAGATTATCCATGATTCCAACAAGCCTTTCTAGATCTAATTGTCATAATGTATGTTCTTAAATTAAGTTCGCAAAATTCTTGAGTTAGTTTGTGTTCTTAAAATAAGCCGAAACAATCTAAAAATCCTACATTCAAGCACAAATTAAGAACAATCAATCTTATTTCAAGATTCGGTTTTTCAGTTGTGTCATGTTTGGACCTCAATCGTGTACTTTCTTCTTTGTGCGTGCGTCGGTTTGGAAAGCGTAAGTTCTTAAAACGTAATTTTTTTTTTTTTACACTTCAGATTCTTTATTGAAGTGAGCTTAGAGCAAGCTACATTCTACAATCAGAAGCTCATCATGAGTGCATGTGTTAGTGGTTAGTAGAATTAAGCAAACTAACACAAATATAATATAAAACATTTAAACTTAACATACAAAGTTAAAAAAATTATTAATACATTAACGAGAGTGGAGCACTGGTTCGAAATAATGTTTTTAATCCTATTTTACTCATGTTAAAATCAACAGATGAGGCGTTCAAGTTAAAAAGTTTGCACATGCGATTGAGAGGCTCGTGTGTGCCATAGTTTGTTACGTCCAAAAAGTTAGCTCGCCAACATAGGCATAAATAATTAAAAAATTTATTTGAATTGTATGCTCTTTTTGTGCTATTTTTGTGTTGCTTTCACGATTTTTGTGCTGTAATATATTTTTTTGTATGCAATGTTGAGCCACCTTAAATTTAACCTAGCACAACTTTGTCAATTATTAACCGAATTTAATAAGAGCGGTGTCATAATTTTGTTCTTTTTGTGTGTTATTTAGCTAAATTTAAAAAATTTGATTCTAAGGTTTTTTTTGTTTTTCTATGTAATTCTGTGTCACCTTAAATTAAAGGTAGCACTTTGATATAGTAAATGATGCCAAACCGATTTGTGACATAAGACCAAATGTGACTTTTTCACTTTACAAAAGCAACTGAATATTATTTAATAGAGAATAAACTGGTTTAACCGTGTTTAGTAATGTAAAAGAGCATTTAAATGTAAAGTTAATTCAATGCTATTAGTTGATTCAAAATAGAGTTACAAATTAAATACATCCTAAAATTTGCGTAAGGATACGGAAGATGAATTTGTTGGGTTAATATTTAATAAAAATCACGCAAAGCATACTGGAAAAAAATTTGCCCAAGGGAAAATCAATTTGGGGTGTGAACACCCCAAATTGATCTATGATAGTCTATAATTTTTGACATGCGAAAATACCTATTTTTGCAAATATTTTTGTCTCTTAGATCAAAATCATATTTATAAAACAAGCACCTCGCCGCGCCGAGAGAGATCGGTTGAACCAAATTCATTTCAGCTCGATGCTGGGCTTACAAGGAATACTTCACAATATTTATTTATTCATCTACAAGCGAATTTGCTTAACAGTTTACATTGAAAAAAGTACAATAATAGAATATATGTAATGGGAAAATTTCAAAATTGTTTTTGTGACATTTTTTAAAGGCATGGTCAAACAGAGCGTGCAATCGGTTAATTATTGACAAAGTAGTGCTAGTTTCAACTTAAGGGGGTACATCATTGCATACAAAAAAAATAAACATTTAAACCAATTTTTTTTTAATGCAGATATATTATAACACACAAAGAGCACAAAATTATGAAACCGGTTTCATTGAAATCGGTTAGTAATTGAAAAAGTTGTGCTACCTTTTATTTAAGGTGACAGAGAATTGCATACATAAAAACAAAATAACCTAAGAATCAATTTTTTTAAATGCAGATAAATAACACACAAAGAGCACAAAATTATGGTACAGCTCTTATTGAAATCGGTTAGTAATTGACAAAATTGTGCTAGTTTAAATTTAAGGTAGCACAACATTGCATACAACAAAATATATTACAGCACAAAAATCGCGAAAGCAAAACACAAAAATAGCACAAAAAGAGCATACAATTCTAATAAAATTTTCAATTATTTATGCTTATGTTGGCGAGCTAGATTTTTGGACGTAGGTTATACGGATCAGCCCAGGGTAGACCTTTCAAGGCAAACCGAGTGAATCTATGTTGTATTGTTTCAATACAACTTTTATGAATTTCGTAGATGGGGTCGGGGTCGTACATAACAATTGTATAAGGAAAGAGTAACATATGGATCGTTAAATTCTTTTGCCCAGCGTTTTATAAATCCAAGCATGGAACTTGCCTTATTTACATTTATTTTTCTTTCAAAAAGGCATATTATTCGAATTATGAATTATTTTGATATACATTTATTTAAAAATTTTACTTTCAGTCATTTGAAATTGGTGCATTAAGAAATAATTTAAAAATATCTGAATTTGCAAGTCCACCCATACACTTATATCCTTTAAATAATGGAAAAACTTTTGTTCGACAAAAGTTTATTTAGAAAATAAGAACTTTTTCAAAAATGTAAATAGTTTTAACTTATAGTTTATAAGAAATAAATATTAAATTGAATATGAAATGTTTTCTTTTATTTTCCACTGGACTGCATGGACTTCTTTGCTTTTTTTTATAGGTATTTCAGACCAAACAAAATGCTTTACTCTACCTACACCTAGAGCACAAGAAAGAGGATTGTTGTACAAAATTCTGAAAAGAAGACAAAAAAGTTTGGAATTCTTTAAAGAATTTTGACAACAATACACTTACTGTATACTTAAAATTAAATTTTTGCAGGCATAATTTGAGAATCACATTCTTAAAATTATCACAGTATTGAAACAAGAAGCTTGGGCATACTAAAAACAATCTCGAAATAAGATTATTGCTCTTGTTTCATTTCATACTCATTTTAAGGTGGCTGCATTCTCATTCTCGGCACTTTCGAGCTTAATTCAAGATTATAATGGTCTATAACGTAGCTCTTGTATTCTTAAATTAAGTTTTCTTTTGGATTAGTTTAAGAACCACATTCTAAAAATAATCTCGAAACAGTATTGAAGTAAGAATTTTTAGCTTATTAAAAATGAGCTCAAAATAAGATTTTTTACTTGGAATAAGATTTTCCGAGTTTACCAGACTTTCGTCAACGAATAGGCTTGAAATGTGACTGATACTCTTGATTTTAGTTCGTTTTTTTCCCGAGTGAGGACTAAAGGCCATAAAAAGCTATTTTGAATCAATAATTCAACAAGTCCAATCCTTAATGCTAAGTTATCTACTTGGCTGATTTATTACAGCAGTATATAGAATTTGCATTATAAAACCTTTTTATATAAAAACCCTTATTGTTCCTTTATACCCCTCATTTTCCGATCTATTCAATAGCTTAATCGTTGTGTATTGTATTTTGCTATTTAGTTCATTTTACGAATTGGCTGTGCGGGAGGGCGTTAGCTTCTAAGGCCTCCCTCCCTTGTATCCACCTATGGACTCAATATAAATATAGTAGTATTAATGCAGGTGCACCTGTTAAACATATCACAAGTAAATATTAAAAAAATTCCACTAAAAAAAAAAACGAATCACTAAAAAAAACTGTTTAGCTTTAGCTATAACGCAAAATCTAATCTTCTTTCAAACAAATATTTAACTTTTTTTTCTTTGCAAGGAATCGATTGCATTGATAGTTGTGTTATTTTAATTACAGCCATAAATCAGTGTTAATAGACTGTCCCCAGCCTTAATAATAACTTTGGAATAATAACCCTTTTATATAGTATAGCTAGGGTAGAAAGCGAACGTATGGCCTTTTAGCAGATCATTAAAAAAATAAAACAAATTGATTCATGATACCTACCAAAATTTGTGTATTATTAATATGAACATTCATACTAACATAAACACATGTAGGTAGTTATAAATTACATGAAAGATTAACAGATTTTTAAAGCTTTAAGAAAATCTTGATTATCATTTTATCGTAAACTCTCTGAGCATATAGAATAGGTAGTTTCTTTTGGAATTCGTAATATGTTTTGTAAGCACTGAGATGGAATTACACAGTCATTGAAGGTTATTTTACAACTTCATTTGACTTCAAAATAAATTGGAGATGTCAAAGATATTAAATAGCATTCGTTTTGTTTTTAAATCATAACAAAATAAATGATAGGTTAAAGATCAAAATTATAAGGGGTAAAAGATCAAATTTTGTCTCTATACTCATCATAATGTCAACCACGATCAGAATAAAAAAAAACCCCAATTACATTATACTATGATGTAATTATTTTTGCTTTAATTATAAGTTTAGTGAAAAGTCAACTCTCTACCAGGTTACTTAATTAGCCATAGCCAAAAAAAGTTCATCATATTGAACTACTCGTTAACAACATAGCTCGTCTTGTTGTTAATAATACAAATTATGAAAACAAAATAAAAATAAATTTGTCCCTCAAAACAAAGTCAGTAATTTTCCGCAAAAGTGCTGCTAGAAGTCGAGGCTTCTCAATGATGAAATTCAAACTGAACACATTTTTTGATATTTTCGTAGGTCAATGGCAACATCCAGTTCTAGTGTGACTGGTTGATGGTTTCTGGTAAGGTTTTTGGTGGCAGTATAATGGCATAATGTTAGAGTTTTAGTCTATTGGCAAGTAGTTTTTATTCTCATTTAAATGAACAAAAAGAGTCTTGGCACAGTTTATGATTTTAAACGCTCTTACTAAGCCATGATTAGTACCTACATAACCTTTAAGCTAAAATTGTTACTAGGTTTATTTAAGTATGTTTGAGTTTTTACTGAAATACCTTGACATCTGATAGTTTGCTTTCATGTTAGACGATTTTTAAATTAAGAACCAGAAGATCTTGTTACTTTATTGCCATGTGTGGTGCATTGGCAGAAATGTTCTTATATTTAAATTTCCGTTCTACCACTTTTTTAAATATAATATAAATCAAACTTGCATCATAAGCTGAGGTTATAAAATTGAATTACATATACTTATATATATATTTGGTGGCAATTTAAGTGAGATGAAATATTACTACATATTAACACTCTTTACTTTAAAAACGTCAACTTATTCCATTAATGCATTGCACTGATTTACGCACGTCAAAATGAAAACAAAAATCATCCTTCAATTACTCATCATCGCTTCGGAAAAATAAATACTCACAAATCTTATTTCAAAGTCAAAGACCTTATAAAAATTATTATCACAGACAATCAATTAAAAATTAATATTCGTATTAATATACTTCCGATTTAGCATACATTATAACATTTTTGGTTGCGTACTGCCATTAATTGTAGAATACAAATTTATTACTTCTACTACAGTCATATTTTCTAGAGCAAATAATAATGCTCTAAACAACATTTTGTTAGAATATTTTTATTTTTTTTTTAATTTTGTAAGAATAGTTTTTAAAGAATGAAATTTGATTTAAAAATTTACTTAGATTATGTCACTGGTGAATCCAATTGAAGTATTCATAATATTGACTTAAGTATTTTAAAGAACGCACGCATTCTGATGAATTATTTTTAAATTATTTAATTAACATAATATATAAAACAGTTTATATCAATCGTCAAGGACGGTGCAGCTTGATACGTGCTCTGACAGCTCAAGTGGTTTAAAATGTATTATTAAGATTAATATATTAACAAAATAAAATAATAATAAAGATTAGATTAGATTTTTTGAATTGTAAATAATATTTTTAATCAAATTTGAGCTGAAAATAAAATAGGCACCACCACCATACAAGCCATTTTAATTTTATTCCATAAATTCAAAATTTAACACCGTTAAGAAAGCACCTATTGCCCCAAAGGTACAAAGGTCGAATATGCGGGATTTTAATCAATTTAAATGTTTATTTGTGTGTCGTATTTTTAAATTTGCGTGTACATAAGTTCGGATTAACACAATGTAAGCGTTCTTAATATAGAAAGTGGGGGGTCTTTCTCCACCGGTTTAAAAAAGATATTATAAGTTAAAAAAAAAATATTTAAAAACAACGGCAACATTTACAACAAAGCTACACATCTTTTATGAAAACCAGAGATCCATTCTTTTATAATATTTTAAAAAAAAGTTATTTTTTTCGATGGTTTTCATAAAAATCACTTTTAAAGTCAGATTAAAAAAAAAACAGATAAAAAACTTTTATACTAATTTTTATTTGATTTTTGTGAAGTGAGGTACAAAATTGGCTTTTATTTCCCTATTAGTTTAACGTCCCTATTAATTTTTGATCGAACACTGAAAACCAGTTTTTGGGAAAATTCAAAATTACGAAAACTACTTTTGAATAATGTTTTTGTATCTTGGGTTTTTACGAGCTCTTACTTTGGGGGGTTAATGAATGAATGAATATACCTCAGAAACTGATGTCCAAGAAAACGGTACGGTACAGAGGTCCCAAAAAGGGAGTCTAAATCCTTTGAACTCTCGTAGCCGGACACTCACAAGGTATCCAAGAAATCTGTGGACTTTGGGGTCTGCCTGGCGACTTAGCATACCCAAATCAAAAGGAAAGGAAAAAGGAATCAAAAAAGGAGTTAAAATTCTGTTAACCCGCGAAGCGGCCCACACAAGGTACTGTTGTCCAAGAAAACTGTTAACATTGTGCTTATCAAACGCTGCATCTATAAAGGGTAATATAGATATTCATGCCGATTAGTCAACTCGCAATATTCTACTCCCCTGGAGTTGGCCAGACTCGCACTGGATTCGCGTTCGCATTTTTTCTCAATTAGTGAACTCGCCGAATGAACTATATTATCGATTCCTGAACTTCCCTACCGTTTTCCGAACTGTATTATCGCTTTTGTCATTTATTGACATTTCAAACGTGACACGCAATCTCAAAGGGTGTTAAGACAGCCCTCACGTCAAAATGAGTCACCTCACATGAAATTTGTCTAAACATCATCCAAAATTGTAAACAATTTATTTCTTCAAAAAGAATGTTACGTACTTTACTTTAAGGCCAGTTTTTCAGTGCGATATCATCCTAGTCTCGGGGTAAAACCTGAGTTAATTCCATAAACATGTTTTTCAGTTAATTGAAATCCTAAGTTAACTCCGAGTTAACTCGTCTTATGTCGTGAGTTAACTCAGGGACCAAATTGAGGGCCTTTTCAGCTGTGGCCCCATCTCGATTTCGATAAGGATAGTTATTGTCAGTGCAATGTTGTTGTGGTGCCATCTCTATTCCGATGCGTGAAAGGCATAGAAGGGTGATATCCATAGTGTTGCACATCGTTGGCCCTAAATTTTTGACATCTGAAAGATAAAGTTAATCCTCTACTGAAAACTGTTCTTAAGTTAACTCGGGGTTAATTTATTTTTAGAATAAGCTAACTCTGGTTTAACTCAGAGCTTACCCTGAACTGAAAAACTGGCCCTAATTAATCAAATTTGTTGAAAAAAATGTCGGTGCAGGTAATGTTACCGACAGTCGTTCAATTTTCTATCTCGAATTCACTAATAGCTAAAATCTCGAAAATGAGTTGAATCTTCGCCGAATTCACTAATAGAGGTGATTATTAAAAATTTATTGAATTCAAAGTTTTGAATTGAGATGTTTGAACGAATTAACTAAAAGATAATAGTTTGAGAGCCCACAGCAGATGTTTGGTGTGATCACATATCAAAGAATCTGACACCATTTGAGTATATAGTCCACCCCGCCAGACCGTTTAAAAATTCACACGTCAAAGTGAAAAGCGGGTCTTTTAAACAGTCTGGTAGAGCGAACTATACACTCATCAAATGATCTCGGGTTCTGTGATATGTGATATGTGATCTGAGGAGCATTATCTAGAGAGAGCTGAAAAATAATTTCGACTAACACATATTTACCCTTTGTTGCATTCATATTTTTTCACGATGCACTGTTTAATCACTAAGACCCATGCAAGACTTTGATTTTTTTTAATAACTTTTACCAAAGCTTTTTTTGCTATCACACACACCCAAAATCTACTCTGGGCTCTTAGTCTATTTACATAACTCATTGTTATTGAAAATAATATTTTTGTGTCTGCATACTCGCAACGAACTCTATTTTTATTAAAAACAATACTTTAGTAAAATTCTTTTATTTTGACTTCTCCGAGAGCCAATTCTTATAAGAACTGATCCAAATTCAAAGAATCCTCAAAGTAAGCCCACGTTAATACCTTAAATTGAAAGTCGTATTGAAAGTAGTTTTTCTTTATTTTATCGAAAATTGGTGGACATAAAATTCACCAATTTTTTCATATTTTTATTAGTCCAGTGGCATAGCTACCCAGGGGCAAACTGGGGCAGCGCCCCAATATGTTATAAGCAAATATCAGCCTAAAGTAAAGATTTTGATTTGTGAATAATTTTCAGAAGCATACACTTAGTTGATATATTTATTGGTGAAAAATTCAATGCTACTGGTGACTTTTAAGGGGTACCAAAACCCGAATCCCAAAATCCCGAATTGCAAGTAAACAGAATTCCGAATACCATAATCCCGAATGCCAAAAATCCCGAACGGAAAAAATTCTGAACGGACAAAATCCTGAATGCCAAAATCCCAAATGGAAACCCGAATGCCAAAAATCCCGAATCCATTCGAAATAAAATCGCGAATTTTAATACTTTTTAAGTACTATTTCAGTACTTCCAAAGAACTGCTATTATTGGCTTGACTTCCGTTCATTTTGCGATATCAAATGACAAGAATATTGAATGCAAAAATTTCAAACGAACAAAAACCACGAAATATATAGCCTAAAAAACAATTTTCACAACCCATTTTGAATATAAAAATCACTGAAAGCACAAAAAAATTCAATATGAAGGCTTAAACCTCGAATGGCTAAGTACTGTTTTGGTATAAAAAATCGGGCGTGCGGGATTTTGGCATTCGGTATTTTGGCATTCGGGATTTTTTCCATTTTGGGATTTTGGTATTCGGGATCTCCTACCCAACCCCACTTTAAATACTTTTCTGCTGTGTTTTCGCAAGCGTTTCGATGTAACGATGTAAAACGAAATTTTTCCGTGATATCGAAACGCTTACAGAAACAGAGTGACAATTATTTAACAGTCGGTATTTCTTGTAGACGTGCTCTTATTTCATCTAACACCAAATTCTTGCGTAATGGTGGAGTGAGTTTTTTACGAAAATAAACAGTTTGAGGCTAACATTTCTTATCGAACTTTTATTTTTTCAAAGGAAAAACAGATTTTTTTCAGAAAATTTTACTACTTAGAAACTGTTGAATGAAGACCACAAAAATATATTGATAAATCCAACGAATTTTTTTTTTATTTTACTAATATCTCTGTTCTCATCCACAATTTTTTGCTATTCTAAAAAAAAAAACTGCAAAGCTCAAGAATGTATATTATATATTATATATATATGTATAACTGACATAATTATTATATTATGCTGACGGTTTTTCTTTCTCATTTTTTGTTTTAATCAGAAATGAAACCAAGGGGCCCCATTTTACTTTCTGCCCCAGGGCCCTCATCCATCTAGCTATGCTACTGCTATAGTCGTTGAAGGGTTTAACTAAATTTCATTTTTTTTTTGGCATACGAGAGTACTAGGTTATTCACGTAAAATGTGAATTAAATTCAGAGTAGGTATGTAGGTTGGAACTAGACCAGACAAAACTTCTGTAGGAGGAGGGTGACATTTTCCCCCGTTTGGACAGGAGGGACAATTTATAAAAAAAATTAAAAAAACATCGGCAACACTTACAGTATTGTTTTGTAGTTTTTTTTTCTTACGGTTTATTTCCAAATTAAGTTTTTTAATAAACAGTTGTGACAAAAAATTGTTTTCAAACCTAACATTTGAAGAAAAAAATGTTTGTTTTTCAAAATTTTAAGTTTGGAAGTAATTTTTGCTGAAATTGTTGATAAAAAGAAATTTATTTGAAAATAAACCATAAGAATGGACTTCTGGCTTTCCAAAAAGCTGAAAAACAATAATATAAATTTGCCGTGGACTTTAATGGATTTTTTTTTTATTTAATAGATACAATTTTTTTATAAAATTGCCCTTCCAGTCCAAGCGGGGGAAATATAACCCCCTTCCGTGGGATTTTTTTCTTTTCATCTTCCAACCTACATGCTCTGAATTTTTGGGTAAAGTTTACACGAATCACCTAGAATATGCCAAAAAACAGGGGAATTTAATCAACCCCTACACACTCTTTACGAATGTGACTCAAGAAAATAATGGGCAACTGGGGGCGTATGCGTAACTTTATTCTTTTATTGATTTTTTTAACGCTTTTTCTAAAATGTTTTGTTATTCTCCTTGTTATTTTTAATCACCTGATGGTTGCTTAGGTGTGACGAAATTTCCCAATCATACATTTGGGTTTTATTATACTCAATTAGAATCAAATTAAATACACTAGTCAAAAAAAAAATAATGCAACAAGATTTTTCAATTTTTGTTTGTGTGTTTTTTTTTTTGAAACGCTGTTTCTTTGTGATTGGTGGACATATTGAAACAAAATCTGACTTTTAATGAAAAAAGATACAATTTTGAAAATGTAAATAAGTTTTATACAATACAAGATTTTTTAAGATTTTGTACAGGTTTTTTTACCCTTCACCGTTAGTTTTAAAAAATACAAGAAAACCACCTTTTTGTCGTCTTTCAGTAAGACTTTTATTTCTTTGCAAATATTGATTGCATGACTTGTATTTGTATGCTGATTTGTAGATTTTTAAAGGCATGTTTTAAAAATTTTGAAAAAAGTAATAATTTTTCGTGTATTTATACAAAACGGTTTTCCAGGCAACCAATTTATCTCACACTTGAGCATAATAGGCTATTGAATATACCGGGGTCTAAAGGAACAATTACGTGCAAGGGTTTTTATTATTGAATATGTTTGTTTGGCCCATAAGCATGCTGTAACGAAGCGTTACAAATTTCACCTCCTCAATGCACATCTACACCAGCGGTTCCCAAAGTGTGTTCCGCGGAACCCTGGGGTTCCACGGGAGAGTTTTCAGGGTTCCACAAATGTCTTGAAGTATAAAGAGTAAAATTCCAATCGTGATTGTTTAAATTTGTGTGTAAAGATATGGGCAGTCAGTACGAATCGCTTCTTCTTCATACTGAAATCCAATGGCTTTCCAGAGGGAAAGCTTTATCCAGGTTATTTCAACTTCGTGATGAGTTGAATGTGTTCAAACTGGAAAAAAATATGTCTTCAACTGCAAACTTCTTTGATGTATTGCATGATGAGCAATGGATTACGAAATTAGCTTATATTGCAAACATTTTCGAGAAGATCAACGATACTGCTACAGCTCTGCAGGAAAAATCAAATACAGTATTTTTTGCGAGAGACAAACTGGCAGCTTGAAAAAGAAAAATTAATTTCTATTTCTTAGTCCAGTTAATTTGTGCTCAAAAAGGCACTTTGCGAGCAAATTGCGGGGTAGTTTTGATTTTGTCTTTCCTCTATGTTTTCGGGGGTGCTGACTCCGAATCTGAGGTTTTCCAACAAAATTTCGTGACGTAACATGGAAACAAAAGCAAAAAATTATGTAAAAATGCATTTCTTGGAAGTTTTTCACGAATGGCTAGAAAACATGACATCAAAGTACCATTAAAAGTATACACAATTTCCAATAAATCTTTATTCAAGGTTTTTTTCTGCGACAGCCCATTTGGACTCAAGCGCTAGTCGAAAATTGACGTCTTTGTACTGTTTTCGATAATCCACTCGACAGCGCTAAGAAATTATTTTGTCTGACAAAATTTGAACTTTTGTCTGTAACATGAACCAAGACATACTTTTCTGATGGTCTTTGATGCGTTGAGTTCGAATCTGGCCTTGGAATTGCTCTAGCACGTTACGTTTTTGAGATATTCGAATCTAAGGATTTAAAAAAATGCATTTTTTATGCAAATTTGAAGTTATATTTTTTTCTCGAGGTAATTTTTTTGTCGAAAAAATGTTTATGGTTATTCTGAAGTGTGAACATTTTACTTCAAAATTGTTTTTGAATTATTCAAATACCTCCATTCGTCTTCGAGAAATCATTGGGGATTCTGTTAAACGAATTTTGGATTGGTATTAAGAATGAATTCCTTGAGCTTGCCAAGAAAGCTTTATTGAACTTGCTACCTTTTGTTACAATGTACCGCTGTGAAGTAGGCTTTTCAGCGTATACTTACACAAAAACTAAATACAGATCGAGGCTGGACGCTGCCCCAGATATTCGAATACAACTTTCGGACATAAAAGTTAATTTAAAAACAATTATAAACCAAACAATGAAACAGATTCATTCTTCACACTAAATAAAAAATTGATTTTGAAATGTGTTGTTTTTAATTTTTTGCTATTGGATGGGGTTCCGAAATATATTTGGGCATTGTTTAGGGTTCCAGAGCTTAAAAAGTTTGGGAACCGCTGATCTACACCACCAACCTGAACTATCCAGCAGAAATTCAAAATTAACTTCAAAGGTTAATTTCATTCTGCATTAACCGCAACGCTTTAATTACCGAATCTCACAAGAACCTACAATTTAATCTTTGAAGTATGCAAAACAGAAAGTTCGCATACCAATCCCCGAAATTATGCAACGGTTTATACTTGTCAGCTATTCACTGAAAGTATACGATGGAATACCCAAAACTCGTCATCAAATAAAAATATATTTTTATTGTGGTATATTGCCATTCGTCTTTACCAGTTCACACTGTCTTTTGTCATAAAACTTAATATGGGGAAGTGTAATTTCCGAATAAAACGGTCTTCTGCCTTAGTTGTATTTGTATGTGTACCAATTTAGTGTACATAAGGAAGAAAACCGACCCTGAGTTTAATAAATTTATCCTGGAACAGATTAAATTAATAAACTCAACCGAGACACGCTGTTGGGTACGAAGTATACCATCAGAAGTTTCCCCGAATTTTTGAGTTTATCTCGTACCGTTTTTTGAGACTTCTCCTCCGTTTTTATTATATATATTATTTACCGCGATTGTATTTCCTTTGGCCTTTGCCTTGGGCGGGGAACGATTCCCATTGACTTTTTTACTCTATACTCCTTCTGAGTATATATTTAGTAGACGTTATCTGTAGGCCGGGCGCAGATTAGACTTTTTTCAGCTTGCCGCTGAAAGCGGGGATCGAATCCTAAACGACTTTTCTGCTCTGCACTCCCTCTGAGTGTATAGTAGACGCTGTCTGCCAGCCGGGACTTGCCTTTCTTTCAACTTGCCGCTGGAAGCGGGGACCGAATCCCAACCTGCTTTTTCTGCTCTGTACTCAGTAGCGTAGCTAGATGGGCGAGGGCCCTGGGGCAGAAAATAAAATGGGGCCCCTTAACAGAAATTGGTTTGGTTTTTGATTGATTAACAAAAAAAATGAGAAATTTTAGAAGAGGTATGTAATGTTATAGGAATTTTTAACAAAAACTGTCAGCCTAAGATATATCTTAGGGATATAATTTTTAAAGCTTAGCATGCAGTTTGGTTACAATAGCAAAAAATTGGTGGTAAGAACAGAAAAGTTAGTGGAATGTTTCAAAAATCGTTACTGAGCCAATATATGTATTTGAGTGATCTTGATTTAAAAGTTCAGTTTGGCCGTAAAAATATTTTGATAAAAGATCGACAAAAAATTTTAGCCCCAAAAATTTTATTTTTGAGTCATTCCATATGAAAACGTCTATCAAAAAAGCATCAAGCACATCTCAGATTTTGCTCAAACTTTGTGAGATGCCCCTACCCCCTTTGAAACATTTGAAATTCCTTTTTTGTTTCTATTTTGAGATGGTATTTTAAACTGAAGTATAGTAGTTTTTGAGAAAAAAAAATAAATTCAGACAAAATAATAACAGGACCTGGTCAGAAGCAACGCTGGCAGATTTTTGCTGTTCAATTTTTCGTCAGACAATGGAAAATATGAAAAGAAAAAAGCTTCAAAATAATGGAAAAAAAAAGTTATAGTAAATTGTTTATTATATTTTTGAATTTATTTTATTTTTTAAAACTACTTTTTTAAGGTGTCATTTGGTAGAATCGGTGTGTTTTTTATATTGTAAAATATTTTACCAGTTTTTTATACAGAACACTCAGTGAAATATACTAATGAGAAAAAAGTATTTGGGATTTTAAAACACTTAGTGGTTTCTTTTTTTAAAGTCTTTTATTAAAATTTATTTAATATACTTATATAGGGAAATTCTATTATTTCCCAAAAAAAATATGTTTTTTACAGCGTAAATCATAAAAACTACGAAATTTCAAATTTCTGTTGTTTTTTTTTTAAATAACGGTTGATGGATGATGACAAATCTGGTTTTATGTGAAAGCTTATATTATGTGGAGTAAGTCCTCCAAATTTGAGCAGAATACGCCCAATAGTTTTTTTTTACCAGGTCAACCAAGTCTTAGAGGGCTCTTTTTTACAAATCAATCATATTTTTCAAAAATCATTTAAAAAAAAACTGGACGTGATAGAATTTTTCTGAAACCAGATTTAGATTTTAAAAAGTCAAATCTATCTTAAAAAATTACTTGAAGGCGAAAAAAAACGTTGATTTTTGTAGACCAGTTTTATTATTATACCTTTAATTCCTATATACAAATCACAGAAAGAAACGACAAAAACAAACCCAAATAAAACTACAAAGCCATTTTCTTCACATATGTATGTACATAATTAATAATTATCACCCCTACAACGGAATCCGATGAATGAGCTGCGGAGGGAATCAGAGTCAATTCTGACATTTTTACTATAATCTGCTAGAATAACTAATCTCGGCCGTATTACAGAGTACCAAAAGCAAAGTCAAAAATGAAATTCATAGCAGTTAGCCATCATCTAGATAAAAGCTTTTACAGCTCCTTGGACCGGCAGATAGGCTATCTAAGATTTTATCAGTTTCTGTTGGATATTATTGTCAGAGATATTTGAGCCAAAAGTAGAAATTTATCTGGCAAAAAAGGTCCGGATATGCTATCCAAGACTTTATCCACAAGTCTTGTAACTGACCCATAATATTCAAAACAAACTGAGCCAAAACATTCTTAAAGATAAGAAGAACTTTTATTTTCGCTTTGAAAAATTGTTTCGTCAGGCTGTCTCTGGGGCCCCCAAACCTTCGGGGCCCTGGGGCGCCGCCCCAGTTTGCCCCTGGGTAGCTACGCCGCTGTCTGTACTCCATCTGAGTGCATAGTAGACGTTGTCTGCCAGCCGGGACCAGACTTGACTTTCTTTCAGCCTGCCGCTGGAAGCGGGGACCGAATCCCAATCGCCTTTTGTGCTCTGTACTCCGTCTGAGTGCATAGTAGACGCTGTCTGCTAGCCATAGAAATTGATAGTTTAAAAAATATTATAAAAAAATGTAAACAGGAAAAGTTAATAAAACCCAACCTAAAAAAAATCAGAAAAACCAAGGTTTCTAATTTTTTTAATAAATTGTGCATCACTTTTTTGAAGCAAAATAGGATCAAAACATGCGTAGACAAAATAAAGTAGAGACTAAGGGCTTTAGTATGGCTTTTTCAAAAAGAAATTTGTGTTCAAAATTGACAGAGATATGCCCATTCCAACTACACCATTTCTAATAGTAAAAAACAGTATGGGCATCATATGGTTAAAACTTCTGGTTTACCCATAAATGTACCTTTAATTTTTTCAAAATAAATATATAGGTACAGCATATCCTTAACCTTAATTATATACTCTATATCAAATCCATCCTCAATCCAAATTTGTTAATAAATCCACAAGGAATCTCATACTGACGACGATTTTGCTATAGGACTTTGCACCTGCTTTATGCGGAAAGTGGGATCTTACATTAAATACATTACACTAAGTGTTAACACTTACATAATACTTAAAAAAAAGTAATATAAAATCTGAATAATTGTTCATTTTAACCTTCACCTATAGAACTCTCTCACAAATTATCTGAAAAGTTCTTTACACAATGTACAATTCGCACTTACCGGTGAGAAAACAATGTTCATTGATTTTAATGCTTCTACTAACTAAGCCTTTAGCTGTTTAACCAAATTGTCAAGGTTTTAGGTCATACGTTCATTGCTTCTACAAAAACAAAAAATACTTAAGTTAATATAAATTCACTTGTGCCATCATGTCGCTTTTGGATCTTCAAGACATTTTTAACTTTTTAGCAACCGCAACGAGGTAAATGAGAGACGACCGACACTAAAGCATTATGTATGCA
The DNA here is from genome assembly GCA_963921185.1 of Dasysyrphus tricinctus. Classification (NCBI taxonomy): domain Eukaryota; kingdom Metazoa; phylum Arthropoda; class Insecta; order Diptera; family Syrphidae; genus Dasysyrphus; species Dasysyrphus tricinctus. The sequence goes on from OY992530.1 coordinate 61,911,397, forward strand.
AATTTACATTAGAAGATGCATTTTTTGTACAATAACTTTTGTAATTAAATTGTGATTTTCCGACTGCAAACACCAATGCCGTATGATTTATTTGTTCTGCAAATATTAAACGCATAAAATGTGTGCTAAGTTTATAGAAAATCAATTTATTTCAACCGTTAAACGTGTCACAGAAAACTCCGTCTTTAGGTAGGTATTCGCATGACTTGAGATTCATACGCAATCAGAATTCAAACCTAATTAATTTATTTTCGGAACTGCAGTTCAACGGCATTGACTTTGAAACAGAATAAAGAAAGTTTTCTTTTTCCCCATACCCTCTTCCGCTGTTTGTATGGCTTAATACATTTTAAATTAAAAGTCTTGAAGATCACAAATGAAATTGTTTAATTCGAAACGACATCAGGTAAGTAAAAAGCTTTTATTTTTCTGGCCAAAGTTAACTAATTTGCATGCAAGACAAGAAGCGTACTCAAAGTATGTAAAAATACATTATTTGTGACGGTATGGGCTAGGCATCATCGTCCGTCTGGCTGGATGAATATATATTGAATTTAGAAAAACACGTGTAGATAGCTATAAAATGTTTGACTTAAAAAGAATCAATGATTTTGTACGTGATCCCTGCACGATCAACTTTTAATAGGTCACAAAATTGGAACAATTTCATTTAAGTAAGTATTTTTTAACTAGCTATTTAAAGTTATTGTAATTGGTCGAAATTTGTCAAATCAAAAATTGTGACACATCTCCACGAGCTCACAAGAATCGGAATCCATCATTTATAGAGATATGTCTGTATTTGTACGTAAGCTGGTACGTTTTGTTTACCTTTTTTTCAAACACCAATTTCACCGTAAGATTACCTATCTCATCGCAGCTACGCAAAAATTGGATGCCAACTGATGGCTTTAGTTCAATCATTTACAAAACTACTGGTGGGACAAGCTTTATCTGGTCGCAATGGTTAGAAAATGCACTTTCCAGGCTGCATTTTCCGGTAAATGTATAGCTATAATATAAGCAACTTCTATAAATGGGGTATCAAATGAAAGCTAAGACTGTCCTCTATACGATACCAATGGCTGGACAGACTTTTTTGGCTGTTGTGACGATTCTCCAAATATCCCTCGATATGGTGCACCTGAAAAGCTTATATCTTGAGTTCTATTAATCGGGCCGGTAAAATTAAATTCTCTGGACTTAAGGAAAATGACAGATCATCATATCCCATTTTTTATAAATGAATTGAAGTGCATGCATGTGCCATTTACACAATAGTCTGAAAACAGCTATTTTCAACCCCTCGTCCCTGCCACGGGCGGGCGCCAAAAAAATCCTGCCAGTCTTTTGTATTCGATGTCAAGATGCATGATTCATACTCATTTTTACTTGCGATATAGGTACTATAGCATAGCGCAAGTTTTGGATTCGTGCAAAAAAAAATTCGAGATAACAATCAAACATGACATTACGATGATAGAGAACACGAAAAAAGTGGGTGCCAAAATTCTGTCTGTCTGTCTGTCTGTCTGTCTGTCTGTCCGTACCTCAACTTACAGCCTAAGCCACTGAAGCGATTTTCTTCAAATTTTGAACTTAAGGTTTTTTTGTAATTCTCCAGAGGGGAAATTGAAATTTTTGTTTAGCTCCAAAAATAACGGTACTTGCCATACAACCGTTAAGGAAAACTTATATATCTCAAAAACGACTCCAACGATTTTGATAAAAAAAAATCAGTGTATTATTGTAGGCATGATATACCTTTTAGTAAGAAAAAAATCAACAAAAATATTTATTAACATTTCCTGCCGTATAACGGTTTTTTTGATTTTTGGTTTTCTCATTAACCGCTCATCCAATTTCAATAAAATTTTTTGCACAAAAGCTTTGTTAGAATATAAATAATATTACATACCAAAACTTTAGAAAAAATTAATTTTGGATTTTTAAAAAAATATTCAAATTTTTTTTTTTGAAAATTCAATATTTCAAAAACAGGTTGATGAATTGTTTTGAAATTGCAGTTTTAATTGTATATTAATATATACTCAAAATTGACATAACAATTTTTTTTTTGAAAAATGTTACAAACATTTTATAAATTTTTTTTGCATATATTCATATTTTTTCAAATAATCAAATGGCATACTTTTTTTTAAGCTCTATAAGTTATTTATCAGGCTGTTTATACAGTTAAAAGAACGATTTAAATGCTTTTTATACTTTTTCTATAATTACTTGAATATTTTTTAAAGTTCTTAAGCCCCACACAACTTGAACATAAGAGCAAGTACGTGCGATCCAGTCGTGCATTTTATTTGGTTATGCATTCAAATCAAGAATTTGCAACCAACTATTAGTCTATCCTTTTTAAGTATTCAATGCTCTCAAAAATTCTCATATAAATACTGAAAATCGTGTGCTTAGATTTCGTTTAGTTTTTGAGAAAATCAAATATAACAATAACTACTTTTTACTTATAAAATGGAAATAGGATGTTTCGAGAAATCTAAAAATATCATATTGGCGAACGGCTTTCAGTGTTTAATTGAAAATTGATAACAGCATTAAATACTAAAAAAAATATTTTACTTAATAACTATTTTTTTTTAATTAGTTTGAAAATAAAAATTTACATTTTTTCAATTTTTTTTAATTTTTAAAATTATGTTTTCAAAAACTATTTACAAAAACAACTCTATTTGAAAAGAAAACAAGAGGATGAATTTTTCGGTTTTAAAAAAGGTATATCATGACGGGAGCGTATCGGAATACCGCTTTTTAAAATCCCGTTTTTCAAAAATCCCGAAAAAAAAGTTTTAAAATCTCGTCTAAAAACTAAAATAAAAAATGCTGTTTTCTAAAGTCCCATTTATTCAAAATCCCAGTCTATTATAATTCCGCTTTTTAAAATCCCGTCTTTTCTCGATAAGACCGTTTTGTCGATCTCATAATTTAATTTTAATGATTTTATGTTGGCTATTTTGTTAATTTTATATTATTTTTAAAATGTTTAGTACCTACCTAGAAAAATCGAAGAATAACTCGTCTTAAAGACTCAGAGCCGTTTACTGAAACGAAATTTTTACATTTATGTTCAATTTAAACGCTTATGTTTTAGTCTTTCCTCATCGTAAGCTTTAACATAGGCTCTTATGTTGAATTTAAAAATTCTGTTTTTTTGGGGCCTTTACAATTTGAGTGTCTTCGATTTTGGCTTTAGGCATTTTTATATTCACAAAATTAAATGAAATTAAGGACTTGAACTTTTAACTTGAATTATAAAATTAAAGACTGTAATATGTAACAGCTAAAATAAATTATCAGCGAAATTGTAAGGTGTACATAAGTACAAATTTGTTTTTATTTGTTGATTGAGAGATGTTTCACTTAGAAACCAGAATCGGTTGTCCAAACCTTGACTTAAGTGACATTTAATTTAATAGATGAGCCGTCTATTTTGAAAGAGGTCTAAGTCCACTTATTTCTAATTCGAGATATTTAAAGGTTTGCGTTTGACTTAATTTAAAAATATGGGAACGAGCTAAAAATAAAAGTGAGGTATTATTTTTCATCTAAACATATTTAATTTACTCACCCAATAAGAAAAAAAAATATTGTGGAACAAAAACCATATTTCTACAGTTGTAAATGGACTTAAACCATTTTCAAAATAAATTAAATCGTCTTTTGATTTATTTAAATTGTATCAAGTCCACCAGAATAAAAACAAAAATTGAAAAAAAATTAAAAACACCAAAGAGTTGAGTATTATAGATAATAAGTAGAAATTGAATAGGTACATATGTACATTAAACAAAATATATACACTGCCGGACAAAATTAGAGGAACGCAGGCAAAAAGTGAAAAAGTTGGTTTATTTTCATTTTATCTTTTTTTCTTTAATGAAGATTTATGTCTTGATGAATTAAGATTCGTTAAAAATGGTTACAATTATTCTGCTTCTTGTTTTTCTTAAAAAAAAAACACAAAAATCTAGAAAGGGGGTATTTTTCTGAGAAAATTGATTAAACAAATGTCAAGTATTCCCTTAAAGCTCAGTAGAAATGAGGATGGTTTAATACTTTGTATTCCCTGTCTTCTAGTTCTAAGGACAAAAATTAGTCTCTTTGGTATACTTTTAAAAACATTTTCGATGTTTCCTGGGTTATTTGGCCCCATGATTCAAGCAATATACTTTTCAGCTAGCCCAAAGTTCATTCATGCACTGGAGTTTTCTTACTCAATTGTCTACCAAGCATCTCCTAGACATGTTCCATGGAATCAAGAGAAAATGCTGGGCCAATCTAGGGTGTTCAGGTGGGGCTTTTGGGCAAATTGTACATTTGGTTCCAAAATATCATTAACATACCAACCGTTCTTCTATCAGGGACCCATTTTCAACCAATTGTAACTCCACGCGGGTTGCCAAACTAATGCCATCCGAGACCATTTTGCTCTTAATCGCTTCACGTTACAAAAAATAATGGATCGTTGTACATTTAGCGTTAATGCCAATTTACGGTACAAGTTTTAATTATTGATCAAAAACATGGTATAGGCTATGTCAACTTCACTTGAGTCTGGAATTCTTACTTAAACTAAACACTTTTACCATAAGCAATATTCCAGCAACACTTTTATTAAACAAATCGGAAGAAAACCAGGAATAGAAGGTGATTATGGAACATACATACCTAATTTAGCAAGTCCATTTTGTCTTTCTATTTTACGGTAGGAATGGGTTGAACTTGTTCGCCTTAGGCTTGATTCACACTACTGTGCCAATATCGATAAATTCTCAAAACGTTCTCCCTCCGATACTTAACCCTAGTATTCACATTGCGGCTCCGATACCGATATCGATATAGCTCCCATATTTTTTTGTATTTTTTTTTAATATATTATATTAAAATTAATTTTTTTTGTCATCGATTTGTCATATCAAAATAAATAGAAAAATGAGTTCTCACTTCGATAAAATATTCTTTCAAACAAATCGAAATCGGAGCAAGAGCGTATCGGTTTTGGAGCGATAACGATTGTGTGAATATAAACATTGTTTCTCGTTTAAGAATATTTTAATGTAGTGAGCACGTACTGAGACTGTATCAGTATTAGAACTATAGTGTGAATCAAGCTTAACCATTTTCAAAATAAATTTTTTGACGTTTTATTAAGTGAGCATTTTTTGACTCATAAAATCTAAGTGATCTCAAACAAAAACAAGTGGTTTTTTCTTATTAAAATAAAAGATTACGTTGTTTTCAGATGACTCAATCAATTATCTCCATTTTGTTTGGAAAACGGACTTAGACCACTTTCAAAATAAACGGTTCAGATAGTAAAACATGTTTTTTAGAACTAATTTGATCTACATAGTAAGACAGTCTTGTTGATCTAGATATCTTTCTAAGGAGATCTAATAAAAAGCACTGTAAGGTTATACAAATTAAGCTCTAACGCATGGTAACGGTTTGAAGTTTCCCCCTATCAACTACTGCAGTAACAATTTGCCAAGCCAAAATTTGTATATCATGTAGTTGCTAAGTATTTGCTCGATACGTTCAAAAATAATATGAAATGTATTGCTTTACAAAACATCTACATAATTTCACTAATTTCTTAAGTTTCTTATCATCCCGCTGTTCAAATCAAAACTAGTTATTTTATTTTAAAAATCACACGATTTTTAAAATAAAACAACTAAAGGGTTTTTCAACAGGGGCGCTACAAAAGAAGAGCAGGGACAGCAAACGACGCCATATTTCTCGCCGCTCTTTTGACATTTCTCTTCAGTAAGGTTTGCCATTTCATGATGGCAAGATATAAGAGAAAAAATATATAAAAATATAAAAAAAAACATTTCAATCATTCTTAAAATTGTATGTATAAACAACTAGTAAAAGAGCTTACCGCTCAAAGCCAAGTATACCATTTTACTACTTGAAAAAATAGGAATACATGCAAAAAAAAAAAAATCGTTGGAGCGGTCTTAAAAACTATTTTTGTAATTTTAGTAATATTTTTAAAAAGAAATTTTGGGGTGCGAATTTTAAGTATTATTTATTAAAATACATTTACAAATATATTTTCAAAAAAATTCTTCAATCTGTTTTCAAAATTTTCAAAAAAAATTTAATATTTTTTAAAAAACCTAAAATGTTTTTTTTTAATTTTGATATATAGTATTATTGTCATTTTAATGAAGCTTTTTATAAAAAATTTAATTGAAATAGGTTGAGCCGTTAAAGAGAAAATAGCAAATCAAAAAAACCGTTATATGGCAGGTACAACAGTTTTTGGAATGTTTGTATACCAAAAAGTACACCATACATACAACACTTATTTTTTGTATCAAAATCGTTGGAGCTGTTAGCTATTTCTTTACCGTTGTATGACAAGTGTTGTTGTTTTTGGAGCTAAAAAAAATCAATTTCCCCTCTGGAGAGTTGCCAAAAAAAACATAAATTCAAAATTTGAAAAAAATCGCTTCAGTGATTTAGGCTGTAGCTGGAGGTACAGATAGGCAGACAGACAGATAGACAAACAGACAGACGGACAGACAGACAGAATTGTGGCACCCACTTTTTTGTTTATTTGTTTTCTCGAAATTTTTGTTTTCACGAATTCAAAACTTGCCATATAGTACCTATGAACATCGTAAGTAAAAACGAAGGTTAGTGGAATACAGACCCAGTACTTTCAACATCAGTTAACTGATTTTAATACAAAAAATGTACTTATGAAAATTATAAATTGCAGTTAAAATGTTCGGCTTAGTAAATTTAAAAGATAGCGAAATCTCAGTAAGTTTCATTTTAGCACTAAATATCTGTTAAACGGTAACTTATATATCTATAAATTGATTAAGGCCTCACGGCCGTAGCCAGGCCTCCGCTAGGGTGAGCTCAGCTCCCCCAAAAAAGGGTTGAGCTCACCCAAAAAATTGTGGGACATTTTTAGATTTTGGACATCTTTAACATAAAACAAAATAATGGTTAATGCTAAATTAAATTTTAAATGTGCACCAACAGAAAAATATTGATCAATTACTTCATTCCTAGAAGATTAAGGCTTTGGAAACAACCTTAATGCAGTGGATAAGGAGAGAGCTCTGTTTGTATACATAATTGAGCACAATTTTGTAGCTGGAACATTTTTTTAAACACTGGCTTCATCACCATTGAACCATCGAAAACTTTTCTGCAGACCTGGAAAACAACTTCAAATTTTATATTTTTTCGACATATTAAAGCTGGTTTTTGAAGCAATCGACACATTAGGGATCAACACATCTACGAAATAAGTCATCATATTCAGCTGTTTCGCAAATAGAAGCTATACGATGGTCATAAATGGGCACGTTCCGATGTTAAATCTCAGTTATCCGGATAGCTTTGTGTTGTTGTAATCCCATGTTAAAAAACAGCTGATGACCGCCGACGCAACAACAACTCAAGTTATCTCAAAATTTTTGGGTTAACTAGATAACAAAGCGAATAAACATCGGAACGCGAGGAATGACCGATCAGAGCCTGTGCGTGTGCAGTCTTTATTGCATTCGAAAAGGCACGATTGAATTTATGGAAATGGATGATATTTTGGGTAAATTTGCCAAAAAAAAAAACACTGAACCCAACTTTTTCAAAAACTTTTTGCTCATATTTGTGATTTTATGTACATTTATTTGAAATTAGGTAGATGTAGTATTGCCCCAATCAAAATTGTGTATTTTATAGATAATATTATGATTTTCGTTAAAAAATTTCAGCTCACCCAAAAATACCTTGAGCTCACCCATACGATTGATCCTGGCTACGGCCGTGTTAAAGGCCTGAAGGCGGGAAAATATTCATTGACAGTTACGCAATTTCAAAAAATTAAAACAAATCAAAATGCAAACAAATTACCGACCGCCATATGCTGTAATGACAAAAACAACAAAATGGTATGCCAGTTTTGAGTATTAATTAATAAACATTAAAAAACCAAGTTTCAAAAAAAAACTATCAACCCGTTTTTGAAATCAATATTATTTATATTATAAAGACACTTTTGCACAAAAACTTCCATTGAAATCGTTGGAGCCGTAAAAGAGAAAATAAAAAAAAAACGTTATATGGCAGCTACCGTTAATAACAGTTTTTTGGTAAATTTGTTTTTACCAAAGAGCATACCATGCCTATAATATAGTTCACTGATTTTTTTTTTATAAAAATCGTAAAACCTTTTTGAGATAAATAAGCTCTTCCATAACGATTGTATGGCAGTACCGTTATTTTTGAAGATAAAAACAAATTTCTATTTCCCCTCTAGATAGCTATCTAAAAAAAAAACTTAAGTTCAAAATTTGAAAAAAAAAAATCGCTTCAGTAGATTAGGATGTACATAGGTCGAGGTATAGACAGACAGACAAACAAATTTTGCCACCATCTTTTTTCGTATTTCCCATAATCGTAATGTCACGTTTGAAGGTTCCTCTATTTTTATTTTTTGCACGAATTCAAAATTTTCCCTATAGTATCAACAATCGTAAGTAAAAAGTATTACAGAACAGTTTTACATGAACAGGGTATCCCCTTATTCGTGCTCTATATTTTGGCTACTGCTACCGATGACCATTCTAAGAAAAATTGTGCGGTGGGGAAATTCTATCTCCCCTTCTGAGGCAGGGTTGGGCAATTTCTTAAAAATTGTGGTAAAATGCTATTTTTTCTTTAAAATTCCCAGGTAACATCCCCAAAATATCAGGCACGAATTAGGAGACACCCTGTAAACTACAGAAGTGAATCATTTATGGGGTTTTCTTTGGTTGCAAAAACTGTTTTTTTTTCTCATTCAGATCTGTCAAAACTAGATTTTGACAATTAAAGCCTTCCAATGGGCAAAATCAATCAATCAAAATCAATTTTTTATCGGAAATCAATTTTGCAGATCTAGATTTTTCGGCAGATTTACCGCCTTTCTTTTCCTAACACCATTACGCACCAGAACAATTGACAGCCATCAATTTGACAAGTCTGGATCTCTACAGCTTCACAAATATACACCAATACAATTAAAAAGAAAAATCAATATGAAATCGTATTCCATTCCCGACGCAAAAAAAAATGTTCAGATCAATATCTAAGCTTACCGAATAAAAAAACCATTAATTTGTTCTTTTATTAACTTGCTTAACTACAACCAAGTTATTTTGAAATGCTTCACTTAAATTTACACCTAGACATGTTTTAAACAAGTTTATATTTTTTTCTTTCTCATTATTTGTCTGTAAAATGAAGGAATTAGTTCAGAAACTTGGTTTAAAATAAATTTATCACTCAAATAACCTTAATTTCCCAACTCTATCTGGAATACTTTGCCACAAAAAAGACTGCTTTTTTGAAATTTTAATTTGGATGGATTTTTGCTGGAACCCTGGAACATATCCTTCGTTTTTCTAGCCATATTAAATCTTTTTGTGTCGCAATGACAATTTGAATAAATTAATTTCATACCATTCGGAAAATCTGTTTAATAGAGTTGAGCTTTGTATAAGAGCAAGTTGTACAACCTCATCAGTTAAAAAGTAAAAGGCGTTTTCCTTTGGAGGTGACGAAGTACTTGCAAGTACTTTGCTAGCTTTTGTCAATGGAACACATCAAACTGCTTTAACATGTAAAATGTCTCTACTCGCACATGAAAGCATTTGCAGTTGGTAGTACTAGATTAGGGTTTTCATCTACTCATAAGTACTTTGCTACCTCGAAAGGAAAACGGCTTAAGTCACAATAAATGCTTTTTTAAGATTTGAAATCACTTCCTATTGCAACGGCTTTTGTATAGCGCTATCTGCTGGTGACTAGACTAATTATTTTAAAGCTTCATTATTTTTGCACTAGAGTGCTATGTTTATTTTTGTTGTTGTGTTAACTGTTTACTTCTAATCACAAAAGTCCATAGAAGAAGAAGTAAAGGAAGTGGTGTATATCACATATACAGTGTACGTGGTGAAGCAGCAAGAATTGAAAAAAAAAAAACAAATTGAGATTCATCTGTCATTTTGCCGAGCAGAAAGGAAGTGTTTTGAAATTTCAATTTGTTAAACAAGTGAAAAAGTTTATTCAAACTAAATAAAAAAGTGAAATAAAAGTTAGAATAGTGAATACTATCAATAATTTATTTAAAAAATATAAAACAGCATGTGGTGGCTACGTTAAATCCTCTAAAAACGCCTATACTAAGGAGTATACAAACACTTTTTTTTACAAGTTAATTTTGTCTGATATTTTCATATAAAGTAACGTGAAGTGATGTTATTTAGGTGAATAAATTATCTTAGAATACTTTCAAATCAAAATTTTATCGCAATTTGCTATAAAAATAACAAATTTGCTGAAAACAAAAATATACTTTAATCCAGTGATTTCGTTGAGACTCATCTGTCAAATGAGAAATTCTCGCACAGGGTCGATCTTGTTTTTGTGGTGGTGGCAAGGCGCTCAAATCCGTTTAGCGCCTGTAGTGCAGAGTTATTATTTGTTAACGCTTTAAATAAAATATTTTTAAATGGGTAACAGCAGACCCCTATTTATCTTGTTGGATTTTTATCTTCGTCAAGAAGTTTTTATTTCGGTTTATAAGTACGCTACCATAAAAAATATCACTTTATTTAGTAGAATATGAGAGAAAACTTACCTGTGAAAAGAAAAATTTGTGCACCGTATTATAAGCGTTTTTATATGTTTTAATGCAGCGCCACATGTTCTTATATATTTCTTATCAATAAAGTTTTTCAAAGTATTCACCATATTAACTTTCATTTCATTTTTTTATTCAGTTCAATAGGCTTTTTCACTATTTTTATGATTTAAAATCTCCGTACACTTTTCTACAGCTCGGCAAAATGACTGAAGCATCTCAATTGTTTTTTTCTTTTTTTTAAATCTGGCTTCCTTTGGGCGCCCCAGCCTTCAGCCGTGTAACTGCACTGCGACCCTGGGGCAATGCATTTGTGTTTGTGTAACTCACACTATTTTGAAAAATGCTTCACTGTTTCCACGATATGCCAGTTCCTTTACTTCTTCTTCTTTGCAAAAGTCAGATGTACAGCTGTTCACTTGTCAAACTCACTTGACCACTACTTCCCTTGGCATCTTGGCAAGTATCAAGTAATCTTTTATCATCATAATTTACTCCCTGGCCTTTGTTGAGAACAAAAAACAACAACAAAAAACACATAAACATTATAATACTTTTATTATCACCACAAGTAACAATTTGTATTGTCTTACAATGTCGACATCAATTCGATGTTACTGTAAAGCATTTTAATATCAAAAGAACTTGAATACACGGTTCAAGAACGAAACCTTGATTTCCATAACTAATGGCTGTTCAGGGAATTGAAGCCATCAAAGTGTTCCCACAACAAAATCAGGAATCAATAATGAATTCAATGGATAGATATAGGTATAGTTACTCTTTGATTATATAAAGACATGCCTTTTGCTTATCAGTAAGTTTTGTTGTAATAGAAACGAATGGACCCAGATAATAGCATCTCTAGAAAATTTCGACGCAATACGTGACCTTGCATTCAATGGAGATCTCAAAGTATCTAAATTCCGCAGCATCTATTGGGCGCTCCTGTTGCGAGTTTTGAATGCTGATAATACAACATGGAAAGAACAGCGTGTACAACAAAGGAATAGGTAGGATATTCTGAAGTTATAGTTAAAATACAAAATAGTACGTATATAACCACTAACTATTATTTTTATAAGATATGAGAAATTGAAGCATGAATTCGTGAAGAATCCTCATAATGAAAAGTTTAACAACGATGATCCGTTGTCGCAGTCAAAACAGGTTAAATTAAAATTCAAACTGAGTATCATCGCTCTTAATGGGTATTATTTTCTAGAGCATTTGGAATCAGTATTTTAGTGACCAAGAACTTTTTGCTGTGATTAAACAGGATGTGGTACGAACTTTTCCTGGTGTTGAATTCTTCAGGAAACCTCTTATTCAAACTGCAATGGTAAGATTTTCTTATTACGTGCAAGACTATTGTAGGTATTCTATTGTATATTGTTTGTATTTTAGACCAACATCCTCTTTTATTATGCAAGGGAGCATCCCTACATGTGCTATCGCCAAGGAATGCATGAAATTCTGGCTCCTATCTTGTTTGTAATGTATGGTGATCATCAGGCTTTGTTGCACTTTATGGAACTGTCTGCCGACATTGAGTAAGTTAATGCAAAAACTAAAATTGTATTGTAAATGTGTGTGATTATTTTCATACCATTTCTTCTGAGCTTTGAAATCAATTTCAAAATTTTATTTTAACAAAACCACAAGACAGCGGAAAAATTGACCAAATTCCTTAATGCTCGATTTGCAAATCAAAAGACCATCCAATGCAGATACAACAACACAACACGAAAATTGAATTAATTTCCCCAAATGACTTTGTATTTGCGCAAGGAACAGGCAATTTCAGTTTTCCAATTCGTAAAAAAGTCTTCCAACTCAAATACAATATGTATTATATTGTTCCTACAACTACTTTCATGTCTTCTAAGACCTTCCCATGACGCCAACTTTCATATACTTTACACACTCATTTGAAGCTGCAACTCATTAGTTAAATGTTACATACCGAATTATTCACTTACAGTGTTTTTGTTTTCAATTTCAGTGAATTGCTGAGAGATGTTTTGAGTCCAGATTACTTGGAAGCTGATTCATAGTAAGAATTCCTAACTTAAATTTGTCTTTATTAAAAATCAAACAAATACCTATTACTTTATCTTATATTTTATAAGTTCCATATTTTCACGACTTATGGCATCCATTGAGTCCTATTATCGAATTACGAATCTATTTCAAACCGAAGGGGGATACTTTCCTGTAGAAAATGATCAGGTAAGAATATCTTTGACTTAGCAAGACTTATTTAAAGTTAATGATATGTTATTCGCCTTATTCAGGATATAATTGATCCAGTTACAACTGAGGTAGAAGTAATCAGTCAATTAAATTTGATACGTGATAAGATACTTGCCAAGGAAGACTTACATTTGCATAACTATCTACTTAAACTTGATATACCGCTGCATATTTTTGGAATGTAAGTGTTATCTTATATTTTTTGATATTACTTTTCATGAGTAGAAAAAGTTTAAAATAAAAACTTAATACTATGATTTCGGATATCCGGATACATATGAATGAGACGATTGAAATACAACGACACTATCCGGGTAGTGTCGATTATTTCATACCCAGATAGTTAAATGAGACAGTTGAAATGCGATACTATCCCGATAGTGTAGAGTACCCGGTTCCAGTTTGATAAATAATGTTTATTATAGTACAGGGAAAACATGGTTTTTAAACATTTTTTGCTAATAGGATTGGATTTTTGTTTATTTTTACCCCGTTTTACCTGCACTATTCACATAATTTTTCAAACTGGATACGGATCTGAATCTGGATCCGGGTATCCGAAACTATTCTTATAGTAAGGATTTCTGATCCTGGATCTGGAGCTGTTTCGGATATCCTAAATATCCCGATACTTTGAAGTACTAATAAAATGTCTGTTCGTTTACTTCCGAAAACTAAAATTTGTACGAATTTTAGTACAATTTAATTTTTTGTATATGAACATTGACAGAACTTTCGGCTAAATTCGTAGTTTTCGTAAGTAAACGAACATACTACTTTGCAATATATTCGAATTTTTTTTTAAATTTTTGTATTCTTCATTTGTTTTAGACGATGGCTCCGACTACTTTTTGGAAGAGAATTTCCTTTACTCGATCTACTTATGCTGTGGGATGCAATATTTGCCGACAGTGACCGCTTTGATCTCCCTAACTATATTCTCGTAGCTATGTTAATACGAATTCGGGATAAGTGTAAGAAAATTTAAAAAAAATCTATGTTCAATGATTTCGACATTTGTTTCGATTCTCAGTACTTTTGAATGACTACACAACGTGTCTTACATATCTCATGAGATATCCCACGAACGTAGATATTAATTTGATTCTTCGTCATGCCTTGCACATGCAAAGTCCTAAAGTATATTTAATGAATCTATAAGTATTTTTTTGTTTTATTAATGTGAGTTAATTTTTTTTTAGAAATTCGATCGCCCAGCAAATGCCTTTATATATTTCACTATGAACACTGAAACAGCTCAATCTCCATCATCATCGTCACAAAATTATATACCTGGTTCAGCACCAACAATGAGAAAAGTTTTGCCAAACTCTACAATCAGTCAATTAAGGCCAATTGAAAAACGTCAACGTTCGAGCTCTCTATCTAATGACAGTAAGTTCCACAAACAAATAATTGACATACAATACAAAAATGCATTAGACTTAGCAGCTATAGCCAGATTGAAGGCGACTCCAGAGTCGGATAAAGTAATAATTGATGGATATTCAGAAAATGTGAGTATAAGGTTATTAACATTTTACATAATGTATGTACGTACGTTAATCTTAACATATTTCTTAGAGCCCAGAACCTCTTTTTTTGAAACTTCAGAATGCACAAACTATTATTAATATATCCAAAAATAAATTACAAAATTATTTGGATGTTATTAAGAAGCATATAACGACGCAACCTTCCGATGAATTGGGTCGAGCTCTGGATGGTATTGAAGAATTGTGCAGTTTTCTTGATTCACAAATTATTTTTCCTTACAACTCTCGAACTACACAAATCGATCAAGCTCTGGAAGCCGATGAAAATCGTCAGTTAAGATCTATGTCACCAGAAATAAAAAATCTCAATGCAATTACTACAGTTCCACTAGCAAATATCACCGATCCAAGACAGGCATCGAAACAATTCGAATTCGAAGAAGTTCTATCGAATGGAAAAACAGTGTATGAAAAACCCGACACTGGATATATGGTTAATTCATTTCGGTTTCTTGGAAATCGTAAGGAGGTTGAATTGATACCAATTGCAACAGACGAAAAAGCTGATCAGCTAACCAGCTTACGTGGTATGCCTTCTATTGACCCCTTGGGCTGCAGAGAGGATTGACTAATTTTTTAGTAAAATATACTTACGACTGATTTTGTTTTATTGTTACAAATCTATAATACTTCTTAATCGACCAGCCTACGGTCGCGTTCTTTAAAAAAATTATCTTTTACTTTTGCATTTGTTCAGAATTAAATCATACTTTATTTGAAATCTAATTTGTTTGGCCTTTTTAAACAGTTGAACGAAGACTTGAGTCGCGTAAAATGAAAATTATCATTCGACGTCTCTCTCTCTATATTCTTACGCCGAACGATTGATGTAATTTTACGCGATTCGGGCTTATTATTTTCTATTAAAAGCTTTATAATGAATAAGACTCTGTAGAAAGGCCTGGAAATCAGAAATGTTTGGGTAATAGTTGGTGGAAATAATTTCCAATAAGCATACATAAATGGCGTTGGCAAAAAGTCTTGTCAGAAGTGGGATTCGAACCCACGCCTACAGAGTAGACTGCGACCTGAACGCAGCGCCTTAGACCACTCGGCCATCCTGACACAAAAACTGACCACAAAAGAAATGTATTGGCGGGGGTGCATAATATTCTTTTATTTAAATAATTTATTGTCACTTGGAAATTTGTTTCGTTTTTCATGTAAATCAAAATGTACATTAAATTTCGTAATACAAAAACAAGGTCATACACTTGAAGCATCCGTGGCATCTGACTTAAAAGTTATCAAATCGAAAGAACTGGTAATTCTTGGAACTAGACTGTTTTTTTCTTTGATCGGGAGCATTTCAATTACTACAAAAATATGCTCCTTTTTTGTAGACCAAAGAAAGGACTTTTAGCAACGTGTCAAGGCAGAAAAAAAAATATTTTTCCAGCAAGCCACGAAGAAAATGCGGGTATAAAAACATAATAATAATGTGGCCTCCTGGGACAAAAATTTCCCACCGCTGGGTCATGTCCATGTGGCAGTCAACGTGTTGTAACTAAAAATAAAATGCACGACTGGATCGCACGTACTTGCTCTTATGTTCAAGTTGTGTGGGGCTTAAGAACTTTAAAAAATATTCAAGTAATTATAGAAAAAGTATAAAAAGCATTTAAATCGTTCTTTTAATTGTATAAACAGCCTGATAAATAACTTAAGGCTCAAAAAAAAGTATGCCATTTGATTACTTGAAAAAATATGAATATATGCAAAAAAAAAATTTAAAATCGTTGGAGCCGTTTTCTTAAAAATTAATTTTTTATATATAAAATTTTTGTAACATTTTTCAAAAAAAAATTTGGTATGCCAATTTTGAGTATATATTAACATACATTTAAAACTGAAGTTTCAAAATAATTCATCAACCCGTTTTTGAAATATTGAATTTTCAAAAAAAAATTTTGAATCTTTTTTTAAAAATCCAAAATTTATTTTTTCTAAAATTTTGGTATGCAGTATTATTAACATTCCAACAAAGCTTTTGTGCAAAAAATTTCATTGAAATCGGATGAGCGGTTAATGAGAAAATCAAAAATCAAAAAAACCGTTATATGGCAGGTACCGTTAATAAATGTTTTTGGTGATTTTTTTTCTTACTAAAAGGTATATCATATCTACAATAATACACTGATTTTTTTTAATCAAAATCGTTGGAGCCGTTTTTGAGATAAATAAGCTTTTCCTTAACGGTTGTATGGCAAGTACCGTTATTTTTTGAGCTAAAAAAAAAATTTCAATTTCCCCTCTGGAGAGTTACAAAAAAACCTTAAGTTCAAAATTTGAAGAAAATCGCTTCAGTGGTTTAGGCTGTAGGTTGAGGTACGGACAGACAGACAGACAGACAGACAGACAGACAGACAGACAAGACAGACAGACAGACAGAATTGTGCCACCCACTTTTTTCGTGTTCTCTATCATCGTAATGTCATGTTTGATTGTTATCTCGAAATTTTTTTTTTGCACGAATCCAAAACTTGCCCTATAGTACCTACAGTGACTCCAAATCATAATCGGACAATAGTTGATCTGATAAAAAAAGCTTTAAACTTAAGAAAAAATATAGCAAATGTATAGTTTTTTAGGTTTTATTTATATTTTACATACTTAAATGTATCAAAATAATATAAAAATAACAACTTTTCAAATTATAACTTTAAATTTAACCAAAAAACAAAAAACAATTCAATCATTGCTGCTCATTGCATAATCGGACAAAGCAAAGAACCAATACTAAAAATCCAAAAATTCAACAATCAGTATTTAGTGGCATATCCTTTGTTGTTTAGAACGGCCTGTAAACGCTTATGAATAGATTTCACCAAGTTTTGGCATACTTCCGGTTTTATGGAGTTCCATGCTTCTAGCAGGGCTTCCTTCAGTTGAACGATCGTGTTAATTTTTTTTTTATACACCCTTCTAGCTAATTCCTCCCAAAGATGCTCAATGACATTGAGGTCTGGGCTCTGTGCAGGTGTGTCTATAAGTTTGGGACAGTTATGAGTCAACCAAAGCTTTGCCACGCCAGACGTGTGCTTGGGATCATTGTCTTGATAAAAAGCAAAGTTGTTTGCGATACCCAATTTCTCAGCACTTTGCTTTACATTCTGTCTCAAAATGTTGAGGTAGACAAATTTGTCCATTTTACCATCAATAAAATGCAAATTGCCTACTCCGGCACTGGACATGCAGCCCCAAACCATCACAGAGCCTCCCCCATGCTTGACAGTGGCTTTTGTATTTTGATGATTTAACTCGGTATTTGGTTTACGCCACACAAACTTCCTGCCATCTGATCCATGCAAATTAAGTTTGCTTTCATCAGTGAACATAACCTGAAAGAAATGAAAATATCATTATAAATGTATTTTAAGGTTATAAACAATTATATTACCTGATTCCAAAAATTTCTGTTTTCAGTAAATACTCCCTGGCATATTTTATTCGTTTCTTTTTGTTTTTAAGGCTTATGAAAGGTTTTTTTATCGGATTTCTTCCAAAAAGATCGTGTTTATGAAGTGTATTGCGAGCAGTATTGAGACAAAACATCTTTTCCAGTGCGATTTTGTAAGGATATTTAAAGTCTTTAGCAGTTTTAAAGGGATCTTGTTTAATTTTATTCAATATCGAACGCTCTCCTCGCTCATTTAAAAGCTTGCCTTGACCTTTTCTGCTTTTGTTGGCCAACCTTCCCTCATCACGGAACCTCTTGATAGCGTCGTGAACAGTAGATTTACTTTTTCCAATCAATTCGGCAACTTCTCTCACGGTTTTACCATTGTATATCCAATCTATAGTATTCTCATGAAACACGATTTTGTAGGTAGACATTTGGTCGATAGGTTCGCTGTGATCGCCTTACCGAGATCCCTTAACAAAAATTAGTATGAAATTTGGACGCATAGATGGCCACGAGCTTTTTTTCTCCATGAGAATACTATAGAATTTATATACAATGGTTTTACCTTCAGAATTCAATTTTATTATTAACTGTCTAACTTCGACAGTAAGTTGCTTTCCATTTGGCGCCATTTTAAATAAATTTTATTGAGTTACTACTGTCCGCTACTAAATACAAATAGCAACTGAATATAACAAAGAAAATGCAGCAAAAATGCGTATTTGCAAAATAACGGCATTTTTAGCATTGGTACTTTGCTCTGTCCGATTATGCTTTGAGCACTAATAATTGCATTATTTTTTGTGTTTTTGTTAAAATTTACAGTTTCCATTTGAATAGTTGTTGGTTTTCTATTATTTAGATATAAGAGTATGTAAAATATAAATACAACAAAAAAACTAAGTATATAGCACATATTTTCCTTAGTTTTGGGCTCTTATTATCAGACAAACACTCTTGTCCGATTTTGATTTGGAGCCACTGTATATCGCAAGTAAAAAATGCATTCAATACTTTGAAAAAAAAAAAATAGAGTATTACTCATACACACTCTGGCGTATGAGTTATATTTTTGATTATTCTATAATTCTATATGGTTCAAAAAATATAATTGCACATAAAAAAAAAGATATATTGTCAGAAGTGGGATTCGAACCCACGCCTACAGAAGTAGACTGCGACCTGAACGCAGCGCCTTAGACCACTCGGCCATCCTGACTGTGAAAACTTGTGATTCAAAATAGAAATATATTTACAAACTAAATTATAAACTTGGGCAAGAATTACACAGTACAGTACAGTTTGGCTTACTTCTTTAATTGTAGAAGTTTCTTATCGGTGAATATTTCACTGCCGATGAAGAATGACTTATCACAGTAAATTTTACTTGCCACTGACAACTTATCAATTTCATGCACCCAAACTTATGAACAAATTTTGTGGGATTTAGCTTTGTATATGAAAACCAAATTTTAGCATGCGGGAAAAGTGTAATAAAAATCGATAAAGTCGTTTTTGAGAAAAAAAAAATATTTTCCTTAACGGTTTTTTCACTTTTGTATAGAAGTTATACTGTTGTTTATTCATTAAAGTAAAATTTTTTCTTTAAATATTTTAGAGAGTACTAAAAATCTCTTAAGTATCGAGTTTCAAAAACATCGATCATGTCGTTTTGGAAATATGTAGTACCTATTTCATTTTCAAAAAAATCCAAGAAATATTCTTTTAAAAATCTTGGTTTACAATACTATTTATATTTTTTTCCGTGTACAACACAATTATAGAAATCAATCATACCGTTTTGAAGAAAATCGAAAATATAAATAATGGTTCTTTGGGAGGTACCATTAATAACCATTTCTAGAAAAATCCAAAAATCCAAAGGTAGCCTTTACTAAAAGTAATTTATATATAAGAAGGTTTTATAATACAAATTCTATATACTACTGAAATAAATCAGCCAAGTAGAAGACTTAGCATTAAGGATTGGACTTGTTGAATTATTGATTCAAAATAGCTTTTTATGGCCTTTAGTCCTACAAATTGGCGTTTCGTTCGGCTTACTCACTTGAACTCATCAGCTATTTTGAAAAAGTAATTTATTGAATTTTTTTAAGAACAGTTATGAAGTCGTTTTTGAAAAAAAAATATTCAATATTCAAGTGTAAAATTGCTAAAAAAAATTGTATAGCAAGTACCGTTATTTTTGGTTTTTGGGGTGGTGGCAATAACAAAAAAACGCTATGTACCAAGTTTGAAGTAAATCGATCCAGCTGTTCAAGCTGTAGCCCAACGGACAGACAGAATTTTTTCGTCTTCCCTATCATTTCAATGTCAAGTTTGATCAAAATCTCGAATTCAATTTTTTTTACGAATGCATAACTTGCCATATACATACATGTTATGTATACAGTGTCGGTCATTTGAATAGGTTCATTAATTTTGCCAAACTACTCTTCTTCTCCCCTAATATTTATTGGACATATCCCCAATAATTTACATAAATTGGAGCGCCAATTGTTAACGCCTAGTTTGAAATATATAACCAACTTAGTAAATGGGCAATTCCATGGTAACTCACGTTACATTTGGGAGAGTTTCACGTTCTCTTTCATTAAAATTTCCATACTTATATAAATATAAATAAAACAAAATATAAACTCTATACATGGTAATGATTTCGACTTCTAGGAAAAAATAAAATTTTTGGGAAAAATAAATTCTTTCTTAGTAAAAAATACTAAAACATGTTGGTAACTCACGTTACCATATTTGGACACGGGTTTTGAAGCAGTACTATGCATATTTTCTAAAAATTAAACAAACCAATAAAGGTTAACAGGTTTGTTGCATTAGATATAAGAATTTATCAGCCTGTTTTTATCTGTACACAAATTTTAAAAAATTATTGAAAATATTTTATACAAATTTAATAAAATACGTGGTAACTCACGTTACAAAAAGTCGGTAACTCACGTTATTTCACGATTTTAATTTAAAAATTTAGGGCTAAGCCTTTTATAATTTTATTTTATTTTTAGCCGTATGCTTATTACTTGTAGAATATTTTGTAATTCTAATTTTAAAACTAGCGAACAATAGACAGGGGGCGAGAAAAATTTTCCATTTTTCTATCTTCATGTCCACTTTTTCATGGAATTACCCAAATGCACTGTTATTTTGATATGCTACTTTGATCATATTGACTAAGAAAATTATCCGATTTTTTTGCGTCACCTAAATAGGTTCACTGCCAATGATATAAGTTCATTTTTATGTAGTACTAGCTGGCTCACCCTGGCTCCGCCCGGGGAGACAAAAATTTCTAGAACAAACGAAAAAAACAAAATTTTAATTATGTGTCCTCGATTAATCGAATTCCGGATAATCGAGACTCGACTGTATTTTTTTCTATTTTGTCAGAACCAAATTTCATGATTGATTGATTTCTTTTCAAACTCTATTGAGTTTTTTTTACATAAAACAGGTACCCAGAGTGTGCTTCTGTACCTTTTTGGCAAAACGCAAGACCGAATTAACCCAAACTTGACAAAAAACTCCCAATACCAAAGATTTCCTGAAAAGAATCATCCAAATAGGTCAAGCAATTCTTGAAAATACATTGTAGTGGTCAAAGAGCCGTGGCATCGATGCTTGTTGGTGCCATGTAGTTTGCACAGATCCAACCAGTACGTCGACAAAGTTTTGAGCAAAGCTTTCACCACCTGTAAGACTATATAATTATTGTTCTAATTTAATTTTCTGACACTTTTAAAATCGATTATTTCTACTTGTTTATAATCATTTCCTATAAATTAATTTTTTTATTCGAAACAATTTTCCCTTAATTTCATTGTTTTTCTAATATTTCAAAGAAACCGTTAACATTTTTGAAATTAAAAGTAGCCTAGATTACTCCCTGAGTTGTCCACTACATGTATTAAGGTGCCAGTTATAGCTATCATTGAAACTCATCATTGAAAATTTTAATTATTGATTTTGAGACGTTTAGGAAGTAAAATCATTTATTCTTTTGATGGAAAAATAAACCTAAAGACCTAATTAATATTTTTAGCCAAAAAAAATTTTCAAATACGCCCAAATTTCCACATAAAAAGACTTTTTTTATTTCAACGATTGAACTACCTTACCAATGATCATTGAAAAATTAAAAGTCAATTTTTGTGGAAAGTTGGGCCTATTTGAAATTTTTTTTTGACTAGAAATATTAATTAAGTCCTAAGCTTTGATCGTCCATCAAAATAATAAATGATTTTGCATCCTAAACGTCTCAAAATCAATCATTAAAATTTTCAATGATGAGTTTCAATGATAGCTATAACTGGCGCCTAAAAGTCCTGTCATAACCTGTTCTGCCGTTTTGATGGCTACCGCGGACAAACAGGCAGACAGACAAAAAATTTTTAAATGATGCAGTTATGTTTCTTAGCAATTAAACAACCACCTAAGCTCAAAAACTTGAAATTATTTCAATATTAACGACAGACACTCCAATTTTATTTATATGTATAGATGTATAGATATAGATGTAGTATCTACATACATAATTTATATATCGCAAGCAAAAAATTATCTAAATCCGTTTAGCCGATGACGAGAATTCAAAATAAAAAAGTTCTAGTTGTTAAGTGTTAATTTTTATAAAGTTTGGTAGTCTAATTAAGCATACAGAAAAAGTTATATAAAAATCGTAGAAGCCTTTATAAGAATTTTTTTTCTAAACGGTTATTTAACATATGGAAGGTACCGTTATTTTTTCATAAAAGTAAATTTTTTTCTTAAAATATTCTAGAGAGCGTCAAAAAAATTAAATGGCGGTTTCAAAAAATCGACCATAAGTTTTAAAAATTAATATTTGATTTTCAACAAAAATAAACTTGAACATTTTTTTAAAAACCCAAACAATATTTTTAATAAAAAAATAGTTCTGGAGGTACCATTTTTTTGAAAAATAGTTCCCTATCCAAAGTAAGCATGTACTATAAGAGATTTATTGATTTTTTTGAGAAAAATAAGATTTTTTAAAGTTGCTCAGAAAATTTATGACAGGTACCGTTAGTTTGAGGAGAATCACCAAAAACCAATTTTGGCTAAAGCCAAACAGACAGACAGATTTGTGAGACCCTTGATTTTTTTGATTCGGTTCAATAGGATGGTTATTAAGGATTAAGTAAAAAACTTTGAAATATTTAAATTTGTGACCACAGTACCCAATATTATGACCTAGGGAATTGATTTTCACTATTTTTCTAAATACATAGGTATTGCTTTTTATTACTAAACCAAGTGAGATAGATTTCGTTCTTATTTTTCCCAGTACATGTATAACCTACCCTGTCACCCGGTTCCCGCTTGATCTTGAGTTTCAGGACACCCTGTATATCGCAAGTAAAAAGGAAGCAGCTTTAAAATGAATCGGTAAATTCATCAAGCTTACATTACTCTACGAAAACTGGATCAAGGGATGAAGATTATCTTTAGAAGTAGTAAGACAAGAGCCAAAATTACATAAATGCAATGACCAACAAAAAGGTGTGGGGTCAATTCCCAGCCCAGCCGTGCCACCTAAAAAAAAAAAAAAAAAACAGAAATGTTTTATTCGAGGTACTGCCTCTTGCGAGGAACTGACAAATCCTCCAAGAGTATACTTGTCATGAAAAAGTGCTTCTCATTTAGCCGTTCGCACTCGGCAAAAAACTGTAGGTCCCCTCCATTCCTGCCAACAAACACGCACACAGGAATGGTTGTGAGTTGTAAGTCACTAGGCACTGGTTCTCCATGAGCTGTTGCGCCACCCAATTTATTTATTATTTTTAATGACCAACAAAAATCAATTTGTAATTGTATAAAATTTTCACCAACAGACATCAATTTTTAGATTGAAATCTAATTTGGGTATACATAATATAACTAATTCCAACGTATAAACTTGGTGATTTACTCAAAAAGAAAATATTAATTGAAACTTTAAAGTGTGGCAACCCTAAGTCCGGACAAAGTTCTCGAAAAAAAAACAAAGCGTTTATTCATAGTTTTGGGAAGTACGCGAATAAACATAATTTTTTTGATTAAAAAAAAAAAAACAGTTTGTCTGTTTTTATTTATTTTTAAATTCATCATTATTGTTAGATAGCCGAAGTGCCGAAGTCGATAGCATTCTCGAAATATTTGAGATTTATTTTACAATTTTTGTCTTAAACTGCTGTAATAAGAAAGAATTTTGTAAAATCTTTCTGCACTTATCTATAAAATAAAATGTGTCCGAAGTGAATATCTTTATTCGTTCTCCTGATATAGTGAACGCAAAATGATAAAGGCACGTACACACAGATATCTAACTAAAAATTATGGATTCGGATTCTGGGAGGCTCGAAACGAGGAGATTTATATACATATTACATACATTTATGTCCAAATTTTCGATTAAACGAATAGAGCATATGACGATGACTTCCTTCCTATGTGTGAAGTTAAAAATAAGTATTTGATGATTTAACATTAATAAAGAGATTCTAAATCTTTCTTTTAATGTAAAAAAGTTTTAACACCATTATTCATTCGAAAACAATTTTGGGTAAATTTCTAGTTTTTTGAACCTACAAAAAAACTTATATTTTGACCCCGACGTGATTTGAACACGCAACCTTCTGATCTGGAGTCAGACGCGCTACCGTTGCGCCACGGAGTCACTTATAAACTTGGGGTGAAATGTTTTAGTTGCAGGACGGAGCTCGAAAAAATGTTACTTGAACAAAGGATTCACAAATCAAAATTTTTATATAAAAAGACGCAACGAAAAAATAGAAATTATTTGTTGGCACACAAAAGTTTGCTTCATATGATTTGCTTGATTTTATAAATGTTTCTCTATCTTTAAAGTACCTACCTTATTGTAAGTTAAGTGGAAAATATAAATGCATTTCAAACAAGAGAGAAAGTTGACAAAAAATGTTTTAAAGGTGAAAACTATGTTGGTTGTCATGATAACTACTGCCAAAAAATAATGTGAATTTTATAAAATGCTTTGTCAGTCATCGTTTTTAAAAAAATGGGGCTAGCATATTACTCAAAAAAAACCTTTTCACATAAATATTTCACCTTGAAACAAAAAAATAGGTTGCATCGGCCGGGAATCGAACCCGGGCCGCCCGCGTGGCAGGCGAGCATTCTACCACTGAACCACCGATGCTTATAAAATCCCAGGAGCAAAATTCGTAATAGCAGCACAATTATTGCTTTGTGAACATCAGTATCACAAATCATATCAAATGAGGAATTGTGGCTTAGGACAAGTCAAGAGCGGCTGGACGTCGACATAAGAAAGCGTAAATGGCGTTGGATTGGTCACACACTGAGGAAACCAAACGATGAAATTGCAAAGCAGTCCTTTGAATGGAATCCTCAGGGTGCACGGCGGGTTGGAAGACCAAGAACAACATGGAAATCAACTGTCTTAGCGGAAGCAGAATCCCAGAGAAAGACGTGGCCACAGCTAAAGTACCTTGCAGCAGACCGTGAAGGATGGAGACGTTTTGTTGACGCCCTATGCCCCAGCCGGGGTTACAGGACACGATGATGATGATGAACATCAGTATACTGCTAAGAATTAACTTTCATCTTTGGGTGATAAAAGATATAATTATTTATAACGGTTGCCGATTTACTGAAATGGCAGTAAAATTGATGGGCTCTATAAGGGACAGTAGGTTATTGGTGTTCCAGTAAAACAAAAAAACCTTAAACAACTTTCTTGTTTCAATTTTGTTCCGCCAAAGCAATACATACGCATGTAACAATTGTGAACGAAGAAGCAACATGGCTAACCTCCTTCGAATTTTGGTATGAGTAATACACTTTTTAGGGGAATAACACTGTCATTTCAATAGGCTAAATTTGATTTTGCAAGGATAAGTGTGAAAGTATTGGCGGTTCGAGTTTTCGAAGGAGAGAAACTTTACCAGGAAAATTTAATTTAGCTCGCCATAATTACTTAGGTATGACGTTTTCCCCGTATCATTCAAACTCATGCTTTGGGTTCAAGCTCCATCTATTTTATTCCTTTTATTTACCTTCAATTTATTACTGTTTATTATTTACTTAATTAAAGTAGGGCCCTATCTAATTTTATGTCCAGAGTTGTGTGCTACGGTTTAGGAGGTGCATTTATTGGAACACATTCGAAATTTTTTTTTGGTTTTGTAATGCTTTTTGCAAATCCAATTCGTCGAGTATCATAACTTTAAGCTGTTTACTTTTTTGGGATACCTATAATATGAATTTGTTACCAACGGTTTTTAATAGTAAAATGTCTCTATGGGCTTAAAATTAGACAGGGCCTTACTTTAACTTCGTTTCATGTTCGAAAATCATAATTTTCATATTTAGTTACTTTATTTTCATTGGAAATTTATTATTACTTTCCAAATTTAATTCCATAGCTATCTTCGAAGAAAAGTTCGACCAAACGCTTGAATGTGTAAATTTGATAGAAAAAAATTGCAACATTTTTTTTTGACACAAATACATGTTAACAAATTGAATAAAACGTAAATATTTTACCTGTGTTATATAGATGAAATGGAAAACCAGTTGCTCCCTGAACTGTGAACAAACGTTTCGTCATCTTTGGACTTGTTATTGTGTTTAAAACTATTTTTTATTGCTTTCCTTAAGAATTACAATCATCCACTTATCTATTATACATTTTTAAAGTAAATTAAAATCCAAAGGATGAATTGAAACATTAAAAGAAACGCGATAGACACATATCTAAAGTTAGTAAACTCAACTTGAAAGTAAATTAAATGTTGTACGAGGTTTTTGTTTTAAGAATCGTCTGTTTACACTGATAAAATTAAAAATTGTTAAGACTATTTAAATTCAAGACGAGTTCAGCCCGTTGGTTCGTACGAGTGATCGTTCTGACTCGATCCAACTTGGTTTTGGTTGATGATGTATGCATTGCCTTGCGGCACTGCCAGCAACACTGTGGATGATGGCCCTGCAGATGCATTCATTGACTCGCTCTCTGTGATGGCACGTAGCTCCAATTCACACACCAACTGCGAAACTCGCATCTTCGCCTCGGCAATTAGCTTCGGCGTCAATGCTTTCACACTGGAGCTCACACTGTCGAAGAATAGATCCACATGGTTCCTTTCCTTCTTCTCGACAGACACGTTAGAGAAGAGTTCATTGAACGAAGACATCAGCTCGTTTTTGTCCTTTTGGATTTGCAGAAGTAGCTTTTTGCGGTCCTTTTTCCCACTGCCGCTATCATCGTTTCTCCGAGTCGAGTTAGGTTTCTCTTTATGGGCTGTTGAATGAACTACATTCGCATCATAAAGGTTGGGCATACTTTCGTCGGCGGGAGTTTGTTGAATCTCACCTTCGTTTTCAGTTTGAATAAATTGAAAATCGTGCAGTGTCTCTTGTGGAATCTTATCGTCTTCTTTTTCTCTCCTAGAATATTCACTGGTTAATGAGAATTTCGAAAAAGTTCTTTGCACAAATAAATAAAATACTTACTTCCCTGCCTCGAAGTCGATATCCATGAAGACACTCTCAAACTTTGAATCATCGTCGACCTCAGTTTGGGGGGATGCTTTGATGGCCTTCCGACGCTCCTTCTTTTGTCCCACGTTCTGTTTGAAAGAAATCATTCCATTTGCACTCATATACGCCTCCAAATTGGAATTGTGCTTGGTGGTCTTCTCGTGCCGCTGCAGATGACACTTATTGCAATTTAAGCGGCAGTTACAGGCTCTGCAGAAGGGTTTGTTAGGGTCGATACCGTCGCGCGCTAACCAGGGTTTGAATCGTTCCAACCAGCCTTCAACGAAACGCTGTTGGTAGTATTTCTTCTCACTTTTTAAAATTTGCTCGGTTTTTATTTTTGTAGCTTTCCTGGAATCCGACGAATTGTCGTTCGGAGGACTTGGTAATATGATTAAAATAAAACAAAATCAATAGGCTAAGTGTATTTACCATTCAGAATCAGAAGATTCACCAGAAAAGCTCATTTTTGTAATTGAAAGATGGAGTGTTTGTGAAATTTTGTTTATTTTTAAAGAAAACTAGAGAATTTTCACAAAATAGCACTAGCGTCTTTTTTGATTTGCCAAGGGATCTGTCAATCGTCAATAAAATGTTGACGTTATCAAAAATTTTCTTAATATTGAGCTCTCAGAGTTAATAAGGTTAAGGTATACAGTTTGCTCAATTTCTTGGGTGCTCGTTAGACTTCATCTATGTTCAAATAGGTCATAAATGCATACTAGCTGCGTTTTTTTGTATGTCCATATGGAGTTTGGCGAAAAAAACGACATCGGGACATTTCAACATTTGCCTTGGTCTGCCATTTTGTTTTGAACTATCTTACCAACAAACATTTGACATTTCTATACAAATTATCGATAACACAACGACAATGGTAGTCTGGCAATACCGTTTTATCGGGACAAAAGTTAACTCCAGTTAATTATCTGGACTTAGCTAACTCTATATGGACATAGTTGTTGTTGAATTTAACATGTAAATTGTTTTGCTTTGTTGTCGTTTTTTTCACACAATTTTATTTGGACATGCAAAAAAACCCAGCTACTATCCCCTATATTAATAAACATGCTAGCATTTTTACATTTTTGATAACTTGTAGTTCTTATTAACAAAATGTGTAATAGCCTATGACGTGTGCTAACGTATGGATAACTTTAACTCGGCAAATTCCTGCAAGAGTATGGCCGTTCGGACTTGGCAAAAAACTGTAGGTCCCCCTTATTCCTGCCAACAACACGCACACAGGAATGGTTGAGAGTTTTAAGTTACTAGGCCCTGGTCGAGCTGTTGCACCAGCCAATTTATTTTAAATTTATTTATTAAACGGACAAGTGGTGTGCTAGCTTACACGTATGTAATGCTATGTTCCCACCAAAATGAAATCCGAGATTTCGGTTGAAAACTTTTGATATTTCAAGTTGATGGAACAACCCAAGGGGCACAGATTTGATTTTGCAACAAGAAATTCAAATATTTGGTTTCACAAGGGTAGATTCGAAGTATGCTTAAAACATCTAAGTTTCTCTGAAGTTTTTGTTA
Organism: Dasysyrphus tricinctus; assembly: GCA_963921185.1. Classification (NCBI taxonomy): domain Eukaryota; kingdom Metazoa; phylum Arthropoda; class Insecta; order Diptera; family Syrphidae; genus Dasysyrphus; species Dasysyrphus tricinctus. The sequence continues at coordinate 61,940,423 of OY992530.1, forward strand.
AGTTATTGAATGCTCTCATTTTATTTTAAATTATTTAAGTTCCAACTCTGTTATGTTTAGGTCACTGTTTCTATTAAGTGAGACTAAAAATTTATATGCGTGGCTTGATAGTAACTGAGTAGTTATCTTTGCGTAACAATGTAACCATATTGCAAATAGCTGTTTTAAAAAAACAGAATTTCAACTGATTTGCGACCTTATACTTTTGCTACTTCAAAGTAACTGAAGAGTATCTTGTATTGATTATGATTCAGAAAACTACTATGTAACACTTTTGTAACAAAGTAAAAATCCCTTCAATTAAAATTTAGTGATTTAAAAGTGACAGAAATATAAAAAAAAACTTGCATGTAGCTACATTGCAACTTAACTTTGTTCTTCTGTCAGATGCTTTAATATTAATTTATATTGGGGTGACTATTTCCCAAAATAATTTTTAATAACAGATAGCCTTTAAATCAAAAGCTTATAACCTTAAAACAGCATCTGAACAAAAAAACATATCCGTGGTCACTAACCCGTGTCTCTAATAATTTCTAGTCTATTTATTTTAGCTGATTTCTTTTAGATGATTATAAAACAAAAATCAGCAACAAGAACTAGAATCGCTGCAGTAGTTTAAAAAAAAAATGAAAAAAATAGGCCACCCTAATGCACAAGCACATGTAAATACGATTTTTTTTATTCATTCAATTTTCAATATATTTCAATTTAGGAATTTTTAAATATTTTACATAAGAACAATTAATTATCTTAAACACAATTTAGCCAAATGAAAGCCTACACGTTAAAAGCACGCAAAAACTGAAACAAATATGTAATTGAAAAAAGTTTTCACAAGTACCTAATTGTAAAATTGTTTTTATTTCTGAAGTTATTGAAGGGCTTAGATGCAACTTTATAATAACAACTGCTTCCGTCATGATTGTAGTTACTGAACAGTCACTAAGAGGAAGTATGTATCTATAAAAGAAAGTGCGTTCTTTTTCTCCTTTAAAGGCAATTTTTGTTAACTTTCAGCGTTCATTAGTTTCGAAATCTTATTTTTTGATTTGGAATTATTTTCGTTTGTGTAATTATTTTCAATTTAATCCTTTCTGTTGTCGATTTTGATTTTTGAAATTGATTTATGATATGTTTTGGTTATAATTCTTGTTCTGCGATTCATTTATTTTTCTGGGTGAAATTTTTTTAAGGTAATTTATATATTGAATGAAAAAGAGGGATTTATTTTGTTTGATAACTCGATTTTGTGCATACAAAAACTTGCCTCAATTATATATTTTTAGGTCCATTCAAATTCTTCCTATAAATTTCGAAATCAACAATATTAATAGTTGATTATTCTTAAAAGGAAAGTTCTTTGTTTGACAAATTAGAAATGGTTAGGATTTGTAAAGAAAAAGAACGCTTTCGATTTAAAGAGTTATTGAAGGGTTTGGATGCAACTCTAGTATGACAACTGTTTCTGTCACTACTGTAGTGACTGAACAGTCACTGAGAGGAAGCATAAATGTACTAAAGGAAGTGCGTTCCTTTTCTTCAATAAAGCTTACTTTTGTTAACTTTCCGCGTTCATTTATTTCAAAATCTTATATTTAAGATTTGGAATTATATGTATGTACATATTTCTAAAATTATTTTCTGTTTAATATTTTCTGTTGATTTTTAATTTTGAAATTGATTTCTGATATTCTGTATTATAACTTAAGGTTTGCGTTGCATAAATAGCTCAACTTGGTCAAATATTTATAATGAAATTTTGTGCCCATCATGAATGAAAAAGAGAATTTTATTTCTCTTAATAGCTGCGTTTTTTTGTATGTCCATATGGAGTTTGGCGAAAAAAACGACATCGGGACATTTCAACATTTGCCTTGGTCTGCCATTTTGTTCTGAACTATCTTACCAACAAACATTTGACATTTCTATACAAATTATCGATAACACAGCGACAATGGTAGTCTGGCAATACCGTTTTATCGGGACAAAAGTTAACTCCAGTTAATTATCTGGACTTAGCTAACTCTATATGGACATAGTTGTTGTTGTATTTAACATGTAATTTGTTTTGCTTTGTTGTCGTTTTTTTCACACAATTTTATTTGGATATGCAAAAAAACACAGCTATAGTTGTTGTTGTATTTAACATGTAAATTGTTTTGCTTTGTTGTCGTTTTTTTCACACAATTTTATGTGGACATGCAAAAAAACACAGCTAATGATTTGATTTTCTATAAATTTGTAGATTTTATTTCGAATTCTATGAATTTTAAGGTGCTTAACTGATAACAATTGTCATTTCCTATGAATTACTACGCAGAAATAAACTTTTCTTGATTAATTCTAAGAAAATTTCGAATGCCAGATAAACAATATTGAATATTGATTGTTTCTAAAAGGAAATAAATACAACAAACTTTTTAAACAATAATATTCCAAGTTTTTCGCTTGACATACTAGAGATAGCCTACATTTGTAAAGAAAAAGAACGCTCTATTTATGCGTTGCTATAGGCATTGACATACTATATATGGACTGCTAGTCGAGTCTCATTTCCATACAAAAGCCCTTTGAAAATGAGTTGAAATCTACTTAGCGACGTAACTGCTTCTTGGAGCAAAGTGGCAAAAACTAGTAACTATTACCAATGCCATCTCTTGCCACTTGATCTGTGTTATAAAATATTATTTATTAAATTACTATGGCGGTGGATTCAGACGTAAGTAAACAGATCTTTATATTTGAATGCATTCATTCTGAATGCGCCAACATCATTCTGTCTGGATGCAATCATCATCCATTTTATTTTAACTCGTCGAAATATTCGTTTGCCGAACTCAAAAACACAAACGCCAGCAAACAAGAAGGTTCGATCCGCCGCCATATAAATCGACTAAAATTGTAAGTTATTTCTTATATTTTTCTTATGTTAACTAAAGCAATATTAACTTGTGAATTTATTAGGAAATAAACCGATAAAGACAAAGTCGCTGTTTTATTCAAAAGATTTATTTGAACCTTCAACTTGCCACGCCATTAACATTTTTATTTCAATTTTACGAGGGATTGTAAAAATTGAACGCTCCTACTCTGATGACCAGAAGGAGCAAGAGATTAAATCCTGAGGAATCTCCTAAAGATTCTATGCGTTCGGATTCAGAAAGTGACTCTGAATCTGAGTTAAATAAAACAATTACGACGATGTCCGAAGAAAACGAGAAAAGAGACATGGAGAAACTGAAAGAGGAGATGCAGGAGCTGCGTTCACAATTAGTAGCCGCCGTGGCAAATGCCACATCTGAAAAAGAAGAACGTATGCGCCTGCAGGAACAGCTCATCCACCAACAAATATCTCCCATCAAAGCGCAGCCAGTTTCCATAGTCTCCTCAAGCTCAATTGCCACTAAGCCACTAGAGACACAGCCAGTGTCATTCGCATCGTCAATTATAGCCGCCAATCCACTCGAGACAGAGACACAGCCAGTGTTCACCCTCTCGTCGACTATTTCCAATATATTTGGAGCAGCCACAGTAACTGCCTCTTACACCACTGCTGGTGCGAAAGAATACGCTGTGTGTTCCTCCACGTCAACGAATACTCAGCCGCCTGTTTTAACACAGACTTCATTAAATGGTATGCAACAATATTGCCCAACTACTGCTACATTTACTCCCAGGGTAGCATCTTACCTCACACCCTTAAATGCACTTCAGCCGTTTGCACAACATTCCACCCAGCCAATGCATTTGTCACCACCAGCATTTTCACTGCCACCACCTTCAGCGCAAAGTCATTTTGCCCAACAACAAGTAAGTAACTACGGAGGTGTCAGGAAATTGCAACATTTGCCCGACTTCAATGGCCGGCCCGAGGAATGGCCGATGTTTTGTACTGCCTACCATGAGTCCACGGTGATGTTCAACTATACCAAAGTGGAAAATAATTTTCGTTTGCAGAAGTGCATCAAAGGTGATGCCAAAGAAGCCGTCGAGTCATTGTTGATTCACCCCGACAACGTAGATCGTGTTATGGCTGCTTTAGAGTTCCTTTATGGTCGCCCAGAGATTTTGTTGCGAAGCCAATTGATGAAGGTAAGAGAGATTGTACCAATTCCAGAAGGAAAACTGGAACTACTAATTCCATTTGCTACGAAGGTGCAGAATCTTTCAACATTTCTGCAAGCAAGCGGATTGCATCAACACATGGCAAATCCAACTCTTATCGAGGAACTTACCAATAAACTTCCAATGAGTAAGCGAATGGAATGGGCCCAGCATAGTATTTATGTACAGCCATATGCTACGGTCAAACATTTTGATGAATGGCTGACTTCAGTTGCCAGAGTAGTGTGCCTGGTTCTTCCAAGTTATTTGCCGCCAGTTGAGTCGAGGACAAGACCCAGGAACATGCTTCATGTCGCAGAAGATTCGTCGCCTGCTGTCATCAACGAAAAATGCCATTATTGTAAAGGACAGAGGCATCCAGTGTCCGAGTGCAGCACATACGATAATCTGAGCACGAAAGGCAAATGGGAATTTGTAAAGAAAAACCATTTATGCTTCAGCTGCCTACGGTTTGGCCACAGCGTACGTACATGCAAATTTCGAAAGACATGTGGTATCGACAGCTGTTCCAAGGTCCATCATTCATCGCTCCACGAAACTCAGCAACAGATGTCGTCTTTAGTTGCGAATGTGAGACCAGAGCGAATCATCACAAATTCTTTGCTCAACTGTGAAACAGATATGAATTCGAAAATCCTTTTTCGAATACTGCCAGTCAGGTTGTATGGTGCTGGCGGCATCGTAGTAAGGACCAATGCTCTACTCGATGAAGGGTCGTCGGTTACAATCTTGAGTTCCGAGTTGGCCAAAAAACTGCACTTGAGTGGTCGTTCAATGAATCTCAAATTGAAATGGTTCGGTAAAGAGACGCTCACCGAGGATTCTTACGTAGTGAGCCTCAGAATAAGTGCCGACAAGGAAGAAGCCGAGCAATATTCGATAGAGGGTGTGCAGACAGTCACTGATTTGAGTTTGCCAACTCAGTCAATATCTGTAAAAGATTTGCAGCCAATATATAAACGTCTAGGTGACGTTACCTTGCCTTTGTATGAGAATGTCAATCCGCAGATCCTTATTGGGCTTGACAACTGTCACCTTGGAACTCCGATGAGAATTATAGAAGCCGACGACTTTGGACCTATTGCTGCCGAGACCAGACTCGGCTGGACAGTATACGGAAGAACACCAGGAGAGAATCATAGTCAGGCTGGTGCAGTTGTTCTTCTCAATTACCAGCAAGAAGAAGAAGATGCTAACTTGAATCAACTCTTAGACGATTTCTTCAGCATGGATGCATTTGGAGTGAATAAACCAACGCAGCCATTGGTTTCTCCGGCCGAGGAAAGGGCGCTGACAATTTTGGCAAGTACTACGTTGAAAGTCAACAATCGTTATCAGACAGGGTTGCTGTGGAAAGATGATGCCTTTGAGATGCCACCGAGTTTTGAAATGGCAAAGCGAAGACTCTGGAGTTTGGAAAACAAACTTCAGAAGGAGCCAGAGTTTGCAGTTGCCTACAAAGCTATAATCGCCAGCTATTTAGAAAAGGGTTACGCTAGGAAGTTGACAGATGCCGAAGCCAGTATAACAACGCCAAGGACTTGGTATCTCCCTCACTTTGCTGTGAAAAACCCAAATAAGCCAGAGAAGATCCGTTTGGTATTTGACGCTGCGGCAAAGGTAAGAGATACTTCTTTAAATTCATTTTTGATAAAAGGACCAGATGACCTTAAGCCACTGATGGCTATTTTATACAATTTTCGTTTACGTGCCGTCGCAATCACTGGTGACGTAAAAGAAATGTTTCACCAAGTGGTAATCCGTTCTGAGGACCAGAACTCACAGCGTTTTCTCTGGAGAGAGGACGAGGACAAATCCGATCCTGTCGACGTTTACGTAATGCAGTCAATGATTTTTGGTGCAAGTTGTTCACCATGTTCGGCGAACTATGTGAAAAATACAAATGCATTAAGATTCATCAAGGATCGTCCACGTGCTGTGAAGTCCATAATCGACCATCATTATGTGGATGACTACGTCGACAGTTTCGACACTCCGGCCGAAGCAGTTGAGGTAACGAGAGCAGTTATTTCAATCCAAAAGAGTGCTGGATTTGAATTGCGGAATTTTGCGTCGAATTCCAGAACAGTGCTGCAAGATATTTATGACACCAGAGAACTGAATGAGTTAAACCATTTGGTAAATATGAATGTTGAGGCAGGAACGGAAAAGGTGCTTGGGATGTGCTGGGACCCAGTGGATGATGTCTTCATTTTCAAACTTAAGTTTCCTCGGGTTAGCCAAGATGTTATCGTTGCTAACAGATGTCCAACAAAAAGAGAGTTTTTGAGCGTGGCCATGTCAATATTCGACCCGTTTGGTATGATTGCAAACTTCGTCATTTATGTCAAATTGTTATTGCAATCTATTTGGAGGTATGGAGTAAAATGGGACGAGCCGATCCCGGACGAGATCTTTAAGATGTGGCAGCTATGGAAAAATGAGCTTCCCAAGTTAAATCAGTGTCGTGTGCCAAGATGTCATAACATTTACCTGTATTCAACCGACAAAATAATTCTTCACACTTTCGTCGATGCCAGTGAAGAGGCGTTCAGTGCTGTTACATATCTTCGAATTGAGGTAGGAGGGCAGGTTTCTGTTTCCTTTATTTGTGGCAAGACGAAGTGCGCTCCTAAAAAACTTATTTCTATTCCGAGACTCGAGCTGTCAGCCGCTGTTTTGGGTATCAGACTTTGCAATTCGGTTGTTGAACATCATGATTTGCAGATTAGTGACAGGGTGTTCTGGAGTGATTCCAAGACTCTTCTTAACTGGCTAACATCAGAGCCTCGCCACCAAAAGCAGTTTGTAGCTTTTCGGATCACTGAGATTCTCGAAAGCAGTCAAGTGAGTCAGTGGCGCTGGATACCGTCAAAACTTAATCTAGCGGACGAAGCTACGCGAGCCAGATACCCACCGAACTACAACTTTGAAAACAAATGGTTGCATGGTCCATCGTTTCTCGCAGTACCTGAGAACAACTGGCCCTCACGTCCCGATGACATTGAAAGTTTCGTTTGTCAAGAAGAAATGAGGCCAAATTTTATTCTTCTCGCCAGAACTGTAAGTACACAACTTTTTAATCTATCCAGGTTTTCGAAATACTCGAAGTTGCTCAGAGCATCAGCATGGGTTATCCGATTCACTAAAAAGTGCCAAGGGAAGTCAGAGGAGAAAGGAGAGCTCTCAGCTTCGGAGATAGAAAACGCAGAACGATTCTTGTTTTCTGCGGCACAGTATGACGCATTTGCAGATGATATTTTGGAACTCAGTCGCCGGCAGCATGTTACTAAAACAAGTAGCCTTTACAAATTAACGCCATACATAGATGACGATGGTCTCGTGCGTGTTTATGGACGCATTGATGCTGCCTCTACAGTACCTTATGCCACCAGACGCCCAATCATTTTACCGAAGCATCACCAACTCACTGAATTATTGGTTGCCCATTATCACAATCGCCTCCGCCATCAAAACGATGACACCATTGTAAACGAAATTCGACAGAAGTTTTGGGTACCCAGTCTACGGGCTGCAGTGCAAAAGGCTAAATCTAAGTGTTTGGTATGTAAATTTACAGCAATTTTACCATCGCCACCATTGATGGGCCAGCTGCCTGAGGACCGTCTCATTCCGTTTGTAAGACCATTCACCTATACGGGCCTGGACTATTTTGGTCCGGTCTATGTTACAATTGGGCGACGACAGGAGAAAAGGTGGATAGCTCTATTCACGTGTATGACTGTTCGGGCGGTTCACTTGGAAATTGCTGCTGATCTCTCAACCGATGCATGTATTTTATGCATCCGAAATTTCGTAAATCGACGTGGGGTTCCAAAGCGGATGAGAAGTGATAATGGCACAAATTTCCTTGGTGCTAAGAACGAGTTGCTAAATGCGCAAATCTTCGACAGTGAAGCCATCAAATCTGAGCTTTCTTCAAGAAATATAGAATGGTTATTTAACTGCCCGTCAAACCCACATGCTGGAGGATGTTGGGAAAGACTCGTGCGCTCAGTAAAACGCGTTTTGTCATACTCACTTAAAGAGTTAGCTCCTCGACCGGAAACACTTTGCAGCGCGTTAATTGAAGCGGAAAATATAATTAACAGCCGCCCACTCACACATCTTCCTGTGACTACTGATGATGAGGAGCCTCTTACGCCAAATCACCTTTTAATTGGTTGTCCCAACTCCACACAAACACCTGGACCATTGGACCCAAAAGCTATCTGCCTTCGAAAGCAATGGCGAGTAAGTCAGCAGATAAAAGATAGATTCTGGAGGAGATGGATACGAGAGTATTTGCCGATGCTCACAAGAAGATGCAAATGGTTTCAACGAGTTTCACCTCTTGAGGTTAACGATTTAGTCCTCATATGCGATGTCGACGTTCCGAGATCCGAGTGGAAGAGAGGAAGAGTAGCTAAGGTGTTCCTTGGCCAAGATGGACAAGTTCGAACTGCTGAAGTGAAGACGGCTGCAGGATTGTTTCGAAGACCAGCCGTTAAGTTGGCTAAATTAGACGTTGCTGTTAGTGAGGCTTCTGACAATTAGTGGGCGCCTCACGGGGGGTGGGGTGTTATAAAATATTATTTATTAAATTACTATGGCGGTGGATTCAGACGTAAGTAAACAGATCTTTATATTTGAATGCATTCATTCTGAATGCGCCAACATCATTCTGTCTGGATGCAATCATCATCCATTTTATTTTAACTCGTCGAAATATTCGTTTGCCGAACTCAAAAACACAAACGCCAGCAAACAAGAAGGTTCGATCCGCCGCCATATAAATCGACTAAAATTGTAAGTTATTTCTTATATTTTTCTTATGTTAACTAAAGCAATATTAACTTGTGAATTTATTAGGAAATAAACCGATAAAGACAAAGTCGCTGTTTTATTCAAAAGATTTATTTGAACCTTCAACTTGCCACGCCATTAACAATCTGAGAGAGCTTTTTTTGCCATAGAAGCTAAGGCCATCTACTAGTTTATTTATAAAAAACCGAGTCTTCTGTTTTAATTTAAATCTACATTTTGACGTTTTCTGGCGTTTGTAAGTTATTTTCTATTAAAATTACAAATTAAATATTTTTATTTGCATTTTGTACCTATGTATTTCATCTGATCATTTTCATTTTAAGATGCAAATTGCAAATGCTAGTCGTTGGCGCTGGAAGTAGAGGGTGTGCTATGGCCGCAAAGCTTTCTTCAAGTCAAAAAAACGAGGTGTGCAAGATGGATATTGAGAAGATGGAGTTCTTAAAAGGCTATCAAAATTGAAGGACATACTGAACAATTAACTGATGCCGGTTGCTAGCACCCCATTTACTGCATGAACAGAATGGGAGACGCGGAGCTATAATGGAGTCAAAAACGCTGAAGTTTAAGTATAAATTTGTTCAACTCTTGCAGCTCCAGCTGCAGCATTTTTGATATTTTTATTTTGTCTCCCATTCTGTTCAGGCAGTTACGTGAAGAGTTCATCACAAGTTCCATGGATGCCACCATATTTGGAACAACTACCAATACAAGCAATACAAAATCTTCATCATTACTCGAGCTCAAGGTATGCTCAAAACCATTTCATCTTCATAGACATACAATCAAGTTGAACACCGATTGTCTCTGGCTGTGTTGATGGATCCACCCAAACTTAGGACAAACGGAAGATGTTTGTCAATACCATACACTGCGCAACAAATACCCACCAGAGAGAAAGCAAGATCTCTTCGATTGTGTTCTCAGATATCGGCCATCAGCTATCTACTCGATCCTGTCCGCGAAACATATGAAGTTATGGGATCTGCGTTTGCTCAAGACATGCTTTCATTCCTGGGAGGGATTGTTCTACCACTATGGAACCACTGACTGCTGCCCAGACGACCGCATGCTCTTCACAGGCGAATCACTGACAAAAAGAGAATTATTATTTTTGTTTTTGTTTTTCTTCTTCTTCTTTATACACTATCCAGACCACGGGCTCTATACTTTTCTAGGTGCATGAATTTAACCAAATTCCCCTAGAATAATATAATTTGCAGTATTTTGGTGCTGCAAATATAATTAGTGTCGATAATCATCGACCAAAATATTGCGTCTTAGAAGGGTAACGACAGCATCTAACTGATGAGCCCAACTGTCGTGCCTGGGCGAAACGCAATTGGACTAAAGGTCATAGAAATTAATTATAGGCAAAAAGTATTTGAATTTCCAAAGCATACCTCCAATTTTGTTTTGGATTAAAAGTTCCATATGTTCCATTGACTGCTTTAATAATGGAAGGGGGGTTATGCTAGGAATCGGAGTGGCTCTTGCAACGACATCACTTTCAATTCACCAGATGCATTCTTATCGACCTTTTCTGGACGTTTTTTCTTTGAAGATATCTTCCATGTTCATTGTGAACTAGATGTGGCTGTGTGATAAACCATTTTGGGTCCTGTTACCCCACAGGTTAGGACAGCGTCGCGCTTAGATCCATTATTTAAGTTCTTTCCAACGTCGTTTAGATCCCTTGTTTCTTTTTTTGTTTATGGAATCTTATATGCAATCTTTTTTATGCAATTTTAGCGAGCACTAATAATACGCGGAACAAAAGTATTGAAGAAAGGAAAAAGTAAATAAAAATGAAAATTTAAAACGCTCACAAATAAAACTGATTGATTTGAAAAGGAAAAGATATGGGTTTTTAAAATTAGTTTTTTGTATTTTCTAAAAAAATAAATAAAAAAATAGATAAATACAACCGTCAAACGAAACTGTCAAAAGTTACACCATTTTTCTGTTTTGCTCCAACAAGCGCTGGTGGCGCATAGTTGCTGAACATGAACCGTTGTGAAGTTGGCTCCTGGCAGTCCATATATAATAGGTCTGTGGGATCTTTATTTCCACAATCAAAAATACAATTTGTTTTGGATCGCAATAAAAAGCGTCTGCTCTATTTTATTCTCTTTAAACAACTAACTTAAAACTACTACAAAATTTGGAAAGTTCTAGAACTCAGGGTTCTCAACATGACAAATACAAAAGATTATTTGAATTAAGATTCATTGCGTGGTTGATAAATAGATAGCGTTCGTAAGCTAACGTCATGGTTGGTAGATGTCGTTCTTGATATCACCACAGTACTCCCCTGCCAGACTTTAAGTTGCAAAACGTAAAGGAAGTCGAATGGTGCGGCCTTTGCGATTAGTCCTTTGTGTGACTGGAGGTGCTAACTCTTCGCTTGATGTAGTTTGCTGGGAGATCCTATTCGTTATTGCTTCCTCGGGTTTATAGATGAAGTCATAATTCATGATATGGGCTGGTTTAATGCGATCGACGGATACGTTGACAACTTTGTCGTTTTTCAAAACTTTAAAAGTTTTTGCTGTTTTGTGTTCAACTTTGTAAGGTCCATCGTATGGTGATGTTAGAGAAGGTCTGACGGTGTCATTGCGAATAAAAACGTGAGTTGCTTTTTCGAGATTTGGAAAAATGAAAGTTTTGTTCTTGCTGTGATGAGCTGTATCTATTGGTTGGAGGCTATGCATGGTGTTAACTAACTCTCTTACAAATTCTGTTTGGGTTGACTTCTTCGATGGAGTGAACATGTCGCCTGGTAGCTTAAGTGTAGTGCCATACACGAGCTGTGCCGGTGTTGCATTTATATCCGGTTTAAATGTAGAACGAAGTCCAAGGAGGATAATTGGTAACTGTCGAGACCAATTAGCCGAATTAATGCACATTATGGAAGTCTTCAGTGTGCGATGAAATCTTTCGATGATGCCATTTGCCTGTGGATGGTAGGCGGTGGTACGAAGGTGTGTTATGCCCAGTGCACTAGACAGCTCATTGAATAGTTGGGATTCGAACTGTCTACCCTGGTCAGTAGTGATGCGTATTGGAATGCCAAAATGTTTTATCCATCCATTTATTAAGGCAAATGCTACTGTATCTGCATTCATATCGCTGATGGGGATCGCTTCAGGCCATCTGGTAAAACGATCTATGATGGTTAGGCAATACTTGAAGTCGTTCGATGGTGGTAGTGGGCCGATCAGGTCGATATTGATATGCTCAAATCTCTGGGATGGTAAAGAATATCTAATTAGTGGTGAGGACATGTGTCTACTCACCTTGTTGCGCTGACATGACAAGCAATGTTCAACAAATTTTTTTATGTCACGGTCCATATTGCTCCAGACAAAACGTTGTTTGATTATGTGTGATGAAGCTTTTTTTCCAGGATGTGCAACATTATGAAACTTAGCGATGACTTGAAGGCGGCAAGCTTGTGGCACGAATGGGCGTGCTGCTGAGCCGGAGACATCGCAGATGATTGTTGAGTTGCTTTCAGGAAGTTGAATAGATTTGAGTTGAAGTGATGTTGAGCTTGATCTGAGCAATGATTGTAACTCATCACAAGACTTTTGTTGATTAGCGATTTCTTCATAGTCGATAGGTGCGTCCGAGTTTATATGCAGAGCATTGATTCGTGAAAGCGTATCTGCTGTAATATTTTCAGTACCAGCCAAGTGAACGATTTTTGTTGAAAATTGAGATATGAAGTCAAGATGGCGGATCTGTCTGGGTGATGCATTGTTGTTTTTGCTAGTAAATGCGAAGGTGAGTGGCTTGTGGTCCGTTGCGATGGTGAAGTCACGTCCTTCGAGCAAATATCTAAAGTGTTTTATTGCTGAGTATATTGCAAGCAGCTCACGATCGTATGTGCTGTACTTGGTTTGGGCCTTGCTGAACTTTTTTGAAAAAAATGCTAGTGGTTGGTGTGAGTTTTTGACAATTTGATGTATCACGGCTCCCATTGCAGTATCACTTGCATCTGTACACAGAATTATATTTGCATCAGGCATAGGATGTGCGAGTGCCGTAGCGTTAATGAGGTCGTCTTTGCATCTCTTGAAAAAAACGGTTGTGTTTTCATTCCAGGTAATGGGTGTTCGATCATTTTTTTTGTTTCCATTTATAAGCGCAATGAGTGGTTGTTGATGTTCAATTGCGTGCGGTATGAATCGCCGGTAAAAATTGAGCATGGCTAGAAAGCGTTTGAGTTCGCATGCTAGCATCGGGAGAGGAAACGATTTAATGGCCTCGATTTTGTCCGGCCTTGGCTTTAGACCATCTGGGGTGATGAGATGTCCCAAAAACTCAATCTCTGAGTGTCCGAAAAGGCATTTTGATGGATTAATTGTAAGCTGATATTGTCGGAGCCTATCGAATACCAAGCGAATGTGCTCTTCGTGTTCTTGTTGTGTCTTCGAGGCGATGCAAATGTCATCGATGTAACAAAAGACAAAATCAAGGCCTCGGAGAACCTGGTCCATGTAACGTTGAAATGTTTGGGCTGCATTTCGGAGCCCGAATGGCATTCGCAGAAACTCGAAGAGGCCAAACGGTGTCGTAATAGCAGTCTTTGGTATATCCTTTTCTTCCATTGGAATCTGATGGTAACCACGAGCTAGGTCTATTTTAGAAAAAAAATGCTTACCATGCAATCCGTTGGATAGATCTTGTAGATGTGGCAAAGGGTATCTGTCCGGTATCGTTTGGGCGTTAAGTGCGCGGTAGTCACCGCAGGGTCTCCAAGTGTTGTTCGCTTTGGGAACGACATGGAGTGGTGATGCATATGGGCTTTTGGAAGGGCGACAAACACCTATTTTCATCAAATACTCGAATTCGTCCTTTGCTGCACGAAATTTCTCCGGTGTTAGTCGACGAGATTTAGCAAAAGTTGGTTGACCTTGTGTTTCAATGCAGTGAGTCACACTATTTGTTGTTGATAATATGGAGTTCGTTGGATTTACTAAAGTGATGTCCTTAAATTCGTTTAGTATTTGAGAAAACTTGTCACTAACCATGTACATTTTAGGGGATAACAGTGGTTCAGCAATGGCGCTTATAGCGTGGCTCTTCAGTTTGGTGTTTGTGTCGATGATTACGGAATTTTTCATATCTACCAGAAGATTGAAATGGTGGAGGAAATCTGCGCCAATAATGTTATGAGCAGTATCTGCAGCAATGAAAATCCAATCGAAAGGCCGTCGAAGGCCGAAATCTAGAGTCAATCTGACGTGGCCAAAAGTATCGATGGTTGAATTATTTGCTGCGAATAGTTTTGTTGCTGAGCTGCGACGTTGCAGATGTTGGTTTCCCTTAACACTAATGATAGATATGTCTGCGCCAGTATCGATCAAAAATTGACGTTTCGAACGACGATCTTGGATGAAAAGACGGCTGCTCAATCTCGACTTGTTGGATGTATCATCTAGTTGTTTTGAAGCTGATGTTATTGCTGTTGTTGGTGTGGTTAGAACTGTTGATGGAAGTGTTGCTAGGTCGACAGCATTTTGTTTCGTTGCTGTCGACAAAATTAGTTTTTTGGGTGGATCTCGTTGAAACTGCATGGAATGTCACATTTCCTAGCCTGTGAACCGTATCGTCTATGAAACCAACATATGTTTTTGTCATGAGTTTGGCGTGGCTGTGACGTTGTTGATTGGCTCCTTTGGATGTTTGTTCGGGAGTGGGATTGGGAACGATCGTCGACAATTTGCTCAACTTTGGCTTCGATGCGGAATAGTGTTTTTTCTAGTTGTTTGACACGATCCTGTAATGAGTTGCTGTTGGAGGAATTCACTGCATCAACTTGGTTGGTGAGACTTGCTGATAGGGTGGAGGAATTTGTTTGTACGGCATCAACTGAGCTTATGCGAACAGCGTCTATAATTTCATCGGCAATGGAAGCGAGTTGTTCTAATGAAGTTTCAGGGTTACTTTTAGAAACGCCCGCAATCACAGCTCTTGCCGAAACTGGAAGGCGTTGCATCCAGAAATCCTTGATGAGGTTTTGGTCACTTGTGACGTCAGTTCGCTGTAGTTGTGAGAGCATATGGCTCGGTTTGCTGTCGCCCAACTGGATTCCAGATGTTAGTTGTTCAAGTCTGACCATTGGGGATGCCGAAAATTTGTTGATTATGGTACGTCGTAGTGCTTCATATTTTTCTTCTTTTGGAGGATTTTTCACTACTTCGTAAACCTGTTCGTGGAGGCGTTCGTCCATATACATCACGGCGATATTGAATTTCACCTGGTCGCGTTGTTCTTGGTTCATTTTCCCGAATCCATGAATTCTGAAAAATGCTTCCAGTCGTGTAAACCATGACTCAATGTTGTGTATTGAGTATCCTTGTAGCTGAGGCACTTGAACGCGTGCCGCAAAATTACTGATGCCAGCTGCAGATGTATTTGGAAATGATGGCTGGTCTTGATGGTCCACGTTGTTCTGTCTATTGTCTTCGTTTTCTTGGTCACTGTTCGACATCTTGTTTTAGTGCAGCGCTGTAAGGATACAAATATTTCCAATTGGCAAAAGAAATAATTAGAAAAGTGTGTTTGATGTTTGCGTGTTTAATTAGATTTTAGGGGTCACCAATTGTGGGATCTTTATTTCCACAATCAAAAATACAATTTGTTTTGGATCGCAATAAAAAGCGTCTGCTCTATTTTATTCTCTTTAAACAACTAACTTAAAACTACTACAAAATTTGGAAAGTTCTAGAACTCAGGGTTCTCAACATGACAAATACAAAAGATTATTTGAATTAAGATTCATTGCGTGGTTGATAAATAGATAGCGTTCGTAAGCTAACGTCATGGTTGGTAGATGTCGTTCTTGATATCACCACAGGTCAATGGCTATAGGGTTATTGAAAGGAAACTAAATCTCAGCCATATTCTTTTCCTGAAATAATTTTTTTTGGTTTCGCAAAAACAAAAATTAATTTGCTTATCCTTTGTTTTTAATTATATATATTTAAACATTGATTTTTAACATTTAAAATGTATAAGATATTAAAAAATAGTAGTATTCAATTAAAATTTCTACAAACAAATCTTTTTAAAAAATTGAATAGTAAAAATTTTTAAACAAAATACTTTGAATTCAATTTATTTAGCAAGCGGGCAGGTTTTGAAGGGGGTAGCAAAGAATATTAATTGATAAAATTGCGAGCGTTATGAAAATTAAATATTTAGAAACCTCGAAATTAATAATTGTATAACATAATCTGTTTCCATGTATTTATAAAAAAAAAAACTTTTGCCGCATCACAATAATGTCTGACTTTAATTTTAGTTTCATATTTCAATAAGTAATACATTTATGAAACTGAAAAATATATATTTGAAACAAGTTACGTCAATAAACATAAAATATAGTTACGAAAAACTTTTCTATAACTATTCTCTAGGTTTCAGTTCAGTCTTGGTTTAACTCAACTTAAACTTGTTGATCTGTTTCAATTGGGTCAACAAGAACTTGACTGTAACCACTCAACCGTGTTGCAATCTAGTTTAAAGAAACCAGTTTTAAACGATTTGCATTGATTACACAAATGTTACGTGTAACTTAATTGTAACTTGAATTAAGTTGCACAATAGGACCACCCCTGCGCTTTTTCGGTTACAGTGGTGTTCCTGTGACTAGATCTTCTTGCACAAATATGACCGTCATTTTGTTACTGAGAAGTCACCACAACTTATCACCAACAAAGCGTGCCCCTTGGGAAGATTTCATGGAAATTTCAACGAAATCTCAATGAAAACTCTAGATTTCAACGAAATCTTAATGAAATCCCGCTCCACCAAGTCGAGAACTCCAAATTTTTCAGCTGAAAGCTGATTTCGTTTTGGTGGGAACATAGTATAACTATCGCATCTATAAAATCGGTCCAGAAACGTTGAAAAATGAAATGCAAAAGAATACAGGCTATACAAAAGCCGCATTTTTTCATCCACATGATCTGATCCGGATCTATTTCTAAAATCGTGTTTCATGAGAATACTATGGATTGGATATACAATGACGTAGTTACAAAAACAACATGGGATCCTGTTTTGTATCTGGATCTAATTCAAAATGATCCAAAAGTAGTTTTCACTCCGGTGGCTATTTACTATTAGGTCTGTTCCTTTACTTTGAATTTCTGTGATTTTCTGTGCATTTTTGCGCATTTTAGTCCAAAGTTGTTTCAAAGTCCATAGAAAAAAAAAATTGACACAAAAGCTTGTACTAAAAATCACTGAAACCCAAAGTAAAGGATCAGACCTATTGATAAAATGCGGCTTAGGACCTGTTGTACAAACGTGGTTTCATCCAATTCCCCTGGGCTTGTGAAAACAAAACACATATTAAAGGCAAAGGCTCTCCCAAACCAACGCAAAATCATAGCGAATCATTTACAATAAACAAAATGTGACGGATAAAAGTTAAATCATTAAATATCTGGTGGAGAACCAGGGCCTAGTGACTTAAAACTCACAACCATTCCTGTGTGCGCGTTTTATTGGCAGGAATGGAGAGGACCTACAGTTTTTTGCCGAGTCTGAACGGCTTAATGAGAAGCACTTTTTCATGACAAGTTAGTATACTCTTGGAGGATTTGTCACTTCCTCGCAAGAGGCAGTTCCTCGAACCCACACCTTCGGCATGACAGTCCTCTACGCACTAACCATCATGCCACGAGGTGACATGTGACAGATACACAACGCTAAACAACTTCAAAAAGCTGTCATCGACGAATGTTTCGCTCAGTTCCGTTGCCGAAAGTGCGGTATAGGAAGCTTCACAAAACATTGTGTCTGGTTGTGTCTTGTGTGCTTTGTTCCTTTTTATGCCACATGGGGAGTAGACCCTTCATTTTAGAAATATTTCGTGTTGAAATTTAAAAAAAAGGGAAATTATATCAGTCAGGAGATCGCAATGCTATTTATGTATAAACACATTCCAAGCAATATCTAACTTTAGACACCTGTCCAACTCCAAAATGTTATTTATAAACTTTTTGCACCGATTGGCTAACTCCCAACTAACAATTTTGCCCCTATAATCATCCAAGGAATCTTCCCATAATCATTTCTTGCAATCATAAAATCATTATAAAGAGTGATTTTTTAGCTGGTTTGGTTTTGGCAACACTGGTTTTGACAGCTGACGTGTGTTTAGTACCTTGTGTCACTGTCAAACAGCTTCAGTTTGGTTTGCAATTTAACCATGGATCGTCTTACAAATGAACAACGCTTGCAAATTATTGAATTTTACTATCAAAATTCGTGCTCGGTTCGAAATGCTTTTTTATCGAAAAATTGTGTTCAGCGATGAGGCTCATTTTTGGGTGAATGGGTACGTAAATAAGCATAATTGCCGCATTTGGAGTGAAGATCAGCCAGAAGCATTGCAACAGCTACCAATGCATCCCGAAAAAGCCACTGTTTGGTGCGGTTTATTATTGGGCCATATTTCTTCAAAGATGATGCGAATCACAGCGTTACTGTCAATGGTGAACGCTACCGAGCGATGATAACAAACTTTTTTTTGCCCGAAATGGAAGTTCTTGACTTGCATGAGATGTGGTTTCAACAAGACGGTGCCACATGCCACACAGCACGCGAAACAATGGCGCAATTGCGAGGCGAGTTTGGTGAACAGTTAATTTCACGTTTCGGGCCGGTCAATTGGCCGCCTAGATCGTGCGATTTGACACCATTAGATTATTTTTTGTGGGGGTATGTCAAGGCTAATGTCTATAGGGACAAGCCCGCTTCGATTGACGCACTGGAAGCCAACATCCATGCATTCATTCGTGAGATACCGGCAGATATGTGTGAAAGAGTATGCCAAAATTGGACTCAGCGGATGGGCTACCTGAGACGCAGCCGCGGTCAACATTTGCATGAAATTATCTTTAAACATTAAATTGCAAGGTTCAAACTATCGATTCAAATAAATATTTCATTCATTTTTTTCGAATTTTTTGTGTTTTTTTTTTTTTAAAGTTCTAAACCTCTTAAAAAATCACCCGTTATAATAGTCCATAGAATTAAAAGCGCGGCCTTTTTAAGCTCCTATTGGACCTTTATGGACTAAATTCAGCTGCTCCAAAAAACACTTACTGGAGAAGAAGGTGGAAAAATAAAAAAAAAAAATTACAGTTGATTTATATTTATTTATGTTTTTATTTTATTTTATTTATTTTCTGATATTTTATTTGAAAGTTTTTATCTGAAATGCAATCTTAGAATTTATTAGATATTATTTAAGTAAGTTTAAGTAAGTATAAAATTACAAGATCTCTGTGAGATTCGAACCATGGTCCTCTCGCACTGAAAGTCCACCACGCTTTTTTTTTTTTTTTTTATAAATTCATTTTTATTTTTCCATTTTCTTAAAACTATCTTAAAGCTAGACAAAAATTCATAAAAACTAGCCTACTTATCAATATCTTACAACTAACTTACTGGCCCCATTCGGGCGCTCTAAGTTAAACTAATAACTTAATGCTAATGCCTTTCGGCCTACGAACTATCTTAAAACAAGAATTCATTTCGGTTTTATTTTTCACCGAGAAGAATTTTAAAAAACTCGGTATCTATGACTTTATTTTTGTGTTTTATATAGTCCACCACGCTAACCGCTCGGCCATGGAAGAATATATTTACGATAAAAAAAAACGCATGCACTTTCTTCACATTGCTGGTTTGTGACTATACTCTTTAGTAAACCAGAAGTGGTTTGTGTTTTTACTAGTACAGCAGAAATGGTTTGTGGCTGGACTAAGCAAGCAACAGAAACTAACATAGAGATTGTATAATAATTTTATAGGATGACTATAGAAGCGAAAGCTCCGTCGTCATTTCATAAAAGCAATATAGAGAGATTAAAGAAACATTGGTATCTCGCTTCTATCAAGCTGATATAATTTGTACCAGAAAATATTTAAGGAGTCAGTAATGCTCCAATAAGGTATTTACTTTCCGTCAGAGGGGTAATAGGAGCGCTATATAGAAACAAATAACACTATAATGTCTGAAATGCGGAGCAATTTTGTTAGTTGGGTTAGCCAACTTTAATTCATTAATTCATTTAAAAATGAATGAACAGGCAAGTCAGTGAATAAATGAGGTCACATTTGGGCAATTGAATTGTTGGAATGCGTTTTTAAATAACAAGTTGCCTAAACTATTTAGGCACTGACTAGCTGGACAACACTGCCCAAGCGTGTTCTAAGAAAACCTAATAAATATGACTGCATATGATTATTTTGTTGCTTGGCGGTTGTTAATTCAAAAATACCATCACGGACATTACTCATGGCTTCATTTATGGGCACTCTTTTCTCTTTTATTGATGAGTGAAGCCAATACTGTAGTGTAGTTGCAGTTCAAGTGCAGTATACCAAAAAAGTGCCGTAGAGTAGAGTGCTCTGAGCAGTGTCGTGCAGTTCCATTGAAGTGCCAGTTCCGTTGAGTGCGGTGATGTTACCTTTACCTTTATGGTGAATTTCATACAGAAAGTATTTCAAGCGAAGTGTTTTTTCCACCAGAATTTTAAAAGCTAGAGTTTCGCCCGAACTTCGTTTGGCCTAAAATAAACAAAAAACTTGCGCAAATGGCACAAGTAGGGTATAAGGTTGGTAGTTAGACGGTGTGGCAATTTTGACTGTGGTGATTATCGAAATACAGTAGTTTTTCAATACCCACAATTACAAATTAAATACAATTCCCTCTAATTGAATACAATTTTTTGTAGTTCTTCAAAAGTTGTGGTTGCTGACCGGGTTTTAGATTGTATAGCGATTTTGGGTAATTTAGCGCAAAGGTGGGTGTTTATGGGAGAGCCTTTTTAAGCTCTAAATTGTGATACATTTGCCGGAAATAAGTTGGTACTCACAAAAAGGGTAGGTATGTACATTAGGGTGGTCGTTAAATAAAAGATCATCACGGATGGGCCTTAATCGGCTCTAAATGAAGGAAAAAAAATTCCCTAATTTTTCAGATTTTTATTTTCATTCCCTGTAGTCGCTGTAGGGGTAATATCTCCCACTCGCTTGGACGGGAGGGGCAATTTAATCAAATAATTTCATAAAATAGAAGAAAATTAATTAAAAAAATAACGGTAACACTTACAGTAATGTTTTGTAGCTTTTTGGAAAGCCGAATTTGGCAATTTTACACTTTAAACTTTTTGTTCAAAATTAAATTTTCTATCGAAATGGATAGTTTATAAATTAAAACCAACATAAAAAAAATCAAAAAATCAAAGATTTTTAAATTTTTTTCTGAATTGGGCATAACTTTTTTCGGAGCAGATACGCTCAAGACATGCATAAGCAAAGTAAAGAAGAGTCTTAAGGCCTTAATATGACATGTTAAAAAAGCCATAATATTTGACAGAGATATAGCCATTCAAACTTTATCATTTTTTATCATTTTTCGCCCGAAAGCCTATTTTTGGTACATAAAATTAACATTCCTAGGACCAGCCGTTCGGTCTGTACGTTTGAAAGCATTTAAAAACAGCGGAAAAACAAAATTGTGAACTTACATACTTTTTAAAAATTTGTTCCGTTTATATTTATATCAGTGAGCAGACGAATCCAAAATTTTGTTACTTAGTATTTGACAGCAAAACTGGGGAAATTCTCTGAGCCCTCAGAAATATAAACTGGACAATTCTCTTTAGCTGTAATGTCATATTCAGCCTTATTATGAGTTTCACGTGAATAACATTCCACCCGGAATGACCTTTTCGCCTATCGTGAGTTTCACCCGAAAAATAAAAATTCCCCTTTTTTGTGAGTACTTATTTCAGGCGAAATGTATCGTAATTGAGATCTCAAATTATTACTTAATTTTTGAAGGTGAACAAAAGATAAACAGGTGGTGCTGGTGCCCTTTGCATAAGTTTTTTGTTTATTTTAAGCCAAGTGAAGTCTGGGCGAAACTCATAATAGCTTTAAAAATTCCGGGGGAACTAACATTTTTCGGGTGAAATATTTTCCGGGCGAAACTCATAATAAGGCTGATTATATCAAAATCTTGATTTCGAAATTTTACATTTTGTACCGAAAAAGGGACTTTCGGGCCAAAACTGCGAAAAATTATAAGAAATTATAGGGTTTGAATTGGAATATCTCTGACAATTTTGAACAAATATTAGTTTTTGCATGCCATATTAAAGCACTTAAGTCTCTACTTTAGTTTGTCTGTGCATGTCTTGGCCCTATCTATGCTTCAAAACAAGTTATGCATAATTTATTAAAAAATTTAGAAAACCTTGATTTTTTTATTTTTTGTGGGTTGGTTTTTGTTAACTTTTCCTGCTTAAATTTTTTTATAAAATTTTTTGTGCTGTCCATTCCAATAGAAAATTTAATTTTGAACAAAAAGTTCAAAATGTACAATTGTCAAATTCGGCTTAGTTTTCGAGCTATACCAAAAATATTGAAAAGGGGCCAGTGTGATCATTCTCTCAGAAACGCATGGGTGAATTTAGTAGAATTTTCGGTTTTAAGCATGCTTATGGGCCAAACAAACATATTCAATAATAAAGAATACCTTTGCACGTACATAATTTGTTCCTTTATACCCCTCATTTTCCGGTCTAATCAAGGATATTTTTCAATTTAACCAATTTAAAAAATGGCTACAAGGAATTTTAAATGGACAAGAAGGTAAATAAAATTTTTATTTGAAATGTCAAAATATCGATTGACAATGTAAATTGAAATCTTCACAATCACCCTTACTGTCGTTTTACTGAAACGCTAGAAAAACGACAAGGCTCCAGAAACGACAATTGGTGTTTGAATGAAACTAAAAGTTAAGCGTTCTCTCCGCTCTTCACTATTCTCACCACTTTTACGGTAGTTGTTTTACTGAAACACCAAATGTTGCTTTTAGAGCCGTGTCGTTTTAGTAAAATGACTATAGTAATAAGGATCAATATTGTGGATCGTTGAATCGATTGCATTGTATCAAAAAATAACAACCAATGAATATAACAAACCAATTTCGACTTGAATGGTAACCGACAACGGTAGTCGGGGCCGTCCAGACTAAAAAAAAGAACCCTTGCCTTTTAAATGTTGATGATAGAGTCGACAGAAGATTTAAGCAAAAGTAAAATAAAAAGACACTCATTGAAAATAAAACTTCAAACATTTTATTTCTAACATTAAATTTTGTATTCGTTTTGTTTGATTATACCACTTTGTATATTCCACCAACAATTTTTAAAAGAACACTGTTTTTCTTTTTCATTACATTGTATTTTTATTTAAGTTGGCTATAATAATTTTTGTATAAATTAAATTTTTTTAAACGTAAACCAATGAATAGATTTTATTGAGATCCTTATCAAAAGGACCTTCATGTGAGTGTGACGACATCAAGATGAAGATACATACTTTTGAGTTATTTTTTTTTGTTTTAAATATTTTTCTTTTAAGGTCTAAAATAATAAATGTTTAATATCTGTTCTACAGATGGTTGGTGTGCGCTGGGTTTTGTTAGGGCACTTTAAATGAGGTATTTTTCTGTTGGATATTTTTATTCGACAGTTCTGAAATAAATAAAATTAAATTAAAGTTAGTTGCATTGTTAGTTAAATTCTTTGTCATTCATTAATCATTCAATCATTCATTAATCATTCTTTAATTGTAAATCAGTCAGTTTATCTCATTCTTTCAAAATACACTCAATTTTATCAATGGAATCTTGTTCTTCAAAAAATGCATACATAATGCGCATGGTGTTTGTGAATCCGGATCCTTGCTTCCAGCCAGTAACAATAACAACAGAGTCTCCAGACTTGATGAAACCGTTCTTCTTTCCAACTTGGATACCAAATTGTACACGGGCATCCACATCCTTTAACCAGTCACCGACGGCGGGTTCTGAAAAACAAATCACGTATTAATGAGTCAATTCATTTAATTATTCATATTTCAAAAACCAACCTGAGTAGACCAATGGAAGAATGCCACGGTATAAGTGCGCTTGTCTGGCGATCTGTCCGTACCTGGTTACAGCGATGATTGGACATCTTGGCTTATATTTGCTCAAGTAGTGAGCAGATCGGCCACTTGTGGTGATGACAATGATAGCAGCGGCTGTGCTCTTTGAAGCAGCTTCAACAGCGGCAATCGCTACGGCATGGGCAGCATCTGGGGTGCTTGGATTCTTTGATACCAGATCGGAGAACAAATTCTTGTGCCACAAGGCAGCTTCAGCCTCCTTGCATGTCTTGGCCATGCACAACACACATTCCAATGGGTATTCACCCTTGGCGGTCTCTCCGGACAACATGACGCAATCAGCACCATCCAAGACAGCATTGGCGACATCAGAGATTTCAGCACGAGTTGGACGTGGCTTCTTTACCATTGACTCCAACATTTGTGTAGCACAGATTACTGGCTTGCCAGCTTTGTTGCAACGAGCGATCATAGCCTTCTGGGCAATGAAAACCTTCTCTGGTGGAATTTCAATACCTAAATCACCACGTGCAACCATAATACCATCGGAGGCGGTAATGATTGAATCCAAATTCTGCATACCCTGTTGGTTTTCAATCTTGGAAATGATTTTAATATTTTTGCCCTTTTCTCCTAAAACACCACGGATTTCGGTCAAAGCAGCTGCGTTACGAATAAAAGAAGCAAAGATCATGTCCACTTCCTGTTCAACGCCAAATTTCAAGTCAGACTTGTCCTTCTCAGAGACGGCAGGCAAATCAACGGGCACACCGGGCAAATTGACACCCTTGCGGGAGCCCAAGGCACCACCGTTCTCGATCTTGCACACCAGAGTATCTCCAGCAACTTCCGAAACAATCAAAGAAATCAAACCATCATCAACGAAGACTCGGTTGCCTGGCTTGACGACGTTCACAATATTGGGATAGTCCACATAAATGCAGTCCTTGTTGCCCTTTTCCAAAAAGTCTTTGTTAGTGGACAGCTTGATGGTCTCGTTTTTCTTCAATTCAACTTCACCGGAGCCACTGCCCTCAATCAAGCCAGTACGGATTTCAGGTCCCTTGGTGTCCAATGCTACAGCAATTGGATAAGTGTAGCCCAACTTGGCTGAGTAGTTCTTGCCAGCTTGACGAACATTGGCAATGGTCTCTGCATGGTATTCGTGAGATCCATGTGAGAAGTTCATGCGGGCAATATTCATGCCAGTGGCCATTAATTTCTCGAGCATTTCAACGCTGCGTGAGACAGGTCCAATGGTACAAATAATACCAGACAAGCGTACTTGTGGTGCTGGTGAATCAAAGTCCAGGCGGCACATATGCTCGAGTTGAGTTTCAGCTTCAGCGGCCATCATTTGTGGAACTTCACTCATCTAAAATGAGTAAATTAAACCAAATTAGGTAGAATAACAATCGTGACTTTTTTAAAATAAACATTTTAACCGTCATAACTCATATCATAACTAAAAGCAACAACTAAAGCTAGGAAAAATCATATTTTACATAATTTAGATGTGTTCATGGTGTATGTACATGAACTCTTGTTACCAACACTTCATTAATATTACTATTCCCTCTGAACAGATTAGTTTGTTAAAGCTTTATCTTGAACTTCATGAATTTGAATTTTCGAAAAAGCTATCGCTGTACATAACACGTGAACACTAGAGTTATCAAAGTGTTGAGCAGAGCGACTGTGATTTCAATCGAGATTTCTACATCATAAGAAAAAGTGAAATAAGTTTTGAAATAAAAGAAAACATTTGGGCTTATGACATGTAGAAGATCCAATGTAAAGAGAAAAGTATGGATGGTTTTGAAAAACCTGCCAACGGTGCTGGTATCCTCTTGATACACGTGTATGCACTTGGAAAGTTATATAGATCAACATTAACAACTTATTAGAACTTATTTAAAAAAAAAACAACATTTATTCAGCTGCTCTTGAAATGAAACAAATATTCTTATTCAACCCATCAGCTTGGCCTGGTGGGTTAAATACAATGGTATCCAGTATCAGAAATTCCACATTTAAAATACAAAACAATTATGGGCTAAAATATTTCAGAAATTGCCATTTTGTCAGTTGTACATCATTCTAGTTTTTGATTAACAGAATTATACAAATATGTATGAGAGATATCAGCAAATTGCACTTGTTTTTGTTTGCAGAGATGCAAATGGAGTTGACAGGTTTTAATAGTTTACTCAAATATATATTTTTTTTATTCTGAATTTATTACAAATATTTTGCAGTAACAGATTACGATGATTAAGTGGTGATGTAGCCAACAAAGGGTATGCAAAAAATAATGTATCCCGACGTAATCAAGTATTTGATATTTCTATAGGAAGGTAAAGATATAAAAACAAAATCAGAAATTACAACCACTAAAATTTCAAAACTTCCTTTTCATGCTAAATCTATTTACATATGGACTAACGCAAAACATAGAACACAGTCCAAATTACCTTGAACTTAACCTATAAATAAAATTATAAAACTAGAGATCGCTTAGTGCAATGCAAGCGCGCACTGCAAGATTGTGAATTTGCTATATTCCGCGCCAAGAACAGAGAAAATCCCCCATCATCAGATGATGAATAGGAAACCAAAATGAATTGGTCATTTATTTACAAATACAGAGTTAATAGATGTTATGTTTTTTTTTTTAAGATATCTACATAGTAGGAGTAAGTATGTATGTACAAGTAGGGTGGCTCTTATTGTTGAAAACTTTGAATTTCTTTGTCACCACTCGCCCCTTTTAAGTGATCAAGGTAATTAAAAAAAAATCTGTGTACATTTTATTGAAATCGTTCTTAAACACGTGCCGACGAACATACAAAATACATGGAGTATACTTAGTTTTTTACTCAAAACTTCGGTTAAAGTGGATGGAAAATCTTTACTAGGTAAATTTAGTACTATAAGGATTTTGCAAACGAATTATTTTCAATTTTTTCAAACAATATTTATGTACATCGTTAAAAAATATCAACAATACACAGCCACAACGATATTTATTGTGGGACGAAAGAAAGTCAAAAATAAGCGCCACCCTAGTTTGTACAATGTACATACATACGTGTAGATTGATTATCTCACCTAATCACAACCTTGAATATAATTATTTAGAGCCCCCCCGGAATGTGCAGATTTGCTCAGTGCACTAGTCACAATACAAATGTGGACTTTTTTAAATGTGAAAATATTTAGCGATGGCGTTTCGTTTGTATTTTTTCCGCAGTCTATTATTGTTTGTCTATTATTTATCAATATAAGTAATTGGATGTAATAGGAAGCCATATACATTTCTTGGTAATGACACACTGAAATTGAAACTGAGTTATCTCAATAAATTGAAATGGCAAAAAAAAAATAAGCTAATGAACTCAGTTTCTGTCTGGTGCGTTTCTGGGACACTTGCCAATAAATAAATAAAAAACATTCTTGAGGGATAAAGAAAGTAGAAAACAGTAATGTGAGACAATGTAGCTCAAATGAAATACAGAAGTAAATTAGAAAAAGAAGAACTAATGTTTAAGAACGTTTGCTGTTTTATAAAAAAAAGTTATTTAACCGCTATTTGATTACACATGGCAATATTCATATATTTTTATTCCCTTACACCTCAAACAAATTAAGTTGAGATTCTCAGTCTGAATAAGGTCAAGAAGTTTCTATGACAAATAATTCGAGGTTTTCTTCATAGGAATCATCTTTACATCATGTTCGAGCCTCTTGGATCTTGGATTTTGGTATGAAGCATTCAAATGCAGTTACTTAGAGGTGAGATTTGGAACTTTGTTTTAGTTAATTTACAGTGAGTACTTCCCTTAACAGTTTCGTTTTTTTTTTGTGCAAAAAAAGATTTTTTTTTATTGGATAAACATAGCAATTTATTTATTTAGTTAGTACCTATATTACCTACTTTGAGTAGTAGCGCTTATTGCGAAAGTCTATTCAAAATCGACTTTAAGTCTATCATCGGAATCGAATATTTTCAATTGGATTTCGATTAAGCGTTAGAAATACACTTTATATCAAGTACCTTACGCATACCATAGGTACAGTACTACATACGTACCTCCATTACATAAAAATGGAATTTCGGGTTAATTTATTCAACTTATTCCCATATTTTCCCTATCCTTAAGAAAAACCCTTGAAAAAATGATATTTGTGTAGTAAACTTTGAAACTTGGTTGTCATGACAAACTTAATATTTTTCGCAAATTTCATAAGTGTAAGAATTTTTGTCGTGGATGTTATAGTAATAGGTTCGTTCGTTAGAATTTACCCAGGTTTTTTTGACAACCCCAAGAATTGTCAAAAACAAAACAGGATTTTTTGGTTCTCAAAAAAACACCAAAGAGTCCTCAATTGTGTTGTGGAGATAAGCAAGAAACAAAATTTGATTTAAAAATGAATAAAAACTAACCACAGCTTCCATTTGCTATTTCTATTTGTTATTATACAAGTAAATTTATGTATTCCTTGAATTTCTATTTCAAAACCAAGAGAATTGCCAGAGAATTGTGAACCCACAACAAAAAAATGCTTCAGAGCTCATGCCATTTTAACAGTTTATTCTTTACCTTAACTCACCCCAGTGAGTTAGGTTTTTCAAAAAAGAGAGAACCCACGGTGACTTCAGTGCTCAACGAACAAACCTAATAATAATTCCACACAACTATCTTCCTAAAAAAATACGCAGCCATGGGGGTACCAGACAATTTTTTTTAGAAACTGCACCCTTGCCTCAGGGGGGGGGGGGAACTCCCCAACACAATTTTTTTCTTAGAATAAAACCAGGAATCATCCTCCAAAATATCAAGCACAAATTTGGGGACACATACACGAACATTTAAAACTTAAGAAAAGTAAGTCGCTTGAGCACCGCCTTTCATTATACCTAGGAGGTTGAAATTTTGTGCCGATAGCATAATTGATTTAGTAGACAAAATTATGGAGTAGGCCAGTCATAAAACAACAAAACGGGTTTTTTGCACAACCTTACTCTAAGAGGGTGCATTTCTACATAGATATCTACCAACAATAAAATTTTATTAATTAATTTTTCTTTGGTTACCCTTATGATTTTCACTACTTTTTTTAGTCTACTAATTTAGAATAATAATGAATAAATGATAAATACCGATTATACTTAAGGACTCTCTGAGAAATTGGCTGATGGATACATTTCAAGAAGTTTTAAAGAAAGCCCTTTTTCTGTTGTCACCATGACGACATGTTGAAGAAATTTACTTTTTCTTATGTATCCCACGCAATTAAAATCCATCTTTCTCTCAAACAATACACCATCTATGACTTATGGTAAGATTTATTTTTGAAATTGTAGTTTCGATGGAATCTACCCTTCACACAAAATCTACCTACTCACTGGATACGACTATCTGTAAAACGAAAATTTAAAAAGGTAGGTAAAAATACTTAAATTTAAATACAAGAGAATACAAAATAAACTGGGTTTATTCCAGAAAAGTCGGTGGATCGTATTAAAAGCGATATCTCTCAAACGGTCTTCGATTTGTGCTATTCCCAAATTCACACACTTGGTCAAGCAATACCAAGGCATTCCCATTATATGAAACAATATTAAAAAAGCTGCTAAATTAATAAAGGTCAAATATTTGTTCATCAAAGTTGCTTCGATACTTATGCTTAATGCAGCTGATACTCATACGATGCATTAGCAACAAGGCATCAAGAATGTTCGCGGTTCTAGCTTATTTGAAGTTTGCGCATCGTTGGATGCAAGTTGGCAATAATGAACACATTACACAAAAAATGATGTGGGTTAAATGCATTTATGAATGTTTGACGAAAGTGATTTGCATTATTTCTGCAATGATGCGCTTCTAGTTTTTTTTCTAAGTTAAGGCCTTTAGGCAGCGGTTTTTTTCAATATTTGATATACCAACCCCTAAGAAAAAGACATACCTATACACAAGCGTTTGTCAATTTCGATCATACACCCACTCAGAACATTTGCTGCCGGCTTTTTGCCTATTTTTATTTCGATAATCGGTATTCAGAATAAAGAAAATATGAATCCAACATAAAGGAGCTGCCGTGATTAGAATAGAAATACAGGCCTCTTTTTCGAAAACTATACAAAACCTATATCTAATGTAATCACGCAAAGAAAGAAAAAGAACAATTGTTTAAGAATAATTGTGAGTTCACATAACAGACGAATAAAGAAAGTAAACATTTTTTTTTAATTTCCATCCTCATAGCTTCCAACGACCTACGAGCTGCTTTAAATTGTTTTAATAATTTAATCCATTCGATTAAAAAAAAACCTCATGCTAAGATTAATCACACTCTACATCAGACACTGTACTTACTGAAAGACACTTGTTATCACCTGTTTTATGGCGTCATTTATTTATTCTGTAATTTGTGTATGTTTAATAAGAACATTTAAGCTGACATAGACAACAATATACCTACACACTAAGACTAAACAATTATGAACCAAGGTCTTTTATCTGAAAGACTCCCCGGTAGGTGATTTGCCAATTTTTTTTTTGTTAAGAAAAAGTAAAATACACTGGGAAAATTGCGTAATTTCAATTTTTTCACCTACTAACAAAATTTTTCATTCAGAAAACTTACAAACGCAGCAATAAAAAAGTATATCAAAATCAAATACCTAGTTTGTTTGGTTTAGGTTTTACACTTAAAAGGCTTTAAGAACTCGCGTTGCCCTTGAGAAAGGACAAATCGTGATGCATTACAGAATTGTGTAACCAATTTTCCCACGTTTGCATAATTATTAACTGTGATTTATCTATTAATTTGTTTTGCATTATTATTATTAATTTTACCTTTAACTTTGGTGTTTCATCGTGTGCTGTTGTGAATACCATTTTGACAATATTTTTTGAAACTTCTTTCTGGGAATATTGCAGTAAAAGTCGGAATTTGCAAAAAACCTTCCGTCCAACTAATAGTCGTTGGGTTAAAAGAAACGTAATTGTTAGAGATTTGTTTGTTAAAAAAAAAATTGATTTTTCACAATTTTACACACAGATAGCGCCGCCGACTCACTAAATTTAAATTAAATCGAGTAGTGAGTTAAGATAGAATAATACTATTTTTTTTATTATCTTTTAATAATTTGAGAAAGAGAGACTGTGGCTGTGGTGGATATGGATTTGCTTCCGCCGGTCGATGATGAGCAAGTGAGAAATAATTCGCTTGCACAAGTAGCGGTTGAAGTGTAAAATATGAGAAGTGTTTTTTTTTTTTTGAGTGGAAATGTGTATTTGTTGAGGAAAGTTTTCTTCTAATTCTTTGACATTGTTATATTTTTTTTGTTGCTATTTATTCGCTGAGAAAATGCCATGTTGGTGTGACATGTTTGGCTAAAGAAAACAATTTGTTTGGGAAAAGCTTTTCCATTTTGAATGTGATGATACGAACCTGCGCAATTGTGGTTTTCGCTAAGTTTATTTAGATTTTGGATGGCAAAGACAGTGGGTATTGTTATCAAATTGTTTGATTTATAGATAATTTTAATTTTTTAATATTATTATTTAATATATTTGAAGTGCACTTTAGCAAGTGTTTATCAGGTACATACATTATGTATGTTAAATTATATTGTTTCTGCATCTATACTTCAATAACAAAAGTTTTTCTCCCTAGTTTTTTAATGCTGGATTTACAAGACTGGAAAACTGTCAGTGAGAACAAACAACTTTTACAGAATGCACGAATTCATTCCTTTTGCCATTATACTGGCAGTTTTCAAGATGTGTAAGTTCAGCATAAGAACACTTTTTACTTGCGATATATAGTGTTGATCGAAAGTAAAGTACGAAATTATCTCATTTAGGACAATATATTGTAATTAAAAAACCTTTGATAGTTTTAATTTTGGTTCTAATCAAAATATATTAGACTTAAATTTGCAATCAATACTTCTGTTCGCGTACTTCCCAAAACTGCCCATTTTAGTTCTGTCAATTTCATTTTATATTATATGAACATTGACATAACTTTGGACTAAAATGGGTAGAAATTGGAAGTACGCGAACAGAGGTATTAATTGCGAATTAAAGTCTACCTGCAGCATATCGATTTTTTTTTTTAAGTCTAAATTATCGAATATCGTGCGATCAATTCTCTTAATAAAAAGGAGATGGCCAAAAAAAAACCCAGAGTCGACAGAAAAAATTCATATGCAGTTTTTGAAGGCTGAATAAGTACATCAAAAATATGTTATCGTTAGATCGAAAAACCATCAGGGATCATTATATTTAGAGATTAAAGGTTCGAATTTACATTAATGCACAATCTGTTCAAAACAGTATTTTATGAATAGTTTGTGGGAGATAATGGTTAAGAAAGTTTGGTATTTATTGTTAAATATAAACAAAAAATTAAACAATGAAATGGAGTTATAGAAAGAATCTACGATTTCAAGCTATATCTAGATACATGTATTATTATACTTATGTGAAGTAGGAACAAATAATTTTTAGTCTTAGTAGGATAATTGTTTTATTATTTTTAGTGTTATTTATTGAATTTTTCGTTTTTGTTTCTTTTCATTGGCAGTACCTCGTGGCATGATGGTTAGTGCGTAGGACTGTCATGCCGAAGGTGTGGGTTCGATTCCCAGCCGTGCCACCTAAAAACAGAAATGTTTTATCCGAGGTGCTATACCTCTTGCGTAGGATTTGTCAGGAACTGACAAATCCTACAAGAGTAAGCTTGTCATGAAAAAATGCTTCTCATTTAGCCGTTCGGACTCGGCAAAAAACTGTAGGTTTCCTGCATTCCTGTCAACAACACGCACACAGGAATGGTTGTGAGTTGTAAGTCACTAGGCCCTTATTTATTTTATTCTTTTCATTGTAATCTAAAAGCTTTGTTAGTTTTTGGATTTTTTTTTTTAATTGACCCCTGGTTTTTGCATCTCCACTGCCATTTATTTTTTTGAAAAACTACCATTTTCTTTTTTTTTGTTTAAATGGCTAAAAATTACCATTGTCTGAAACAGAAAAATCGTTGATATCTCACGCACAACTTCTTTTATACCATTTTATTAGATATCTTTTATACAAACAAAAAAAAAAACATGAAAGGGATTTTCATATACCTAGTCGTATTTTTTGGTAGCTCATAGCTCTTATACTAGATGGATTTCGGGGTTGCCCTTTTGGTGACGTCAATTTCTTATTATAAGGTACCCATTGGCTAACATTTCGTTCTTGTCGATTCTGGGTTTTTTGTCCATACATTTTTGGCCATCTCCTTTGCTAAAGATTCTTAATGGGCTTGATATCAGGGTGTTGTGCTGGCCACTTTATAACAAAACAATATTTAAGCATTGGGATCACTAAGCCTAATTAATTTCGTATACTTTTTGACTGCAGTTGCGAACACGAAAAAATTATGTATGTTAAACCGTTCTTGTGGCATACTGGGGTTTAGTTTCACTGTTGGGAGGACGTCGCACTTACTGGCAGGATCAAATACTGCGATTAAAACCAACCTTGGACTCATCTGCCCGTAAAATACTACGCACACAGGAAATCCCAGTTTCTTGCAAACTGCATCCGTCTCTCTTTATGTTTTTTGGTGAGAGGTGGCTCTTTTCTCGACATGCTTGTTCGCAAATTTGCTTCTAGGAGTCTTCTTCTCCAGATCATATCAATCATAGACAGAATGAGATCTTAACGAACCTCAATCTCAATTGCCGATATTTGTGGATTCTCTTTTGAAAATCGCTCGATCCTCCTTCCTTATGGGGTATTATTTTTCTTTTTCCATCTCTTTTTCTTGATTTTGCCCATATTTTTATAGAATTTGAGATCATGTAAGCCAAGCAATAACGAATGTGCTGCATTTCCTGCTACTTGCCTTCTCTGAGCAGCGATAGAATTAATTTGAGCTGCTCATCAGTGAAAGGATGAGAATTACCTTCGCGACTGATGGTTTTTCAGGGTACGAGTATATCGCCACTATGGACCGTTATGCCCCAGCCACGGGCGTACCCAACATTGCGATCAGGGGGGCAATCTCATTCTGCCCACTTACATATGTACATTATGTAGTTTTTAATGAGTTCTGAACTATTTTGTTGATTTTTAAATAAGTTATGAGTTATTATTAAATTGATTGTGAATAAAGCCATACATTTATTCTGCTAAACGTTCGCGTGAATATTTGTTTTCTGCTATCCGTCGGAGGAGAGTTTTTGCAAAATATATATAAATGGCGATAAAAATCAAATTGAATGAATTAGATTCTCTTGACAATTTCCAAATGAAATATCAGTTAAGGTTTCAACTAAAAAAATTAACATTTCAAAAAATAATTTGAAGAAAATTGAATACAGGGTCTATCTTACCCCGTTTAGGAGGCAGGGGCAAAAAAAAAACGACTTAAATGGAAAAACATTTGGATCAATCTTTCTCAAATTTGTGAAATGGAAAACTAAATTTTTTTTTGTGGCCAATACTTACATATGTATATCAATTCTGAATCGAACACAAAAACCGAAAGCATTTCGTCGGCTTAGAGCCAGTTGTACAAATATTTAACTCGTGGTTCAGCAAATTCAACTCACTGACTTTGGCGAATTAACTGAAGTTCAACGATGATTCAGGCATTAAATTGGCTACTATAACATACCTGAACCTTGAACCATTGCTGAACCCCAGTAATTTTGCAGAAATCAGCCAGTAAAAATATTTGAACCACGGACCAAAATTTGAACCACGTTCGTACAACAGGTCCTTAGAGTGTAAAGCGGCTAACTCCACATTTTTTTTTTGTCATTATAGACCACTTCAAAAATTGTTTAAAAATACAACAATCTATCGAATCTTTTCAATTTCCCTGAATTTAGCAAAGCGAGTGCTGAAAAATAATTAATGTAATTTTGGTTTTATTCAAATAATGCGAACACTTTTTTTTAAATAACTTTTTATAAAAAATGCAAAATAGGAGTTAGCTGCTTTTCACTCCAAGCCAACGATTTATGTCTTCTAGTTTTTGAGAAAATTGAAAATTACTGATACTACTTTTTTTAATGAGATTATTATTAAAAGCTCCTTTATTTTAACAGAGTAAAATATTTGTGAAATTTTAGCATTTAAAATTTTTCCACTTGCGAAATAAAAGATCACACAAGTATAACGTTTTCGACTGCACTTCAGCACTTTAAAACTTGACGTCAAATTTACAATGTTACATTGAAATTAAATAAATTTACTGTAAAATTTTGCTCCAGACGGTATTTTGGATTTTTCACTTATGGTCACACGTAACGCAATTAAATACATAGAAATTGTGTGAAAAAGATTGATTTACACACAGAATAACGGTTAAGTGGATTTTAAAGAATAGAAACATACATTGAAATCAGAACTTTAAGATTAACAAAGCCTCGGTTCAAAAAAGTCAAACTCACTGAATAGCTAGTGGTACCTACCAACCAACAAAAAAGTTGAAGGAAATGAGATTAAAACAAAAATATACCTAATATTTTTTTGAATTTGAAGAATCGCATTTTACCAAAAAACTGAAGTAAATAGTTACATAACGGAAGATATTCCCTGCCATTAGCCTTGTTTTTAGTGTATTTTTATCTTCGCGTACAATACGGGTAAAATACAACAGCAATATGTAATTGTACCAAATTGTTGTTGTATTTAACATAAGATTTTTTAAAGCGGAGATAAACATGCACTAATAAACACGGCTTTTATATCTCAATGTTTTCCAAATCGGACTCTTTTATTTCAAACGTATGCTTCAATCTTATTTTCATCCAAAGTGTATTTTATTAACCGAGGATATGGAGCCGCTGACTTTTGTATGTAAAAACAAAGAGATATGTAATTCAATTCTAATTGCATACTTGAGCTAGTAAATGTTGCCTTAATATCGCCATTGTAAAAAAAAATCTTCTTTATAACTTATACTTATATTTTAACTAATAATTATGTATCTTCAAAATTAAAATCAATATAGATCACAGATAAACAATTTTCCACGCACAGCTAAACGATACTAACCACATATTCCCTCATCGACGATATGGATTAGATGTCATTGCAAAAATTAATTCTTTATGTTCAGTTGCTCTTGAAGGGTTTTTCTTATACGTAAACAAAAAGCAGATTAGATAAACATAAAATCAATAGCATATGCATGCAAGTGTATTGAAAAACAAAACAAACAAATATACAAGCATTGGACATAGACAAGACACATTTAATTAAGCGTAAGTATTATTCAAAACAAATTCTTGCCTATTTTATTTAAAACAGAGGAAAGGTTTTTTCTTCTTTGGAATGCTTAGTAAGGAGGAAGTGAGAGTATCCAATAGCTGAAAATGTTTTTTAAAGAGTTATTTACAAAGCAGAAATAATATTGTCAAAGCATAGGATTATAATAAAAGTTATGTAAGAAATAATAAATAAAGTAAATAGGTAGGTATAACGAAATAAAAGATGTAATTTTTGGCAGGCCATCCGACGATGTTAATACAATCCACCCCTATTACGAAATGTTATGAATAAGCTGCCGAGGGATCAGACTCAATATTGACATTTGTATTATGAACGAAATTTCAAACCCTCCGGATTGTGTAATCGGGGTGATTACGTGAATGATTACCAATACTTTTTTTTTATAGTTCTAATTTTGTTTTCACATATAAGTTAGGTATTTTAACATATTTTTGCTGACAAATGTACATAATTAAAATTATGTTTAACAAATGTGTCCCGTAATCATATAAAAGCCTCCGATTGAATTATATTAAGGGAAAAAATGTGTCTAAATAACCAAACCAAAGCACTGAAATGTTTATGGAAAGATCAAAAGCTAAGAACATCAATTGAACAATGTTTAATCTTAATTATTGAAAGAAACCTCCTCGAACTTAAAAGATCATTTGAAAGCAGTTCTCGTCATGCATGATAAATTCTGATAAAATAATTTTAAATCAAACAATTTGCCATTTGTCATTTTCTAAATAAGATAATGAATTTATTACTCCATTAAATCATAACTATTAATTAATAAAAGACGTTAACTTGTGTGAATGCATGTTTTTGGTATCAATTTAAGTATTTTTGCAAATCAAATTAATGGTGACAGTACACCATCACGTGATTTCATCGGGACGCAAAAATGCACATGATATTATTAGAACCATATTCTTGAGTAAGGTTTTACGCATTCAAGATAATAGTTACTCATTTTGTAAATCATTCCTATGATTGGTTTAATCTTTAAGAATGATTGTTTTTTGTTTTGTTGTATTCGTCTTGAAATTAAATGCCAAGGGTTCATACGCATACCACTATGTCCTTATACAATTTCTGATGACCAATTTGAAAAATATGACCTTCTCCGAGAATCCTGACGAGTCGCATTATGCAAGCGCATCTAATTTGTGCAAGGATAATCTTTTGTATTGGTACACTTTGTGTTTAGGAATGAGAAGAAGGTAACCGTCTTAGTAAAAATAGGAGTAGGAGCAGATTAATTTCAGAGTTCCGATCTTAAACAAACAGCTGTAATACATAATCTCCAATTTTAAAGTTGGTGAAAACCATATAAAAAGATGCAATTTTGAAGACTAGACGTGAAATAGAGTATGAGTCAACTCAGTAATAAAAAGGGAAGTATTTTTTGGAAGCCAAACCTGCTCGTTCCGAAAAAATAATAATTTTCAAAAGAACCATGTACCTGATTTCTATTCAGAAGCTTTATACTAGCAACAAATTAAATCTCTACGGATTTTGTCATTCTCTAACATGAATTATTAGATGATCATTATTATCATCGAGTTCTTTGTGCAAAAAAATGCTTTAAATTCAGTAAATAGGTGAGGGGAAAAACGCATTCTCTTTGTGTTCAGTTTGGCTTTAATATTGAACATTAGCATTTCTTCTTTGCCAATATGTACATACATAAATATTACATTATATTAAAGCTAGCTGCTATACAGACTTTTTATCTTATGTGTACTTTAGCTATCTTGGAACAAATAAGAAAAATCGACTTTTTATGCGTATTGGGTTTTTCTTAGTAGGAACCACACAAGTTAATATTCGAACTTGAATCTAGAAGTAAAACCAAAATTGCTTACAGCCCAACCAGATTTTTACATTTGTTCTGAATTTTATTTCATTTAAATAGGTACCAGTTCTTTTGTTTTAAAATGTCAAATATTAAGTATTTAAGGGTCGTCGTTAAGATCATCTTGGATGGCCTTGATCATTTATCATCCCCAAATGTAGCTCTAGTTTTACAACTTTAACATTTATGTATTCCTGAACTATTTTGGATACTAACTACAGAGACCTAAGCAAGTCACATACCTACCAACATATTTAGGTTTTTAAACTGATTACTTGATCAGACCAATACGAATCAAAAATCGATTTTAAAAGTAGGGAGTTTACGAGATAATCAGGTGGATACGACATTTGTAGAACGAGTGATCGGACGTATTTTGCAGGATCGTTTTTCAAAAGCAGGTGGTTAGTCTGAATGCGTTAAAGTTTCCATAAACAGAGCCTCTATCCAAGACCAGTTCTGATGAATTCTTCAACAAAATCAATTGGATTTGAATGATGAATCTGTTATGACAAGCCCATGCGGTTTCTGCCGACTATAACTCATTTTACCTAACAACTTTCTTCATAAAAATCTATAGGTAGGTAGGTATATCAGAACAATTAATGTTCGTCGGCATACGAATTCTTACCTTACTATGCGATTCGGACGAACAATAATGTTGAATTTCTGCCTTAATAAGACAATTATTCGTAATTGCTGCACACGTCATGAGATTACACAAATAATCTAAAAACTGTAAAGAAATTCCGGGACTGGCATTCGGCATTGACGGTTTTAGTTTTCATACATGAATAACTATCGCACGGTTGATAGTTGAATAACCACAATGCCGGCTTGGCGGTTTCACGTTTAAGACTCCATTGCTTTTGGATTAATACCTATCTAGTCTGAGGTATTCCAATTCAATTGAACTTTAACTAGCTAACTTAATAGTATAATCAAATAAAATCTCGGAATAAGAGATAACACTTGGAACTTGCGAGTGAATCTTGCTTTTAATTATGTACGCAAAAGCATACAATGTAGATTAATCTTCAAATTTTTTATTCAAACAAGCCGCTTACGCCAACCAATCCAGATCACGGTAACTATGAATGGACAATATTATGTGGCATATCGGATGATTAAAATTTAGATTGTTTAAATACAACATTATAAAGGAATTTCATGATTAATGAACAAAAAAAACTACTAACATCGTCATCCAGCAAATGACTTTTATTTCACCTCTATACCGGAATATCTTTGTCAGAGATATTACACATCGAAATGTGTGTGTATATTAAAATTGCTCTACAAATTAGACACAAGCCGGCTCTAGAATTGCAATTAAACAATAAATGATGCTTAAATTAAATGTATTTACCTTGTTATATTGCTAGATTTTAATTTAATTAAAACTTAAAAGAAAAATTCTTAAAATACGACACACAACTATTTACTGCTGCAGGAAAGTTAATTCAAGCAACTGGAATGAAATTATGAAAATGATCGCGAATTTCAAATGAACCGCTTGCCACTTTTTTCGAAACTCGAAGCCGCATTATTAAAAAAAATGATAAGATATGATATAAATGTAAAGAAAAGAGAAGGCGTAATTTTTCACATCCCATGTTTTCCATTGAATGAGTGAGATGGAAGAAGAGCTTTTTATTACTGTGCAATTTGAAGTAAATAATAAAATCAGCTGGTAAAGCTTTTTTGGTTTTATATACTTGGAGTTCATTTTCCAGCAACTGGAACGAACTTAAGATAAAGTAATGCCGTTGTAGATTCTTTACACAATACTTTTATTTAAATGCAATTTGTTCTACGTTTTCATTTGAGTACCAAATAGAATCAAAATAGTATTAAATATCCGGGGGTTCCTTTATTTTTGCCCACTTATATTTTTTTTGTGGAAAAAGTACTCAGTTCTCATTTCCTGTCATTTTAATATTTTTGAGTCAAACTGCAGGTGACTTGGATTTGATTTCCATTTTCAAAATGCAGTGAAATGAACATTTTTAATTTATTTAGGGCCAGTTGTACAAATTTAACTTGTCAACTTGTCAACTGAACTCGAGTTACTTCCTGAACCAGGTTCAACTATTCGAGCGTTGTACATTTGCGAGTCAAGAGCGAGTTAGCTGAACTCGAGTTAAAAGTCCATTTACTTGAAATTGGAATATATATATGGCATAGTGTCATTGTCAGCCGTCATAAATTATTTGGAATGGTTAATGCTTTTTCTTTGTCTATAAATAAAT
The DNA here is from genome assembly GCA_963921185.1 of Dasysyrphus tricinctus. Classification (NCBI taxonomy): domain Eukaryota; kingdom Metazoa; phylum Arthropoda; class Insecta; order Diptera; family Syrphidae; genus Dasysyrphus; species Dasysyrphus tricinctus. The sequence continues at coordinate 61,980,774 of OY992530.1, forward strand.
AAAAGTGAAGTATATTAAATATAATTTTCATTTATAGGAACAATTATACGAAGACTACGACGAAGACGATAATGATTTCTTGGAACTTACTATCATGATAGCTTTTCCGCGAACGGTTAAAGTAGATCAGAGAACGGCCGAATCATTTTGGTGCATGGAATAATAATGATTTTTGCAATCGTTTTCGCATGTCCAAAGAAACTATCCAATTGATACTAGACGTAATAAGTGATAAAATATCTTCACGAACAAAAATATGTTAGTTAATATAAGGCGTTTTCCTTTGGAGGTGGCGAAGTACTTGCAAGTACTTTGCTAACTTTTTTCAATGGAACACATCAAACTGCTTTCCCATGTAAAATGTATCTACTCGCACATGAGAGCATGTGCAGTTGGTAGTACTAGATTAGGCTTTTCATCTACTCATAAGTACTTTGGCACCTGCAAAGGAAATCGGCTATAATGTTCTTCACATATCATGTGGTATAAATATTTAATAGTTTTCTATTCCTATTTAGCTGAACTGTCAAAAAATTCCGAATGAAGTGAGAAAGCATGTAAACCATAAAAAAAATCACATCAAAAGAGTTAAATATTAGCCAATCAAATGCTTGAACCCCGGTTCCGGTATTTGTGTAATTTCACGTGTATCTCATTATTCGTAACAATTTGCATCCCTTTGTCCACTTTTGGTAGTAATAATAGCTTCATGAATTTACCGATTCATTTAAAAACAGCTTCCTTTTTCTATTAAAAATTATCTTCTTCGTGTTTTGAGTTCAATTTTCAACCGAAATAAAATAAACACATCAAAAACCCCTACAATTACAGGGAGGGGTAAATCTGCCGAAAAATTTAGATATGCTAAATTGATTTTAAATCAAAAAATAAATCAATTTTTTCGCCCAACGGAACGCAAAAATTGATTTGGATCTGTAAAAATGCTGATTTTGGCAGATCCAAAACAAAAATAAATTGAATTATTTAACCAATGGAAAACCCCATTGATGTTCACATTACCCTGAGGCCACACGAGCAAGTACTTGCAAGCAAGTTGGCTACATACACTGCCCTGTCATATTCGTAATTTGCATTCCACTTGCCATCCACTTGCTTCTCAACTTGCTTCACTACTGGTTTCAAAGCTTGCATGCCAGTTGATAAAAGTGCCTCTACACTATCCCACAAAGTATTAACACAAATGTCAGAATAAAGTGGGAAAGAATTTCATACGACTGCCAAATTTGTGTGATGAAAATGATTTTCATATATTGCTTCCACACACTTGCATCAAAAAAATCAGTTTCACCATAACCTCAAACGCCCAAGTGGGATAGAATGTGTGATGGTTTTAGAACCGATCTTAAATATTTTCAGGTATAAACACATGTCAAATCGTGTAGGATGCGATGTCAAGTTGTGTGTGATGAAATTTCATATTTTGCTTCCACACTATTATACATGACTTTCTTCACACTTTTTTGACATGTATTAATACTCAATGGGATAGTGTGGAACGGCTATAACCAAGTTGCTTGGGTTTGTTTGTGTTAGTAAACAAATGTGTATGTATTGCAACTTGCTTGCAAGTACTTGCTCGTGTGGCCTCGGGGTTAAGCAGTAACACCCTGACTCCAAAGGGCATACAGATGTCCAAAATCGCAACCACAGTCCGCAATCAACAGTCAGCAGATTTTTTCTCGCTGGGAAAATTATTTCATTTCGTTTCATTTCTCTCTCACCACTACTTCTATCGTTTGCAATAATACACAGACATGCTGGCTCTACTAGACGTGAGCGATGCCCAAAATGTAATCAGCAGTCTGATTTGTATGGATATGTCACTGCTCAGACATGGATTTTTGAGGCTCCATTGTTTTTTTTTCAAGACATGTTCATAGTCAAAGCATGGCTCATGCCCAGTTGAGCCGGCATGTTAGACTGCAGATAATAGTAAAGAGACTTTTTTTAATATCCAGGACCCATGTTCTATAACTCAGGCGATAACTTTTCGCATCGTTAAGAAATGAAACAAATAATTCCTCAGTTATCGCCTCTGGAAAAATTCGGGTTTCTGTAACTGAACGCGATAAGTACAGTTCCCGAACTATTCCGACTGGAAATTCCAGTGGAAGGCGATAAGTGGAACTGTCATATTGACATTTCAAAACCAAAACAAATCTGTGCTTGAACAAATTACTGTCGTTTTACCATTCAGCCGATTGTTTGACTTGAAAATTTAGTCTTAAAATTATCTTTCTATTTAATAAAAAAAAAACATGAGCTGTATGAAAAAGAAAACATTCTGAGCCAATACTTATTTAATCTTTTTGGTGAGTAAATCGAGGAAAACTATAGCCCCTTTTTAAACTTTTTGCTTCCATAGATCCTTTCATTTTTGATGGCAATTCCTTTCACCAGCACATTTGAGGCTATTGCGAAGATAATAAGCTGATTGTTCCCGAGCCAGCAGAACAATTTTTGGCTCCATTTGAGCTTGGACCAATCGAGCCACCGAGCATGTGTTCGTTTGAGAGAACCATATCCACATTCATCGTTTTCTTAAAGATGAATTGAAGTGTGATCTGAATGCCGCAACTGTTTCCGGAAACACGGCCACCGAGAAGCAAGAAGGTTGACATGAATGTAATTTAATTAGTGTGAGACAAAATTTGTACATGCTTCGGGGCATAGTCAATTTGAAAAACTCGCTAATATATGTTTTTTTTTTAGTTTCTAGACATGGAAACATGGCACAAATGGATACACCACATTTGAAAAATCAAAATGGTCAATTCTTAATGAGGAAATCGATTGCACAGAAGAAGAAATGTCGATGCACTACATGTACATACATATATTATATTGGTATAATGGTTGCGTCCAGCTTCAAAAATGACTATTTTACTTATTTTTAGTTTCAAGTTAATCAACAAAACGACTTACATAACTATCCTTTTTCAGACCAAAAAAAGTTTGCAATGAAGAGCTACAAACGTTACTACTTCACATATCGATACCTGCAATAACATCTATACAAATCTGCAAGGGAATCAGGACGTGGCCAGCGAACGCATAATATAAATTTGCGTGGTTGTGAAGTAACACCCGATGTAAATACATCGCATGGAAAATTCAGCATACGTCTCGAAGTGCCTCCAGAAGGTGGCAATGGACCGATCAAAGAAGAGTAGATAAGACGCGAGAACAAAGAACAATATGCCAAATAAATGGCTGCCTATCGATTAGCATCAAAGGGTCGGTCTCTTGCCAATAGCTCGTACGACAGTGAAGTGGCCAGGATCAAGTCATTCCTGAGCATGCAAAAACCAGCTCTTATCTTTCGTGTTACCGGAAAATTGTGCATGAATTTATCAGCGGTTATATCTTTGTCAATGCGTTCAAAGGAAACCAACCAAACGCTCAACGAAGAAATTTGTCCATTAGCTTACGGGAGGATGGCTGTAAGAGAATTTAAAAAGAACTAAATATACAATTGATTTTATAAAATCAAAATAAATCGAAATAATTTAAATGAACTACGAGTTTTTTTTTAAGGAATTGTAGGCATAGCTATCGACGAATTCCTTATCGCGTTTCTTGCGCAGGATAAAATACATAATAATAATAAATTGACTACCGAAAATGCGTTTTTTTTTTCAAATTTTACAAGCATTTTTATTTTGTATTGTTAAAATTTGTATTATGTACAAAATTAAAATTTTTCTTCAGGAGTGTCCTAACAAAAATATAAAATTTTATGCAACTAAAATTTTTTTGCAAAAAGGCTATAGTTAGGCTATATTCACTTTGCAAAATAACCATTTTCACAAAATTATCGTTTTCTTAAAGGCATTTTACCAAATAGAGTCTGCCCAAAAACACCAAGTAAACGCTTCACCATCGTATTTATGAAATCACCATTTTACTCCGGAACACTTAAAAGAAAATAACATGAGTTTAGCTTGATAGTCGTAAGAGTCTAAAAGTGATGATACCCACCTTCTCTGTAAAAGTATGAATTTTATGTTTATCCGAAGCCAACTTGAGCAGACGACAACAACTACCTATAGCTCATGTTGAGATCTACTTCTTTTGTTCCAGGAGGATGGCATTCTTGAGATACTTTGTCAGCAAATCCAGGACACCCCCAATTGTTGTTAATGTTGACGATCTCGTTTCATTTTCTACCAATCGCTGCGCAACTGAGGCAGATGCATCGTATAGAAATAAACAAACTTCTCTGATTCTCGATCGATTTGATCTCTCTGTCCTTCAGTCATCTGAGCCAAGGACTTCAGATGCATTCCGATCTTCATGGAAGCCCAACGATTTTCCAGCCAAACATTTTTCAGTGGTGATTTTGCTGATATCAAATTTCTCACATATTTAGCTTGTACTCCTTATTCGATTTTCTCTTCCTGAAAATATAATTGGATTAAAGATGATAAAGTAGGTAAATAAACTAAAAATAAAAACATCAAAATGGCAAAACTATACATACACACTTTATTACTGTGGCTTGTGCTACACGTGAACGAGGAGCAGGCTTGGGCTTATCAGTCCAAGTACGCTTAGCAGCAGCAACTGACGATACTGTAGAAGTCTTTGCGACTGGATTCTTGGTATGAAGAACTTTCGATTTCTTGGCTGATGAAGTCTTTTTCAAATTAGTATTTTGGTTCTTCTCATCTTGCACTTTTTAAACGGCAGCTGTAGTTCGAGCTGCAGCAGCAATATAAATTCACTTCTCTTTGAAGTGATTTGGAATTGCTTTTGGTGTTTGACCATCAAAACCATTTTTTGTATGTTGCGTGTTGTAAGATTATTTATAATTAAAAAAGAAGAATGAATAAATCAAATAAATACTTTTTAATTTAAGACTTACATCTACTGCCTCTGGTGACGATTCTTTTTGTATTTATTACTATTCGATGTTACAGTTGCCTTCTTTTTCTCAATCTTCTGTTGCAGGATGCTTTTAATTTGTTAAGGCACGAAGTTTGTTAAATATATTCAAAAAATTATATAAAAACTTGATGCTACTGCATCAGATTACACATTCGGTAAAAATAAACTAATTTTATCGCTACCTATTTTGATAGTGATAAAATTTGACGTTTAAAATGAGAAACTTATCTATTTTTTAAGATACAGAAACCTAATTTATCGAATTTTTCCAGTATTTCTATTCTGGTTGTTCCCGTCGATAAAGTTAACGACTGTCACAGTTACAGAAACCCGATGATGCGATAAATTGAGTTTTGTTCCATTTTTCAACGTTTCTCGACTATTTTTATCGAATCGATAATTACAGAACATGGGTCCAGCTACCTCGAGATACAACGAAAACCAGAAAAAACTCACACGCACGTGAAACATCAAATCTCATGGCAAAGCTTTGAACAGCTTTCATAATCGTATTCAAAAGTTGATTTTCTTCGACATGTCGTCAACAAGACACTCCATTGTTTTTTTCTGGTCATGCTCATAGTCCAAAAGTATTGAGCTTCGTTTTGTAGTCGCGTAGACTCTAGAATTATGAGATCTCAGAATAAACTCTGACTAGCTGTGAATGACAATAGGTATACCTGTTTGGTAACGTCAAATTTTCACCAAGTTTCCCAAACTTGAGTTTTTTGTCATATGGAGTGTGTTTCTTTATTCATACAGGAATATAAATAGAAAAGATAGAATAGATGAAATATTTATCCAGAAAATATCCAGAATGGAATGAATAAGGAAACAAAACTGGAAGCAAAAGGAATAGCAACCAGTTGTTCGTAGATATGTCAAAACAATTGAGTACAAATATATTTTTGTTTTACACAATTATTTATAGCTGAAATACAAAATGAGTACAAAATAACATTAAATACATAGCATAGCGAGAAGTGTTTTTGTTATCTTAAAGTGAATAACGCCCGTGCGTATCTAGCATAACTGGCTGAACAGAATGGAGACGGAGCTGCAACTGGAGCTGCAACTGGAATAGCTGTCAAAATGTTGAATAACCACAAATTCAATGATGCGAACAGAACACGACGCAACTGCAGACGGAGCTGCAGACGCAACTGGACAAGTTGGCCAACTTTTAACTTTTGCTTGCAGCTTTTTTGACGTTTTGAAATTGTGAGCAAAGCAGAGTGTTTACATGTGGGTTAAAGTAATTTTTAAACTCTTTTCAATGTCTCATAAAGACGTAAAGCAATTTTAGCTTCTTTTTCATCATTATTAATTTTTATTTTTGTTTTCATTTTTATTTTCGATACTAAAATGTCAGAAAGCTGTACAGCTGCATTGTGGGCGCGTAAAAAAAATCACGTACGACACTTTTTGACAGCTATTCCAGTTGCAGCTGCAGCTCCAGTTGCAGCACTCTATTCTGTTCAGCCAGTAAATGAGAATTCAAAGGTGAAAAATTGCACTGAACGCACCTTATTCCTTTTATTCCATCTTTCAAATGGAATAAAAAGAATGCATTCCAAATGTTCCGGAATGAATAAAGAAACAACAAAATGGTTTATCCGGAATATTCCATTGAATAAAGAAACGCAAAATGCTCACTCCAAATATTCTGAAGGTTTCTGGAGCAAATTGTAAAAAACTGTAAGAAATTTCACGTTAAAAAACACACCTAATATGCCTGTTTGGTAACGTATAATTTTCACCTGTTTCCTAAACTTGGGTTTTTTCTTCTATGGTTTCTGACAGCGAATTGTGAAAATTTGCAAAAAATTTCAAGTTAACAAACACATCTAATACAAGAGGAAAAAAAAAATAATACTAAAAGTGACAGCTCTTGCAAAGCAACGGCAGTTCTTGATTTCCAATAAAGATTGGAAGGAAAATGTAAGTTGAAGTTCACTACAGGAAACCGGTAGATGGGTTGGGTTTAACATTTTTGAGAAGATAACAACGAAAAGGAATTCTAACCGTATCCAAGCTAAGAATATTTTGTGAAAATATTTGTCCAACTAGTCAACAAGTCCAAGGTAAGAAGTTTTTCTTTTTGTTTATTTCTGTTTTTTGTGTTGAAAACGCTTTTCTGTCAATTACCATTTCATTGGAAATTATTTTCATCAGCTGACTAAAAGCTTTATTATTTTGTTTGTCGCTTTTATTCCAGATATGAACCCAATGGGCGAATTAATGCAATGTGTCCAATTCGCCGCGCACAAACATAAAAACCAACGTAGAAAAGATCCCAGTGAAACACCTTACATAAATCACCCTATAAACGTTGCAACAATTTTAGCGGTCGAAGGTAATATTGATGATAAGGAAGTACTGCAGGCCGCTCTTCTTCATGATACCGTCGAGGACACTGAAACAACCTTCGAAGAAATTGAAAAAGCATTCGGAAAGAATGTCGCCGACATAGTTCGAGAAGTTACAGATGATAAAAGTCTACCCAAGCAAGAACGAAAAAGACTTCAAATTGTCCATGCAAAAACTTCAAGTAGAAAGGCCAAATTAGTCAAGCTTGCTGATAAGCTTGATAATCTTAGAGATCTACAGAATGTCCTTCCCAACGGGTGGACCGAAGTAGGCTATACTTTCTTCTTTTCTTTTTAAATTTGTTTTATTAAAAGTTAACTTGTAACTTTTATTTTTTCATAGCAACGCGGTGAAGAGTATTTCGTTTGGGCCAAAAATGTTGTTGACAATCTTCGTGGAACCAATGAAATTCTGGAATCCAAACTAGATGAAATTTTCAAACAAAAAAATCTACTTGAATGAAATTATTTATTTTACTTTAATCTAAGACAGTCCAAATAAATGTTTTCTTCAACATTTTTATTTCTTAAACTAAATAACTAATTCTTCTTGCTTTTAAGGAAGTCGACCATTAAATCAGCCAAAACTTGTGTCTCAGGAATTGTCATAGCATTGTACAGAGATGCCCTAATACCTCCTACGGATCGGTGGCCCTTCAGTTGAATCAAGTGCTTGCTTTCGCAAAGTTTAAGGAATTCCTTTTCCAAATCATCATCACCTGTTGCACTGCCAATTCTGAATGGTACATTCATACGCGAACGGACTTTCTTATCAACTGGACATACATACAAGCCATTAGACTTGTCAATAACATCGTAGATGAGTTTCGATTTGACGAGTGAGTTTTTGTACATTCCTTGTAGTCCGCCGTTGCGTTTAATCCATTTGAAGACAAGGCTCATAACGTGAACACTAGAAATAAAAAAAAAAATACAAGTTATGAAGAGTAAAAATCAATCAAATGAAGGAAGCCTAATTGAATTGAATAGAAAAGAAGGTAATTATTTATAATCTATATATAAATAGGCTTAAATAAATTTTGTGGTACCATTTTCTCAAAAAGTATTTGACCGATTTGGATAAATTTAATGTGGTTGGGAAGCTATAGTCGCGGGGGATGTGCGAATCACAAAATCAAACACTGTGGGTCCATTTTAGCTAAGAACCATTTTACACTGCCGCTCACTGTGCACATTCAGAAAAATTTATTTCAAAAAATATAAAATGTTTTTTGCTTCAATTTTCAAATATTTTATAGCTAGCTTTCATTTTTTGAGTGGTGTCGAATTTCGACACGGGGTGGGGATGAGACTAGTAAAATAAAATACTTATAATACCTACATAGATATTTTGTATATTGTTTTGAAAAGAGTATGATTGAAAGTTTCGAACTTCTTTTCAATGAAAAAAAATATGCGCCATTTCTTTAAATTATTTACAATAAATAAATGGAAGTATTTTTATTCCAATTATGTATACCAATTGTATCAGTCAGAAGTTTGAAGATAGTTTTACTGTCTCAGTGCGTTGAAAAAAAAGGCAACCACATTCGAAAAGTGTCCGAAAAAGAATTGAAATTGGTGTTTAATTAATAGGTCATTATCCCCAAAAGAGCCTTCTTATGGGAATTTTTTTTATCAATTCCCAAACGTTTCTTCATTATACCTATACCATATTTTTTGACCCAACCAAAACCAATTTAACATTTTAAAATAATTGTTTTCCCAGTATGTAGGTACTACGTATGTACATCAAGAACACCATTTTTATAAATAGAGATTAGAAAGGCTCCAAACATTTGGACAATGCACTTTTAACTTCTATTAGATCTAAAACAAGTTTTTGGAAAATTTATAATTTTAGACCTATCTTTGAATTAACTATCATAGATACATATTTTTGCAAATAGTATAATTAAAATGGCAATAATTCTCATACACAGCTGATTAGATTAAGTGTAATTACATATATGTAAATTTCAAATAAAACTGTTGTGCTGAATAATAATTGTAATAGCTTAAACAAATCAACAATTATTTTTTAAAAGGAAATATCCATGTACAGTTCTACACAAACTGTGACAGTGCACAGTGAGTATGTTTCTTTATTATTCATTTTGAATACGATTATATTTAAGAAAAACTGTGTATACAGAATATAGAGAATGGAATGGTAGACCAAGAACATCAATCAATTGTTCTGTGATAGGTATTGCAAAACAATTGAAAAACTTTGTTTTTGCGTAACTATGCATTCCTAAAAAACAAACGGATAAAAACACAATTTAATGCACTTGTGTTATGGCGTGTTGGATGTTCTTATGGCTGTTTTTAGGTAAATAACTCGAATACCAAGGCGAATCTTCCATAAATGAGAATTTTCATGTATACATAATATAACTCGCACTGAATTGGACATGTGTATACATTTCGGGATTACAAAATTTGAATATCGGTATAAATATTTTATAAAAATTAATTCAGAATATCTTTTCCTTTAAACTATTTTTCTCAAATTAATAAGCTTTAAGTTTTATAATCATTTTTTTTTATTCAGTACAAAAAATCGATATTCTTCATATCATACAAAATAGGTACCTACAAAGTTAGTCCATGTTAAGATGAACTGAACTTATTACAAATTGGGTATGACAAAGCCCTCACTATAGGAGATCGCCTAGATGAATTACCAATTTGTATGGACTAAAGGCCGTAAAAAGTTTTTTTGAATAAATAATTCAATAAGTCCAAAATTACTTGTAGTGCAAAATTGTCTTGTAGAGTTTTTATTTTATTTATTTAAAAAAATAGTTCAGGTTTAAAAAAAAGGCTCGAAAACAACGTTGAACAGAGAGGAAGCTAGTTTTGAACTACATAATGTTAGTAAGTTGTTGCTTTGGAAAAGTATAAATGCAAGCAGGAACAAAAATATTATACGAATATTTAAGCCACCAATCGCGGAAATGCTGGGATTGGAGCATTATAATCCTCGAATTTTCGGGATCATGTACCGGAAACCCGGGAACACAATCTCTACTTATTTACTTTCTTATTCGTGTATGAATAAGTAGTTCACTTAAGTGAACTTCATTTATTTTGATTTACACTTTCAAACCTTTCAAAAAAAAAAAAGTTTTATTTTGAATGTTTTTGAGGAAAAATACATATTTTTTTTGAAAAGCGTGTTGGGAAATCATCACATCCGGCCATTTTTGGTCTAAGTGTGTCAGTATTAATTACTGACAGACACTTCTATCTAGGGCAATACCTATTAAGATTTGGAAAAGCTTCCGCATAAAAATATGATCAAAATCGGTTAAACCATTGACCAGAAAATAGAAAAATAAAAAGATTTTCACCAGAACGTGACAAAACGAAAAAGAAAAACCAACCGTTAATAGTATGCCGCCTATACCTACTAGGCATGTGGAAGCTTGGATCATGAACCTATCTAAGAAAAAACGAATGAAGGCCCAAAAATCAATATTCATACAGTGAAATATCCATACAAATCAGATTTTTGATTGGGTTGGATTTTTGATATTGGTCATACCCATTTATTTCATGTCCAGTGGAGGCAGCATGTAACGGTTTGGGTTAGACAGATCTGTGTTTTTACTGAAAGTTAGAACATACATATCTACTGTTTTCGAAACAAAAATATTTCTAAACGATTGCATGTTACAGCAGGATATTCTTAGAGCTTAAAATCTTTCAAATTTCCCTCTAGGGAATCATTTGAAAACCTAAAGTCTTACTTTTGAGGAACATGGTTCAAAAGTTGAGGTACATACAAACAGGCAGAAAGAATTTCCAAATCAACATTTTTTTCGTATTACCTATCATCTTATTATTAGCTTTGATCATATTCTCGAGTTCAAGTACCTTTGTATCGCTAGTAACAGTTGATTATGTATGTTTAATTTTTGTGTCTATTAATTAATTTCAAGCTACTTAAAATTATCTGAAAATTTGAATAGAATGGATCAAGACATAACACACAAAAAAAACCGTTAATTTATACTATAGGGAGGAGCTTTAATTATCTACACGTGTTTTGCACGAGCTTGAAGCAATATTATAATCCTCTGATGTTAGATTTGAAGGAAACCCCCCCGGGTGAGTGGGTCATATTAGCAGAGAAGTTAAATGAAATTTAAAGCTATTTGGCAGCTTTGTAAAAGAAATTAATAGCGTTTTCGTTTGGTATTCCGGAAGAAGCCTCCGGACCTTTCCGATCCAGAATGCCAAACGAACAAGTTGCAACCCTTTTCTTTATTCTGAAGTTTGGGTTTAATTGTATTTGTGCACTTGGCTATTGCATTTGGGTGATGAAACATTCACACAGCTGTTTCTCGGAATATTGATATTCCTCAATAACAGCAACGAATGTCTCCACCTTGGATTTTTACTTTGAGCAAACTCCTTATCTTAGCAAAAATTCCACATCATGGTACAAAAACAAAGAAAATGGGGAGGATGAAATGTTTGTTATATCCATTTTGTTTATAATATTGGTTCCTTTCAACTCCTTTTTTGTATAATGCAAAATCACAATTCCAAAATCAAATAACAAACAAATTACCTTTGATGATTTTGACGTTTCAATTGTGCGCATGTATGTGTGCTTCTGGTTTTGATTTTTTCTTCAAATCCAGAATCGTTTTTCTCTTCTTTTCAGAAGAAGAACTGTCATATAGTGCCAAACGAACGTTTTCAGAAGCATTCGGAATGCTTCCGGACGACCAAACGAAAACGCTATAATTCTACTCCTTAATTTGTGATATAAATGAAAATCATACATATATTATTATGTGCATGTAATTAATAAATACTATGTTTAAAAGCCTTCCCCCCCCCCCCCTTTGCAATATTTTAACTGATAATGAAATGAAATAATGAAATAATTTCATACATTAGGTCTGTGACTGTGATGAAAAAAAAACAAAAATTATAGTCACCAGTTTTCTATTATCTTGTTTCTATCATCGACCATAACTCTAGCAACAGTTGTTTTTAATAATCTGAAATAGATTTCCGCGCCTGTTATCTCGAACATAAAGTGCTCATAGAGACTATTATATTTTTCTAAACAACACACGGCTACATGATTAATTTTTCTGTACGTAAATCCATCAAATGTATAGAAAAATATTTTCGTGTTTAGCAAAAAAAAAAAACCTACGTCAAATAAGTGATAACAATGCGACTACGTCACGAAATTGACAAATAGAATGGTGTGCAGAAAAAATTCTAAATGAAATTAATAAGATTATGTTGTTTTGATTATGTGCAATGGGTTTACTCACATGAAAGTCGGTGGGGTATTGTAAATTGAATTGTTTTTCTCCGTGATGGTGAAATCCAGAATTGATGGTGTTATTTTCATGGCCTTTCCTAATAAATCTTCTCTTATAATAACCACGGTAATACCAGCTGTTCCAACGTTTTTCTGTGCTCCAGCAAAAATCACTCCAAATTTGCTCACATCGATTGGACGAGACAGGAAATTTGATGACATGTCACATACCAATGGAACACCTTTTGTCTCTGGCACAAAATCAAATTCTACACCATCCACTGTTTCATTATCACAGTAATACACATATGAAGCGTTAGGGTCTAAATTCCAAGTGCTTTGGCTTGGAACTGTAGTGTATTTTTGTACTTTTGGCAAGATCAAATTGACCGAGCCATATTGGGTGGCTTCCTTAGCCGCTTTGGCCGACCACGAACCTGTAACAAGGTAATCGGCTGTTCCAGTCCGACCCATTAAATTAAGACAGACGGCCGAAAACATTCCTGTGCCACCACCTTGCATAAAGAGGATTTTATAATTTGATGGAACTCCAATCAGTTCCCTGACATCTTTTAAGGCATCTTCATTGATTTTAAAGTAACCAGCCGATCGATGTGACATTTCCATTACACTAAGACCGGTTCCTTCATAATCGATGAGGTTCTTTTGTACTTCTTTTAAGACCTACAAAACAAATCGAGTAAAAGAAAATAAATATTCCATTTTAGTCGGTATAAAAACGTGTTTTGGTGATAAGGGATAGATTACCTCTTCAGGTAATTTGGCGGGGCCAGCACCGAAGTTTATGATTTTCTTTTCCATTTTATTATTATTTTCGTGAAACACAACTGACATCCAAGTCTAAGACCTCTCCCAACGATAGATTTTTCCACACTGATCTTATGCAGGGCTGTCGTTTCAATTTCACAGAAAGCAGTACTTCGAGGAAAAAAATTGCAGTACACTGCAGTACGGCAGTAAAATATATACCAACATAATTGTTAATGCATTTAATTTTGTTTAAATGCAAATATTGTTCATTAAAAATTATCACATATCCGCCAATTACCTATTTAACTCTAGCGCACTGCAATGGTGGTATTCATTATTTCATTACTTACAGAACTATTGTTGTGTTTGTGCACGTTTTTCTCAAAATTATTTAAATAAATTAAAGGCAATAAATTTTCCAGTTGATGGCCTTACTTACCCTGGGCACCACAATAACTTGGTTTATAATAAGAAGATTTAGCGCATATAGTACAAAAAATATTGCTCATCGATTAATGCAATTTTTATAAATTTTTTGACAAAATTTGCCACTCCATAAATTGGCTCCATGATTTACTGTAAAACTATTGAATGCATCAAAAAACATGCAATTTGTATTTTTTATAAAATTGAATAAGCTGCAACTTTTACCTTGTTTATTTCATACCAAAAAGTTGATAGTTTTCGAAAAATTTGCAAAAAACTGAACTTTACAACTTTTTACTCCTCCAAAAATTCTTTTTTCAGCCAAAATTTAGAAATTGGAAATTGCTCAAGACGTCAAAACAAAGCCCCACCAAAATTCAACTTTGTAGGAGTTTTTTCGAAGTACGTTAAAATCTAAATTTCATGGTCTAGAGATCCATTAGTATAATTTAACATTGCTTTTGACAGTTGGGTGAAAAAACTACATTTCGACGTGTGTGGAATATTTCGTTCCAAATGGCATCAAAATATCCTTAAACTTCCTTTTTTCGGATCAGAAAAGAAAATCTGAAAAATTCCAGAATTACGAATTTTTTACTTGTGATATACAGGCTATGCCTATATTGCAAACTACGCACTCGTAAAAAATGGAACTCGAGTGAGCGTATTCTAAGAATTTTATCTGTTTTGTTTATAAAAGAAAACATTAGATAAAAAGGACTAAAACTTTTTGGATATGATTATGATTTGAATATGTTGTGTGAACAAATTTTCAAAAAAGCAGTACTTTGGTCGTATTAGCAGTACGGCAGTACGGAGTTTCAAAAAGCAGTACAAATACTTCAATTGCAGTACTTCGACAGCCCTGATCTTATGGTGCCAAATTGCTTTTTAATGAAGCTCAATCGAATCGAAATGGAAAGTCAGTGGGTTTTGAATGTGTGGTATTACTATGTACTAGTTTTGGCTTGGTTTGGTTGGTACCCTAGTAGATCAATTAATTAAAACTATGTATATATCTGGTTATTTGTGTAGGTAGGTTCGTTACTAAGTTCTATTTTAGAGCATAGCACGGGTATGCAAAGCGAGTAATTATTTGATAACAACAAGAACTAAGGTCTTCTAGTATAAAGAGAACGACTATATAGTATAGACTATCTTTGAATTCACTTGTTTCATTAAAGGAGAAATCACAAATACTGTTAAATGAGAATATTAAGCTCCGCTTTATAATTTATAAAATATTAAAAAGGTGATTTTTATTGTACTCTTACAGCGTTAAGAAGTATAAAAGTGTTGTGAAGAGAGGCATAAGCGAATAGGTAAATTTTAATAGAAGAGAAATTATTACTTTATCATATTGACGTTTTAAAGTTTTGGGCGTAAATAGGGTTCGGACCATAGAGAACATAATTTGAAAGTTTATGTATGTATATGAGATATTGAGCGAAGGTATACGAATTTATCGAAGCAGAATTTTAATTCAATTTGAATTTATTGAAGTTTTTACTTGCGATTATATGTAGGTACTACTATAAGGCAAGTTTTGGATTCGTGAAAAAAAAAATTTTGAGATAACAATCAAACATGATATTACGATGATAGAGAACACCAAAAATGTAGGTGGCACAATTCTGTCTGTCTGTCTGTCTGTCTGTCTGTCTGTCTGTCTGTTCGTCTACAGCCTAAACGGCCCGATCGATTTTCTTCAAACTTGGTACCTAGTGGTTTTTGGTGATTCTGCCGACACATTTTTTTCATTTTTTTTTAGAACCAAAAATAATGGTACCTGTCATACATTTTTTTTTGGCAAATTAACATAATCGTAATTTTCTCAAAAACGGCTCGACAACTTTTCTTAAAAAAAAAATCAATAAATTTATTTTAGTAAAGGCTTTCTTTGGGTGGAAAACCATTTTTCAAAAATGGTTATTAATGGTACCTCCCAAGGAACCATTTTTTTAATTTTTGATTTTCTTCAAAATGGTATGACCGATTTCAATTATTTTTTTTATACAGAAGCTTTCAAAAAATTTTAATAGTTTTGTGTACCAACATTTTTGAAAAAATATTTTTTGGATTTTTAAAAAATATTTAAAATTTTTTTTTGGAAAATCAAATATTTCGAAAACGGCATCATAGATTTTCTTGAAACTCGATATTTCAGACTTTTTTAGTACTCTCTTAAATAGTACCTTCCATACAAAAGTGAAAAAACCGCAAAGGAAAATATTTTTTTGCTTGAAAACGACTCCAACGATTTTGATTAAACTTTTTTCATATAACGGGTGATTTTTTAAGAGGTTTAGAACTTAAAAAAAAAAAAACACAAAAAATTTGAAAAAATGAATGAAATATTTATTTGAATCGATAGTTTGAACCTTGCAATTTAACGTTTAAAGATAATTTCATGCAAATGTTGACCGCGGCTGCGTCTCAGGTAGCCCATCCGCTGAGTCCAATTTTGGCATACTCTTTCACACATATCGGCCGGTATCTCACGAATGAATGCATGGATGTTGGCTTCCAGTGCGTCAATCGAAGCGGGCTTGTCCCTATAGACATTAGCCTTGACATACCCCCACAAAAAATAATCTTACTTACTTACTTACTTATCCGGCTCCCGATCCATGAAGGGTCTCTGCCTGAGATATTGCGGTCTTCCATCGGTTGCGGTCCCTCGCACGCTCCCTCCAGTCGTCGAGACCAAGCGCTCTTGCGTCTGTGACCGCCTGGTCCCTATAGCGGAGGTTCGGTCTTCCTGGTCGTCTCGAACCTGGGGGCTGGGGTTCGAAGATTTTCTTGGCTGGAGCGTTGTTGTCCATTCGCTCGATGTGGCCGAGCCAATGTAGTCGACGTGTTTTGGCTCTTTGGACTAATCCACATCTTGGTACAGCTCGTACAGTTCACGATTGAATCTTCTCCTCCAATCGCCCTCTTCGCATATAGGACCAAATATCCGCCGTAGAATTTTTCGCTCGAAAGTGCCCAGGATCAATTCCCCTTTTTTACTTATCGTCCAGCACTCGGCACCGTAGAGTAGAACTGGTAAAATTAGAGTTTTGTATAGCGTGCACTTTGTCTTTCGAGAAAGGAGTTTTGAACCCATTTGTTTGGCCAAACTGAAGTAGCAGCGGTTCGCTAGGGTAATTCTTCGTCGGATTTCCACTAAGGTGTCGTTCGTGGAATTGATGTTTGCTCCGAGGTAGGTGAACTCCTTGACTACCTCGAAATTACTGCTACCAACAGTGACGTTTTGTCCTAGGCGATGGACAGATGAGGCTTTGTTTGTTGATAGCATATACTTTGTTTTGTCCTCATTCACTTCAAGACCAACGCGTTTCGCCTGTTCATCAATAGCTGTGAATGCTTCAAGTATGAATGAATATTGCCCGCATGAACTTCTCACATGGATCTCACGAATACCATGCAGAGACCATTGCCAATGTTCGTCAAGCTGGCAAGAACTACTCAGCCAAGTTGGGCTACACTTATCCAATTGCTGTAGCATTGGACACCAAGGGACCTGAAATCCGTACTGGCTTGATTGAGGGCAGTGGCTCCGGTGAAGTTGAATTGAAGAAAAACGAGACCATCAAGCTGTCCACTAACAAAGACTTTTTGGAAAAGGGCAACAAGGACTGCATTTATGTGGACTATCCCAATATTGTGAACGTCGTCAAGCCAGGCAACCGAGTCTTCGTTGATGATGGTTTGATTTCTTTGATTGTTTCGGAAGTTGCTGGAGATACTCTGGTGTGCAAGATCGAGAACGGTGGTGCCTTGGGCTCCCGCAAGGGTGTCAATTTGCCCGGTGTGCCCGTTGATTTGCCTGCCGTCTCTGAGAAGGACAAGTCTGACTTGAAATTTGGCGTTGAACAGGAAGTGGACATGATCTTTGCTTCTTTTATTCGTAACGCAGCTGCTTTGACCGAAATCCGTGGTGTTTTAGGAGAAAAGGGCAAAAATATTAAAATCATTTCCAAGATTGAAAACCAACAGGGTATGCAGAATTTGGATTCAATCATTACCGCCTCCGATGGTATTATGGTTGCACGTGGTGATTTAGGTATTGAAATTCCACCAGAGAAGGTTTTCATTGCCCAGAAGGCTATGATCGCTCGTTGCAACAAAGCTGGCAAGCCAGTAATCTGTGCTACACAAATGTTGGAGTCAATGGTAAAGAAGCCACGTCCAACTCGTGCTGAAATCTCTGATGTCGCCAATGCTGTCTTGGATGGTGCTGATTGCGTCATGTTGTCCGGAGAGACCGCCAAGGGTGAATACCCATTGGAATGTGTGTTGTGCATGGCCAAGACATGCAAGGAGGCTGAAGCTGCCTTGTGGCACAAGAATTTGTTCTCCGATCTGGTATCAAAGAATCCAAGCACCCCAGATGCTGCCCATGCCGTAGCGATTGCCGCTGTTGAAGCTGCTTCAAAGAGCACAGCCGCTGCTATCATTGTCATCACCACAAGTGGCCGATCTGCTCACTACTTGAGCAAATATAAGCCAAGATGTCCAATCATCGCTGTAACCAGGTACGGACAGATCGCCAGACAAGCGCACTTATACCGTGGAATTCTTCCATTGGTCTACTCAGGTTGGTTTTTGAAATATGAATAATTAAATGAATTGACTCATTAATACGTGATTTGTTTTTCAGAACCCGCCGTCGGTGACTGGTTAAAGGATGTGGATGCCCGTGTACAATTTGGTATCCAAGTTGGAAAGAAGAACGGTTTCATCAAGTCTGGAGACTCTGTTGTTATTGTTACTGGCTGGAAGCAAGGATCCGGATTCACAAACACCATGCGCATTATGTATGCATTTTTTGAAGAACAAGATTCCATTGATAAAATTGAGTGTATTTTGAAAGAATGAGATAAACTGACTGATTTACAATTAAAGAATGATTAATGAATGATTGAATGATTAATGAATGACAAAGAATTTAACTAACAATGCAACTAACTTTAATTTAATTTTATTTATTTCAGAACTGTCGAATAAAAATATCCAACAGAAAAATACCTCATTTAAAGTGCCCTAACAAAACCCAGCGCACACCAACCATCTGTAGAACAGATATTAAACATTTATTATTTTAGACCTTAAAAGAAAAATATTTAAAACAAAAAAAAATAACTCAAAAGTATGTATCTTCATCTTGATGTCGTCACACTCACATGAAGGTCCTTTTGATAAGGATCTCAATAAAATCTATTCATTGGTTTACGTTTAAAAAAAATTTAATTTATACAAAAATTATTATAGCCAACTTAAATAAAAATACAATGTAATGAAAAAGAAAAACAGTGTTCTTTTAAAAATTGTTGGTGGAATATACAAAGTGGTATAATCAAACAAAACGAATACAAAATTTAATGTTAGAAATAAAATGTTTGAAGTTTTATTTTCAATGAGTGTCTTTTTATTTTACTTTTGCTTAAATCTTCTGTCGACTCTATCATCAACATTTAAAAGGCAAGGGTTCTTTTTTTTAGTCTGGACGGCCCCGACTACCGTTGTCGGTTACCATTCAAGTCGAAATTGGTTTGTTATATTCATTGGTTGTTATTTTTTGATACAATGCAATCGATTCAACGATCCACAATATTGATCCTTATTACTATAGTCATTTTACTAAAACGACACGGCTCTAAAAGCAACATTTGGTGTTTCAGTAAAACAACTACCGTAAAAGTGGTGAGAATAGTGAAGAGCGGAGAGAACGCTTAACTTTTAGTTTCATTCAAACACCAATTGTCGTTTCTGGAGCCTTGTCGTTTTTCTAGCGTTTCAGTAAAACGACAGTAAGGGTGATTGTGAAGATTTCAATTTACATTGTCAATCGATATTTTGACATTTCAAATAAAAATTTTATTTACCTTCTTGTCCATTTAAAATTCCTTGTAGCCATTTTTTAAATTGGTTAAATTGAAAAATATCCTTGATTAGACCGGAAAATGAGGGGTATAAAGGAACAAATTATGTACGTGCAAAGGTATTCTTTATTATTGAATATGTTTGTTTGGCCCATAAGCATGCTTAAAACCGAAAATACTACTAAATTCACCCATGCGTTTCTGAGAGAATGATCACACTGGCCCCTTTTCAATATTTTTGGTATAGCTCGAAAACTAAGCCGAATTTGACAATTGTACATTTTGAACTTTTTGTTCAAAATTAAATTTTCTATTGGAATGGACAGCACAAAAAATTTTATAAAAAAATTTAAGCAGGAAAAGTTAACAAAAACCAACCCACAAAAAATAAAAAAATCAAGGTTTTCTAAATTTTTTAATAAATTATGCATAACTTGTTTTGAAGCATAGATAGGGCCAAGACATGCACAGACAAACTAAAGTAGAGACTTAAGTGCTTTAATATGGCATGCAAAAACTAATATTTGTTCAAAATTGTCAGAGATATTCCAATTCAAACCCTATAATTTCTTATAATTTTTCGCAGTTTTGGCCCGAAAGTCCCTTTTTCGGTACAAAATGTAAAATTTCGAAATCAAGATTTTGATATAATCAGCCTTATTATGAGTTTCGCCCGGAAAATATTTCACCCGAAAAATGTTAGTTCCCCCGGAATTTTTAAAGCTATTATGAGTTTCGCCCAGACTTCACTTGGCTTAAAATAAACAAAAAACTTATGCAAAGGGCACCAGCACCACCTGTTTATCTTTTGTTCACCTTCAAAAATTAAGTAATAATTTGAGATCTCAATTACGATACATTTCGCCTGAAATAAGTACTCACAAAAAAGGGGAATTTTTATTTTTCGGGTGAAACTCACGATAGGCGAAAAGGTCATTCCGGGTGGAATGTTATTCACGTGAAACTCATAATAAGGCTGAATATGACATTACAGCTAAAGAGAATTGTCCAGTTTATATTTCTGAGGGCTCAGAGAATTTCCCCAGTTTTGCTGTCAAATACTAAGTAACAAAATTTTGGATTCGTCTGCTCACTGATATAAATATAAACGGAACAAATTTTTAAAAAGTATGTAAGTTCACAATTTTGTTTTTCCGCTGTTTTTAAATGCTTTCAAACGTACAGACCGAACGGCTGGTCTAGGAATGTTAATTTTATGTACCAAAAATAGGCTTTCGGGCGAAAAATGATAAAAAATGATAAAGTTTGAATGGCTATATCTCTGTCAAATATTATGGCTTTTTTAACATGTCATATTAAGGCCTTAAGACTCTTCTTTACTTTGCTTATGCATGTCTTGAGCGTATCTGCTCCGAAAAAAGTTATGCCCAATTCAGAAAAAAAATTAAAAATCTTTGATTTTTTGATTTTTTTTATGTTGGTTTTAATTTATAAACTATCCATTTCGATAGAAAATTTAATTTTGAACAAAAAGTTTAAAGTGTAAAATTGCCAAATTCGGCTTTCCAAAAAGCTACAAAACATTACTGTAAGTGTTACCGTTATTTTTTTAATTAATTTTCTTCTATTTTATGAAATTATTTGATTAAATTGCCCCTCCCGTCCAAGCGAGTGGGAGATATTACCCCTACAGCGACTACAGGGAATGAAAATAAAAATCTGAAAAATTAGGGAATTTTTTATCCTTCATTTAGAGCCGATTAACGCCCATCCGTGATGATCTTTTATTTAACGACCACCCTAATGTACATACCTACCCTTTTTGTGAGTACCAACTTATTTCCGGCAAATGTATCACAATTTAGAGCTTAAAAAGGCTCTCCCATAAACACCCACCTTTGCGCTAAATTACCCAAAATCGCTATACAATCTAAAACCCGGTCAGCAACCACAACTTTTGAAGAACTACAAAAAATTGTATTCAATTAGAGGGAATTGTATTTAATTTGTAATTGTGGGTATTGAAAAACTACTGTCTTTCGATAATCACCACAGTCAAAATTGCCACACCGTCTAACTACCAACCTTATACCCTACTTGTGCCATTTGCGCAAGTTTTTTGTTTATTTTAGGCCAAACGAAGTTCGGGCGAAACTCTAGCTTTTAAAATTCTGGTGGAAAAAACACTTTTCGCTTGAAATACTTTCTGTATGAAATTCACCATAAAGGTAAAGGTAACATCACCGCACTCAACGGAACTGGCACTTCAATGGAACTGCACGACACTGCTCAGAGCACTCTACTCTACGGCACTTTTTTGGTATACTGCACTTGAACTGCAACTACACTACAGTATTGGCTTCACTCATCAATAAAAGAGAAAAGAGTGCCCATAAATGAAGCCATGAGTAATGTCCGTGATGGTATTTTTGAATTAACAACCGCCAAGCAACAAAATAATCATATGCAGTCATATTTATTAGGTTTTCTTAGAACACGCTTGGGCAGTGTTGTCCAGCTAGTCAGTGCCTAAATAGTTTAGGCAACTTGTTATTTAAAAACGCATTCCAACAATTCAATTGCCCAAATGTGACCTCATTTATTCACTGACTTGCCTGTTCATTCATTTTTAAATGAATTAATGAATTAAAGTTGGCTAACCCAACTAACAAAATTGCTCCGCATTTCAGACATTATAGTGTTATTTGTTTCTATATAGCGCTCCTATTACCCCTCTGACGGAAAGTAAATACCTTATTGGAGCATTACTGATTCCTTAAATATTTTCTGGTACAAATTATATCAGCTTGATAGAAGCGAGATACCAATGTTTCTTTAATCTCTCTATATTGCTTTTATGAAATGACGACGGAGCTTTCGCTTCTATAGTCATCCTATAAAATTATTATACAATCTCTATGTTAGTTTCTGTTGCTTGCTTAGTCCAGCCACAAACCATTTCTGCTGTACTAGTAAAAACACAAACCACTTCTGGTTTACTAAAGAGTATAGTCACAAACCAGCAATGTGAAGAAAGTGCATGCGTTTTTTTTTATCGTAAATATATTCTTCCATGGCCGAGCGGTTAGCGTGGTGGACTATATAAAACACAAAAATAAAGTCATAGATACCGAGTTTTTTAAAATTCTTCTCGGTGAAAAATAAAACCGAAATGAATTCTTGTTTTAAGATAGTTCGTAGGCCGAAAGGCATTAGCATTAAGTTATTAGTTTAACTTAGAGCGCCCGAATGGGGCCAGTAAGTTAGTTGTAAGATATTGATAAGTAGGCTAGTTTTTATGAATTTTTGTCTAGCTTTAAGATAGTTTTAAGAAAATGGAAAAATAAAAATGAATTTATAAAAAAAAAAAAAAAGCGTGGTGGACTTTCAGTGCGAGAGGACCATGGTTCGAATCTCACAGAGATCTTGTAATTTTATACTTACTTAAACTTACTTAAATAATATCTAATAAATTCTAAGATTGCATTTCAGATAAAAACTTTCAAATAAAATATCA
The DNA here is from genome assembly GCA_963921185.1 of Dasysyrphus tricinctus. Classification (NCBI taxonomy): domain Eukaryota; kingdom Metazoa; phylum Arthropoda; class Insecta; order Diptera; family Syrphidae; genus Dasysyrphus; species Dasysyrphus tricinctus. Next base: position 62,003,916 of record OY992530.1, read on the forward strand.
GAAAATAAATAAAATAAAATAAAAACATAAATAAATATAAATCAACTGTAATTTTTTTTTTTATTTTTCCACCTTCTTCTCCAGTAAGTGTTTTTTGGAGCAGCTGAATTTAGTCCATAAAGGTCCAATAGGAGCTTAAAAAGGCCGCGCTTTTAATTCTATGGACTATTATAACGGGTGATTTTTTAAGAGGTTTAGAACTTAAAAAAAAAAAAAACACAAAAAATTCGAAAAAAATGAATGAAATATTTATTTGAATCGATAGTTTGAACCTTGCAATTTAATGTTTAAAGATAATTTCATGCAAATGTTGACCGCGGCTGCGTCTCAGGTAGCCCATCCGCTGAGTCCAATTTTGGCATACTCTTTCACACATATCGGCCGGTATCTCACGAATGAATGCATGGATGTTGGCTTCCAGTGCGTCAATCGAAGCGGGCTTGTCCCTATAGACATTAGCCTTGACATACCCCCACAAAAAATAATCTAATGGTGTCAAATCGCACGATCTAGGCGGCCAATTGACCGGCCCGAAACGTGAAATTAACTGTTCACCAAACTCGCCTCGCAATTGCGCCATTGTTTCGCGTGCTGTGTGGCATGTGGCACCGTCTTGTTGAAACCACATATGCAAGTCAAGAACTTCCATTTCGGGTAAAAAAAAGTTTGTTATCATCGCTCGGTAGCGTTCACCATTGACAGTAACGCTGCGATCCGCATCATCTTTGAAGAAATATGGCCCAATAATGCCGCCGGCCCATAAACCGCACCAAACAGTGGCTTTTTCGGGATGCATTGGTAGCTGTTGCAATGCTTCTGGCTGATCTTCACTCCAAATGCGGCAATTATGCTTATTTACGTACCCATTCAACCAAAAATGAGCCTCATCGCTGAACACAATGGAACAATGGAAGCAGCGCGCGATGAACATTTCGAACCGAGCACGAATTTTGATAGTAAAATTCAATAATTTGCAAGCGTTGTTCATTTGTAAGACGATCCATGGTTAAATTGCAAACCAAACTGAAGCTGTTTGACAGTGACACAAGGTACTAAACACACGTCAGCTGTCAAAACCAGTGTTGCCAAAACCAAACCAGCTAAAAAATCACCCGTTACTACAATTAGTACGATCTACCATCAAAAATTATAAAATTTTTCACATAGCAACTATTAGTAGTACCTGTCATAGAACGTATTTTTTTATTTTGAGTTTTCTCGTTATCAGCTTAACGGATTTAAATGAATATTTTTATATACAAATTTCAGATAAGATTAAATAATATTGCATATCAAAATTAAAAAAAAAAAAGTTTTTGGATTTTTAAAAAAAGTTTCAAACTTTTTTTTTGAAAATTCGATATCTCAAAAACGGGTTGACAATTTTTTTTCAAGTTTTGTTTTTATATACACATAAATATATAGTTTAAATCTGCATACCGAAATTTATTCTTAAAAATGTTTTAAAAATTTTATATATAAAAAATTAATTTAAAAAAAAAACCGCTCCAACGATTTTAAAATTTTTTTCCCATACAATCATATTCCATCATGAATTAAGATGGCATACTTTTTTTTCACCTCAAACTGTCAAAAGAGTTGTTTTATCTAATTTAAATGTCGTATTTCATGCTTCTCTACATTTTTCTCTCATAATTTCCATGTTTGTATATACAATTTTCTTAAACTCGCAGTGTCTTGAACATAAGAGCAAGTACGTGCGACCCAGTCGTGGATTTTTTTTTTTTTTATTTTTCTCATATCAATAGGGTCTACTTTTGTATTTACCTAGTTAAATTCAATTAAAACTCATTTCCATACGTGTTCTGTCTGTCTAAAATAGCTTTGGGGTAGGTATTGGAGGATAATAGAAAATAAAATAAATCGGGGCTGTTCATATTTTTGCAAGATGTAGGATAAAATAGTAAGATATAATAAGACTGCTTCAAAACTATAAAAAATAGTCCTTTTTTTATACACAACATTATTAATAATTCATTGATATTTAGAGATTAACAGTTGGACATTTTTGGTATTTTTGATAAAAAGTCAAATTAAATACAGTCACTCACAAAATTATTCGGAATGAAAAGTTTTTTTTTAAGATATTTTGTTTGTTTTTTTTTTTCTGTTATAAGATGGCCTGGAAAAATATTGTAGCATTTAACAAGGCCCTGATGCTGACATAATGACCCACCCGGCAAAGATAACTATCTAAATTATCTATGGCTTCAATGCCACAACTTCAACCCTGTTAATAAATGGAATTTTATAAAAACTTTAAGCTTAGGGTAGCCAGACTTTGTTTGTCTTATTTGTGTTTGAACAAATGTTTTAGTTATTTGTTTTTTATTTCTTATTTCTGGATATAAAATATTGGCAGTTTTGTTGTTTCTATCGAGAAACTTTTTATAATTTTGATATTGATTATTATAGGAATGACAACAATTGTTCAAAATTGCAAGCTAAATATTTCTTGTATGCACACTCCGACCAATAGGCATTGAAATAAATTGATGTAAATAATTCACGTCAAATTTTACACCTGTTCGACACATATGTAAATAGGTAGGCAGGCAAACGGTTATTGGTTCAACACCTCAAACACTATTATTCATATGACTTGGAACTTTACGCAAATGACTTTGAAAATATGTATTAATAAAAAAGAAGTAAAACTAACCTACCAAAATGAAACAAAAATATTTCCTTTACCGTCCAGGTACAGGTAGACATGTACCTATTTTTTAGGAAAACTAATTAAAAGTGAAATTATTCTATGAAATCATTGACACAAACAAATTTAAATTCATTTCTCAATGTACTTTCTCAGCCAAAACAGATGTTGGTTTCGCCACCAAATATAGCAACTTTGTGGTGATGTGCAAATACGAAAGTGGTAAATACTACAAAATAAAGAATATTAATAAAAAAAAAATAAAATGAATTTGCTGTTATTTTTCATTTATTTCACAAAGTTGAAATTTGGTTTTCGGAAATTCAGTTCGAGAATTTTTTGTTTGTTCTTTTAAGTTGCTTCATGTTCAACTGACATACCGAATTTCGGCACCCACTGTTATTAGGGCCGTCTCACAAAAAAATCTCACTAAGCGCTCAATGTCAATTCGACAGAGGCGGAATCGTTTCGTGGAAAAGATTTTTCTCTCATGCGACTGGGTCGCACATACTTGCACTTATAGTTCAACAAGTTGCTTGGAATTTTAGAAATATTATACTATGGGTACAATGAAACTCGTATACTTTTAATTGTAAAGCAACTTAAATGGCTTAAAGTTCACAAAAAAGAATTCCGGTTGATAACGTTGAGTACCTAAAAAAGAATTCATATTTTTTTTAATAGTAAGAGTGATTTCCTTAAAAATGGATTTTTTATATTTATAAATTTTGAAATATTTTTGAAGCTGTGTTTGAGATAAATAAGCTTTTTCTTGACTTGAATAATTTTAATTTCCCCTCTATAGTAAAAATAAATATATTGGGTGGTGCAACAGCTCGCAGAGAACCAGGGCCTAGTGACTTACAACTCACCACCATTCCTGTTGTGCGTGTTTGTTGGCAGGAATGGAGGGGACCTACAATTTTTTGCCGAGTCCGAACGGCTAAATGAGAAGCACTTTTTCATGACAAGTAATACTCTTGGAGGATTTGTCAGTTCCTCGCAAGAGGCAGTACCTCGAATAAAACATTTCTGTTTTTAGGTGGCACGGCTGGGAAACGAACCCACACCTTCGGCATGACAATTTAATTTCCCCTCTAGAGAATTTCAAAAATTGAAGAATATCGCTTCAGTGGCTTAGGCTGAACGTCAGTGCGACCGACGAAATGACAGGAATCACGTTTTTCGTGACGCACACGACGAACCGACGGAAACTTATATTTAAGTCCTGTAGAGAAAGTAAAAAAGAAAGTGAAAAATATATATTGTATTTATTTATAATTAAAATAATTATTATTAAATAACAAAAATTATACAAATTATACATAGTCGATGGAAGGTACTGTACAATATTAAAAATAATTAATAATTAATTTATAATTTGTTTAAATATAGTATTAAAACTGTCTTTCATTTAAAAACACAAAACATCACCGGAAATACTTTTTGAACACCATCATTTTTGTTGTCTTTTTAATTCATTATTATTGCACTTATACAAATTGACCCTGCTGAAATTCTTAAGATGAACATATGATCTTCATAGGGATTATTGATTTGTAGGAATTTAATTTCTATACTAAACAAAACAATGTAGGTATATGTAATGTTTTCTAACAAAATTAGTTGGCAGTGAATCGTCTTTTTACTTCTCAAATTTCTAATAAATCATTAACCAGAGTTAATGTTTCAACGTGAATATACTTCCATTGTCATTATTATTTGCTTTAAGCCTAAGCCTTCTTGCTCTGAAGAAAGCTAACCATCAAATCGGCTAAAGCTTGAGTTTCAGGTATAGTTATGGCATTGTAAATTGATGCCCTGACACCTCCAACTAATCGATGGCCATGCAATTGCAACAAATGGTTGCTCTCACAGAGGCTCAAGAATTCTTTTTCCAAATCCTCATCACCAGCCGCACCTCCTATTCTGAAACATACATTCATGCGAGATCTGTCTTTCTTATCAATTGGACAAAAATAAAAGCCGTTAGATTTATCAATAATATCATAGAGTAGTTTTGACTTGATGTCTAAGCTGTTACCCATGCCTTCTAGGCCACCGTTGCGCTTGATCCATTTGAATATAAGAGACATAACGTAAACACTGCAAACAAAGTAGAGAAAAAAACGGTTTTTTCTTGTAAACATGCATTAAAATAAGTTCTAATGGGTATGATTGTACTCACATAAAAACCGGTGGGGTATTATAGATGGAATGACTTTTCTCCACGATGTTGTAATTTAGAATTGATGGTGTTATCTTCATTGGATTCCCCAAGAGATCTTCTCTCACAATGACCACAGTCACACCAGCAGGAACAACATTTTTCTGCGCTGCAAAAATTATTCCAAACTTCGTCACATCGATGGGTCGAGAGAGGAAATTCGATGACATGTCACAGACCAACGGAACACCATTAGTTTCCGGTATAAAGCCAAACTCTACTCCATCAGCTGTCTCATTGTCACAGTAATAGACAAATGATGCATTTGGATTTAAGTTCCAAGTGTCTTGGCTGGGGATTGTAGTATATTTCTCTACTTTTGGAAAAACCAAATTAACTGAGCCATAATGGGCAGCTTCTTTGGCTGCCTTTTCAGACCAAGCACCTGTAACAAGATAGTCAGCCGTGCCAGTTCGACCCATTAAATTTAAACAGGCAGACGAAAATACTCCAGTACCGCCGCCTAACATAAAGAGGATTTTGTAATTTGACGGAACTGCCATCAATTCTCTTAAATCTCTTAAGGCCTCTTCGTTGATTTTCAAATAATCAGCCGAACGATGGGACATTTCCATGACACTAATACCTGTTCCTTCATAGTCAAGGAGGTTCTTTTGTATTTCTCTTAAAACCTAACAATTAAATCGAATGAAATATTTTATCAGTCAATGTAAAAAAATGCTTTAGAAATGTACATACCTCTCTTGGCAGCTGTGTAGGTCCAGCACCGAAGTTTATAATTTTATTTTCCATTTTTCCTTACTTTTTCCAGAGCTCAAACCTGAGACCTCTCTCTATGATTTTATTTTGCTGACTGATGATTGATAAACTAACAATACAAGTAGCCAAAATGATTAGAAAAAATATCAAATACAAATTATGTAGATAAGATTGAGAGACAAAAGTGAGAATTCCAAAACGTTTCCATTGCGATTGTTGAGTATATTGTGTGAATTTTAATCAATAGTAGTACGAGTACGTTATAGCACACACCACTAATTCCCACCATATGTTCTTATCTAGCACAATTTTTGTTTTCTTGATTTAATTAATGAGAGTATTATCACTTATAGACATAGAGCCCATGGCAAATTTTGGAGAGATAGCCAAATCTGAGTATGACGGTGACGGTTTATAAGTACATAATATGTGCATTGTGATATTAAATACGAACGTCTAGCAGTTTGCTTTTTTTTCTCAGCCTTGGGTGCGGGTGAAAGGTTTAAAATTGCTTGTTTTTGGCTGAGAAATAAACTTTATATATCCCCTGCTGTCAAAATTTGCTGTTGACTCTCTTAGACTATTATGTAAGCTTGAAATTTTCGTAGTTCGTAGAATTACGAACGTATACAAATATAATGTAGATGCTGTTTCCGTTTGTGTGCTGCTAGCAAATGTGTGTCAACAAATTTATTGATGATCTTTGCTGATAGAGCTTGACTTCAGTATACATAATTATAACATTCATACATTTGTATATCCAAAAATTAATAAACAAAAAATTAAGCTAAATTAGCGAGTTGTTATCGAAAATACAGTGACAAGCCCTCAAGTCTAGGTCTTATCTTTTATTAACCAAGAAATTCTTTATGTATAGGTCCGGAAAAAAACCAAAAGTTGGTTTTTCAGGAGCGGATTCAAATTTTTGTATTGTGGGAGAAACAAGGGCGGATCCACGTTCTTCAAAATTCATGGTATTGCACAAAGTAAATTTTTGTTATTGGAAATTTAGTTTAAGAACTGTAATTATAAAACCGTAGCCCTTAATAAATATATTTTTCTCTTTTGTATTATATAACACGAAGGAACTTAAGTAACTTACTAGTTTCTTTAATGACATTCCCTGCTCCCTGAACTAAAAAGAGGTATGTCGCCGTATAAAAAAACGTTGAATTCTCAATAGTTTTTGTCAAGTTGCTGGGTGGGCGAGTGCAAGTAAAAGAATCCTTCAGCAAATCGAAGCGATTTTTGGCACATGTTTGTGAGGTATTCCCACGTCTGAAAAGCCAGGAACCTTACAAAATAACGCAAACCAAAATCTTGAATAAAGAAGTCTCACATTTTCTCAATAATCTCAAAATTAAAAAAAAATCCTATTTTTAACAATTTCGCATTTACACTTTGCAACAACAAATTTTCCAAATAAACCGAAATCTCAAAAATTAAAGTCTCCAATATCAAAATCTTGCAGTTCCAGTAAAATTTGCTCCAAGTTTCGAGTTTCGGACTGAAAAAAAAAAAATAAATAACTCAAAGACGAATCTCCAACATTAAGAATCTCATCAGGCAAGATCTCCAAAATTTTAATTTAAGAGTGTATTTTCTGCGACATTTTGCGAGAATATGTTAATGCGGTATATGCGGTGCGATTTTGTAATTGCAAGATTTTGTAACTCTATAATTTAACTTTCAAGACTTCTTACCCAAACTGATATGCCACTGTAGACCGTTATAAAAGATCTACTACTTTCAGTAATCGGTTAGTGATGATGTATTTTGTTTTAATGAACTTTTAAAGTATTTTTAAAGTCCACTCAAGGCCATTTAAAATAAAATGCACGACTGGGTCCCACGTACTTGCTCTTATGTTCAAGATACTGCGGGCTTACGAAAATTGTATATAAAAACATCGAAATTATGAGGGAAAAATGGAGAGAAGCATGAAATACTAAAACAACTCTTTTTACAGTTTGAGGTGAAAAAAAGAATGCCATCTTAATTCTTCATTGAATATGATTGTACAGAAAAAAAAATTAAACTCGTTGGAGCGGTTTCTTAAACAACACAACATTTTTAAGAACAAATTTTGGCATGCAAATCTGAAGTGTATATTTATGTGTATATAAAAACAAAATTTGAAAAAAAAAATTGTCAACCCGTTTTTGAGATATCGAATTTTCAAAAAAAAAAATTTGAAACTTTTTTTAAAATTCCAAAAACTTTTTTTTTGAAAATTTTGATATTAAATATTATTTAATCTTACCTGAAATTTGTATATAAACAATTCATCTAAATCCGTTTAGCCCATAACGAGAAAGCTCAAAATAAAAAAATACGTTCTATGACAGGTACCATTAATAGTTGCTAAGTGTAAAATTTTATAATTTTTGATAGTAGATCGTACTTATTTTAGTTTATGAAAAAAGTTTAATCAAAATCGTAGCAGTTGTTTTTAAGCAAAAAAATATTTTCCTTTGCGGTTTTTTAACTTTTGTATGGAAGGTACCGTTATTTTTTTCATAAATGTAAAATTTTTTCTAAAAATATTTTAGAGATAACTAAAGAAGTCTTAAATATCGAGTTTAAAAAAATCGATCATGTCGTTTTCCAAATATTTGATTTTCCAAAAAAAACTTTGAAACATATTTAAAAAATCCAAAAAATATTTTTTCAAAAATGTTGGTTCACAAAACCATTTATATTTTTTGGAAGCTTCTGCATAAAAAAACTAATTGAACTCGGTCATACCCTTTTGAAGAAAATTAAAAATTAAAAAAATGGTTCTTTGGGAGGTACCATTAATAACCATTTTTGAAAAATGGTTTTCCACTCAAAAAAAGCCTTTACTAAAATAAATTTATCGAATTTTTTGTAAGAAAAGTTGTTCAGCCGTTTTTGAGAAAAATACGATTATGTAAAATTGCTAAACAAAATTGTATGGCAGGTACCGTTATTTTTGATTCTAAAAAAAATGAAAGAAACGTGTGGGCATAATCGCCAAAAACCACTGTGTACCAAGTTTGAAGTAAATCGATCGAGCCGTTTAGGCTGTAGACGAACAGACAGACAGACAGACAGAATTGTGCCACCCACTTTTTTGGTGTTCTCTACATCGTAATATCATGTTTGATTGTTATCTCTAAATTTTTTTTCCACGAATCCAAAACTTGTCTTATAGTACCTATAATCGCAAGTAAAAATTGTTGGTACCTCATTTATGTTATCTTAGAAAACAAGTACAAGTATAAAAGGTCGTAATTGGTCTGGCATTGATTTTTGCAATAAATTTTCAAAGCTATATTAATATCATAGGGGTTTTTGGCACCTGATTTATGGGTTCTTGCAAAAATTGTATACTTACCATTGGAAAGGCTACTGAATCATTATGAGAGGTCAACTAACTCATATTGTGGTATGGATTTTTTTTTTTTGAAAAAGAAATCTATGTCTGACCAATTACTGAAACTGTTGCTGACTTTTTATGACCATTTAGTGACCTTTGAAATGGCACACAAATTAGGTTAAAAGATTCAAAAGCCCCTGGGCATTTTAGGTATATCAAAATTGATAATATGTAGCGATGGAGGAAGTCAATGTGTGATGTCCGGAGTATAAGAAATGCCGATGTGGGAAGCGACCACCATTCGGTTCTGATAAGTCTCAAACTACGAACCGCTGCCGTACAAAAACCAGCGCAGGATGCAGCAAGGAGCTCAAAATTCATTACGAATGCTTTAAATGACCCCAACATAATATGTCGAAACTATGTAACCACCCTTAACGACAGAGCCTCGTCATTAAACGGAATCCAACATTCAACAATTGATGATGATGAGATGTGGGGTGAAATTTAAAGTATTTTTATGGAGGCCGGATCCGAAACTGTACCCAAGCGAACCAGAAGTAGAGACTCTTGGATATCCCAAGACACCTGGGATAAGATCAAACTTCGCAAATCGTTGAAAATCCAAATAAATGCCGAAGCAGATGTTCAACGAAAGGCTGACTTGCAAAGAGAGTATCGCTGTGTGAGACGTGACAAGAGGGTTAGATGGTCTCGCAGATAATGTGGAAATCGCTGCCAGAAGAGGAGGAGATATCCGGGAATCGTAGCAAATAGCCAAAGATGTTATTGGAAACAAAAAAACAAAACCAATCATCCTGTAATGGATGTGGATGGCACACTTTTGGTATCAATTGAAGATCAGCTACGCAGATGGAAGGACCATTTTTGTGCAATGCTAAATGAGGATTCAGTTGAGCAGAGTGCGCTGAAGTGCCCCAACAAAATGAGATGCACAGGTCCTATAGGGGTATTGACATCGAACCCCCGCCAGAATCGGAAATCCAAACATCAAAAAATCTCCTCAAAAACAACAAGGCAGCTGGACTTGATAGAATACCAGCTAAATTTCTGAAAGCCGATCCCTTAACAGCGGCATTTGGGAAAACGAAAGCTATCCCAAGGACTGGAAAGATGGTGTGATTGTTAAGTTGCAAAAGAAAGGTGACCTTTAAAATTGCAACAATTGGCGTGGTATCACCGTTTTGTCCGTTTTCCCAAAACTAATGGCAACCATCATTCTCGAGCGAATAAAGGATAGAATCGAGTCTACTCTACACTCAAGAGGCATAAAGCTGGCTTCCGCAGTCGATCGTGTGTCGACCATATCAACACCCTGCGTATCGTCCGCGAGCAGTCGATGGAATTTCAATCACCGCTTTACTCATGTTCATGGATTTTGAGAAGGCCTTTGATCGAGTTAACCGAGAATGTATATGGAGATCGTTGCTTGGTTGTGGAATTCCGCCAAAAATTGTTGCCATTATTAAAGAGTCCTACAACAACGCAAGGTGTTTTGTTTTACACAATGGGCAGCTATCCGACTCATTCGTAGTGCAACATGGTGTGAGACAAAGGGATGTTCTATCGCCAATTCTCTTCCTGCTGGCGATGGACGACGTATTGACGGCCAGTGTTGGTACAGCTGAGCGTCAGGGCATTCAATGGAGACCGTTCGAAAGGCTCAGTCATTTAGACTATGCCGATGACATACATGTATGTCTACTGGCAAATAACATCAGTGGGCTGAACGGGATGTGCCAAACACTACAAGTGAAGGGAGAGTCGAGTGGTCTAAGAATAAACAGCAAAAAGACAAAAATAATGCTCACAGGCTGCTCCACACAGCAGCGTATTATTCTACAGGAGACGCCAGTTGAAGAAGTGGAACAGTTTAACTACCTTGGCAGTATTGTTTCTGCAAACGGTGGTACGGATCTGGACGTTAAAAGTAGAATAAATAAAGCTCGTACTGCCTTCGGTACTCTGTCCCCAATTTGGAAATCAAATCAAATCTCCTTACGCACTATGTTGAGATTCTGCGAATCCAATGTCAAATTCGTGCTGTTATATGCTTGCGAAACCTGGAAAGTCACCACTACCATCTCGAAAAAATTGCAGGCTTTTGTGAATCGCTGTCCTTATTCTAAAAATTCGCTGGCCATAAATTATATCGAAGAATTGTTGCGCAGTACAAGTTAAGAGCGGCTAGACGTTGACATAAGAAAGCGTAAATGGCAATGGATTGGTCACACACTGAGGAAACCAAACCATGGAATTGCAAAGCAGTCCTTTGATTGGAATCCTCAGGGTGCACGGCGGGTTGGAAAACCAAGAACAACATTGAAATCAACAGTTCTAGAAAAAGCAGACTCCATTTCCACACAATTAAAATATCTAGTTGCAGACCGTGAAGGATGGACATGATTTTTTGGCGCCCTATTCCCCAATCAGGAGTTCAGGACTTGATGATGATGATGATTGGGAGAGCCTCAAACAGTTTTGAAATAACCGATTATAAGGCGATAGTTTAATAATTTTTAATATTTTAGCTTCAGCTTATTCACCTTATTTACAAAAAGGTATTATAAAAGAATTTTTCAAATATGTAAGTAGATGGAAATACACAAAGAAAAGTAAAGATAAGTTAAATATAAAGGACAATGGTAACAGCAAGTGATCTGTACAGTGTAACTTAAGTATATAACATTTACTTTAATTTTATACGAAACTGAAAAAAAGCTCTAAACATCTTGAATATAAGCGTTTTTTTTTTTTGAGGTATAGAACATTAAGTTGGCAACACTATTTGAGCTGGCAGCCATATTGTCAGCTGTCAGTGATTTATCTTTAGTGTGATTCGGCATTTCAACATGAATAAACCGACGCCTGAACAGCGCTTCCAAATTGTGCCAAATAGCGAATTTTGTTTAGCGATGAATCTTACTTTTGGTTGAATGGATACGTCAATAAACAAAACTATCGTATTTTGGAGTGATGATAACCCTCAAGTGTATGTTGAGACACCGTTATACCCAAAAAACTGACTGGTGTGCTTTAGGGTTGGTGGAATAATTGGTCCGTACCTCTTTAAAAACGATGCTGGCGAACGTTACAGTCAATGGTCACCGCTTAGAGCCATGATTACCAGTGTTGCCAGAAAATATTTTCTGAAATCGGGAAATTCCACTCTAGAAATCGGTGTAAATCGGGAAAACAGTTTTAAGTCTAAAAGTCATGCCAGGTGTCAAAAGCACCTCCATTTTTATAAAAAACAAGGTTTTTTCCGAAAATGTTTTTCAGATTGTACATTTTTTCATTCTTAAAGTAAATAAAATTATATTTCTTTTGAAAAAAATTGTTTGAAGGTGAAAAGTACTTTTTTCAAAAAGCAACTTTGTTATATTTATTTTATTTAAATTCATTTTTAAATGTAATATTGTCAGTAAACAGTACGTAAAACTTCAAAATCAAAAATTTCCCTAAGGTATTTAATAGTCTTGTATATGGTGCAGCACCATTGGAGCTATAATGTTTAAATATTTGCAGCCTTATTTATTAGATTTCTTAGACGATTGTTGTTGATATCCATTTTCTTAAAAGTTTTCAGTGATTTATTTAATTAAATAAAATCTCAAGTTAGTCAAATCTTAGGCAACCAATTCCGTTGTCAAGGTTGGACAGCTTAAGGACAACAGTGAACTAAGCTTTAATCTTTTTGGAGTTGGTCGGATGTCTAGTTTTAAAAAAAGTTTATAAATTCGACTGTTTGTGCACCTTGCTAGCTTAGAAAGGAAAACGTAGATAATAAGACAACGAATTCAACAAAGATTAAAGTTTATTTTCATTATTTTAAATATATTTATTTTGATTAAATTAAATAAAGTGCTAATTTTAAATATTTTGAATACATATTCAATTAGATACTTTTAAGTTCAAACAATTGCATTCCTTAAACTTCAAGTATTCTTTAGAAAATAATTTTCTGACGCATGCACGCAGCCCGTTTCAAAACCCAAAATAAAAACAAATAGAAATTTAAGAAGAAGCTAATGACACGACAGAGACACATACACGTCGAGCTTGGTCGTGTTCAGCAAATGAACAAAGGAGAAACATAAATTGCAATGGTAGAAAGGTTTACTTCAGCTTAAGATATATTGAAAATCGGGGAAAAGTGTCATATTTCGATCAAAAATCGGTGTATCGGAAACAGGTCTGAAAATCGGGAGAATTACGATAAATCGGTGTTTCTGGCAACACTGATGATTACTGACTTTTTCGTTCATCAATTGAGCAACCATGATGTGCAGGAGCTGTGGTTTCAACAAGATGACGCAACATGTGACACAGCCCGTGCCACAATTGATTTATTGAAGGAATAGTTTGGTAACCACATAGTTTCACATTACGGACCCGTGAATTGTCCTCCAAGGGCGTGTGATTTAACGCCGTTTGACTTTTTTCTGTAGGGATATGTATGTGAAGTCGCTAGTCTACAATTCAAGGTGCATGAATTTAACCAAATTCTCCTAGAAGAATATAATTTGCAGTGTTTTTGTGCTGCAAGTTTTATTAGTGTTGATAATCATCGACAAAAATATTGCGTCTTAGAAGAGTAACGACAGCATCTAACTGATGAGCCCAACTGTCTTGCCTGGGCGAAACGCATTTGGACTAAAGGTCATAAAAATCTTTAAAACTGAATGAATTTCAATAAAGTTCACAAAAATAAAAACAAAAACAATAATTTCTTATTGTTTGTGTTTTTCTTCTTCATATTCGTCGCTAGTCTACGCCAATAAGCCCGAAATGATTGACCACTTTGAGGACAACAATCGCCCCGTTATTGCAGATGTACGGCCGCAAATGTTAGAAAAAGTAATCGCAAATTGGACCTCCAGATTAGACTATGTCCGAGCCAGTCGTGGCGGTCATATGCCAGAAATCATATTTAAATTATAATGCCAGAAGAATAAAGTAAATTTCATGTCAATTTAAAAAAATCATCTTTGTTTTATTCCATTTCAAAGTTCTATACCTCTTAAAAAAAACACCCTTTATTAGAGCAAGAACATGAAACACCGTTTAACAGTTTATTATTTATCTAAAAACTCTTTGGTTTTTCCCTTTTCAGAAATAGAAAATAGAGAACGTATGGCGTATACTTACTTTTTTATGTTTGCTTCTGAAGACCAAATTCAGCTTCTATTTTTTTAATAAATCGTGTTGTTTAATCGTGATTTTCATCAAAACAACTAAAAACCTAAACAAATACTAATTATCATAGAGATTTCTGTATCAAATGTTTTCCTGTCCTTAAATCCAGTATCTTTTTAAAAACAGCAGACTTTCTATTGAATTTATTAATGCAAATCCTTGGTCTCCTTTATATCTTGAGTATTTTATTTAGTACATCCATTGGTGTATTGCTTTTAACGTGGATCCTTTGAGCTACATATGTTTCTGTTTAGATTTTAAATAAGATTCGTTAGTACATATATACGTACATTTCGTCAATTCGTTTGAACCGTTAATGTTGGTCCTTTTACTGCAGGTGCAGATATATGGAACGCTTTATCCATATAATTATAACAATATGTCTTATGTATATGTAAAAGTACATATACGAGCCGTGTACTACTTTTATTTTATTATTTTTTTTATTTTTAATCTCGTCAATGCACCAGAATCGAGGTCGACAATCTTCTAGCAATCCCTTATGTGACATGCATCTTTAATGAAGTGAGGTGCAATGTTCACTTGCTTTATGTTATATGGGGTGCAAAATGGACATCAGATACAAGATACATTTAAGTACGTACTTCAATTGTCGGTCATACATATATGTGTATATGTTGGTTGGTACTCTTATAGTTTCTGGTCCTTCTATATTTGCAGGTTCTGGTTTATGGATATGGTTTAAATACCATCTGAGAACGACAGCGGTTATATGGGATGTTGTAAATCCATAATAACGATGCTATAAGGTTAATGGCTTGTACTTTTATTTTTGAGCTTAATTGCACTTTGATGTTGTTTTACACTGATGAGTAAGTTTTCTTTTAAAAGTTTGCTAGGGAAAATTTTTGAGTATTATATTAGTAAGGCATGTACATATGTATATTCGTATAATTTTGTGCGTAAAAGATAATAATGAACTGAATATACTCATATGGCATATTTTCGTCTATTAAAACTGTATTCATATGTTAGTACAGCTTTGCAAATAGAATAAATGAAATAGTATTTGCAAAAACTTTTGTTAACACTTGTGTTATGGCAAATATTTTTAATCAGTTTTTATTTATATCATTTATCAAATCCGAATGAATTGATTAGTCATTTTTAAATTTCAAAGCAAAGTATTTTATTTTCTATTCAAATTATAACTTTTAACTTTTTCAAAAACAAAAAAAAAAAAAAATAATAATATTCAACTAGAAATTTTGATAATTAAATAAATTGATAGAACATTTTTTAAAATGTAATTGTGATTTCAGATTCCTCAGGTAAGTTTATTGATGTTGATTAGATTAACTTATGTAAATTAAGATGTAGTTATCTTTGATAAATGTGGAGTTCACAAAATCAAACGCGCTAAAAAAGTTAAAGTTGGAACTGAGAAAAAGTGCAATTAAACCTACAAACTTCCACAATATTCAATGCAATAAATTGTATTCGATTTGTTGAAGTGTTTCTCATTAGATTTATTAAAAAAAAAATAATATAAAAAGAAAATAAACAAAACAAAATAACTATTTTGCACATTACACAAAATAGAGACACAAATAAAACAATACATTTGTTTACCAAATACCTACATATATTTGCGAATAATTTTCGTTTCTGACCTATTCCCTTAGGTCAAGATTACACATGTAAGTTTTGCTTTTCACTAATGTATTTCAGAAGAAGCTTATAAGAAGTTTAAGTATTTATACGCTTTCCTTTCAACTAAGAGCTTAAATAGGTTTATAAATTTACTGTAAATCACTTACAGAGCTGCTTACACTTGTAATTTTACCAAAAGTTGCTTGCGTAATTAACTTCTGAAAGTAGAACTTACATGGTCTAATCTTAACCTCAAGATAGGTAATATGAAATAAGAAACCCATCAAGAGCAACAAACCAAGCATTCTGAAAAGCCACGCAGTCCTGTCTCCTGTTATTACTTGCGATATATGTGATATACTATAAGGCAAGTTTTGGATTCGTGCAAAAAAACAAAATTTGAGATAACAATCAAACATGATTTTACGATGATAGCCAACACCAAAAAATTGTGTGGCACAATTCTGTCTGTTCGTCTACAGCCTAAACGGCTCGATCGATTTTCTTCAAACTTGGTACAAAGTGTTTCTTGGTGATTATGCCCACACGTTTTTTTTTCAAAAATAACGGTACCTGCCATACAATTTTTTTAAGCAATTTAACATAATCGTATTTTTATCAAAAACGGCTCGACAACTTTTCTTGTGTATGGAATGTATGGAAGATGGTCTAGGAACCAATAACAACGAGACGTAATTCGTTGGAAAAGGTATTTCTATGCGTTCCAATAGTCACTATGGCAGCTTATTTCAAATCACTGTGTGGAAAAGTTATTCGCGGACCAAGATTTTGTTTTGGTGTATTTAAGTGTGGGAAAAATGTATACAAATTGGTCTAACCAATACCCAACCCAATAAACCAATACTAACCAAATGTATGTCATTAAAAAGGTATTTTTATGAACAATTATTATAGTTACCATAACAACTTATTTAAAATCACTGTGTGGAAAAAGTAATTTGCTGTTTTAGTGAATTTTGGTACAGACAAAATTTATAGAGCATGGGAAATAATTAGCAAATATTTTTTTTCAAACTCTGATTTAATATGAACTGTTACATTGACTATTGTAGTACAAAAAATTACCCTTTCAACGAAATACCTCCCGTTGTTATTAGTTGAACTTGCGTTCAAATTTTTTTGCCCAAATTAAAAAAAAAAATTTCACACTGAATTTCATTAGTTCGCGAATAACTTTTTCACACATTGATTTTAATTGATTTAATGTGAAAGATACTATGGATTATACAAATATCCTTTCAGTGACATATAATATTGTTGTTTTTGGTTAGACCAGTTTTCATAAATTTTGCCCATACTAAATACATTTTATTTATACTAGAGTGCACTAGAACACAATCCTATTTAGCGAATAACTTTTTTCACACAGCGAAGCCCTTATAGTATCTATTGTAGTACATAAAATACCTTTCTAACGACATATGTATGTTTCGTCGTTATTGGTCTTGTAGACCGTTTTGTCCTATTCTCCTTTATTTTAGTAAGAGCTTCCTTTGAGTGGAAAACCATTTGTCAAAAATGGTTATTAATGGTACCTCCCAAAGACCCATTTTTTAAATTTTTGATTTTCTTAAAAACAACAAAGCAACTTTTATTAGTAGGCACCTGTCATAGAACGTATTTTTTATTTTGAATTTTCTCGTTATCGGCTTAAAGGATTTAGATGAGTTTTTTATATACAAATTTCAGATAAGTTTAAATAATATAATATTGCATATCAAAATTTTCAAAAAAAAAGTTTTTGAATTTTTAAAAAATGTTTCAAACTTTTTTTTTGAAAATTCGATATACTTTAGATTTGCATACCAAAATTTGTTCTTAAAAATGTTTTAAGAATTTTACATATCAAAAATTATTTTTTTAAGAAAACGCTCCAACGATTTCAATTTTCTTTTTCCCATACAATCATATTCAATTAAGATTCAATTCAATTCAATTTTTGTTTTATTGAACATTTCTATTTACAATTGGCTTAAAAGATAATATATAACTATAAGATACATTGACAAATAATAAGATTTTGTTGGCACATAAGGGGCCTAACGCTATACATTGATTCAATATAAAATACAAATTAGATTTATAATATATGTAAAAACTTAACTTAAGTCGGCTTGACCTTGTCGTCCTCGGGTTGTTCAATCCCGGTTGTCCAGTTGCGGTATATTTATTTAGGGTGGGGGTAGAGTTGGTGTTTAGCCACGATAATGTGCCGACCCTGGGTCAGAGACAGAGTAGAAGGGTACTGCTTCATCGTTGGTTGTTGGAGCTATATCCAGGATTTCCATAGCGCTTTTGTACCTTGGTGCTGGATGTCGTTGTTGGCTTGTCATCCTTCTCATCAGTTGATTAGGGTGATTGGCGATGTTTCTAACCAGCTTTTCGGCAGATAGTAATAAATACTTGTCCAGGGGGACTACCTTAGCCTCATAGTAGAGTTGCTCGTTCTTGCAATGCTAACGCCGTTGACGATCGAAGTACAGCCCAGTGCAGATCCTCAGGATTTTCCTCTCGAATATTTGTAGTTCCTTCATAGCCGTTTTGGAAATGGTGAACCAAACTGGGAAGCTATAACTGATGACTGGTCTCAGGAGTTGCTTATAGATTAAAACTTTTGTCTGTTGGCTTAGCCCAGTTTTCTTCTTCATCAGCGGGTTGAGGCGGTGGAAAGCAAAATTGGCTTTTTTGACGACAGTCCGTGAATGTGGGTTGAATCTCAGCAGCTCGTTGAAGTTGATGCCTAGGTATTTGGCGCTGCGTTTGGCTGCTAATCTAGTTCCGTCTGGGAGTGCTAAGGGTGATGTTTCTACAGCTTCCAGCTGAGCGACCACGTCTGCCCCCTGGTTTTCTGAAGCAGACAAGCTCCGATTTGGATACCCCATGTGGTGTAAAATTGGAAGATTTTGCGGATATGTGCCTCGACTTCTCTGACAGCTATCAATGGAGAGTTTGATGAGAAATATGTAAGTGAGTCATCAGCAAAGAGAAGGTTCTCGCATTCACTTGAAATTGGTTGGTCAGAGGTCATGATGTTATAAAGAAGTGGTCCAAGTTTCGACCCTTGGGCAACTCCAGCCCTGATGCTCTTCACTGTCGATTTGCAGGTTTCCAGTTGCACGAAAAAGTTCCTGGAAGAAAGAAAAGAAAATATAATTTTGATTAGCGCTAAGGGAAAGCCTAGTATGTGGAGTTTATGGATAAGGGCTTCAATCCATACACTGTCGAATGCTTTCTCGACATCCAGGAAGCATCCGACAGTAACTTGATTGCTGTTTAAAGCTGTGGTGATGTCGTGATGAAACTTCAGGAGTGGATGCAGGGTGGAATGTTTTTCCCGGAAACCGAACTGCATGTCTGGGATAATGTTGTTTTCACTGCAGAACTTCTTCAGCTTCCTGAGTATCAGCTCTTCCAAGAGCTTACTTAGATTGCTGAGGAGGGATATCGGCCTGTAGTTGGTGATCATATTCCTTTCACCTTTCTTGGGAATAGCCACGATTTTTGCAGTTTTCCACTTCTGGGGAAAGTAACTGTTGTTGATGCAGTTGTTGAATATGATGGCTAACAATACCATCACCATTTGTGGAAGCCTTTTTAGAACAAAGCTGGATACCCCATCCGGTCCAGCTGACTTCTTTGGTTTGGAATTGTGAATTATCTCAGCTAGCTGAGGTGCTCAAGTTTGGGCTGTCGACTAGATCACTTGCAGGATTGGTGTCGCTAAACATTGCTCTGTCCAAGGTGGGCATAATTGTCTGCTGGATGGATGCCTCAATTTCGCCAAGGAAGACTGGATCATCTGATGGACTTGGCATGAAGCTTCCTTCAAAGTGGGAAGCGAAGGCTTCAACTCTTTCCTGTATCGTTGTTGCTTCTCCATTGTTGGTGATGATCGTCTCAGGTATTGGTGATTTTTGGCCGATTGGTCTGTTGATATTCTTGAAGGCATCAGGTCCAGGTTTGATTGACTGCAGTCTCTTCTGGAACTGGTTGTTGTTGTGGTGTTGGATGGAATTCCGGAACATAATGTTGACACACTGAAGTTCACTCCACACTGTCTGGTAGTTGCTGTTAGCTGTGTTGAGTTCTCGCTGGTGGATCCTTTGAAGACGTTTCCTTAGTCTTGGGCTGCTTTTGGTTATCCAATGCGTATATTCAATTAAGATGGCATTCTTTTTTTCACCTCAAACTGTCAAAAGAGTTGTTTTAGCAAACTTAAATGTCGTATTTCATGCTTCTCTACATTTTTCTATCATAATTTCCATGTTCTTATATACAATTTTCTTAAGCCCGCAGTGTCTTGAACATAAGAGCAAGTACGTGCTACCCAGTCGTGCATTTTATTTTTAATGCGGAAAGTTTTTGGCCTGCACTAGTATTTTAACTTGCGATATACAGGTAGATACTATAAAGCAAGTTTCTCCAAATTTTGAACTTAAGGCTTTTTATTGATTCCATCCTTTAAAATGTCAATATTATTGCATATCAACATTTTGAAAAAACATGAATTTAGGATCTACAGCCTAAACCAATGATGCGATTTTCTTCAAATTTTGAACTTAAGGTTTTTTTGTAACTCGATTCAAAATAGCTTTTTATGGCCTTTAGTCCTATAAATTGGCGTTTCGTTCGGCTTACTCACTTGAACTCATCAGTGACATAGTGAGGGCTTTGTCATACGCAATTTATATTAAGTTCAGTTCAACTTACATGAATTTTTCAACGAAAATCCACTGTAAACTATATCCAACAAGATTAGAATTCCTAATCATTAAGCTGGAAGTTTTTTTGCCCTGGGCCAGACATAGTTTCTATATAAGAAGGTTTTATAATACAAATTCTATATACTACTGAAATAAATCAGCCAAGTAGAAGACTTAGCATTAAGGATTGGACTTGTTGAATTATTGATTCAAAATAGCTTTTTATGGCCTTTAGTCCTATAAATTGGCGTTTCGTTCGGCTTACTCACTTGAACTCATCAGTGACATAGTGAGGGCTTTGTCATACGCAATTTATATTAAGTTCAGTTCAACTTACATGAATTTTTCAACGAAAATCCACTGTAAACTATATCCAACAAGATTAGAATTCCTAATCATTAAGCTGGAAGTTTTTTTTGCCCTGGGCCAGACATAGTTTCTATATAAGAAGGTTTTATAATACAAATTCTATATACTACTGAAATAAATCAGCCAAGTAGAAGACTTAGCATTAAGGATTGGACTTGTTGAATTATTGATTCAAAATAGCTTTTTATGGCCTTTAGTCCTATAAATTGGCTGATTTATTTCAGTAGTATATAGAATTTGTATTATAAAACCTTCTTATATAGAAACTATGTCTGGCCCAGGGCAAAAAAAAAACTTCCAGCTTAATGATTAGGAATTCTAATCTTGTTGGATATAGTTTACAGTGGATTTTCGTTGAAAAATTCTTGTAAGTTGAACTGAACTTAATATAAATTGCGTATGACAAAGCCCTCACTATGTCACTGATGAGTTCAAGTGAGTAAGCCGAACGAAACGCCAATTTATAGGACTAAAGGCCATAAAAAGCTATTTTGAATCAATAATTCAACAAGTCCAATCCTTAATGCTACGTCTTCTACTTGGCTGATTTATTTCAGTAGTATATAGAATTTGTATTATAAAACCTTCTTATATAGTTTTTTTGTAACTCTACAGGGGGAAATAGAATTTTTTTTTAGCTCCAAAAATAACGGTACTTGCCATACAAACGTTAAGGAAAAGCTTATTTATCTCAAAAACGGCTCCAACGATTTTGATAGAAAAAATCTGTGTATTATTGTAGATATGGTGTACTTTCTGGTAAGAAAAAAATTTACCAAAAACATTTATTAAAGGTACCTTCCATATAACGGTTAATTTGACTATCGATTTTTTTATTAATCGCTCCTCTGATTTCAATAAACATTTTTGCACAAAAGCTTTGTTAGAATGTTAATAATACTGCATACCAAAATTTTGGAAAAAATAAATTTTGGATTTTTAAAAAAAGATTCAAAATTTTTTTTTGATAATTAAATATTTCAAAAATGGGTTGATGAATTATTTTGAAATTTTATACCAAATTTTTGTTTGAAAAATGTAACAAAAATTTTATATATAAAAATTATTTTTTAAGAAAACGGCTCCAACTATTTTAAATTTGGTTTTTATGCAGGGTGTCCCGGACCTGAGTGGAAGTATTTCAGGGGGTGGTTCTTTGGGTTATTCTAAGAAAAAAATTGTATGGGGGGAAAGCTGTATCTCCCCTCCCTGAGGCAGGGAGGGGCAGTTTCTGAAACATTGGCTTCAAATGCAAAAAAAAATATTAAAAATCAACGGAAACACATTTAATAATGTGCTATAATTTTTTTGAAAGCTAATACTTCACTCTTGTATTTTGATTTTAAATCAAGTTGTTTAAGCGAATAGTTTTTGAGAAATTAAATTTCAAAGTCAAAATTAAAAAAAAAAATTGTAATTTTTTTTTCTTA
The DNA here is from genome assembly GCA_963921185.1 of Dasysyrphus tricinctus. Taxonomy (NCBI): domain Eukaryota; kingdom Metazoa; phylum Arthropoda; class Insecta; order Diptera; family Syrphidae; genus Dasysyrphus; species Dasysyrphus tricinctus. The sequence goes on from OY992530.1 coordinate 62,026,240, forward strand.
AGTCGATATTTTTCAAAATTTTACGTAATTAAGGGCATTTTTTGTGTCCAATATTCAATGCCCTCATTATTTTTTAGTCCATTACCGAAAACCAAATGTAAAAATCTTTCTTAGTTTTTGAGAAATTAAGAAAAAACAAAAGGTACTTTAACCACAAAAGCCCGAAAAAGGGTTAAATTATGGATAATTCATGAATAAATTCATTTTTTCAGGCTTATTCGGGAAAAGTACCTTTTGTTTTTTCTTAATTTCTCAAAAACTAAGAAAGGTTTTTACATTTGGTTTTCGGTGATGGACTAAAAAATAATGAGGGCATTGAATATTGAACTCAAAAAATGCCTTTAATTACGTAAAATTTTGAAAAATATCGACTTAAGAAAAAAAAATCACAATTTTTTTTTTAAATTTTGACTTTGAAATTTAATTTCTCAAAAGCTATTCGCTTAAACAACTTGATTTAAAATCGAAATACAAGAGTGGAGTATTAGCTTTCAAAAAAATTACAGCACATTATTAAATGTGTTTCCGTTGATTTTTAATATTTTTTTTTGCATTTGAAGTCAATGTTTCAGAAACTGCCCCTCCCTGCCTCAGGGAGGGGAGATACAACTTTCCCCTATACAATTTTTTTCTTAGAATAACCCAAAGAATCACCCCCTGAAATACTTCCACTCAGGTCCGGGACACCCTGTATATACTCATATTTTTCAAGTATTCAAATAGCATACTTTTTTAGCTCTAATTTATTTTGTATAGAATTTTTTTTTTTTTTTAATTAACTTTTAAAAGCTCCAGATTTAATTTTTTGTTTGAATATATTCATATTTTTAAAAGTAATCAAATGGCATACTTCACCCCTATTAAGATTGTCAATTATCAATTTGATAGTCGATAAACCTTGAAAGTTTGTTTTTTAAATTCAATTTATTAATAAACTGCTTAACAATTCTTTTATATTTTTTAATTTCCTTGTTATTAGCAACTGTCTGCATCATTCTCAATGATCAAAACTTTTATAAGACGGATTTTTAAACATTGAATTTATCATCTTTCAAATTGATAATTGACAATCGTAATCGGGATACTTGTTTTTGAGCTCTAAGTTATTTAACGGGTCGATTATACAGTTAAAATAACGATATATGTATATGCTGTTTTGTTGTTTTTCCAATAATTACTTGCATATTCCAAAAGTTCTTAAGTTCCATGCAACCTGAACATAAGAGCAAGTACGTGCGATCTAGTAGTGCCTTTTATTTCTTAATGCAAAAATTGTTCGAGTTTACATTAACATTTTTTATTATTTTTTTTTTATAATGAGCGCGCACTGAAAGGGTTTTTACTACCCTTAAGATGTTTCACCACAGTGCGAACGTTAGGAAAATAGGGAAAGATTCGAGAGGAGATACCGATGCACATTGGTTTTGTAGTTCTGAATATAAAAATGAGAGGGAAATACAGAGCCACCATTCCACATTTGGGTATGGCGACTAAGAAAAGAATCACTATTCTTGACAGTACATCCGAAATTGGCTCAAGAAGGGTAAACTGATGTGCATTCCTAGAAGTACGAGTATTAGGGTGGAACTGCTTTAGGGGAGGAACGCAACTGGCTATTTCACGAGAATACTGTTTGCAAAAATTCCTATAAAATAATGAAAGGCAAGAAACATTGCGGCGGTGTTCGAGAGATGTAAATGTTTCCGTTAGGCTAGCCGCGCACATGCAACTTTCAGTTCGCAACTGTTTGGTTGCAAAAATGAATCCTTTCGACTCATATGGGACAGTGCGCATCATGCAGAAACAATTCAGTCGTCGATTCAAGCAACTTTTCAGTTTGTGTTTTGCCACAAATTGGACGATTGCCCGAAATCGGTGTGTGTGTATAAAGAATAATATGTAACTGCGCGCACATGCAACCAAATAGTTGCAGATATTTAACCAAATAGTTGAATTTTGTTATTTCAAAAGTGACTTATTTTCTCTGTGCGAAAGAGAACAATTTTATCTTTTCTTTTATTTGCTGAGGAAAAGAAAAGGACAAATGCGATAATATTTTTCTTTGTATAGGGTAGAAAATTTGAATAAAAATTGTTGGTTAGGTTCGTTGCGATTGCCTGTGGAGTTGCTCATGTACGCGATCATCGGTCAACTTGTGACTAAACTGTTTTGTTGCAGTAGCAGTTGCATGGGCGCGACTAGCCTTATTGTTCTATCTTCTTTTATTTTCAACGCACTATTTTGAATTCTATCCAAGAGACTTAATAGGCCAGGAAAAATGGGTTCCGAGGTTGAAAAAATTAATTCATGAAATATTAAAACTGGAATCGACGCAGAATTGCAACCTCTATAATATATCCAAAGTCCCCCAAAATCCCCGCATTGGCTTTTTGTGTAGATGCATTTGAAGAATATTTGTTTGGGTAAAACCTTATCATATGATACATGCTTTAAGGGTAGTTTTTAACGCTGAATCTAATGAAACCAAATTCAAAATGATACAACCACCCAAAAAGAAGTTATAGTTCTTTTTATGTAATGATGACTATTTTTCAGGTACAACAGGTAAAATATTACCGAAAACCCTTTGAAAATAACGGTATGTTAATGAAACTTGGAATGAATGTTTTATTTGTCATAGGAACTAAGACTCAAGAGAGTCCCTAAAAATATCCATGGTGAAAGGGTGTTTTTTTTTAAGGGGGAGGGACAACAAAGAATGTTAACCATACCACCCACGTTAAAATTCTTACACTCATGAAACTCGGCAAAAATATTAAACTCTTCATGGCAACCAAGAATCAAAATAGTCCACACAAATATCTTTGTTCTAATAGTGTTTTTGGTGACTGTTAACTTTTGACTTGTTCTACGGAAAATACGATTTGAAAAATTAATTTTTGCTTGAAAAGGCCCATAACTTTGTTAAGGGTGCTTGTATCATTTAAGTTTTGCCTTTATTAGATTCAGCGTTAAAAAATACCCTTAAATCATATACCATACTTTGTGTATATACCTAAATTGCACCAAATCGGAGTTTTGGCTCAAATCTTCCATCTTCTTCCCAGATTTTCCCTCTCTTTCAAAAAAAACCCCAGAACAAATATATTTATGAGGACTATTTTGATTCTTGGTTGCCATGACAAATTTAATATTTTTGGCGAATTTCATGAGGGTAAGAGTTTTTTCGTGGGTGTTATGGCTAACATTCTACACTTGCCCCTCCCCCTTAAAAAAACACCCTTTCCCCATGGATATTTTTAGAGACTCTCTTAAGTCTTAGTTCCTATGACAAATAAAACATTCATTCCAAGTTTCATTAACATACCGTTATTTTCAAAGGGTTTTCGGTAATATTTTACCTGTTGTACCTAAAAAAAGTCATCATTACATAAAAAGGACTATAACTTCTTTTTGGGTGGTTGTATCATTTTGAATTTGGTTTCATTAGATTCAGCGTTAAAAACTACCCTTAAAGCATGTATCATATGATTAGGCTTTACCCAAACAAATATTTTAGTTTGATAGACCTCCAAATTCTCCCCGTCTGCACCTCTTCAAATGCATCTACACAAAAAGCCAATGCGGGGATTTTGGGGGACTTTGGATATGTTATAGAGGTTGCAATTCTGCGTCGATTCCAATTTTAATGTTTCATGAATTAATTTTTTCAAGGTTCCCCATACGATTTGTGCTATTTTTCCTGGTCTATAAATGAGTTTTAGGAGGACTTGTGTAGAAATGATAGTTGTACTCAAGCCTTGGACGAATGAAGGCTCTATAGATTACAGCCAGATCAGAAGGGGAGACAAATTTCTTACATCTTCGAAGAAAACCTAAATATTTCGCAGCATTTTTGGTGACGTCGAATATGTGATCATTCCACAGAAGGTGGTTTTTTGTGTTGCACATACCCAGAACTGAAAGCTATTCAGTTTCCTCGATGCAAGTGCCACTCATGGATAGTGGAATAGGGGGTGGGTTTCGATTTAACGACATGGGACAGCATTGAGTTTTTGTAGAATTACATTCTACGCGGTTTTTTATTCCCCATTGGAGATTGGACAATGTTGTTGAGAGCAGAATTTAATGAGCTTATCATACGCTGCCGTTCAAGTTCCGCATCCGAAGAACAAGGAAGTGAATCTTGAAACGAATATGAAAGGCTGAGGGTACTGTCGTCTGCAAAACAATTTAATGGATTAGAAGTTTCAGGCAGAAGATCATTTATACAGGGTGTCCCGCACCTGAGTGGAAGTATTTTAGGGTTGGATTCCTGGGTATATTCTAAGAAAAAAATTGTACAGGGGGAAAGTTGTATCTCCCCTCCCTGAGGCAGGGGGGGGCAGTTTCTGAAAAATTGACTTAAAATGCAAAAAAAAACATTGAAAATCAACGAAAATACGTCTAATAATGTGCTATAATTTTTTTGAAAGTTAATACTTTATTCTTGCATTTGGTTTTTAAATCAAGTTGTTTAAGCGAATAGTTTTTGAGAAATTAAATTTCAAAGTCAAATTTGTTAAAAAAAATTGTGATTTTTTTTTTCTTAAGTCGATATTTTTCAAAATTTTACGTAATTAATTGTTATTTTTGTGTTCAATATTCATTGCTCTCGTTATGTTGTAATCCATTACCGAAAACCAAATGTAAAAATCTCTCTTAGTTTTTTAGAAATTAAGAAAAAACAAAAGGTACTTTTATTAAAAAAGCCCGAAGAAAGGGTTAAATTATGGATAGTTCATGAATAAATTAATTTTTTCGGGCTCTTTTGGGAAAAGTACCTTTTGTTTTTCTTAATTTCTCAAAAACTAAGAAAGATTTTTACATTTAGTTTTCGGTAATGGATTACAACATAATGAGGGCAATGAATATTGAACACAAAAATAGCACTTAATTACGTAAAATTTTGAAAAATATCGACTTAGAAAAAAAAATCACAATTTTTTTGATCAAATTTGACTTTGAAATTTAATTTCTCAAAAACTATTCGCTTAAACAACTTGATTTATAAATCAAATGCAAGAATGATGTATTAACTTTCAAACAAAATATGGCACATTATTAGATATATTTTCGTTGATTTTTAATGTTTTTTTTTGGCATTTTAAGTCAATTTTTCTGAAACTGCCCCCGCCTGCCTCAGGGAGGGGAGATACAACTTTCCCCCCATACAATTTTTTTCTTAGAATATACCCAGGAACCACACCCTAAGATACTTCCACTCAGGTGCGGGACACCCTGTATAAATAAGGAAGAGAGTCAGAAACAAGACGGAGCCCTGGGGCACACCAGTATTTAGTTTATGAATAACAGACTTGAAACCGTCCAACTCAACTTTTATTGAACGGTCCAAAAGGTAATTTCTAATCCAATGAAAAAGAGATTTATCAAAACCAAATGCACGCATTTTCGATAAGAAAGCTAGATGCCAAACACTATCCAATGCTTTTGAAATATCGAGCGCAATAATCTTACTTTCTCCAAAACGATGTAAAGATTTGTTCCATCCACTGCTCGTTGAGATATATCATCAGATCACTAGTGGACCTATTACTACGAAAGCCATACTGCCGGTCATTAAGAAGCTTTCGTTCTTCGAGATATTTTTTAAGCTGATAGTTTATCAGCGTTTCCATGACCTTGGAAAGAAAGGACATAAGTGCAATTTAACGATAAATAAATAAATAAATTGGGTAGCACAACAGCTCGTGGAGAACTAGGGGCTAGTGACTTACAACTCTGAGCCATTCCTGTGTGCGTGTTGTCTGCAGGAATGGAGGTGACCTACAGTTTTTTGCCGAGTCCGAATGGCAATTTTTCATGAACTCTTGGAGGATTTGTCAGTTCCTCGCAAGAGGCACTACCTCGGATAAAACATTTCTGTTTTAAGGTGGTACGGATGGGAATCGAACCCACACCTTCGGCATGACAGTCCTACGCACTTACCATCATGCCACGAGAAACTATTGGACGATAGTTAGAGGGAGAAGAAGATTCACCTATTTTAGAGACAGGCTGGACAAATGCTGTTCTCCATTCACTCGGAAAGAGACCAGTAGAGTAGGACAGATGGAAAAGCTTACGCAGTGGCTTTGCCAGCGTTGCAGAACACCTCTTCAGAACAATGGGAGGAATACTATCTGGACCAGCAGATTTGTGTATATCAAGATCTTTTGGAACTCTTGCCACTGCAGAAGTGCGAATAAAACATTAGTCCCATGAAATCATTAGCGCTCTCAAGTACTGAAGGAGTTATGCCACTCTCTAGCAGCGTCGAATTAACAGCAACTGTGCTGCAAGCAAATTGGCTTTATCAATTGAGCTAACATAGAGAGTGTCATTGAAGATGAGTGTTGGTACCGAAAACGAGGTGGTATTTCTTATGTTTTTTTTTACAAACTACCAAACATTTTTACTACCTTTGGGACACTAGTATTTTTGGTCTTAATTTCTGGTCATGCAAAAATTTGGTTCATTGAATATGGCCGTTATAAGTCTTGTTTGAACTGTCCTTTTTGAACAACCGACATTCGACAGTTGACATTATGAAAAACCAAAATCCCTACAGACTGATTGAAATGAAAAATTTGCCCAAATGTGCGTATAACCAAGTTGTAGTTCTGTTAACTATTTTACTATATCGAGTATTGGTAAATGCAATTGATGGAAAAATGAAAATAACGATCAAATAATTATGACAAACCAAAACCATAACCGGTTCAAATTGAATCAATGCGTCATATACGGAGATGAAGCTAGTCAATGAACCCAAAACTCGCGTTTAGATTGTCAATTTGAAGACTTTTTTATTTCCACCGGGTGATTGTACCACGCACATTAAATCTACTAAATGTAAACAAAAACGCACAATGCTGCCGATACCGGTTGTAGTGTAGTTGTTCCGACCGATATGTAGTAACATGCTGAAATTAGGTGAACTTCTATTTGCAAGCTCCATCTGAAGGAGCCCCCACCATATGCAACCGACTTTTAATCCAGTACCACACTTTAACTGGTCATTTCCCACTCTAGAGTCATTCAACATCTCGGCTAGTAGTGAAAGGCTTTAAAACCCCCAAACCTATCGGCGCTTGGACTAAAACAGATCTTTACTCAGTGCTAGCGGGCAGAAATCGTGTAGTTCACCGTGTGGCGTATATCGTGCAACACCACATAATATACAAAGTGTGATATAGACTCAAAATTACAAACGGAAAGTATCTGCAATGAATTCCTCCAGTGCCATAGGATTACTTCTATTTGGATTGGCTTTGATTCAAAGCAGTGGTGGCTTTCCAGATGGTGCTCCGGCCGATACGTGTGTCAAAAAACGCGCCAATCAACCCAACCACGGCCAGGCGCGACCACAATCATTGGAAACGAATCCCTTTGAAGTCGTTGCTAGTGCTGAAACCTTCAATCCTGGACAACAAATCACAGGTAGGTGATATAAGGACTAAAATATAAAGTCAGCATCTTGCCCGACCAGATTAAGGATATAGAAAGAATTCTTCTAGTTGTAATCTACCCCCACGATAACCGCCGTGTGTTCCGTGGATTCTTCATTCAGGCACGTGACGTCGTGACCAACGAATGGATCGGCACTTGGGAACAAAGTGAGAACACCAAAGGCATTCCAGAGTGCTCGGCCATTACTCACTCGGACAATAGGGATAAAGTGGGAGCCAAGTTGGTTTGGAAGGCGCCGCAGCACAAAAGAGGACGTGTGTATTTCACGTAAGTGGAAAACAGTGTTCAATTTTTAAATTGCAGGCTTTAAAATGCGTTTTTTTTGTTTGTTTGTACTCTCTTCTCAACACCATCATCGTTTGCTTTCGCTCTATTTGGGGAGGCAATCAATTTGGTATTGAGCAATTAAGTAGAATTTCCCAACACTTGTATCAGGTTCGGTATGTTTGGTTTGGTGTGGCGCAATAGAAGCAATTCCATATATGAACGTCCGAGAAATGTCGTCATCAATTTTTCAGTGCGTGAATGAAAAGTATTTTTAATCCATTTCATTTTTATATCCCTGAATTGGTCTCTGGGGGATTAAAGGTTGTGTTGGCATATTAATTTTATAGTTATCGCATTTCCTCGTACATATGAATGTGTTGTGGGGAGTGCATATACCTCACCCACATACAAAAAGGTAGATAATGTAGGAAACAATTATTTAACACGTGTCTTACATGTGCCATAGAGGACTAACCTACATACACATGTACGTATATATAAAAGGGCTTCTTTGAATAGAAAATTTGTTGATTTTGACTGGCATTTAAGCAAAAACTTATTTTAGCCCTTTAAGCTGAATTAAATTATTTTGAATTCGTCGACCCTTTTTATAAATTGTTCTTAAGGGTAAGTTTTCGTTTCGTGCCAAAAATATCAAGGTTTTAACCAAATCTAAGATAAGATGATAAAGAAGTCTTGCAAAGTAAGTTTAAGCATGATGTCCATCGGTCTGTGAGTCTACGGCTGCCCGTCTGCGCGTCTGTGTTAGAATATTGCCACTGCTGATAGAGTCAGTTTTTAGTATTTTATTCGCAGTTTTTTGTCAACAACTTTTTTGAAAAATTAATATTTTATGTGATGAAAGCAGTGGCGTATTTTAAGATTTGGCGCCCGACGCGGTGGGCCAATAAGTTTTGGTGCCCCATTAATTATCAAAAAAGCAAACATTTTATAGTAATGAAAAAGATTAATGAAGATAATTTAAATATGCACCTGCAACTTACATTTTTGCAGACGCACCAATTACTCAATTGTTGACCCATTCGATCGACAGTAGGTACTGTTATGATTAATTGATTGTTTTAAGTCAGATTCAAAGATTTTAAAAGATGGCCTTACTGTTCAATTCAAACGTTCTTCACTTATCCGAGAAGTATTTGTAATTTTTTGAGTACGGAAAATGAACGTTCTTCACAAGTAGTTTTCAGAAACCTACTCAGGGAAAGGCTGTGATTAATGTTCACAATTTGCTTTGAATTTGAATACCTCGGAATGCTTTGAAAAAATCTACAATTGTATTTTGTGACATAACATTATTATATATTGAAGCTAATAAAAGCAGATTTTCCCACTACAGCTGCTCTTGTGAAAATTATTGAAGACTTATGGCCAATTTCATAAACAAACACTAAAATTACTTTTATCTAAACTCCTTCTAAATTTTATCAGACATTTAAAATTTTTCAGTTTCACCAATTTAGAAAAGGGATATTTAAGGGATATTTTAATTTTACTGAGTTTGCTCACATCCCTGGATTCAAAAAAAGAGGTTTTTTCCCTCGCACATGCGACGTCTATGAGAAAAAGTGAAAAAGCATTATGGATGAGGGACAATTATTCTGACAGCAAAATATCAGCTGCTGTTGACAGGCTTTTAAAATTTAATGACACGAAAACGAGCTTTTAGTTTACATGGGCATTTAAAATCTTCCTAAATATAAAACATTTGGTCAAACCAAAAAACATCATTTAAAGGCTAAAAGGCTTTTTAAATAATTAAAAGCCTTTCGTGAAATTGGCCATTAAGGTGTAAATTCGATAAAAACAACATTTCAATTTTGTGCCTTTTAAATTTTTCAAAGGCTTTTGATAGTGTTGATCACCATCTTCTTTTTAAAAACCTAAAACTAAATTTCAACTTCAGTAAAATCCCACTACTCCTAGTTGCTAGTTACTTTAGTGAAAGGTTTCAACAGGTGTGTACCGATTCTGGTGTCTCCTCATCTTTGAGGGTTATGTGTGGTGTTCCTCAGGGGTCTATATAAGGTTCACTGCTATTCTCTCTGTTTATTAATGATCTTCTTGACGTTTGTCATGATGCCACAATGGATCTCTATCTCTATGCTGATGATGCTCAGATTAAGTCTGCAAAAAGACGTATTGGTCTTATTGCAGACTGTGTTGCCAGAATAAATGAAGATTTGGAGCGTATTTATGCCGGGCTAACGTTAACAAGTTGCAATTAAACCCTCTCAAAAATCAAAAGGAATAATTATTTCAAAGAATCCAATCGACGCTGCTAGCACACCTGGCCCTTCTTTTAAATAATAATTCTGTCACATATTATGCAGATGAAATAAATAACCTTGGAATTATTATAAATCGGAAACTTTCCTGCGAAAATAGTATACATACCTATTAAGGTGGTCCTTATATTGTTTTTATTTTAAATTCCAACTTGTATAGGCATCAAATGTGTCTAAATAGAGAAATAAAAATTTCCTAATTTTTTCAGGTTTTTATTTTACCCCCTTGGTCTCCCTTTTATCACTTCAAGGCACAAATAATGGAGTTTAGGTGATTCTTATAACACGCGAAAAAATTCGAACTTATAGATTAGATTCAGACAAAAAAAAATCGTAGGGGAGGGGGGTAGATTTCCCCCTGTTCAGGCGGGAGGGGTAATTTTCTAAAAATTTGACCCAAAATAGAAACAAATTATTAAAAAACAACGGGATCACTAACAATGGCATGCTATAGCTTTTTTAAAGCAATGAAGCCAGTCTCTTATATGTTTTTCTAAATCAAGTTTTTATTGTAAATAGTTTCTGAAAAAAAAAAATAATTTTCAAACGTACAAAATTAGTTTGAAAATTATTTTTTCAAAAATTAGCTATAATAAAAGCTTGATTTAAAAAGCCTCATATTAGAGAGTGGATTTATGGTTTAATAAAAGCTATAGCTTGTCATTGTAAGTGGTCCCATTGTTTTTTAATAAATTGTTTCTATTAAGGGTTTATTTCTTAGAAAATTACCCCTCCCGCCTGAACGGGGGAAAATAGACCCCCTCCCCTACGATTTTTTCTCGTCTGAATCTAATCTATAAGTTCTGATTTTTTTCGCGTGTTATAAGAATCACCTAAACTCCATTATTTGTGCCTTGAAGTGAAAAAAGGGAGACCAGGGTGGTGAAATAAAAACCTGAAAAAATTATTATTATTATTATTATTATTATTATTATTATTATTATTATTATTATTATTATTATTATTATTATTATTATTATTATTATTATTATTATTATTATTATTATTATTATTATTATTATTATTATTATTATTATTATTATTATTATTATTATTATTATTAATATTTATTAATCAAAAACATAAATGTATAGATTAATATTAAAAACTAACAGCACTAGCTCCGTGGCTTTAGGCTGGGATCTTACAATTATTTCTTAAAAATTAAGGTTAAAGAACTAAGGCTGTGAAAGTATGGGGGAGCGATCGAGGACAACATGAGTGAGTGCTTATGCACGCGCTCTTGCTGTCCTCGACCGCTCCCCTTTTAAGGATTCAATAAGTAAGTTAAATACATGTATCGAGTTTGAGATCTTGTAATACTTTAAATACATTTCTTATGTTATCCGCTGATGGGACTGAAAGTAGGTTAGTAAATTTATTTTTGTATAATTTTTCAAAAATTTGCTTAATTTTAATACAAAAATCAGAACTTTCAGATTTATTATTCAGACTTAAGCTTATTTTAAAGCTTATTTTAAAGCTATGAATCCAGTCTCTAATATGTTTCTTAAATCAAGTTTTAATTGTAAATAGTTTCTGAAAAAAATAATTTTCAAACGTAAAAAATTATTATTTTTGTTTTTATCTTTAAGTTTGAAAATTATTTTTTCAAAAACTTTTTACAATAAAACTTGATTTAAAATACATTTAAGAGACTGGATTCATGGCTTTAAAAACGCTATAGCATGCCATTGTAAGTGGTGCCGTTTTTTTTAAATAATTTTTTTCTATTTTGGGTCAATTTTTTAGAAAATTACTCCTACAGCCTGAACGGGGGGAAATAGACCCCCCCTCCGGTACGATTTATTTTTCGTCTGAATCTAAGTCTGAAAAATAAATCTACAAGTTCTGATTTTTTTTTTCATGTGTTATAAGAATCACCCTTACTCCATTATTTGTATCTTGAAGTGAAAAAAGGGAGACCAGGGGGGTGAAATAAAAATCTGAAAAAATTAGGTTAATTGTTTTTCAATGTTTTGAATCGAATGAGGACTATCCAAGACAGTGTCCAATTTAAGGACCACCCTAATACCTATAGTTGTCAAACGAATCTTTGGTGGCTTACGTCAGCTTTATGTCTCTTCCAATGTTATTCCGTTGAAAACTAAATTGCATATTGGTTTGGGCTCTTTTTGTACTTCTTATTAATTATTGCTCAGTCGTTTATAGTATAACCCAGATGCAGCTTCGTTCCGAAAGTTAGAACTTGCTTTTAACTCTACGATACGTTTTATACAGGGTAATTGGTATAAGGTGCACCAAAAAGCTGGAGCGAGTAGGTTGGGTTAAGACAAGAAAAAATCGTGTGGGGGGAGGGGTCTAATTCCACCCGTTTAGACAGACGAGGCAATTTTCTAAAAAATTGACTTAAAACAAAAAAAAATATTTAAAAACAACGGTACAATTTACAATACCATATGCTATACCTTTTTGGAAAGCCAGAAATCTTCTTTGATTTTCATTTTCAATTAAGTTGTGTTAGTGAATAGTTTTTGACAAATTAATTTTCAAACTCGAAATTTTGAAAAAAAAAAAATAAAAAATTACCTTCAAATTATTTTTCAAAATTTTATGTTATTAAGTATGATTTTTATTTTCAAAATTCAATGCTCTTATTAATTTTCAATAAAAAACAGAAAACCGGATGCTAAAATGTATATTGTTTTTGAGAAATAAAAAAAAACAAAAAGTACTTTTTCCCAAGAAAAACACTTTTTGTGTTTGTTCTATCTTTGCATAAATACCATTAGTTTTATTAAAATGAAAATCAAAGAAGAGATTTCTGGCTTTCCGAAAAGGTAAATCATGGTATTGTAAATGGTGCCGTTGTTTTAAAATATTTTTTTTCAGTGTTGAGTCAATTTTTTAGAAAATTGCCCCTCCTGCCTAACGGGGGGAAATAGCCCCTCCCTCCTATACGTTTTTTTTCTTGTCTTAACCCAACCAACTCGCTCTAGCTGGATAAAAAAATAGTTTTTAGGAAAACCGCTCCAACGATTAATATTTTTTTTTTGCATATATTCCTATTTTTCAAGTAATAAAATGGCATACTTGATTTTGCGCGCTAAGCTATTTCAGTAGTTGCTTATACAATTTAAAGAACGATTTAAATGCTTTTTATATATTTTTCTATATTTTTTTATATTATTTATATATTTGTTCTATAATGACTTGCACATTTTAAAAGTTCTTAAGTTCCAAGCAACTTGAACATAACAGCAAGTACGTGCGATCCAGTACGTGCATTTTAATTCTTTGGCCATATTAACAAATTATGGAAATTCCATCCGTATTGGTGCAGCCGTTCCTTCATAACCCAGGATTGATGAAAAGTGGGCGTGGCACCGCCGCTGGAAGGGGTAAGAGGTCATCAACCTAGATTTAAGTTGTATGCCTACCCCCGAAACGACTTGCAAAATTTCAGCCTGTTGCTATTTCCATTTGGTCAGTAGCACCTAAAATTTCTCTATTTACTGGACTTACAAGGTTTTTGTCGTTCACAATACTAGGGTGACGATGACGACTTTACACAATTTTTGTTTTCTTAATTTTTTTTTTGATTGACAGCATTGCATCTGGTAGGGTTGTTTATTGTTTTCTATTTGTTGTTGTTTTTACATTAAAAAATGGGCAAGGCTGATTGAATGCCTTACAGTCTGAACTGCATTTTTTAAGGTTTTAATTTTCATACAAATACCTACCCCTGTTTTTTTTTTCTTTCAATAGATAGGTAAGGTACCTAGTATTGAATATTATTTTTAGGCCTAGTTTGATAGACTCTTGAACAGTGCTCTTTTTTTTAATTTTGAATTTTTGTACCAAGTTCTGACCTAAATTGTGAAGTCCACACTTGAAAACGATAAAAAAGCATTAGTACCAATTAATTAAGCGTCATTTCATATTTATATTTTGAAGTTATGTGCTGTGGAAATTTTAAGTAAAACAGTGAATAATTATTAATTTTTTAAAGTAACATAAGTATGTACATTATGTGTTGTGGAAGATATCTAATTTATTAAGCTGCGTCCACATTATATTGAGTTGTATAGATCAACATTGTTGATCAACAGGAAGAGTAAGTGCAAACGTGTTGATCGACAATACCAATCAACATTTGTTGACCCGAACGCAACCCGATTAAAATGGATAGCAATCAACACAGTTGCGTTCATCATTTTCATTTTATTGAAAACATTTGTAGGTTTTAATTTCATGAACATTATGCTAGGTTTCCACTTGTCTTTTAATTCACACAGTTTGACAGATCATGATTTGGTCTTTGAACGACACAATTGCCAGTTCATTTCCACTCGTGTCATTAATTGACACAAAATCGTTGGTCTTTTCAAAGACCAAGAAATTTTGACATACGCTTTTGTCAGTTCATTGACACCTATTTCCATTTGCTTTGTCTTTCATGAAACGACACTCATTGTCAATGAGCAAATTTTCACAACTGTCAGTTATCTTGAATGAAAATTGTTTAAGTGGGAAGAAGAAAAGCTTATTTTATGTTTCTGCTCAGTAAAATGGTAGGTAATTTTGAATTGTTGTGTTAAAATAAAATTAAAATATTTTGTTTAGGTTAAATTATGCTTATAAAAAAACAAATTGCTCTTGCTTCATTTGAGGTGCTTGTTGGCAAAGAAATGGAGCTCCAGGAACAAGAGGAAAACAAAAAACAAAAAAAAAACTGATTGCTGCGTACCTACAAAATCTGTTTCTGCACCTGTGTTGCAAGGAACCGAGATTTTTTTAAAAGAAGAATGCACATGACTAAAGCTGATTTCAATTTTGTTTTTGCAATACAACTTCACCTTTGGGAATTTCCAGAGCCTTCGAAATCGATTCCCGCGAATTGTACTTATTGCCTGAGTCCCAAATATTATCGAATTGCTGGACCTTTTGTATCAGAAAATGGTTAATTTCTGTTGTCGACTCCAGAGTTGATGTTCTGATTCATTTTCTTCTTTTTCAAGGACATAAGCATCCTCTAAAAAGGATGGATTGTTGCTCATATTTAGATCACTCCCCAATATCCCACGGAATTTCTCTAATCTTCTTAAATTGGAAATGCCAACAATATTCCACTCAGCCATGCAGGTTCAAATTTGGTAGCCCAGTGGCCATGCCATTTTCGATGCCAATAAATTCCGAGAGAAGCTGCGAACACAATTCACGTTCCCAGTTTGCGACGAAGGAAAAAATTCCGTGGAAAATTTTACTCACGATAGCCCCCATTTTTTTCACTTCAATTTCACTTTTTGAAATCACATTCAAATTGGATTTTTATTAATTTTTACTAAAGCAGCTGTCAAATTTGTGTCTTTCATTGACAAAGAATTAAAACACGTTGCCAAAAAATTTTCTTTGTCAGTTAAAGACAAAGTGACATTTCGTTTTTCAATTGAGCTATTTCCACTTGTCTTTAAAATTTGTTGTCTTTCATTGACAAACAGTGTTTGTCAGTTCAAAGACCACCAATTTTGGAGTATTTCCACTTGTCATTTTGTGAATTGACGCGAAAATGCGTCTTTGGTCGGTTGGTAAATGACAAGTGGAAACCTAGCATTATTGGTTTTGTGCGTGGTTCATAACATAATTATTAAGCCGCGTCCACATTATGTCGACTTGTGTAGATCAACATCGTTGATCAACAGTGTTGTGTAGACGTGTTGATCGGCAAAGCCTATCAACATTTGTTGACCCGAACGTAACCCGATTCAAATGGATAGCAATCGACAAAGTTGTACAACAAATTTCATTTTATTAAAAACATTTGTAGGGTTTTAATTTCATGAACATAATTTATTGGTTTTGTGCATTATTAATCACATTTTTATGAGATGAAAAATGCAATATTTGTTGTGAATAAGTATTTAATGTTAATAATATCGTTTTAACTTTATTGTTCACAAGAAAAAATAAAAAAAGTTGGGTTCCACCAGGACTTGAACCCAGAACCCTTCGGTTGTATCCTGACGCATCGATCAGAAAATTCCAAACCACACAAATGTGTGCTACGATAGTTTTTCGCGTACACACTCACAGTATTCATATTAGATATGCGAATTAAAACAACCTGTTTGCCTTTTTGTTTTTAAAAAAGGTTTTATTAGGTTGCGGAACCAATCTGTTCCGATTTGTTGGGGTGCAAGCTTAAGACTAATTACAAATTTTATTCTAAAAGATAAATTATCTAAAAGTAATATACTGATCGTCAACATAACTGCTGACTCGATAGATGGGTCCGTGGGTGGATGGATGCTGGTGTAATAATTGTATTGATTTCCAATAAAGGACATGCTGACTCAACGGATGGGTGCATGGATGGATGGTCGATGTAATTCAATATATTCGTTGTGACCATTGATGATACTGAATAAAATATTTTGTGGATTATCTGCACTTTTGGGTGGGATATTGAATTGTGTTGCATGATGATAACTTGCGTACTGTGGTACACCGTACACACTAGCATGTTGATTGACAATGTCAACCAACAAAATTGATCGGCTATCTGAACTTTTTAATTTTCATACAAATCAAATACCTTCCCTTGTTTTTTTTGTTTCCATAGGTAGTTTTTGTGTTTTTGTTTTGGAATATTTTTCAAAAATACTTAGCTATTTGTAACTAGCATTAATGATATTTGGCACAATTAATAATTTGGGGACGCTAAATTCCTTGGTTCTGCATATTTCTCTATTTGAATTCTATTTATATATAAATTGCAATCGAAATCATTTAAACAATGAAAATAAAAGCGAATGTCACTCGCGATGACGACACACACAAAATATGGTGAATATGCATCCCATTATACAACATAAATGTATTTTTAAACTGCTATGCTATGAAAACTGAAAGAAATTTGTGTCAAAAAGATGAAAGTACTAAGTACGATATTTCGTAGTAAAATTCTAAACTGATTTTTCAAACAGTAAATAATTTTGTCCTATATATTATACTGGATCAAATTTTAAAGTGATTTTAGAATTTTGTTAAAAAAGTTCGTTTTCATAAATTAGTCTCTGTGTGGGAACACGCAAAAATACTTTTACTACTTTGTTTAGCTTATCTTTTAGTACTTGAACAATCTTATAAAATAAAAAAACATCTTTTTGTATCGCATTTTTCAACATCCTCGATAGTATAGTGGTCAGTATCCCCGCCTGTCACGCGGGAGACCGGGGTTCAATTCCCCGTCGGGGAGATTTCGATGCATAACTTTTTTTTAAAATTTTTTTTTAAATAAAAACTCAATACATTACATAATATAATTCTAACAATCTTATCGGATTTAGATATTAAAAAAGCGAATCAAATGCAATCTGAATTAGTCCAGTCATCACGTCGTGAAAAAGGGCCTGACCTTGCGCGAGTTATAGAATTATTTCCCAACCCAAATAACAACAAAAGCATACCAAGCATATTTGCTTGAATCGACACCATTAGGATGTCATAAAGACTTTTTATAAACTTAACCTAACCGTCAGTGAAGTATCTCCTACAGAACTTCCAGACATAAATATATGTACCTAACTAATGTAAGCAAAGTATCTTGCAATAAATATCAACAATGAACGTAGTTCATTAACAATGATTCATATTTGCATTTCATTGCGGATGATCATATCCGATGTCATTAACTTAAAAAAGCATATCAGCACTTTTTGCCTTCAGCAACTTGTGTGGGAGAATATTTCAAAATAAAGAACAATATGAATCATTGCATCATCCGCAGTCAAACTAAGATTTGCTGCGTTAGCATTTAATTATTATAAAAAGAGATCATTCAATCTCATTAAGTTTCAGTTCTATTTACGTGTCACTTCGTATAGCCGAAGATTTCCCCCCACCAGTGGTAAGGGATCTGAAGCTCATTAATAAATAAAAATATAATACATTTCAATGAGTGTTTTATTTTAAACTTTTAAAAAAACAGATCCCGGAGGATCAAAAACAAAATTGGCGCAGTCGGTAGGATCTCACTAAGACATTAAGCTAAAATTAATGAATAGATGAGATTCAGTGATCGAACCGAAAAAAATATATAATTTTTTTTAACCGGTAGAATTTTAGTGCGGATTTAAGTACAACGTACATAGTCTTAAAATTCAACGATCGCAGTTAAATTGTTTTGTTTTGTGAAAATTAATAACACCGAAGTGTTTTAGTGGACAAAACTATTTTTTAAATCACCGAAGTGACAAAACAAAAGAAACAATAAAAAAAAAAAAAAATTTTTTTTTTGCTGACTAAAGTGTTCATACAAATACACGAATTCTCGTAGAGAGATTAGTTAAAAGCAATTTTAAAAAGTGTCTACGAAAAAGACAAAGGGTCTATGTAAAAGACAAAGGAAGTGAAGAAGAAGTGAAAAAAAAAGTGCAGATTAATAAAAAAAAAAGATTGAAAATAATTAAAGGGAGCAGTTCGAATTAGAAATATATATACAAAAGAAAAATGGCTTTACCAGCACCAGACCAAAACGTACCGTTGTTACGCCTAGAGAAGTTACATACATTCTCGGGTCGTTCTGATGAGGACATTATATCCTTCATAGAATATATTGAATATTTATTCGGCTATATAAGTCCAGAAAATCAACCAATTGCTATTCACATAGTAAAAAATAAAATACAAGGAGCTGCAATTAACACCTTAAGAAGAACTCTCGAACCAACATGGACAGCTATTAAAGAAGCCTTAATTCAAGACTTTGGAGTTCGGGAAACCTTTGAGCAAATTCTACAAGATCTTCATATGATCAACACTAGTGATCTTCAACAATTATTTGAGCAGACCGAAGGCATCCTGTTAAAACTAAACAAGAAGTGTAAGTTAGAACATAGTTTAGTTTATAACCCTTTAAACAATGAAAGCATTGTAATGAATAAATTTTTAAATAATTTAAATGCCAATCAGGCATCAGTTATCATTGCGCAAAATATCAATAACATAAGAGAGGCTTATACTTTGCTAATGCGCCATAGAAATTTAAATAAAGAACAAAAAGAGAGCAATTTTAATAATAATAATAAAAATAATAAAGTTAATCAAAATTATAATAATCGAGGTATGAATTTTTATCAGAAACCAAATAATCATTTCAACATAAGACCCCCATTCCAACATAATTTCAAAAATAATTTTAATAATCAAAGGCAAAACTCAGGACAGTTTAGAAGTTATAATAATAATAATCAGGGTCAGGGTCAAATTAACAATAATCAAAGACCCCATAATTCAGGACAGTATAGGAATAATAATAATTATTATAACAATAATTACAATAGGAATCCTAGGACAGAACCTATGGATGTAAATAATACAGAAATTAAACATGAAGAGGTAAATTTTATCATAACCGGGAAGAAGAATCACTTCCCATAATAAAAATTACAATAAATAATAAGAAATTCAATATTCTAATAGATACCGGCTCAACAACAAGCATACTTGATGAGTCACAACTATTAGAAATTCCAAGAACTTTAATGAAAGTTCCAATTAAAGTTAAATCCTTAAATCATGAGAATATAATTAAATTTGAGATCATAACTGAAGTACCGGTAGAATTCAATGAAGATGAAGCTACCATGGTATGGAAGTTAATGAGAATTCAAAATAATAAATTTGTAGGAATCATAGGTCAAAATTTACTAAAACCTTTAGGAGCGGAATTAAATTTGAAAGAAGGGTATATAGAAATAAATAAAATAAAAACATATTTTGAAAATTACAATAAAGAAAAAACAGCAACGGCATGTTTGTATGAATATGAAGAAATTCACACTCTAGAATATTGTAACTCAACGCATATGAGTCAATTAATAGATGAGAATTTAAACTTTGAAGAAAAACAAGAATTAAAGAAATTTATTGATGAAAATAAATACATATTTTATAAAGAAGGTGATAAGCTAACCTCAACAACGCAAACTATGCACAGCATTAGGACTGAGCATGATAGTCCAATATTTAGTAAGATATATAGATATCCTAAGATCCACGAAAAGGAAATTGAACGTCAAGTTAAAGACTTATTGCAACAAGGAATAATAAGAAAAAGTGTTTCCCCTTATAATGCACCTATTTGGGTAGTCCCAAAGAAAGTAGATAATTCAGGTGAACAAAAATGGCGCATGGTAGTTGATTATAGAAAATTAAATGAAAAAACAATTGAATTCAAACATCCTATACCTAATATCGACGAGATATTAGATAAATTAGGAAGAGCCCAATATTTTTCAACCCTTGACCTTGCTAAAGGTTTCCATCAGATAAAAATGAATCCTACAGATTCTGAGAAAACAGCTTTCTCAACTCCATATGGACATTACGAATGGCTACGAATGCCATTTGGTTTAAAAAATGCACCAGCTACGTTCCAAAGAATGATGAATGAGGTGTTAGAAGGATTAATTAATAAAATTTGTGTTGTATATCTTGATGATATATTAATTTTTAGTACTTCATTACAGGAGCATATGGTAAATCTTCGATTAGTTTTTCAACGACTAAAAAAATATAATCTTAAAGTTCAGGTAGATAAATGTAATTTTCTTAAAAGAGAAACTAAGTTTTTAGGGCACACAATTACAGACAAAGGTGTGAAACCGAATATAGATAAAATAGAAGCTATCGAAAAAATTCAACTTCCTAGTACAGCTAAAGAAATTAAATCATTTCTGGGAATAACAGGCTACTACAGGAAATTTATTAAAGATTTTGCAAAAATTGCACAACCCATCACCAAGTATTTAAAGAAAGATAAGAAAATTGATAAAAACGATATAAATTACATTAAAGCACATCAAGAACTAAAAAATGCACTTCAAACGGGACCAGTACTTGCATATCCTGATTTTAATGAAAAATTCGTCTTAACGACAGACGCATCCAATTATGCCATTGGAGCAGTGCTAACACAAAAGGGACATCCAATTACGTTTATAAGTAGAACTCTCAACGAACATGAAAGAAACTACAGTACGACAGAAAAAGAACTATTAGCTATAGTTTGGTCAGTAAAATATTTACGACCGTATTTATATGGTAGACGATTTGATCTTAAAACTGATCACCAGCCTTTAAAATGGCTTCAGACAAAAAACTTAGGAAGAGATATTTCACCCCGATTACAAAGATGGATACTCCAATTAGGAGAATATGACATGCAAATTGAATATTTAAAAGGTACAAGCAATACTGTAGCAGATTTTTTGAGTAGAGAAATTAAAAATATACAAGAAATAAACATGTTAGAACAAGATTCGGTTAGAGCTACAATACATTCACAACATGAACAATTGAATGATCACTTTCCAATTAAAGATAGTGCAGTGAACATATTTAAACAACAAATAATATTACAAGCAGGAAATGAAATAAAGAAAGATTCAAAATATAAAAGAATACATATTGGAATAAATGAAATACATAAAGAAAATTTTAATGATCTTATAATACCATTAGTAGAAAAAGTTAACACAGGAATTTATACTGAACTAACAGACAACGAGTATAATATACTTCAACAAAAATTGATAGAGTTATTTGGAACAAGAATTAAATTTTATAAGTGTGTATACTTTGCTAAGGACTTAGAAACAGAAGAAGAAGCCATTAAACAAATAAAATTATATCATGAAAAAGAAACAGGGCATTCAGGAATTGAAGAAAATTATAGAGGACTTAGAACAAAAATCTATTTTAAGAAATTAAAAGAACTAATTAATGACGTAATCAATAGTTGCAACATATGCAAACAATCTAAATATGATAGACGACCAGTTAAAGAAAGATTTCATCTGACAGAAACCCCAAAAGATATTAATGAGATAGTTCACTTAGATATTTATTGTATTAATAAAACAAAATACTTAACTTCAATTGATAAATTTAGTAAGCTAACTACAGCTACTTACGTTCCTAATGTTTCTCATGAAACTTTAGAAGAAACTATCTTACAATTACTAGCAATAAACGGTAAATCAAAAAGATTTGTAATGGACAATGAATTTAATTTTCCTAGAATTATAAAATTACTAGAAGACCTTGAAGTAGAAGTTCATTTTACTAGACCTAACAGTCATACAGGTAATTCAGACATTGAAGTTTTCCATAGAACATTAGCTGAAAAAGTAAGAGCACTCCTAAACGGAAAAACGAACCCTAGTGTACATGAAATTCGAATAGCTGTTCACAAAGCCAATCTCTTTTATAATAATTCAGTACATTCCACTACCAAACAAAAACCATACGACATACACAAAGGAAATGTGGACAAAAATAAACTTCATGATCTCATGATCAAAAACAAAGAAAAATTAATAGATAAACTAAATATCAATCGAGAGGAATACAGTGAAAATAGAACGGAAGGGTTTGTTAAAAATTCCAGAACGGACCGTCATAAGACAGCACCAAGATATAAGTATGATAGTCTAGAAAATCAACATACAAAAAATATTCAGAAGGAAAGAAAGAGTAGGCATATAAACCAAGATAATTTAATAAAAGCGAGTCAAGTTAATAGAAAAACTCAAAGAAGAGTTTTAGTTTAGATTCAGATTGAGAACGAATAAGTCGCAAAAATGAAAAGTCTCGTAGTATTATTCGCTATTATAAGCTTAGTTAACAGTAAATTTACTGCCGAAGAAATTATAAACACTAATGGTTACGCGGTAATTAAATATGATGAAGTGAACATAGTAAACAAGTTCAATTCTATATTACATATAATAAATTTAACTGAAATAAATTCAGTATTAATAAAAACAAATAAACAGTGGTTACAACAAAAGAATTTTATTGTGAAAACTCCAGAAGATGTTATGATGACATCACATATAGATAATGAACTTAATTTAATTCAAGAAGAATTAAAAAGTATAAAAGGACATAAAACCCACTCAAGAAACACAAGAAGCTTAGTAAACATAGGAGGAAGAATTTTGAACTTTTTATTTGGAACAATGGATGATGAAGACAAAACCGAAATCGAAAATCGATTGGAAACCCTAACTTTAAATAATCATGAACTGGTAATAAATAATAATAAACAGGTAGGCATAAATAATCAACTTCAGGAAGAAATAGAAATAATTAAAAAATTAATTGATATGAAAATAATTAATAATTCCGGTCTATCAAAAGAATTAAAATTAATAGAAAAGAGAATAACAATTTTAGAATATACTAGAAGAATAGACAAGCTAAAAGAAATTATTGAAAAAATACAAAATCTGGTTTTGGCAAGTAGGTTACAAATAATGACACATAGCCTGCTAACGGCAGAAGAAATAGAATATTATGATATAGATTTGTTTAAATTAAAAAATATTAAACTCTCTCTTAGTGAATACGATAGTGATATTCTAATTTTTATAATTCAAATACCTGATATAACTTATAAATTTGAAAAATATTTTCTTACTTCCATGCCCAATGAGGAAAATATGGAATTAGATATAAAAGATGAAAACATTGTCAAAATAAATGAAACTTTTTATAAATATTGTCAAAATAAAGAATTAAAACATTTAAAACCCTATGTTAATTGTATAAATAAAAACAATTGCCTGAAAAGAAAGAATGAAGAAAAAAATATTGTGAAGGAACTTAAAAAAGGTATATTAATTGTTAAAAACAGTGATTTTAAAGTAAAAAGTTCTTGTGACGAAAGAAAAATAATTCAAATAAAAGGAAATGTACTAATTAATTTTGAAAACTGTAATATTAAAATAAATGACAAAGAATATTTAAACAAATATTCAATTGTAAACCAACCAATAAATATTTATATGGAAGATACATTCAAATTGACTGAAATTGACTTGAAAATCGAAGATTATAATTTAACAAGATTTGAAAATATTAAAGAAATTGTAGAAAAAGTCTCAGACCAGTCATATATTAATTTTAGTATAAATGGATTTATTATTGTAATAATTTGTGCTATACTTATAATTTTGTATAAGAAATTGTTCCAGGAGAAACAAAAGTCAAAGGGGGGAGGAGTTATAGAATTATTTCCCAACCCAAATAACAACAAAAGCATACCAAGCATATTTGCTTGAATCGACACCATTAGGATGTCATAAAGACTTTTTATAAACTTAACCTAACCGTCAGTGAAGTATCTCCTACAGAACTTCCAGACATAAATATATGTACCTAACTAATGTAAGCAAAGTATCTTGCAATAAATATCAACAATGAACGTAGTTCATTAACAATGATTCATATTTGCATTTCATTGCGGATGATCATATCCGATGTCATTAACTTAAAAAAGCATATCAGCACTTTTTGCCTTCAGCAACTTGTGTGGGAGAATATTTCAAAATAAAGAACAATATGAATCATTGCATCATCCGCAGTCAAACTAAGATTTGCTGCGTTAGCATTTAATTATTATAAAAAGAGATCATTCAATCTCATTAAGTTTCAGTTCTATTTACGTGTCACTTCGTATAGCCGAAGATTTCCCCCCACCAGTGGTAAGGGATCTGAAGCTCATTAATAAATAAAAATATAATACATTTCAATGAGTGTTTTATTTTAAACTTTTAAAAAAACAGATCCCGGAGGATCAAAAACAAAATTCGCGCAGAGGCACTGTCTGATTTTTTTTCATGGATCGGTAGAGGCTCATTTAAAAAGCTTAAATCCAAATTTGCACCATCTGACAACTTTTTTTACCAAAGTTATTGGTAAAAATGTGTTTTTTGCCATTTTTTCGTCTTTTGTGAATATCTCGGCTGCAGTATGTCGCACAGAAAAAAATAAAACATGGATTTATTTATAATAAGATAAGCTATTATATTATAAAAAAATTAATTTGTTTAAACAAATAAAAAAAAAGTTATAGTTAGTTAAAGTAAGTTTTTATTGTTTGAAAATCACTCTTTCGTGATTATTAAGAAAAAAGCTCATCTAACGATGAAGTTTTTATTTTTTACTTTTAAAGTCTTTGTAATTACCTACAATTTAAAAAAAAAATCAGCTCTTAACTACCAACACAAACCGAGATATAAATTTATGAACATAGGTAAGTCAGCGCACCCACGCCATTTTATGTTTTTAGGTTTTATTTTATATTTCAGCCCCAGTATGTCGCAAAGTTAAAATTAAAAAGTTTTATTGTTTATAATAACTCTTTCTATCAACTTGCGTTAAATTCAATTTCTTTAAACAAATAGAAAAAAGTTTTAGTTCATTAAAAGGTTTTTTTGTCTTGATTTTATACCTTTTTTTCATAACTATTGAGAAAAAAACTGTATTTAACGGTACCTTTTTTCAGGTTTACTTTTTTTTGTTATAGTCCTATAAATTTTCTATAAATTAAAAAAAAAATTAGTCCATTACGACAAACAGGAGCCAAGTTATTCATGAATTAAAAATGACGCGTCAGTTTACCAACGCATAACAATATTCTTTCTTTTTTTTGTGAATAGGCTATTGATTATGTCCTAAAAAACAGGTCAATAAGGAAGTAAGACGTTCGTGGAATTTTATTGTAACAATCTTCGAAGGGGTCTTTGAAGATGAGAAAACCGCGGAGTGCTATTAAATTAGAGGGTGCATTTTGGAGAAAGGGGTACAAAAGCACCCTTTTTGGTTTTTTGCATATAACTCGAAAACGAAGCAAAATTTCGAG
Source organism: Dasysyrphus tricinctus (assembly GCA_963921185.1). Taxonomy (NCBI): domain Eukaryota; kingdom Metazoa; phylum Arthropoda; class Insecta; order Diptera; family Syrphidae; genus Dasysyrphus; species Dasysyrphus tricinctus. The sequence goes on from OY992530.1 coordinate 62,051,962, forward strand.
ATAATTCTCTAAACTTTTTTGTAGAGAATACAATTTACTATCAAAATTAATTTTTGAAAAAAACAATTTAATTTTTAGTTGGCAAATTTTTTAAAAATTCATTGCCAAAAAATGTGAAAATTGCATTTTTTGTTTTTTTTTTTTACGTATTTCCTTATAATTTTCGTACCAGCAGAGATAGGTATAGGTATTCCTTTCTATAAAAGAAAGATAATTAAATTTCCCTTAAATAAATTAAAAAAAGGAACGGTTTGGATAAAAATCGACCGAGAAATAGTCGTTCAAACTGGGCTGATTTTAAGTTTTAAAGCTTTATGAATGACATTTTTGGCTATTTTGATGGACTTGTTAGATTATACACAAACTGGGTGTAGTAGGGAGTCATGGCCAGTTTAGTCAAAAATAAAAGTCAAGTTTCAAATTTTTCGCAGTTTTAGGATTGCCATCTAATTTTTTCAAAATTTAAAATAATTGTCAAAATCAACACACTTGCTTTTACAAAGCCGGGCTTTGAGCACATGTTAGCAGTTAGTATACCTTCTCAATCGTGAAAAAAATAGTTTTGGACCAGTTTTTCGGTTGAAGGTCCTTGCCAGAGCAGCTCAACATTTTCTTAATATTAGGTATTAAAGAAATAACTTTTTTTATTTTGGAGTAGCTAACTCGTCTGTCCATATAACGAAAGGCATAAACTTCTTAATACCCTGGTTTGTGAAAGTAGATTTGTTAGTTTTGATAATTATTTCAAAAATTAGAGAACAAAAGGAAAAAAATCACCAACTTTATACCATTAAGGGCCGCCTGGCATGCATTTTCGACAGCCAAACTCGTCTGGCACAATTTTGTCTCTATATAAGGAGACATTAGTAGTCATACTTATATTGAAAATCCGGCTTTGTTAAAAAAGATTTGATCATTATTTAAAATTTCAAATAAAAAGTAAATTCTTATAATATCTACTTTAAAAATGTTGAGCTTGTCTGGCAAGGACTTTCAACCGTAAAACTTGTCTGGAACTATTTTTTTTTTCATGTTCGAGAAGGTATAAGCTAACATGTGTTCAAAACCCGACTTTGTAAGAGCAAATGTGTTGATTTTGGTAATTATTCTTAATTTTGAAAAAATTAGATGGGAACCCTAAAACTGTAAAAAAAATTGAAATTTGATTTTATTTTTGACTTAACTGGGCATGGCTCACTAATACACCCAGTTTGAGTGTATTATCTAACAAGTCCATCAAAATAGCCAAAAATGTCATTCATAAAGCTTTAAAACTTAAAATCAGCCCAGTTTTTTCTCGGTCGATTTTTATCCAAACCGTTCCTTTTTTTAATTTATTTAAGGGAAATTTAATTATCTTTCTTTTATAGAAAGGAATACCTATACCTATCTCTGGTGGTACGAAAATTATAAGGAAATACGTAAAAAAAAAAAAACAAAAAATGCAATTTTCACATTTTTTGGCAATGAATTTTTAAAAAATTTGCCAACTAAAAATTAAATTGTTTTTTTCAAAAATTAATTTTGATAGTAAATTGTATTCTCTACAAAAAAGTTTAGAGAATTATCTCGAAATTTTGCTTCGTTTTCGAGTTATATGCAAAAAACCAAAAAGGGTGCTTTTGTACCCCTTTCTCCAAAATGCACCCTCTAATTTAATAGCACTCCGCGGTTTTCTCATCTTCAAAGACCCCTTCGAAGATTGTTACAATAAAATTCCACGAACGTCTTACTTCCTTATTGACCTGTTTTTTAGGACATAATCAATAGCCTATTCACAAAAAAAAGAAAGAATATTGTTATGCGTTGGTAAACTGACGCGTCATTTTTAATTCATGAATAACTTGGCTCCTGTTTGTCGTAATGGACTAATTTTTTTTTTAATTTATAGAAAATTTATAGGACTATAACAAAAAAAAGTAAACCTGAAAAAAGGTACCGTTAAATACAGTTTTTTTCTCAATAGTTATGAAAAAAAGGTATAAAATCAAGACAAAAAAACCTTTTAATGAACTAAAACTTTTTTTCTATTTGTTTAAAGAAATTGAATTTAACGCAAGTTGATAGAAAGAGTTATTATAAACAATAAAACTTTTTAATTTTAACTTTGCGACATACTGGGGCTGAAATATAAAATAAAACCTAAAAACATAAAATGGCGTGGGTGCGCTGACTTACCTATGTTCATAAATTTATATCTCGGCTTGTGTTGGTAGTTAAGAGCTGATTTTTTTTTTTAAATTGTAGGTAATTACAAAGACTTTAAAAGTAAAAAATAAAAACTTCATCGTTAGATGAGCTTTTTTCTTAATAATCACGAAAGAGTGATTTTCAAACAATAAAAACTTACTTTAACTAACTATAACTTTTTTTTTATTTGTTTAAACAAATTAATTTTTTTATAATATAATAGCTTATCTTATTATAAATAAATCCATGTTTTATTTTTTTCTGTGCGACATACTGCAGCCGAGATATTCACAAAAGACGAAAAAATGGCAAAAAACACATTTTTACCAATAACTTTGGTAAAAAAAGTTGTCAGATGGTGCAAATTTGGATTTAAGCTTTTTAAATGAGCCTCTACCGATCCATGAAAAAAAATCAGACAGTGCCTCTGCGCGCAAGGTCAAATGACCTAATGACTGGACTAAATGGCATGTTTTGAACTTTAGCTAGTTTAATAAATACGTTCTTTGTACAAACTTAAGTACCACGATGAGTGCTTCTTAAAAAGATATGAAATAAAGGTTGTGTCTATCTGTGTCTGTGATACGGGTATCTTTTGTTATTTTCGTTTGCTGTTGTTCTGAACACTTAAATTTCTATTTGGAAAATTGCAAAATCAAGTCTTCCTCTTCATTGTTTGCAAATTATGTTAAAATGTGCATGGGAAATCATTTTGACTTAATAATGTTTCTATTGTAATAATGTTTCTGTCCACCGAAATTGAATCAGATTTTAAATACAAACTTAAGTTTTTCAAATATGTAGGTATGCAATTTAGGAAAAATGTGCCTGAATGACTTATATTCCAGTAACCTTGTTGTTTCATAGGAGGGAGACCTTGTGTCAGATTTGGTAGTTCTGATTTTTGCAGAGTTGTATAAGATGTCGACCTTAAGCCGCGTCCACATTATGTTGAATTGTGTAGATCAACATCGTTGATCAACAGTGTTGAGTAAGTGTAGACGTGTTGATCGACAATGCCAATCAACATTTGTTGACTCGAACGCAACCCGATTCAAATGGATAGAAAAGCAACCGACAAAGTTGGTCAACAAATTCCATTTTATTAAAAACATTTGTAGGGTTTTAATGTCAAGAATATAATTTATTGGTTTTGTACGTTATTAATCAATTTGTATTACATGAAAAATGCAATATTTGTTGTGAATAAGTATTTAATGTTGATAATATCTTTTTAACTTAATTGTTCACAAAAAAAAAAAAAAAAAAAAAAATAAGAAAGTTGGGTTGGTTTCAAACCCTGAAACCTTCGGTTGGAACATTTACCCATCGATTAGAAAATTCCAATGCACATAAATTGTTGCTACGAAAATTTTTGACGTACACACTAGCATGTTGATCGACAATGTTAACCAACAATGCTGATCGGAATAGTGTGGACCTTCCTTTAGGCCAACATCACCAACAACTCAGCAGAAAATCAGAACTACCAGACCTAACTTAAGGTCTGATATACATATGTACAAAGTAACTGGACTATTATTATTTTTTTAATTATTCAAAATTATTATGGCCGTCATAGCGCTGCCAGGTTGATGGCTATAATTTGTTAGAAAACTTAGTGTAAGTAAACGAACCTTGGGTCTTGGGTGGTATAAAACATTGATATTTTTTGTTGCATTTTAAAAAATGCATTATTCTGGTCTTAGGGCCCTCCAAGCGCTGCCAGGTACAAATGAGCGAAACTTTTGAAAGTGCATTTTTCTGGTCTTAGGCCAGTCGTGGTCGTAGCACGTCCAGGTTGACGGCGGCATATCGTTTGTATGTGTAAGTGAACGAAGCTTAGGAAAGTATAAAACGATTTTATTTTGTGTTGTGCTTTTTGTAAGTGCATTTTGGTGGTCAAGGGGCCGCGGTATCGCTGCTCGCTCGATAGAAAATTTTACGTTCTACAAAAAAGTACTTGATTACAATTTTCGTACACCGCACCGTTTTGATGATATTCTACCCCCTGTCCCTTTGGCCATACTTTTCTCATACTTTGTGTTGTTAGAAGTCTTACACTTTTTAGGTTTAATTTGTTTTCTCTCGAACTAAAGCAGCAGCAGCCAATCTTAATACCATGACTGAAATTCAGACGGCATGTATTGGCACAACAAGTACCATGAGGACTACACCGACTGCAGCCCTAGAAACATTCCTTTCACTAGCCCCACTAGATTTATTCACGAAGGAGTTGGCGGCGAAAAGTGCTCTACGACTCAAAGAGTTTACAAATTGGAAACGGGGCCACTGCGGACACAGTACCATAATGAAATACACTGACATAGACGTTCAAACGGACTAGATTTCACCGTACATAGATTTTAACCCAGTAGTACTAACAGAATTTCCAACAAGGGAATTCTGGAAGGAAAACCGGGTCTTAAACGCAAATCTTGTTTCGATTTTGGACGGTTCCAAAACCGAAGCTGGGGTAGGGTCAGGCATTTTCTCAGTTAACCGACCCTTAAACAAAAGAATAAAACTCCCAAACTTCTGCTGTGTTTTCCAAGCGGAAGTGCTTGCAGTTTGTGAGGCTGCAAAATATCTTTCCGCATGTAGACTGATAAATAAAAATATTAACATCTTCATAGACAGCTAGGCGGCAATTAAGGCCATTTCGTCAATTGTCACAAAGTCAAATCTTGATTGATCGTTGCCGTAGTGAATTGAGATTGCTCGGCGAATCAAACTCAGTCACCCTTGGATGGGTCCCGGGACATAGTGACATTAATGGCAATGAAATGGCAGAAGAACTGGCCAAAAACGGTTCATCACTTGAACCGAGCCAATCTGTACCATGGGTACTTAAGCCACTGGAACAGGAAAAAAATAGAATTCACCAAAGATTCCTCAAGGCCGTTAGTGACAGATGGTCAGAAATTGACACGTGTCGGGTTTCTAGGAATCTATGGCCAGATATTTCTAAAGAAAAAACAAAGTGTTTACTTAAGCTAAGCAGACCTCAACTGTCTCTCTTGGTTGGAATCCTAACGCGTCACAACTCAATGGCAACCCACATGACCAGAATGGGCAACAGCTCATCTGACCTTTATAGAGGGTGTCAGGACGAAGAGGTGGAGGAGGGCTCATCACACTTCCTCTGTGAATGCCCCAGCCTAGCCAGAACTAGAAAATCAGCCCTCGGAGAATACTTTTTCGACGATCTGGGCGACGTCTTATCTTTGCCACAAAAAAGCATTCTAAAATTCATTCAGAATTCAGGATGGTTTAAGGAGGCTCCCCATTCCTAAAACTTCACTAGCTCCCTCCCCTTACCCTTCCTTTACCTACATCTCACATATCCTGGGGAGCGCAATGGATCCATTGAGATCCGAGTAATTTTGAAAGTGCATTTAGTGGTCAAAGGGCCGGGGAATCGCTGCCAGGTTGGTACTATGAAGTTTGCACTGATGCAAATCATGTCGGAGGGGAGGTCTATTTCCCCCCGTTCAGGCAGGAGGGGTAATTTTCTAAAAATTTGACCCAAAATAGAAAAAAATTATTAAAAAACAACGGGACCACTTACAACGGCATGCTATAGCTTTTCTTAAACCCATGAATCTAGTCTCTAATATGTTTTTTAAATCAAGTTTTTATTGTACCTAAATAGTTTTTGAAAAAATAATTTTCAAACTTAAAAATAAAAACAAAAATAATAATTGTTTACGTTCGAAAATTTTTTTTTCAGAAATTATTTACAAAAAAAACTTGATTTAAATAACATATTAGAGACTGGATTCATGGCTTTAATAAAAGCTATAACATGCCATTGTAAGTGGTCCCGTTGTTTTTTAATAATTTTTTTTCATTTTTGGGTCAAATTTTTAGAAAATTACCCCTCCCGCCTGAACGGGGGGAAATAGACCCCCCCTCAAATACGATTTTTTTTTTCGTCTGAATGTAATCTATAAGTTCTGATTTTTTTTCACTTGTTATAAGAACCACCCTAACTCCATTATATGTACCTTGAGGTGAGAAAAGGGAGACCAGGGGGGGCGAAATAAAAATCTGAAAAAATTAGGAAAATTTTGTTTCTCTATTTAGAGTCATTTGATGCCTATCCAAGTTGGAATTTCAAAAAAACCTTATATAAGGACCACCCTAGTGCATACCAAAAATCAGCCTGTTGCAATTTTTTCCTTTCTTTGACATTTTAATGTCTATTTTTACTGGGCTATCAGACAGAGCTATAATAATACTATGGTCAATTGCGCTGATATCGTGTTCAGTTTAAGATTCGATGGGCTGAGTCGCGAACATTTATGGATGGTACCTGCCACACAATTAAAATTTAAACGGTACCTTCAAATCGACCATTTGTTAGCAGATTGAAAAAAAGTGGGCAGGCAGGCATATTCACTTTGGCAAAGACTGTAGATATCGTAGTTATTTCAAAGTAAGAACCTAAATTTTAAGTGATTTTCAATATTTACTTTATTTAGAATATTCTATTTAAATAGGTATCTCATTTTTATCATAATTGGATGACAAATTAAAGTTAAACGCTTAAAGCTATTATCATTAAACGCTTCCAGCTGTAGTTGTGCAGATATTATTTATTCTACAAAAAATCATTCCGAGTTTCTTAATATTTTGTTGCCAATAACAACTATAATTCTTGCTTACTTCTAATGAAAAGTTGTTTTAAAGCAAAGTATACATACATAGCTATATATGTATGTACTTACATTTTAAATGTGCTTATTATGCCAATCTACACTTATCTTTGTCATGCAAAATGACCTTGATCTAATCTCTTTCAATCTCTTGGAAACTTTTGTTTGTATTACGTCACACAATAAAACCAGGGTCACGTTGTTACAGTTTTAAGAAAATATATAATTTGTTCGTGTTTGAGTGTAATTCTATATGGTTTCACTCATTAATTGCAATTGCACCAACTATACAACTAATTGCACACATAATAGCAAACCATCTGTGGAAGTATTTCGCAAATGCATTCCATATGTAGGTAGCTTCACATCACAACATAATATTATATAAGTGATTCTGCAACAATCTACAATTCAAGACAAGTAATTCCCTTTTTTATTAGACCACAGTTTCGGTACGTCTCGATTTACAGATATACTGGTATGCAGTTTTAGTTATATTAATTTGTTTTTCTTTTAATGGACAACAGAAGACTAAATAAGCGACCAGACTTGTTCAGGTTTTAATACTTTTGATTTCATTCATAAATCGATCTTAGACGAGTGTGTTGCACAATCTATGAAAAGCTTAGCTAGGTAGGTACGTGATGATATTCAACAGTGGATTTATCATTATAGTAAACATAGTGGTGATTTTTAGGAGAGATACCTACATACCCAGAATAAAATAGTTGTAATTTAACATGAATGTTAAGCGATTAAATCTTTGCGAATTTTAAAGCATAAAGCTGTGATTAAAAGCGTCCATTTGATTATTTTGTATCAAGCAATTGTTTTCAAATTTATCGTAAAATGTATATTAGTATAGGTACACTAGTCAATGTTTTGCATTGGTTAGATTCTTTTTTGAATTGAAAAGAAATAAAAAGTACATTTTCCAAAAAAAAATAAAGCTTTTTTGTATTAAAATTTCCATAAAAATAAGAAGCTTAAAGAGAAAAAATAAAAAAAAATTATTTTTCTCGTGTCATTTCTTGCAATAACTCAATAATGGTATTTCAAGAAAATTTTTTTTACAAAGATACAACTGTTAAAAAAACACTAACAAAAATTGAAAAAAAATGTGTTCCTTTAATTTTGTTGACTAGTGTACTTAGTTTGAGGGATTAAATTTGATGTTTGTCTATTGATAGAAAAAAATCACAATTTTTAATATTTTCAGGAATGTCTGCTATAAAGATCTCTTTTGATTAAAGGTGAATTATTTCTGAAACCGAAACTTTTGACTTTCAAATGTTAATATTTCGTGTTATAGATAAAAGGAAAAAAAAAATTAAATGCACAACTGGGTCGCACATACTTGCTCTTATTTCCAAGAGCCATACGATTAAAAAAAAAATTGTAAAAAAAGATATGGAAATTCAGAGAGAAAAATGTTTAAACGCACATGCTCTACGATATTTAAATCAGCTTAAACAACTCCTTTAACAGTCTAAGTTGAAACAAAAAATATGAATTCTTTATCAAATATGTATGATTGCATGGAAAACATTTTTATAAATTTCAAAAACATCGCAAGAAAAAAATTAATTTGACACAACTAATTAACGACTAATTAATAGCAAATTGTTAGGCAGTAAAATGTTAAGTTTTAGAAGTTTTGACCATTTTGAAAAAAAAAACATAGAAAACATAAAACGAAAAATTCGATATGGTCAAAACTCTTTAATGACTAATTAACCATTAATTATTAAGCCATAAGCCATTCGGTCTAATTAGTTTTTACCCCTTTTTGAGCAGGTTCTATGCTAACTCGATGTCAAGCTAGCAAGGAACCCAAAAAAAAAGTAGAAAACATTCCGCGACTAATTCGAAACTGTCACAAATAATTTAAGACTAGTTAACGACAAATTATTTAGCCATAAGCCATTCGGTATTAGCAGTTTCTACCGCTTTTTTTAGGTGGTGCTTCGCTAACTTGATATCAAGCTGGAAAGGACCCAAAAAAACATAGAAAACATTGCACGATTGAATTCACTAAAATACTAAATCTTAGAACTTTTTAGCACTTTTCAAAACAAATAACATGGAAAGACAAACTCAAAATTGTCACAACTAATTGACGACTAATTTACGACAAATTGTACACCTTTCCATTCTTTGCTAACTTGATATCAAGTTAACCAAAGCACCCAAAAAAACAAAGAAAACATTGCACGATCAAATTGAATTTTTCACAACTAATTAACGGCAAATTATCTAGCCATAAACCATCAGGTATAAGAAGTTTTTATTGATTTTCGATAGGGTGCATTGCTAACTTGTTATCAAGTTAGCAAGTCACCCAAAAAAACAAAACTAAAAAATTCGAAACTGTCACAACTAATTAACTAATTCGATTCGTCAAAATTGCTTTGCTAACTTGACACTCATACATATTTGATCTTATTTGAAATTTGTATGTAAACAAATTAATCTAGATCCGTTCAGCCGTTAATGAGAAAACATGAAAATAAAACCGTGGTCTATGAGAGGTACTATAAAAAGTTGTTAATATTTATAATTTTTTTGTAGTGGTTGGTAAAAATTTTAGTAAACGGAAAAAGTTTTATCAATATCGTAGGAGCCCTTTTGAGAAAAAATATAAAAAAATGTTCCATAACGGTTTTTAACATTTGTGTGGAAGGTACCGTTATTTTTATATAAAAGTATTTTTTTTTAATATTTTAAAAAGTGTTAAGGAAGCCTTAGCTACCGAATTAAAAAAAAAACGAGAATGTCGTTTTCGAAATATGTATATACATATTTAGGTTTCAAAAAAATATTTTGAAAAATTACCAAAAATTACCATTACTATTTTTTTGAAAATAATTGTTTACCTAAAGGTAGCCTTTACAAAAAGTTATTAATACAATTTTTTGAGAAAAATTGTGGACCCGTTTTGAGAAAAATACAATAACGGTATATAGCTAAAAAAATGTACGGTAGGTTCCATTATTTTTGAGTAAAAAAAATGAAAAATTCGTGTGGGGGAACTACCAAAAACCGCTGTGTGCTGTTTGAAGAAAATTGATCCAGCCATTTAGGCTGCAGCTCAACGGAAAGACAGACAGAATTGTGAGACCAACTTTTTTCGTTTTCCTTATCATCATAATAGCAAGTTTGATGAAAATCTAAAGTTCAATTTTGTTTACAGTATTATAGTATTGTTACACTGCGCGTCAATTGTTTGAGGTCACTATTTTCGCAATCGTTTTTCATCGATAAATATTTGTCCCGGAAATATTTGATGCCTGTGAGTAGTTAAACATTTAGTTTAATAAAAAAGGATACAGTTAAAGGGATAACTTGGAAAATCCATGGGAAAACTATATTTTATCTTAGCTTAAAAGGAAAAATGGGCTCTGAAAACACTTTGACGGTATCAGAAATAGGGACAATAGATGATTTCAAGGAACTGGGATTTTCAGGCATTAAAATAGCATGGAGGATTGAAGGCCTTAGAAAAATTATCTAGCATATACAAAACACTGATACAAAATGAAAAAGACGCAGAAGCAAATCAAAATTATCCGAGAAAAGTATGGTCAATTCTGCAGGATACCTCGAATTCTGCACTATTATTGCTCAGAATATGGTCCAAAAGTGATATATTAGCCAGTGTTTTAACGGTTTTAAGGATAATTTAAGCAAATGATAACACTCAAATTAAGAAAATGAAAAAGATACCTGTCTTACGCAAACGACATAAGGAACTTCACATGAATTTCGCCAGGGACCTTGTTGCTTGGAGCAACGAATGAAAATGTGTTGTCTCTTCGGATGAGAAAAGGTTCAATATTGACGCATCCGATGGTCAGAATTTTTATAGAGAAGTGGAACTTATTTTTACTAGTATTCAAAGCCGTCAGGTGCTATGGGGCTCAGTGCAATCACTTACTATGGAACAATTGAATTGGCGAGTTTATCACTTCAAAAACTAACTGAAATTGTTGTAAGCATCTGTTAGAATGGGCATATCTTAGGATAACAGAGCTTGTACTTTCAATTTAACAGCAAGATAACAGCCATTTTCACACATCCAGGGTAGCTAGAAGCTGCATTCAGTGGAAAAACGTGTAACTTTTGCCAAGATCATCCTATTCACCGGACTCAAACATCTTCGAAAAGTTTTGGACCTGGGTTTATCTAAAATTTTAGAGAGTTTGAAGACATAAAGATACATTAATTGAAGCTATCTGCGATGCCTGGATCAACATTTTGCTTGATTTTAACAAAAAAACTTTATGATTCAATACTAAACCGTCTTAAAGCCTTAATTACAAAAAAATAGTGGGCGTTCTCATTACTAATTGACAAAAAATATAATAATGTTTAAAAATAAAAAAAAGTTTACATTTGGGTATTTTTGTACATTTTTTTTATTCTTTGAGTCGCCTCAATCAAGTGACTCAATTTTTGAAACACTTTTTGCAGTTCACTCGTATAACTTGTGAAATTCCTATGAATTTTCCAAGTTACCCCTTCAATTGGCATCAGTATTGGAGAATATGTATGCCTTCTCACAGGTATCAAACATTTAGAGGAAAAATATTTCTCACAAGTATTTTCAGAAAAAACTATTGCGAAAATAGTGGCCTCAAACAAGCGACGTGCAGTGTATATATATCGGCATCGCAAGTAAAAAATACATTATTACCCACGCACAAATAGTTTTTTTAGACACTATAATTCATACCCAAATAAAACTCGAATTATCACTGACTAAATAGTGAGTTAAGAAGTGTCAAATCTTATCAATGAATCAAAATTTCTGGTAGTAAATTTACTCACCAAAGTAATTTTTTGAAGAATTTAACGTTATCGAGTGTGAATTTTGTTTTTAGTATTCAATACCTTCATTAATTTTAAATTAAAAATTAAAAACCGTATGCTAATACATATGTCTTTTAGTTTCTGAAAAAATTGAAAATTAAAATAAATATTTTCTACTACTGGAAATTGGGTGTTTGAAGGACAGAATAATTTGAATACGGTTCTCATTTTTTGATTTAAAATTAATTAGGGTACTGAAACTAAAAACAAAAACCGTATTTGGTAACGTTAAACTCTTCACAAAAATTAGTAAAAAAAAAATATTTTTTCATTTCTTTTAATTTTTAGTTTGAAAATATTTCCTTAAAAAAATATTTATAAAATTTTTGTTTTCAAAAAGTTAATTAAATAACACTAGTTTACAAAATTTTGGGTCATGGTAGGGTCCTTCGAAAAAATATATTTTCTAGACTAATTTTGGGTTGCTGAACACGAAAATGAGAGTTATTTTTTTTTTCCAAAGAAGTGTTTTCGAGATATGCGCAAAAATCATTTTCTCAGCTATTTTTTCAGATATTGCCATAAATCTCGCTAACAGCTTAGCTAATTTACATAAAATGTGTATTTTCTGAATGATCTAATCTGTCTCTTTTCGACAATGTACTGCTTGTATTATTCGGAGTGAAATTTTATAAGTTACAGGCATTCAAAGCTTTTGATTGCTCCATATGGATATAAATCGAAGACTAATAATGACGTGACATAAATATAATTTGAAAGGTATTTTTATGAACTACAATAGTTTTTCTATACGGATAGTTTTTTTTAACATCAAAATGCGCTGAAACACAATTTTGACAAGCGAATAACTTTTTTCACATAGATATTTGAAATTAACTCTTATAGTAACTACATATTGTAGTTCATAAAAATACCTTTCCAACTATATATGTCACGTCATTATTAGTCTTGGAGTTTGGTGTGTCCAATTCTTCATTGTATCGAAAAGAGAATGACCTAAGAGGTACCGATTTATCACCTAAGACAATATTTTGTTGGTCAAAAAATTTATTTTAGGACATAGAATTTTGATTTTAGGGGTTTTTTAATTAAAAAAAAAGTGATTTTGGGAAATAATAGACACCCTAATATACATTTATATGACTTTTATTGACAAAGTAGTACCTCGTGGCTTATTGATGCTTAGTGCGTAGGACTGTCATGCCGAAGGTCTGGGTTCGATTCCCAGCCGTGCCACCTAAAAACAGAAATGTTTTATGCGAGGTACTGCCTCTTGCGAGGAACTGACAAATACTCCAAGAGTATACTTGTCATGAAAAAGTGCTTCTCACTTAGCCGTTCGGACTCGGCAAAAAACTGTAGGTCCCCTCCATCCCTGCCAACAACATGCACACAGGAATGGTTGACAGTTGTAAGTCTCTAGGCCCTGGTTCTCCACGAGCTGTTGCGCCACCCAATTTATTTATTTATTTTTGATTGACAAAATTGAAATTGCCTTCTTTCACTAATTATATTATAACTTCTTCATTTGTCAACCGATTTTGAAAAACTTTGGCTAAAATCTTTGGTAAAAAAATTGTTTTTCACTTGAGTCCTTAAAATTATTTTAAATATTTTTTTTTCTATCCATATGGAGCAACCACAAACTATACATTTTTCAAAAATACTCGTTTTTCAAGCTTTAAATGCCTGTAAAATTTGAAATTTCAGTCCGACTTATACAAGCAGTACATTGTCGAAAAAAGACAGATCAGATCATTCAGAAAATATACACTTAATGTAAACTAGCTAAGCCGTTAGCGAGAGCGAAAGCGTCAACAACCAGTGGAACCAGTATCGCGACATTATTAAGGAGACAGCCGAGACCACCATAGGCTATCAACCACCCAGAAAAAAGAACCCGTGGTATGATGATGAATGCGCGGTATTGAAGCAGGACACGGAAAATGCACGAATGCAAATGCTGCAACGGAAAACAAGAGAGGCAAGAGAGGAGTACCGTGAAAAGAGAAGGAAAGAGAAAAAACCCTGCGTAGAAAGAAAAGAGCATCCGCAGCCTCTCAGCTCAAGTATCTCGAAGAGTCCAGCACCGCCACCAACACCCGCCGCACAGTGCGTCGACTTGTGGACAAAAATAAAAATGCAATTTCTTTGTTTTAAGCTCTAAACCTGTTCGGGAACATCTTGGAGTACTTAAATTTGGTTTTGTTTTGTTTTTTGTTTTTCTCTTCTTAGGGGATTAGCGGGACTTTCGTTAGAAATTGAGGTAATTTAAGCTGCAGTGTAATTAAAGGTTGAAATTTTGTGCGCACAAGTTAAGCTCGTGTGAGAAAAATATTTTGCTTTTATAATTTTTCTTATTTAAATATTGAAAATGGATACATTGGGTACTTGTATGAGTTGTTGTTTTATTTTTTTCTTGTTTATGTGAATTTTGGTGATTTTTTGAAAAAAATGCTCTTTTTTAAGGTTTATAAATTGTAGAAACTTAAGCTTTAAAAAAAATGTTAGCAAATGGCAGCAAAATCCTTTATGCCATTATGTTCTGTTGTTATTGTGCTCTAAGAAAATGTTAACTTTTCTTGCTAACCTTCAAAATATTTGACTTTTTGTAGGACAAGGTCAAACCATTAAAAAAGAAAAAAAATTCGAAAAATGGATTTCTTTCGATAAAAACTCTAAAATAGAAGGTGTTATTCAATTTGTATTAAATGAATTGAAAATAAAAAAATGTCCTGGTACAACTAAGAGTGATTTGGCGGAAAAAATGAGACTTTTTGACAATTTGGAACATAGGTGGAAAGCATGTACACGAAACCACGCTCTTTTTGCGAGACGCCACGGAGTCTGGTTAAAAACTCCTTTTATTCTTCCAAAAAGCATTCTCAATTTCTTAGAAAATGCAATATCTTGTGAAAAACTAAGTACTAGCCGTGGAAGACCGCTAAAAGCATTTTCTGATTTATCTCAGAAAATGCTTTCATAAAGTATTGGCCTCTAACTTGGAAATATTCTATGTACTTCTTACCTTTGAAGAAACAGTCTTTCTCATATAAAAATAAACACTGAATCAAAAAAAATAAATAAGGACATTTTAACACAACCAGGGCCCTATTTCATAAAAATTGACAGGTGACAAATTCTACAAATTTGTCGCACTTGTCTGACAATTAGTTGGTTCATAACATATTGACATGTGACATAATTGTCATTTAAATACCACGACAAATTTGTCATGACAATTTTGTCATTGTCAGATTATAAAAAAAGTGTTACTGTAGTTGGTGACAAAGGAGAATAGGACAAAACGGTCTACAGGACCAATAACGACGAGACATATGTCGTTGGAAAGGTATTTTTATGAACTACAGTAGTTACTATGAGGGCTTACTTAAAATTGCTGTGTGAAAAAAGTTATTCGCTAAATAGAATCGTGTTCTGGTGCATTCTAGTATGAGTAAAGTGTTTTTAGTATGGGCAAAATTTATGAAAACTGGTCAAACAAATAACAACAGTATATATGTCATTGGAAAGGTATTTTCATTACCTACAATACCTTTAATAGCAGTTCAGTTCAAATCACTGTGTGAAAAAAGTTATTCGAAAACTAACGAATTATTGTGGTTAATTTTAGTGTGAAAAAATGTTTTTTTTTTAGTATGGGCAAAAAGTGTGATGGCAAGTTCAGCCAATAACAACGGGACGTATGTCGTTGGAAAGGAAATTGTATGTACTACAATAGTTAATGAGACAGCTTATTTCAAATTACTGTGTGAAAAAAGTTATTCGCTGCTTGTTACCCATGCTCGATAAATTTTTTCTGTACCAAAATTCCCTAAAACAGCGAATAACTTTTTCCACACAGTTATTTGGTATAAGTTGTTATGGAAACTATTATTGTTCATAAAAATACCTTTTCAACGACATACATATTATTGGTGTTGGTAAGACCAGTTTGTATAAATTTGTTTCACATTGAAATGTACCAAAACAAAACCTTGGTTTGTAAATAACTTTTTTCACACAGTGATTTGAAATAAACTGCCATAGTGACTATTGTAGCGCATAAAAATACCTTTCCAACGACATACGACTCGTTTTTATTGGTTCCTAGACCGCTTTCCATACAGTTTTGCCGATTGTCCTTTGTCGTGACAATTTTGCAAGATTATGACAAACTCGTCATTGCTTTCACAAAATTATGTAGCTTGGTAATATGAATTTTAACGTCAGAGAGCTTGTGACAGTTGTATTGATGATAAATCTAGTTGGTAAAGCTCTAGTCCATATAACAAAAAATATATGTTTATGCATACCTACATATAAAACAGTATTGTAACATTTATTTAAAAAAATAATAACATTTTTTTTTCAAAATTCAGCTAAACCTAGAGCCATTAAATATAAGAATATAAATTGATGGAAATAGCAAAACATGCTAAATGTTTTTCCAAGTTGGGCAAATCAAGAAATAATTTCACATTGTTCAGGCAATGATTTCGGATTTTCAGGTTTTACGGTCCGATATTCTTTTGAGCCCCCAAGAAAATTTTCATTTAAGTTTCGACTATTTCTAGCTTTTTATCTATATGAAATTCTCTTTGAGTCAATTCATCATTTTAACTCTAAAAATATTACTAAGCTATTAAACTCGTACCTTTCACTTCATTATCAACACTTGACCGAGACTAAATTGCCTGTCACAATTGTCAATCAAATACTGACAAATATGTAAATTGTATATTTTTTCTATCTCATAAAAAAATTGTCACTAAAAACTTGTCGGACAATTCATGACAATTCTAGGACTAATTCGTGACAATGCATTGTCATGACAAGTTTTTTATGAACCGAAAACTTGGCAACTGTCGCATATATTCTGACAGTTATAGAAAATTGTCAAATTGTTTTTGGGACAGAAATTTGACAATTGTCAAGTTGTAAATTTACAAATTGTCACCTGTCACCTGTCGCAATTGTCAATTTTTATGAAACAGGGCCCAGCTTCTGTACACTAAAACTTGCTCTCATGACGTCACTGAAATGACCATGAATCAATATATACGTACTTTTCCGGTTATTTCTGGTTTAATTGATCAAAAACCATAGATGTTGTAAGACGATAACATTGTTTTTCCATTTCTTGAATTTTTTTACTCCCCGTATCTTTCTTAACCTTGCTCCTACCGAAAATATGAAGATCTTTTTTGTAGGAAATTTATTATTCTTTCATTTTGTAGTGTACACTTTTCCACTAAAACGCTTAGTTTTCAAAGTATTCCCGAAAAATTACAAAAGGGGACCTTTAAGCCCCCCTCCTGGCTATAGCTCGCGGCCCTGGGCTGGGGACTTTTAGTATGTTATACCTGGGGGTCACCCCTACCACATTTAATAATAATCCAGAGAGCATGATTTATTGCATTTATTTTTCCTTCGTTGACTAGACTATTATTAGAAGTAAACAATTTAAAAAAGTGGGCGTGGCAGTGGGCGGATAGGGTCGACACTATTTTTTTGTTTTTGAACTCACCTAGAAAGTCAAATTATCTAAATTTTATTCAAATCGTGCTAACCATTCTTAAGATATAAACCATTTTCAAAAGTGGGCGTGGCAGGGGGCGTGAAAATTTCATAAGATTTTAGAAAATTTCTTCTTTATTACATTTACAACAAATTTTTTTTGTAAAGTCAACTTAGTTTTGATTTTTGTCCACCATCTCCATACAATCGACGCACTGTGCGCCGGTTCTACAAAAAAGGCAAGCAACTGGCATCTGGTTATAGGACTGGCACGCAAGCTCTTCGAAACAGCGAAGGGAACCTAGTCACCGAAGCACAGGGAATTGTAGACGTGTTTAAGCAGCATTTCCAGCAGCTGCTTAATGGGCATTATGTAGAGGAGGCGACAGGGGAACAAAGAAGCATTAGACCAGTCAATGAAGATCCAGTCCCAGCACCCAGTACTGAAGAGGTTAAGAAAGCCATCCACAAGCTTAAGAACAACAAATCCGCCGGCTCGGATGGCCTACCAGCGGAACTCTTCAAGTATGGAGGAGATGTTCTGGTAGGGTGCATGCACCAGCTCATCAACCAAGTTTGGGAGGAGGAAAGTATGCCCGACGACTGGTCAAATAGCTCCATATGCCCAATCTACAAAAAAGGCGATCCTATGTCCTGCAAGAACTACAGAGGCATATCCCTGCTTAATGTTGCCTACAAGATCCTATCCAACGTACTATGTGAGCGTCTAAAACCTTTCTGCAACACTATGATCGGCACGTACCAGTGTGGCTTCAGGCCAGACAGATCAACGATAGACCAAATCTTCACATTGAGGCAAATCCTGGAAAAGACCAACGAATTTCAAGTCGAGACCCACCACCTATTCATCGACTTCAAAGCCGCATATGATAGCATAAGTCGCCAAGAGCTTCTATTGGCGATGTCGGAACTCGGGATCCCGAAAAAACTGATCCAGCTATTCCGCATGACGTTACAAAATACGCGGTGCAACGTGCAAATGGGTAACAGCTCATCCGAGTTATTCCAGACGTGTACAGGGTTCAGACAAGGAGATGCTCTATCATGTGATTTCTTCAACCTAGTCCTGGAGCAGATAGTGCGCAAGAGTGGTGTTAACATGGAAGGCACTATCTTTAACAGGTCTTCTCAACTGCTTGGTTATGCGGACGACATCGACATCATCGGCCGTTCCAAGAGAGCTGTACTTGAAGCATTCATAGCTATTGATGAACAGGCGAAACGCGTTGGTCTTGAAGTGAATGAGGACAAAACAAAGTATATGCTATCAACAAACAAAGCCTCATCTGTCCATCGCCTAGGACAAAACGTCACTGTTGGTAGCAGTAATTTCGAGGTAGTCAAGGAGTTCACCTACCTCGGAGCAAACATCAATTCCACGAACGACACCTTAGTGGAAATCCGACGAAGAATTACCCTAGCGAACCGCTGCTACTTCAGTTTGGCCAAGCAAATGGGTTCAAAACTCCTTTCTCGAAAGACAAAGTGCATGCTATACAAAACGCTAATTTTACCAGTTCTACTCTACGGCGCCGAGTGCAGAACGATAAGTAAATAAAATGCACGACTGGATCGCACGTACTTGCTCTTATGTTCAAGTTGTGTGGGGCTTAAGAACTTTACAAAATATTCAAGTAATTATAGAAAAAGTATAAAAAGCATTTAAATCGTTCTTTTAATTGTATAAACAGCCTGATAAATAACCTATAGCTCAAAAAAAGTATGCCATTTGATTACTTGAAAAAATATGAATATATGCTAACAAAAAATTTAAAATCGTTGGAGCCGTTTTCTTAAAAATTAGTTTTTTATATAAAAAATTTTTGTAACATTTTTCAAAAAAAAATTTGGTATGCCAATTTTGAGTATATATTAATATACATTTGAAACTGAAATTTCAAAATAATTCATCAACCCATTTTTGAAATATTGAATTTTGAAAAAAAAATTTGAATCTTTTTTTAAAAATCCAAAATTTATTTTTTCAAAAATTTTGGTATGCAGTATTATTTATATTCCAACATAGCTTTTGTGCAAAAAATCTCATTGAAATCGGATGAGCGGTTAATGAGAAAATCAAAAATAAAAAAAAACCGTTATGTGGCAGGTACCGTTAATAAATGTTTTTGGTGATTTTTTTTCTTACTGAAATTAATATCATGTCTACAGTAATACACTGATTGTTTTATCAAAATCGTTGGAGCCGTTCTTGAGATAAATAAGCTTTTCTTTAACGGTTGTATGGCAAGTACCGTTATTTTTTGAGCTAAAAAAAAAAAGTTCAATTTCCCCTCTGGAGAGTTACAAAAAAACCGTAAGTTCAAAATTTGAAGAAAATCGCTTCAGTGGTTTAGGCTGTAGGTTGAGGTACATACAGACAGACAGACAGACAGACAGACAGACAGACAGACATTTTGCTATTTTTGAATAATTTTAACAAATTTAACAATTATACTTTTTGTCTTTATCATTTCAGAGGAACTGTTCTTCAAGAATACGGAACATTTTGGAGTGGAGTTGTTGGAAAACTTCAGTCTCCAGCCAAACATTAAAATAAATTTCTTTTTTTGTCTACTAATTTTAAGCTTAAACATTATAATTCACCGAAAAAAAAAAAAAAAAAACAAAATAATAATTGATTAAATCTACTGAAGTTCTGTAAAATCTTTTTTTTGTGTTAGTATAATGGGGGCATATGTATTATTTGTACTAATTTATAGAATAGAAATAAATGCATTTTATTTACTTTATTTATTTTGTCTCAATCAAAATAAAACACAAACTTTTGGTTATTATTATTTACAAATGCATTTTCCTTCATAAGAATAATTTTTAGCCTACAAGCAAATTATTGAAAGAGTAATTTGACCTTTTAATCAAATTGCTGTGGTGTAAAACAAGGACGTTTCAAAATGGGATACCTACTTTAAATACAAATGATTCAAATCAATAACACAATATTTTTCTAGAAAATAATAAGGCATTTACTTTATATGATTTGGGTACGATTTAAACAAATAACGGTCTAATAACTTATTGTTGGACCCAAGGTCTTCGTTATATGTATTTATGATTGAATTTAGTTAAAAATAATTTGATCTTCGAGACATTTATCTAACAACAAACAAGCTGTATGGACAGGACATAATAGAAATCGATACTTTTTTTAGTAAATGAAAACATTTGTTTGTTTAAAATTAAATACTGCCGAAACATATCGACGAAGAAAATAAATAAGGTTTAGAACGATTTTGATTTAACTTCCATGTTTTAGTTATTTATTTGAAGGAATAGAATTTTTTTTTAAGTTAAAGTTTTGCAGGTGAAAAATTACAGAAATATTTTAATTTTATTTTACAAAAAACATTTTTATATTTTTAAATCATTCTTAAGTACAGGGTTTTTTGATTTTTTTCAAACAGTTTCCATAGCTTATGTTATAGTTACTAAAAGTTGATAGTTATATTCATTGCAAAATATAAAATCGGTGCAGTGGGACGACGATTAAGCTAATTTTGATTAAAAGTTAACCATAAAATGGGTGTAGATTTTTTTGGTATCAAAATTGCACTCTTTTTTTAAATGAAATGAAACAAAAATATTTTATGTGCTTTTTCAAACGTTCTCCTTAACTTTGTCACTTTATTATTTATAAAATAATGCAATGCCTTAAATCTTGCTTAAGTACCTTAAGGCCTTGAACCATATAGAAGGAAGTATATCTGTATTTGTACAAATGATTCAATCGTTCATTTTATGTATTCTATTTTCATGTTTATATTTCCATATTCTTTATGGATCAAAGAATATAAAGTAGACCTAGAGATTCTCACAAAATAACTTATCTGAGAAATTCTTTATAGGTATAGAAACTGGAATAAAAAAGGATTGACGATTTCTTCATATCCCAAACATTACAACATAATCTCAATAAAAGCTGCGGATAATAGTCTAAAGCCCCGGGATAACATTATTCAGTATAGATGCTTATAAAATATGATGAATTACCATATTCTACTCGGAAGTTGAAAGTAATTTTCTTAAGTAAACCCAAAACCTGTAGTCAATCTAAGTTATTCGCTCTGAAATGAATTTGAAATAAGATTTTATATTAGGTACATACTACCCAAAGAACAACCTTTTTCCTATATGTATTTGAGAAACCCATAGGGAAAGGCATAAGAAAAAAAAAACGGTTTTTCAAACTATTTTCGTATGCTCGTCCTCGAAGAACTACACAATCAAAGGACCATGAGATATGGAAATTCTGAATTTCGATGGATCGATTGGATTTGATACAAGAACTGCTCCCAAGGGTTACACTATTGGTTAGTTTGATTAAGCCCGGCATAGCTACGGCTAATATGTTTCGATAACATTGATTTGAAATTTGACTTTCTGTTTGTAGGAGTAAGAGTAGTTATGTTGTTGCTTTCATGTGTAGTGTATTGTATATTCTATATTGTATACGGATATAGAGAAATTTCAGTAGCAAGGTTATATCGCGTATAGAAGATACCTTCATGAGAATTGTGAAAGGGTACCTACCATGAGAGAATCAACTTTAAAAGAAGGATTCAAGTTTATAGAAGAGAGAAAAACATAATTTAAATTTGAATTTCGGGAGAAACAAATCATTCAACAAATCATTGGCGACCTTAATTACTTTCAGGTTGCTATTAAATGTTTTCTGCGCCTTCTTCTGTAACTACAGCATCAATCAAATTTGTGGAGAAACGTTAAAAATTGAGAAAAAAAACTATGTTGGTATATTATGGGTATTATATTATACATAGAGGAAGAAGTCGACAGAATTTGGAAATGAGGGATAATCATTTCAAATTTTCTAGTTTCTCTAATGGGAATCATTTTTATTTTTGTTCAATCCCAGAGGCGTTTTTCGCCCAGAATTGAAGCTAGGGTCGTGCATGTTTATATTTTCATGTCAGACCAACCTCAACCCAACAATGCTTTGAAATGAAGCAAATGATTCGCTAATATTAATATCAAATCCACATCACCATCACTCACCAGTCATTGCAGCTCGGAGAGTAGAAGACTAGATGAGACAGTACATACAGGTTGTAAGAATTCTACACAAGATAAGACATCTAAGTCAACTCAGTCAAATCCAAGTCGGCTTGCTACATAAGAGAAGACTCATGGGATGGGACTTAGCATTACCATTAGTCTACCCGATGCATGGATCACAATTCACAGCTGCCAACCAAACCAGCGCCATTGGTGAAATAGCAGGGTGTGGGTATCAGTGTTGTCAGATTGGACAATTCATCATAAATTGGGCTATCTTTTTCCTGAATTTGCGACATTTGAAAAAAGTAGCCTAATTTACTAAGGACTATTCTGCTAAGTTCAGAGTGAAATTAACAGTGCAAAGTGGATTTTTCGTCAAATTTGAACTTAGTTTTTTCTTGAAGTACATAAAAAACTGCAAGTTTGGACCCTAGCTGCAATTTTCTAACTGGCTCATTGGCTGAGAAAAGAACATGTACTGCAAACTTCACAGTGAAACTAAAACTGCAAAATGAATTTTTCGATTTTTTTGTCAAATTTGGACTTAAAAATTTGAACTTAGTTTTTTCTTGAAGTTCATAAAAATTTGCAAATTTGGAGCTTTATCGCAAGTTTCTAGTTAGCTCTGTTCTGAGAAACGGATATGTTGCTAACATCAAAGTGAAAAATGAATTTATTCGATTTTTTTTTTTTCAAATAAGGACTTCAAAATTTGAACTTTAATTTTTCTTGAAATGCAAATTAAACTGCAAATTTTTAGCCTAACTGCAAATTTCTAGCTATCACCGTTGCTGAGAAAAGGACTCTTATGCTATAACTTTACAAGAATTTTGAAATTGGGCTACTCAAGTGCTTCTTGATCTTGCAACCCTGGTGGGTATCAACTTCGAGGAGAGTTAACTTGCCAAACTCTCTTTGAGAGGAAAATCTAAGCTATCCGTGATGAAAGTATTTCAGTAACAAGCGACTCTACGAGGCATTCTGAATAGCAACTCTTAAGGACAAATACATGATGAGTATACTGCCAAAAAACTGATGAGCAAACTAAGAAATCATCCGAACCATCACAAGTGAAGAGAAAAATCCCGAGCCATGATACCTGGGGCCCTACTTTGTATATCGTTCCGAAAGTCAATCCTATTCGAAAGTGCATTCCGTTCCACTTTTTAATTGTTACTCTGTAAAACTTTCGAAATGCAAAAAAGAAAACTACTTAATACTTTTCCCACTTACGAATTAGTTTATTTCAAGTGTCGAATTATTCTTTTGACTTTCGTCAAATCAAAAAAAGTAAAAACTAATAGTACAAGAGTCGACAGCAGATTTTGGAAGAGGAAGTATAGCCAAAATATGTGTATGAGGGTTTGTAGGGGTATGTATTGTGATATTGAATACAAAGGTCTGGCAGGTTTTTTCTCAGCCTTGGTGGGGGTGGGGGGCTTAAACAAGCTTGATTTCCTATTTATGTTTTAGGGTCATTAACAATTCAATTGACTTTAAAAAAACAAGAAATGATCCTCTGTAATTTTCCAAGTCCGAAGAAATTTTTTTTGATGGTCCCATCAATAGGACCCTTGGCCATGATATTATCTTTTTAGGAAAACCTTATTGGCCTTTTGGTGGTTTTTGTTTTGTTTGAAATCTCCAAAAAAAGGTGGCATAAAAATGATTAGGAAAAATGTCAGAGCATCACAGTTGATTTTTTTTTAAATAAATTAAAGTGGTAATGGTTCTGAAAGTCAAATAGAGGAACTGGCTCTTTTTAACCACTTGCCCCTCCCAAAGGCTGTGAGAAAAACCTGCCAGTCTTTGGTATTTGATATCACGTTATATGTACCTACCTATAAACCCTCATACTCAGA
This sequence comes from Dasysyrphus tricinctus, assembly GCA_963921185.1. Lineage (NCBI taxonomy): Eukaryota > Metazoa > Arthropoda > Insecta > Diptera > Syrphidae > Dasysyrphus > Dasysyrphus tricinctus. The sequence continues at coordinate 62,076,083 of OY992530.1, forward strand.
TTTTCGTTATACATCCACTCAAAAATCTGGTGTCGGCTCTTAGACTATAAGAAATAATGAACAAGGTGGGGAAGAATAAATGTTAGTTTCTTAAGATAGAATTTAATGTAAACAAAGGAAAATGGATTCAATTGTACTTTGGATGGAAGAGAAAGTTATGAAGAAAGGTTTGAGCGTCAAATTAGACGGGACAAGTGGAAATGTGTGATAAAAGGTAAAATTCGATTGATGACAAAGATAATTCTGATGGAGTAGAGTCTAAAGTGAGAGGTTTTGGAAGTGGGTCTGGGACTAGGACAATGGAATATTGTTTTTAAATAATTTGTAACTTTTTCATAGATTTCTTTTGATAGTTGGTCTGATGAAGTACCTACTTAAGAGTCTGCCGGAGGAAGATCTGTAAGTGGGTCTGGTTCCTTAGTCCTAAATCCAGAGACCACCTCCGAAATCTCCTCCGTCAGACTATACTCTATCAGATCCACCACCAAAACAAAATCTATGAAAGTTATTTAAAATAGGGTGTTCCTTTGTCCCAGTTCTCGACCCCTCTCCAGAACCTCCTCCGTCAGACCTTCCATCGAATCAACGCCAAATTAAAAATTAACATTTTCTTTTACAAAACTTACAATTAAAACATTCCTTGTTCGTTCGCCATCAAATTTGTTGCAGAAACAAATTTTCCGTATTTCAATACAAGACATGTGGAAAGGTGTTGCAATCACAAAGCTCGAAAATCCCTCTTTCGGAATTATTGTCAATTCGAGAGTAGTAGACTAAATTTTCTTTAGAAAAAGAGAGTTGCACTGCGCTATTACAGCTTAGTTATTCGGCTATAACACTTTCCCTGCTCGAGGTACAGACGTATGTTTTGCAACAAAAAATAGCACTTATTAAGACCTTTCCAATGATACAGGTCTGAAGGTATTACAACACTTGAAATGCAACTTGTGCAGAGAAAGATTCATAGTGCAGTGCCATATGTGTTATTTCCCTGCACAAGATACAGACTTTCATTCTAAATACAACAACAAAAAAGCACTCTGAGACCTTTCCAATGATATAGGTCAGAAAGTGTTTCAACACTTGGGACGCAGTTTGTGCAGGGGAAGAGTTATAGTTCAGTGCAACAGTTATGGGTCTATAACACTCTCCTCAAGAGATACAGACTTATGCCCATACAATAGAAAAATAGTACTCAATGAGACCTTTCTAATGATATACATAGGTCATAAAGTGTTACAACGATGGCACGCAACTCATACAAAAATGCCCATTCTCCTTTAATTTTTTTAAAGAAAGTACTTTCGATGTCAGTAACTGAGTCAAGTCAAAAATGACTCCAATACTGATTTGTACAAAATTCAAAGAGGATGCTCCATAATATGTTTAGAAATTTCCGCAAGGGATTAGAATTAATTATAGTGCCAGTTTGAAAAAAAAATTATTGGAAATTATTTTTCGATCTAATCTGATCGAGTCTAAAGAGATTTGACAAATTTGACGGCTGGAAGTAGCGAATCAAATTCTAGGCCAAGTACTCAAAAACCAAAATATCAAAAATGTCAAAATCAAAAATAATCTAAAGCAGTAGTTTGAATGATATTGATATTTTTTTCTGGTTGTATTATTTAAATCTGACATAAGGCGTAGAATTTTGATAGTTGAAGTTGGAAAAATCGTTAAACTACCATTATTTATGAGGCAATTATAATATGCTCATAATTAAAAAAAAAGGTAATTCAATGGGTTTTTTTTCAGAGTTCTTAGCCTGATATAAGATTTGAGCATTGCAACCAGAAAAAATATCAACATTATTAAAGCCATTACTTTAGATTATTTGTAGTTTTTTCGAGTTTTTGAGTAAGTAGTTGACTGAACATATAATTGGCAACTGCCAGCCTTCAAAATTGTCAAATTTCTTTCACATTCGATAAGACTTGATCTTAAATAATTTCCAACACAAAAAAATTGAAAAACTAGCACTTTAATTGGTTCTAATCCCTTGGGAATATCTCTCAACATTTTGGAGTATATTTCTTAAATTTTGTATAATTCGGTACTGGAGTCATTTTTATATGAAAGTATACTTTCAAGCACATATTTTAGAACATTTCAAACATAAACTAGACTCACTTCCTGACTTCGACAATCCTCCTTCAAAATTTTGAAACTATTATGTTTTGACCTAAATTGTATAGCCTCTGTTTGAAGCAGTGAAAAAAAAGCAGTACCACTGAATTCAGCATCTCCAAATCATTTAGTGTATACCAAAATTCATAAATTTGAATCAGGAATTGGGATGCAAAATTATTTTTGTCGCCAAAATTCAACAAACGGACAAATGATGCGCCAACAAGACTGACACGCGACGTTGAGTTTTCAATTGAGTGCAATTTTCCATCAAATCAATTTTTATGAAAAATCATTGTAATCGACCCGAAGGTGAAGTAAAACTCCGAAACGCGTGGCATCTTAAACTATAAAAAATAAAGTTGAAAATGTTTGTTCAAATCTTAAAATTAAAACTGGCCATACACGGCAGAGCCAATGAACCAAATTGCTCCAAGCTGATCCAAAATCGATCTTGTGTGGGGTGGATTGGCCAACGATCCATTTGAATTTTAAGCCTATCGGCTCGGTCGTGTATGGCCAGCTTAAAATTAAATTAATAAAACAAATTTTTTTTTATTTTATTTAAATAAAATCTTTAATCATTAATCATCAATTGGTACCTACGAACCAAACCAAAATGGTATTAAAAAAAAACGTTGATTTGTGTGGATATATATTGTTTGTTCTTTATGAGACAAAATAGACCCCATGACCCCAAATTGACTCCTATACACTGTTCCTGATTGAATTTTGATGAATTGTACTTTTCTCGGCTTTTCGTAACCTTGCTCCAACGTCGGCTATAATATCCTTAAAAGTTGATGAAGTCGTCTGGTTTTAATATCTACTCCACCACCCTTATTTCCTACTTTTTTCTTTTGTTTACGGCCGATTTTTTTAAATACACAACTTTTTAACTGCAACAAATCATTTATTATTAATGTTTTATTCGTAGTTTTGAAAAAGTTTTCATTTTGATTCAAATAATTCCTTAACTTTTTCTTGTTGGCGAAACTTTGAAAGTAACTTAACATACTTTGTGAAGCACTGCGTACGGATACCTCGATGAGCTGAATATTTTGATTTCATTACACTTCCGCTAAAAACAATTTACCCAGCTTAAGGAAGAGGTAAATGAAAAGAAGGATAAAAATAACTGCTCGTCATAAAAGCACTCAATTTTATAGGCCCATAATTCCAAAACTAGGCTTTACACATCAAAATCCTTTTGTACTACCTATTTATGTTGAGAACTAATAAAAGTACATAAATAACCCCGAAGATAAACAAATTTTAAGACCCACTGCTTTTTTTTGTCTTCCTTACGTGAAATACCGCAAATGTGTGCAAGCCCCGGATCTATGAGGGGTCAAACCGAGGCCTGTGCCCGGACGCAGCTTCCAGGGGCGCCAAATCCATGTGCCTAAAAAACAATTAGGAGATTGTCGACACTGTGGAAATAGATTTTCAACCTGTATTTTTTCGTCAGCCGAAACTGTTTTTTCTACCATTTCACCATTCAAACTTTAAATTATTTCAAACTACTTACACTCGGAATAATAATTTTCGGCTGCAGGATTTTTCAAATTGAATGTGTATTGTCTTTGCCAAGCATTGTCTCACAGTTGCAAAAAGGCTTACTATTGTACTTAATTCGGTACTATTCAACTTTCCCGAGTACGCAAGTACCACTTTTCAATTTTCAGTACTATTTTTAATTTTTGAGAAGGTCAACTTTCATAAATCTCTAAAATCAAACAAATATGTTCAGTCAGACTTCACCACATCTTCACGTAAAGAAGCTTTTAATGAAAGACCCATATTGTCAATAAACTTACTAGAAAACCACCTTCTCGTCGAGGAAATCTATTGCGGGACCAAAAGTGAAATTTTTTACACTTCTAAAAATATAACTGAAAGCGAAATTTATAGCTTTAAAAGTCATGCACGGATGTTCTATATAGCTTTCCTCGAAGATGTGAAAAAAAGATTTAGTTTTGAAGACATTTGCATCGTTGCAACATTTTTCACAAACTTCAATTTTAGATGGCCAATAGATTTATTCCTGGCGAACTAAAAACATTGAACTCATAAATAAAGAATATCGAGCTCTAGCTGACTGCCAATACTTAAAAAAACTTAGAAATGCTTCTATTTCTGAGATCTGTGCTGAAATTGGCCTTGTGAAAAATTAATGCAACGAGTTCATGTTTTCAAATATAAACCGAATTGTCCAGGGTGCTTTTTCTATTCCTCATTCTTCCGCAAACTTCCAAAGAATTTTTTCTTTTCAAAATATTATTAAAACAAAACTAAGAAACCGAATGCAGGTGGACACGCTTTCTGCACTAATAGAAACTAAAAACCTTATTAAAAATGAATGCTGTCACAGCTATATTATTCAAAAAAGTCTATTGAATAGGCATTAGGGTGTGTCACTTTGGTATGGCGAAAAAAATACTGTTCGGATTTAAAATTTAATACCTGCCAAAAGTTGCATTAGAATCGTAGGAATAAGAATATATGAAAATTTTTTCAAATAAGATGGTGTTTTGGCTCGCTAAACAACAAGGCCTATTTTCGAAAACTACTTTTTCTGTCTATTCCTTGGATATGGTCATAGTTAATCTGAGCTGAATAAACTAATTTAAATAATTTTGCATAAAGTATACAAACGATTAAAAAAGCCTAAAATTAAAGCAATACAAACTTGAATTAAAAATTCGAAACCACTCAAAATTGTATTTTTATACAATTTTCAAGTGTGGCAGATATTAATAATTTTTTCTTAAATCAATTTTTACTTACCCAAAAAAAATGTTATAGGCTAATTTTATGTCACTGAAAAATAAAATGACACTCCAATTTTTTGTAAAGAAACCTTTTCGAAATAACCATATCTTAAAAAGTATTAAAAACGTTTTTTTCGCCATATTTGACCAAAAAATGCGATTTTGCACTTTTTTTGCAATGATTTTTGTTTAAATTTAGCTAACTAAAATTTTTATAATTTTTTTCAAAAATCCATTTCGATGGTAAATTTTATTATCTACAAAAAAGGTTTTTTAGAATTATCTCGAAATTTTGCTCCGTTTTCGAGTTATATGCAAAAAACCAAAAAGGGTGCTTTTGCACCCCTTTCTCCAAAATGCACCCTCTCATTTAATAGTACTCCACGGTTTTCTCATCCTCAATAACCCCTTTGAAGACTTTTACAATAAAATTCCATGAACGTCTTAGTTCCTTATTGCCCTGTTTTTTGGAACATAATCAATAGCCTAAAACAAACGTTTTTGGTGTTCTTTTCAAGCTTTTTTAGCGAGTCAAAGCCAACAACTTAAACGAAAATTTCAAATGAAGAATTTAATTTTAATATGTAAAGCAACTTTTTGGAGGTATAAGATGTGGAAATTCCAAAGTTGAAATAAATGACACACCCTAATAGACATATTCCGAGTAAACCACTTGCCGATGAAGAAATTTTAGAGTAAGAAAAACATATGAATGTAAATGCAAAGAAAAGACTTGTGCCAAAGTTGCTATCTGTCAATTAGACTTATTTTAGAATAAAATTATACCAATCGTAGGAATAAGAATATATGAAAATTTTCTCAAATAAGATGGTGTTTTGTATAGGTATATTTAATGTATGTATTTTTGTTTTAATAAAATATTTATTTTAATTGTTTGCGTTGTTTTTTTAATTTAAAAAGTTCAGTACTATTTGGTCTTTTTCAGTACATTTTTTTTTTCAGTTTTCAGTACAATCGACAAAAGTCAATTTTCATCACTGCATTGTCTATTGACTAATCCAGAGATTCCAAACTTTTTTTTTCTCTCGTAGACAACTTTCAAAATTAACCTGGTTTCGGTAGACTCCCTGCTGCAACATTCTTACCATATTCCCGAAGCTCGTCAAAAAATGGGAAAATTAATCTAAAGATGGAAATCTGCGTCGCAGCTAGATTCCAACCCTAAATTCGGGCACCGCTTTGCAAGTCTCGACACGGGTTGCACTGAATATCGACGGCTTTCTGCTTTGTCTGTTTCTTAAAATTGTTTAGAAGACAGAAAAACCAAATTTGAAAGGTAATACAATGGAATTCTTAGACCGTTAAAAGTTTTTAAACTGGTTTATAGCCTCAAAAGGTACCATAACATAGTAACGAGGTATTGATATTTGAATTCTGTGATTTGTTATGATCTGAAATACATAGAAATTGCATTTTAAGATTTATGAGGTTTTGACAGAAAGCCGATGATATGCAAGTTCTTACAAGTAACAGTCGCTGATCTTCTTAGAATATACTTCTCAAAAAAATTAGGGAAGGTTTAAAAAAAAGGGAATTAATGCTATATAAACGGGCTATCCATATGCCAGCCTAACTGAACAAATTTTGTTCAAGCCCGCGGACCAAAGAAAAAGCAACAAATTAATAATATTATTTTTAGACTATTATTGACAGGACTGCATGAGAAGCTCCTGAAAAATTTTAGCTTACATTTTTGAAAATTAGAATCTTAATTCTTAAAGCTTCAAAACACTCTTTTTTTAAGTCGCAAAAAGCCTGTCAAAAATGGTGCCGTGATATAAGGCCAAGTGACATATGACTTATCAAAAGTGACCTCGCACCCAACTCAAATTCTATAGTGAGCTTAAGCAGGGAAAAATTTGGATTTTTTTTGTTCCCTTAATTTTTTTGACTAGTGTAGGTAATATCTGCCATCATTGACAGACAAGGCCCATCCTAGATTTTTGTTCCTTACTTTCGAAACCAGATACATTATCTTGGACCCCCACTTACAACTGGTGAACCCCCATTTTTATTTCATGCCAATGTAGACCCCCGTCGAATCTCCCAGTGACCCCTGGGGGTCCACCTGGACCACTTTGGGAATCACTGGACTAATCTAACATTAACAAAGTTTGATAGCTGCTGTATAGTTAATTTCGAGTTCAAATTCATTAAAAAGTCTTATTCTTAAAGTTTTTTTCGATAAACTCAAAAACTGGAGGGGCGCCAAAATTAAATTTTTGCCCTGATTCGGAAAAACTGAAGATCCGGAGCTGATTTATACCCATCTATAAATGAACATAAACAACAGGAAACTAACGTTGGGACTTTAGGCAGATCTGTAACAACAAAAAAACCAAGCCAGAAGATAGTAAAAAAAGTTATAAATAATTAATTTGTTTCTTCTTGAAACAACTTTGCACAAAAACAATTTTACAACTTTTAAATCACCACCAGTAGTAGCTTAGAATATTTAAAAATAATTCATCTCTGACTACATAACGCTCTTGGGCTCATAAATCGATTTCTCAGCTACAATAACCATCAAATATTTTCAACCTGCCAAAAATGAAAATAAAAGAGGCATGCCCTATGGCGTGGCATAACAGAGTGTTTTTCTATTTATAGCTACCAATAGTTTCCATGGGAAATTCTTTATCAACCGAAAGTAAAAAAAAAACTCAAAACAAATCGAAATCAATAGAAACATTCAGATCTTAGATGACACTAATAAAAATGTCAAAGTTTACAATCGAATCGTTGCTGCCTCCTTCGAAGGACATTTTATGTATGTAGATGCTGTTACAAATGGCATTCTGTGGTTTGGTTGGATTTGTGGAATCTGTGAATCTGTGTGCAGTGGCACAGAAAATCAAGATCCTATCAAATTCGTCTTGCTTCAATTTAGAATCCACTTTATCTACCACCACCATCCAAATATCAATATGTACAATGAACATAGCTTCAGATAAATTGTTTGTCTTTATCAAATTCGATTTTGGGGATAAATCCTTTTAAGAATTTAATAAAAAGCTTCAATAAGTTGTACTTGTACGATGTACGTTCTTCTGTCATCGTTAATGGTCAATCCCCTTTTTGAATTGAATTTGATGGTTTCGTTGTGTTAATCACCCTCACATAATACTACATGAGGCTTTGTGGGGCTAAAAACAAGATACACATACGATTGACACGCAGAGAAGAAAACATCCCCCAAAATCTACCCTTAAAAGTCTTATTCTTAAATACTATAGGTACGAAGAAAAAAGGTTTTATTAGATGCCTACTCGAGTTTAGATAGGATGACACTTAAGAGCCTGATCTTCGTTAGCACAGATCTCTGTATTCAGGTTAGGTACTTGTGAGGCTACACCCACCGCTTCTTTAACGAGGGTATGCCAGAGTGATAGATATGGTATGCAGTATCTATATACGTCATATGAGTTGAACGTTAAAAAAATCGAATTTAATGAGACGTGTTCCTATAATGAGATGAGAATATGTGTCTACCTACATCATTTCAGATGATGGGGGTGATGCTTTGATAACAATCTTAAGGTACTTTGAATTTGCTGTTCTTTTTCTTAATGATTTTTTTTTGTGTTGCTGGGTTTGTTATACATGTAGATGAGGTTGGGAAGCTATAAAAAGGAAGGTATATTTCAAAAATAACACAATGTCGAACTAATTTACGATGCGCACAGTATTATGTGCAATTTAGAAAGATGCAAATCAATATGGTGCTTAAGATAAAGAAAACCCATAAATGGCGTCATTGGAAATTGGAAAAAATTATTTCATCACTTGTGGTGGTATTTACGCAAATTTTTCATATGGACTTGATTTTATGACAAATGGTCGTGCTAATTTGAGAAATAAAATAAAATACACATATGTAGGTAATTATTACTTAGTAATAAAATAAATTGTTCTGATTGTAATAACATTACACAATGGTTCCATTTGTACAAGAAAGTGGTCCAAAAGCTTTTCAGCTGTGCTTTGCATTTTATTCCTTCTTTAAGTTTAAATGTACTCGTAATATTTTTTTTTAAACAATGGAATTAAAATTCAGTTCAATGTGTACATTGAATACTATACTATTGATACATGATGTGTGTTGGAATACGGGAAGTATAATGATGCTTCAAAAAAAAAAACCTCAAAGAAGCCATTTTGGAAACTATTCATTAAATGAGCTGTATTTGAAAGCAGAACATACATATGAATAAACTTCTGGGTTTAAAAAAAGCTTTTAAATAATACTGTTAGTGTTACCATTGTTTTTTAAATATATCTTTTTCCATTTAAAGTGTTTTATTTTTTGAAAATTGCCCCTCCCACCTAAACGGAGGGAGCCGATTTTTGTCTTGCCTGGATCTTATTTTATCTGAAATTTTTTTTAACGTATTTTAAGAGCTATACCCTATACCCATAATAAGTTATACTTAATGTCAAAGGAGGAAGAACTGGGTAAAATAAGAATTAAAACAGAAATAGGAAAATTTTGTTTTTATTTAGAGTGATTTGTTGTCCATCCAACTTGGAACTCCAATCTTTTTCAATTTTTTTTTTCGTGATTTAAGAATCACCATGTATCCATAATTACTAAGTTAATGTGAAAATAAGGAGACCAAGGAGGTGAAACATAAACCACAAAAAAAAAAAAAATAGGTACCAAATGGAGGCTTTCAAAATCCATGTCCAAATTTAGGACCACCCTAATGAATATCTAATTTTAATTATTGTAATTTTTTTAAATTTTTCTATTTGTTTTTGTTCTAGTTTGCTTAATTCGATTAATCACTAACTCATACACTCATGATGAGCCTGTGATTGTAGAATGAAGCTTCTTATTTGCTCACTTCAACTAAGAATCTGGAATGTAATAAATACGTCCAACCATTCGAACTTGATTGAAGGAAAACTTATAACGCACAGAAAGAAATTTAAAATTTGTATACCATTATTTATTTTAACCTCATTTAAATAGTTAAATTTTTAAAATATCCCACAAGTTGCTCTCAAAGTCCATCTCTAGTTATAACCTTTCACAAAAATATTTTTTATAATCAGAGCCCTTAAGTTGTCCTTTAACAATTACCTTTCTAACGTAAAAAGGATTTCAAATCGTAGTTTAATTTGTATTTCTTCCCCAATTCATCCTTTGAAGGAAGATACATTTTAAAAAAGCAGTAAATCAAATATGTATGTATGTAATCTTTCAGAAAATCGGATAGGTATCTGTTTTACCCATTTAACCCTTTACTTATGAAGCAAAACGTTAAATAAATATCTGGCCCTTAATCCAAACTCTAAGTTGGTATAGCTTTTCAAAAATAAAATAAAATGCATGACTGGGTCGCACGTACTTGCTCTTATGTTCAAGACACTGCGAGTTTAAGAAAATTGTATATACAAACATGGAAATTATGAGAGAAAAATGTAGAGAAGCATGAAATACGACATTTAAATTAGCTAAAACATTTCTTTTGACAGTTTGAGGTGAAAAAAAAGTATGCCATCTTAATTCATGATGGAATATGATTGTATGGGAAAAAAAAAATTTAAAATCGTTGGAGCGGTTTTTTTTTTTAATTAATTTTTTATATATAAAATTCTTAAAACATTTTTAAGAGCAAATTTTGGTATGCAGACTTAGACTATATATTTATGTGTACATAAAAACAAAATTTGAAACAAAATTGTCAACTCGTTTTTGAGATATCGAATTTTCAAAAAAAAAAGTTTGAAACTTTTTTTTTTAAATCCAAAAACTTTTTTTTGAAAATTTTGATATGCAATATTATTTAATTTTATTTGAAATTTGTATATAAAAAAATTCATTTAAATCCGTTAAGCTGATAACGCGAAAACTCAAAATAAAAAAATACGTTCTATGACAGGTACTACTAATAGTTGCTATGTATAAAATTTTATAGTTTTTAATGGTAGATCGTACTAATTTTAGTACACGAAAAAAGTTTAATCAAAATCGTAGGAGTCGTTTTTACGCAAAAAAATATTTTCCTTTGCGGTTTTTTCACTTTTGTATGGAAGGTACCGTCATTTTTTCATAAATGTAAAATTTTTTCTAAAAATATTTTAGAAAGTACTAAAAAAGTCTTAAATATCGAGTTTCAAAAAAATCTATGATGCCGTTTTCGAAATATTTGATTTTCCAAAAAAAATTTTGAAATATTTTTTAAAAATTCAAAAAATATTTTTTCAAAAATGTTGGTACACAAAACTATTAACATTTTTTGGAAGCTTCTGTATAAAAAAAATAATTTAAATCGGTCATACCATTTTGAAGAAAATCCAAAATTAAAAAAATGGTTCCTTGGGAGGTACCATTAATAACCATTTTTGAAAAATGGTTTTCCACCCAATGAAAGCCTTTACTAAAATAAATTTATTAATTTTTTTTTAAGAAAAGTTGTCGAGCCGTTTTTGAGAAAAATACGATTATGTAAATTTGCCAAAAAAAAATGTATGGCAGGTACCGTTATTTTTGGTTCTAAAAAAAATGAAAAAAACGTGTTGGCAGAATCACCAAAAACCACTATGTACCAAGTTTGAAGAAAATCGATCGAGCCGTTTAGGCTGTAGACGAACAGACAGACAGACAGACAGAATTGTGCCACCCACTTTTTTGGTGTTCTCTATCATCGTAATATCATGTTTGATTGTTATCTCAAAATTTTTTTTTGCACAAATCCAAAACTTGCCTTATAGTACCTATAATCGCAAGTAATAATGGTTTTTGTAGAACAGTTGAAAGACGCATTTTTTACAATGGGAGGGGGTCAATCTCACCCCATTTGGGTGGGAGGGGCAATTTTCTTAAAAAGCAATAAAAATGGAAACAAATATTTAGAAATAACGTTAATACTTACAATTGAATATTGCACATTTTTTAAAGCTAAAAGTCATCTTATTTTTAAATCAACTGAGTTTAGAAAAAACTAATTTCAAACTCAAAACTTCGGAAAAAAATTAAAAAAGTTTATATTGTGATTATTCCAAGTTGAGAGACTACTTCATTTTTTTTACTATTTTTTTGCTCTTATTAGATTTTAATCAAATACTAGAAACTAGATGGTTTTAAGTCTACTAGTTTACGAGAAAGTTGAAAATTACCAATCCTACTTTTTATTAAATTTGTATTTACTATGGACATTTGGAACCCCAATCTTTTTCAATTTTTGTACGTGTTTTAATAATCCCCTTGTACCCATAGTTACTAAGGCCCTTATTCCCCCCCGTGGTTTTCACCTTGATGTGGTGGGGGGGCTTACGTTCGTTCCTCCAGCAACCCAGCTGCTGGATCGAACAACCAAGAAAAACCAACAGAGATGCTAATCCAAAAATTAGAACCTTACAGATAAAAATGGAAAGTTCAGATAAATTTATTAAAAATCGAGTGGGGATATACACTCCAGTGTCGGCAGAAGTCACGGCTGCCGGCGAGGACTTGGCCACGGCTAAGTCGCCAGTGACACCAACGACAACGACAACAACAACAACAGCAACAACAACAACAACAACAACAACAACAATCATCATCAACAGCTACAACAGCTAAAGCCTGCAGCAGTGTTGCCCGTAAGATTGATGGGGTATTTTCTGAATACCTCATGGATCTTACTGACTCTGAGGATGGGGCTGTTGGAACTGGGGAGGAGGAGATGGCGTCTGAAGAGGAAAACCGCATCCTTAATGACGACGACTATCAATCCTTCGCCAGTTCGGAAAGCTCAGACGCAGACGTCACTATGGCCGAGAACCCTGCTGCAGGTCCGATGAAGGCACCCTCTCAAGGCGAGTCTGTGGCGAACCACCTGGCGCTGCCGGGAGCCAAGACTACTTCAGCTCCTTACAAAGGGTCTGGGGCAAGTGACCCAACCGAAGTCTGCGCGGATGGCCCAGGGTCTTCTAAGACCGTGATGGCAGCCTTATCCGAAAATCGATGTCCATCAATCGATGGGCCAAAACCGACCGTAGGAAAAGTGGCGAATCCAAAGAAGCAGAATAAGGGAGGTGATCTTAATCCAGAGCTAAAAAGGATTGGAAACGCCAAGAGAGCCGTGCGTAGGTATGGCAAGGGTGATCCTAAGAAGCTGAGTCTTAGGGAGTGGAAGCGGTTGGGCTGGGCCCAAAAACTGCTTGCCAAGCTGGAAACTAAAGGCGAGAATGTCGTCTCTAAGTCAAACGACAAAAAAGAAGTTGACAAGCCCTCAGCTCAGAATGCCTCTTCCTCCAAATCGACTGGCGGCAACCCTAAAGTGAGGCCATTGAATGGTCCAAAGCACTCGAGGGTCGAGACAACTGGCCCAAGTAGTCAAAAGAAGAGGATGAGGCATAATGATTCGACGCCCCCTCAAACGTCCTCCAACAAAAAATTTAAAACGTCCCACAGCGCAGGTACGCTAGCAGACATTGTTAGCCAAAGTCTCCAAGTGGCCGTGGTTAATGAAGGAAGCTCCGAGTTGGTGCTTACAAACGAGCAGTGGGCTCGGGTGGAGGTTAGGATTCTCGAATGTATTAACACCGAGATCCTCGCCTCTACCGGGTTTGTACCACAATTCGGGCCATTATCGACGCTGAAGGGGTTCAAAATACTGACCTGTAAGGATGGACCCACCTTGAAATGGCTTAAGTTGAAAGTCTCGGAGATGACAGGGTTGCTCGAAGGGGTAACACTGAAAGTTGCCTCCAAAAGTGACCTTCCCACTAGACCGAAAGTCCGCATTAATGTGCCGGGCCCTCACATCACCAAGGAACTACTGGAAAGCCTCCTCCGAGGTCAAAATTCCAGTTTTCCTAGTGGTGACTGGAAGGTCTTGGAGATCGAAGCGCCCTCCAAAAAGGCTAGGAAGCCATAGTGATGTTAAATCATGAAACCATGGCAATGCTTCCCTCCAGGGGTTTCAAACTAATGGTGGGCATCCATATGGTTAAGGTGCGCCCGGTAGCTAGCCTACAAAAACCAAACAGCAAAAATGATGATGAAGGTGCTACAAGTAAACATACAGCCCAGTAAGTTGGCCTCGGCCACCTTAACCTCTTTGATGTCCAAAGATAATATTGATATCGCCCTTATTCAGGAGCCCTGGATCAACAGCGGCAGGATCTGCGGACTCAGCTCCAAAGATGTAAACCTGTATTTTAATAAAGGGCCTACAGAAGGTAACTATCGGACATGTATAGTGGCGAAAAAAATTATAAATCTTTTCCTCTTATCTTCCCATAGTAGTGCAGATATGACGACGGTGAAGTGCGACAGAAAAGGGGCCCCGCCCCTGATCCTAGCCTCCATTTATATGCCAGGTGATTCACCGGGGCCACCGCCGTCAGCAGCCCTTGATGATCTCGTCAAAACAACAGGGAAGAACGGTTGGGACCTCCTGGTTTGTTGCGACGCCAACGCTCATCATCTACAATGGGGGAGCACCGACACAAATAAAAGAGGTGAGTCACTTTTTGAATATATTATTAAGGAAAACTTATTGATTCTAAATAAAGGTAACGAACCAACCTTTGTTACTAGAAATAGGAGAGAAGTGCTCGACGTGACACTTTCCAATAACTCTGACTCAATAAAGGTCAGTGACTGGAAGGTCTCAAGTAATGTTTCATTCTCTGATCATAGAATGATAACGTTCCAAATAGAGCACAAAATTGAAAACTCAAAACCCTATAGAAACCCCAGGAAAACAAACTGGGATGCCTTCAACATTAGATTGGCCTCATCTTTGGGTCACTATGAACATTTACCATTGACAACCTGCTCGGTCATTGATAAACATGTAAATGAACTAACGTTAGCCACAAATAATGCTTACGAGAGTTCCTGCCCCATTACCAAAAGTAAAGGCAAGCTCAACCCCGTATGGTGGTCCAAAGAGCTGTCTATTCTTAGGAAAAATTCAAGGAGGCTTTACAATAGAGCAAAATTCAGTAATGACCCCACCGATTGGGACCTCTTTAAGGTCAGCAAAAATCTATACAAAAACCGTACGACCTATGCTAAACGAGCAGCCTGGCAAAAATTTTGTTCAGACCTTGAGTCTACGAATGAAGCTGCTAGGCTCAGGAAAGTCATGTCTAAGGTACCCATTCCCCCGGGATTTCTAAAAAGACCGGATAACACCTGGACGGACTCCTGCTCTGAAACTTTAGAGTCACTTATAAGCACTCACTTCCCAGGATGTACTAGCAATACATCTCCTGTGGACAGAGGGCCCAACATAAGTGAAATCTATGATATAGGTAAACAAATCGTAGACAGTAGGAAGGTGGCTTGGGCCATCGACTCCTTCTCAGCATACAAGTCTGCAGGGCCTGATGGAATCATTCCAATGATGCTCCAAAGCTCTAAAGATATAATTGTTCCGATTCTAGTGGATATCTATATAGGTTGTCTAAACATCACCTATATCCCCGCTAGATGGAGAGAAGTCAATGTCATCTTCATTCCAAAAGCTGGCAAGCCCACCCATACCGAACCGAAGGACTTCAGACCTATTAGCCTTTCCTCCTTTCTCCTAAAGACCTTGGAAAGGTTAATTGACACTCATATTCGCCTAAAACTGAATAATGGTGTGCTCTCACAGGCCCAACATGCGTACTTGAAGAGCAAATCTGTTGAGACAACACTCCATGAAGTGGTCGGCACAATTGAAAAATCAATCCACTTCAAGGAATTCACTTTAGCAGCATTCCTTGACATAGAAGGGGCCTTTAATAATGTTGATAACAATGCTATTCGACAAGCCCTAAACTCCATCAGCGTCGATCCATCACTGATAAACTGGATTGTTTTCATGCTTCAAACGAGAATCATAAATGCAGAAATGGGTGCCAGCAAAATAAGAGTTAGGACGAGTAGGGGCACTCCACAGGGTGGAGTACTATCTCCTTTGCTTTGGCTCCTTGTCGTCAACCAGATCTTGGTCAAACTAAATCTGGGTGGCATCAAGGTAGTCGCATACGCCGATGACATTGTGTTATTGGCCTCTGGAAAATTTGCCCCCACTCTGTGCGAGCTCTTACAAACGTCCCTTGACAAGCTCAAAAACTGGGCCAATAATTGTGGCCTTAATATTAACCCACTGAAGACAGAACTGGTGCTGTTTACAAGGAAACGTAATATTCCAAACATAAACCCGCCAACCATTAACGGAATTCCGTTACAGGTTTCGGGTACTGCCAAATATCTTGGAATTGTTCTCGATCGTAAACTAAACTGGAAAGAAAATATTAAAGAAAGAGAAAGAAAAGCCTCAATAGCTTTCTACACTTGTAGCAGAATTTTTGGTAAAAGATGGGGTCCCAGCCCCAGAACCATCCATTGGATGTACACAGCCATTATAAGGCCAATTTTAACGTACGCATGCATGGTCTGGTGGCCAGCCTTAGATAAGGAAACCAATCTAAAAACCATGACTAAAATTCAAAGACTAGCATGTATTGGCACAACCAGTGCTATCAGAACCACACCAACGGCCGCCCTTGAAACTTTCCTTTCACTTGCCCCACTCGATCTGTATACGAAAGAGGTGGCGGCCAAAAGTGCTTTAAGACTTGTTCAATGTAAAAATTGGAAAAAGGGCCTCTACGGTCACAGAACCATAATGAATTTTATAGACATAGACATTCAAACAGACGACGTTTCACCGAACATAGATTTCAACCCAGTAACCATAACGGATATCCCAACCAGGGAACTCTGGAATGAAAACAGGGTCATTAATGCAAATCATGTTTCGGTCTTCACTGACCGTTCCAAAACCTCGGAGGGGGTTGGGTCAGGCATCTACTCAGATAACCCACCCATAAATAGATCTTTAAAGCTTCCAAACTTTTGCAGTGTTTTCCAAGCGGAAGTGCTGGCAGTTTGCGAAGCCGCGAAACATCTTTCCTCAATCAGTGAATTAGTCAACAACAATATTGACATTTTCATAGACAGCCAGGCGGCAATTAAAGCCATTTCCTCAATCACCACAAAGTCCAAACTGGTCGATCGCTGTCGGAATGAGCTAAGAGTACTCAATGCAACGAACACAGTTACCCTTAGATGGGTCCCAGGACATAGGGATATTCATGGGAACGAAATGGCAGATGAACTGGCCAAAATCGGGTCATCTCTTGATCCGAGCCAAATCGAAGCCTCTGTGCTCATGCCACTGGAGCAAGAAAAAGGTAGAATACACCAGAGTTTCTTGGAAGCTGCAAATGTCAGATGGTCATCCATCGACACTTGTCGGGTTTCAAGGAATCTATGGCCAAATATTTCAAAGAAAAAAACGGATTACTTACTTAAGCTAAGCAGGCCTCAATTATCTCTCATGGTTGGTGTCCTTACGGGCCACAACTCAATGGGAACCCACATGAACAGAATGGGCATCAGCTCATCGGATCTATGTAGAGGGTGTCATGATGAAGAGGCAGAGGAGGGTTCCCCCTACTTCCTTTGCGAATGCCCTAGCCTAGCTAGAACTAGAAAAGAAGCCCTTGGAGAATACTTCTTCGATGGACTGGGCGACATCTCTGTCTTGCCACTAAAGAACATCCTGAAATTCATTCAGAACTCAGGATGGTTCAGGGAGGCCCCCCAAACCTAAAACTTCTCCTTAACTCCCTCCCTATCCCTCCTAACTAACCACCTATACCCTGGGGAGCACAATGGATCCACTGAGATCCGAGTGAGATGGTGCGGCTTGCCGCATTATCACCCCTTACAACCTAACCTAACCTAAGGCCCTTATTGCAAGTGTCGTTTGCTTTCGATAAACTACTTTTGTCGAAAGTTTTCGATAATCGAAAAAATTAATGTTGGTGTTGAAAATCTTAGTTGTTATTGTGAAATTTTTTGTTTTTACTCGTTTGCGAAAAATTTGGTTCAAAAGATTAAAATTTTCAACATCAACATTAATTATTTCGATAATCGACTTTCGACAAAAGTCGTTTATCGAAAGCAAACGACACTCGAAATAAGGGCCTAAGTTAATGTGAAAATATGGAGACGAAGGGGGTGAAACAAAAATTAAAAAGAATAGGGAAATCGTTTTTTAATATTTCGAATCGAATGAAGGCTATCCATGTCCAGTTTAAGAACCACCATAATGTATATCTAATTTTGTTTATTATTTTTGTCAATTTTTGTACAGGGTGTCCGGCGGGAAGGTATACTACTTTGTTTGTTTATAATTTTTGATTAAATGAAAGAGAATGGATCTTAAATTGATAAATGTTTTATTTAGTGTCGGCAATTATGTATGGAATACAGTATCAGGTAAATGTCCGCCTCTGTTAGTCTCACAAATGCGAGCCCTTTTTTGAGCACATTTTTTATTACATTCTCACACATTTCACGCAGTAATTCATTAATTTCATCACGAATATTGCTCAAGCGTTTCTGGTTTGTTTGCATGGGCCTTGTTTTTCAGATATACCCACAAAAAGAAGTCCGGAGCAGTCAAATCAGGTGACCGTGGAGGCCAATCAACATCACCATTTCTTGAAATAACTTGTTGTAGAAAGATGTCTCGCAGTAATTCCATTGTAATCCTGGCTGTATGCGATGTGGCACCGTCTTGTTGATACCACATGTTAATCAAGCCCAAAGCATGCAGTTGTGGCATTAAAAAGTTTTCAATCATATCACGATATCGCTCCCCATTCACAGTTACCGTTACGCCGTTTTCATTTTGAAAGAAGTAAGGTCCAATGATTCCTCCTGACCAAATTGCACACCAGACTGTAACTTTTAATGGTTGCAAAGGTGACTGATGAATAATTTGAGGGCTTTCCATTGTCCAGAACCGACTGTTTATTCACATATCCATTCAAATGAAAATGTGCCTCGTCACGTAATTTCACGTAACTTTCTCATCGTCACAGTAATCGATGATTGATTTTGAAAAAATGTTTTAACGATTAAAACACGTTGGTTTATCGAATATTTTTCCATAATAAATTTGCCACGTGTCTACTTCACTACTGCCAAATATGAACTGTCAATACTAATGTTTACCAAAATGGCGGCAAAACAAAGTAGCATACCTTCCTAGCGGACACCCTGTATTTGCGCTTGTGTTAATTTGCTTAATTCGACTAACCAGTAGCTCTTACGCTCACGATGAGACTGTGATTGTAGAATGCAGCTTGCTCTATGCTCATTTTAACAAAGAATCTGGAATGTAATAAATACGTTCGAAGTTTTTCCACTAAATATCAAAGGGCCCTGTAGTGCCCAGCCAAGTTCGCGATACTACACCCTTTCTACAGGAACAAACGTAGGCTATTATCGACCCTCTAACTTCAGTACCAATTAAGTCAGAAACTTCAAACACAGGTGGCTCACAAAATTTCAACTCTTAATTTACTAATTCTCAAGATATAGGACTTCAAAAATCGCAAAAACCGTAACTGACTGACTGACTGACTGACTCACTGACATACACTCTGCTTCAGCTGATTAGACACACAAATTTCAAATTCAAAGGGACTTTGTCCATCTTTTCCAAATATTGTGCATTAATGTGTCGTTTGATGACGCAGATTGTTTGTTTATGACGTTGGGAAAATAAATTAGAAAAAGTTTTTTTTTGCGTCAACTGAATAGACACACATATTGAAATTGGTTATAAAAGTTAATGGAAGGAAATGAAACAAGTTTTTTTTGAAAAAGTATTTTATTGGGCAATTCTTATAGTGGGTAGTGTCACTTTTTTCCATTAAATATTCATAAATTTGATCCGGTGTGGCATCGTTAAGTCTCTTTATGTAATCCAGCTAAATTTCGATCCAGGCTAATTTCATGGCTAGAATCTGGGATTTTCTGGCCTTAAGCTGATAGCCAACTCGATAAGTATTTCTAATAAACATCTCCTAAAATTTTCAATAAGGTTTTGGTAGGGTGAGTATGATTTTCATTGAAACAATTCGATATTTTGTCCTCTTTCAAGTCTTTGACTATGCACGCCATGTGCATGGGGGGGTTGTCCTGCTGAAAAGTCCCGTTTATGGATTCAAAAATATCCAAAAATTAAGGAAAACCTCTTTCTAATATTTTTTATGAGTTATTGCAAACAGATTTGAGCTTTGAAACTCAAACTAAAAAGTGCAAAAGTAGCTAATTTCTCCCCGTACCACAATATCACCTTTTCTTCAATGATTCATATGAGTTGGAAAAAATGGGGGTCATTCGGATATACAAATAAAATGCACGACTGGATCGCACGTACTTGCTCTTATGTTCAAGTTGTGTGGAACTTAAGAACTTTAAAAAATATATTCAAGTAATTATAGAAAAAGTATAAAAAAGCATTTAAATCGTTCTTTTAATTGTTTAAACAGCCTGATTATAGTTATTAAACTTAGAACGCATAAAAAAGTATGCCATTTGATTGCATAAAAAAATATCAATATATGCAAAAAAAAAATTTAAAATCGTTGGAGCCGTTTTCTTAAAAATTAATTTTTTATATATAAAATTTTTGTAACATTTTTCAAAAAAAAATTTGGTATGCCAATTTTGAGTATATATTAATATACATTTAAAAATGAAATTTCAAAACAATTCATCAACCCGTTTTTGAAATATTGAATTTTCAAAAAAAAATTTGAATCTTTTTTTAAAAATCCAAAATTTATTTTTTCAAAAATTTTGGTATGCAGTATTATTTATATTCCAACATAGCTTTTGTGCAAAAAATCTCATTGAAATCGGATGAGCGGTTAATGAGAAAATCAAAAATAAAAAAAACCGTTATATGGCAGGTACCGTTAATAAATGTTTTTGGTGATTTTTTTTCTTACTAAAAGGTATATCATATCTAAAATAATACACTGATTTTTTTTATCAAAATCGTTGGAGCCGTTTTTGAGATAAATAAGCTTTTCCTTAACGGTTGTATGGCAAGTACCGTTTTTTTGAGCTAAAAAAATAATTTCAATTTCCTTCTGGAGAGTTACAAAAAAACCTTTAGTTCAAAATTTGAAGAAAATCGCTTCAGTGGCTTAGGCTGTAGGTTGAGGTACGGACAGACAGACAGACAGACAGACAGACAGAATTGTGCCACCCACTTTTTTCGTGTTCTTTATCATCGTAATGTCATGTTTGATTGTTATCTCGAAATTTTTTTCTTGCACGAATCCAAAACATGCCCTATAGTACCTATATCGCAAGTAAAAATTGATTTTGAAAGCCCTTAAGGGATAAAAAATAACCTGTACCAACGTTCTGTAACTCTCGCATCGATAAAATCAGTCGAGAAAATATGAAAAATGGAACAAAACTCATGCATTTTGTTTCAGTTTTCATCGTTTCTCGACCAGTTTTTTCGATGCGAGAGTTACAGAACGTTGGTACAGGTTATCTTTTATCCCTTAAGGGCTTTCAATCGAAATTTAGCTGGATTACATAGAGAGACTTTACGATGCCACGCCGATGGATCAAATTTATGAAAACTTTATGGAAAAAAGTGACACTACCCACCACTAGATTGCTTAATTTCCTTCCATTAACTATTATAACCAATTTCAATACGTGTGTCTATTGAGTTGACGCAAAAAAAACAGCATTTTTCGATGTGGAATAGTTTGGATGAGGGCCGGAGAAAAAAAGCGGTGCTTTTTGTATTATTCTTTCTAATTTATTTTCCCAACGTCATAAACAAACAATCGGCATCATCAAACGACACATTAATGCACAATATTTGGAAAAAATGGACAAAGTCCCTTTGAAAATTTGTGTGTCTATTCAGTTGAGGCAGAGTGTACTTATGTATATGGCAAGTTATGCATTCGTAACATTTGTCGTTTTTCAGAAGGAAAAGTTTATGTAACATATAACATAATTGTATGGCAGTTAGGTACTTTTATTTTTGGTCCTTAAAAAGTAAAAAAAAAGGAGTTTTCTATTTGAAAGATTTTTTCCTTGGAATATACCCAAGAATCATGCCCTTAAATATTATTGACGAATTACCAGACAACCTGTATACAATTTTGGAAATACTAAGTTATTTGAACATAAGAGCAAGAACGTGCAACCCAGTCGAGCATTTAAATTATAAATATTATAGTTTCAAAGTGAAGGCTTTTAAAGTTGCTGGTATCGGTGAATAGTTGCGGAAGTTATATGAAATGTTATAAACCACTCTCAAAGGCCATATTTTCAAATCTATTAAAATAAATAATGAAGACACTTTTTCATAAACAAATATGAGCAAGTTATCACATCAGGCATTGACCCAGCCAACAGTAAAGTGCAGACGATGCACATGAGTATCCGGTGCACACCTTTGGATTGTTTCCCACCGGGAAATCTGATGCGAGGGCAATGCCTATTGAAATGGGTCCGCATGGGAAATGCATATTAAGCATTTAAATTATTAAATTCAAATTATATTATATTTTAGATTTGAGATTCAGCGTGACTTGTCTTTGAATCGTTACCAAGTGCAGTCGCACTCTAATAAAGAAAACTTTTATAACATTGGAATTATTGTGTTTTAATTGGGACCAGTTGTTAGGTCCTTAGAAAATCATATTTTTTTGTGTTACACGATCAACGGATCGTTTACTAGCATTACACCTTTACATGGTTGGTAGTTTTAAGAGCTATGAGTAAAAATATAAGGAAGTACATTCATACTTATGAACGAATGTGACGTTATCAGAGAGGGAAGCGTCTTACCATCTTTGTTGTTTGTTGTGATTTTCTTCGTTGACATGTTATATGTTTTTTTAACACCTTTTTATTGGTTTCTAGACAAAGAAGTTCGCACTTTTCTTTACCTTCTTTCAAGGTATGCAGAAATTTCATGAGTTTTATATCTCAAATTGAGATTATCATTTAGTTGGTGGTTTTATGTTGAAGAGTGCGTGTTTGTTATGCGTGTTCGTGATTGCATGCTTTTTTTTGTCATGCAACAGTCCTTTTATTCCTAGCTTTTTTTTCCTATGTAGGTACATTGTACTATTACTGCATAAACCCATTTTACGACCTTAATAAATCTGTCAACTTTTTCGGCAATATTTTCGAATTTGTCTTTGTTTTCTAGAATTTCCACAAAATGGAGCTCTTCCTGTTTTTGAACTCAACTTATAAGCATATCCGTATTAAGTTTCACCGATTGTACTCATTATTTTAATAAATACATATATTTGTCTTGTTAGTACCAAACAAAGTTCTTTAGATAGAGAGGAGTAATAATTCTCAGTGAGTTCTGCATCTAATATTTTTATGAAGACAGTATTTAACTATTTTTCTCATTAAAAAACAAATTTAAGTTGTCAACATATTGAAGTACCTACCTACAACAACTTGCATGAATTGTTTTTGTTTAAAATTAATACTTAATAAATTAAAACCCACAATTGGATGTGGGGTGCACTTTAAGATGAAACCAAGGACTTGTAGCCAAGATATTTGCAAAAAAACACATACTTCCCAATCGCGATTAGAGTATGCATTCATATGCTTCTATATTTGAGTGTAGGACTATGAACGACATGGGGAACATAGATGAAATTTATCGGTGCTTTTATTTTGGTTCACAATGTCATAGTGGATTCTTCAAACAAAGGGGCTAAAATTGAACTTCTTATGTGTTAAAACTTTTAAGCTAAACGGATATAAAGGAATGAACAGAGCACAGAGTATTGAGTGAAATACCTAAGCTCCTTCGTTGGTTATCTTTTTAAAAGGCCAAGCGATGCATGCAAACGTAATGTTAAAGTAAAGTTTTATATCTACTTTTCATGACAGCCTGGCTACTGCGGAGCATATTAAAGCTCTGAAAGATTTGTCATCTTCTTCTCTTTAAAACAAATTGAGTCTCTTACTGCAGTTTGATTTGTCTCTAATGTTTTCGTGAAAACTGAGTTTTAAAGCACAAGCTGCAAGCACATGGAGTATAGTTCTCATGAATTTACACTGAACAAAAAAATATACATAAAATTTATTTGTATTAAATTTTCCAATTCAACGTAAATAGTAAGGAAATCAAATAGATTACTATCTTCGTTTTTAACTCAAGAAAATTAAAGGGAGTTTCTGAAAAATAATTGTATGGCATAGGTAAGGTAATGCTTGAATTTTATTACGTGCATGTTGCAGCCGTTACGCACATGCCTTAATTTGGCTAGTTAAAAGTTGCATTTCATGAAAATGATCTATCCGCAGATGTTCTTTTGGAGTAAATTAATAATAATTAATTGTATTGTATGTTTTGTGGCATGTGGCACCACCACACCATCCTGCTGAAACTAAAACCATATGTCTGTAATAGAATGTCTTCCAATTGAGGCACGAAAAAGTTAGTTATCATGCCTATTTACAGCTCACCGTCGTCGACTATTATGTATTTTAAGACCATCGTCACTTATAAAGACATTACCAAACGGTGACTTTTCTAGATGTTTTGTAATGGTGTTTCCATTGCATCGCTAAAATGGACGATTATGGGCACCAAACCGATGAGTTTTTGCGAAAGAAGCATGCCTTTCAATGGAACAATTTACAAACTTTGGCGGACATGAGTCTAGTAGTCCCGGAGCCGACTGCAAGATTATCTATCTCATTGCGGCCACACAAAAATTGGCTACCAACCGATAGCTTTAGTCCAAACATTTATAAAACTACTGGTTGGACACGCATTTTCTGGTCGCAATGGTTAGAAAATGCACTTTTCAGATTGCATTTTCCGCTAAATCTACCTATTATAAAAGCAATTCCTATAAATTTCGTCATTAAACGGAATTCAACATTCAACAATTGATGAGATGTGGGGTGATATAAAAAGTGTTTTTATGGACGCTGGATCCGAAACTGTACCAAAGCAGACGAAAGTTAGATACAAGACATCTGGGATAAAATCGAGCTTTGCAAATCGTTAGGTTGTTATTGTCCTCGAGGACAATAATATGTGGGACAAAATGGATGAAAGACTTAATAAACAATGTGAGTCTATAATTGCATTAATTTCTGCTAAAATGTTAGAAACGGAAAAAAGAATTACGCTTAAGTTGGATCTTCAAGTCTGTGAAATCAAACAAAGTATTGTTGAAATGAATAACCAACTAACCCTCATCGATTCTTCTCTTAAAAATACGACTTCCAATATGAGCTCTCTCCAGTCCGACTTTGTGAACATCAAATCATCAATTACTGAGGTCGTAAAAGAGAACAATTGTACAAAATCGGAAGTTACCGCACACACAAATGAACTCTTGGATTTAAAAAACAAATTACTTGCCACCACAGATGATCTCAGTGAAGTTTTAAAAACACTTAAAATTCAAGAAAATCGTTCAGTTTCCTGTGACACGGTTTTATTTGGTTTACCACAGACACCCACAGAGGATCTTCAGGCAGCGTTCAATAAACTATGTAACACTATACAAATTACCCCACCCGCTCTCAAGACAATTTATCGCACTCGCCCGAAAATCGAACCATCAACAAATATTTTCATTAAATTTAAAACTCCGTATGATCGAAATTTTGTGTTAATATCAATAGCACTTTTCCGAAAGCAAACAAGCCGCGAACTTTGTTTACAAGATCTTGGCATAAACTCCACCGGTATTATACCTACATCTGCGGGAATGCTTAACAAAACAAAACCAGCTGATATTAAACCATGCATTGCAATTGAAAAAAAATAAACAACTAGTTTCTGCGTACTCATATCGAGGTGTTGTTTACGTACGACGTCATCAAAGTTCGACCCCAGTTTCTGCTGAAAGCATCAAAAGCTTGGACGATATTGCCAGACTGACTTAATGAAATTATAATAACTTTTAAATTAATTTTTGTTTTTTTTTTCTATTATTAAAACTCTTTTTATTAAATTGTTTTGCCTTTTGCAATTAATCTGAATAATTATTTATTTGTATAGAAATTGTTAAGCAATCAATTTAATTTATCATATAAATTTATATAATCTTTTTGGTTAACACTGTTCTATCATATTTTCTTTTTCTATTTCTATTTCTTTTTCTTTTTGACTTTTATTTTGTATCTCTTCTCTGTTTTGTTTTTAAAAATATATTATAAAATTCTCTTTATTACAAAAATTCTCTTTTTTTTTCTATTAAACATTGGTGCGTATTTATTCTTCGATTGTTGCAATTTTTATTTAATCAAATATGCATATTGATAACAACGCCCACATTATGATCAATGTGTTGAACAGGCAGACAAAAGGCTTACACATTTGTCACCTTAACGCGCAGAGTCTGTTGCCTAAGATTGACGAGTTTCGGGATATATTTGAGAGTTCTGGGTTGGATGCTGTTTGTGTCTCTGAAACATGGCTCTCAGACAGCATCAATGATCATTTGTGTCGGCTTTTGGGTTATAGATATTTCCGTTCTGACAGAGTAGGTCGTGTGGGTGGAGGTGTTGCTATTTTTGTTAGAGATGGTATAAACTGCAGACTTCGGTGTTCATCGCAAGTTGGTAGCGAAATTGAGCATATATTTGTCGAGATGATTAGCGATTTAGGTGAAAAGCTTTTGGTGAGTGTTATTTACCGTCCAAACCGTAACATAAATATCTCTCCCTTACTATCCACACTGGAAGAAATTTCCATTACATGTCCCAACATAATCTTGTGTGGAGATTTTAATAGCAACCTCCTCACCGAGAATCACTTGATCGATGAAATGATTTCATTGAATTTAGTCCCTGTAAACACCACGGAACCCACCCATTTTTCTGGTCGTTCATCAACTCTGCTTGATCTTTTTCTTGTTAGTGATGTTAATAAGACACATCTCTACAGTCAGTTGTCTGTTCCAGTGTTCTCGAAACACGACCTTATCTATTTAACGTTTGATTTTTGTGTTACAGCGTCTCCTATAGTTTTCCAGTATCGAAAATTTAATAGCATTAACTACCCTGCTTTAGAGCAAAGCCTCCATGGTATAGACTGGGATGTTATTTATTCTCTGCAAACATCACAATCACAAGTTGAGTTTCTTAACAAAAATCTAGTAACATTATTTAATCAACATGTCCCTTTAGTAACTAAGACAATAACGTCAAATAATAACACCACTGCGTGGTTTTCGAATGGCATACGCGAGCTCATGCTCAGGCGTGACCAAGCGTATAAGCAATGGAAGCGTTTTCGTTGTGATGAGCTTCACGATCTATTCCGCTTGTTGCGTAACAGAGTTGTTATAGAAATACGCAAAGCCAAGACTCGTGTTTTTTCCACTCGCTTAAAATTATCAGGGAATGGTAAAATGTTGTGGAGAGATTTAAGATCCGTTGGTATCGGAAAATCGAAAGAATATAACAAAGTGGATGCTGATCTAAATGAGTTAAATAGGAATTTCGTGTCATTCCAAAAAAATACAAGTGGAACTGATGTCTCTTCACTACAAATCCATAGGCAGGACATTGAGTTCTCTTCTTCATCCATTTTCTGCTTTATGGGAGTGAATTGTGCTGACGTACTTGAAGGCATACTTGCTGTCAAATCTAATGCTGCTGGGCTTGATTGTATACATCCGTTGTTTCTTAAGGTTATTCTTCCGATATTACTGCCTTATTTAATGCACATAATTAATACAGTACTAATGACAGGAGTGTTTCCTCCTCAATGGAAAGTTACAAAGATAATTCCTGTTCCAAAAAGTTCAAAAAGAGATGATTTTAGGCCCATCTCTATTCTGCCTTTTCTATCTAAAGCATTTGAAAAAATTCTGCAACAGCAAATAAGTCAGTTTATGAGACAAACCAATATTTTGACTCCTATGCAATCAGGCTTTCGGAAGAACCACAGCTGTATCACAGCTTTAATTAATGTAACGGATGATATACGACTTGGGTTGGATAAAGATGAGGTAACATTTCTAGTTCTGCTCGATTTCTCCAAGGCATTTGATACCGTTGATCACACTATTTTATGCAATAAACTATTAAATTTATATAACTTTTCACCTTGCTCAGTAAGGCTGATATCATCTTATTTGAGCAATAGGATCCAAGCTGTTGAATCAAACAATCATTTGTCTGACTTCTTACCTACTGTGAGCGGAGTTCTTCAGGGTTCCATATTGGGGCCACTATTGTTTTCCCTGTATGTTACAGAACTGCCTTCGATCATTAGACATTGCTCAATTCATTTGTACGCCGACGACGTTCAACTCTATATAAGCTGCCCATTGGGCCTAATTGAACACACCGTTAGTTGTTTAAACGATGACCTAGCAGAAGTTGCACGTTGGTCTGAAAAAAATGGTCTGCTTGTAAACCCTTTAAAGTCTAAATGTTTAGTCATTTCCAGAAAAACACTAGACCTGTCGTATTTTCCAACTATCAACATAAATAACACCCAAATTGATTACGTTGATACCGCACATAACCTCGGAGTTACTTTCAATCGAAATTTATCCTGGGACAACCATATAAATATTGCCGTTGGAAAGTCTTACAGTATCCTTCGTGCTCTGTGGACCACCCAAGTTTTTACTCCTCTCGCAACCAAAATTATGATAGCTAAGACCTTAATTATGCCCGTGTTAACTTATGGCTGTGAAATATTTTCTAAATGTAGTTATGCAAGTAAGAGAAAGCTAAACGTAGTCTTTAATTCTATAATACGATACGTTTACGGTTTAAGAAGGTACGACAGAGTTTCTAATTTTTCATCTCGTTTGTATCACATGCCATTTGATAGTTTACTACAGTTTCGTACCCTTAGTCTTTTTGGAGATATTCTGCTAGCCCAAGAGCCGAATTATTTGTACGAAAGAATACGTCCTGTTTCATCGGGCAGGTCTGGACTTTTAATTTACCCTCGTCACTCATCATTGATTTCTGAACGTCAGTTTTTCGTAAACTCTACCCGTCTGTGGAACAACCTACCACGTGCACTTCGCAGAATAAATAACGCAGCTCATTTTAAAATAGAACTTAAAAAACACTTATCATGTTAACTTTTCTTTAATTTTTATATTGCAAAAATGTTTATCTATTAAATATAAATACAAATGTCTTTATCCTTCTATTTTAAAATTGTTATTGATTTCGTCCTACATTGTTGTAATTCTCATTTTAATTCTACTTATCATTCTAATTAAGCTTTGCAATAGCTAATAAGATATTATCATCTTACATTGTATAAGCATTCGATGAAATAAACTTAAACTTAAACTAAAACAAGGTGGCTGCCAGGAAAACTGCTGACATACCTAGGCCAGAATAGGCCCACTGTGATACCACATAAAGACTGCGAGATGATCCTCGCTAATTAAACCAATTGGAGCTTTTAATAAAGCGATGTAGACTGTGAATGTGGATTTTATTTAAATCACTGGGATCGTCAAAGAAAAAATTTCCTAAGTGTTGTCGTATAAGCAACCTTATATTACATGATATTACAAGTGTATTTTACGTCTTTGAGAAAGAGCAGGACATGAACAAAGAAGGTGTGGGATAGTTTTTTCCTCCTCCTCGTCCATGCAGCTTCTGCAGAAATCATTTGAGAAAACGCCGAGTCTATTGGTGTGTTTGCCTATGAGGCAGTGTCCAGTATAATGACACCAATAATTGTGGAGCTAATATGCAATCTACTTAGAGATAACAAACATTTCGATCGCTTCGGATCCAGTGTTTGCCAGATCTGTTTCGATACGTTTACAAGTAGCGATCAGTATTCCAATATTCACCTTGTTAGGTAATATTGGTGTAATTGTTCCCATCCTGGCGAGTTCATCGGCCTTACAGTTTCCTGAAATATCTCTGTGTCCCAGCACCCACAAAAGGTGAATGTTGAACTGTTCTGCCATCTCCATTAGATACGATCGACAATTTTGGGCATCTGCGGAGTTTGTAGAAACAGAGCCTAGTGATTTAAGGGCAGCTTGGCTATCTGAGAAGATACGGATATTTAATGTAGATATTTCGTTTTCTTTGAGCCAAGATAAAACTTCTTTTATCGCCAGGATTTCCGCTTGGAACACGCCACAATGATAAGGGGGACGGAAGGGGAGACTAATGTTTGTTTAGTCGTTCTGAGTACACGCTACCACCCACTCCCTCTTCAGTTTTTGAGCCATCCGTGTAGAAATGAATTGCTTCATCTCTCAAAAATTCCCCATCATCCCAAGTGGATCTTGTTGGAATTGTGACTTGGAAATTTTTGCCAAAAATCGGCTGAGGGATGGTGTTGTCGGAGTGTTTAGGGATTGCTTCGAATTTGTTCAGAATGATAGTATGGCCAATAGAGTTATTGGACCATTGAGAGATGGCTATGAGACGAATAGCTGTGCTCGCTGCCACTTGTTTAGTGTATATATCGAGGGGTGTAATGTTAAGAAGTGTGTCTAAGGCAGCGGAAGGTTTCGAACGGAGAGCTCCGCTGATACACATGCAAGCTGATCTCTGCACTTTGCTTAGCTTATCACGATAAGTTATTTTATCTAAAGCAGTCCACCATACTGCCACCCCATAAGTCAGTATCGTTGTCTGATGACCGCTGTGTATAGCCAGCGGGTGACATGTGGGGACAAGCCCCATTTGGTTCCAATAGCTTATTTACAGGAGAAAAGTGCCACTGTGGCCTTTCTGACTCTTTTTGGTATATTAGATTTCCAGCTCAACTTTGTGTCTAAAATCAGACCTAGATATTTAGCTTCATCTGAGAAGTTAAGTGGGATACCATTTATTGATGGAGGGTCTATATTCGGAATTATATATTTCCTTGTAAAGAGGACAAATTCAGTTTTGTGGGGATTTACACCTAGTCCACATTTGTCTGTCCATTTACGTAGTTTGCTGAGAGCGGTTTGCCATAATTCTATAATGATTTGAAGATGCTTTCCCGATATTGCAATGGCAACGTCATCAGCATATGCAATTACTTTGAAACCATCCGCTTCTAGATTAACTAATAGTTCATTGATCACGATGTTCCATAAGAGTGGGGACAGGACTCCACCTTGCGGTGTTGCCTCTGCTAACAGATCTTCTAACAGAAAAGTCACCTTATGTTGAGCTGATTATTCTACTTCTCAACCTGAGGCTGATTAACTCCCTAAGTGAGCTATCAACATTCAAGTTCTTAAGCGCGGTTATGATTCTAGTATTGCTGACGTTGCGAATCGTTGAAGATGCAAATAAATGCCAAAGCAGATGGTCAACGAAAGGCTGAATTGCCAAGAGAGTATCACGTAGCACATTAGATGGTCTATCGCTGTGTGAGAAGTAACAAGAGGGTGAGGTTAGACGGTCTCGCAGAAAATGCGGAAAAGAACAGGAGATATGAGGGAGTTGTTCCAAATATCCAAGGAAGTTATCGGGAAAAAAGCAACAACAATCATCCTGTATTGAATGTGGATGGAACACTATTGGTATCAATTGAGGATCAGCTAAATAAATAAAAGCTACGCAGATGGAAGGACCATTTTTGTGCTCTGCTAAATGAGGATTCAGTTGAGCAGAGTGCTGAATTGCCCCAACTAAACGAGATGCTAACGTCCTAGGGGTGTTGACATCGAACCCCCATCAGAATCGGAAATCCAAACATCAATGTATCTCCTCAAAAACAACAAGACAGCTGGACTTGACGGAATACCAGCTGAATTCCTAAAACCCAATCCCGTAACAGAGGCTAGAATCTTACATCCGTTAATATAAATCATTTGGGGAAATTAAAGCTATGCCAATGACTGGAAGGATGGTGTGATTGTTAAGTTGCCAAGGAAAGGTGACCTTAAGAATTGCAACAATTGGCGTGGTATCACCGTTTTGTCCGTTTTCCCAAAACTAATGGCAACCATCATTCTCGAGCGAATAAAGGATAGAATCGAGTCTACACTCAAAAGGCATCAGGCTGGCTTCCGCAGTGGTCGATCGTGTGTTGACCATATCAACACCTTGCGCATCGTCCTCAAGCAGTCGATGGAATTTCAATCACCGCTTTACCACATGTTCGTGGATTTTGAGAAGGTCTTTGACCGAGTCAACCGTGAATGTATTTGGAGATCACTTCTTGGTAGGGGAATTCCCCCAAAAATTGTTTCCATTATAAGTGAGTCCTTTAACAACGCAAGATGTTTTGTTTTACACAATGGGCAGCTATCAGGATGTTCTATCAACCAATTCTCTTTCTACTGGCGATAGACGATGTTTTGACGGCCAGCGTTGGAACAGTAGAGAGACAGGGCACTCAATGGAGACCGTTTGAAAGGCTTAGTCACTTAGACTATGCCGATGATGTCTCTTGGCAAATAACATCAGGAAGCTGAACGGAATGTGTCAAGCTTTGAAGGTGAAAGGAGAGTCAAGTGGTTTAAAAATAAATAGCAAAAAGATAAAAAAATTGCTCACAGGCCGCTTCACACGTATTTTAATACAGTAGACGCCAGTTGAAGAGGTTGAAAAATTTAACTACCTTGGAAGTATTGTTTCAGCAAATGGTGATACTGATTTGGACGTTCAAAGTAGAATAAATAAAGCTCGCGCAGCCTTTGGTTCTATGTCCCAAATTTGGAAATCTAGTCAAATCTCCGTACGCACTAAGTTGAGATTCTTCGAATCCAATGTCAAATCCGTGCTGTTATATGCTTGCCAAACCTGAAAAGTCACGACTACAATCTGGAATAAATTGCAGGCTTTTGTGAACCATTGTCTACGCTATATTTTAAAAATTCGCTGACCACAAATTATATCAAACGACGAATTGTGGCGCAGGCACGCAGGACAAGTCAAGAGCGGCTGGACGTTGACATAAGAAAGCGTAAATGGCAATGGATTGGTCACAAACTCAGGAAACCAAACGATGAAATTGCTAAGCAGTCATTTGAATGGAATCCTCAGGGTGCACGGCGGGTTGGAAGACCAAGACCAACATGAAAATCAACTGTCCTAGCAGTAGCAGGCTCCAAGAGAAAGACGTGGCCACAGTTAAAATATCTTGCCGCAGACCGTGAAGGATGGGAAACGACTTGGCGTCTTATGTCCAAAGAACTTGATGAAGATGATTTTTACAACAAAAAAAATATCCAATTCTTTCATTTTAGCCGTAATATTCAAAAACATAAAACAATGTAACGAAGTAAATTATTTTACTAAATTCGCTCTTTCGCATATTACCACTAATAATAACCCATTTACTCTAGATAGTGTAAAAAATTATACCATTCTGAAATCTACATTTGTTGCGCCAATTTTTTAAAAAGTTTGGCACAGGGTTTCCATACGATTTTTTTATACTAGAGATGCTTAAGAGTGTTCCGGACTGAAATAGTGATTTCATGAATAAGATTGCGAAGCGTGTACTTATCCGATCAAAGCGATTAAGGTGTCTATGGACAGATAAACTTATTTTCTATGCCATCATTGGAACAAAAATTTAATTTTGTGCTCTAGATTTTGGTAAAAGCCTCTAAGAAATCGAGAAAATGGCTAAAATGGCTGTTTTTCAAAGCAAATGTAGCCTACACTATAGCATTTTTTGCAAAAAATGTTTAATAAAATAAAATTCCATATTTTTATTATGCCACTATTGGAGAAAATTTTTAATTTTGTACCTTATAAAAATTTTAATAATGCAAAATAAAAATGCTTGTGAATTTTGAAAAAACCCATTTTTGACAGTCAATTTTTTATACCTAACGGTATTTTTTTGACAAATTTTTTTGAAGTGGATATAAATTCAATATATTTTTCATTATTTTCATTAATTATGTTATCATATTTGTATCATTTGATATTGAAATTTTTAATTCTTAAAATGTACTTTTTGACAGAAAATTTATGTAAATTTAGAAGTTAAAATCAGTTACTTTTAGAAAAATTTGTTTTTAATACAATAATACGCCTACTAGTGACCAATTAGTAAAAATGCAAAGTTTTATAAAACAAAGTATCTGATGAAAGTGAAAAAAAACGGTCTTATATATGCAAAAAAAAAGTTAGCAAATGACTGGTTTTGTTCAGTTCGGAACACTCTTAAACTGTTTCATTTTTTGTTTGTTTTTAATTTTTGGAAAAACAAATTTAGTTTTGTTTTATAAAAAAAGTGCCAAGAGCTATTAAAATTTTCTACCAATTATGTTTCGGCACCAATAGTGTAAAAAATAGCTGCAAAACAAAATCGATGGAGTTCATCCATTTGTAGTCGTGGTAGTCAAAAATTTAAAGTAAGTAATAAAAAAGTACACTGACCGAAAAAAGGCATATATATTTTAAGTACCCTTTGAGATGGCCATTTTTATTTCCGGTTTCAGGCCGTCATAAGGTGGGCTATACGCCGTTTCCGGATTATCCATTGTTTACCGGACACCAGTAGTCCGGTAAATTTTAACGGAGGAAAGTATTTAAAACATTTGTAGACAGTAAAATTTCCTACAGATATGATCTCAAAAGTATTTTTGTACAACCACTACAAACGGCCGGCACTATGGAGCTCCCAAAAAAGGCTAAAATTTCGTATTTCCTCCTTACAGCACAATAACACCTCCATGTTTGTTGTATACTCCTCTAAAATTTTCAAACTTATTTATTTCTCTCTTAGACGACTTTTTGCAAAACTCTCTAACATGAAATAATTTTGATATCCCGTGAGAATTCAACTTAGAGGGAGTCGACTGTATTTTCATTTTATGATCAATACAATCGGTAAATCTATGAAAATTATGTCCACATTGTTTGTATACGGAGCAAGTCTTGTCATCCATCTTACTCATAGGCATAAAAATTGTAGGTAGTTATGATAAAGGAAATTAAAATGAATGCCAGTAAAAGATCAAAAATCTCAACGCTGAGGGAAATTCTGGAAAGACCAATGAACTTCAAGTCGAGACACAAAGTTTCTGCATTGGCTTCAAGGCCGCTTATGGAAGCATATTCATCGTCAATAGCTCTATATGGCGATAACTGAGCTCGAGATCTCGAGAAAAAAGATCCAGCTGTATCTCGTGACATTATAAAACACAAGGTGCAATATGCCAAATGCAATTTGCAACTAGAGAATAGCTTCTATTCTCTAGCTATTCAAAACATGTACAGTGCACTCGGCGAGGAAATGCGATAACATTTTTGTCTTTTTTAATCTCCTTCTGGAACAGATAGTGCATAGAGCAGCTGTTAACACAGAATGCCCTGTCTTGCGTTCCAATGTGTCTTTATAGACTTCTTCATGGTGATTGAAGAACAGGTGAAATATATTATATATTGAAGTAAACGAGTAAAATTCCAACTAACTGCTGCCAAGAAAAAAGCATATGTTAACAACCTAGGCCAAAACATCACTTTTTTAGCACTTTTTTTAGGCACAAACGTGAGCTCGATGAGTTGTTCAAAGACAATTTAGTCCAAAAAGTCAAAATACGTCTACTTGGCTAAGCTAGATTGTGCGAATGGGAAACAATGTTCCAGCCTTTTGAGTTTCTGAATCCCAAGTTGAAGGCAATAAAGAAGATCGAACCTCTGGTTTAGAGGGTAAGCCATCACCACCGGCCCTTCATGGGTCGTGTGAACAACACCCGAATTTTTATAATTTTTTCCGAAAATATTATGTTTTAAAAAAGTGTGAGTGGCAGTGGGTAGAAATTAATTGTATTGGTTTTTCATCTCGTCAATTATCATGTCTATAAATTTCATCAAAACCAGTACCTATTCTGCCGTCCGTCATAAAGAAAAAGAGTGTATCTTTAGAGATAAATGCATTTTGATGATTTTGCTTTTCTCACCTTCAAATTGAATAAAATTGAATATTTTAAAGAAAGATTTCTTAATAGGAAAAATGATGTTATTTTACTATGCGTTTAAGTTATAGTAATTTTAGTGATGACTTAGAAAATTGAGCTTGCAACTCTTAAGCTTAGTATAGGCATATAAGCAACTTGCTTGAAACCTGAATTAAAATTTGGAAACATGAGTTTTTAGGTATACACAAATATAATATTATACTATATTCAACGGTTCCAATTTTGGTACTAACTCAATTTTGGAATTTTGAGCTTACGCCCTTTTTTCTTAGGACGGCCGGCAGTATAGTTGTCTATTTTGTATGGCATTTGGTGCATTACCTAAAACAAAATAGCGAAATAAACACCGGGCTTAGAATATCGTGATGTCTATTTAATATTTCTGACTCTCCTATGTAAAATGGGCATTTTTGGGCGTTAGCGGCCATTAATAAAACTAGTGTCAAATGAAAGATATGTTACTCAGGAGCAACTTTCACTATGGGCATTTCATTACATTTCATTTAGAAAAGAAGATATTTCAATAATGTAATGCAATTTCATAGCACAATAGAAATTATATTATTTCTAACTTCGAAAGGTCTCGTGACACTGTAGTAGTGTGTTCTGGGAGATTTTAGAACTTCCCATGGACCCGGTACGGTTTTAACAAACCTAGTACGATGTGCGTATTTCTTCAGCTTTTTCATTTCTTTTAACATATTATTTTTATAAGGATTGAAACCTCATGTTTGACGGCTTTAAAGTAGGAGGTTGACCAATTGACGCTTTTTAAAGGCCAATTCTTGATATCCTAAGCACATCCACATTTTTATAGACATCAATTATGACCACTTAAAACGACTAAATCACTTGGTGGGCTATGATCTTCGAAATAATAGGAATAGGCAAAAGCCCGCTCTGCAAAGTACCATTGGAGTTGTCCATTTTTTGACGAAACCCAAAAGGAGGACATTCAATTATAAATTACATGCAACGGAATCAAATGTATTTTTTTCGCCACAATGAAAAAACTTCTGCATGGTGGTTGTAGAGCCAAACCACATCTAAAAATAACAAAAATTTCCCCATTCTCATTTGTACAAGATTCTCACTTCGTTTGGATGTATAAAGAGTAAAAAATCGAGCGAAAACTCATGAGATATCTATAGTCCAGTAAAATTAAATTAATTAATTCGAAATATCTACAAAAAATACTGCGTCGAATTTTTTTTTTGTTTCTTAAAGAGTACCTATTGGAGAGTGTAAATCCAAAAAGTTCGAACAAAAAACGCCCATGCGTTGTCCGCCATTTTGAAAAAGGCTTTGGAAAGCGTGAACTCGATTTTCTCGGCTCCTATCATATATAGAGCTGTATTTTTTTTTTAGGTTTGTACGTTAAAATATCTTCTTTAACATAATTGAATATGAAGAAAATTATAAAAGAAATTCTTCTGTTTAAGTGGAGTGACCGAATATATAATTCAAAGTTAAAAGTTCAAGTGAGCTCAACTCCATGATTGCGTTTCGCCCAGATACGATAGTTAGGCTCATCAGTTAGATGACTATCGTACCCTTCTAAGACGCAATTTTGTATCGATGTTTACCGACTAATATAAAAATCACAGCATTAAGATACTATGAATTTTATTATTCTAAGGGAATTTGGTTAAATTCAGACACTAAGAATTTCAAATGCCCGCGCTCAGGCTTTTTATAATAATTGAATATGAAGAAAATTATATAAAAATTCTTCTGTTTAAGTGGAGTGACCGAGTATATAATTCAAAGTTAAAAGTTCAAGTGAGCTCAACTCCATGATTGCGTTTCGCCCAGGTACGATAGTTAGGCTCATCAGTTAGATGACTATCGTACCCTTCTAAGACGCAATTTTGTATCGATGTTTACCGACTAATATAAAAATCACAGCATTAAGATACTATGAATTTTATAGTAGTCATCTAACTGATGAGCCCAACTATCGTACCTGGGCGAAACGCAATCATGGAGTTGAGCTCACTTGAACTTTTATCTTCTTTAACTTTTGTTGAGAAAAAATTTGAAACCTCTTTCCAAAAAAAAGTTATCGACGAAAAACTGTCGAGATTTTGAAGTAAAAAATGGTTTTTAACGTTTATCTCGCCTCATGTTCATCTGATCGAAAAAATACTAAAGTTGTTTTTTATAGATCACTTTATTTCCTTCATTTTGGTATATTTAAATTTTAGGTGCGACAAAAACTGTAGGAAATATAACCTGACAAAATGGCTAATAGCCTGCGAAAAATTTCGTATATCAGAAAGAAATATAACTTTGGTCCCGCAAAAATATACTTGATTTTATTTTATTTCAAATCTTTTTTAAGCGCATTATTATACCTGTATGCCAAAGTATGTTACTTTCGTGCGAAACCATTTTGCAAACAATGTTCTATAGTTTTTGATGGTTATTCTGAAGATCCTCATCTGGGAGGCACAAAACAATCCGAAAGATTAAGAAGAGCTATGAAACAACAGAGTGGAGATGTAGTTCTCCATGAAACAACGACGGTAAGCATTAATCAGGAAAAATTCCTAACGAACGGGAGAAACAAAGCGCATTTCATAAAAATGCTTTCAAAATGTTTTCAACTATCACACATAGCTGTACAGCATGCATCTGCAGATGCAGATACGTTGACTGTTAAAACAGCAATAGAAAAGGCACCCTAATATGACTATGTTAATATCATCGGAGAAGACATCGGCCTGCTTGTTCTTCTCACAGGGCTAGGAAACAAAACATCTAATGTATTTTTCCGTAAACCAGGCAAAGGACGATTTGAAGAAGCACTATATTCGCCATTTAGTTTCAATTATCCACATTTAACCGACCACATAATGTTTCTTCACGCATTTTCGAGTGCGACATGACGTCAGCTATTTATAACATCGGTAAAACCAAATTGACAGGCATTCTAGAAGAAAATGATGAACTAAAAAACCTTGTTCATTTATTCAGATCCAACGATGTTGATAGCAACGTTTTGGGAGCCACGCCGGAGAAAAAGTTTTTATTGCGTTGTTCAATGGGAAGGAAAATGATTCACTGGATTCTTTGCGATATAGCAACTTTGTTAAAACGTCGAAAAAAAAACTAAGTTTAATCTATCTTCATTGCCTCCTAGTGCAGCAGCTGCTCGGCAACACACATTCCGTACCTACCATCAAGTACAGACTTGGATCGATGTTCACCATGACCCACTAAAATGGGGTTGGAAAAGAACTCCGAGAGGATTAGAGCCAGTTACAACCACTCAGGATCCAGCTCCACAAAGCATATAGCAAACTATATCCTGCAAATGCTAGGGCCAGTGTGGTCGAGCTTGTGGCTATCGGAAATCTGGTCTGAATTGTTCCTTAATGTGTTTATACTGCAGTGGAAAAACATGCGAGAATGTTCATTCCTTGCTAAATTTACTGAAGATGAAGACGCATGTGAAAACATTGAAGAAATAACCAATGATGATCCCAGCAACTAACAACGTTAATATGATCATTGATGTTCGCACGCCTAGCCCAAAAAAAAAGCTAAAAGCTAAGAGCTAAAAAAATAAAATTTTCCAACGTGAGTAAATTTCTTTTTTTCTTTAATTTTCACAGGATATTGGACATTTTGACAGGTTATATTTCCTACAGTTTTTGTCGCACATAAAATTTAAATATACCAAAATGTAGGAAATAAAGTGATCTATAAAAAACAACTTGAGTATTTTTTCGATCAGATGAACATGAGGCGAGATAAACGTTAAAAACCATTTTTTACTTCAAAATCTCGACAGTTTTTCGTCGATAACTTTTTTTTGGAAAGAGGTTTCAAGTTTTTTTTCAACAAAAGTTAAAGAAGATATTTTAACGTACAAACCTAAAAAAAAAATATAGCTCTATATATGATAGGAGCCGAGAAAATCGAGTTCACGCTTTCCAAAGCCTTTTTCAAAATGGCGGACAACGCATGGGCGCTTTTTGTTCGAACTTTTTGGATTTACACTCTCCAATAGGTACTCTTTAAGAAACAAAAAAAAATTCGACGCAGTATTTTTTGTAGATATAAAATACTAATTTGATTGGACTACTATAAGTTAGGCCTATAAACTTGGTGGTATATGGCATGTATAAAAGTATAAACCAAGCAGCCTATACCTACTGCAATTGTATATTTTCTATTCTCACACAATGTCTGCTATTATTATAATAATTTAATTCTTTCAGAAGTTCATCACTTTTCAATTCTGAAAATTTGATCAACAATTTTCAAAATAACGCTTAAATAGTTAAAATCCTGGGCTAAAATTAGACATAAATTAATGTTTTCCACAAACAAAAAATAAGATTCTTCTTTTTTAGCCTTAGAACATTTCCTCCAATTTCTGGCACCCAGCTATTTTTTGGAATTACCCCAGTAGGTACTTCTATTTAATCAATTGATTTTATTTCTATAATCAAGTTCATCGTCTTTATTAATCATAGTCAATTAATTTGTTCGTGACGCAAGTCAATTTCGTGCATTTTTCTTTGTGTGTATGTATGTGTGTATCTTTCTAAATAACTTCGTTTTGTTTTTATATTGTTAGATCGTGTGAGTTCGTGTTTATTTGTATTTGAGTAGCTGCGTACCTATATTTTTGTTTTATGGCAAATAAATTTGTACTCGATTATGCGACTTGTATCTAAAATATTTGACATAGAATAATTATACAGATATTGTCAGCTTTCTCTAGAGATATTCATAACAATGTAGTTGGTTGATTTTGGTTATGCGAAACAAACACAAAACATTTTTTATCATCATTCGATTTGGGAACTCACTAAGTCCATTTTTTTTATTTTGGGACATTTTAATGGATTTTTTTTGTGGAGAAGTTTGAAAATGTTTGAGTTTGTGGAGTTTTTATGGAGAAATGAAGTTATAAAAACCTAAAACACCTCATTAAATATTATTTTTTTTTTTTTAATTAACACATATCTTCGACCAAATGGACACATGACATACATATGTATATACACTTTCGTTGCATTTATATTTTCATACAAAAATTATGCAAATATATTTTCATTATTTATTATTTCTGACAAAACTTGTAACATCCACATACACAATGACCAATCAAATAATTAAACTTGTAATAAATCAAAACAACACCTTATACACAGAAAGACCAAAATCCATCCATTAAATAAATTTAATTGCTTCTTGTAAACTTAAATTTCAAGAAGAAGACGTCCATTTATTACAAAATAATAGCACGAGATTCCGCAACCAGATTAACACACTCCAATTTCTAACCACTTGATATAATTGTAACAAGTCAAAAGCTCTATTCGATTAATAAGAGTTTTTTTTATCGCTGTAAGCTGTCTTAAACTATGGTAACTAGCAATAGAACATAAAAGGTTATTTTAACGTCTATTTTTTTCTATTGTTGCAGTCTTATTTTGGTGCTAGAATAATTAATTAATTAATTATTCATTGTTTTGAAGTTAGAAACTTTTGTTTGAAGATATCCTTAAAGTGGTCATGTGTACATAGTGTATACATTAGGGTGATCCTTAAAAAGATAGTATTTTTAATTAAAATGTTGCATCCCCCCAAATTCCTTCAAATAAATAGGAAAAATTCCTGTAAAATTTTAGATTACTTTTTACCCGTTAACCCGGCCCACAAAATAAAAGAAGTTTTATATGGGAAAACACATATTTTTTAAAACTAATTTGTGATAAGATCTTCTTCTTCGTTCGTAATTTCATAATATGCATATCAATTTATCATCATGGCCTAAATCACATGAAGGTCAACTTCAACAAATCTTACAATTTTCGTGAATTATTTGCAATCAAATTTTGAGAACCTCCAAACTGCTGATGTATAAAATCTTTAAATACTTAACGAAGCAAAAATCTTCTTCTTCGTAAACTTGCATGTTAAGGTTTTATTTCGAGGCTCCTCAAGTGGATAGAATCTTATTTAAAAATCGAAAGTTACTTCTCGGATCATATTCGTGTTTCATCAGGAGTGCCTCAGGAAAGCCACATCGGGCCACTCTTTTTTTTAAATTTTATTAATGGTATTTCCAAAATTTTTAAAAATTTGAATGGTTTGAATAAATTCTCGGCATTTGAACATATCTAAATTTCAAGTTGTTTCCTGTTCCAGAAAAAAAAGATATCACTCATTATAGCTTTGGTTTATTTAATGAAACTCTAGAGTCACCCAAAACAAAAATAGATTTTGCTATGATACTGGATGACGAACAAATATTCAAATCCCATCTTGATTTTTCAGTAAGAAAATCGAACTCCATGCAAGGGTTCATTAAAAGAAATGCCCAAGAATTTGCAGATATCTTAATGCTGCAAAATCTTTATATTTAAATCTAATAAAATGATAATCTTTGAAGATTATTCTGTAGACTGGAACTAAATTCTTACATCTCAATAAAATATGCATTTCTATTTGAAAAAAAATTTGACTTCATATTCCTCCAAGAGACAATAAAGTGGAACAATAACAATTTATTATTTTGGGTACAAGTTCACCGGGCAACTTATGGTTATGTTATAATGAACCAATATCACTTTGCATCAAAGAGGCCAACTCAATTTGTCAAAATATAAGTATTTTGAAAACGTATGAAGAGTTTAGGAGGTATTTTCAAATTTGTATTGAATAAAACTCTAAAATTCAATTACTTGCGGTCCAGAAGGGAGCATCTGGGATGGGGGGATAACACGTAACACTGACGCAGACGGAAGGTTCATAATGATAGTAACATCAAACTATTAAGTCATAGAATAAGTAAAATATAAAACAATCAAGTTCGACAAAAAGTTATTTGCTTCAGTGTTTGCCAAAGAAGAATTGTAATGGAGGAATCCCGTTTCTTATCTTCAAAAAATTATTGGTGCTAAGAAGCCAAAATCTTGCATTTGAACTTTTCTTAATTCTACTGGTTGCCAAAATCTGAACCTACAATTTTGATACTCTTCTATAGATCAAGAAGTATTGGTTTTAAGTGAATTAAAGTGCACCAATTGAAGAGGGCTCACAGCTGTAACGAACCAAGTCAGAATAAGAAAATTCAAGATAATAAGAGGTTTATTAAATAAACTGCTATTAATTAATGAATATAT
This sequence comes from Dasysyrphus tricinctus, assembly GCA_963921185.1. Classification (NCBI taxonomy): domain Eukaryota; kingdom Metazoa; phylum Arthropoda; class Insecta; order Diptera; family Syrphidae; genus Dasysyrphus; species Dasysyrphus tricinctus. The sequence goes on from OY992530.1 coordinate 62,118,882, forward strand.
TACTCGTAAAAAGGAATAGTCTTAAGTTCATTCTCTGCATTAAATTTACTTTTATAATTCTCTTATTTAAAAATGAAAAACATGAGCTGAAAAATATCCACAAAAATCAGCAAAAAAACAAAATATGATTTAGTTCGGTACAGCTCTGAGCCCTCCAAATGTGGGTCTCATTAATTATACTTAAACCATGACGACGCTAAGTCTAATAAGATTCTAGTAAGAGACTTTCTAACCAAGTCTTATTTTTTTCTAAACCAACAGATATGAAGTTTGCGGAGAAAAGAAAACATGTACACTGTGGCGTATACGCACTTTTTTATAATTTCTCTACAAAACTTTTGTTTTAGGTAAATAAATAAATTAAATTGGGTGGCGCAACAGCTCGTGGAGAGCCAGGGCCCAGTGACTTACAACTCACAACCATTCCTGTGTCCGTGTTTGTTTGGCAGTAATGGAGTTGACCTACAGTTTTTTGCCGAGTCCGAACGGCTAAATGAGAAGCACTTTTTCATAACAAGTATACTCTTGGAGGATTTGTCAGTTCCTCGCAAGCGGCAGTACCTCGAATAAAACATTTCTGTTTTTAGATGGCACGGCTGAGACTCGAACCCACGCCTTTGGCATGACAGTCCTACGCACTAACCATCATGCCACGAGGTATTGTTTTATGTACTAAGTTTTCAAGTAAGACTTAATTTAAGAAATATGTTCTTAACAGTAGCATCTTTTGTTCAAAACATCAAAGCCAGTACATAAAACATGCCTAGAATGATCAATTTAACACATTTGCAGGTAAAGGTTAAGAGTAATAATTCAGAAAATTTTCATATAGCTAAAAAAAAAATTGTATCACCTACATATTTATTCAATTGAAAATTCGCAAGTTTTGATATTTTTTGGAATACAAAATGGAAGGTTTAATTTAATCTAACATGGAAAAGTCCAAAATAGTGGTTTTTGACATAACGTCCGCGGTTAACCTGTGGTTTTCATCAAAAAATAACTCTAACAAAAATAAATTCTTGACATCACTTGGCTTCTTTATCAGTTCTTCCTCTCTATTTTGTTAAATTGTTCAACCAATTGTATAAACATTTCAATAATTTTAGCAGTTCAATTTATGTATATTTATTGTTTCTGTTTAGAACAAATATATTTATTATAAACAAAAATCAAAGAAAATCACCCATTCTTGCTGTTTGGTTTATTTATTCATTTAGTAAATCATTTATTTATTTATAAAAACATGAAAGTTATGAGAGAAAATGTTTATAATATTTTTTTATTCAATATTTAAATTCACCGTAACAATTTATTTAAAATGTAGTTTGAGGTGAAAAAAAAAGAATGTCGTCTTAGTTCTTGATCAAATACAAATGAATACAAAGCAAATTTCAATATGGTTGAAGAGGTTTTTTTTAAATAATTCTTGATATGTACATTTAGAACACAAAACCTTCTTTGCTGTATTCCTTTAGTAATACTACTCTTGCAGATTACACTAGTTTACAAAAATTTTGGGTCATGGTAGGGTCTTTAGAAAAAATATAATTTCTAGACAAATTTTGGGTCACTGAACACGAAAATCAAAATTATTTTTTTTTTCCAAAGAAGCTTTTTCGAGATATGCGCAAAAATCATTTTCTTATATATTTTTTCAGATATTCCCATAAATCTCGCTAACGGCATAGCTAATTTACATAAAATATGTATTTTCTGAATGATGTGATCTGTCTCCTTCCGACGATGTACTGCTTGTATGAGTCGGACTGAAATTTTATAAGTTACAGGCATTCAAAGTTTCAAAAACGAGTATTTTTGAAAAATTTCTGGTTTTTGGTTACTCCATATGGATAGAAAAAAAAATATTTTAAATAATTTTGAGGACTTAAGTGAAAAACAATCTATTTTTATGAACTACAATAGTTCCTAAAAGAGTTAATTTCAAATCTCTACGTGAAAAAAGTTATTCGCTTTCCAAAATTGTGTTTCAGCGCATTTTGATGTAAAAAAAACTATCCTTAACTAGCGAATAACTTCTTTCACGTAGAGATTTGAAATTAACTCTTTTAGGAACTATTGTAGTTCATAAAAATACCTTTCCAACGATATATATCACGCCATTATTGGTCTTGGAGTTTGGTGTGTTCAATTCTCCTTTGTTTGGAAAAGAGAATGGCCTAAGAGGCAACGATTTATCACCTAAGACAAAAATTTTATGGTCAAAAACTTTATTTAAGGACATAGAATTTTGGTTTTAGGGGTATCTGATTTTGAAAAATGATTTTGGGAAATAACAGACACCCTAATATACATTTATATGACTTTTATCAAACAAAATTAAATTGCCTTTTTTCACTAATATTTTATAACTTCTCCATTTATCATCTGATTTTGAAAAACTTTGGCTCAAATCTTTGTTAAAAAGATTTTTTTTCACTTGAGTCCTTAAAATTATTTTAAATAGTTTTTTCTATCCATATGCAGTAACCAAAAACCAGAAATTTTTCAAAAATACTCGTTTTTGAAACTTTGAATGCCTGTAACTTATAAAATTTCAGTCCGACTCATACAAACAGCACATCGTCGGAAGGAGACAGATCACATCATTCAGAAAATACATATTTTATGTAAATTAGCTATGCCGTTAGTGAGATTTATGGGAATATCTGAAAAAATATCTAAGAAAATAATTTTTGCGCATATCTCGAAAACGCTTCTTTGGAAAAACAAAAATTTTGATTTTCGTGTTCAGTGACCCAAAATTAGTCTAGAAAATATATTTTTTCTAAGGACCCTACCATGACCCAAAATTTTTGTAAACTTGTGTTATATGTACATTTGTACATATATGAAATTTTCAAAACATTTTTGAGGCAAAATTTTGTTAGTTTAATCTTGAGTATTTTTTAATTTTCATATAAAAAAGATCCGTTCTTAAAATATTGAAAATGCAAAAAGAAAATATTTGAAACTTTCTTAAAATATCAATTTTATTTTTTCAAATTTTGATATTATTTTAATTTATTATTAGTTCAAATCCGTTCAGCCCATAATACAAATATTACCAATAAAAAACCGTTATATGGTACAATGGTAGCTACTATAAATGTTTTGTGTTAACTTGTATAATGTTTGGTAGTAGATCGCACTTATGTATGCTAAAATGCATACCGAAAAAATTGTATTGACATCGTAGGACCCGTTTTTGGGAAAACTAAAATTTTCCGTGAACGGGTTTAGGACTTAGATACGGGTCTTAGTCTTTGATAAGCTGTAGTTCAACAAACAGACGAACACAGACCCTTTTTTATCTTCCTTATAATCGTATTGACACCAGTCTGATCAAAATTAGGAGTTTAATTTTTTCTACGAATTCGTAACTACCTTATATGTAATACCTAAAAATATAAATAATCAGTCTAAACGAGTTCATCTCTTTGCTCCATTTATTTTATTTTTAAACCTCAAAATAAAATACAAATATTTTTGTCTGTTCCCTTTTCCTTAAAAAAGTGGGACCGGTTTTTGAAATAAGAAATTTTCCTAGGAAATACGGATGGTTATGGTTATTCTCGGAAAAGTATTGGTTACTACTCAACCAATATAAAAGCTAATGCTAATGAGTTTCCGTGTATCTTTTGAGAAAGACCTATGTAGGTATCATTTTTAATATATTTTACCAAAGCAAACAAAATCAAAGTTTGTAAACCTAAAATACGTACATATGTACATTTATGGATGCATGTTCACTGTGACGTATACTTACTTTTTTTATGTTAAACACTTTTATTATTATCATCGTTTTGCCTTATTTATGCATGCATTCAATGGCTATTGCTTTGTCGTCAGAGCGTATTAAAAATGTGTGTTTAATTGAGGCCATGAGAGCCATAGAGGCCTAACTGCAATTTAATCGAAATTGAGTTTATTACGAAAATTGAATCTGTATTTATTAAACAATATTCCTGCATTTAAACTTTTTGAATTGACGACTCCCTGCCATAGTTATAGGACTTTTTGCACTAAGAGGGCAACCACAAAAAAATTTAAAAGCTTGAGTGCAAGTGGAGACCAGCAAGAAAAGGAAACAGTCCTACATTTTCTCTGTAAATGTCCAGCTCTAGCCAGAATGAGAGCACAATCGTTTGGAATGGCTTTTTTTGACGACCTAAACGAACTTTCCGAAATGAAGATCAAAGACTTGATCTCTTTTCTTAACGCCACGAAATGGTTCTGAGACAGAAATCTGTTGCGTTCTGCATCATGTTCCCCCCCCCCCAGATCCAAAGTCCGCGAGTAATCGGAACCCGGGTTTCTGAGGAGCTTCATGATGCTCAATGGCAATTGATGATCACATGATCTGATCGATCGATGATCTGATCGATCGCTTCGTTGCTACTCTACAACCTGCCGAGCTCGGCATAATGTGGCAAGCTCGGGCGAGATGCGATCCGATCGAGTGAGTGTCCTATGACCCAGCTCACAAGATACATTAACCATACTCCACAGCCGTCCTATTTCAAAGCAAGGAACGCTTTTATCTACTTTCATACACAGGTCAAACGAGTTATGGTATCAAAACGGCGCAATCCAGTGCTAATTGGGCAACAGCGAGTGTTACGCTCTTGCCACCATTTTTACCTACCTACCTGAGTGCAAGAGTGGCCTATCTGCTCAGTTATAACAGTATTTTAAAAATTGATTAATACAATATCAAAAACCATTTATTTTGTAATCATATTGTAAAAAAAAAATCAAAGCTATGTTTGTATTTGAAATTTTTTGAAACTATAATTATTAGCAAATAATTTGTTCCTTATTTTTTGCTCTACTGAAGATAATGAAAAATGCAGTTAGGCCACTATGGCTCTCACGGCCTCAATTTGCGCCCATATGTATGTATTTATATTTAACGTTATCAGCAGGTACATAGGTACTCTGTTTAATCCAAGATTATTTATTCACCTATATATTCTATGAAATATCAACTTATCACTTTAGCTATTTAGCGAAATAATAGATACACAAAATCATAAGTTTTTGGACCCGGGCATTTTTCATTTCTGCTTTTTCACTTTTGCAGACATCCAGAATACATACATCTATGTAAATCGTTTTTTGACAAAGTGGCCGATTTCGTTGTAATTGCTTGTCTACTTGTCGATTTCCAATTGACCTAGTGAATTTTCAATGCTCAAATATGGTCCTGGTCCTTCTTATTTCAATACGTTAAATGCTAACGTTTCAATATTACTCAAAATGACGAGTTGGACAGTTTGTCCAAATGTGTCGAATTCAACCTATAATCATGCTATTCCGTTACTGGCTTAAGGTTTCAATACAATCCTTATATTACAAAGCCTCAGCTAGTAACAGAATAGCTGAAATCACGCTGTTTTTAAGAAAAACATAATTGAGTACAGATTAGCTGAAAAATGTCGTTCGATTGAATTTAAGTTTTTCTATTGGGAAAACTTAGAATTTTCCTGAGGAGTGGAAAAAGGGAATGATTGTCAAGCTCCCAAGGAAAGGTGACCTTAAGCAGTGCAAAAACTGTAGTAATTTACTTGTTGTCAGCTGTACCCAAAATTATAGCAAGAGCCGTCCTGGAGCGATTAATAGTCCGCTCCAAAGATACGCTTGACGCAGAACAAGCAGGATTCCATACTGGATCTTCCTATGTGGACCACATCAACACCTTGTGGATCATCATTGAACAGTGCGTTCACCACTTTACCTGCTGAAAAGGCGTTTGATAGTATCAATGTAGAATGAATCTTACCAGTTTTGTGCAGGAGTATCATCCTGGATAAATTGATCGCTATTATAAAGTCTACATACGTATAATGGATCCAAATTTCACGTTCTGAATAAATGAACGTTATCAGAGGAGTTTGAAATCCAAAGTGGGGCTAGACAGGGTTGTATACTGTCACCAATACTGTTCCTGTTGGTGATAAGTAATGTGTTTCATGCAGCAGTGGAATTTGCAATCATACTTCGAAATCTACACAGCGCGGACGACGACGCACGTAAGCTTACTCTCTCATGGGATCATAGATCTTCATCTAATGACAACAAGGGTGGAGAGAGAAGCTGAAACTGTTGGGCATAAGATCAATACGGCAAAAAACAAAAAGGATCAGCCTTGGAATTTCCTTATCTACCCAAGTATGTATTTCTCTGCAACCAGTAGATGGCTAGAGAGTTTTCAATATCTTGGGTGTATTGTCTCTGCTGATGGTGGGTCTGAACTATATATAATCAGCCAAATCGGGAAGGCAGAGGCTGTGTTCGGAAAGCTGTCCAAAATATGGAGAAATAACTATAAGCCATAAGACCAAGCTACGACTGTTGAAACCGTGTTTCTTTATGGTTGCAGCAATTGGAAAGTAACACCCGCTGATGCCTGCAAAATATTTTGAGGATTTTCGGGCATATTCGTATCTCCAGTGATGAACTTCATGCCAGGACAGGCCAGGAAACCATCGACTTTATAATATGCAAACGTTAGTGACAGTGGATTGGAATAACGCTTCGAAAAGGTCAAAAATGCATTGCGAGTCAAGCAATGCAATGGAATCCTCTAATGCAGTTAGGCAGATGAGTTGGTTGACCTAGAAATACGTGGCGAAGAATGGTCGGAGAGGAATTAGCAAATTAGCACAACTTGGGAAGAGCTGGAGAGAGCTGAGCTACATACTCAGAAACTGTACAAGATGGCGCGTAGGAGTAGTGTAGGCCCTATGCCTCACAAGGGAAACCTCATGGGCGTGATAGGTCCGAGGACCTTAGTTAATATATGCGAAAAAAGGTGAACATTTAATCTAATCTAGGGAATAAATTTTATTCCTTTTTTACTATCAAATTTCTTAACAATAATGAGTTTAAAGATTTTTTCCAGAAGTTTCCCCGAAATAGCTAGAAAATAAGATAAGAAGAATGATCAAAACTAAATACATATTCTTAACTATTATATAAAAACCCAACCCATATGATTTTTCCAACTAACAATAACAAAAGTCACACAAAAACACTTCAACTATAATAATAAAAAGAATTACTAATGAGCCTATTTCCTTTAATAGTATGCCTTTATATTTTCGTTCATATCTCATTAAATATTTTCTCTCGGTGCATGACATATCCGTGTAAACCTTCTTTTCTATCCTCCACGTCATTGTTGCCGTTCTCTCCTTATTATACGCATTCCTCTTATAAACTTCAAAGCAACAACAAAAAAAAAACATAAAATAGCAATAAAATCATTCAGGATCCAAATAATACTGCGCAAGTCCTTTCGCAGAGCTCCTCTATCTAACCTACAAACTAACCTATATTCAGGCTAAAATATCTCTGCATTGCTCCTCTATTAGTTCCCCCCTCACATAAAAAAAAAGACACGCAGTAGATTCTCTCCTCGACAAGCTTTGTATTCCTTTGCTCAATGCTTACCTCTCAGACCGTCAGAACTCGTTCGACCAACAACTTCACGTCAATTCGCGTTGGTAATATAAAATTTATATTAAATACAAAAAAAAAAAATATATGAAACGAAATAGAATCCTTGTTGTATTTTTACGTATATGTTGTCGTAATTCGTTCAGTAACAGTACACAGACTGGTGCTGAGTCATATTTTGTACTAATGTTTTTTTTTTTTATTTAATTCTTAATCTGAAATTCAATATTAGTGGAAACGGTGTGCTAAGTTAAAAAATATTGGATTATAAGAAAACTAAATTAAATTAAAAATTAAATTACTTAATTTAATATTAAAAAAAAAAAACGTGGTTTTTGTTTCTGATTTTTTTATGGAATTTTGATGTGAAATTAACATAGCCTACCACTGAATATCCTTTATGATGATTAATTAAAAAAAAATCGTTGTGAAAGTTCTGTTTCGCAAAGTGTGTTAGTGTGCATGGGGAATGAGAGTGAAATGTAGTTTTTAATAATTTATTCGGCAAACAAAGGAAGACAAAAAAAATCTTCAGCAGTTAAACTAAATCGATTCGAGTTTTTTTTTTATTTTGTATCTTGCCTGACTTGAAGCCCCCTTAAGTTCTTATCCCGAAATAAAACAACAACAAAAAGGATTCAAAATAACTAAAGTGTACATCACATCTCTCCAAGAGTTGTTAATGACAACATAAAAGAAAAAAAAAGAAAAAAAAAATAACAAAGGAAACGTGCGAAATTTCCTTATATTTTTTTTTTGTTTGAATTTATTTTTGCCTCATTTTTAATTCATGACTTTTCCATTGTTTTTGTTTTATTTTGTTAAATCGATAATATTCTTTATTTCTCTACCCAACACAGGTGAAAAAAATGTGAATTAAAATAAGAAAACAAATAAATTAATAATCGTTCAACCAAAAGTGAATAAAACCTATGCAGCTCAAGTTGTCAAAGTAAAGGATACACTTTCATTGGGTGAGTTTTGATAAACATTACAAAATATTTGTAGTCCTTTTACATGTAGCTCCAAGCTACTACACGTCCCACCCGTAGAAAAGTGGTAGTGTTACACTTGGCCCCATTTTGCAGGTCCTTTTTGGAGTTCGCTTAATACACACAACACACAGAGTAAAATCGTTTCACCATGAAAACGTTTTTGATGATTTATTGGGCCATACCGCAGTTGGTTGCCAAAAAAAAATTAATAATACCCACATTTACTGTAGTTTTTCTTTTTTATACTTAAATATTTTATTCATTTACTATAAATGGGCATATCCCGTTTTTAAGAAAAGGAACATTATTTCCTTTTTACTGCAGACTTCTTTGGCGATATAAATTGCATGTCTCGTGATGTGGGCTTAAATCGTGACCACATGCACAACAGAGGGTTGAGTTGAGTTAAGTTGAACTGAAAAAAGGATTTGTGCCTTTGCTTGCCTTGTTTGCTTTTGCTTGCCGGCATGGGGTATATTTCATGCGGCTGCTATGGTGGTTGTGGTGGCCTATCTAGGCGCCAATGTGTCGTTCTGGGTCATGCGGGAATTTTGTGAACTTTTAATGATGTACATTTTTAGATTGTTCAATTTTATGATGAGAAGAGAGTTGTGCGGAACAAAGAGAGAAGGCAATTATTTTAGGGAATTTTATCTGCTGTATACATATATGAGGTTGTTTTAGTTTCGAACAGTTGTTGTTGTTGGTTGTCGTTGGTAGAAAGTAAATATAATTTACCATATGCGGCATTTGCTGAAGATTGTTTAATGATTATTACATACTCTTGTATTTTAATGATAATAATAACAGTAGTTGTTGTTCGTGACTTGGATTAATATTTGAATTTAAGGAACAATTGTTGATTGGCAGTTAGACAGAAAAGTATACATACATAACTTATATTAAATAACTCCTCTTTCTTATACCTATTACCTACATATTATTAATAAGAAGAAAACAGTTGATACTTTTCAAATGATGATTATTTCAGCTTTAGAACGGTAAAAAGTTGTAGGTAATAGTTGCAAAGTAACATAGTTAAGCAATTATTCAGAGTTTTTTGGTCACATAAGTTAAAATTTCTTCATATTTGTTTCATGTTATGTTTTTGATTACTTAAAAACATAATCAAACAAATGTTAAATTACAAAAACAAAATAATTTAAAATTAACATTTCAATTTCATTTATGCTTTGCTAAAAAAAACGTAAGGGTTTTTCAGTAAGGTCGCTTGAGTTTTGTATGCACAGAAAACAAGTTGTATCCTTTTTTGAAAGAATAGTACTTGAATGTTTATAGCTCACTTAGGGAGTTAATCTGCCTCATGTTGAGAAGTAGAATAATCAGCTCAACATTAGGTGACTTTTCTGGTTAGAAGATCTGTTAGCAGAGGCACACCGCAAGGTGGAGTCCTATCCCCACTCTTATGGAACATCGTGATCAATGAACTTTTAGTTAATCTAGAAGCGGATGGTTTCAAAGTAATTGCATATGCTGATGACGTTGCCATTGCAATATCGGGAAAGCATCTTCAAATCATTATAGAACTATGGCAAACCGCTCTCAACAAACTACTTAAATGGACAGACAAATGTGGACTAGGTGTAAATCCCCACAAAACTGAACCTGTCCTCTTTACAAGGTAATATAAAATTCCGAATATAGACCATCCATCAATAAATGGTATCACACTTAACTTCTCAGTTGAAGCTAAATAGCTAGGTCTGATTTTAGACAAAAAGTTGAGCTGGAAACCAAATATACAAGAAAGAGTCAGAAAGGCCACAGTGACACTTTTCTCCTGTAAGAAAGCTATTGGAACCAAATGGGGCTTGTCCCCACATATCACCCACTGGCTATACACAGCGGTCATCAGACTGATACTCACTTATGGGGTGGCAGTATGGTGGACTGCTTTAGATAAACTAACTTATCGTGATAAGTTAAGCAAAGTGCAGAGATCAGCTTGCATGTGTATCAGCGGAGCTCTCCGTTCGACACCTTCCACTTCCTTAGACATACTCACGGTTGCCGCTGTGCGACTTTCGTCGCATTTTGACCCCTTTTATTGCCTCATGCGACCATGAGACGACTTTTAAAAAAACTAGCTCTTTTTACCCTTTTTTAGAAATCTTGCGACTTTTCTGACCCCATCTCTAGAAAATTGCATAGAAAAGGTTAAGTTCTTGTTTTTTTTCTAGAACTTTTTTCCAATTTTCCATTTATGTATATGAAGAAAACATAATGTCATTACCATGATAGAGAGCCCCAAAAAAGTGTAAGGCACAATTCTGTCTGTCTATTTCTACCTCGACCTGAGCCCAAACCATTGAAACTATTTCTTCAAATTTTGAAGATTTTTTGGTAAATCCTTAGAGGTTTTGGTTCATAATAACGGTAATTACCATACAACTGTAAAGGAAAAACTTGTACATCTCAAAAAGAGCTATTGTCCAAATTTTATTTTATTATTATTAACTTAATACAAGCTATAGACTTAAAACTAACATACAATTTATTAAATCTATGCTTAGATATAAAAGGTCGAAATATTCAAAGGGCGAGAGTAAAAATTAGAAGAAAAGAGTTATAAGATGGGTGAGTTTAGAATATCTAGTTTTAAAGAAGGCTTACTAGTGTTGGGGTTGAAGGTATTTACTTTGTTAGCCTTACATTGCATTCGAGTCAAAGGTTCGCCTAGGCCATAATCAGTACGATGGTAGTCAATGAGGAACGAAGGTACTGATCTTAGCTGGCGAGGATTTGGATTCAGAGAGATCTTTTGGAGGAGATTAGGACAGTCAATGACACCATTTTATAATTGGTGAACAAAAACAATGTCGGCAATATCTCGGCATAGGCTTAAAAGTTTAAGACGGTCAGCATAAGAAGGAAGGTTATAAGGGTCATCCCAGCCAAGTCCCCGCAAAGCACTACCTTGTGGTACCCCAGCCACTATTTCTTTGAAATTAGAATATTCATTTCCGTGTCTTACACGAAAAAGTCTGTTTTCTAGATATTCGTTTAGAATTTTATAAAGCGCAAAAATCTGCGCTGGACGGCTTCAATACGTTCTATGTGAACTTGATGATATGGTGACCAGGTTTAAGAGGCATATTCAAGTAGAGGTCTTACGAAAGTCATATAAAGAGATTAGGTAACATAGGGACAAGAAAATTCTTTTGACCGGCGTCTTACGAAACCGAGAACTGAATTAGCTTTGCTAATACATAATGCTGTCGTAATAAAATTGAGTTGAGTGTCACAAATGACACCAAAGTCGCGAATGAAGTTTACGGTAAAAACCGGCACGTCATTGATCGAGTATTGTCTTTGTGGCAGGGGAAGACGCTTACGAGAGAAAGTTATGGCTTGGCATTTATAAATGTTTAGCTCAAAGAAGTTCTTTTGGCACCACGTACAAAACTATTTAAGTCTGTTTGCAGCATAAGTGCATCGTCAGTGGCTGAAATTTATATAGTGATTCTCATGTCATCAGCGTAAATTTCCAAATCAGCGTGGAGTAAAATAAGCTCAACATCATTTATAGTCTAATCAAATAGAAGAGGTCCCAGATGGCTTCCCTGAGGTACACCAGATATGGCATGAATAGGTTTAGAGACGTGGGAAATTTTGTCCAACGCCTTGTGAAAATCTGTTGCAGCGGCATCAACTTCTTTACTTTCTTCTGAGGCAGATAACGTTTTATAATTTTTTTGGAATTTTCAATATTTATTCTGTTGTGTTTTGGTACAAGAATGATAAGGATAACTCACTTCCAATGTAAAATAAATCAAGCTAGAGCTTAAACGAGTTAAGTGATTTTCTTCAAAATTACAAAATTTAAGAAAAATATGCAGAAATTTTGAAGAAAATTGGTAAACGGTTTTCGGCTCAAACTCTATGTAAAACGAACTGTGGATGTTAGGAAGCAAATTAATTTTTGGACTTAATATTTATACGAAAACTTCAGATTTAAATGTGTTTGTGAAGTTGAATAAAATTTGAATGAATATAAGCACTGATTTTTTGTTATGGTCAATTTCCAAAGCAAGAAAATTACAAAAAAAAATTGTTTACTTTCTTTGCGATTTATTTATACGTATTCTGATTGTTTTTGTTATTTATCAAAAAATTTCTTAGTGCGACTTTTTTTTTCTTGTGACCCTTTTTTATGCGACCTTTTCAAGTTCCTCAGCGGCAACACTGCACACACTCCTTAACATTACCCCCCTCGATATATACACTAAAAAAGTGGCAGCGAGCACAGCTATTCGTCTAAGAGCCATCTCTCACTGGTCCAATAACTTTATTGGCCATACTATCATTCTGAACAAATTCGAATAAATAAAAAAAATAAGCACTCCGACTACACCATTCTTCAGCCGATTTTTGGTAAAAATTTCCAAGTCACAATTCCAACAAGATCCACTTGGGATGATGAGGAATTTTTGAGAGATGAAGCTATTCATTTCTACACGGAAGAGGGGGTGAGTGGTGGCGAGTACTCAGAAGTCAGAACGACTAAACATTAGTCTCTACTTCCGTCTCCCTGACCATTGTTGCGTGTTCCAACCGGAAATCCTGGCGATAAAAGAAGTTTTATTTTGGCTCAAAGAAAACGTTATATCTACTTTAAATATTTGAATGATTTCGTGTCGACGTCCAGCCGCTTTTGACTTGTCCTGTTCTACAATTCCTTGTTTGATATAAGTTGTGGCCAGCGAATCTTTTGGATGTGGCGAAGACAGTGATTCATAAAAGTTCGAATTCTTCCACTGGCGCACACAGGTAAATTTTCCCAAAAACATGGCCAAAATTATTTTTTGTGTTTATTAAATTTATTATTGCATGATTAAATCAAAATAAGATAATTTTCATAGAATTCACCATTTTCAAGTAAATTTACACGAAAAATTATTAAAAAGAAGAAAGAAATGAAAAAAAGCTGTTTTTTTTAAAGTACACCATATAGGGTTTGTTCCATTTGACATTTTATAATACAATATTTATACATTCAATATATTGGAAAAACAGTTGAGTATAGATAACAATAATATACATAAATAAACATACGTGTGTATGTGTGTATATAATTCAATGACTTGTGAAACTGCAACTAAGTCTGCTTGCTCGATCTCTGGTTCTATTATAGAAACTGAAGTACTCCAGAGGGAAATGCATTTTTAGTTTTAGGGTTTAGTTTTCTCAGACCACTTATAAATGGGTAAGATAAGAAGAAACCAATGAAACACATATTCCATATTTTGCTGCATCGAAAATTGTTTTGAGAAACTTTCTCGAAACCGCTTTATGTCTTTGTTCCGAGATTCTTGGGCTTCTTCGCAGAGCTGTCCAATCGGAAGAATAGCTTCAGATATAACTTCATGGCTGTGTATTAATATTTGTGTACGATTGTGGGCACATTATACCATGGTACCATGGGAACAGTTGCACAAACATATTGTATTGAAACTTAATTTCCCTTCAACAACTATAGAAAGAGCTTCTTCTGCTGTATATGGAATAAATTCCTGGTCCATTTTTCAAAACTTTTTAATTATATCTTTCATCACATTTGAAAAATCTAATTTTCCTTTTCTTTAAGTTGCATCTGCGCAGCATAGCTTAGTTCTTCGGTGTTATAATTAGAACGCAAATCTTCTGTTCTACGTCTCTTTGATCGTTCGCTTAGGTCCTAAAAATCTATTTGAGACCGTCCAACAAAGCCACGGGCTAGGCATGGAAATTAAATTTCATATTGAAGCCAATTTGTATTTTGTTTCAAGGATTTGTTGTAAGTTCTTCATCTGCGCTCAGCCATCTTCTTCTGTGTCCATAAACAAAATCAGTTAAATTTTTCTTTGTTTGCTCTGAAATTTCAATATTGGTCTAGTTTTCAACCTTTTCTACCGAAAAATTATTTTTTTTCTGTAATGTCACGAGACGTACAGCTTCTAAAAAATTCAGAAAGCTGATTTCTTGAAAGAAAAATGAAACTTGCTTATTATTATTTGTTAACAACTTGGCATTAAAAAAAACAACAAATCGTAAATTTTTTTTTGTAGTTTTGGCCATGAATTTGGGAAAATTTAACTGTGTGTGGCGTCTTCTGTAGAATAATACGCTGCTGTGTGGAGCAGCCTGTGAGCATTGTTTTTTTTTTTTCATTTTGCTATTATGTTTACCTAATGTGGGCTTCCGATCAGTTTTTTGTTTTTTAATACAGCTGTAACTTTTGGGATGTGTTTACGCACTATTTCAGACCTATTTTAAAAAATTAATATATTATATGTATATGTATTTAACATTTTAAAGAATAAAACTTACTACAACTGAATTGGTACTATCTTAGTGTTTGAAAGAAAAAAGTTGTTTTCTTTACTCTTTTTTTTATTCTTATTTTTTATGAAATATCTTTTAAAAGTTTCACTAGAATGGGAATGGGCGTACCTTTTATTTTTAGAATTATATTAAATTGTTTTAGCTTACATTTGTTTAAATGTCTTGAAAAGACGCTTGAAACAAATATGAATTCTTAATATTTTAACATGAGGTAAGGCTATAATCAAATGAAGGTTTTAATCATAGTTTTCCTTCAAATGTAATATTAAATTTAAAATCAATTTCAAATGATTTGTATAAACGGATATGGAATACTAGCCGCTGTTACGGGATCGGCTTTTAGGAATTCAGCTGGTATTCTGTCAAGTTCGGCTGGCTTGTTGTTTTTGATGAGATTTATTGATGTTTGAATTTCCGATACAGAAGGGGGTTTGCTGTCAATACCCCTATAGGACCTGCGCATCTCGTTAAGGTGGGGTACTTCAGCACTCTGCTCAACGGAATCCTCATTTAACAGGGCACAAAAATAGTCCTCCCATCTGCGCAGCTGATCCTCAATTGTTACCAAAAGGGTGCATCCACATCCATTACAGAATGATTGGTTTTGATTTTTTCCCCAATAACATTTTTGGCTATTTGGTACAATTCCCGGATATCTCCCCTTCTGGCACCGTTTTCCGAATTTTCTGCGCGTCCATCTAACCTCACCCTCTTGTCAAGTCTCACACAGCGATAGACCATCTTATGTGCAATGCGGTACTCACTCCGCAATTCAACCTTTCGTTGAACATCTGCTTTTACTTTTTTTTGCATAACGATTTGCAAAGTTCGGTGTCTTGGGATACCCAAGAGTCTCTTACTCTCGTCCGCTTGGGTACAGTTTCGAATACAGCCTCCATAAAAACATTTTTTACTTCACCCCACACCTCATCAATTGTTGAGTGTCCGTTTAATGACGAATATTTGTCATTAAGGATGGTGACATAGTTACGACAAAAGTTGGGGTCATTTAAAGCTTTCGTATTGAATTTTGGACTCCTTGTGGCATCCTGCGCTTGTCTAAGTAATGCAGTGGTGGGTAGTTTGAGACTCATTAGAACCAAATTGTGGTTGCTTCCCACATCGGCATTTCTTATACTTCGAACATCACACATTGACTTCCTCCATGATATGGTCTGACTATGATATGATCAATTTCAGTTTGACCGTCCGAATGCACCTAGGTGATTTTGTTGCACGTCTTATTCTTTAATACAGTCCCACCTAGAACAAGACCATTCACATTACAAAAGTCGACAAGCAAATCGCCATTTTCGTTCCTTGACCCCAAGCCATTTTTTGTCTGATCCGACTAGGGCATTGAGGTCTCCCCTGACGACTATAATATCGGCTCTCGAAATACTCCTGTAAACCGAGTTAAGATGAGTGTAGAACACGATATTGTCTTCCTCGGTCGCTTCATTGGTCGGGGTGTAGGACTGAATAATTGTTATGGTAGGAAGGAATAGGAATTGGTCGAAACCTTGCTGTCTGGCAGAAATGGGCTCCCACAAAGTAAGACTACGCTTTAACAATCAAACATGACATTACGATGATGAGAACACGAAAAAGTGGGTATTTTAAGTATTTAAAGTATTTTAATATTTTCTAAAAATGTTTACATCAAACTTTTTTTTTAAATGTTACTAAAATTTGTTTTTAAGAAAATCGCTCTAACGATTTTAATTTTTTTTTGCGTACATATATCCTAATTTTTTCAAGTAAATAAATTGGGTGGCACAATAGCTCGTGGAGAACCAGGGCCTAGTGACTTACAACTCACAACCATTCCTGTGTGCGTGTTTGTTGGCAGAAATTGAGGGGACCTACAGTTTTTTGCCGAGTCCGAACGGCTTAATGAGAAGCACTTTTTCATGACAAGTATACTCTTGGAGGATTTGTCAGTTCCTCGCAAGAGGCAGTTCCTCGAATAAAACAATTTTTTTCAAGTAATACAATGGCATACTTGGTTTTGAACGCTAGGCTACTACTAGTTGTTTACACAATTTTAAGAACGATTTATATGCTCTTTCATATTTGTTTATATTTTGTATTTATTTTTTCTATAATTACTTGCATATGCATATTTTAAAAGTTCTTAAGTTCCAAGTAACTTGAACATATGTGCAGGTACGTGCGATCCAGTCGTGCATTTTATTTACTTTTGGAAGTGGGAATTAAATCTACATTTTAAGGGAAGTAAAACCACCCAGCTTTGGGGGAATTTATTTCCCACCTTCTATGAGAGCTAAATCCACTTCGTTAAAGTGGATTTCATTCCGTTTTAATGAGAACTAATTCCCTCGGTGGACTAGGTGGCAAACTTAAATAGATACTTTAAACTTGAATACCCATATTAAAGCCTTTCTTTAATAGTTGTATGCAAAGTACCGTTATAGTAAATTTATTTTAAAAAATACCCTTGAAACATATGTCATATGCTTATTTTATACCAAGATAAATATTTAAGTTTCTTAATCTTTCATGTCCCCCCCAGCACTTCGAAAGTGTTTTTTTTTAAGAAAACCGAAGTAGGTTTTCAATCAACTTTGGATGTAATGTAGTATGTGAAATTCTGCGTCGACACCATCTTTAAATTTTATTAATAAAAATATTTTTCTAACTTCCCTAGGCTTTTCAAATTTTCTTTCCCAAAACGACTTTTTTCACCCCCTTCGTACAAGGGGAGGGGTGGGAGAAAAGCAATAATGTGGTCCTATGGTTTCAAGGGTGTTGAATCCCACGGAAGTTCTAGGGTCATCGTCCGACCCCTGGTTATCGATTTATAAGCAACATTTCGGGTTTGTGGCAACCCTTTTCTTGTCCTTCTGACAGTGTTGCCACCTTGGCAACACTTCTTAAAAGTAAAGTCAGGACATGCACTATTAGTGTACTAAAGCTCAACCTGTCAGGTCGAAATGAAAGGTTTGCTCTCATATCGTGCACTAACGCCCCTACTTATCTCAATAGCCAAGCTAGTCTTCATGTTCTTTGTTCTTATAATATGTAAATTGATGATAAAACGGGAATTGTAATTGTTAAAACTTAACGGAATATTTGAATAAAAGCAAAATAAAACCACTTATTATGCTAAGTTTAATCCTTTATTGTGGAAATTAATCTTTTATAAAAAAATCACGAAGCTTGTTAATACCAGTGGAACATATTTTTCTATAATTTCAGTTCAGAGTTAAATTTTTAATCCCCTACAACATGACAATTACAATTATCAACTGAACTCTCCCATTAACATGACATGTACTTACATGTTATTCTGGGTGTGTATGTGTATACTCCCTTCAACTTAAATCAAAAACGCTAAGTACCTACCAACAATGTTTTATTCCCACTTTATATTTCTTCTTTGTTTTTGTTGTATCAGCTTTTCCGCTTAAGTTTGATATATTTCTATGGAAATATCCTTTCCCTACTGTAAACAATAAAAAAAATAATAACAAATAAAATATATATGTATATATATGATTGAATTATTAATGTGCAGAACACAATTTGATAACAAATACAAGCACTTGAACTTGATTTGTTTATTCTGTGTAAAATGGTGCACAATTAATTTGATATTGGATGGTACAATTGCAGGCACTTGAAACCTGAACTGTATGTGAAAAGTGGATCAAATTACTACTCAACGAATTGTTTTAAAATGATATTTATTTGTGGGCCAATGCCTCTTTTATACTTATTATTAATTGCATAAAATGCTTACAATGGATAAATAAAATAAATGCTTACAATGAATAAATATAATTAAATATGGGTCGATATGCAACGATCGAACGCCACCGCGTTCGTTCGTTGTATCCATTTCAGAATGTAATACAGTCAGCATTATTGTTGTTTATGTTGTTTAACATACTTCCCCGCGTTGAATGGCTCAATTCAACTGTATTCTCATATGACGTTGACATCGTACTGTATTCTTGGTTGTGGAACAGGTGTAGAATTAGTGGCTGACGTCAATCTCTTCCGGAGTTTGCAAATAATTACAATTGCAAAGCTCATTGAAAGAAGAAGAGCAAAATAACTGACAAAGTGGTGATGAATGCTATTGAAGAATACCTTGTCGTTCAGCTTAGGAAGACCTTGATGTTGTAGGGTAGAGAGTTGAGTCTGGAGATGGTTTAATGCTTCTAGATGACTGTTGTTGAATGTTGGAAGTGATTCCAGAGCTGCGTGCACATCTTTGGGTTTGGCAATTAAAGATATGTTCCCAAAGCTTATGTAGGATGATTGTAGAGTGCTGATCATCATCTGATTTCCTTCAATGGTAATGAGATTGTTTCTCAGTATACAATCATTTTCCATTGATAGAATGCCGGATCCAGTGAGTTCAATTTGTAAGGTTTTTGTTTTGCATACAGCAGTTAATTGAATATTATAAAGAGTTCCGAATACCCATTGATTTCTGCTATTCAGCTGGGTCCAAATTAAGTCATTACTTGGTTTAAGTATGCTACATGATGGTGCGGTATTGTTGTTGAAGAGATTAAATTCACAATTGTATGCTTGTGAACCAGCATGGTATTTTGCCTTTCTGTTGGCGCAAAAAAACTGCATGTCTTTTCCCTTGTAACAATCCTTAAGCTCGGATGCTGTCATTGCAAAGTATTAGTCTCTATGACGATTTATAGCCAAAATTTCCATTGCCGGACTGATGATGAGGAGCGTGTTATTAACGATTGACGGAAAGGGTGTGAGTTGAAATAGATTGAAAGATTCTTGTTCAACTAGTGGAATTTTAATGACAAATAACAGGTGATTTCCAGTAGCCTGACCCTTTGTTGTTGATATCTTATAGAAGTGGAGCAAGTCTTCTTGCTCGAATGGTAGTTTTTGGGATTGGGGTAAATTGTTTTTGATGTTGATAATTTCCGCCCTCAATTGAGCTGGTGATAGCAGGAGGGGACTTATGGTTCCATAATGTACGTCCGTAAATGTGTTGCGAATAGCGTTCTCAATTTGCTGCAGGTTTGTAGCCATAAGCATTAATTGCATTGTTAAAGACGTAAAAATTTGAAAGATTCTCAACTGATCAGTTGTGTCTCCAATTCTCGCAATGATGTGTGTCACTTGATTTTGAAGCGTTATCATGCGTTTTTCTCCTTCGAGATAATCTTGTTTCATTATGTTGATGGTGGAGTCTATGATGGAAGTCTGATTTTTTAGCATTTTTAAAAGATGCGCTTCATTTGTGTTAACTTGATTGATGGTTTTTGAGAGTTCTTCAGCGTAGTCAGAATCAAGCAGTCCAAATAACGAATGTGCTAAATTGCCGACTATGTTGATTGCCGCGCGTGGAGTTCGATGTTTTGAGATGAGGTTGGTGTCTGCTTGTAGGGTACTCCTCATGTTTGTAAAATGTGTTACTAGTGCACTGCACGTTGTCCTTAACTGTAGTTGGTTGCATAAATGTTCAAGAGCAATTGTTCCATTGTTAAATGACTCTAATTCTGATCGAATGGGTGCTAGATCGTAGTAGACAATAATTTTCCATTCGTTGGCAACTAGATTTGTGGATCCAAGATTTTCGAAATATATTCCTGGATTATTGTCAAATCTTGATATGTTAATCGGCGATGCACAAACTACGGGTAGAAGAAACAATGACAGTATAACGGTGGTGATTAATGACACACATGACGTCCTTCTTCGTTTTGTAGGCGTTTCTGTCGTTTCATTCATTCGAGATTCGGATTGTGAAGTTGCTACCTGTGCCTCGTCAGTGTTATCCTTGTCATCAGTACTATCAATGTCTTCGAACAGTGGGGCTAAGCGATGAATTGGTCGTTTGAATATTCCAGATTTGGTTTTGACATTGACTACTCGAACAACATTGTCGTCGCCCTTGAAGATTTGGACAATTCTTCCCAGTGGCCATTGAAGCGTTGGCGTGTTGTCTTCTTTGATGATAACCATGTCGCCAACTTTGATGTTTTCCTTATGCTGATTCCATTTGTTTCTTTGTTGTAATTGATTTAAGTATTCACTTGACCATCGTTTCCAAAATTCATGTTTCAAGTAGCAGATTGAATTCCATCGATTTCTCAGATTTATTTTTTCTGGAGCGCTGTCGGGATCAACTTGAGCAATCAATGGTTCACCAATCAGGAAGTGTCCTGGTGTCAATGCAGCCAGATCGTTTGGATTCGATGAAAGTGGAGTGAGTGGTCTTGAATTTAGGATGGCTTCAACTTCGGTGATTACGGTCTCCAATTCTTCATGCGTGAGTGACGATATGGAGACTGTTTTGACTAACAGATGTTTGGCTGATTTGACTGCTGCCTCCCATAAACCGCCGAAATGTGGAGCTCTTGGAGGGATGAATTTAAATGTTATTCCCTTGTTGCTGCTAGCCTTGATTATGGCTTCCTTCGCTTCGGGGGTGTGCAGTACACTGTTGAGTTCATGAAGCTGATTCCTTGCTCCCACGAAGTTGGTGGCGTTGTCACAGTAAAGAGTTTGAATTCGTCCACGGCGGTTGATGAATCTTCTGAGTGCTCCAATGAATGCCTCCGTCGTTAAGTCAGTCACAATTTCTAAATGTACTGCCTTGGTGGTGAAGCAACAAAAAACTGCTAAGTAAACCTTGTGTGGCCTTTTTCCCCTGATTTTGTAGTGTACCCATAGGGGGCCACAAAAGTCTACTCCGGAGTTTAAGAAAGGTCTATTTGCTGTGACGCGATCTACTGGCAGATTACCCATTACTTGAGTCATCAACTGTGGTCGGGTTTTGGTGCATCTGATACATTTATGAACTGTGTGTCGAGCCATGATCTTACCCTTAATAGGCCAAAATTGCTGCCTCAGAATTGATAACAATGTTTGTGGTCCACAGTGGTTGTGTTCGTCATGTTTCATTTTGAATAGCAATTTTGTGATGGATTCGTTGTACGGCATCAATATGGGATGTTTGGCATTAAATGAGATTGATGCGGCCTCTAGTCTGCCTCCAACTCGTAGAATCCCCCTTTCGTCTAAAAATGGAGCCAGGGTAATCAATGCGCTGGATTTGCATACTCCTCTGTGACCTTTAAGATCTTGTATTTCATTTGTAAATTCAGAAGATTGTATTTGCTTTACGATGACCAAAAGTGATTCATTGAGTTCCTTAGGTGATAATGCTGTTTGTTCTGCTGGATTTATGTCCATTTTCCTGGCTCTATTGGTGAACCGGAGAATATAGCCCATTGTACGTTGCAGAAAATTGAAAGAATTTCGATGTTTTATCTGGTAAATTAGGTCAATTGTAGGGTTTTGTTGTAGTGCTACTGCCACTGTGTGTTTTCTTTTCCGTTCTAGATCGGAGGGTATTTCTAGCTCCTTTACGAACGGCTGGTGCCATGTTGATTCGTTTCCATGCAAGAAAAACGGCCCATAAAGCCACATGTTACATGACATAAAGCTTGCTGCAGATATTCCCCGAGATAGTAAGTCTGCTGGATTCTCTTTGGATGGGACATGACGCCACTGAGTTGCCAGGGAACATTCTTGAATTTTTGCAACTCGATTTGCCACGAATGTGTGAAATGATGACGATGTGGAATTGATCCATGATAGTACGATTCGTGAATCAGTCCAAAGATGTATTGGCGTGTCTCGCAGTCGTAAATCTTCTCTGACTCTGCTTGTTAGTTCGGCTCCTAAGACTGCAGCGCATAATTCAAGCCGAGGAAGGGTCTGTTGTTTTACCGGAGCAATTCTTGACTTCGCACAGAGTAGTCTGACGATGATTGTGCGATCTCTATAAGTTGAACGAAGATACACAGCTGCACCATATGCTTGTTCTGATGCGTCAACAAAGGTGTGCATTTGTACGGATGTTGGATTCTGTTGATTAAAGATGTGTCTGGGAACCTTTGCCTGATTGAGTGTTGACATGTTGTTCCTGAAGATTATCCATTCCTCCTTAAGATGTTGTGGTAGTTCGTCATCCCAAGACAGTTTTAGGTGCCAAAGCTGTTGCATGAAGATTTTGGCTTTAACTACTACTGGACCAAAGAGTCCTAGTGGATCAAAGATGCGTGCTATGTCTGAGCTGACTGATCGCTTAGTGATTGAGATAGTATCAGATATTTGTGCTCTTCCACATAATTGGTCTGATTTTGGTTGCCAGATTAGACCTAAAGTTTTGATTGTGCAATTGATTGAATCGCTGAAATCAAGGCTGACTTCTTGGTCCTCAGCTGGGATATCCTTTAATAATGATGGATGGTTTGCACACCATTTGCGGAGTTTGAGTCCAGCACCATTGAGTAATGAAGAAACCTGGTATTGTGCCTCTTTCGCATGAGCGATGCTGTCCGATCCACTAATGCAGTCGTCGACGTAGAAGTCATCTTGAAGTATTTGAGCCCCAATCGGTTGAGTTATTTTGTTTTGGGTTGCTAAGTATTGCAAGGATTTAGTTGCCAAGTAAGGTGCGGATGATGTTCCGTAAGTTACTGTTTTCAATCTATAGTACCTTATCTCTTCTGATGATCTCCGTCTCCACATGATGAGTTGATAGGGTTGATCTTCTTCATGTACCAGAATCTGCCTGTACATCTTCTCAACATCTGCTGTAAAAACGTACTTGTGCAGGCGAAAACGAAGTAGTATAGATAATAGTTCACTTTGAACTGTAGGCCCAGTGTGGAGGATGTCATTAAGCGATAGACCAGACGAAGTTTTTGCTGAGGCGTCGAAGACCACCCGTAGTTTTGTTGTACTGCTGTCAGGCTTCAATACGCAATGGTGAGGTATGAAGAAGTGGGGTCCTTGAATGCTGTCTTGTCTGATCTCTTCCATGTGGCCAAGAGATTCATATTCGTCCATAAATTTGACGTAATCTTCTCTTAGTTTAGGGTTTTTGTTTAGTCGTCTTTCTAGTGACATAAAACGATTAAACGCTGTTTGCATAGAGTCACCTAGTGCTACGCCATTTTCTCGAAATGGTAACCTAACGATGAAACGCCCAGATTCCGATCTAGACACATTTTGAATGAAGTGTGATTCACAGTATTTTTCTAATGATGTCATCTGTTTTGGTGTGTTTTCAAAGTCATCAAGCCTCCAAAACCGTTCAATAAGCTCGTTGGTTGAGTCTTCTTCGCAAAAGATGCCACAAGTAGCAGTGTTGTATGTCGTATCTTCAATTTTCCCGGTTACTACCCAACCAAATACTGTGTTTTGTAAAATTGGCATTTTGTCGCCGATTTGTATTTGTTCGGGGCGGATTAACTGATGATAAAATTCTGCTCCCAAAAGGACTTCAATCTTACTGGATCGGTGGAAGTTGGGATCTGCCAAGTTGATGTTTTCTGGTATAGACCAGGTAGAAGTATCTAGGTTTTGAGTGGGTTGAGGAGATACGATGTTCG
Organism: Dasysyrphus tricinctus; assembly: GCA_963921185.1. Lineage (NCBI taxonomy): Eukaryota > Metazoa > Arthropoda > Insecta > Diptera > Syrphidae > Dasysyrphus > Dasysyrphus tricinctus. The sequence continues at coordinate 62,143,105 of OY992530.1, forward strand.
GAAGTATGAAGGCTTCCAGTCTGCATGCGAAATTGCCCATTGTTGAGTGAAGTTGAATGTTTATTCGCTGTGTTGTGTTTCGTGTTCTTCTGCCGATGCCCTCAATGCATAGAGATGATGGTGTTGGTGATAAGGATAAGCGTTTAATAAGTCTCTCAGTTATAAGGTTTATTTGAGAACCGGAGTCTAAGATGGCTCTAACTTCACATGTTTGTCCATCATTTGCTGTGATTAGAACCCTTGCGGTGGCCAAAAGAACGTAACCTTGCTTGTTATTCAATTGTTGTATAGTGGCAACCGTGAGCGGTGATGAGCCTCCCACTTCTGATGACATCAATTTGGTAGGTGTAGCACCTGCTACGATGGTTGTAGATGGATTGGATTTCCTTTGATTTGGACTTGATGAACATGCCTTTTCTAAATGCAGTAAGGTATTGTGTTTACCTGAGCACTTAGTGCAGCATCGTGATGAGCATGATTTCGCATTATGATCAACCTTGAAACAATTTACACATAGATGTCGTCTTTGGGTCCACTTAAGCCTTTCAGCAGCTGACATTTTTAAGAACTTCTCACAATAGTAAATAGGGTGGCCTTTTATCCCACATACCTTGCAATTTTCCGTGTTGGACGTGGCTATTGTTGTCACCGCCTTGGCCTTTTCTTTTCCGCCAACAGCTTCTAAAGACTCAAATCGGTTTTTTTAAAATTTGAGAAATTCGTCCATCGTCTGAAGCTCTCGAGGGTTTTGAAGTGATTGTTCATATAATAGGTGGCTTTGTCGATCCAACTTCTTTATTAAGAGATGAGTGAGTAATGGGGCCCAAGATGCTGTCTCAATGCCAAGAGTTTTGAGTGCTGCAAGACATTCATGGATTGCGTCATGAAATTCTCTGATGGCCTTCATTTCTGGATTAATGTTCGGCAGACTGAGAATTCTCTGGATAAGTGCTGAGGTTTGCGCCCTTTTATTGCTGAAACGATCCTGGAGGATATTCCAAGCGATACTGTAGTTGTCTTCAGTCAGTTCAAGGTGGCGCATCAGTCTCTCTGCATCACCGGACACATTTGTCTTCAAATACCACATTTTTTGGACGGGTGGTAATGGTTGTTCATGTATCATCTTAGTGAAGATGTCTGAAAATGTTTGCCATTTTAAATAATCGCCGTCGAATTTGGGTATCGACATTTTAGGCAACTGAATTGCCGGGCGATCAGTTAGCTGTTTTGATGGCTCGCTTCTTTGAACGCTTGATGATGTTTTGCTCAAAGAAGCTTGATTTTTGAGAACTGATGTCTCTAATTCGGTGTACAACTCCATGTTGTAACCCTCAGATTCCGGATCATTGACAGCTTCCCAAATTGAGTGATGAATCTCCTCAACCTGGGTCCAAAGTCTGTTCATAGACTCCAGACATTGGATGGGTGCTTCTTCTTTTATTTTTCCGTTGATGAGTCGGGCTAGTGAATTCATAAGTGCCTTTTGTCTTCTCATCAGGGTATCAATGTTTGGGTTGTTATCTTGTTCTTTAAGAGCAAGATTTTTTGTTGATGTCAATGCATCATTAGGTTTAGATTGGTTATCTTCTGTACCCTTTGGCACGACATCAAGTTTGGTGTTGTTACTGGCCTCTATCTGCGCCAGTGAATCACTCAAGATTTGCTTATACTTTTCGTATAATGTCTTGATTTGGTCAAAATACTTAGAGGTAAAGTACTCGTGGTCTAACGATATGTCTGGTGTGTCGCGAATTCTGCCATCTGTAGCTTCGAATTCTTCCCATACGGTGTTTAGACGATTGAGTCTTGACGTGAAGTATTCTCTAGTTGTTTTGCGGGTGGAGGAATCTTTCGAGAAGTTGCGGATGATTGATTGTATCTCCTCTCCAGATATGCGTTGGCTCCTGGCTAAACTATCCATAGTAAAGCTGATGTTCTTTGAATGTAGGGGTCACCAAAATGATTGAATTATTAATGTGCAGAACACAATTTGATAACAAATACAAGCACTTGAACTTGATTTGTTTATTCTGTGTAAAATGGTGCACAATTAATTTGATATTGGATGGTACAATTGCAGGCACTTGAAACCTGAACTGTATGTGAAAAGTGGATCAAATTACTACTCAACGAATTGTTTTAAAATGATATTTATTTGTGGGCCAATGCCTCTTTTATACTTATTATTAATTGCATAAAATGCTTACAATGGATAAATAAAATAAATGCTTACAATGAATAAATATAATTAAATATGGGTCGATATGCAACGATCGAACGCCACCGCGTTCGTTCGTTGTATCCATTTCAGAATGTAATACAGTCAGCATTATTGTTGTTTATGTTGTTTAACAATATATATGTATGTTCCTAACTTTATGTATAGCTGTTAAATGGGAAATGACTCAAATTAACAGCTACCAGCCATCCTTTTAACTTTTTATAGCTGAATACCTCAGTTCAATGGAGAATAAATTGAAAACAAAAAATATAGAACATTTTTATTGTGTTTTTTTTTTTCTATTGAAAATAATATCGAGCAAGAATGAGTCGTATGGAATTGCTCATGGAATGTCCATAGATTAAAATATTTGCAGATAGAATGACTTTACTATATACAGTTAAGCTTAAGTTGAGAGTGTCAAGCTCATGAAAAATAATTTCAAATAAATATACATATTTCTTTAACTTACTATTGCATTTACAAAAAACTAATCAGTTGTTGTTATTTATTTATTTCATTCATCTATCGAGTTTCCTCTTACAAATTGCCAAATTGTATTACAAGTAATTGGGTACTACTTTGCTTGAGAGATTACCATAATGTTTTTATTTGATTGATTGATTTAAAAATATCTTTGGAGGACTCAAATCAAATTGTCGAACCTAGATTTGAGGATCGCAACTTTGAAATAAAAAAAATATTCGCCATACTGTTTTACTTGCTTGTTTCACAGGGTGATCGCGATCGGTATAAAGTGCATCACAAAGCTAGAGCGAGTAGGTTGGGTTAAGACAAGAAAAAAATCGTATGGGAGGGGGTCTATTTCCCCCTATGCGATACGTTTTTGTAAAGCCAAACATCTTTTCTTTAATTTTAATTTTAAATTAAGTTGTGTTAGTGAATAGTTTTTGAAAAATTAATTTCAACCGGATGCTCAAATGTATCTTAGTTTTTGAGAAATAAAAAAAAAATGAAAAGTACTTTTTTACAAGAAAAACACTTTTTTGTTCGATCCATCTTGGCATAAATACCTAATAAAGTTGAAAAAAACAACTGAATTAATTAGTAATTTTGTTTCATTTTTTTGATTACGATTTGATACGCAATTTAGATCTAAAAAACATATTTTTTATTCTTTTTATTTGGTAAAGGTAATCCTTTTTTTTTTTTTGGATAACAGGTAGGCATGCAGGTCAGCTTTATTACTGAACACATGCCTCTATAAAATAGGTGAAATCTTGTTAACCCAGTTTATTATTTTGAAAACATAAATTCTATATAATTACATAAAATTTTGAAAACAACTTAGTTTGGATTTTTTTTTTTATTTTTTTTTTTTTCAAAATTTAAAGATTGAAAATTAATCTTCAAAATCTATTCACTAGCACAACTTAATCAAAAAAGAAAATTAAAGAAGAGATTTCTGGATTTCCAAAAAAGTATAACATGGGATTGTAAGTTTAACCGTTGCTTTAAATCATTTTCTTTCTGTTTCAAATAATTATTTTAGAAAATTGCCTCTCCCACTTAAACGGGAGGAAATAGACCCCCTCTTCTATACTATTTTTTTCTTATCTTAACCCAACCTACTCGCTCTAGCTTTTGGGCGTACCTTATACCGATCTATGTAGGTACTTAATGGCAAGTTATGCATTCGTAAAAAGAATAATTGAACTCGAGATTTTGATCAGACTTGTCATTACGATAATGGTGAAGATTCACAATTCTGTCTGTCTGTCTGTCTGTTCAACTACAGCCTAAACGACTAGATCTCAAAACTTGGTACATAGGGGTATTTGGTGATTCTGCCCACACGTTTTTTCAATTTTTTTAAATACCAAAAATAACGCTATCTGTCAATTTTACAATTTTTTAAGCAATTTTACAAAATCTCATTTTTCTCAAAAACGGCTCCACAAGTTTTCTTAAAAAAAAATTTAATAAATTTCTTTTAGTAGAGACTACCTTTGGATGGGTAATATATATAATTTTCTTAAATCCTCACACCTCTTAAGCATAAGACCAAGTACGTGAAACACGCATCTTAGAAAAAAAAAACTCCTTCGTGGAAAATATGTGAACTGAAAACTGCTGTAAAATAAATTATAGACTTTTGTTTGAAAAATAGATTTTAATAAAATTTGTTATTTTGCAATAATAAGTAACTTTTTTCAATTTTTAGTTGAAAAAATTTAAGAAAACATATTTGTCATTTGGGGATAGCTTTTTCCATCAAAAAAAGCATACGAAAATGAGCAATTTTGATATTTTTCAAAAGATGATAATTCAAAAACATCCGATGATTTTTTAAGTCCTGTTCATTACCTTGTAAATTTATGTAAATATTATATCATGTTTTCCACTTCAATTTCTTAAAAACTTTAAAATTCGTGAGCAGTATAACAAAAAGAGAATTTAAGAAGGTCACTCGAAGTTCTTTATGATAAAATGTTTGCTCATAAAAAATCTAGTTTTATTTCAATACGTGTTGTATGGACTTCACAATTCTAGCAACCATTTATCCAATTTCACATTTTTCTCAAATTTATGGATGGATGTCCTTTAAGGCTTAAGGGTTAGAGTTGATGAAATGGTTTTCATGAAATTTGATTATTTTTTAGATTTTGCATTCTATTTATCACTGAATTATTTGAAAACACTGGTTTTTGTGTTATCTTAAAGGTGGATACAAATGTGATTTCTATTTAATTTTAAAATATAGACTCCCATCAAATTAACGTTTCCTCCGGAGTCCCTCAAGGAAGCCACCTGAGACCACTTTTGTATTAATTTTTATAATAATTACTTATTTGAAAAGGTACTACTATGTAAATATAGTAGTACCTTTTCCAATAAAAAAATAATGTTTTTGATGACTTAAAATAATCACTTTTTAAATATGTATTCACCTTTCGATTAAGTATACATACTCTTCTTTTGAGAAGGCCTTCATATTATAGATTTTGTCAGTGGTGCAGAAAAAATATAATTTATATCTCAAATGTAAAATATATATGAAATTTTAACTCACACTGCTTCTTATATTTTATCCTTAGGTAAACAAATGATGATATACCTTTATACACAATCGCTTTTGAGATTAGAAGAAAAGAACAATATGGAGGTTGTTTCTGATCTTTAAATTTACTGTAACCATCACGTAGTAGTACCTCGTGGCTTGATGGTTAGTGCGTAGGACTGTCATGCCAAAGGTGTGGCCTCGATTCCCAGCCGTGCCACATAAAAATAGAAATGTTTTATTCGAGGTACTGCCTCTTGCGAGGAACTGACAAATCCTCCAAGAGTATACTTGTCATGAAAAAGTGCTTCTTATTTAGCCGTTCGGACTCGGAAAAAAACTGTAGGTCCCCTCCATTCCTGCCAACAAACACGCACACAGGAATGGTTGTGAGTTGTAAGTCACTAGGCCCTGGTTCTCCACGAGCTGTTGCGCCACCCAATTTATTTATATTTATTTAACCATCACGTAGACCACAAAGAAGCTAAAGCTAATACCGTGATAGGATTTATTGCAAAAAAAACTCTACGGAGGTCACCACCCTTCTATTTGTATTTCAAATAATTCTTCATTACTTTGTACAATATGTGTCGATAAACTTCCTCGCTTGAGGAAGCCTTTCTATAAAATAAAATCACAAAGAATTGAAAAAATATAACAACTTGGCCAGTCTCGTTTAAATCTTGAAGAGAGTTCAAATATCCTGCTGAATTAAAGTTTAAACCAAAAATGGAGTTTAAACTTCTACTGTGAAACTAGGGGATATAGTTTATCGATTCCATTGCAGTATTTTAGTGCCTCATATGATTCACCATGACAACTTATTGGTTTATTTGAGATTAAGGGACGCAGTAAATATTTTCCGATCGAGATTTATTCTTCTTAGAGGTACCTACATATATTTGTGAAGACGAAATTTCTTATTGGAACCCTTTTATAGAATGACTTATAGCCCATCACAATTTTTTTTAATGCAGCTTTATCTGTTGGTAGCTATTATACTATATTTTTACTGTTTTGAGGGAAGTTTTACATGACAATTAAAATAATCGATTTTATTTTTTAACATAATTTGCATCCTTAAAATGTATAAAAACGAAGGTAAAATATTCTTTTCATATTTTTTAACAATTTTGATTGGAAAGCACGTACGAGCATTTGTTAACAGGGTTTAGCTTTTCTGGGTACCTGAAAATATCCTCATAAATTTCATGGGACTTTAGTAAAAAGCTTATATTTCCGTGCACAACCATAAAAGATGGCGTTTAAATCAAGTTTATTATACCTACGACGACGGCAAAAAAAAACATTTATAAAACGTGATCCAATTCGTCATCCAGATTTGACCCCCCTGTTCCAATCATATTGTTTCAAACCAAACTATTATCGAAGACTGTGCATGTTTAGTTTAAGTTTTGCCATTTAAAAGATTGTTTGACAATTACTAAACGTGTTAAAATTAAGAAAAAAAAAATATAAATTTTGCAGTAGGCACGTTTTGCACATTACGAGCAGACTTTTACAAAACATTTTCTTCAGTGATGATGCTCATTTTGCACTCTGTGTGGATACGTTAACAAACAAAATTGTTGTTGTTGCACATGGGTAAGCGAAAATCTATCTGTCAAAGACCATTGCATTCAGCAAATATTCATTGTGTGATGGTGTGCAATTTGTTATAGATGGCATTTGTCTATAATACTTTTTTGAAAATGAGGAAGGACATGCTAACCAACAGTTTTTGGCCTGAAATCAATGATATGGACGTGGAAGACATGTATTGTATAGTTCCAACAAGATGGTGCCGCACATCTCACATAAAACCATTCATTTTAGCTTTAGGCTTTGTTGCAAGAACGATTGATTTTGCATTTTGATCTTGCAAATTGGCCACCAGGAACATTTATCGTACCATTTATTAGTCTACATATTTTATACAATGAACAGGGCTGGCCAAAAGTCCATTTTCTATGTGAATGTATAATAGCTCTTAAATGAAACTGTAAAGCTAAATGAAATTAATTGCAAATCGTAGTTTATCTCATGAAAATCTGGAAGTTTCTTCCATTACAATAAAAAATAACCTTATTTTTTTTAATTCATAGAAAAAAATATTTATGAATGACCATAATAACTGAGTAAGATTACTCACTTTTTACTTCCGTTATATGTATAGTGACTATATGGCATGTTATGCTAAAAAATGGAACATGAGGTTTTGATCAAACTTGTCTCTCATCAAACTTGGTTCTGTTTCTATGTCTGTTTTTCTGTCTGTCTGTCCACTGAGCTACAGCGTAAACGGTTGAATCGATTTTATTCAAACTTGGTTCACAGCATCTTTTAGTCGTTTCCCTTTGAAATTTGTATTTCATTTTCTTAGAACCATAAATAAGGTACCTGCCATACAATTTTTTTTTTTTATAAATTTTACATAATCGTATTTTTTCATAAACTGCCTTACAACTTTTCCTAATAATAAAACTGCAATAAATTAATTTTAGTAAAGGCAAATTATGAGTTGAAATTTATTTTTTTTAAATGGCTATTAATGCTATCTCCAAAAGAACCATTTTTTTAATTTTCTATTTTCTTCAGAAGCTTATACAAAGAATAAAAGTATTGTCAACAAAGATTTTCAAACAAATTTTTATTTGTATTTTTAAAAAATTTTCCAAAATATTTTGAAAATGGCATCGATAATTTTTTTAAACTCGGTTGTTGAGGGTTTTTAAACACTTTTTATAATATTCTTAGAAAAAAATCTGCTTGAAAAAAAGTTTCAATTTTTTTTGAAAATTCGGTATCGATAATAAGTTGATATTTTTTCTAAATTTTATTTTTATATGCACTTAAATTGTAAATACATTTACATACAAAATTTTTTCCTTAAAATTTTTTTTTTAGCAATTTAACATAGTCGTATTTTTTAAAAACGGCTCCACAACTTTTCTTACAAAAAAAATTCAATAAATTAATTTTGGCAAAGGCTTCCTTTGGGTGGAAAACAATTTTTCAAAAATGGTTATTAAATGGTACCTCCAAAAGAACCATTTTTAAATTTTCGATTTACTTCAAAACAGTATGACTGATTTCAATAATTTTTTTATACAGAAGCTTCCAAAAAATATAAATAGTTTTTTGTACCAAAATTAAAAAAAAATATTTTTTGGATTTAAAAATAAATATTTCAATTTTTTTTTTTTAAATCAAATATTTCTTCGAAAACGATATACAGTAGACGCTCGATTTAGTGGATCTCGAAATAGTGAACTATCCACTAAAGTGAACACACAAAATTTTATTAAAAAACGTATTTTAAATACAAATTTCGCGCAAGCACTTTACAAAGCTTGAGAGCTCTGAGGAATTTTTTCTGTTTTTTGTTTACACCTGAGTGAAAGCTTTCTTTAATGCTTAATTTAAATAAAAAACATTCAAATCGAAAGAAATGTGCATTTTGGATCAAATTCGCCTTTATAAAGCCTTAGAAAACTCCCGCTCGAAAAAGTGAACAATCTCGAAACAGTAAATAGGCCTGGTTTTTATTACTTCACTATATCGAGCGTCTACTGTAATTGATTTTTTGAAACTCGATACTTAATAGTTTTTTAGTACTCTCTAATAAAATACATGTAACATTTATGAAAAATGTATATACCACATTCCCCAACTTACGCGGGTAATGTGGTATAGGCAGTTATTTCAAAAACGAAACATGCTTCTACAACGGTTCTTGATTCAGTGGACGGTGATTTGAATAAAAGTATTAATGCGTATTTAAACAACTCAAAAATCGTTCATTAATTCGACCAAATCGTTAAAAACCGTAATTGTGTAGAGCCGAATTTTTTTTTTTGGGTGGAACAAAAAGTGTTTGTGCGCTTTGAAAAATTGTGTTCCAAGGCAATTTGTCAATGCATCGGAAGAATATATTAATCATTAACGTTACTGGGCTAATGTGGTATAGTATTCCTAATGGAATATGGTATGCCACATTACCCAAACTTAAAGTTTATACCTCGTCAACTGACATTTGTGCGTTTGTAATAATCTATTGTTAAAATGTCTAAAAAATGTGAAATTAGAAAATGGGACCCAAAAGATATGCAGAGACCCATTTGTACTATGAAGAATTATGAAATTTGCCTTCAAGACATTCAGAGGACCACTTGGTATAGTAAACCACATTAGACATTAAGGGTGTACCACATTACCCACTACTTTTCAAAAGTGGCGATTTCGAGGTCATATCATTATTTTGTCAAAATCTTTGTGTAAGTTGCTGTTAGAATCCGACAAAAACAGTTAACTTAGTAGCTTATATGTATATTCGTGTTAACATCTACAAAATTTGAAAGCATTCGTGTCACTACTTTGTCTGTTAAGTCAAAAATGCAAACATGTATACCACAATACCCTAGCTTCCTCTACCTGTCATAGAACCTTTTATTTTTTTGAATTTTTCTCGGCTAAGCTTAGCTAATTTAAATGTCGTATTTCATGCTTCTCTACACTTTTCTGTCATAATTTCCTTATTTTTACATACGATACTTTTCTTAAGCCTGAAGTGTCTGGAACATAAGTGCAAGCACGTGCGACCCAGTCGTGCATTTTATTTCTTAAACCCACAGTCTCTTGGTTTTTTTAAAACTCGATACCTTAGCATTTTTTGCCGTTCTTACAATATTTTAAAAAAATATTTTGCTTTTATGAAAAAATAACGGTACCTTTCATAAAAATAAAAAAAAAAAAAACAAAACACTAAGGAAAATCTTGTTTTTCTCAAACACCGCTCCAACAACTTTGATAAAATATTTTTGCGATCGTATACCAAATGATTTCTTCAGTGACCGAGTATGTGCCATTACCGGTCGAATTAACAAGTAACCACTAAGATTGCATACTACTCGTAGGTTGCTCGAAAACTCAAATAATTCAGTCACGTTACTCGAAAACTGATGTGTAATGCGGCCTCTGATTTCTTGGTTTTAAAATATTCAAGATTAAAGGCACTTTAATTTAAGCGGTTAATTTGTTTTCAAAACCCATGGAATAAATACATAGCTTTAAAAAACTGGCTAAAATTTAATTTCACAAGCGGTGGAGTTTTTGACCCAAATGAGATGTCAAATATTTTTTCTGTGATATTGAACAAACTTTAAAAGAAAAATTCATTGGAAAAATTCTATGACTCACTTATGGCGAGCTTGTGAGCTTTTGAAAGATATACATTTTCTTGAATATGTCACAAATGAGGTCCCATAAATCGTGCGAAGCCTTCAGAGCTATGATTACAAGTTTTCTTGGTCTGAACAATTTCTAAAACAAGAAGACTTTTTTGACCAATTAGATTCCAAACTTTTTCTTGTGAATATCCCATATACATATGTATGAGGTACCAACATTCCGGAGCCCTGGTTTAACCCTTATTTCTACTACCAACAGGATATCTCGTAAAATTACCGAAATAAAAGTCGATCATAATATAAAAGTTTTAAATATAGGGTATTTCCCACGTCCCACCGTTCACAATGCACACAAAATTTGTTTCATATATGCTATAACACAAAAATTGCATATCTATATTTTTTATTGTAATTTAATTTTTGATTAAAATCTGATTTTTTTTACGGAACCAGTACCGCAGTTCTTTTAATAGAGTAAATAAAAAAAAAATAAAAAACCTATTGGTTTTATTTCATATTTTTAACGCTAACTTCCTATGACATATTCAAACTTTTATATTTATCTAGTGACAGTCAGATTTTTTTTTTCACATCCCCTCCAGAAAATGTCCTATTATTTTCTCATTTAACTTCTATATTAGAACTGCAATCCATTATAATAATGACAGGCCATATAGGCATTATAGGCACTAGGTACATTTTTTTTCCTCTTTTCTATAACATGAATTCTCATTTTATTTGCATTGAATTATAAATAGTATCTTTATGTATTTATCAAAAATCAATATGCTTGGACTTTCGAGAAATGTAGAAAAAAAAGTCTAATAGGTGAATGATGATAGGCTTTTATGATTTAAGGATGGAACAAAAAATGTTTGCCCTGATTTCTAAAGTTTATTAGGAATTGCTTTTTAAATTCAATCAAGAACTAGGTATCCATGACTTGATTTTTGATGTGTAAACATCTTAGCGCTCGGTATGGGTAAAATTGAAAATCGGCTGTAACGGATATGGGCTCACGGTTCCGTTTGGAACCATTTAGTTTGTTGTAGGTAAGTAGAACTCTGTAAACTCGAATAGGTAAGATAGTTTTCATTTTATACCTAATGGTTTTGGTATTTGCTAAGTGGAGTGAATTCCTTACACCCCGACTCCACAGTAGATAATTTCTCTCAGAATGTTCGTCTTGACATTAAGGGCGGTATTCACCGACGGCTCATTACTTATGAGGCTCATAAACCTATTCACCAAGCAATAATAGTGAATATTTATGAGCGCTCATAAGACTTAGGAGTGGTCCTGACCACTCATAAAGTTATGAGCGCTCTCTCCGAAAACTAATTCGAAAACCTTCGAAGTAACCCTTCAAGAAAATTCACTGACTCATTTTGTCGGTACTTTTTGGATCCTTACAAAAATGAGTCTCGCACGCACACATATTGTAAATCCTTTTGTCTTCAGGAATTTTATTTTTTCTTTCAATTTTTTAAGTTCTTTTTGTAATTCACGCGGTGAAGATAATTCTTTTGTCCGTTTGCTGTGAAAATTTGAAAAAATACGATAAAAGGTGTATATAACGGGTGATTTTTTAAGAGGTTTAGAACTTTAAAAAAAAAAAACACACAAAATTCGAAAAAGTGAATGAAATATTTATTTGAATCGATAGTTTGAACCTTGCAATTTAATGTTTAAAGATAATTTCATGCAAATGTTGACCGCGGCTGCGTCTTAGGTAGCCCATCCGCTGAGTCCAATTTTGGCATACTCTTTCACACATATCGGCCGGTATCTCACGAATGAATGCATGGATGTTGGCTTCCAGTGCGTCAATCGAAGCGGGCTTGTCCCTATAGACATTAGCCTTGACATACCCCCACAAAAAATAATCTAATGGTGTCAAATCGCACGATCTAGGCGGCCAATTGACCGGCCCGAAACGTGAAATTAACTGTTCACCAAACTCGCCTCGCAATTGCGCCATTGTTTCGCGTGCTGTGTGGCATGTGGCACCGTCCTGTTGAAACCACATATCATGCAAGTCAAGAACTTCCATTTCGGGCAAAAAAAAGTTTGTTATCATCGCTCGGTAGCGTTCACCATTGACAGTAACGCTGCGATTCGCATCATCTTTGAAGAAATATGGCCCAATAATGCCGCCGGCCGGCCCATAAACCGCACCAAACAGTGGCTTTTTCGGGATGCATTGGTAGCTGTTGCAATGCTTCTGGCTGATCTTCACTCCAAATGCGGCAATTATGCTTATTTACGTACCCATTCAACCAAAAATGAGCCTCATCATAAAATGGAAGCAGCGCGCGATGAACATTTCGAACCGAGCACGAATTTTGATAGTAAAATTCAATAATTTGCAAGCGTTGTTCATTTGTAAGACGATCCATGGTTAAATTGCAAACCAAACTGAAGCTGTTTGACAGTGACACAAGGTACTAAACACACGTCAGCTGTCAAAACCAGTGTGGCCAAAACCAAACCAGCTAAAAAATCACCCGTTATAATGAATCTGTTCCGGATAGAAAATTACAGAAAAGTACAGGATTGTGTACTCCATGAGTAAAAACCTTGCCCAAGCTGTTCTTCATTCTGTCACCATGATGTTTTTGAGAACAGTTAATAACAATATTTCCTGCTCCTACTTTTGTGGTCGAGAAAGTGAGAGAGAAATGTCGAAGTACCAGTACCAGTTGATTTGTTTGTCTGGGATAATAATAAGCTAAAATTTATCTCAGAAAAACTTTTTGCTTAAATCTGACAGTTTTCACACATTTATACTCAGGGTTATTATGAGTTTCACGTGAACAACATTCCACCCGGAAAAATTGACATTTCACTTTTCGCCTATTGTGAGTTTCACCCGAAAAATAAAAATTCCCATTTTTTGTGAGTACTAATTTCGCGCAAAATGTAGCGTAATTAAGATTTTAAATTACCTATCACTTATCTTTTGGAGGTGAAGAAAAGATAACCAGGTGGTATTGGTGCGCTTTGCGCAAGTTTTTTGTTTATTTTAAAGCCAAGAGAAGTTCAGGCGAAACTCATAATAGCTTTAAAAATTTCGGGGAACAAAAATTTTTCGGGTGAAATATTTTCCGGGCGAAACTCATAATAAGGCTGACTGTTCTGGGTCCCAATTCCGCAAGGGTGACTGATTTTCTGTGTACACATTCTATTCACACCCAAAACAAATGTAAATAAATTTGATTGATTGTGCATGCGTTATCTGTCAAAAACTTAAAACTCACTCTTGCCGAATCGCAAAAATCGATGTGTACACAGAAAAAACTCACTCTTGTGGAATTGGGCCCCTGATGTAGTTTTTCTTCATTTAACACAGCTAATATAAACCAACGTTTTGTCCATTTTGGATCCGCAAACGTAGTAGACAATGTACGAACAAAATAATTAGCGAAACCAAAAAGTAAAGTAAGAACATTTCCCTATATGAAACAAACTTAAACGTGCAATGATCTTCAAAACTAATGAGTCAAAACTAAGAAAATAAGTGGAAAGAAATTAAAATCACTGTAGTCACAAAGAATTTATTTACGTGCATGCAACACTCATTTTTTCAAGGATCCAAGAAGTACCGACAAAGTGCGATCATTTTTGAAAACAGTTTGATTTCACAGTTTGGGGGTACCTGGGAAAGAGAGAGTTGTTCTCATTTTCGAACTTCGAAAAAGAGCTATGAGTGGTTGGTGAATAGCACAAATATTATTTGAGTTAGGAGCCTCATAAACTTAAGAGCCGTTTATGAGTGCTCGGTGAATACCGCCCTAAATATCTAATGGAGTCACTCCGTTTCATATCTTGATTGGATGTCAAGATGCAATCATATCTTGACAGAGATATTTGACATACATTTTGCCAAGTGAAGATTTTGTTGCTTTTTTTTCTAGAAATTTATTTTTTTATTTCATTATTTTGTATCCATATGCTGCTTTTGATGTTAATCTCTGCAATCGCGGGTGGCAGTTTTGGTTTGTGATATTAAGTGTTATTTGCAATTTCTTGATTTGAAATGTCATAACATGATTTGCCAAGTGGCGCATTCTTTTCAGTTTCTCTAGTTGGCTGTGGTTAATGGGTCAAAAAGAAGTGTTGTTATGTCATATTTAAAAAAGTAACTTTGAGTTACTTTTCATTTAGGGACGACAAAAGCTAAAAATATGGCTGATCTGTCAAAGAAATTGGGTGAAAAAAGTGGAAATAAATTTGGAATTAAAAATCAAGAAGAAATTGTGATTTCATTATTGAAAAGAATTTTTATCAGCACTTAGAAAATGCATACATTTTTCAAATCAAATTTCATTTAACTTCATTCTAGCACAAAATTGAATATTTAAGCAAAAATATTTCCATTTTGTTTTTATCATTCATTACTTGCACAAATTTCTTTACTACAAATCGATCAAATCAGATAAAAAAATGTCCCAAACCTGGAAAAATTTTCCAAACTCACTATCGACGGTAAAATCAATAAAAATAAAAATATATTACCTTTATATTATCCCCCATATCTGATCTGGATTGTATATGCATACATGTACCTATTACAAAAACAACACAAAATCCGACCTTGCTTTTGGATTTCGATTTGCAAATTAATTCTGACCATACACCCTTTGTACTTTTTTGCAAAATGAGTTTTTTCTCTCACAGGTAGATGGCTTTTTGGGTTGAAGATAGGGAGAAAATAGAGAATAGAGTAGAGAGAAAATACAAAAACAAAAGGATAAACGGGGATCGGGTAGGTATATAACACTCTTGTCGCACTGGGATCCTGTTTGTTTTATTATGATAATCTAATCCGGATCAGATCTGGGGGATAATAAAATTAAACTATTGCATACTACAAAAATGAGATCAATTCCAAACCGAACGATCCAGAAGCAAACAAAAGATAACTCAAAATGAAAACATCGTGATTTCAGCTGCTCTTGACGGATTATCCATTTCAACTCAGTATCAAAGAGATGAGTTGGAAAAATGTACTCAAAGTTTCTTTTTGACACTTTAACTTTTTATCCAGGAACAACTTTGTGACGTCATAAAGTTTTCTCGGAAGGTGTTTTTTAATGGGTAAATTCCTTATAATTTGTGTCGTGGCAACCATTTTATTTTAGCGCTTGTATTACAGATTCCTAATTTTTGCCATACGTGGTAATGACCCGATCCCTTACCTTCAGGTGAAAACGAATGTTTACACATCTTCCACGCGAGTCCCGGTACTCGCACATTTTTTTTGTTTTCTTTTCATCGGAACTGAATTATATTTGGAGATATAGCCAAACACAAATCGTACACAAAATTTTGGCAAGCGATTAATGAAATTTTAATAAGTTTTTTACCTGAGTCTGTTTACTGTATGAAATGAAATGCATGACGTTCAAGACATTGCGAGTTTGAGAAAATTGTATATACAAACATGGAAATTATGAGAGAAAAATGTAGAGAAGCATGAAATACGACATTTAAATTAGCTAAAACAACTCTTTGGACAGTTTGAGGTGAAAAAAAAGTATGCCATCTAAATTCATGATGGAAAATGATTGAATGGGAAAAAAATTTTAAAATCGTTGGAGCGGTTTTTTTTTAAATAAATTTTTTATATATAAAATTCTTAAAACGTTTTTCAGAACAAAGTTTTGTATGCAGATTTAAATTATATATTTATGTGTATATAGAAACAAAATTTGAAAAAAAATTGTCAACCCGTTTTTGAGATATCGAGTTTTCAAAAAAAAAGTTTGAAACTTGTTTTAAAATTCCAAAAACTCTTTTTTTTGAAAATTTTGATATGCAATATTATTTAATCTTATCTGAAATTTGTATATAAGAAAATTCATTTAAATCCGTTAAGCTGATAACGAGAAAATTCAAAATAAAAAAATACGTTCTATGACAAGTACTACTAATAGTTACTATGTGTAAAATTTTATAATTTTGAAGGTAGATCGTACTAATTTTAGTATATGAAAAAAGTTTAATCAAAATCGAAGGAGTCGTTTTTAAGCAAAAAAATATTTTCCTTTGCGGTTTTTTAACTTTTGTATGGAAGGTACCGTTATTTTTTGATAAATGTAAATTTTTTTCTAAAAATATTTTAGAGAGTACTAAAAAAGTCTTAAATACCGAGTTTCAAAAAAATCTATGATGTCGTCTTCGAAATATTTGATTTTCCAAAAAAAAATTTGAAACATTTTTTAAAACTCCAAAAAATATTTTATCAAAAATGTTGGTGCACAAAACTATTTATATTTTTTGGAAGTTTCTGTGTAAGAAAAATAATTGAAATCAGTCGTACCGTTTTTAAGAAAATCAAAAATCAAAAAAATGGTTCCTTGGGAGGTACCATTAATAACCATTTCTGAAAAGTGGTATTCCACCAAAAGAAAGCCCTTACTAAAATAAATTTATTGATTTTTTTTTAAGAAAAGTTGTCGAGCCGTTTTTGAGAAAAATACGATTATGTAAAATTGCTAAAAAAAATTGTATGGCAGGTACCGTTATTTTTGATTCTAAAAAAATATGAAAAAAACGTGTCACGTCACCAAAAACCACTATGTACCAAGTTTGAAGAAAATCGATCGAGCCGTTTAGGCTGTAGACGAACAGACAGACAGAATTGTGCCACCCACTTTTTTAGTGTTCTCTATCATCGTAATATCATGTTTGATTGTTATCTCAAAATTTTTTTTTTTGCACGAATCCAAAACTTGCCTTATAGTACCTATAATCGCAAGTAAAAATAGAAGTGAGAAGTTTAAACAATAATCACGACTATTTTTGAAAGTAATAAACAAATACATCAATTAATCAATATAGCAAAGGGATTATTTTACTCATATAACAAAGAGACCAATAACTGAAGGTGACAAAATAGCCATAGCAAAGGTTGAAGCCAGTGAAATTCCCCTTAATTTAAATATGTTTGTCTATTATTTTTACAGGATTTTTAGACCTTCTAATGTAGAGGGTGCAAAATATTAGCTGTCACCACTGCTGCTTGGAAATAAAATATAAGAGATGCTCTTGTAGGATTTGTCACTTTTTCAAAAAAGGCAAAATCCCCAAAATAAAAAAAATATTTTAGTTGAAATACGTATGATTTGAATCCATAATTTTATGCGATGGGTACGACATAGAAAGAACAATGGATTGTATTTTTGTTTTTATTTTGAACCTCTCTATTACTTTTTCTATACATATGTATCTACTCATTGCTTTGAGATTGAATTTTTTTAAGAATACCTTTTTGTAAAAAAAGCTTGTTTTTAAAAGGCTACCATATAGCTATACATAAATCTACGTAGATTTGTGTATACGTTACGTATACGTATACACCATTGAATCCTTTAAAACATTATCCGCTTGAACTATGAAATCAAGCAGGTTGTATGTGAATGTGACCCAGTTTTGTACTTAATACAAATACCTTTTATACTGCATGTACAATATAAAATTCAATCCAATCCATTAAATATATAATTTTTTCAATTTTTTCAATTTTTTCCTACCTCATATTTTCACTAAAAAATTGATGACCTGTTTTTATGCAAACAGCCCTGTACCTCATCCTAAATCATCCTTTCAAATGCGGCATACAATATAATTCCCAAGATAAAATACCCTTCAGCCTACTGGCTTAACTCCCTGGTCAGTATACATATCTCGTTTTGACGTTTTGTTGACAATAATGTTCCCATCTTCTTTTCATATATTTGGAAAATAACACCTAAAAAAAAAAAAAATACATTTATCAAACAATAAAACGTATACCCATCAAATTATAATCCTAAAGAATATGCTAAACACATGTCCTTTGACACGAATTTGATGTAGGTTAGCTTAATAATATCTCCGAATGAAAATTGCGTTGGGTTTAAATGTATAAATATAAACTAGGTATAGGTACATACATACTTTAAAATTTCTTCCGACATATAAGATATGTACAATTTTAGAACTTTAAGTTTTTTTTGCAACACAGCATTAGTCAAACACAATTTCTCTTTGGCATTTATGTAGGTATACATAAACATACATACTTTTGTATGTACATATTTATCATGTATAATTATCATAAGTTCTTAAGCCTCGAGCTTTTTGCTTGAATGCCATTTTTTAATGATGTTATATCTATTTGAGACTCTTGTGATGTATCTTCAATTAAAATGTATGTATACTTTATGATATAGGTATAGGTGTCGATAATTCATCAAGGATTCAGGCCAATTACCACATAAACTTTTGTCGAGAATGTGTGAATTTACTCAGGTCCTGATGTGATGGCCGCCTACTATATACCCTGCCTATTATATGTTGGCATACATTTATATACATACGAGAATCTTATCTTCATATCAGAACTTGAGAACTACTCATTTTATCTTTTTTTTTGTTTCTTCCATCTTATTGGTATAATTTAACGATCCGAATGATTTAGGTACATTTTGTAAGACACTTTTGTGGTAGTTAATTACATATCTAGAAATGGGTAGATAAATATTTTCTTTTCCTTTTACAAGAAAAAAGTAAGATACATATTTGATTACAGTGCTTTTGACTTAATTACATTCTGTCTCAACTGTCTTTATTGCGTTTTAATTTCGATGTATGAATGTTGGTTTATAACGAATTCTTACTAAGTAATTATGTACCGCGTATTGTAATGTTATGATAATAATTGAAGATGAGTATGTCTGCAAGGCATACCTGGATAGATGGTATGCATGGCAAAAAAATAAGAAAGAATAGGAAGACAGAAATGTAATCATGGCTGTCCAGTAGGAGGAGATTAAGGTAGCTTCTATCTTATAAGAAGCTCCTCGAGCAGGAATGCGGCCTAGGATGTGTATCAGAACCACACCTCCAAAAGCAATCAATCAATCGATATTTATATTGATAAATCTACTAAACTTATAACCAACTTAAAGCCTTAGGTGCCAGTTATAGCTATCATTGCAACTCATCATTGAAAACTTTAATGATTGATTTTGAGACGTTTAGAAAGCAAAATCATTCATTATTTTGATGGACGATTAAAGCTCAAGACCTCAAAAATATTTCTAGTCAAAAAAAAAATTCAAATAGACCCAACTTTCCACAAAAATTGACTTTTGATTTTTCAATGATCACTGGCAAGGTAGTTCTGTCATTGAAATAAGAAAAGTCTTTTTATGTGGAAAGTAGGACCTATTTGAATTAATTTTTTGGCTAGATATATTAAAAAAGTCCTAAGGTTTATTTTTCCATCAAAATAATAAACGATTTCACTTCCTAAGTGGCTCAAAATCAATCATTAAAATTTTCAATGATGAGTTTCAATGATAGCTATAACTGGCGCCTTACAGATATACATATAAAGGGTCCGCCAAAAAACTTTTTTTTTTTTGAAAATGCTACTACTACATGGAGTGTAGCTTCGGCTGTGTGGCACGTAGCGCCGTTCTGTTGAAACCAAATGTTGCCAATATCCTCCTCTTCAATTTTTGTGAACAAAAATTCGTTCAACATGGCCCGATAACGATCGCAATTGACTATAACGGCCACTCGGAGAAAAATGGCCCAATTATTCCTCTGGACCAAAATCCGCACCAAACAGTGACTCGTTTTGGGTGTATCGGCTTTTCAATGGCGTGCGGATTTTCTGTGCCCCAAATGCGAAAATTTTGCTTGTTTACATACCCGCCAAGATCAAAATTAGCTTCATCTGAAAAGATGATTTTTTTGGCAAAATCGGCATCTTCTCTAAGTCGATTGCAGGCCCACTTAGCGAAGCAGCCATTTGAATGAAATTATTTTCCATTATTAACCGGAAGGATTGTACTTTCAAATAAAAAAGAAATTTGAGAAAATATTCAGTAGTTTTTTTTTATAGTATTTTCAAAAAAAAAAGTTATTTGGCAGACCCTTTATAAAAATGTACTTTTAAAATGCTAACTCAAAGTTTTTATGACTTAACGCGAATGCATAAGAACTTATCTTTAGTATTTATATACATACAATAGACTTAGAGACCGCAGCAGATTTCGGGTATGAAGGATAGCAAAAAAAGAATTTGCATTCATATTTTGTTTTCGATACACTGTTAAATCACCACTAAAGCCCCGGTTATGAACTGCAAGACTTTTTAGTTTTTGAATAGGTAACTATTACTCAAGCTTTTGACGCCTACTTATACATCTTTTTGTGCTATCCTTCCAAACTAAAAACTGCTGTGGTCTCTAGGGCTGACCACGAAACCGGGAAAGTCTCGGTATATTTCGGTATCGGCAAGGGAAACCAAAACAATACTTACGCGATACCAGCTCCAACGCATCCTTAACAAAACCCAGACGATATCGAGCCGATATCGTTATTTTTGTACTGCAATTAAACGAGTAGCATTGTTTGGTATCGGCAGAAAAAATGAATTTTTGAATATTATTATAAATTTTTTACAAGCAAACATTTCTTGTTATATATGGTGTCTCTGAAACGGCGCTAACGATTTGGATAGAATTTATACATTTTGTTTTCTTAAGCAGAGAGCAGGTTAATAAAATGACTTTAGAAAAACCACCCACTGCCACCCCGATTTTACTTTTGCTTGGTTTCTCTGAAACCAACTATTTTCACACAGTACACAAATCTGAGGTATTATACTGCGCAGGTTGTCAGTCGAAAATAAAAAATGGCTGTGAGCGTGAGGAAGCAAACACACGTAAAAACAACAACAAATTAAAATTGAAATTGTCAGAAATAAAAATGGCTGGGAGGGTGATGACTATAATACACGTAAAAACAACAACAAATACTGACATTTGACACAAATTTTGATATAATGCGCAGAAGAAACAAAAATCAAAACTCTAATGATATTACCTTTAATATGTGTACTGTAGTATTTTCATAACATTTTTAAAAATGGCCCTTTTCAGCTGAGTGATGTGATTTTAGTGAAATCCACCCACAGGCACGCCTATTTTTTCTTATATATAGGTTTCCTAAAAATGTTTCCAACGATTTTTGTAATAATTTTAAAAAACTTATTGTTGTTTTAATAACCACATGGTTAAAAATTCTGGGGTATTTTTTAATACAGCCTTTGTATTACAGCCGTATTCAATACAGAAAATATTACTTTTTAATATTCCGTAAATATTAAAAAAATTTTCTAATAACTTTGTATTACATTCTAATAGATTAGTATTAAATTGTTATTTTTAATACCAAAAAGATTAAAAAGTAATCGAATGAAATAAAATATAATCTTTTGGTATTAAAATTTTATAACTTAAGTATATGCGTACATTTTTTATACAAAAAGTATAGAAATTTAATACAAATTGTATTAAAAGAATCGGGACGCGTGTACTTTTAATACAAAAAGTATTAAAATTTAATACAAATTATATTAAAATACCAAGATGCGTATACTTTCAATACCATAGTATTAAAATCTAATACAACAACCTCTATTACAACAGGAAGCCATTACAAGCAAGCATCAGCCATATTTAAATATGAATATGACGCATATGTTTTTAATACCAAAGTATTAAAATTCAATACAGATTGTATTAAAACAGCAGTAAAACAAAAGTGGAAAACCTTTTTCTGCTTACAAATATAAAATAAATAATTTAAATATGCATTATTTTGAAGGTGATTTGAAATATTTCGAGATAAAATTTCAATCGCATTAAGATTTTATATGTGAAAAAAATAAATATAATAATGCCACTATTAATTGACTTTAGAAGATAAGTACTCTTAGAAAAAAAGTCTTTCATTACTATTATTTTTGTAATATTTTTGTATTAATTTTCATGAAAAATATCTACAAATCAAATTTCAAGAAATAAAGTATTATATTATAGTACCTTTGTATTATTAAAATATAATACAGATTTCGTATTCCTTTGTAATATCTGATATTATTAAGTTTTAATATATTTTGTATTAACTTCCAAATTTTAATATTTGCAAAGTGTTAAATTTTAATAAATTTTTGGTGTTGTCATATATGTAACCCAGAAAATATTAAAAAGTACCCCAACATTTTTAACCGTGCAGTGGTACTGTGTAACCGATAGAACCGATTTTTTTTTCTTGATTTGTTCAACTGATATGGTTAAAACTGATATGGATAAAACTTTTTATGCGGATTAGTAGTACCTTGGGGCGTAATAGTTAGTGGGTTGAGCTATCATGCCGAAGGTCTGGGTTTGATTCGCAGTCACTGCCACCCTAAAAAAACAGAAATATTTTTTCCGAGGTACTGGGTCCTACGAGGAACTGACAAATTCTCCATTAATAAGTGCTTCTCATCTAGCTGTTCAGGACTCGACAGCAAATTTAAGGTCCCTTCCATTCCTGCCAACTTCACACACACAAGAATGGCTGAGAGTTGTAAATCACTAGGCCTTGCTTCTCCACGAGCTGTTGCGCCATAAAATTTATTTATTTACCAAACACACAAAGTTTTCGGACAAAAACTGCA
Organism: Dasysyrphus tricinctus; assembly: GCA_963921185.1. NCBI lineage: Eukaryota > Metazoa > Arthropoda > Insecta > Diptera > Syrphidae > Dasysyrphus > Dasysyrphus tricinctus. The sequence continues at coordinate 62,166,045 of OY992530.1, forward strand.
AAAAATGGTAAAGCTTAATTTCAAGGTGAGTGTAACGGACCTTATTTTGCTAGAAATTGAAGCCCGTTATGTTGGTGATATTCGGTTTCAGCAAGACAGATTAACGGTACGGTATAGAGAAATTATATCGATGAGCATCAATTTCTCATTTTGATTTATACCTACTGGCCGACTAGATCCTAAATCGTGCGTGATATCACACCTTTGCATTTTGTTTTTTTTTGAGGTGTCAAGTCCAAAGTCTTCGTTAATAAGACAGCTACAATTCAGGACTCCGAAGCCAGCATTACTCTTATAACTGGGCAGATAAACTACTGTAAAGAGTGATCCGTAATTTGACGTTCGGAATACGGTGTTGTTGCGGTCAACATTTGAATAAAAACATCTTCAAAGATTAAGTACAAAAGAAAAAGCGCCCAAATCGATTTGAAAATAACGCCCAAAAAAGACTGAACAAATTTTTGTTGTATTTTTTTTTTTTTAAACAACCAGCCAGTTCAAGTCCAAAATTTGAAAATTGCGAAAAACAACCGCAATGTATCGAAATATCGCCCAAATGCAATCGGGGCGTTTGCCGAACATTTTTAAAAAACATCCACGGGTGGAAATGGCAATAAGACCCCCGAAAGAATAGAAATAAGACCCGCGCATTTTGGATTTGGCATTGAAGCCCACACTTAAAGTATGATCTATACTCTGCTTTAAATTATTATTGGATATACACTCCCGTTCATTTGAATAGGTTCAAAATTTTCAAGTGTCATTAACCGTTATAACTACAAATTGAGCGGGCTTAATGAATTTTTGTAAATGGCATTAGAAAAAGCATCCAATTTAAGAGCGAATAAAAAACACACAATCTTAAAATTACCGTCATTACACGTTTTATTATCATTTCTTTAAATTCATGTGCAAATCGAAGCCCTTTTTTGGTTCATTTGAATAGGTACACCACCTTCATAATCACTTTTGCTTTGAACTAGTTGAAGGTCAGACCTTTTGGAGCTATTTTTGGGTTTTATATCATGGTTTCTTTGATATGACACAAAAAAAAAAAGGACAATGGGTGGAGGAAAAGCTCTTGGCGTGGTTGAGTACGCAGGAATTTATAGTTTTCATGATCAAGGACAAATGGGACACCAAATTTTGGAAAAAATTAACAGAATCTCTTCTTTGACCTTTAATTATCTGAAAAATAAACAAAAAGATGGTATCGATATGAAAGGATGCACAAAATCTGCTACCTCCGCAAGTGATAGACGAAAAATTTTGAGGGGTGCGTCTAATTCGTCGGTTTAAATGGCTAAAACAAGGGAAGAATCTGGGTTCAATTCCAATATTCCTACAGTCGAGAGTTTAATTAAAAGTTCTGCATACTGAAAAAGAAAAAAAAAATTAAAATAAACCACCACTAAGTTGAAAGAATTTCTTATTTGAAACTATGTTGATCTACACAATTCGACATAATGTGGGTGTGGCTTAACACTTTGGCGTTTAGCTTAGTGATGGGTGCAAACAGTGTTGAATTCATATAAACAAACTAACGAGTTGGCATAACACTTTCCTTCGTTTGTACGGTGAATCAATAACAGCTATCGACTTCTTGCTGAGCTTAGTTATTCGTTATCGTCAAAATTGTATTTTGTATGTTCGTGTTTTTGATTGGACTATACAACATTCGTGGCTTAAGGAAGAATTTTCTAGCTTCATACGTTCACACTGTCAAAAACAGGCCAGCTAACATGGCGTTAAGTGAGACCCAAGTAGGTGAAAATACTGACATCTCAGAATTTCGACTACAGGGTTATGACTTATTGCCACTATTTTTCCGCCATCATGGTCTCGCCGTATACGTCAGGAATGATGTCACTTACCAGCCTCAGCCTCAATACGGCCACTGTTCTAACACGAACTTTAATTTTATGTGGCTTAAAATTACATGCTAGTAAGCACATCATCCATGGGTGCTTTATCTACAGAAGCTCTTATTTGGACAACAATTCGACTTCCAACGAATTTGATTCACTATCAGATTCCATATTAAGAATTTGCACCCATTTTTCACGCACTGAAATCATTTTTACGGGTGACTTCAATATCTATTATCCTATTATTATCTATTATTTGCTTCGACATTCTGGACAGTTTACACCCGAGGGAAGAGATGTAGAGATATTTTCTGAGTTGAAGCATTTAACTCAGCTTGTGAAGGAGCTAACACGAATACCTGACGTTGAAGGTCATTCCGCCAACACACTTGATCTTTTCCTTACATCAGATCCTGATAAGTATACAATTAACATCTAAGCACCTCTAGGCACGTCCGTCAGAGCACAAAGTCCTTGCTGCGTGAAGTTATCAAACAAACTTTTTTTTTTAAATTTTAACACTCCATTCGCCAGAACTATTGAAAAAAAGTATGAGGAACTTTAGAACTCTTTGTTTGCTACCGGGAACTCTCATTTTTTATTCAATTTTAAACAATTTTGCTGCTAACTTCACAGGACTGAAATATACCACCCATGCCATTATCCATGAATGGCACTTGCATCAAAGTAACCGAAAACCTTTCCATTGTCGGTATGTGCATTACTGATCATCTCTTATGGAATGATCCCATATTCGATGTTGCAAAAAATGCTGCAAAATGCTTAGGTTTTCTTAAAAGATGTAAGAATTTTTTTCCCTTCTGATCTGGCTACCATCTATAAAGCGTACATCCGCCCAAAACTTGAGTACAACTCTCATGTCTGGTCGGGTACCTCTATTACACATTTGAGCTCATTAGATAGAATCCAGAACAGAGCCCTAAACTTATAGGTGATTCAAACATTAAGGAAATTTTTTGTTTCACTAGAACACCGTCTCTTGGCTCCTGTCTCACACTATTCTATCGATTTTTCTACCAACCATGCTCAGATGAAATAGCCAGTTGCATTCCCCTTCTAAAGCAATTTCGCCGTAGTACTCGTCCGGCTATGAATGCTCATCAGTTTACCCTTGAGCCAAACTTCGGACGTACTTTCAAATATATAGGTTCTTTCTTTAGCCGTACTACTCGCATGTGGAATGCTTTGCCAAACTCGATTTTTCTCATGAATGGAAAGTTTTGATTGGATCGTGTAGCTGAATAGGGTTGAGTATTATTTTAATCATATCAACCTTATCTCAACCTTCAGTTCATATTTGTAATTCAATGAAAAAAGACAAAATGGAGTGCATCTTACTTTACTTAAGTCAAATAAAAATAAAGATAAAATAGTAATTGACGGTTTTTTTTTATCATTTATTAAAGAAACAAAAGGAGGAAACGTACGAATGGTCGACAAAAAATTGTTGACACGACAAATATAAATTTCTTTTGGATAAAAGTCGACATTTTTTTGACAAAAATTTTTCAATCGACATTTAAATAGTCAGGATTTTAAACTGTTAACTTTTTTCGACATTTTAACAGTCGAAGAAATTTATAAATATTCGTCCAGTCGTTATTTTTTTTTGTCGACCATTCGTACGTTTCGCTGTTTTTCAGTGTATTACCTGGTCAACCTGGTATTAATGGTCAACATAGTTTTTTATTGCAGAATGTCTTGAATTTGAACCCAAACTTGGAATTATTGCTCCATTAGGTCAGAATTCAAGATATTCTCGTTTGAAAAAAAAACGTTTATTAGAAAAAATCGTGAAATTATTTTTTAATCAAGATTGTAGGATTCTCTGAAAGAAGTCAATCAATTTCTTATAACTTCAGTAAAAAAATGTTTCCAACATATTTTTCTTCTCCGGGAAATCTTTTTTTGAAATTTATTTGAAAACCTCTTTAGACCGATGCAATGGAGAGGATACTACCTTAGTCAGTGGAATTTTGTATAGCAAGACCTTTCAGAACTCTTGCAAATAAACGATTGTGAAAGGCGATTTTCCCCATGCATTATTCCTCTTCGTTCTCAAGTACAAGAAAAGTCATAGTCTCGGACAACGTCAAATTGACAATAAACTGTGGTGCAAACAAATTTGCTTTCTCGAGTGAACTGACATGACCAAAAACTAAAATTGTATTACCTCTCGGATATTGTAGTATGTATGTTGGTATTTCGAGTATGACCGTGATTAATAGGTCTTTTCGGCGAATTAAATGCTCATCTATGAGGTTGTCATGGAGCAATAATTCTTGCTAAGTTCTTTTCATTAGAAATGTCTTGACGCCTTAACATTTCTTAACTTACTTTTTAAATTTTGTTGTGAGTCAAGGATAGGCCACAGGGGCGTCTTTGGTGCTAGTAAAGGGGTGGTGGCACGCTTGCTCTGGCTCGGCTAAGCTCGATGGATTGGGGTTGGTTCCTACCCCTTTACTAACATCTCCTGCTCAAACTCCAAAATTTCGTGCCTGTATAGGATTAGGATAGGATGAGGAAAAGTAAGTGTGAAAATGAATTAAGAAACAAAACGGGAATGTAGGGATCTGCACAAGTGAAGGTACCTATGCCACTGCATGAAAAGAAGGCTAAGCATAAGAGTGCCTTAAAAGTAATGCTAATATAAACCTACTGAATCTACGCCCTATATAATACTAATTTATACTAAATATGTTCATTTATATATATATATATATATATATAAATATATATATATGATTATATATTTCATAACATTTATATATATTTGTTTATATATGCACGTAAGTATATCTGGAGCAATATAACTTTTCAGCCTACAACTAACTAACCTAAACTTATCTACTCTAAACCCTACAAAAATCACTCTCATCTCAGTGTCCTCATCACACAGTGGTTCGACGAATACCAGAAGGCTTTGCTAGATGACGTCAGCAAAAGTCTGGCCTGCCCCACCCTTATATCACCGATATAGCCTTGGCTACCTCCTTGGCCAAGTTCTCAGAGGTAGCCCCTAAAATGACTCCCAGCCACAACCTTGAGTTAGTCTAAAAGTACCTGTTCATCGTTATAATAATACCCTTCTCTTTCCTCAGACTGGCGGCCTGATCAGTCACCCACACATCTTAAGCTGCGTTTAGCACTCCATGTTCCAGAGAAACAGAAAGAAACCCAATCAAATATGGATCAAAATACCACAATTTTTAATCAATTTGCCCATAGGCTTTAAGAAAGAAAAAGTACATAAAACAAATTCAAAAATACCCAAAAAAAAGTTTCTTTAAAAATCTCAAAAATAAAATGGTGGCAAATAGGTAATAAAAAAAAAAAAGGAAACTAAAGAAGTGTTTTACTCGTTGTACGTTAAAGTTATCTGTTTCATTCGCTTATTTATCAATATATGTTTTTTTTTTTTTATATATGTATATATACAATATAAGATACAAAATGACTTACGTTTTTTTACTCCTCGTCGCTTGTAGTTCTGCCGGCAGCACGTTGCAAGATGACGGTATAAATCCCAAAGTGGCTTTTGCTTTTGAGCTCTTTTGACGCGCACCAAGAAACTATATATTTGATTAAACAAACTCCAGAACCAGAACTTATGACTTCTGAACAATTTTACACAAAAAAAAACTTTAACCTTCCTTTTTTCTTTACCTGTACAAGTTCAATTCAATTTACGTTAAGGATTTAAATTACGTTAATTTAATAATAGAAAAAAAAGGATCTTTAGTAAAAATTCAAAAATTAAGTAGTAAAAAAAAATCAAAAATGGAGGTTAGATAACCCCTTTCCATCCACAATCCAAGGAAGCACCTCTTCAAGATTTTTAATATGCCCTTGAGGCGCCCTTTACTTTGCTCGGGTTACAAAGCAGCAAAAAAACTAAACGTAGAGGTCTGGGCCAAAATGGTTAAGATATCGAAATCTACATATAAGTACTGCGTCACGCAATTTTCATTATTCATATATTATGGATAACTATGTAAAGCTGTAGTTTAGATTGCAGGTATAGAGCAAATGTTTCTCGTCTGACCCAAAACCTAAATAAATTCAATGGCTATCAAAACGACCACAGTAAAAATCTTCATCCTTCAAAGACATACCTCTACTTCATGAAGAAACAAGAATCCCACACTACTTAGATTAAGCAATTTTCAGCCGACCTCAATGACCTCTAAAGTCAGGTTTCAATTTTCCGTTTCCGGACTATAGATAACTTCGCATATATCTATACGTGAAATTAAAAACGTTAGTCAATATTTAAATGTCTTTTCGCTATTAATTCCCTCACCTTCGGATGCACAAAATAATTTTTTTTTTCTTGGAATAAATTCCTCACACAAAATTATCACAAAATTTATTTGCGGTTAGACAAATATTAATTTTTGATCGTGAAAAAAAAAGTTTCAGCTAATTTTTTTTTCTTAATAGAAATGAGTTGGCACTGCGGCAACGCTCGGTAGGTGATATCTTAACACTTCTGCTCTAAGATTTCGAATAATAAGTGACGACCCAAAGTACAAAAAAAAGCATAATCGGTCATTGTCCCATTTTTGTTTTTTCTTAATTTACCCCCTCTTTGCATCAAAAGGTCTTTGTACTTGAAGCTCTTGCTTTTCCAGGCATGTAGATATGCATAAATGCACTAATACAAACTAGCACATAATTTCACCTCATCATGTCAATGTATTTGAGGGGAAAAATTACTAGTTTTTTTTTTTGTATTAAATTTAGTACAAAAAATTCACCTCAATCTTTACAAAAAAATAAATCCTAGAGATACCTACTATATCCTAGAAATATATTTTCTTATCCCAATTCATTCCTAAAATATATGTTCTGAGTTATAATCGCACTTAAGTTGCATTTAGTTGTCGATACATTATTCTAAAAGAAATCGCATTACATTACCGATCCTAAAGCTCAAATGTTTACCAATGCAACCGCTGTACATTTTCCAATCTCCTTCTTTCATCAATTTCAAATTTTTCCTATGTTTCTTCTTATATTTCTTATTTTTTTTCCAAATTACTTCCTCCTTCATTTCATTCATTTATTTGTGTCTTCTACTATGGGCGTGTGTTTTAATTTGATTTCTCAATTTAGTATATATGTATTAACATTAAATAAACTAGTCAATGAGGTTAAAAGTCACTACAATAAATAGACCTAAACTAAAATTATCTAAAATACGGACATTTAAGTGCATAAATTAAAAGAAATCAGAGAAGACATTAAACAAATAAGAAGCTGGCGAGAATTCATCGCCGCAGCGCACCAGCAGCATGTGTGTCTTTTCATACATACTTTATGTACATAGGTACCTAGACCTGTTGCTTTACTTTAGTTTCATATATCTATTTGTTTCGCTTTCTAGGCTATTACTAGTAACTACCAGTGGATTAATCTAGGCCTTAGCTGAATTAAAAATCAAATCGCCTTTTTCCCACAGGAGAAAAACTTGTGCCCCTACAAAAAAACTACTCCTATGGCTATCAAGGAAACTCCGAACATTCTTTACGATCGCCGATTTGTCTGACTACCCACTGGTGAGATTAACCTCGTTCCATAGGCGAACAGTGTTGTGGATGTTAGAATGAAACCATCCCTTGTTTTTGAGTGAGTTCTTGAGTTTGTTTACATTTTCTTCTTTTTTTTTCTTTAGATTGTAAGTTGAATTTTCTTACTAACAACAGTGATGTCATTAAATATTGTGACATCTGAATTACTTCGTTAAATAAAATGTGTTTCATTTATTTACTTATATAATTTTTTTTTTTTTTTTATCTTGGCTGTTGGTGTTATTATTTTTTTGAAAATTATTGTTTATTAAAAACAAAACAAATAGAGGGTGATCAGATACGCAACAATTTATTAAGTCGACGTAAAACTCAATAATGAATTGAAACAAGACTATAAGGTGTTTAATTGACTTTTTATCTATTAAGTCTTGTTGGCAGAGCTCTTTTAAATAATCAATAAATCTTTATTTGGTATACTCGTCCACTCGGGCGTATGTGGAATAAAATAAGTTACTCTTTTAAATTGTTTGAATTTCAAATTGACTGTGTACGTGCACATTATTTGTTCAATGTTAAAATCCCCATATGCAATGAACTTTCTTTTAATAAATGACATATATGTATGTAAATATTATCCTCTGACGTTAAATATTATTCACAAACAACCACCAACATATGCTACCATAGGACGCAAAATTCAGCTACCTTTGGTATTTGCATGCAATAAAATTTGTCCTACGCTTTTCAATCGTCTAGCTTATTTATAATAAATGACTTCAGAGAATTGAATATTGACATATATTACACGTAAGCAGGTGTCTTCCATACAAAGTCATCAAGCACAGGTGATGTAAATGAACTTGGTAAACTTCATCCTTCAAATTTGAAAAAAAGCAGAAAATAATCCATCTATATGAGCATAGAGTGTACCAAATAAAATTATATTCAAGAACAGTTTGTTTATCCTTGAAAGAGCCTGTAGGAATATGAGCCTTTAAAATTACCATTTTTATAAAAAAAATGGTGAGTTTTTAAAGATTCTAAGCACAACAAAGTTGAAATTATGTATATTTTGATAGGAAATTAGATGTTCTTCAAAAAGAGTTTGAAAGTTGAATTAACCGTTCAGGAAATCTTCAATACATTTTCAAATTTTACATTCAACTTTAAATTGTATGTGAAATTCTTTACTTATTTTCATCATATGAATACAATTTTGTATTGGATATAAAATATGTAAAAGACTTTGTTAAAAAAACAAGAAAATGCTAGAGTTATTAACACTTATTCTTGATGTAATGGGTAGTACATATGTAGGGCTTTTACGCCCCAGGCCTAAGGGACAGGAGAAGGTATGGTATTTTGTGTAAATCATAATTAATTTTGCTTGCTATTTCATCATATCTCTGTTAGTTTCAATATTTTCTGTTATGACATTTTAAAGTTTTCGAGCAGATAAAATTTCAAAACTCAATAAAAGTTCAATATCCCGAGTTCCGGGCACTCGGGCGTATGTGAAACAAAATAAATTACAACTTTCTGAAACTTTGTTCAAATAATAATTTAATAACGTACTATAAGCATTAAATGTCAAAATCTGCAAGCACCAATTCTCATTAAGAACATAAATATTACCTGGTAACGTTCAATATTATTTTCAAACCACAACGCATTTCTACCATAGAACGGACAAATGAGTATCCCATGGTATTTACATGTAATAAACTTTGTCTTTAGCTTTTAAATTGATTAGCTATGTAATAAATGATTTCGGAACATTGCTATATGAACATAATTCTACATGTATAAAGTACCTTTTCCAAAAAGTTGTCATATACAGGTGATGTAAATGAACATAATAAACTTTATCCTTCAAATCAAACTCTGCGCAATATTAACTTCTAAGAGGACACTATACAAAACCAACTATAGGAACATTAGTGCAAATTAAAAATCCTTTTGTTGTTATAAATGATTTATCCTTCAATTTCTGTTTAGTTTACTTGGGCTTTGTGCAGCAAAACAATAAAATCATCAAGATTCTTTTTAACGAGTATCGTTGAGAATTCAAATTAAAACCTTCATCGAAATAATTTTGAGGACATTTTGGCCTCTATAAAAGCTTTTGTTTTATGTGCAATTCCACCGTTGAATATGTATATTGTCTCAGCACGGAAGCAACTTGATGTACATTTTACATTTAATATATTTTTTGTTTTATTTTGTTCTGTTTTCCTCAATGATCTTTTGTGTCAATTGGGTAGTGACTCCATAATCCAAACACAGAGCACATGATAGTCGTTTAAATTTGTTGGTTGTATTTATTACGATAAAGGAATTTTAAGGGTAAGTTATATGTTTAAAAAAAGAATTAAAGAATTGTTAAGTGAAGTATGGGATTTAAACGATTGAGACAATAATCCTCATAGTTCCTTATGTTTTTATTTTTCTGTTGAACGTTGATAACGAATGTAAGAATTAATTTATATTTCGTCTTTTTTTTAACTTTACTTTGTAATATCGCAGGGTAGCCATCCAGGCCCTGACCTTTTTATTTTATTAATTATGTCTATGTTGAAATATTTAAACTGCCTCTTTTTCATGCAGATTGTTGTTTCTATCTTCAAAAGAATGCAGTGTTACATTAATTGCTGTTTTGATTGGCGGTGTTCGTTAAAGTTTGTTTAAGACATGGATACATATTAAACTATAAGTTTTAAGAGAAAGGCGCCTGTAACTTCTGGATAGTACAATTCTGTCTATCTGTCTGTCTATACCGCCAAAATCACTGAAATGATTTTCTTTAAATTTTTAATTTAAGGTTTTTTGGAATTCCCTAGAGTGGAAATTTAATTTTTTTTAGCCCTAGAAATAGAGTGAATAAGGAAATCTTTTCTGAATCAAAAACAGCTTCAACAATTTTGATAAGAAAATTAGAATTTTTCATTATTATTATACAAACAAAATATGATATTGCGCTAATAATTGAGACATGATTGAAAGTTGACAAATTATTTTCTCATCCAAGTTTTATTTGCTATCGTCTTGACAGGAGGCACTACAAAGATGGCTGTGTCTCTATTTAAGTAAGAAATGAAATCGAACACACAGTAACTTGCCCCTTTGGTGTATTGGAGTAGATATAATTCAAAAGTGAGTGTTTTTTGTGTCTATTTCCCTGGTGGAAATAGAACCGCTGATAAAAAAGTTTATCATGGGTGGTGACTTAAACAGTCTCCATCACCTGTGGAATTGCCTTCGAGCTAATTGCTGGGGTAATCTCCTATATGAAGTAAATGAAGTTTATCTGAGTTTTGCAATGTTACATCCACCTAACCATACTTATATATTCCTTCATCTCCTTCTAAAATTTCCTCAACTCTAGACTTTTTTGTCACTAACAAACCAAACTACTGCACTAGGCCATTTACTCATAATGAGCTTGAGCTTGGATCCGACCATCTTCCCGTAAATATTACTGTGAAGAACACAGCACCTGTTAAGCAAATAAGATTTAACTATAATTATTCCGCTTTGAACTGGATTTTTTTAAAAATCTTTTATTGATACAAATTGCAGCATTAATGATTCATCATCAAATGGATGTGAATCAAATTGATTCTTTATGTGATAGTTTGGTTTCTTTAGTTAAAAGAGCTGCCGATGTTGCAATACCTAAATTTTCTGTAACAGATAATCACACTGTGAAACTACCAGATAACCGGAGCAAAATGCTCTTGATTCATTTGCGAAACTCTGAAAGACGACAATGGCTTCGCTATGATTACGCGACTTTTTCTTTAGTAATGTCAAATATTTAAATGAAGCAATTGCAAAAGAAATTTCAGATCTCAGAAACTATCGTTGGAACGGATTACTTTCCTATTTTGAAAAATCTAGTAAACCGTTCTGGAAAACTAATAAAATAATGAAGAAAAAAGGGGCTCTGTACCTTTGGCACCTCATTTAAGGGAAATTTTCCAAAAATGAATACCATCCGAAAGATCGTGATTAAAGGTCAACTATTTTCAGTAATTGGTCAGCCATTGATTTTTTTTTTAAATATTTAATGAATTTTAGAAAAAAATTCAAGGTCAAAACGATTTTTTGCACCCCATTTTAGGGAAATTTGCAAAAAATTAATACCACCCGAAAGGCCCTCAGAACTATATAAAAGGTCAGGTAGTTTCAGTAATTGGTCAGCTATAGATTGCTTTAATGATATATTTTATCCTTATGCTAAAAATCGTTCGTGACCTTGAACAAACATATTTTTAAAATCGTTAAAATGAATCTATAGCTGACCAATTACTGAAACTAGCTGACCTTTTATCACGATCTAGAATTTTTTCGGATGAAATACATATTTTGTTAATTTCCCATAAATGAGGTGCCAAAAGTCGCGTGTGACCTTGAGAAAGTTTAAGCCTTGATTACAAGTTATCTAGGGCTGACCAATTTCTGGGACCAGTTGACCTTTTCTGAACAATTACTGACCAATTAGATTGCATTTTTTTTATCAAATTTCCCACATATGAGGTGCCAAAGGTCCAGAGCCTAGTATTCCACCTCTTAAAGTACAAAACCAGCTTTTTACTGCACCAAATGAAAAAAACAAACCTCTTGGCTACAACTTTCACTAAAAATCACAATATTGCAGCTAACCTAAGTGACAGGGCTATTAATAATTTAGCCGCAGTTTCCAACTCTATTACAACTAATTCCCAATCAAACATTGTTTTGCCCTAGCAAAATTTGTGCTCTTGTTAAATCTTTAAAAAATAAGAAAGCATCATCTGGATTGAACGGCATCAATAACTAAATTTTGAAGGCTCTTCCTCTCACTGGTATAAAACTTAACTAATCTATTGAATGGGTGTCTAAAAATATGTTAATTTCCAGAATGCTGGAAAACAGCAATGGCTATACCAATTGCTAAACCTGCCAAGCCAAAAGACGATGTAAGTACCTAAAGGCCTCTCAGACTACTTGATGCCATATTTTTCCTGACTTTCAATTTGGGTTTAGGCGTAACCACAACACTAACCAACAAATTGTAAGGATCAAAAAACACGTCTCTGAAAAATTTCAGTCAAAGGAATCGACATGTTTGATACTGTTATACATTGCGAAAGCATTTGCAACAGTGTTGCATAACGCTTTGATACATAAGCTGTATATGTTTAATTTTTCAATGCCAATCATCAAAATTATTCAAAGTTTACTAAGCGATTGAAAATTTTTAGTAAAAGTGCAAAATGATAAGTGATTTGTCCAGCATATTTAATTTGGTATTTGGCATTTCGGTACCGTCTCGGTATCAGTCTCAGTCTCGTATTACTCAGTTTTTTTTTAATTTTTTAATTTTTATATCAGCTATAAAAAATCGCTCAAGGAACAACGAACTTCCGAAACTTTTGCGAAACTTTGACTGTTCGAAGCTTTCTTCTTTCGTTACTTCGTTTTTTGAAACTTTGTCTTTCGAAACTTAATCTTTTCGAAACTTTGTCCTTTCAAAACTTTGGTCTTCGAAGATTTATCCTTCGAACCTTTGCGTTTCGAAACTTTGGGTTCCAGAATTCCAGCGATGGTGGACTTCCAACAATTGCATACCATAATTATGTGAACTGGATCTAGAAAATCCGTTTTTTTTTCTCCTAAAACATTTGTATTTGGGTGATTCTTCAAAAAGGGGAAGAAAATGATGATAGTCTCGGCAAAACATTTTTGGAAGCAAATAAACGTAAAAACTAACTGCAGTTGAACTTTGGAACGTTCTTTCACATAGTTGAAAGCGGCCAGTCAAAAAAATAAAAAATAACAATTTTATGGCAATTTTTTGAAAACAGGTGTTCCTTTTGGTTCCATAACATTAAGTGTCTTCGTCTTGATGGAGAAAATATAACTAGCTGGTTGCTGGTACTTTGATTGATGGCAATAATCTTATTCTTAAATAAAGATGTTTATAATATAAAATAGATGTATATTTGTTGTTAACAAATCATTATGGTTGCGTGAATGAAGAAGCATATTACATTCATCCAAACTTTTCTACCCTTCACTATTTAACAAAGTCATTCAGAAACTCGGTGATACCATTTTTGTTGTTTTGTAAATCCTCTTGACTAGTGATTCATCAATCATAGTTGTAGCATCCATTCTCAATCTCGACCAAGAACCTTAATGGTAAAATACCAAACTTATCGCACCACCTACAGGAAAAGGCAAAAGAATACTCGCTTTGCTAACAACATATTCGTTTACTCTGGGTTCGACCACCCCAAAATATAAATTATGAGAGAAGTTGAATAAATTCTGTGAAATTCACGCACGTATCAGTTTCAAACCAAGATATGTATCAGTTTCAAACCAAGATATGCCTTGTTCTTGGATCAATTTTTAAATAGTTATTTTTAGCCTAAATGTTTCGTGACCATCGTAATACGCAACTGTTTATTAAATTTTCTCGAATTTTGATAAAATCTAAGTTTATCTAACTACCTAACTTTTTAACGTAGGTGGACCACTTTCCCCATTCTCCTTTAGTTGTTTAACACATGTAATGCTCAGCATAAATGAGATTATACACAATGCTCCAGGATCGTTCTATAACTAAAACACTATTTTGATGTATTTTTGTAAGTAAATATTTCTTAGCTTATTGTTAGTTTTAAAATCAGATGACAGTTTAGTATCGATATTTGTAGTACAAATCTTCCACAACAATGGAGATTACTTTTAGTGTCCTAATGAGTAATTTGCCATATTTAACAACAAATTCATGCAACGCAGTCTACTTGCTTTAGTTCCATGATAAATCAAAGATTCTATTCGTTGTAATGTCAAGAAAACGGCAATATTTTGATCCTTATCTTTTTGATATCCTTTTTTATTGTCGGTCGTATAAATTTCATATACTCGTCTTCACTGGCAACCAATAAACAAAGGATCTACGATGGAATCCTTTTTGTTTTTCTTTTGTTATTAGAAGTGATACACGGATTCAGTTCATTTTCAAGTGAGTGACAGGTAGAAAGATTTATTTTGGATGAGCTTCTTCCTTTCCCTCTCGAGGGATTGATTTATGTTTCTTGCCAATTGTTTGTGCAGTGCTTATGGATTTGTAGTTACATATTTATGTATTCTCTACTAAAAACTAGAAGTGTAGGTAAGCTTGATAAATTTATTTTAGTTTCAAACAATAGAAACTTTTGCCGCATAGCTTATAATTTTGGGGCAATATGTTTAAATATTTTATTATCTTACGAAACTTATATTATGACATCAAAGTTGGGGCTTATCACAAAAAAAAAAACTATTAAAAATAATACAAATATATACACGCACATACCTAAGCTGACAATATTTATAAAAAGTAAATGGAGTCAGAGTAGTGGAAATTAATTATTTATAAGAAATGACAGCCGCCAACAACTAACTACAACACACAGACACAGGGCATGAGGCATGAGGGTCATCATCAGTGATGTGCACTCATAAACTTTAATTTCAACATGAGTTGACACATCTGTCACTCCTTGGCTTTGGGAGGAAATATCGTCACTTAAGTGGTTTTGCTGTGCGGTTAACGCTTGGCTGAATAATTCCTTGAAAATTGTTTAAAGTTTTGCACATTTTAAGAGAGAATGATATTTTTAATAAAAAATCCTCAGGGGACTTTTGTTTTATTACGAGTATAATTTACCTACTTATACAGAACTGACGAATGAAAATTATGAGTACTCGTATCTTCTATAAAGAAAAAAAAGGTGCCTTAATATTTAATGACAAAAATAAATTATCCAATGAAAGATAATATTATACTCATAAGTTTGATTACACTTGAGGATTAGACGTTAAGTGTAATAAAAAGTAAACACGTAGTTCTGAAGACCAACACGTTTTAGAAATTCTTATATTTCTTATTTCATAATTTCGATAGGTATATTTTCTTATTTATTAGTATTTCATGGATCAAAACCTGTCAATAAAACTGGGGAAAATTAAGGAATATTCTGGTATTCCAATATTAAATGAAGATAAATAATTACATCCCTATTATTGACACGATTCAAAACTAGTTTAAACGTAAAACTAGTTCTATATAGTCTGGGAGCCCACCGTAAGATTACCTATCTCATCGCGGCCACGCAAAAATTGGATGCCGACCGATAGCTTTAGTCCAAACATTTACAAAACTGCTGATTGGACAAGCTTTATCTGGTCGCAATGGTTAGAAAATGCACTTTTCAGGTTGCATTTTCCGCTAAATGTACCTATAATATAAGCAACTTATATAAATGGGGTATCAAATGAAAGCTAGGACTGTCCTCTACACCAGCGTTTCCCAAAGTGTGTTCCGCGGAACCCTGGGGTTCCGCGGGAGAGTTTTCAGGGTTCCACAAATTTCTTGAAGAATAAACAGTAAAATACAAACAATAAAAGACAAAAAATTAAAAATTTCCACAAAAAATAAATTGAACAACATTTTTTTTTAAAGTTTATATATTTTAATCGAAGTGTGAACTTTATGGTCATAAACTGTTTGGGGAAAATGTATTGATGTATGCAGCGACGCGACGGAGCCACAGCAATGGTGGGAAAGATTAAAGGGGTTGCTTCAAATATACTTTGCTCCTAGAAGTACCAGCAGTCATTGTATTTTCCATCGTTATGCACTTGCTATGAAAAGAATGCCAACTGATTTAAAAAAAGATATCGATGAAGCTGAGAAAATAGTAAATTTTGTAAGGAGCCGTCCTCTCAAATCGAGATTGTTTAAATAAGTGTGTAAAGATATGGGCAGTCTGTACGAATCGCTTCTTCTTCATCCTGAAATCCGATGGCTTTCCGGAGGAAAAGCTTTATCCAGGTTATTTCAACTTCGCGATGAGTTATGTTGAAAAATATGTGTTCAACTGCAAACCTTTTTGATGTATTGCATAATGAGCAATGGATTACGAAATTAGCTTATCTTGCAGACATTTTTGAGAAGATCAACGAATTTGCTACAGCTCTGCAGAAAAAATCAATTACAGTATTTTTTGCTAGAGACAAACTGGCAGCTTTGAAAAGAAAAATTAATTTCTGGCTCTTAGTCCAGTTAATTTGTGCTCAAAAAGGCTATTTGCGGGTAGTTTTGATTTTTGTCTTATATATATGTTTTCGGGGGTACTGAATCCGAATCTGAGGTTTGCCAACCAAATTTCGTGATGCAACATGGAAAAAAACGCAAAAATTGATGAAAAAATGCATTTCATGGGAGAAAAACTCCCAATTCATATGGCTCGAAAACTACCAACTATTCGAAAATTACATCAAAGTACCATTGAAAGTATACTCAATTTCCAAAATATCTCTATTTAAGGTTGTTCTCTGCGACAACCCATTTGGACTCAAGCGCTAGTCGAAAATTTGTGTATTTTTACTTTTTCGAAAATCCACTCCAAAGCGCTAAGAAATTACTTGTGTGACAAAATTTGAACTTTTGTCTGTAACATGAACCAAGATATACTTTTCTGATGGTCTTTGATGCGTTGAGTTCGAATCTGGCCTTGGAATTGCTCTAGTAGGTTACGTTTTTGAAATATTCGCATCTAAAAATAAAAAATAAATGCATTTTTGTATGCAAATTTGAAGTTATATTTTTTTCTCGAGGTAATTTTTTTCGAAAAAATTTTACTTCAAAATCCTATTTGGATCTTTCAAATATGTACCTCCATTTGTCTTCGAGAAATCGTTGGTTTTCGTCTTACTACCTAATTCGAAAAATCCAGTCAATTTGTGCTCAAAAGACAAAAGGCCAAATTGTGGGATTTTTCGAATTAGGTATTAAAACGAAAACCAACAATTTCTCGAAGACGAATTGAGGTATTTGAAAAATTTTAAAAGAATTTCGAAGTAAAATGTTCATACTTCAGGATGACCATAAACATTTTTTCGAAAAAAATAACCTCATGAAAAAAAAAATCCCCAAATTTGAATAAAAAATGCATTTTCAAATTTTGTCACACAAAGTAATTTCTCACAGCTTTCGAGTGGATTTTTGAAAAACAGTAAAAATACATGAATTTTTGACTGGCGCTTGAGTCCAAATGGGTTGTCGCAGAAGAAAACCTTCAATAGGGATTTTTTGGAAATTGTGTATGCTTTCAATGTTAGCTTGATGTAATTTTCGAATAGTTGGAAGTTTTCGAGCCATTAGTGAAAACTCCCAAAAAATGCGTTTTTGCATCATTTTTGGCATTTTTTTTCATGTTGCGTCATGAAATTTTGTTGGCAAACCTCAGATTCGGATTCAGCACCCGAAAACAAAAAGGAGCGAACAAATCCAAACCACCCCACAATTTGCATTGTAAAAATACAATATGACTGGACCTCATGTGTACAAAAGAACAATTTTGAGTTTTTTCCAGTTTTACATGAATTCTTGCAAGAAAACATGCTTGAACTCAGAGCAGATATTAGCAATATTATTGCTTTCCATTTGGTTAGTCTCGAAAGATTCATGCTAGATTACTTTCCAGATACAAATACTGACATCGAGTGGGTACAAAATCCATTTCTAATGAAAACCATCAAGCCTATAACCCTGAGTATACAGGAATACGAATCCCTGATAGATTTGCAGAGCTCCTCTTCATCAAAATTTGTATTTGATTCTGTATCATTAAACGGATTTTGGATTGGTATTAAGAATGAATTCCCTGAGCTTGCCAAGAAAGCTATATTAAATTTGCTACCTTTTGTTACAACGTACCGCTGTGAAGTAGGCTTTTCAGCGTATACTTATACGAAAACTAAATACAGATCGAGGCTGGACGCTGCCGCTGCCAATTAAAACAATTGTAAATCAAACAATGAAACATTCTTCACACTAAATAAAAAATTGATTTTGAAATGTGTTGTTTTTCAGTTTTTGCTATTGTCAGGATGGGGTTCCGAAATATATTTGGTAATTTTTTAGGGTTCCACAGCTTAAAAAGTTTGGGAACCGCTGCTCTACACGATAGCAATGGTCGGACAGAGTTTTTTCTTGGCTGTTGCCACGAGTCCGACCACTTTTCTAAAATTAGAGATTTTGTGCATCCTTAGATGAAAATGAAAAAAAAAGTGGTTAAGGCCACTTTCCTAACCATTTGAAATGATTTTACTCAGTTTTCCCTGATGTAAGACGCAGTGTTAAAAAAAGATCATTTTTTTTTTAAATAGTCGGAATCGTCGTAACAGCCAAAATAACTCAGTCCGACCAATGGTTTCGTGTAGAGGACAGTCATAGCTTTCATTTGATACCCCATTTATATAAGTTGCTATATAACAGCTATCAAACAACTTTCAAATTTGGTGACTTATTAAATAGTGTATGTCAAATTACATGGGAAAATGTGTGTATGTAAATATTTGGTCTGTTTTTGAAATTTTTTGCTTACATAGATTTTTTGGTGTTTGGTATTTTTTTTTATATTTTTTTTTTTTTTTTTGAAAGATTAGCATTTTGAAAAACTCTATTCTCTAACAAGACGATTCTTTAAAATTATTTGAACTTATCTAAAAGTATTTTTTGGGAGCGGGTACAAATTCTGTTTTTTGCACGAAAATTCAGTTTTTAATAATTCTGCTTCTTTTCAGTTCTGTCTGTTGAAATTCTGCTCTTCAAAATTTTGTTTTTCAGAATCCAGTCTTATACAATTTTAAGCAATAAAATTCAGCTTATTCTGTTTTTTCTTAAAAACGGCAAACAAAAAAGTAATTTTTCAACTTTATTGTTAGACAACTCTGTGCAACACCATCTTGCAATCTGGAAGAGATTTTGATTTTGCTCATCATATTGCTGTGCATATTTTTCTACAAAGAGTGGTTAACTGTTTGCAAATCACTATACAATGTCTTCACTATTACTACTATCCGTAAACAATTTGACTTTTATGTGTTTTTCACATGCCCAAATATAATTTTAACATTTAGGATTTAGGTACCTATATTCTTTCAATACAAAACAAATAACCATCCACGCACCACGCACAACTTATATTTTCCTTTATTTTATACTTTTGACGGGTTAATGAAGCTGTAACTGAAGTGTAAAGCTGTGTAAAGCCTAGTTTAGAGTTCTATTGTGGTGAAACACAAAATTATTTTGGTTAAGAGTTTCATGCAAAAAAAAAACCATTGCTGTCATGGAATTCTATGCAAAAAAACTGGCCGGCAATTGTTTTGCGTGCGAGAAAATAGTGTCGTGAATGCATGTTTTTTTATGGTGGGTTTACACTTCAAAATTAAACAAATATATTCACCTCACAGCAGTTTTAACATTCAAATGGTTTTTGCACGCAAAAATAATTGTTTTCCATTTTGAGGCCTATAGTTTATTAATTAAGGGTAAGTTAATGACTCAGGGACGGACACAATCCCGAAATTCTGAATCCAGAAAACCAAAAATTCCGAAAATTCAAAATCCCGAAAACCCAGAAGCCCGAAAACCCAGAATCCTTAAAACCCAAAATCCCGAAAACCTAAAGCTCTGAAAACCCAAAATCCAGAAAGGCTAAAATCCCGAAATTTTACTTGAAAAAAAAGGAAAAAGGTTACAGCCATTACTGTGAATTTTCTGACAAAGTCTTAGGCCAAATTCACATTGAAGTTCTGATATCGATACATGATAAAGTATTTTAAAACAGGACACAATGAGTACCTAAACATTAACATTCACATACGCTTTCGCTCCTTTCAGTTTTTCTTATGTAAAAATATTTTATTGTAGCGATAGCGTATCGGTATCGCCCAAATAGTGTGGATCTGACCTTATTGAAACTTAATCAAATAGTTTTAAAAAATTAAGAACTGTTTTGTCCCACAAATCTGAATCTTAACTGAATTCCGATAATTCAATCGTTTTTAAACCCTCTTCCGAGCTTCAGCATGTTGTTTTGTATTTAATATTCTGAATTTAAAAAAATCATAGAAACTACGAAGTTTTGAAATTTCTATGGGGGTGAACAATGATAGGCCAGGAAAAATAGGTTCAAAGGTTGAAAAAATTAATTCATGAAATATTAAAATTGGAATCGACGCAGAATTGCAACCTCTATAACATATCTAAAGTCCCCCAAAATCCACGCATTGGCTTTTTGTTTAGATGCATTTGAAGAGGTGCAGATGGGGAGAACTTGAAGGTCTATTAAACTAAAATATTTGTTTTGGTACAACCTAACCATATGATACATGATTTATGGGTAGTTTTTAATGCTGAATCTAATGAAATCAAATTCAAAACCATACGACCCTCAAAAAAAGTTATAGACCTTTTTATGTAATGATGACATTTTTTTCAGGTTCAACAGGTAAACTATTACCGAAAACCCTTTGAAAATAAAGGTATGTTAATGAAACTTGGAGTGAGTGTTCCATTTGTCATACGAACCAAGAATCAAGACAGTCCCCAAAAATATCCATGGTGAAAGGGTGTTTTTTTAAGGGGGATGGGCAAGTGTAGAATGTTTACCATAACACCCACGAAAAATCTCTTACACTCATGAAACTCGCAAAAAATATTAAATTTGTCATGGCAACCAAGAATCAAAATAGTCCATACAAATATCTTTGGTCTAATAGTGTTTTTGTGACGGTTACATTTTGACCTGTTCTACGGAAACTACGCCTTCAAAAATTGATTTTTGCTTGAAAAGGACCATAACTTTGTTAAGGGTGCTTGTACCATTTTAGTTTTGCTTTTATTAGATTCAGCGTTAAAAAATACCCCTAAATCATATACCATACTTAGCGTATATACCTCAATTACACCAAATCGGAATTTTGGCTCAAATCTTCCAAATTCTTCCCAGATTTTCCCTCTCCTTAATAAAAACCCCCAGAACAAATATATTTATGTGGACAATATTGATTCTTGGTTTCCATGACAAATTTAATGTTTTTGGCGAGTTTCATGAGTGTAAGAGTTTTTTCGTGGGTGTTATGGTAAACATTCTACACTTACGCCTCCCTCTTAAAAAAACACCCTTTTAGCATGGATATTTTTTTGGACTGCCTTGATTCTTGGTTCGTATGACAAATGGAACACTCACTCCAAGCTTCATTAACATACCTTTATTTTCAAAGGGTTTTCGGTAATAGTTTACCTGTTGTACCTGAAAAAAAAGTCATCATTACATATAAAGATCTATAACTTTTTTTTTGGGTGGTCGTATGATTTTGAATTTGATATCATTAGACTCAGCATTAAAAACTACCCTTAAAGCATGTATCATATGGTTAGGTTGTACCAAAACAAATATTTTAGTTTGATAGACCTTCAAGTTCTCCCCATCTGCACCATTTCAAATGCATCTAAACAAAAAGCCAATGCGGGGATTTTGGGGGACTTTGGATATGTTATAGAGATTGCAGTTCTGCGTCGATCCCAATTTTAAAATTTCATGAATTAATTTTTTCAAGGTTCCCTATACGATTTGTGCTATTTTTCCTGGTCTATGATGGATGATGACGAATATGGTTTCATATGAAAGCTAATAGTTATTATGTGGAGTAAATCCTCCAAGTTTGAGCAGAATAGGCAGAAGCACAATAGTTTAATTTTTGCCAGGTCAACCGAATCTAAGAGGGCTCTATTTTACAAATCAATCATATTTTTCAAAAATCAATTTAAAAAAAACTAGACGTGATAGAATTTTTCTGAAACCAGATTTAGATTCAAAAACGTCAAATCTGTCTTAAATTCAAAAAATTACTTGAAGCCAAAAAAAAAAAGGTGATTTTTGCAGACCAGTGTAATAGGAAATAGATAGTAACATGGCACTACCTAACACAATATTCAAAAATAAAAATTCAAATTTTTCTTTTCAGGAATCACAAACAATGCTTAGTAGTACAAAGTTTGAACAAGTCGGTTCATTCGTAAAGGCTTTAGCTCAATAAACGCAACGGTCACTCACAGACGCAAAGATTAACGAACGTCATGGTGAAGCCTACTTTGTTGGACTTCTCCATCATCGTTTTTTTTTATTTGTTTTTTCTGTTTTTGTGGACATAAGCAAAAAAATTAATTTTCAATTATTTATGTTTTTATTCTTATTCTTATACCAGCCAAACCACGGGCTTTCAGGCGCGGATCCAGGAATTCAGCTTGGGGGGGGTCATGAGATTGAAACATCATACCTAATTTGAACTGAAGCCTCTTGAAATAGCCTTGAATTTTCTACATATCTGGTGATTAGAAAAAGTCCAATTTTATCATGACTTCATAACAGTTGAAGGCATGATCAAAGATCTTTGCCGCTCTGCCGTTCACTACGCGACCAGGCCCTAAGACTATATCGGACTCCTGCTTAGAGTAATAGTACACAAATTTCTTGCTGCTGGAGTTTTTTAAAGCCCTTTTTCAAAATTCCGTTATAAATCCAAGTACTGCAACAGATGTCTGCTATAGTTTTGTTTTACCAAAAAAGATTATTAGGATTCACATAATGACTTTCGTTAAAACTGTTTTGTTTGTTTTTGAAATATATCGGAGCTTGTATGGAGTTTTCAAAGCCTTTTTTTTCAATATTCCATTATAGATCCAGGTACTGCACCAGGCTTCTGCTAGATTTGTTTTCTAATGAAAAAGAGTAGGTACCTATACAAATTTATTTATCAGAGAGGCAGACATATTGCTTAAATACAAAATAAGCTATATTTGCTTTGAAATACAGTGGTTTTTGTATGGACATTTTTTTTTTAAATTCCGTTACAAATCTGTGTACTGCACCAAGTATCAGCACATAACTTTTTTTAATAAATTAAAATTAAGTATCAAAGAGACAAAGAGACGGACATATTCCTTCAGTGAAAATTCTGGTTTTTTAAACTTTGAAATACAGTAGAACTTATATGGAGATTTTTAATGCCTATTTTTCAAAATTCAATTAAAAAACTAGGAACTTTACCATTTGTCTGCCAAAATCTTTTTTCAAATAAAAACATTTACAGGAAACACAATTTATTTTTTTTAAAGAAACAGTGAAACGTGAATGGAGATTTTTCCTTTTATTTTTTGTGTCTCAAAATTCCGTTAGAAATCCAGGTACTGCAACTGGTGTCTGAAAATTATTTTTTTTTGGTTATATTTAATATTTTTTATTAAAATATAAAAGACTTGAAGGTATAACTCCAAGATGTACTACACCCTACGCCTGCCTTTAAAATTTTTGAATAGAAACAACTTTTAACATATCAAAGGGGTGTACATACGCTAACACGTTTTGAGGTCGATTTTTTTGACTATTTTTACCCCGGTGGAATGCCCATTCCATGCTCAGGAAGTCTAATAGAATGGCCCCACTTATCGTATAGAAATACCGTAAACCTGCCGACCACTGGCTCTTAGACTATAATCACCGCATATGAAAACCATGACTGGTGGACACCCTATATATAAAGGGTGATTTTTTAGCTGGTTTGGTTTTGGCAACACTGGTTTTGACAGCTGACGTGTGTTTAGTACCTTGTGTCACTGTCAAACAGCTTCAGTTTGGTTTGCAATTTAACCATGGATCGTCTTACAAATGAACAACGCTTGCAAATTATTGAATTTTACTATCAAAATTCGTGCTCGGTTCGAAATGTTGTGTTCAGAAAATTGTGTTCAGCGATGAGGCTCATTTTTGGTTGAATGGGTACGTAAATAAGCATAATTGCCGCATTTGGAGTGAAGATCAGCCAGAAGCATTGCAACAGCTACCAATGCATCCCGAAAAAGCCACTGTTTGGTGCGGTTTATGGGCCGGCGGCATTATTGGGCCATATTTCTTCAAAGATGATGCGAATCGCAGCGTTACTGTCAATGGTGAATGCTACCGAGCGATGATAACAAACTTTTTTTTGCCCGAAATGGAAGTTCTTGACTTGCATGATATGTGGTTTCAACAAGACGGTGCCACATGCCACACAGCACGCGAAACAATGGCGCAATTGCGAGGCGAGTTTGGTGAACAGTTAATTTCACGTTTCGGGCCGGTCAATTGGCCGCCTAGATCGTGCGATTTGACACCATTAGATTATTTTTTGTGGGGGTATGTCAAGGCTAATGTCTATAGGGACAAGCCCGCTTCGATTGACGCACTGGAAGCCAACATCCATGCATTCATTCGTGAGATACCGGCCGATATGTGTGAAAGAGTATGCCAAAATTGGACTCAGCGGATGGGCTACCTGAGACGCAGCCGCGGTCAACATTTGCATGAAATTATCTTTAAACATTAAATTGCAAGGTTCAAACTATCGATTCAAATAAATATTTCATTCATTTTTTCGAATTTTTTGTGTTTTTTTTTTTTTAAAGTTCCAAACCTCTTAAAAAATCACCCGTTATTATCTAAGAGGGTGCGCGTTCAGGGCTACCAGTAATTTTTGTAAAAATTTATTTCGTGACCATATCATTACGAAGTTAGAATTTGCTAAGGAAAATAGAAGCTAGCCATTACATTAATAGGTCATGGTATCGTATAGCTTACTAAAATATATGGAATTACCCAAAAAGTTTATCTCTGTCTTCTAATGTGTTGAATAACAAGTAAAGATTGCTCGTATTTCTTCTTTTATCTGGAGCTCTGGGGGGGGTCATGACCTCCATGACCTCCCCCCTGGATCCGCCACTGCGGGCTTTACCATCATCTATGTATTTCTAGTCTTCTGAATTTAACCGCAAATTCCACTAGAACTCATTATAATTTGCTTTTGTGCTGTTTATGTAATCACAACAAAAACATAAATGTTAAAAAAGGAGCCAAGTTCTTATGTGTACGAGAAACCTTTGCGTAAAAATTCAGCCAAAAAAAGTAATGAGATCTAAAATATATACCAAGTTTTAAGTTCATGAAGTTTAATATCAAATATCTTAAGTAGAGTAATATCGAAACAATTCAAAATGATGACAGAAATTTGGTAATTAATGATTACTGATTAAAATTTGGTGGGCTCACTTGTCAAGTTTTCATACATTTTAAATTTGTGATTAAGTAGTATTTAAGAGAAAACTTGCCAAGTAAATCCACCAAATTTTAATCAGTAATCATTAATTACCAAATCTCTGTCATCATTTGGAATTGTTTCGATATTACTCTACTTAAGATATTTGATATTAAACTTCATGAACTTAAAACTTGGCATATATTTTAGATCTCATTACTTTTTTTGGCTGAATTTTTACGCACAGGTTTCTCGTACACATAAGAACTTGGCTCCTTTTTTAACATTTATGTTTTTGTTGTGATTTCACTCCTTTTTGCAAGGATTTATTGTGCCAGGTGAAAGTCAAGCCCTACGGCTCTACAAAGTTTCATAATTCTACGACAACCGAAAGTGCTCCATACATATAATAGCACTTCTGATAAAGTGGGTGGCTGGCTACCCCCCCCCCCCCCTGAATGGACAGTTCCAAATTTTCGATTTTTTTCCTTTCTAAGTATTTCAAGTCCTACCGACCTACCAATTTTCATCGTTCTACAACAATCGGAAGTGCTCCATATAATTTATAAGAATTTTTAAGAATGTGGGTGGATGCCACGCCCCCTGAATGGAAAATTCCAATTTTTAATTTTTTTTTCTTTCTAAGTACTTCAAGGCCTACCGACCTACCAATTTTCATCGTTCTACAACAATCGGAAGTGCTCCATATAATTTATAAGAACTATTAAGAATGTGGGTGGATGCCACGCCCCCTGTATGGAAAATTCCAATTTTTCAATTTTTTTCTTTCTAAGTACCTCAAACCCTACCAACTTACCAATTTTCATTGTTCTACAACTATCGGAAAGGCTCCATATAATTTATAGATTATTTAAGAAAGTGGGTGGATGCCACGCCCTCTGAATAGAAAATTGCAGATTTTCGATTTTTTCCTTTGTATGTACCACAAGGCCTACCGTTGTGCGAAATTTCAAGTTTTTACGATGTCGGGAAGTGCTCCATAATTTTGATGATCTGTCAGTGAGTCAGTGAGTCAGTCAGTTACGGTTTTTGCGATTTTTGAAGTCCTATATCTTGGGAACTACTAATGCTAAAGAGTTGAAATTTGGTGAGCCACCTGTGTTTGATCAGTTCAGAAAATACTCCGAATTTGAAGTTTCTGACTTTATTGGTACTGAAGTTAAAGGGGGGTTGAAAATCACCTGAGTTTGTTCCTGTAAAGAGGGTGTAGTGCCGCGAACTTGGCTGGGCACTACCGTGCCCTTTGATACGTGTCGGTATCCATCGACTAAAAAATTATGCGTCTTAGAAGGGTACAACAACATCTAACTCAAGCTGGGCGAAACGTATATGGACAAAAGGTCACAAAAAATTTCAAACCAATTCAAGTTTCTGAAATCTCAAAAATCCCGAGATACATATCAGCAATACATATCAGAAAACTGAACAGATTAGCTTACTAAGTTATTTTTTGTCTCAATTCATCAATTAAAAAGAGGTTTTGGTAGGACCCACACTGGGTAATAACCCATTGTTGCCCTAGAAAGCTAGGGACATAATATTATTTTTTTTATAAATATCAGGCAAATTGAAAAGATGAACGAGTTTCAAATCGAAATTCACCATCTATTCATCGACTTCAAAGCTGCTTGTGATAGCATTAGTCATCAGGAGCTTTGTATGAAACTGGCTGAAGGTTTGGAATCCCGGGAAAACTGATCCAGTTGTGTTGCCTGACATTGAAAAATTTGCGATGCAACGTGCAGCTAACGGAAAGCTCTTGCAAACTATTCCAAACATGCATAGGGTTTCGGCCAGGAGAAGCGCTATCGTCAGATTTCTTCAATTAGGTCCAGGGGTTGAATCGGCTAAGGTGATTTGTGATTGTCACATTGATGATCATCAAATGTGATCACATTTTATTTTCCGTCTGAGTAAGGTGATCACCAAAAATTATTATAAAAAAATTGGCATCACTTTGAAAGGCAAGTACTGAACTCCTGTCAAAAATTCATTTATTTGATTTTGAAACATTAAGTAGTTGTCTCACAAATTATAAATTAGCCCATTTTAGCGGTCCATTCCGAACTAACTTGCATTTAGCATCCACCAAATCCAAGAAAATTGCATTTGCACACTACTGGAATTGGACAATAGGTGATGAGAAATGTGGGTTAATCAAACTGCAGCTGGCAAATCTATGAACAGAAAAATATGTGTAAGCAAAATGTGTTTCTACTAGCCGAATGCATTATGGACCTATGTACTTGAAATACCCGGCGTGTGCTATTTCGCTAAAAAAGAAATATGTACACTTTGTTGATTTATTGGAAAAAAGGAAGTTATTGTATGGGAAGATTCGAAATCAATTTCATGAAACCGAATGTTTTGGAATGTTTTTGTGGCCTTGCACCATCTTCGCCTAATTTCCATTGAATGAAACAGAAGATTACATTTGTGAACGTCTAGTAGAACTTATATGTATATACATCCATATGTGTGTGGACAGAATTATGTGCTCGGGTTTGCTTCTAATGTTAATCCTCAAGAGTCGCATATTTCCGTTGTAGGTTCTTAATGTGTTTCATTTTTCACATTTTGGTTTGATAAAAATGATTTGACAGGCACTAATAACAGTTCTTTCTTTTTCAACCTCAGAAATTCTAAATAAAATTTGAATTTTATATGAAAATGACAACAAAATAGCTGTCACAAGAAAAAGTCACAAAAATATGATTATCACATGTGACAATCACCTTACGCAGATCGAATTTGATTATCGTGACTGTCAGCTATCACAAATCACCTTAGCCGATTCCACCCCAGTATACTTAGTCATAGCTCCTATGGGAATTTAATAAAACGTTGGGGAAGACATTTTTTCTTGTCATCGTTAGAGTACTTTATAGAAAGCTTAAATCCAAGTTTTCGACCATCAACCCTTTGCAGGGTTTCCGCCATCTTCGTTTAAAGAGTAAACTCGGTCTTGGCTATTTTCTAAAAGGAGAGAGGAAGAAAGATATTTTTTTGTATTCGATAAATAATGCAATTACAAGAAAGTCGTAGGTGTAATGAAAAATTCGGAAAATTAAAGGAAAACAAAAGAAAGTCAAAAACGGGAAAGTAGATGGCTAAGAAATAGTTTGCAAGAAATCAGAATGAAATTTTTGGAAAGGTAAGAAAAAAGATGTGTTAGTTTTTGGATCAAAGATTGTTTGAAAATCGCAATTTTTCGATATCAATTTTGTCAAGTACCTATTGGATTTTTATATTTTAACAGATGGGTTTAAAATCGGAAATCATTAGAAGTGATGTGCACTATAACTTTTTTTTTGTCAATCGATTCATCACATAATACTGAGCGCAGAGAAGTCAAATCTATTTTTTTTAGATAGCAGCTTATAAGAGTAAATTGCAAGGATGTATAAATTTGGGTTTTCAGATACATGTATAAATGTTACTTTGCAAGCTTCTACTATCTTGAGTGAAAGAGTAAATTCTTCTGTTGTCGCAACTAATAACCGAGCAACTGTTTGCACGAAAGAATATTGAGATACAAACTATAAGTTAACGATTTTTAAAGAATTTTGTAGGAGACAATTTTTAAGGAAGAACTGAACTTTTTTTTTTTTTAAATATGTGAGCTTAATTTTTTGCTTACAATTGGTTATAAATGCACAAAAAATACCACATAACAAATTTGTAAAGCTTATTCTTCTTGTCTGGAATGCATTTTTATTTGCAAAAAACGAGTTCATTCCTAACGATAGCGGCAACTCTTTTATGTATTGAAGGTCAAAAATTTGGAGTTAAGCTTCAACGAACTCAAAATAAAAATATTTTCCCCGTTTCCGTATGGAGAAAAACCCGCTCACACTTTTAAAACACTTAATTATGATAATGTGCGGTTACCTTTCACGCAATACAGTTGGTAAACTATTGCTTGTAAGCAGATTATGTTATGGACAACAATGTAGGATTTAGTAATTACTCGAAGTTTTGAAAGAAATTTTCGCGTTATATGGAAAAAATCAAAAACTGACTAAAAAAGTGTGAACTCCACTTTTTTTTGCTTATAAATGGTTATAACTAGTTAAATATACAAAGTTTGAAAAAATATCATATATCTAAATTTGTAGAATTTACTCTTCATGTTAGGAATGCATTTTTTATTTTTGTCGATAAATCTAAAAATACGGATATTATTCGTTAAAAACGAGTTCACTCCTTAAATCAATATGGCGGCAACCCTGCAAGGGGTTGATGGTCGAAAATTTGGAGTTAGGATTTATGTATGGTACTTTAACGATTTCAAGAAAAAAATTGCTTCCCCAATTTTTTATTAAAAAAGAATTCTAAATTGGCTGGACTAAATCTTGTTCTGGGGCAAATAGTATGCAGGGCAAGGGTTAACGCTGAAGGCACTATTTTCAACAGATCTGTCCAACTTTTAGGCCGTTCATAAAAGGTTATAAAGGCTTTAACGGCAATTGAAGAACAGGTTGGTCTTTAAGTAAACAAAGGACACGTGCTATCAACAAACAAAGCTCTGTCGACCGGCTAGGAAAAAACGTCACTGTTGATAGCAACAACTTTGAAGTAGTTAAGGAGTTCATCTACTGCAGAGTAAACATTAATCCCACTAACGATATCGAATAGGAAATCTGACGAAGAATTACCCTAGCTAGGGCCCAGAGCAAACCAGTGCTACTTCGGCTTAGCCCAACAGATGGGTTCAGCTTCAGTCCTTCTTTTTGGGGCCAAGCTGATACTGCACTTCTTCGAAAGAAAAATTCTTCGACAGATATTTAAGTCCTGTGTGCGAGGGCGAGGAGGGCGAATGGAGGAGAAGATACAACCGTAAACTCTATGAGCTGTATCAAGATGTGGATGTAGTCCAGAAAATCAAAAAACGTCGACTACATTGGCTTCGCCACATCTCAGCTAAGAGAGTCTTTGAATACCAGGTCCCAGGTTCGAGGGAACGAAGAAGACCAATCTTCTGGTTTAAGAACCAAGCCATCGCGGATGCCAGAACGCTTGGTGTAGGTGACTGGTTACAGCGTAAATACAAATACAGATATCCCTCTAAAACGGATGGATTCCGATTCTAGGGATCTTGAATCGAATAATATAAAAAATTCCAATGGGAAGTTAATACAAATTTGGCTGTCTTAAAATTGCCACACAAAACTTTTTTACAATATTTTTTTCGGACAAAATTGCAAAGCTCACATAACTGTAAGAGCCATTTCACACATAGCCGGCAACCGGGTACCCGGTACCGGCTAACCGGTCGTTTGGTTAAGGATATTATGGAAGCTTTCACACATGCCGGAACCGGTTCATTTGTTGAAAACCGGGTAACCGATGCTGGCTAACCGGCTGCCGGGCATGTGTGAAATGGGCCTAAGGCATTCAAGACATATTTTTACTGACAGATCTGACAAACTACAAATTTGTACCCAAGCACTTCGTTTTTTCATGAACCTTGTAGGCCTAATTACAACAGAAGAGGTGGTAGGAGAACTGTTATGCGTTTTCACCATCAAAAATCGAGATCTTGAAAAAAACGACGACTAACATCTACCTTAAATTTCAATAAATAGATTTTTAAGGTAAGCTCTTTAAATTTGAAAACAGATGAGTACCAGGTTGTTTCATTTAATCTTAAACTTTTGGCAGTAAATATGTAGATCGTACATACTACTCAAACTAAAAGGTTTCTTCTTAGATATTTAATTTAAAAGTTCCAAGATTATGCAAATAAAATCGCTTCTCACTTTTCTCTTTGGATTTAATTGTAAAATTTACGTCCCAAGGTTAATCAAATTAATTTGGCTTCTACCACTCTGATGGCTTTGACTTTTAATTAACGGTGTAACACCAAGATCCATAAGTAAAGTAACACAAACTTTTGTTTAGCTTTTCTCATAAAAAAAGTGCTTATATTCCTGGAACTCCTTTGTTGTTTGAGTTCATCACAACTAATTCAATATCGACCAATATCATCAGTTGGGGTCACAAAACCAATAGACGCCCAGACATAAAGTGGCGCCAATTGTACTTAATCAAGTGTTGACACAGTTTATGTGGAATGGGGGTTTTTATAGTGGAGGCGATTGATTGTCAAATTTATTTACACCATGGAATGCTATAGTCATGGGAATTGCCTTCAGCGAATATGTAGTCAAAAATACAACGGGAGAAAAAAAAACAAAAACAAAAAAATAAAACAATGCCAGCTTGCCACGCCATATTTCGTGATAAAACGCCTCAATTTTATGGCAGTGGCTTTTGGTTATTTTGGGGAAGAGTTTTGTATATTCATTTTAGATGATTTTTTGTTTTGGCATATTTGCCTTGAAATTAAAAGAACTCAAATTGCTTATGGAAAAAAGAAACAAAAACAACTCCTACTTAATGATGCGGAATAAATCAAACAGCTTGTAGTGCCAATATGTGTGCGAGTTTATCGTAGGCAGGAGGTTGTGTCAATTGCATCACTGGCAAATGACAAAAATCTATTTATATAGTTGTTTTGATAATACACAACCCCACTACCCCACTGCCACCAGCCCATGCTAAATTGTAATATCAATTCCAGACCAAGTTACACGCCTCTATGCTACCTACGTATGTCGTCGATACAATATAACTGGCTTTCATTTTAGTTTAATGTAAAAATCGCCAAATCAATAATTTCGACATCAAGCATTTCACTTGGAACGGTGCCAACCATTTAATAGCAGTTTGTTGTTGTGAAGGAAGAGTCCTGACCTTCTGATGGATCATAATGATGGGCTATGTATATATGCAGAGCCACTGTGCAATGAGATTTCGCATTGTTTCGCTAAATCTTGTTTATTAAGTGAGGTTATATTGTTTTTTTTTTTGTTCGTCCTTTCTCTGTGTCTGCACTTTACACATTTAGAAATAGCAGACTGCATTTAGCTTGGTACGCAAAACCCAGTAATTGTGTTAATAATACTTACACTGGTTTTTTCAGTACTGAATGTTACTTTTTGATACCATTTAAATGGAAGCAGAAATACAAGCTGACAGGACTCTGTGGGTTTTTTATTGAATAAGCCATAGAGCGAAAGATTTTTCCTAGAGATTATGGAGCCTCTACCTTTAGTATAATATACATAGGTACATGTACCAATATACCAATAAACTAAGGTATACTCTTGATTGCAGAAAATAAAATCAATGGATGCGGTGGAAAAAATCTTTGGCATTTGGTTTACCTTTCAAGGATTTCACTCTGATGGTGAAGCGGGGAAAGGTGAGAAGGGAATGTTTTTAAATTTTTTAATGAACCTTATTTGTTTTGTCATATTGGCAAAATTTTAAATAAAAGAACACAAATAATATCATAAGGGCTAGCCACAGCTGTAACCGTGACTTTTTTTTTGTTCGAAGGAAGAGGAAACTGGAAGCAGATGTCTGATACCTCCATATAAATGTATAGATAATATCCTTAGGGTTATTTTGATAATGAGGATGATATAATAAGCTTAACAAGTTCTATCAATGTATACATATTTTGGCATCAAATAGGCTGGCCTATAGGTGAAAAGGCAAGAACATTGAATGCGGATTACTAAGTTCATGAGATTAATGATTTTATTTCAATCGATAGATCTCACCACACAAAATGTTTAGCAAATGTTGCTCACATACATAAGGTAAGGGTAAAGACAAACAAAGCATGGAATTTGTTTTTTAAATTGTTACTAAAGAAGAAGAATGCCACCTGAATTCTTGAACAAATATTTAAAAATCGTGAGCAATTTAAAAAAAATAGTTTTTTAGGAGAAGGGGCACAGATGTATGGGAGCTGGTCAAGGCCGTAAGCAGAGTCAAATTTCAGGTAAGGCAGCGATGGAAACAGGTAGGGCTAGATTAAAA
This sequence comes from Dasysyrphus tricinctus, assembly GCA_963921185.1. Classification (NCBI taxonomy): domain Eukaryota; kingdom Metazoa; phylum Arthropoda; class Insecta; order Diptera; family Syrphidae; genus Dasysyrphus; species Dasysyrphus tricinctus. The sequence continues at coordinate 62,199,346 of OY992530.1, forward strand.
ATCTTGATGAAATCTGGCACAAATTTTGACTTATGACTGGATCGCATGAAATTGCTCTTGTCGTTCAAGGCCTTAAGGTAGTAGGCATTGAAGATGGTTAAAATAAACTTTTTATAACAATACCTATAATTAATATTGTACTAACAAAACTAATTTTTTCATTGACTGTCACTGAAATTCTTTTGGGGAAAATTTTAAGTTTGGCATTTGTGTTTTCTTTTGCATAGAACTGTCTCATATTGATTTTCTTTGGCAAACTGTATGCTAACGATGACGATGAATGAAAAATTTCGTTCACGCAACGGACATTTTTTCTTTGACGAAATTTTTTCTCAACAAAAAGCTTAATTTTTTTTTAAAGAATTGTATATGTTATGCCTATATCGCAATTGCGTATACATTGCCCCAAATGCACCACTGGGTCATGTCGACGGTTGGCATTTCCATGTCACACCTGCACACAATGGCTCAGTGGGACAAGGTTAGCTTCCGGAATGCACCTCAGCACTAGCTGAGTAATGCGTTTCGTAGGCTAACAATGGTAAAGTCCAAGCTTGGTCTCTTCGGCAGCCGAGAGTCGAAGAATTAAACTCAAACCAATCGGACGCGCGTTTAATTTTATAGAAAACAACTCTAACATATAAATCGTTTTATATCAAAAAAATGAGTTTGAAAAATTTCGGAATGGAAAAGTACATATTTTCAAAAAGTAGGTACAAGTGTTGCAAAATTAAAAAAATTGTTCGAGCAGTTAAAAAATACATTATAGAAATAAAAAAATAAGAAAATTTTCTCAAAAACTTTTTGAAAAAATTCGAAAAAAAAACAAAACTGTTGTACGGCAGCTTCTCGTTCGAGAAGAGCTACAACAAAGAATTGAATTTCTCATCTAGGGAACGACATAAAAATGCTCCGAACCAAATTTGAAGCAAATTGATATACCTACTCTATAAGGATCTACTGTCTAGCTCGTTGTATAGTGGAGGCATAGTTCACAGACGTAAAGACCGGTGCACTGTGGTTCAGAGGCGGACAAAAATTGTTTTGACCGTTATATATTTTGATTTTTGACATTGCAGCTTGATCGAGTAATTAAGCATTACAATCAATCTGGTTATAAAGTTTCTAAATATAAAATTCCAGACAAATGAAGTTTCAGTGACTTTGAAGATAAACCATCTGTATCGAATACAAACAAAGTAAGCTGCTAATATCTGCGAACCTTCAAAAACACCGAGCTTATGTCTTTTAAATCCTTGCCCTAAATTATGGAAAAACCAATACGAGTGGAAATATATTGTTACAGTTACCCGAAGAACATATATTAAATTCAGCTTTGATATTATAATGAAATTTCACGATTTTTTTTGCACCTTTCATGGTGTCTGGCTGACATTGTGCACCCATGTAGGTGTCTGGTAAGTTTCAAAATAAGTTAATCATAACTTTCTTTAAAACCTATTAAAAAACCAGCTTTGATAAAATAACGTAATTTTGCATCAATTTTATGCACTTTTACACTGAGGGAAAAACCTATGCACTCAGCACAAAGATATTTATGTAAAAGTTATGTACCAAAGTTTGTATGGAACTGCCATAAAAGTTGTATTTACTGAGTGGATTCAACGTGCACTGGTTACATTTGAAATTATGTGTCAAAAGAAATCACCAAAATATATGTATTCAGTGTAAGGAAATTTTATTACATGCATTGAATATAGATCATATTGACTCAATATATAATATTGTATTGACTAAACACTACCTAAAATTCTATTACAAGCATCGTGTGCTTATTCAATATTTATGTGGCAAACATTTAAAAAATTGCCAGCAATTAAAAAAAAAACATAAATCACAGCAAGTTATCCGATGGCTACAAGCAACGTGTATTCAGTCTATATTTAAGTATAGAAATATCTGAAACTCACCATCTATCCAAATAAAAAATGGTTACTCATATTACAGCGAATAATGCAATGAGTATAAGCAACGTGTATCCATTCAATATGAAGAAGTAATATTTAAAACCTGTCAGTTATCAAAATAAAACAATAATGGATTTCACAGTCGATCATGCGATGAGTAGAAGCAACGTGTATTGATTCAATATTTATGTAATAACATTTAACCAGTATACCAAGTTATGCGTTGAGTATAAAGGTACGTTTGTTCAGTCTATATTTTATTTAAAATTACCTCAAACTCCCAGTAAAAACAATAACCACTACATACACATATGCGATGAGTATAGGCAGCGTGTATTTATTCAAAATTCGCATACAATTCGTCATACGCAATTTGTATTAACTATGCTTAATGATTAGGAATTCTAATCTTGTTGGATATAGTTTACAGTCGATTTTCGTTGAAAAACTCATGTAAGTAGAACTGAACTTTATACAAATTGAGTGATGAAAGATGAGTTCAAGTGAGTAAGCCGAACGAAACGCCAATTTGTAGGACTAAAGGCCATAAAATGCTATTTTGAATCAATCGTTTTTATACTAAACAAATATTTTCTCATCACTGACAACTTTTTCATAATTATGTAGTGAATAAATAATTCTTTACTCATCACAAGATTCCTAGTTTTATTTATGTACTGAACACAAAAAATATTAGTTTTTATGTTATCAGTGCAAACAATCTATGCTCACTAAATTATTGTTTACTCATCACAGATAAATGTAACGCATTTTTGTAATGAGCACATATAATATTTGTATTTATGTAATGAGTGCATTAAAAATGTACTCACTACCTAATTATTTGCTCATCACAGATAACTTTTACGTAATTATGCCATGAGTAAATAATTCTATACTCATCACAGGATTATTAGCCGTATTTATGTAGTGAATACAACAAATATTTGTATTAATGTAATCATTGCAAAGAATCTGTACTCAGCAAATAATTGTGTACTTATCACAGATAATTGTAAAGTATTTATGTAATAAGTATACATAAAATGTTCCTACTATACAATTATTTACTCATATATGTAAAGATTACATAGAGTATCTATATTTATGTAATGAGTCCATAGATACTGTACTCACTACATACTCATCCGGTAATATTATTGTGATGTGTATAAGGAATATTTATTTATATTTAATGAATGTGTAAAATCTTCACTCACTACATACAAATTTTCTCAACACAGATAACCGCCACACATTAATGTAGTGAATCCATGGCATATTTATATAAATGTAATGAGTGTATGGAAAAATGCATGCCTTTACCCTATACCTTTACTCACTAAACAACCATGTATACTCATCGCAGACAACCCTCATGGATTTATGTATTGACTCAAATTGAACATTATTATTAATGCAATGATTCTATAGACGCTTCGCTGAGTACATAATTACGAAAATTATCGCGAGGTATCCGACAGTGTTTTGTGCGATGGGTCAATAGATTCTTTATTGACTATACATCATGCAATTAAATGTTTGTATACAGTACAGATTTGATAATGGAATCAGTACACAATGTTATGTGTGCAGAAAAATATGGGATGAGTCAATACATTTATGGGCTATGTGCATACATTTTTCCCTCAGTGTAGCACTAAATACCTCCGAAACGCACCCGGGTTCAAGGTTCGTATTATCCATTTGTTCATACCTACCCCAGTGTGCATTCACAGAAAAAAATTCAGCTATGATAAAATGACGTATGTCTGGCGGCCCTGGGATCTTGGTCTATAATATTTTCCATCAAGCTTTGTTGCTTAATTCTTAACCTGTTATTAGGGCATTCGTTTTATTTCATAGAAATTACTGTCAAAAAACTAATTTTTTGTCAAAAACGCCCCCAAAATTGGGCATGGAAAAAGTTTAGCATAGGAAAATTCTTACGACTTTTCTAAAAACATACCCCTCAATTTAATCAACTTGCAACTATCAGATGACCTATTTTAAAAAGTGGGCCCGTATGTGGGCGAAAATTGTATCTTATGATATTCCTTATTCTGAAAATTTCATCTAAATCGGTTGACTGCTTCAGATTTTTATAGATTTAAGATTGGGCGGATATCTTGACAAAATTTTTTGTTTATTTCATCATCGTTATATTAGATTAAATTTAAACCTAGTGATTTTTTTACATGAAATCAATATATTAGCCTTTTCCTTCAAATTCGTTTTTTGTTGTAAATTAAAGAAAATTAGGAAATTGTACCGATAGCTGATGGTATTTTTAAGGAAGGGCATTGGCATTTTAAGGTAGGGCATTGTCCCACAATGCCCTATCGTAGGTACGGCCCTGGAGCTGGTCCAAAACTCAACACGAATGTGGTCTATACGTCGTTGAAAAAGCTGTTGCGTGTACTTCATTTCATTATATGGCCGTTAAGCTCTTAACCTTAGGTTTCAAGAGATATCAGCTTCACAACACCGAAAGTTATCGTTTTTGATGAAAAATATCTCTTGAACCTCATATCCTATACAGCTCAACAGCCATTTAATAAAACGAGGTTCATGCATTAACCTTTTCAATAACGTATGACACATTGATGTTCAGAAGGAAGACAAGTACCTACCAAATATGGAAAGACATTATTGTTGTTCTTTTCAGTTTTCAAAAGCTAAATAACTCGCGAACCCCTTCATTTAGAGCTAAGCGGCTATATAATGAATTAATGCAGTCGTAAAAACCTTTTCAACGATCTATGACACATTAGTGTTGAGTAGTTGGAACACATTCTCCTTTCCTTAAAAATTTTTAGAAACAAAATTGATATGTTTGCAAATTTAAAGCATAGGTATTGACACTAATTAAAAAAAAAATATTTTAAAAATATTCTGAAGAGTCTTAAAAAACCCAAAGTTAAAAGTTCAAGTGAGCTCAACTCCATGGGCGAAACGCAATCATGGAGTTGAGCTCACTTGAACTTTTAACTTTGAATTATATATTCGGTCACTCCACTTAAACAGAAGAATTTCTTTTAAAATTTTCTTCATATTCAATTATTGTCTTAAAAAAACCGTTTAGATCCGAATTAATAAAAAGTAAATATTTAATGTGCATCCAAAAATGTTCTTTTTTTAAATTTTCAAACAGAATATGTTTTTGGCAGGTATTACTCATAACCATTTTTCAAAAAATGAGTTTTCACCATTTTTCTTTAGGAAATCTGTGAAGCCATTTTTGAGCAAAAATGTAAAATAATTAAATGGTCTAGGGAGACCTATTTTGAAACACTATTTTTCGACCACGACTTTGCTTAGGTGGTTAAAGGTTAAAATTGTGCTGAATGCAAGATAAAATTGTACTAAGAATATGAATAGATGAGAACCAAAACTCGTATATCCACTTTTATGAAAATTGAGATGCAGATTTGTTAGGCTGGGCATATTGAATAGTTTTTAAAGAAAATTTGACAGCCTTACTCCTCTGAACCCCTTTAATATTGATGTCAATCATCGTCATTGTTTAAAAACACCCTCCATATCCACAGTGCAATTTGCATCAAAACTTTCCATATCCATTGTATGCAGTAGGTTTGGTTTCAAAACTCTTCTTATCCATCATAGGCTATTGACACGGGTTCTTATAGTTAATAATTTTAAATGAATCATTAAGGATTGAAAAGTATTGGAGTGCTTTTATATTAGAGGGTGCAATTGTGAGAGGGGGGAATGGTGGGGAAGCTGGCCATATTAAAATCATTTGCAGCAAAACTCTTCATATCCAAATTTAATTAATAAATATCTTTTAAACGGAACTTCAAATATTTTGTTGCTCTCAATCATAACATATAAATTTAAAAATTTTGTATTATACAAATAGTCCAGTCAACGAAGACTCAAAATCATAAAATAAATGCAATAAATCATGCTCTCTGGGTTATTATTATTTATTCATTTTTGTTGATTTAAAATGATTTAATATTTTATAATTTTCAATTTTCTCAAAAATCAAGAGACCTACTAAGACCGTCTGGTTTTCAGCATTCGACTAATAGTCCAGTAAATAGAGAGGTTTTACCCTACAAAAGTTCGGGTAGTTTTAAATTTTTGATATGTTATATGGTATGGTTTTTAGATGAAAATTCCAAAATTCCACAATCACGCCCCCTTCAAAATCCTGGAAAAACTACAAAAAATCGGCACTTTTATCAGTTTTTTGCTTATAACTTCTTTCCGGTATATATTTTTGGAAAAAAATATGAGAAACATTTATAGACAATAAAATTTTCTACAAATATGACTCAGAAAGTATTTTTGTACAACCACTACAAACGGCACCATGGAGCTCCCAAAAAAGCCTAAAATTTCGTATTTTGTAAGATTTTCAGTTTCTTCCCTCTTTACAGCACAATAACTCCTTAACCGTCAAGTTTAGGGCAAAATTTTAAAATCAATCTTGTAGATAATTTAATTGGCTACCAATTTCATGTAACTACAGTCGACACACTCTAAGTCGAATTCCCCCTAAGTCGAATTTCCCTCTAACAAGAATTTTTCACCATGTTTATTGTATACTCCTCTCAAATTTCCAAACTTATTTATTTTTCTTTAAATCGAATTTTTGCAAAACTCTCTAATTCTAAATAATTTTGATATCCCTTGAGAGTTCGACTTAGAGGGAGTCGACTGCATTTTCATTTTGTGACCAATACAATTAGGAATCGAGTGAATTTTTAGAAAGTGTTTTTTATTCAAACGTTTTTACGAATTCCTTTTCTTTTCTGTTTCTCTTATACAGTGTACTGGAGTCCCGTAGAAATGTTATAACCGATTTACTAACCACCAGAATCGATTGAAGTATACATAGGAGAGTCAGAAAACTTGGACAGACACCACGATATTCTGAGCCCGGTGTTTTAGTCGCTATTTTTTTGAGGTAGTGCACAAAATTCCATAAAAACTAAACCACTATTGGTACCAGTTTTGATGAAATGTATATACTGTCATTCCCAAAAGTATTCGGAATTATTCTATATCAAATCTATAAAATGATTGCTCTTGCTCTGTTGAGATTATTAAAAATGTAACGGTATAGGTAGGATATCTTGCTCATAATTTCTTTTGTTTCCCATATTAAAATGTACATATATCAAGACAAAACAAAGAGAAATTAAGATAGCAGAAACACAACAACGACAGAACAAAAATAATAACAGAAAAAAAAACTCATTCTTTAAAAAAGAAAAACTTTTTTCCGAATAATTTTGTGAGTGACTGTATATGAAAAACCAATACAATTAATTTCCACACACTGCTGCTCCCACTTGTTTAAAACATAATATTTTCGGAAAAAATTATAAAAATTCGGGTGTTGTTCAGAGATGACCAAAGAAGGGCCGAAACCACATATGCTCTGGTGATGGCTTACTTTCTAAACCAGAGGTTTGATCTTCTTTATTGCCCTCAACTTGGATTTCAAAAACTCAAAAGGCTGGAGCATTGTTTCCCTTTCGCACAATATAGGTTAGCCAAGTCGACATATTTTGACTTTTTGGACTACATTGTCCTTGAACAGCTCATTGAACTCACATTTGTGCCTTCTCCTCCAAAAATCCTTCGAATAATACGAGTATTACTTGCGAAAGAGTCCAGTATCAGTTTTCATTTCTGATTTTCATCTTACCGAGAGTAGGAGTATCTTGAGCGTAAGAAGAGTGTTGAACGTTATTGTTTGACAAACTGATTAATAGCAGTGGTTTCCAAAAATATTTTTTCGTTGAATATACACATAGGAGTCATCCGTGCAGTAAATACGAGTATTGACTCCAAGCAAAGTAAATGAAATTCTAAACAACTTCGAAGCTGGTGCTAATAAAGTGATGTTTTGGTCTAGATTGTAAACATAATGCTTTTTTTCTTGACAGCAGGTAGTTGGAATTTTACTCGTTTACTTCAAAACTAACATATTTCACCTTTTCTTCAATCACCATGAAGAACTCTATAAAGACACAATGGAACATAAGACAGGGCATTCTGTGTTAACAGCTGCTCTAAGCAGTATCTGCTCCAGAAGGAGATTAATAAAAACAAAAATGTTATCTCATTTCCTCGCCGAGTGCACTGTACATGTTTTGAACAGTTCGAAGAAGCTAGTCTCTAGTTGCACAATGCAATTGGCATATTGCACCTTGTGTTTATAATGTCACGAGAAACAACTGAATCTTTTTTCTCGGGATCCCGAGTTCGCATATAGAGTTATCTAAGATGAATATGCTTCCATAAGCGGCCTTGAAGCCAATGCATAAACCTTGTGTTTCAACTTGAAGTTCACTGGTCATTTCCAGAATTTTCCTCAGGGTTTAGATTTTGGATCTTTTACTGGCATTCGTTTTAAAGTCCTTTATCATTTACCTAAAATTTGTATTCCAATGAGTAAGATGGATGACAAGACTTGCTCCGTATACAAACAACGTGGACAAAATTTGCATAAATTTACCGATTGTATTGGTCACAAAATGAAAATACAGTCGACTCCCTCTAAGTCAAACTCTCAAGGGATATCAAAATTATTTCGAGTTAGAGAGAATTTTGCAAAAATTCGATTTAGAGAGAAATAAATAAGTTTGGAAAGGAGATGGCCAAAAATATATGGACAAAAAACCCAGAATCGACAAGAACGAAATGTTAGCCAATGGGTACCCTATAATAAGCAATTGACGTCACCAAAAAGGTAACCCCGAAATCCATCTAGTATAGGAGATATGAGCCACCAAATACGACTAGGTATATGAAAATCCCCTTCATGTTGTTTTTGTTTGTACTAAAGATAGCTAATAAAATAGTTCAAAGTTAAAAGTTCAAGTGAGCTCAACTCCATGATGGCGTTGAATTATATATTCGGTCACTCCACTTAAACAGAAGAATTTTTTTTTCAAATTTTCTTCATATTCAATTATTAGCTAATAAAATAGTGTAAGAGAAGTTGTGTGTGAGATATCAATGATTGTTTTTCGAACTAACGATTACATATTTTTGATGTACTTATTCAGCCTTCAAAAACTGCATATGATTTTTTTCTGTCGACTCTGGGTATTTTTTTGGCCATCTCCTTTGAGAGGTGTATACAATGGTGAAAAATTCTTGTTAGAGGGAAGTTCGACTTAGGGGTAGTTCGACTTAGAGTGCGTCGACTGTAGTTACATGAAATTGGTAGCCAATTAAATTATCTATAAGATTGATTTTAAAATGTTGCCCTAAACTTGACGGTTAAGGAGTTATTGTGCTGTAAGGAGGGAAGAAACTGAAAATCTTACAAAATACGAAATTTAAGGCTTTTTTGGGAGCTCCATAGCGCCGTTTGTAGTGGTTGTACAAAAATACTTTCTGAGTCATATTTGTAGAAAATTTTATTGTCTATAAATGTTTCTCATATTTTTTTACAAAAATATATACCGGAAAGAAGTTATAAGCAAAAAACTGAAAAAAGTGCCGATTTTTTGTAGTTTTTCCAGGATTTTGAAGGGGGCGGAGGGGGCGTGATTGTGGAATTTTGGAATTTTCATCTACCAACCATACCATATAACATATCAAAAATTTAGAACTACCCGACCTTTTGTAGGGTTACCCCCCTTTTTTTACCTCTATTTACTGGACTATAAAGGCAAGTGACAACATTAAATAATAAAAGATAATTGACTACTTTATAACGTAAAATTAAAAATGAAAAATCAAGTAACAGAATTTTTCAATAATTGTAATCTTTATTTCCTATATAATCAAAGAATTTGTTTTAAGCTTTAAATAAAGGTATAGCACAGTATTGTAAATATTTCCGTTGTTTTTAAATAGCTATTTTTCTACTTTAATTCAATGTTTTGGGAATTTGCCTCCCATTTTAGAAAAGAGGGGGAAATACTCCTCCCCTTTTATATAATTTTTTTCTTAAAATATGTCCAAAAATTATTTCATAAAGTATTGGCCAATAGCTTTGAAAAATGCTGTGTACTTCTTACCTTTGAAGAAACAGTGTTTCTCACATGAAAATAAACACTGTATCAAAAAAAGTTAAAAAAGGACATTTTAAACAAAGCCACCTTCTTTATACTATAACTTGCTCTCGTAATGTAACTGGGATGACCATGAATCAATATATACTTACTTTTTCCGATATTTCTGAGTAAATTGATCAAAAACCATTGATGTTGTAAGACAATAACATTGTTTTCTATTATTTAAATTTTCTACTGCTCGTATTTTGATCCTACCGAAAATACGAATAAGACTTGTTTTGTAGGAAATTTATTATTCTTTCATTGTGTGATGTACACTTTTCCGCTTAAACGCTTAGTTTTCAAAATATTCCCGAAAAGTTACAAAAGGGGACCTTTAACCCCCCCTCCTGCCTAAAGCTCGCGTCCCTGAGCTGGGGACTTTTAGTATGTTATACCTAGGAGTCACCCCTACCACATAAAATAATAACCCAGAGAGCATGATTTATTGCATTTATTTTTCCTTCGTTGAATGGACTAAAATTCAATATCAATTATCTTAAGTGGAGTAACATCGAAATAACTCCAAATTCGGTATTTAATGATTACTGATTAAAATTTGGTGGGTTCACAGGTCAAGTTTTCATACTTTTTAAATTTGTGATTAAGAAAGTAGGTAATTAAGAGGAAACTTGCCAAGTAAATTGTAACGAAGTCACATCTTTTATACCCTCAATCACCCGTACCAAACAATGAACGAGCATTGCATACCACCGAGGTCCCCATATAAAGTATAGAAGAGGATACGCATTTGCCGCCCGCTACGACGCGACGCGACGCGACATCAGCAACAAGAGGAAACCAACTGGCGGTTGGTTACGTCAGCAAATGAAAGAAGCACGCTGCTGGCTACTCTTGTGTACTAGTTAGAAGCTTGAACACTTTTTGGCCTACGCCATAAAATACCCCACCCCCCGTCCACCTCTTTATACACTTCGTTCTGCCACCACTTTTAAGACTAGGGAGCACGTCCCAACCTACGTTGTCTTGAGCCCCGGCCAGACTAGGGAACCCATATCCCACCGCTATAGCAATTCTAATAAAGTGGGTGGATGGCACGCCCCCCCCCCCCCCCCCCTGAATGGAAAATTCCAATTTCTCAATTTTTTTTCTTTTTAAGTACTTCAAGCCCTACTGACTTTCCAATTTTCATTGTTCTACAACAATCGGAAGTGCTCCTTGCTCCATATAATTAATGTTAAGAAAGTGAATTGCAGATTTACCATTTTTTCCTTTGTATGCACCACAAGGCCTATCCTTGTGCGAAATTTCAAGTTTCTACGATGTCGGGAAGTGCTCCATAGTTTTGATGATCTGTCAGTGAGTCAGTCATTCATTGAGTCAGTCAGTTACGGATTTTGCGATTTTTGAAGTCCTTTATCTCGGGAATTACTTATGCTAAAGAGTTGAAATTTGGTGAGCCACCTGTGTTTGATCAACTCAGCAAATACTTCGAATTTGTAGTTTCTGACTTTATTGGTATCTTCTGAAGTTAGAGGCGAGTTGAAAATCGCCTGAGTTTATTCCTGTAAAAAGGGTGTAGTGCTGCGAACTTGACTGGGCACTACCCTGCCCTTTGATTTTTAATAATTGCTTTAAAATTTTCTATTTTTTGTTTTAAATTCTTTGAAGTTGATTGCTTATGAGAGACAGCTTAATTCAAAATTTTAGTATGGAAATTTCTTGTTGTTGATTATAAGTCTCTCTAATCCCTTTTCCAATTCTTGAGACTCAAAATCAAAAATTCTAAAAACTTTTTTTGTACAAAATGAGGAACTAAGCCATATTTTCTGCATTGTTCTCTTTATGAAAAATCACCAGGAACCTAGACGCATCAATATTTTGCTTTTTTTTCTCAAAAATAGATAATTCTTAAATATAAATATGTACATGACGAATTTCGAATTCTCTCGCAATATTTTTTTTTTTATTCCCTTGTATTCATTATTTCTGTTTGTTAACTTCCTTACTTCGTACGAATTTATATGACATCGCGCAAATTGCTATCAAAAGCCATAGGAATTTTTGTCAGTTTATGAATTGGCGCAAGTTGTATCAGTTATACCAAACACACTGATTATCTTGTTTATAACATTTTTATCATTAAAAACTTATAATATTGTCATTTAATTAGTCCCTCCTCTCTACTCCTAACTTTTATAGCTCATGATGAGTGTGCCGTGGGCAATAGCCATGTCAAATTCAGTCAAAGTATGTATTTTGATATTATAAAAAGCATATTCTTCTAATAAATGTTCATATTTCCAAGGACATCCACACAGTGCTTTATATGTACCTATCTACTTCCAACCCAATTACTTCATTAAATTTAATTTCAAACAACGAACGGATGTAGAGAGGGCTCTTCAAATTATATAGTTTTAGTTTTAGTTTTAGTTTTAGTTTTCATTCAGTAATTTCAGGAAAAATGAGAACCTAAAAAGATGACTTCATTAGTTTGGTATACACACACCCAACCCATATCACGTATCACAGAATTTTCACACGGGCTAGTTATATTTTAAACTATTTCACTATACATTTCAGATAGATATACATTTTCCACCAATTTAGCGGAAATTACAAAGTGAGACCTTCCGGAGTTTGTTTGTAGACAGTGTTTGCATATTGGAGCTTCATTTGTATTCTTTTTGTAATAATAATTTTGTAACCAAGGCACACCACGTATCCTCAAAGTTAAAATTCGTCCTAATTTCTTGATGGCTAATTAAAGTTATGTTGTTATAGCTAATTGAGTTTCGAAAACTTTATAGACGAAGTATTTTTCAAATGAGTAGGGGAATACAATAAATACAAATTAATGAAGAATAAGAATTGGAATTGTTTTGATGATTGCAAAGCAAAAAAATGTAAATATTTATCAATCATAAATGAACATAATAGTCTGTAATCCTGTCAAGGACAAAAAACGAAAAAAAAAAATACAATAAATATTTGGTAGAGCCAAGAATAACGAAAATGATGTTTTTCTTTTTAACACCATACGCAGCAGAAAAACCCTAAATAAAAGCTCACAACGTGTAAATTTTATTTGATAACAGCTGTGGATGTTCCCACAGGGTATTGTTATCGTGAACATAATAGAAACAATATGTCTACCACTATGCGCATTATCGAGATGTATAAATCAATTTAGCCACTTGGGATATGACGATAGCATCAAAAGGAAGGATAGAATGTGATTTTTTATGAGTTGTTGGAAAAACAGTAAAAAAAAAACGAATGAAATAATCAGAACAAAGTGCAGGTACTAAATCAGCGTAGGAATGGAATGAAAGGTATAAAAACAAAAGGATTTTCTCTTAGCTTTCGGTTATTTCCGGACCATTAGGAGTTAATGGATTGCTTGAAATATATTATCTTTTGTGATGATACGTGGGTATCCTCCTTTTATAATTCCATCATTATGGTGGTTTTTTTGTGTACCATAGTTTTTCAATTTGTGTTTGAAATAAATAGCTAATATTCTGCCCTAATGGGTTTTCATAGTTTCATATAGGTGAAAAACGAAAAAAAAAACACTATTTATCAGACACATGTTCTTTCTTTTGGACTCTTGGCTTTGAAGTGGTTGTGAAATTAAATTTAATGGATTGTGAAATTTAAGGGATAAAATCATTAACTTAATTACATTTTCAATGTTGAATTCTCCTTAATTTAAGTCTTATGTCTAAGCTTAGATTAAATATATCGGTGAAGTATTTCCACCGCATACAAAATTTACAAGCAGATTAACTTTGGCTATACTCTTTTTGAAATGCGAATGTTGCTACAATTTTTATAAGTGTTAGCATTGTCAGACCATTTATTTTTGTATATGTTACGACTAAAGCTGTTGGCTTCCATCCAGTTTTAGAGTAGCCACAATGAAATAGGTTACCACCAAGACTGGTAAAATGTCAATGTTTATCGTGATAATGATCTTATGCTATCTACTGAAGTTTCCCCTTAATGAGGCGTCCTTCTTGTTGTTACAAATACTATTGACTCCTCCCATATTGCCATATGTCCTTCTCTAATCTTGGTTATGTGTCAATTAAGATTACACTTTCTCGGAAGTTGCTTTATGTTCTCTGTTGCTACATCTTACCATCACAACCCATCGAATCGTATGAACTAGCAATTAGAACAATTGGCCCAATGATGTGATCCTTCTTTTCGGTGACTTCAATCTTCCTTATTTAAAATTGAGCTCATTAGAGGATCTTTCGTTCTTTATTGCTTCCAATCCAACATCTGCCCAAGGGTGCCTCTTTCTTAATAGTCTTGCTGATTCAAGCCTTTACAAAGACCTTATTTTAACAACCGAACCCATTAATTTTTCTGTCTTACCAAGCCCGAGCCCCCTTTGATATTCAATCATCGACAACTACCATTTCCCCCTTCTTTTGTCATTTTTCACGACTCACCATTTAAATCCTCTCCCCCTACAGATCTATCTTCTTATGACTTCGATTACGCAAGCTTCGTCTAATAAACGAGTACCTCAACAAAGTCTCCTTCGATTGTGATAGCTTTACTGTAAATGATGCTACAACTTTTTGTGTACACCACCATGGTATAATCGAAAACTTCGTTCTCTGCCAAATAAAAGAAATAAGTTGTGGGAAATTTTCTTCCACTCTCTTTCTGCTACTGACAATTCTAACTATTTTGGTCTTACTCTCCGTTTTACCGAGACTCCCTTTACCAACGCTATTTAATTTCAACGCAATTCAAGCTCATCAATGATCCTACCTAAATTATTTTTTTCAGTTTTTCAACTACAAAAGAGAATTTGATGGCTACCCAAACACTCTCTTTTTTAATGACAAAACTACAAACGATCCTAACACTATCGCCAAGCTATTTGCTAAATTTTTCAAACATTCTCTTGCCGTTGACTCCCATTAACCTGATTCTGCATATTTCAATTTTCTACAAAACTTTTCTCTTAAAATGCTTATTTATGCTGAATTTATTCGAACTAAACGATGAATTTAATCCTGGTCCCGATGGTCTCCTTACCATACTACTAAAAAATGCTCTTCCGCCCTTCATTTTCCTCTCCTAAAAATTGTCAGCCTTTCCTCATATTTGGAAATCAACTTCAAAACTCTCATCTCCCCAGATAACATGGGTTTCTCAAATGCAGGTCTACAACCACTTACCTTGTTGAACTTGTGTCCTTCACCCTCTCAGCCATTGCAAAGTTGATGTTATTTCAACCGATATCAAATTTCCAAATTTTCCACTCTTGGCTTCGTACTTTCTTTGTTAAAGTTAATTTCCTCTTACCTAGAAAATTGTTATTACAGCGTTCGTTTAAGATTCACCACCTTTTGCTCTATCTTAGCTTCCTCCGTAGTCCCCCAAGGCAGCCATCCAGGCCCACATTTGTTCATTATTGCTATTAACGGACTTGTCATCAAACATTTTTCTATGTCAAGGTACGCTGATGATACCAAGTTTCTTAAGACCATTTCATTGACACATGACTTTTACCTAATTAACAGGACCTTGACAGTTTTTTTAGTTTGGTGTCCTAAAATTAGCTTTGATGCCAAATGCCAATCAATCGCTTTTACACGCAAATGTATTAAATCTCCTCCCTGTCCATACCTCCTTCATAATCAACTCATACCCACCGTTGCTAATATTCGTGACCTTGGCATAATATGTGACCCGGAACTTTATTTTCTCTCTCATATAGATGATATCATGCTCATGCGCAAGGCAAATTCAGTGCTCAGCTTCGTCAAAAGATAGTCCCAGAATTTTCCACCCCATATCGTTACCTGATTGCAAGAACTAGGTAACTCAATTTTATAAATTTTGGAGATAGCAACCTTTATAGAAGCCTAGCTACTGGAGGACGATGGAAAGTTTAATTTGTATGTTTGAAACTTCACAAATATCCTATATTTGTCAATGGTATAAAAAGATTGAACAAAAAATCTTTAAAACTATACAAAATAATACCGTTTTTGCCGATATATTATATAAATAGAAAATTGAGTTACCTAGTTCTTGCAATCAGGGGACGATATGTAACTCGATCCCTATACATATCCTTTGCTCATACACTTTTTGAATACGTCTCTAAGGTTTGGTCCCCTTACCAACTTATTCACATTTCAGGAATCAAGAGCGTCCAGAGCCTCTTCCTTCGCCTTGCCCATCAAGTCCTATCTTGGAAAAACCCTCTGATCCTGCCTCCCTATCTAAACCACCTTAAACTAACCAGCTTCAATTCATGGGAATAACGAAGCGAAATATCAGACATTCTCTTCATTCATCGATTACTTTCTGGTTCCGTTGACTGCATTTCACACAAAAACTCTTTTAACACTATAAACTAACACTCGTAATACGAAATCTTCATCTCTTTTATCTACCCACCCACCGGACCTCCTATGGCTCAAACGAGCCTATCTCCCGAGTGTTAATTCGAATATGAACTCCTTCGACTTTCACCTAAATACTCCTTCCTTAAAACTCCGTCTTCGGAATCGCCTTCCTCTACACTTACCTTTACTTTAGTTCTTAGGTTTTAAGTTGGATAATTTCTATTAAGCTGAATAAATGGGTGTTGTGTCCCTACCAAAATTAAAATACAAGCACCTGTAGTTTTAAGCGTCTGTAAACGTACTTTTTGTTTTTAACTAACATCACTTTGTTCAAAACATTGAAGAAAACAGGCAATTGTTACTATTTGTCACCATTTGTTGCCCAGTTCCTGTTTGACACTTAAAAAATTGGATTAATTTGGGTGGAAGAGAGTACGCACCAGAGAGTAAAACATTTCCCCTTATTGACAGAGAAATTTCTCTGAGCAGAACATTTTTGCTCTATCATATGACAGGTTGACTTAAGTCAGATTTTACCACCCTTTTTCGAAAATCTGCTTCTCTCTAATGTCGAATTCCTTACAACACCAAAATCGATTTTTTTCTAAACAAAATTGCTTTTTTTCTAAACAAAATCGATTTTATTCTGTCAAAGCAAATCTTGCATTTTCAGCAAGATTTCAGATCAATTTCACACACACTAGCAAGATTTGACATTTCTCTGGAGTTGAAAGTATTCTGCGACGGGTTAAACAAATATTCTAAAGTGTTCGTCGTCCATTTAAATAGATTAAAATCAAATAAATTATTAAAACAAATTTTAATTCATCAAAAAATTGTGAATAGTTAATAAGAAGTTATCAAAAGATCAATTAACTTCGATGCAAAGTGCCCAAAGCCGATTTAAAGATATAAAGCACGCCCTCGCCGATGTGTTCCTTGATTGATGTGTTTCTTGAATAAATTTGGGTTGTTTTTTTTTCACTTTTATGACCGGACAACTACTTTAGTCTATTTTGAAACTTTTCTCGCAAATATATGTTTTTAATTTAACAAATGGACGCAGTAAACTGAATGCACTTTGGAATATTTGTAATTAATTTGTTTGCGCATTAGTTTGTTTACTTTTTGCTTAAAGCTACTGTCAAATGAAACACACAAAGGAATTCAACATAAGAAAATTTCATCAAAATTTGACAGACTGACAATTTTTGCCCAAAAATCTCTCGATTTATTATTTTCATTAAGGAACATTCACTGCAAGTTCATATTCTCAATTTCAAAGAATTTCAACAGAATTTTAGCAAAAGTGAAAGAACTAATTGCAAATGAAGTGTTGAAGAAGCTTACTCCCATTTTAAATACAAATACGGGACTAAAAACTGTTAGGCAAATAAATGCCGAAAACGTTACGGTGAATGATGTGAATAGTTTTCTCTCAGGTAGAGATGCCCTTTTGCTTCCTGAAGGTGCTTTTAAGAAACAATGGCAGAAAGCTGTTGCCCAAGTAATTTTTAAAAGATTTTTGTAGTTATTTAGAAAATGCCTTTTTAAGGCTTTTCTTTTTCCTTTTGTATTTTTTTATTTTGTCAACAAAATCATTTCCCTGCTCATTATACAGTTTGTATTTGTTTCATTTATTGAAGTCTTTTTATCGTACCTTTAACTTCAATTCAAACATTTATAACAATTCTATGTATGTATGTACAACCTATTGATTAAAAAGAAAATCTCATTACATGGCAGTAGTTAATAGCCTTTTCACACACCGAATCGAAATCTTGATTTCGATTAACAAGATATACAAATCTACTTGAGTCGTTCACCACACCACTTATTAAAACGATTTTGTTTGACATTTTAAAAGAATTTAAGATAAGAGTTCATAGGAACTCTTTATTTAAGCAAAATATCCATTTCAATCAGCAAAAGTACCAAGACACAATTTAACATATGTTTTTCGATTTGAATCTCCTTTTCTGTAAGTAAAAAAAACTTAAAAGGTAAACTGTTACGCGGAGAGAAAAAAATGTTTGGTAAAGTGTGATTGTGAATGCGTCAAACAAATTTTGAGAAGATCTTGTGGACATTTACTAAGATTACGAAATCTCGTTGATTTTGATGAGATTTTGCTCGAGATCTAGATCTTGGTTTGGTGTGAAAACGTTAAGGTAGCGTACATACAAATCTCTGTTAATTGTGCAATTTACATAGGTCTAAGAAAATGTGATACTTTGGCTGCAATAAAAGTATGTATACAAATACCTACAGTGTAAATCAACAGAGAGAATGAAATGCTTCGACAAAAAAATTATTCTTTTGGTTCCGAAATATATAATATAATTTAAATATACATACATTATTTTAAGAGGGGTATTTCTTGAGGTGAAAAGTGCATTTTCGTAGAAGCAGTTAAGTTAGTTATATTGAAGTCTATCAAGAGGCAATTGATTATGATTATTCTCGACTGAAAAGGTAAATTATCTCCATTCCATTATTAATATTTTCCAAAATAATCCTTTCAACATAGTAATCTTGTTCAGCTTTACCTTATAATTGTAACATTTTATGAACTTTTTTTTTAAGTTACTACAAAACGTTATTGTTTATATTTTGTGAGTTGGGGCAGAATATAAGATAAGATACTTAAATTGTTTTTAATTATCGATTTCCAAAATCTTAAGTCGACATAAGATAATTTGCTTTTTCTCTCTTTTTCAGAATTTGTTGAGTGATTTTATCTTAAGTTGACTCGAAAATGATCTTTATTTAACCTTTTCAAAACTTAACAAAATTCAAATAATAAAATTATCTTAACTCAACATTAGGTTTTTGGAATCGATTGATCGCACCATCTTATGGTGTCTTAAGAAATTTTACCTTGTGTCAACATATGATTTTTAGACATAAGATGAAATTATTATTGTTATTATAAAAATAGAGGGCAAAATAATTTCATCTTATGTCTGAAAATCACATTATATTATAATCATCTCATACTACAAACTAGCTTGGCTAGTTCAAGTAAAATATTCTAAAAATGTTACTTGAAATCTGCAGCAACACTTTCATTTTCTTATATATTTTTTTTCATCAAGTTTCATCGTGATTCAAACATGGGAATTGTGCACTTGGGCGTATACGTACTTTTCTTTAACTTTTAAATTTTATTTCTCTTTTCTTTGACCTTTTTGTTTGGCAAACATATTGTTATAGGATGTTTATATTTTTCTTGTGTAACTACGATACTAAAAAATGTTTCCATCATTTTTCAAGATTGCTATATATCAGTTAACTTTTAATATTACTTTTATTTATTGTTTATCTCTATGACGTTTATTTTGTAATTAAAAAAATAAGCAATCACTGGCATTTACGAGTGCTAATTCAACTTCAGTTATTTTCTCAGCACTTCATAGTTTTCTCATCATTAGGTACAAACTGTTTTACTACGGGGGATACAAAAATTTAAAAATGGCGTATCGATATTTTTTGTGACAAACCGATTGCCGTTATATTCTGTAAAATCTTAATGCAAATAAAAATAAAATTTTCCAAAAAAGACATCGCAACGATTATGGGATATCGAATTTCCAAAAAGTATTTTGAACTATTTATTTTTTTAAATTCAGAAATATTTTTTTTTTAATATAATGAGCCTAAAAAGGAAAACAATCCAATAAAACCTATGCCTTTGAATGAGCGAATAAAATTTTGTTATGTGGAAAAAGGAAAGCATTCCAGGAATATTTTCCCTTTTCCACTGAAATTTAGAAATTGTCTGATAATATATTTAAATTTTGACGGTTATTTTTATTGAATTTTATGCTTTTGATGAGAAATTTCTCAATGAATTAATAATTAGTTTTTGTATATGCTGTAACGAAGCGTTACACTTTTTCACTTTTCCGCCGAACCCCCTTTCAAAAACAATATTTATTTCCCGAACCCAAATGTTATTTACCGCACCGAACCCTGGGTTGATTTAGAACATCCACCCATATAAGGAATAAAAGCAACCAGATGTTGTTTGAGCTGAACACGCATGACGTTGTTGGTAGTTTTTCTACTGTCTCTCAGTTCACACTTCCTTGTGTCTGAAAAGTCAACATGGAGAGGTTGAATTTCACTACTTATTTGTCTTCTGCCTTCACCTGTTGTATAGTACCAATTAAGTGTACTGACAGCAAGAATACCACGCTGATTTAATTAAATTTGGGAACCAAATTTAAATTAGCAAGTAGAAACACACTGCTGGGTACGAAGTGTACCAAATAGGAGTTTCGAAAAACTTTTTGGTTTTAAACTTCTACTTCTTCCTGTATCTATCCTTTTCCCCGTTTATTTCTACGCTCCACTTCTTCTAAGTGTAATGTGGACAAAGAACTAACATCTACCGATTTTTCTTCTAGTCTTTTGCTAGGAGTAGGGCCGTGTCCCACCGATTATTTCTGTCTTCTGTGTCTACCCTTCTTCAAAGAGTAACACAGTCAAGCTTGTTACCGCGAACAAAGCACGGATTTTTCTTCTAGTTTGCCGCTAGGAGCAAGGTTATTTTGTACCTGTTTCTTTCTGCGCTCCACTTCTTCTAAGTGTAGCGTGGACAAGGCTTAGCCCACAACGATTTTTCTTCTAGTCTTTTGCTAGGAGCAGGGCCGTGTCCCACTGATTATTTCTGTGGCACACTTCTTCAAAGAGTACCATAGATAAGCCTGTCATCGCGGATAGTGCACCGATTTATCCTCCAGTCTCTTACTGGAGGCAGGGCTGACCCCACATCCGTATTTGAAATACCGTATTATATTATTGTAGGAATACTTATTGTTACTTATACGAAATACCTTGTTATATTAAAAATAATAATATAAATAACGAATACTGCAAAATACTGTAAACTTGATTTGGAATTGATAAAGTTTGTTTTGATTGGAGTTGGGAAACTTCTACCCAAGTTTTTTGATTTCTTTGGGATAAACCCTGGACACCAACCAGCCTACCTCAGCCTCGACAAAAAAAGCATCACAATGCGCTCCTTTAATTTTGATAAACATCAAATATTGCAGAAAGTGATGAAGGGGATGTTTATACATAATTTTATAACATTCATCTTCAATGAATAACAGTAATACTTAAAGTGTTTCTCTTTATTCGTTATTTTTACTTGCAATATACATTGGTACTGTAAGGCAAATTTTGGATTCGTGCAAAAAAAAATGTTTGAGATAACAAACATGTTATTACGTTACGATGATAGAGAACACCAAAAAAGTGGGTGGCACAATTCTGTCTTTCTGTCTGTCTGATTGTTCGTCTACAGCCTAAATGGCTCGATCAATTTTCTTCAAAATTGGAACATAGTGGTTTTTGGTAATTATGCCCACACGTTTTTTTCATTTTTTTATAACCAAAAATAACGGTACCTGCCATACAATTTTTTTTTTAGCAGTTTTACATGTTCGTATTTTTCTCAAAAACGGCTCGACAACTTTTCTTACTAAAATTCAATAAATTTATTTTAGTGAAGTCTTCCTTTGGGTGGAAAACCATTTTTCAAAAATGGTTATTAAAGGTACCTCCCAAAGAACCTTTTTTAATTTTTGATTTTCTTCAAAACGATACGATTGTTTTCAATTATTTTTTTTATACAGAAGCTCTCAAAAAATATAAATAGTTTTGTGTACCAACATTTTAGAAAAATATTTTTTGGATTAAAAAAAAATTTTTTTTTTTGGATAATCAAATATTTCGAAAACGACATGATCGATTTTTTTGAAACTCGATATTTAAGAGTTTTTAAATTTTACACTTAGCAACTATTAATAGTACCATAGAACGTATTTTTTTTTTTTGAATTTTCTCGTTATCGGCTAAACGGATTTAGATGAATTTTTTTCTATGCAAATTTCAGATAAGATTAAATAATATTGCATATCAAAATTTTTCAAAAAAAAGTTTTTGGATTTAAAATTTTTTTTTTGAAAATTCGATATCTCAAAAACGGGTTGACAATTTTTTTTCAAATTTTGTTTTTATATACACATCAACATACTTTAGATTTGCATACAAAAATTTTCTTCTTAAAAATGTTTTAAGAATTTTATATATACAAAATTATTTTTTTAAGAAACCGCTCCAACGATTTAAAATTTTTTTTTCCCATACAATTATATTCAATCAAGAATTAAGATGGAATTCTTTTTTCTTACCTCAAACTGTCAAAAGAGTTGTTTTAGCCAATTTAAATGTCGTATTTCATGCTTCTCTACATTTTTATTTCATAACTTCCATGTTTTTATGTACAATTTTCTTAAACCCGCAGTGTCTTGAACATAAGAGCAAGTTCTTGCAACCCAGTCGTGCATTTTATTTTATTTTACAAAGGTTCCTTGTGAAGTGTTTACATATGTTCCTAATTTGTATAAATTTGTATTTATTGCTGGTTTATTTTCTGAATGCCACTGTACCAACTTTGGTTTATTTTGTTTTTTAAACATGTGTACTGTTCACTTGGGCGTATGCGTACTTTTTCAACTTTTAAATTGTATTTATTTTTTGGTTTAACTGTTTTGCTTTATATGTTTAGTAAACATCTTGCGCTTTTTTTTGTAATCTGACAAGCCCTAATAGTCCAAAAATGAAGTCATTATTTTTCAAGATTGTTTTTTCAGTAAACTCTTTATATAGCTTTTATTTATTGTATTTTCAGTAAACATCAAACGGTAATTTACCGAAGGTGTAGGTTCGTCAGCTAAATACAGAAATGTCTTATCTGAGGTACTGCCTCACAAATCTTCCAAGAGTATATTTGTCACGAATAAGTGCTTCTTACTCAGCCGTTCGGACTCGGCAAGAAACTGTAGGTCCCCTCCATTCCTGCCAACAACACGCATTCATGAATGGAAGAGAGTTGTAAGTCAGTAGCCCTGGTTCTCCACGAACTGTTGTGCCACTCAATTTTGTATTAATTTATTTATTGCTGACGATTATTTTGAATTAAGAAAAAAGAGATAAAGAAAAAATACATTTATATTTCTGTACCTTAGTTCTAAGAGGGCCAATGTCCATTTTGTACAATATTGACTTAAGTTCACTATTTGACTCAGTGGAAGTTGTTTTACGAATTGAATAATGGCCAATGTGCTTCAATTGTTTCTTAACAAGATACTGATGGTAAAAGTAAGTTAAAACTTTTCGTTTTCCCAAAAATGATCAAATTGGTCATTGGCCCTTTCAGAACCAAGGTACAGATTTATTAATCTTTCATTTTTGCTTTTACATTTGTTT
The DNA here is from genome assembly GCA_963921185.1 of Dasysyrphus tricinctus. NCBI lineage: Eukaryota > Metazoa > Arthropoda > Insecta > Diptera > Syrphidae > Dasysyrphus > Dasysyrphus tricinctus. The sequence goes on from OY992530.1 coordinate 62,222,959, forward strand.
TTGAGCTACACAAATTCTGCGTATACGATAGCTTATTCGATCTTCGGACTTCTTTAGTGGTAATTAGTCGCTTAACCGAGTTCTAGTATTTTGACCTTGCATTGAGAATTGAATTGAGATCTAAATCTGACTTTTAATCTTATTCAAGAATTGAGGAAACACCCAATTATGTTCTAACTTTTCAATAGACCGAGTTTCGGGTGTCTTAACTTTTATCAAGAAATAAGCAATAAGTAGTATTATTTCCCAAAATTCAAACATTAACGCGTTCTAACCATAAGTGTAAGACCCGTGACAAATGCAAATAACTCAACAAAATAAAATACCCGACTGGATCACACGCACTTGTTCTTATGTTCAAGATGCGTCAAAGTGAATGATGTTCACATTTTTCATGTGGCGCTTAAAAAAAACAGGTTTTTTAAAACTGCTAAAAAATTGTATAGCAGATTATTTTTGGTTCTAAAAAAGAAAACGTGTGGGTAATGACCAAAACCACTATGTTTCAAATTGGAAGAAAATCGATCCAGCCGTTTAGAGTGTAGCCATGGACAGAATAATTGTGGGACCCACTTTTTTAGTCTTCCCTCTATTACCGTAATGAGAATTCTGATCAAACTTTCGAGTTCAATTTTTCTTACGAATGCATAGCTTGCCATATAGTACCGGACCTACATATGTATGCCAAGTAATATTGGCATTAGAGAGTTAAATTTCAACAAGGAAATGTTCTAAGAAAGCAAGAAAGTTTTTATTTAAGCCTTTTCCAGAATTTCACAGCTTTACTTTCAAATAGAAATTTCATATTCACTCGAGTATAGCATTAGATTCCCTATAATACATTTATGTAATGAATTTAAAATATTTGAACCTGAGTTTTTTTTATGTGTTCTCAACACATACGAAAGCGGCTGCAACATGAGGAATACTTAAGGAAAAAGATGTGAAATGTTGTTATGACTCGAGTTTAGATATTTCATCTTCATTTGAAAATTATTTCCATGAAAATATTACCAAGTTTTTTGATTATATAAACATTATACATAAATGCATCTTTAGAAATTTTAAATTGTTCCTTGAAACCGAAAAGGACCTTTTGATGGATTTTGCGTCTTTCGTTGGAAAATTGAATTTAATGTCTAGTGTCTGCACACGCAACACCGCAAACATATTACCTAAAATAAGATATCTTTTCTTCATTTAAATATATACATATATTTTTGAAGATCTATTACCTTTCAGCATTTTCACCAAATCCAGCTCTGACTATAAGCTAAACGATTACAAAATTGTAAAGGAAACACATGGTGTTGGTGTGGGCGGTATAGTAGGAGCTATAAGTGGGTTATAATTTCTTGTCTGCAATGGGGCATGGGGAAAGTATCTGAGAAGCTGCTTGGAAAGATTGAAATGGTAATTTTGGCAATTTGTTCAGCAAATTGAAATTGAGATTACTTTTGTTTGGTTTTGTTATAAAATAATTGTCTTGGGGGTTAAGTCGACTAAAGAGATTCAATTAATATGAAAATCCAAATTACATGTGGCAGAAGATTTGAGTGATTGCTGTATAGTGAAATTGTTAAGTACATTACGGTTTTGAGTTACATTTATTTGCCATTGAAGGATTCAAGGAATTTGTTTGTATCGGAAGCATCTTTTTGTTTTTGCTTGAATTTTGTTAATATTTTGGATTTGTAACAATAAGGTAGATAAATTGGTTTAAGGATTTTCGCTAGGAATAATATCATGAAACCCGACCCAAACCCTTGTTAGAAGTAAGGAATAGTTAAAATTTGAAAACTATGCAATGGTTTTTGGATTTGTGTTGTATTTTGAAGAATGAAATTTTAACAGAAACTTTAGTATGTCTGGATGTACTCATAAATACAAAATATATATTACCGTTGAGCAAAGATAACAGCAATGTTATAGTACTTTCATGTACATATATGAGTTTATATTTCTTCACTACATGAATGAATTATGTATCTACTTTAGTTTTTTCTGATTCTGCATGCATATTAAATGGATATGATTTTGAAACCCGTTATCATATTTAAAATCTCAGATACAGTTGGTTTCATTCTTTAATAAAATCCAGATATAAGACTAAATTATGAAAAATAATTATTGAGGAGGGAACAAAAATTCACACTAAAAGTGTGATTGCGTTAAACATTAATTAAATTCTTGACATCCTAAATTGAAAAGTCGATGCACAATTTTTTGAACTTAAGGGAAAAAAAACACAAGCTTATTGCTCTATCTCTCTATTTTCATTCTAATCAATGATATTCAATGACTGCTAGGTATATGTTCTATGTTCAGGCAAACAGGAAGATCTTCGATGCCAGATACAAAGAACATCTACCGAAAAACGATATAAAGAAAACACAATCAAAATAAGCTCTACATCTCCTGCTGCACACTCACTCTCTGATTTCGAGACAAATCTGAAGCCTTTACATCGATGCAAAAAAGATAAATATATGGACTTGGACACCATATAAGAATATGAGATCTAAAAGCTTCAAAAATGACAACAAACGATCTATAAAACAATAAACTCAAGTTCAAGACGAGCATTTTGGGCGACTCTACGCTATCAAAAACACATATCTAATAGACCACAATACACATGAATCTTAAGCGAGAAAGAAACAAAAACTTCAACGAGTATAGTAAGCCTACTACCGCGCTTGCATAGCATCTCCTCGCCGCCGCGATGATAAATTTGTGATAGATTTATTTTTATTTGCATTTATTCAATATTTCTGATGATGACAATTGAATTGTCGAAACGCTTTTAAATCTAAATACAGAACAAACGAAATCAAACGGGTCTTATAAAAAGGTAAACATTTTTAATCCAACAGTAACTTTACTTTGGTATCACAAAGAGATATATGTATGTATGTTACACATCGTTGGTAAATTAACTACGGTTTTTTTTATAAATAATACATATCAAGGAAAAAAAAATATTTTGAATTACTTTTTACTTGTGATATATATTGTATAAGGTTCTATACAGGGTGTCCCGGACTTGAGTGGAAGTATTTTAGGGTGTGGTTCTTGGGGTTATTCTAAGAAAAAAAAATTGTGTGGGGGAAAGTTGTATCTCCCCTCCCTGAGGCAGGGGGGGCAATTAACTGAAACATTGACTTCAAATGCAAAAAAAAACATTCAAAATCAACGAAAGCTAATACCCCATTCTTGCATTTGGTTTTTAAATCAAGTTATTTAAGCGAATAGTTTTTGAGGTCGATATTTTTCAAAATTATACGTTTTAAGTGCTTTTTTGTGTTCAATATTCAATGCCCTTATTAGTCCATTACCGAAAAAAAAAATTCAAAAATCTTCTTTAGTCTTTGAGAAATTAAGAAAAAACAAATGGTAATTTTACCAATGAAGCCCGAAAAAAGGGTTATGGAATTATGGATAATTCATGAATAAATTCATTTTGTTGGGCTTCTTTGGTAAAAAAAAGTACCTTTTGTTTTTTATTAATTTCTCAAAAACTAAGAAAGGTTTTTACATTTAGTTTTAAGTAATGGACTAAAAAATAATGAGGGCATTGAATATCGAACACAAAAAAGCACTTTATTACATAAAATTTTGAAAAATATCGACTTAAGAAAAAAAATCACAATTTTTTTTTTTTTAATTTTGATTTTGAAATTTAATTTCTCAAAAACAATTTGCTTAAGCAACTTGATTTAAAAATCAAATGCAAGAATGGGGTATTACCTTTCAAAAAAACTATAGCACATTATTAGATGTGTTTTCGTTGATTTTGAATGTTTTTTTTGCATTTGAAGTCAATGTTTCAGTAACTGCCCCCCTGCCTCAGGGAAGGGAGATACAACTTTCCCCCATCCAATTTTTTTCTTAGAATAACCCCAAGAACCACACCCTTAAGTATTTCCACCCAGGTCCAGGACACCCTGTATATGACAGGTTAAGCATTCGTTAAAAAATGAACTCAAGATTTTGATCAGACTTGCTATTACGATGATAGGTAAGAAGAAAAAAGTGGGTCTCACAATTCTGTATGCCGGTTTGTCGTCTGTCTCAAGCGCTAGTTGAAAACTGACGTGTTTCTATTGTTTCCGAAAGTCCACTCAAAAACACTAATTTACTACTTTGCATGATAAAATTTGAATTTTTGTCTTTAACATGAACATGAAGGCTTTTTGTTTTTGTTTTTTTTTTGTTCGAAAGCCTCAGATTCGGATTCAGCAACCCCGAAAACATAAAGCAAGTATCAAATCAAAACCACCCCACAATTTGCTCGTAAAGAGCCCTTTTCAACACAAATTGACTGGAATATTAACTGATTTCAATATATTTTTTTTTTTAATTCAAAGGAATATAAATAACTTTTCTTTCCAAAATTATAAAATAAAGGTAAATATTGTTTTTAAGACCAGGTTCCTTTTTTGACCACAAAATTTATAAATTTTTTGTAAATTTATAAAGACCTTTTGTCTCATCTGATTAATTGTTTCACTTTATTTGTTTACTTTCTTCTTCTTTTATCTATTTTGTTAGTATCGTGCAAAACGCTTGTCTATTAAAAAGAAATTTTGACGAATAAAAATTTAATTTTGTTTGGTTATTTTTTGGTCTTTTTTTAATAAATTTATAAATTTTGTGATCAAAAAAGGAACCTGGTTTTAAAAAACAATATTAACTCTAGACCACAAAATTCGTTCGATCTCTTAAGTGATAATCTTAAAAGTGTATTTTATAAAAAAAAAAGTTTTTTGGATTTTTGAAAAATGTTCAATTTTTTTTTTTAAATCAAATATTTTAAAATCTACATGGTTTATTTTTTTGAACCACGATATTAAAGAATTTTTTAACACTTTAAGAAATAAAATGCACTACTGGGTCGCACGTACTTGCTCTTATGTTCAAGACACTGTGGCTTTAAGAAAATTGTGTATAAAAACATAAACATTTTGAGAGAAAAATGTAGAGAAGCATAAAATAGGATATTTAAATAAGCTAAAACAACTCCTTTGACAGTTTGAGGTGAAAAAAAGAATGCTATCTTAGTTCTTGATTGAATATGAATAAATGGAAAAAAATTTTTAGATCGGTTATTTAAAAAAAATATTCTTGTATATAGAATTCTTAAAAGGTTTTTAGGATAAATTTTAGAATGCAAATCTAAAGCTTATATTTATGTGCAGACAAAAACTAATTAAAAAAAAAACAGTGTCAAGCCCTTTTTGAGATATCGAATTAAAAAAAAATAAAATAGAAATTGAAACTTTTTTAAAAATTCGAAAACTTTTTTTTGAAAATTTTGATATGCAATATTATTTAATCTTATCTGAAATTTGTATATAAGAAAATTTATCTGAATCCGTTTAGCCGATATTGAGAAATTTCAAAATAAAAAAAAACTGCTATGCATGGTGTCGTCTTTAGTCGATCTTCTGTTACCAATCTGACCTATTTCACTTCGTACGTCACTAACGCTATGAAACAAACATTTCAGGTGGACGCAGTTTACACTGACTTTAGCAAAGTTTTTGATTCGGTGAACCACCAAACACTTCTGAAAAGACTTGAGGTTTTTGGTTTTCTTTCTCAACGACTTCGGTGGTTATCTTCATATTTATCTTGTAGCACACAACGAGTTAAGCTTGGAGATGCATATGCAAAGGAAATTCAGTGTTCATCAAGTGTCCCACAAGGTAGCCACAAGGGTCCGATCCTCTTCTTATTTTCATTAATGATATTGTCTCGGTCGTTGTAAATGCCTATTATATGCCTATTATATGCCGACAATCTGAAACTATTTCCAAAAGCTTCGAATTTGAATGTTTGTCAACTTATTCAATTTGACATCGATTCTTTGTCAAATTGGTGTTACATCAATGGCCTTAAATTGAATATCAAAAAGTGTATTGCTATTTCTTTTTTAAGAAAATCTCAGTGTTTGCTATTCAACTATACAATTGAATCTGAAGCTTTAAATAGAGTCTCAAGTATAAAAGACTTAGGTGTCATTCTTGATTCCCCTCTTTCTCTTAAAAGTCATTTCGATTACATATTTGCTTCCTAAGGCCAACTCGTAAGTAGGTTTCAGTAAATCAAATGCAAAAGACTTTACAGATCCCTTCGTGTTATTATCCTTGTTTATATCACTTGTCAGATCACTTTTGGAATACGCAGATGTCATTTAATCAAAAATCAAAAATTTAATACCACCTGAAAGGCCCTAAGATCTTTATTAAAATTCAGCTAGTTTCAGTTATTGGTCAGCTATAGATTCCTTCCTACGATTTAAAAAAATTTTTTTCATGGTCAAGAAATCGTTCATGACATTGAAAAAAAAAACTTAAAAAAAATCATACAAAAGATTTTATAGCTGACTCATTACTGAAACTAGCTGATCTTTTGTATACTTACATCTTAGGGCCTTTCGGGTGGTATTAATTTTTTTGCAAATTTCCCATAAATTAGGTGTCGAAAATTGCGCGTGACCTTGAGCGACCTTTTAGAAAGTTTTGAGGGTTGACCAATTTCTGGGACCAGTTAAACTTTTTTGACCAATTAGATGGCATTTTTTTTATCAAATTTCCCTCATTTGCCAAAGGTCCAGAGCCCCAGAGCCGCATGTAAAGTCCACTCTGATCGGATTGAAAAGTTCAAAGACGATTCACGAAATATAGTATATTTAAAAAAAAATGGGTTGGGAATTAAGTCCTGTGTATGAAGCTAGATGCCAATTACTTGGAATAAAGTCATTACATTCCAGAAGAAAAAATTCATAGTGTTATGATAATAAGAGATTTTCTATGCTACCATATTAAATGTTCATCGCTTCTTGCTTTAGTACCTATCTATGTTCCCGCTAGGTTTATAAGAGCTAGAGTATTCTTATTTCAAAGAACTCATATGACAAACTATGGTTGTAATGAATCCTTATGAAGGTCCATTGTATATTTAAATGAGGTCTCTACAGACATTGATTTTCTTAATATTAATCGTAATAGATTTAAAATCGAATTATTGTATTTATTTACTATTTAATTTATCTCTTGAAGTGCTTATATCTGTTAGCTGTAATATTGCTTGAAGATTAAATAAATAAAAATAAACAAATAAATAAATAACTAAATACTAAATGAGTTATTTTAGCTAATTAAAATGTCGTATTTCATGCATTAAAACATTTTTCTTTCATAATTTCCATGTCTATATAATTTTTTTTGAAGCACTTGACCTCTTGAACATATGTAAGAGCAAGTAGGTGTGACCCAGTCGGGCATTTTATATATTTTGTATTTGGAATAGAAAGACAAAAACGCCCTCTCTTAATAGCAAAATAAAGGAGAACAGTAAAAATTTTAGGAGAGTAAGAAATTGTTATTTTGTATTCCTTATTAAGTTTTTAAAATTAAAATAGTAAATAATTATTATTAGAACACATACAGTTATGCTCTACACTTGTTACGAATTCACCACCCATCTTAAATGTCTAGCGCTAGCCATGTCTTCTAGACTTTGAAATTCACATGCAATTAAGAAACAATCCATAGTTGTAAAATATGTGCTTTGATTGGGATGCAAAACAATTATTCATTGTATTCGAGTGTTATTGAATTTAAAGTAAACAAAAAATTAAATTCACGTGATAACAATGCTTAAGCTGATAACATAATACATTTAAACTCAAATAATTCACATTTGAATTAAATTTAATTCAAATTTCTTCAAATTATTATCTCCATCACAAAATGAATGAACTTATGAACATTTACCTAAAATTATACTCGCACTAAATTAAACCGTAAATATTGATAACAACAGCTTAGCGTTTCAATTTTATTTCATATACTCGTACCTATACATATGAATTGTTTGACCTGAGTATTGATTTCGTGTAAATCATACGAGGTTTCAATTAAAATATTAGGATGATTGATAAGTCCAACGGTGGTGTTGACATTGAATTAAAAAAAAAGCACTGATGAACATAAAGAGTCCCAGTTGGCAGAAAATCATCTATATACATACCTTCTCACTAGAATAAATGTGAGCATTTGCACACACACTCTCTCATTAAAGCTTATAAATATTATCTGAGTCGCTCACCTCGGTCTTGCAGAAGCAGTTCTAGTTTTTGGCAAAAAGAAGTTAAAACAACTTTTTAACTTAATTAAGACACAATCGCCTAAGAGCAAAAGTAATTTAGTATCAGGGCAGTTGCTCCTGAAAGCCCATGGTTTATCATCTCCTTGTGGATATAAGCGGGTTTGACTGTACTGGGTTTTGGACTTTTATATCTAGTAAAATTATGTTTAACGTTTTTTTAAACTACATGTAATATTGATGTACATAGGTTCTGAGATAATTCAGATGGACTAAGACACGTTTATTAATACCAAAAAAAAAAATTCTTTTGATTCCTGTATGAATTCCTTATAAGTACACTGTTCCACAGAAAAAAGATGATGATGGGAAAGGCCAAACTAACAGTCTAAATAACTGTCCATGCAAGAAGTGATGAATTGTGCATAGGTACCTTTAAGCATTTTTGCAAAATGTTGTCTCTATAAACAATACCTTTGAGGTCGTTTAGACAAAAATGTCACCATCTAAACAAAGCATCTCCAAGATGTGTGTCCTTTCATCCTATTCTATAGTCTTACCTACATACACACATACAAATATTCTCCCAAAAGTTTCTTTATTACTTGGCTCGTCTCAAGAATAAATTATAACAACTGTCATTCTTAATGAATACACTTTTATTTATGAAAATGAATAAATCAAAAGACGAATTTCATCTTCATCATCATCATCATGGCACAAACAATGCAAAGCCTTTAATGCCATCTTTCTTACAACTTGTCCGGCCTTCGAGGCCTATTCATTCTTTTGATGGAGAACAAACAAAGCCATGTCGTAGAGGTATCTATTGTGAAAAAAAAGGATCATTACCATGACTTAACCTATGTAAGCTTGTGACGATAAAATGCGTATCTTTTAATATCACCTTCATATTGTTGGAATTGTTGTAGGTATACTTTTGTTGTTTGGTTGTGTATATATGAATAGGTACAGTCTCAGTAGAGTTCTTACATTGTACAGTACCTATAAGGCTTAAAACAATCCCGTTGCTAATGAATATGCCCTCAATGTCCGACCTAGTTTTTCATGCATTGTTACTCCGCAAGTCGTCACACTAAATATACTACAAAACCCCCCATTGCCATCATGTACTTCTTGAAGGAACAACTTTGGAGTAACCCACTTGGGTTCCTCATCGCCACCGCCATGTTGTTAGTCCTTTTGCCCCTAACATAATTAGCATTTATTGTTTGCGTTGTTGTTTTATAAATGCAGAGGACCACGCTTACTATTTCCCAACTCATAATTTTATTTTTTTTTCTCTCATTGCAGAGTTCTGTCAACAATTAAAAAAAAATTCAACCACAACGAGAACGACACAATAATCCCAGACAGCCATACACGCCACCAGAATGGATGAGGACCGCGAAGAAGATATAGTATGAGATTAAATGGGGCTTTAAAGCCCCACGGAGCTCCATGCATTGGACGCTCCATTGGTGCTAAAAAATATCGTGATAAGCGACCGCAACAACAAGGCAAAGCAGATTGCGAAACCAACACCACGTTAATCGCTATTAGTAGCTATCAAAGCAATAACAACAAAAACATCACAACACTACCAACCGCCACAGCAGCAACAGCAGAAACAGCAGCAGCAGTCGTAGACGTAATAGTAAATAATTTTAAACGCACGCAAGGATATTCAGCAGATCCTTCTTCAACCGATAAGCTCGACGTTTTTATCAATAAGCAACCTAATAACACTTACAATCGCAGCAGTGCAACTGCAGCAGCAGCAGCAGCTAATATGGCTTCAATGTGCAGTGGCAGGCGAACAAGTGCAGTCGCTAGAGGACGAAACCGAGGTGTGGCGCCCTCTGCGGTCGACGATGACGCCGCCAAGCAACATCAGCACCGCCCAATGCGTGTCCCACAATCATTATTGGCCAGCTTAAGCAGCCTGTCCACGCTCGTGCTTTGCTTAGTCTACGTTTGTATTTTGTTGCCCAGTCATGTCATATGCGACGACGATAATGGCTTTTTCGTTAATACCTTCAGCATGGGACCAGAGACAACAACCCCAGAATTCGGTAAGTGCATTTGCATAAAATTTCTTGGGAATTTAATATTATATTTGAGTCCTGCATGTTTTGGGGGTAAAGTCGTCTGTGTATGTGTTTATGGAAGTCAACTGAGAGTTGTTTCCAGTTCCGACGAACAACGCCACTGACGACGGCGACGTTATGGGTATGCCTAAACCCACTGGATTTAGGTGCTAATTTGGTTGAGTAAGCCAGTGCCTGCACAGAGAGGGAGAGAATGTAATAATTTTTTTTTTGTAAAATTTTTCTATAGGGTATGTTTTGTCTGAATAATAATTTTGCAGCAAAAAGAAAAATTGACTCATTGTTGGATAAGGAAGATTTGAATTCGTACAGATACTAATTCAATCAATATTACTTCGAAATTATAATAATAAAAATGTTGTTTGCTTAGCAGAATGAACATATTTCGCAAATTTACAATTAGTCACAGTGGGGCAAGTATTGATTTTGATTGAACAAATTTCGAGGTTTTTATCAAACTCAATATTGCCATGATGGCAAAGTGAAGAAAAATACTTCCATCACTACTCCCTTTGCATCGTTTTTGTGAGTCTAGGCTTGCGTGCGTTTATGCATCCATGCGACTGTGCGTCCATTGTACATTGAACTAGACCCTTAACGGCTGGACTGAATTCCTTCAAACTTATTACAGAGTACTTCTATGTGTTCTAGAGAAATTTTTTGGAATTTATATTTTAGGCTATGGTTCTGGATGTAGATAATGATTGGTCGACATTTTAGTTGTTTCTATGAATGCTGCTCTTAGACGTTGCGGTTCTTCTGGTTCTAGTTTGTGTACTTATACTTCACGTGTATATATATGTACAAATGTATATTGCATACACATACAAAATCTCTTGAAATCACTTTCTTCGCTGGACTTGAAGGCAATTTGAAATTTCATTCACTTTTAATCATTTTATTCACTTATTTACTCGTGTGAGTAATATTTACTCTCACCGAAACCATAATATAAAAAAATGTGCAGGGACTTATATTACTAAACTTAAGTTAATCTTACTTAGGTTAGGTTATGTAATGAGCGTGCACAGCACAGAGGCCGTTGCATACACGGGGGCCTAATGGTCCATTGTGACCCCTTTACAAAAATAAAGCAGAAATGCTCCTAAGCTATTGGTTCACATAGACTGGTTCGTTTACAGGGGATTTGTTATGAGTTTTGGACAGTCACAGAGCAGGTATTTAATGGTTTCGATTTCTTTGACATCTTGGCAGCTTCTACATAAATCTGGTGCGAACGAGCCCATTCTGGTGGCCATTGTGCCAATGGCGCAATGACCCGTTAGTATCCCTATCAAGATTCTAATATTCTTTTTAATCAGCGATAAAATATACTGAGTCTTTTTTTCATTAATTATAGGCCATAAACTTCAAGAGATAACGCAGTCGTTCCTGGACATCCAGGAGTTATTGATTTGCTCTTTCGTTATTAGGTCTATTTTCATAATTTTGTCATAATTTTATTTATTCCATCTATCGAGTAAGAACTCTTATAGACTAACATAAAAAAGTATTTAATCACACCGATCGGGATGTCTGGTCCCATATCTAATTGGTTACTACTGTTCCTATTTGATGTTGACCTTTTCCTTGCTAGTCCATATTATTCAGTATTCTTCGGCATTTTGCTACTACTTTGGATCATTAAGTCTCACTGGCTATGGCTTTGATAGCGGCTTGACTGTCCACGAAAAATGTGATCTCCGACGGGCTCAGTTTTTTCTTGTGTACCATTTCCGCAGCTTTTTTAATAGCGTAAATCTCAGCCTGAAAGACACTATGCTCATCTGAGAGCTTATACGATTCTCTAATATTAAGAGCTTCACAGAACATCCCAGCTCCTGTTCCTTCTTCCATTTTTGACCCGTCAGTATGGAAGGGGATACCTTGTTCACTAATTAGTGAGTTGAAGAGAAGTGTTTGTTATAATCTTTTGAAGGCGGTATGTAGTCAGTCGTCACATCAAGTCCGGCCACTGTGTCATACCTTTGCTAGATAGACCCGTGACCATAGAAGCTGTGCTTCTAGGAGCCCAAGTCTTTGAGTCGAACTGTGATTTTGGCTGCTGTGCATCTTATGTATACTTGCCTAGTGCAGGAAGATTTAAAATAATTTCCAACCCTGCTTGTGGCGTAGATCTCTGAGCCCCCGTTATTACTATACAGGCTCTGTACCTTTTTCAGGTTTTTGAGATAGCTAACTTTTTCAACAGCCTTCTACCAAACGATAGAACCATAGGTTAGTTTGGGACGAACAATCGCGAATCGATACGTACATCCACTGGATGACGTGCGGTCGCATACCCCACCGTGTATCGAAGGTTTTTTTGCATGTGTAGAAAGCGCAGAGTGCGTTTTTCATTCTTTCCTCTGTGTTCCGTGTCCATGTTAGCTTAAAATCAAGGATTACTCCATGATATTAAGCTTCTTTGGAAAGTTTCAAAGGAATGTCATTAAGCCTGGGAGGGGTTAAGTCCACTAATTTGTTGTTATTCGTGAACAAAACTAGCTCGGTTTTTGAGGGGTTAACCCTGAGACCATTTTGTGCTGCCCACGAAGATAGTTCTTTAAGTGCGGATTCCATAATATCTTTGATGGTGGTAAGAAAGGTACTTACCCGATATCAAAATTACTGTCTTCTGCATAGGCCACAATTTGAATGCCCTGATTCTTAAATCTTGTAAGAATTTTGTTAACAACAAGGAGCTAAAGGAGAGGCAAAATCACACCTCCTTGTGGAGTACCTCTTGTAACTGTTTTCTCAATAATCGTATCTCCAAGTTGCGAGCTTATGTTTCTACCATTGAGCATGATATAAATCCAGTCCACAATGGCAGACTCAACTCCAACCTCTTCCAGAGCAGATTTAATGGACTCCGTTTATACGTTGTTAAACGCTCCTTCAATGTCCAAAAATGCTGCCAGGGTGTGTTCTTTGTGCTCGAGACTTTTTTCAATTTGTGAGATGACTTCGTGCAACGCAGGCTCCACTGACTTACCTTTAAGGTAAGCGTGTTGGTAGCACAAACTGCTTGGATTGAGAAGGTCTCAGGAATACAGATCACTTATTCTCTCCAGTGTCTTGAGGAGGAACGAAGAGAGACTTATTGGTCTGGAATAAAGACAACTTTAACCTTTCTCATTCATTATTACTCATAAGAGTGAGATCTAGAATTTCTTCCCTGTTTTTGTTCTGAAATACTGGGTGATTACCCTTATTACATAACATGAGGTTAGAATATTACTAACTCGTGTGAATAAAATTCACTGTCACCAAAATCATAATCATGATAGTGACTCTCGAAAAGCTGTCTTCCTCTCTGTGAGATAATTTTTTGAAAATGTCTCCTTGAAATTCTTAATCTCGTGACCGACTTGAAAGTTGCTCGCAGTCCTTTTACACAAATGGGTACACATAGATTTGAGCTCATCTTGAACGAGCGAAGACTGCCTCATTACAGGTTTGTTTGATTTTTTTTTCAAATTTTCTCAATTCTTGCTTGCTTATCCAGTTCCCAATCAATAAAGTGACGCAGCCTGAAATAGGGCAGCCTTCCATCCTCTACAATCCCAAGCGCACTACTTAAAGTCACTCAGACCTCAGACCAAGCTTTCTGACATTCACGATGGCTTGTTTTTTAAACCAAAAGAGGTTCAGTCTTCATCGTTCACTCGAATTTGGGGGCTTAGATCCACTAAGATATCGTTCGTGGGATTAATGTTCCCTCCGAGGTCGATAAACTCCTTATCTTCTTAAAAGAAGTTGCTTTCAAAAGAGACATTTTGTCCCAGCCTGTTGACAGATCTCTAATTGTTTGTTGATAGCACGTATTTAGTGCTGGTATAGTTTACTTGCAGATTAACAAGTTTCGCCTGTTTTTCAATTGCCGTGAAAGCCTTTATAACGGTCTGTTGGGAGCGGTCGATGATATCGATATGATCAGCAAACCTTAGCAGTTGGATTGATCTGTTGAAAAAGGTGCCTTCAGTGTTTACGCCCCCTGTGAACTAACTATTTGCTCCAAAATGAAATTGAAGAAATCACATAATAGCGCATCGCTTTGCCGAAACCCTGTGCATTCTTGGAATAGTTCGAAATAGCTTTTTCCTATAGTTGCGCATTGCATCTCGTATTTTCCAATGTCACGTGACATAACTGGATCAGTTTTCCCGGGAACCCAAGCTCAGCTCTCGCCATATAGGGCTCTTGAAGATGAATTCATTCATATGCGGCCTTGAAATTGATGAATAGATGGTGAGTTTCGACTAACAATATGTTGGTCGTTTCTAAGATTTGCCTGAGAGTGGACTATTTGGTTCATGGTCGATCTGCCTGGCCAGAAACCACACTGATACTTGCCGATTATGGTTTACCAAAACAGTTTAATATGCTCACACAATACGTTGAATATGATCTTGTATGTGACGTTTATCAGGGATATACCTCCATAGTTCTTGCAGTAAATTGTATCGTCTTTATTGTAGATGGAACATATGGAGCTGATAGACCAGTCATCGGGCATGCTTTCTTCCACCTTAACTCGGTTGATTAGTTGATGCAAGCACCCTTCCAATACATTCCGTCTCCATGCTTGAAGATTTCCGCTGGGTAAACCATTTAATCATTTAATCCGGGGACTTTCTTGTTCTTGAGTTCTCTTATTGCTAAGTCTACCTCTTCTATACTAGATGCTGGTACTTGGTCTTCATTGACTGGAAGGGGTTCTCTTTTTGCCCTTCTTCTCACTCTACCTGATGCCCAGCTGCTGGAAATGCAGCTTGAATATCTTATAGTCCCTGTGCTTTGGTGACTAGGTTACCTTCATTGTTTCTCAGAGCCTGCACTTCTATTTTAAAAAGCCAGCAGCGAGTTGCTTGACCTTTTTAAAAAATCTTGTTTCGATTGCGAGACTCCTCAATTCGTGTGAGCTGGGAGGCTGCGTACACCGTCTTCTTCCAACGAAGGGTCTTATTCTCCTTTCTTCTCCTTGCTCGATACTCTTGTTTTCCGCTGCAGCATATTCGCATGAGCATATTCTGTCACCTTTTTTGGCTGTACGCATTCATTCATCATCATATCATGCGTTCTTTTTTCGAGGGTGGTTGGTATAGCTGATTGTTGTTTCGGCTGCTTCTTTGATAATATTGCGATACTGGGACCACATGTTGTTGGAGTGTCCGTGACAGATTAATGCACAGTGGAGAGTTTCTCGCTCAAGTTTTCAGTGTTGGCTTTGGCGACTCCTTCAGGTAACCTAAGGCGACCATCGTGAAGATTTTTCTTCAGGGTGGATCGTAGTTTCTTATCATTTAACAGTCGAGCTAAGCCTTTCCGCAAACAAAGAAAGTGTCAAAGTCGATGTTTGTCCCTCGAAAAGTATGCGTGTCTAAGATTTTAGAGGTGTGTCTTCTATCAACTAGCACATGGTCGATTTGGTTGTATTGATCATTTGTAGAGGGCCCGGTTGCTTTGTGGATTCTAAGCCGTGGAATCCTAGTGCTACTTATAACCGTATTTCGAACTTCGGCAAAGTCTATTAGTCGGAGGCTGGTATATCATTTGTCTTATCATGGGGGCTGTGCCTACCAATTTATCCGCCGAAGGTATCCTCCCTTCCAATTTGAGACTTGAGCTCCGAGAGCAAAATGTTTACATTGTAGTCTGGGCAGGTGCCGTAAGTATTTATTGTTCAGGAGGTCATATAACTCATCCTTTAAAGAGAATTCATATCCATTGTGAGGGGCATGTGCTCATATTAGGCTTATATTTTGGATAGTGTCTTTGATGTGGATCACACTCAGGTGATAATTTATTGGCTTAAAGTCAATAATTCTGCCCTTAGCCAATTTCCCACGACGAAACCACATCCTAAATTTTTTTGAGTTGCGCTCAAGAAGTTATCCGTTGATATGCCCGGTCCTGTGGTCATTTGAAGGATATCCTTATCTGAGGCTCCCCGTACCTCATGTCTTTCAGATAACCGAAATTTGTTTACGTGGTACGGAAACTAAACCAACAACACAACTCCCAAACCCAGAGTGCTAGGTCCTTGTCAAGCCTTATGAAGACAGTCCGGATAATCCCATGCCTGTAGTCCAGTACGAGGATATGAGCGCTGCCGTTCACCCGTAAATGGTTCATCCACCACCATCTGTTTTTCAGCACGTTGGCAAGTACTGGCTCATGTAAGATTTCTGTCTTCTAGACTGAAAGTGACATCGTGCGGCCTTTTCTGGGCAGTGTGTCGAAGCAAATAAATTAATCGGCCCTGAGCTGAATAAGTGCAAGTAATTTAAGCATCAATTTTGGCTTTCTATGAAAGGAAAAAGGTTGAGAAAAAACATTCCCAACCCCAACAGCACGGGAAAAAGCTCAAAAAAAGAAGCAGAAATATATCCGAGAAAATTGTTTTGTGTTATGTGAATGATCGTATGTACGAAACTATACACATTCCAAAATAATAAACTGCTATAAATATCCCTGAGAGATTCTTAGACCTTCTATCCCATTTAATACAGTGCGAACGAACATTAATTAAAAAAAAATGTCTTCGAGGACATTAAATTCTTTATGTGTTCAAATAATAAAAGTACATTTATGGTCATCAAAAAAAAATTGTACAGAAAAAAAATGACATTGGTTATAGGGTACATCACTCATTATTCCCATAGGAATGCATATTCTTGTATGCTTTTTTCTATTTATAGACTCTACCGAACTATACGAATATTATTACATTTTAGGTAGAACGTAGAAGCTTTGAGGAGAAAAAAATATATATGAAAATTATGTGGGGCAATTAGGAGGTGTGTGTTGCCATCATGAATACAAAATGAAGGGAAATGTAGGATATTAGGACCAAATTGTTCGAGAGCATACGATGCGGATGCAAACTACAATTTTTTTCTCTCCATAAATGAGGTTAAGCATAGGATTATGAGCGCCATCAAAATTTCTGTCTCAATTCCTTGGGGGTTATGTACTCTGTTTGGGTTAAATGGCTCGCAGACTATTAAAGGGTTGGTTGTTGGGAAAAAGTAATTTGTTAAATAAGTACTTTTGACAGACATCTAGTTATGAGTCCAAAATAAAAAAGAGTTTAATTAAGGGAAAGACATAAGACAAACTAAGAACCATTTTGCATTTTTTGTTTAATGACTTACCCAACGTTTTTTTTTAGTTCAGTATGCTGTGGAATATGAGTTGATTGGTCTGGCTTCTGGTAGCATTAGTGAAATACATATTAACTTAAAATTTAGGTAGGTACAATTTATTTTGCCAAATGAACTCAATGCTTATTAAATAATAAGCTCGAATATATGTACATATTTACAAACATACATCTAAGATTTGTATATTCTAAATGACCGATTAAATTAGTTCGTTAAAGAAAAGAACAAAGAGCTTTTCATAAAAATAAAAGAACCTGACAAATTGCAATTTGAAAAAGGGATAACAAGGTTTATATTTCCAGTAATGATAACACACAGACACGTAAAAATTGTACATATTTTGTTGGCTTGGACTTAAAAGCGAATTTGTTCCCAAACTTTTTAAACAAAAGTTATAACAATATTGCGTCGCTACAAAACCAATTAAACGATTATATTGGTTCCTAAAATATTTTACACATCACACTCTTGAAAAAACAGGTTTTTTTTTTTACCAAAAATAACCTTCCGAAAAATTAGTATACCTACGTGACAGGAATTTTGTTGATGTGTACAAACGTCTAAACCCATTTTGTCATCCAACCCCAATTTTTTTTTAACAAAAAACAATATTTAAAGATAAGAAGGTTTTTATAACAATTCTATTAACTACTGAAATCAATCAACAAAGTAGAAGACGTAGCAGTAGGACTTGTTGAATGCGTTTCGTCCGGTGATCTCCAGTAGGACTCGTAAGTAATGTATTGCGGTTTTTTGTCAAAAATCCATGTTAGTCGAACTGAACATAAAACAAATTGCATACGACAAGGACCCTCACTATGTCACTGATGACTCCAAGTGAAACTGGGCAAAACGCCAATTTGAAGGACTTAAGGACATTTAAAGCAATTTTGAATATTTAAAGATATTGAACATAAAATTCACGACTGGGTTTTTAAAAAAATTATAAGTATATGGAAATTACGAGAGATAAATGTTTAAAAGCATGAAATATACGATATTCAAATAAGCTTAAAAAACTCCTTTAATAGTTTAAGGTGAAAAAAGAGAATGTCGTCTGAGTTCTTGATTAAATACCATTATTGTATGAGAACAAAAATTAAAATCGAACAAAAATTAAAATTGTTTTTATTATACAAAATATCAAATTCTTAAAACTTTTTAAGGAAAAATTTTGGTGGGTAAATCCTAAGTAGTTTTTTATATGAATATAAAACTAAAATGAAAAAAAAAAAAAAAAAATAGTAAACCCGTTTTAGATACCTATAGGTATCGAATTAAAAAAAAAAAACTTTTCTTAAAAATTACACATTTTGATATGTTGTTTTATTTGAAATTTGTATACAAGAAAAATAATTATCTATGTAGATCCGTTCAGCCGACAATGAGAAAATACAAAATAAAAAATAAAAAAACGTTCTGTGGGAGGTACTATTGATAGTTGCCAAGTGAAAATTTTTAAAATGTTTGGTAGTAAATCGCACTAATTTAACCATCCAATATAGATTTTATAAAAATCTTAGGAACCGATTTAAAAAAAAACATATATTTTCCGTAACGAACGCTTTTAAGCATTTGTATGGAAGGTACCTACGTGTAAGCTTTTGCAGCAAGATGCTTTGGAGAGAACAGCCATTAGTTGGGGCAACATCCCTACTTGTATGACGACAGAACAAGTACGGCCAAACCTTGATTTAAAGCCCTCCAAAGTGTTTAATATCTCTTAGCAGACTGCACAGCACATCAGCTCTAATGTTGGTGTCAGAACAGGAATCTGTTTAATAGGCAGGCACATAACGCGGCTTGGCATGTTTTCAAACGATTTTTGCAGAAGCTGTATGGAAAAGGAGGAGAAAGAAATGATTCCTCACCTTCTCTGTATATGCCCTGCTCTTTTCCACAGACGTATAGGCTCCACTTAGGAGATTACTATTATAACGATCCTAGTGATCTGGCAAACACAGACATTTATAGTCTCGTACGCTTCGTCAGGAGCTCTAAGTGGTTTAACGAGTAAGGAAGGTGTTTTCAAGATTCATGTGGTATCACAGTATAGGGCTCTGGACCTTTGGGACCTCATATGAGGGAAATTTGATAAAAAAAATGCCATCTAATTGGTCAGTAATTGGTCAGAAAAGGTCAACTGGTCCCAGAAATTGGTCAGCCCTAGATAACAACTAGGGTCAACTTTTTTCAGTAATTGGCCACGCATAGATTTTTTTCTATGACTTTTTGAAGTTCGTTTCAAGGTCACACCAAAAACTTTTGGCACCTCATTTGGGTCATTTAAAAAAAAAATTGCAATTTGAAAGGCCTCTTTACGGTTGTAAAATGTCATCTTTTTTCGGTAATTGGTCAGCCACAAAAAAGTGTAGCATCTGAAAGATCTCAAGATCTATATAAAAGGGCAGCTAGTTTCAGTGATTGGTCAGGCAGAGATTTTTTTAAAATTAATTTTTAAAAATTTCAAGGTCATAGCGATTTTTAGCACCCATTTATGGGAAATTTACAAAAAATTAATACCCCCTAAAAGGCCCCAAGATCTATATAAAAGGTCAGCCAGTTTCAGTAATTGGTGAGCGTTTTTTTTTTTCAAGGTCACGAATCGTTCATGACCTTGACAAAAAAAACTTAAAAAAGAATCTATAGCTGACCAATCACTGAAACTGGCTGACCTTTTATATAGATCTTAGGGCCTTTTTTTGGGGGGTTTTAAATTTTTGCTAGTTTCCCATAAATAAGGTGCCAAAAATCGCTATGACCCTGAAATTTTTATAAGTTCATTAAAAAAAAATCTATACCTGACCAACTACTGAAAAAAGCTGACCTTTTATAAAGATCTAGAGATCTTTCAGATGCTACACTTTTTTGTCAAATTTCCCTAAAATGAGGTGCCGAAAATCGTTTTGACCTTGAAATTTTGTTTAAATTTATTAAATATTCATAAAAAAATCTATGGCTGACCAATTACTGAAAATAGTTGAACTTTTATCACGATCTAGAAATCTTTCTGATGGTATAAATTTTTTGCTCATTTCCCATAAATGAGGTGTCAAAAATCGTGCGTGACCTTGAGCAACCTTGAGAAAGTTAAAGCCTTTATTACAAGTTATCTAGGGCTGACCAATTTCTGGGACCACTTTACATTTTCTGACCAATTAGATGGCAAATTTTTTTATCAAATTTCCCTCATAGGTGCCAAAGGTCCAGAGCCTCACAATGGACCAACTTTGATCTAAGTGAGTTAGTATTAATTACGTACAGCCACTTCTTCCTTACATAACCTATGAAGGTACCGTTATTTTTTCATGAATGTTAAATATTTTCCTAAAATATTCTTTAAAGTGTTAGTTTACAAATTTTCTTATTTTCTAAACATAATTTTTGAACATTTTTAAAAACCAAAACAATATTTTTTTTGGAAAATTTTATTTGAAAAAAACTTTTTATAATTTTAAGAAGCTTCCATAACAAAAATTATTGAAATCAGAAATATAATTTTGAAGAAAATCGAAAAAAAAAAAAAATAGTTCCTTGGGAGATATAATTTATAAGCAATTTTTGAAAAATGGGTTTCTATCCAAAGGTAGCCCTTGTCAAACAAATTAATTGATTTTTTTTTGAAGAATTGTTATGGAGCCATTTTCGAGAAAAATGAGAATTTGTTAAATTGCTGAAAAAATTGTATGACAGGTACCATTATTTTTAGATCTAAAAAAATGAACAAAAAGTGTGGGGAGAGAAACAGTATCAGAGTTTCGAAAAACAAAGTTTCGAAAGGCAAAGATAAAGTTTCGAAAGGACAGAGTCTCAGATAAAAGAAAGCTTCGACAAACGAAGTTACGAAAAGAAAAGTTTCGAAAAGACAAAGTTTCGGAAGAGAGAGTATCGAAGGACAAAGTTTCGAAAAAAAAATCCGAAACTCTCCGAACTTCATTGTTCCTTGGGCGATTTCAACGAAATTGACAAAGTTGATAGCTGATACAGAACTAAAAATGAAAAAAAAAAAAAAATATTTTCAAAATAGGGTGTTCCAAAAAAATGTCAACATACTGCAACTGCGTTGTTCTTTGTGCGATTTCAACGAAACTAAAAAACAAAACAAATATTTTCAATAGAATGCTCCAAAAAAAAAACTATCAACTTCGTTGTTCCTTGAGCAATTTCAACGAAAGTGACACAAGTGAAATAGCCCAGTCAACGAAGTGAAAAATATGCCTCCACCTCAAAATAAATTCAACAGTTTTGAAACTCGCCATACTTATTCAGAATGGTCTAGCGATGTTGTGTAAAAAAGTCCCCATGAATCCGAGGCGAGCTCTAGCGGCAGGAATGTGCAACATATTTATTTTTCGGTTTTTCGTGTTTATCTAAGAGATTATTTGTCTTATAAAAAAATTATCTGAGACAGAAGAATAGCTTATAAAATTTTGTACAATAATGATTACTACCAAAATTTTAATATCCCTTATAGTTAAAAAGTTATGTGGCTCCAAAAATTCGTACTTTTTTCAAGTATGAAATGCGGTGCTAGCGCTTACATTTTAAGCGTTCTACTATCAAAGCACCCAAGTATTTTGCCAAGTCCGTTCATATATTATGTCAACATCTTCTATATATATATATCCTCCAAACCCCATTTCAGAAATCTCAAAAGCAAGTTTCAGAAAGCAGCAAAGTCGATAATATTTTTTTTACACGGCTGTCTCCCTAATCATGCAGGATGGGATTCATGGATTCAAATATTTGTTGTTGTAGGTATTCTAAGAAAAAATGTACAAACATACGTCATTCTTGCCATGGTGAATGCTTGAATGTCGATCATATATCATAAATCCTTAAAACGTTAGCACCAGAGCCGTATTTCATACATAAGCATATAAAATGTAGCGCTTTTTATAGGAAATTTTAGAAAGTACTAACTCTTGGCGCCAAATAACTTTTTAACTATAAGAGATATGGAAATTTTGGTTATATTTAATATTTTAAAAGATTTTATAAGCTATCTTCCTTTCTCAGAAAATTTTTTGATAGGACAAATAATTCCTAAGATAAATACGAAAAACAAACAAATTAAAATGTTGCACGTTCCTGCCGCTGGAGCTCTTCTTGTATTCATGGGGACTTTTTTACACAACATCGCTAGACCATTCTTAATAAATGTGCTAAGTTTCAAAATTTTTGAATGTTTTTTGAGGTGATGGCATTTTTTTTTTATTTCATTGACTGGACGTAACGAAGTAAATTATTTTATTAAATTCGCCCTTTTTGCATATAACCAATAATAATAACCTATTTACTATAGATTCTGTAAAAAAATATACCATTCTGAAATCTACATTTGTTTCGCCAAATATTTAAAAAGTTTGCCACCAGGGTTTCCATTCGAATTTTTTACACCAGATATGCTTAAACTTTCGAATTTTTTTCTTTTTTCAATTTTTGTAATTAAAAAAATATCTATTTTTTTTAATAAAAAAAGTCCAAGAGCTAATAAAATTTTCTACCAATAATGTTTTGGTACCAATAGTGTAGAAAAATGCTGCAAAAGAAAATCGATGGAATTCATCCATTTGTATTCGTGGGGTTGGCTACGAAATCTCGCAAATCAAAATCTCGCATTAGAAATCTCGCATAACGGAATCTCGCAATTACAAAATCTCGCTTTTCATAATCCCGCAGTTACAAAATCCCGCTTTTCATAATCTCGCAATAGCGAAATCCCGCAAACTAAAATCTCGCATATCAAAATCTTGCAAAATTGAATTGCATTGCAACAAATACATTTTTCTAATCAAAATCTCGCAAATTAAAATCTCGCGCGAGACCTTCTGCAAAATATATAATCCAGTGTCTGGGTACTTTTAGACCACACTGTTATTTATTAATTTGAGCTTTTGATTTTTCAATATTATTGTTTTCAAAAGAACAAGAAGGAGACAGAACATAGAGATGCTATATCCAGTTATAAAGTGTCATGTGCAAATCACATTACTCGTATATGGCCTTGAACTAGAAAATACTTTTAGTTCCATTATAAACGCGTAAAAGACAACCAAAATGACAAAATGATGATATAGAGGTTATTAACAGTAATAAAGGATGTACAAATTTTTTGTTGACGGGTATAGTTATTAGTTGGAAAAAAAAATCATCCAAAGTGCTCTTGGGTAGGTATATTCCCAAAAAAAAAAAAAAAAACAAATTTGTCTAAAAGCTTTGTGCGATTCGTTGCGAGATTTTGATTTGCGAGATTTTAAATTGCGAGATTTTGGTTGAAATTTGCGAGATTTTAAGGTTCAAGATGTAAATGCGAGATTGTAAAAAGCGAGATTTTGTAATTGCGAGATTATGAAAAACAAGATTTATAATTTACGAGATTTCGTTATTCGAGATTTAAAAAAAATGCGAGATTTCGTTATTCGAGATTTTGGTTTGCGGGATATCGTAGCGCTCCCGTATTCGTGTTACTCAAAAACGTAAAGTAAGTAAAAAATAAGTACACTGAACGAAAAAATTCTCATATTTTGAGTATCCTTCGAGGTAGCCCATTTTTATTTCCGGTTCCAGAGCAGTCATAAAGTGGGCAATACGCCGTTTACGGATTATCCAATGGTTACCGGACACCTTGTATAAATTAAAGTTTCTGTATAAGAAATGTTAATGTGTCCCCCCCTCCAAATTCTACTCTGGATCAGGATCTGTATAGAAATGGAGCACTATTTTGTACAAGCATACGTCATTCTTGTCATGGTAAATGCTTGAGTGCCGATCATATTATAACCCTTAATCCGTTTGTACTAGTACCGCGTTTCATACATAAGAATATAAAATGTAGCGCTTTTGAGCCAATTTAGAAAAGTATCAGATTTTGGAGCCAGATTACTTTTTAACTATAAGAGATATGTAAATTTTGGTCATAATCAATATTGTAGAAAATTTTATAAGCTGTCTTTTTTTCTCAAAAAATTTTGGATAGGACAAATAATTTCTAAGACAAAAACGAAAAACAAAAATGTTGCAAGTTCCTGCCGCTAGAGCTCGCCTCGGATTCATGGGGACTTTTTTACACTTCATCACTAGATCGTTCTGAATAAGTGTGCTAAGTTTCAAAACTGTTTCATTTTTTTTAAGGTGAAAACCTTTATTGACTGGGCTAAAAGCTTATACAGAATTAAAAAAAAATATTTTCAAACCAGGATGTTCCAAAAATATGTCAACATATATTGCAACTTCGTTGTCCCTCAAGCGATTTCCATGAAATCTATACAAGTGCAAGCTGATATAAAATTAAAATCCACAAAAAATATATTGTTTACTTGAAATCGCTCCCGGAACAACGAAGTTTCAATATGTTGACATATTTTTGGAACTCCCTGCTTTGAAAATATTTTTTTTCATTTCATTGGTTCTGTATCAGCTACCAACTTTGTCAACGTCATTGACATAGCTCAAGGAACAACGAAGCTCCAAAGGTTTCGGAACTTTTTTTCCGAAACTTTAACTTTTCGAAATTTTCTCCTTTCGTAGCTTCGTTTTTCGAAACATTGTTATTCGATACTTTAGCTTTTTGAAACTTTGTCCTTGCGAAAATTTCGATACTTTTTCCTTCGAAGCTTTGCCTTTCGAAACTTTAGGTTTCGAAACTCTGGCGGATTCCCGTGGGGAGAATCACCTAAAACCACTTTGTACCAAGTTTGCAGAGAATCGATCAAATCGCTTAGGATGTAACTAAACAGACAGACAGACAGACAGACAGAATTTCTTTAGCTCCTGAAATGACTGTACTTGTCATCAAGGAAAGTTTATTTATCAAATTTGTCGATTAATCTAAAATCAAGATTTTAACACCAGACCAGCAACTAAAAGCTAACAAAATAAGTTATCAAAAAACTTGTGAGTAAGGAAAATCAAACATAAACAAGCAGGCAGTCAAGTGTTACTAATAAATAATTGCTGTAAACACTGTGAAACTTTATACCATTCTCCGAATAACGGTAATTTAGATATTCAAACTTATCCTTCAATATTTCAAGTGGTCTAAGCCAATTCCCTTAAAAGATAAAAATAAGGCACAGAGCTGTAAGCCTATTGAGTTGTGTTTTGTAACATGTCACTAACAGTTTCGTATTAAAATGTTAATCCCTCAACGCGCGTTAAGAAATATATATAGCTTCAAAAAAAGGAAGTCCCTTCGGCGTTATATCCTTTTACAATCCTGCGGGATTAATGACACCGCAGTAAATTATTTATCTTTAAGCTGGAATATGAGTTAATATATTTTGTAAATTTGTGGTCTGTACTAACTCATTTTCCCAGTGTGGACTCACAATTTATATAAAAATTTATTACTTACTTAACTTCTTATCATATTTATTCTGGCTTCTGGGTTTCCTTTAAACGTCAGCACGATAAGAAGTAATTGTTAAACACACGATATTTTATCTAAATTTTCGCAAACAATAAAAATTGTTGAGAATGACTTCACGAGAGTATTGCATTTAAATAAGTTTTAACTCAAAATGTCCTTTGATGTATTTATTGTTATCCTTAATCTTATGGTATGTTGAAACTTGAAATAAATGCAAATAAAGTTACATTTTCATAGTTGAAAGTTTACTGATGAATGCTATTGATTTCGTGGCAAGAAGTGCTACACGTCAGACTTAAGTCACGAATCATCATATTTATAAATGATGAATGTGTACTATGCCCGCAAAAACGAAACCTGATGGATTTGCGTTTCCCATTTGTGTAAAAATTCAGTGACCAAGAATTTTGATTAATTTCAAATTAATTCAGCTCATTATTGTCAAAGTTGTTAACAAAAACGAATTAAACTCTAAATGACATCGAGGTTAAGGACCTCGATGAGTAAGGTGTTAATTAGCTTTTGAAGAGTTTTGAAAAGTCATGAGCAAATTTATGTTGTGTACTTTATGACTTTCATTCGATGTTATTGCAAAATATTTATCCCTCATCTTGTCATGAGGGTGGTTAACTTATGACTTATCCCTTATTGTTTGAAAATACAAATTCAAACGCACAAGTTTAAATTTAAATGTTCAATGGCACATCAGGTGGGTACCTACTTTTGTTGTTTCCTCTATTTTTCAAATATTTACGTAAATAACAATACAGGCAATCATTGCTACCCTATAGTTATAGCTAACCTATAATTATGGTTAAGCCATGGGCTTTCAAATTTGAAGAAGGATTAGCTTTAGAAAAATAATATTTGTGCGTGCTTCACAAAAGGCTCTTTATTAAATGCCAAATGGAAATGAAACGTTTGTTTTTGTTGTTGTTAAAGAGACTTTCTTAGCTTAACCATCTGGGAATAATGGTGTGGGCTTAATTAAATCGATTGAATGATTGCTCGTTTGCTTGTGAATTTATTTATATCCTTGCACTATAGCTAATAGCATTGTTAAAGTTAAGTACATATACCACCATTTGATTTCTTTTCATTACAATATGAATTATAGATGTTTCTACTGTGCAGTGTATCTCAGATTATTTTCAATTTTTTTTTTCTTTCAAAATTGAAGATATGTATTGCTATCATTATGACTTGATGAATCTGATTTTTTTATTTAAAAAATAAATATAAGGATACTTTCTAATTTTTTACCAAAAATCACCAATATTCTGATACTTGCAGTGTATTTAATTTGACAACCACTAAACACTATTTTAAATTATTTGATCAAAATATGGTGATATGTGATAGTGAAATCAATATTCTTATGGAAGTATATTCATTTATTCCTTTATTTTTTTTCATAAAATATTTCAATGACCATATACAATTTATTTTATACGAGTGTGTCGAACGCCAAATGTTTTGATCCACTGTATAGTTTAGTTCACATAAGTTAAACGTATCATACAAAAATGTAGGTGTATAGGCTTTCAAAGTTGGCAACTTTTCAAAAGAACCAAAACAATAAAACATCATGAAAACTAAAAAGTCTACCCTTTTCAAGGGTGTTAGAGAAGAAGAAGAAACACAAGGAAAAGAAAGAATAAAGTAAACTGTTAGTGAATAACCAAACCATTACTTTAGAATGTTGCTTTTTTTTGTGTAGAAGTTTTGTGGGCAGAATTTAAACTTAAAACCTACCTTCGCTATGCAATATTGTTTAGGTACATATAGCAGGATAAAAATGTCACTTTAGCGGAAATAATATATATTTTACCTCTATGTTTCTATTTTAGTCTTTGAAGTAAGAAATAATAGGAGCTACTACGACTTAGTGGGCAGATATTTTTTTTGAAATTAAGGAAATGAAAGCATTTTCATTCTTAAGAAATCATTTAAGGTTTCAGTTAAATTTTTCTGATTGCAAAATTAAATTTACATAGTTTGAGAAAACTTTGAAAACAAAATGAATGATTTGATATTGAATCATCAAGTCCTGTAACCCCGATTTGGGCATAGGGCTCCAACAAATCGTTTCCATCCTTCACGGTCTGCAGCTAGTTATTTTAACTGTTTCCACGTCTTTCTCTGGGAGTCTGCTTCTGCTAGAACTGTTGATTTCCATGTTGTTCTTGGTCTTCCAACCCGCCATGCACCCTAAGGATTCCATTCAAAGGACTGCTTTGCAATTTTATCGTTTGGTTTCCTCAGTGTGTGACCAATCTAACGCCATTTACGCTTCCTTATGTCATCGTCCAGCTGTTCTTGAATTGTCCTGCGCCACAATTTCTCGTTTGATATTATTTGTGGCCAGCGAATCTTTAGAATGTGGCAAAGACAGCGACTCACAAAAGCCTGCAATTTCCTCGAAATGGTAGACGTGACCTTCCCGGTTTCACAAGCATATAACAACACGGATTTGACATTGGATTCGAAGAATCTCAACTTAGTGCTTAGGGAGATTTGACTGGATTTTCACATTTGGGACAGAGCACCGAAAGCTGCGTGAGCTTTATTTATTCTATTTTGAACGTCCAGATCACCACCATTTGCTGAAACAATATTTCCAAGGTAGATGAATTATTGTCCAACCGCTTCAACTGACGTCTCCTGAGCGGCCTGTGAGCATTTTGTTTTTGTCTTTTTGCTATTTATTTTAAGACCACTTGATTCTCCTTTCACCTTCAGTGCTTCACTCATCCCTTTCAGCCCTCTGATGTTATTTGCCAAAAGACATATATCATCGACATATTGTGAGTGACTGACGGGGTCCATTGAATGCCCTGTCTCTCCACTGTCCCAACGCTGACCTTCAAAACATCGTTTATCGCCAGTAGAAAGAAAATTGGCGATATAACATTCCAGGCCCATTGTGTAAAACAAAACATCTTGCGTTGTTATAGGACTCTCCATTGACGTGGGAAGGAATTTTTTCTATTGTGGGCAACCGGTCCAAACCAAACCTCATTAAACAATTTTTTGGTGCAAATAACTATGTATTTGGGCTTGGGCATTTAATTAATTCCCAAATTTGTTAAAAAGAGATTTAATGAATGAAGCCGAGAACGACGGCAACAGTAAAGCAAATTAACAATCATTACAAGTGCTCCCAAACTCTACTCTGAAACAATATCTTACGATGCATCTATATTAAAAATGAATGGTTTTGGGTAAAAGTAGTTTTTTTTTTTACTGTTGCAGTTTGTGTAAACGTTTGAAAATATCCAATATGTTTTTTTTTTTTTTTTAATGGACAAGGTTTATTTCATAATTCCTTAATTCGAATATATTTTTTCATAATCTGGACTACGGCACTCAGTGCTGTTGAATCCATTTTTAAAACATCTTTAAAGTTATTGATAAAATTTGTCTGTAATACTCATTTACCTATAATTTGACGAAGGCGCCCAATGAATGGGTCAATAGAATATTTTCAAACCGCCTTTTGAAGTTGACAGTTATGTTATCCATCACCTTAGTCGAACAAAGATTTATACGGTCGTATTTATGAACTTTGATAGCTACTCCAAAAAGTTTATTTAAAAACTTTGTTTACCCTTTTTCTAAAGTTATCTTACTTGAAGCTTACTTAAAGCATATTTACAACTATTAAGAACCTTTAAAAAATGTCTAACTACTCAACCGTCTAATAAATTTAAATTCAGAGTATAAACATTATTCAATTTGATTTTTTTTAAAAAAGAGCTAGTTTTTTGAGTCAATTATTGAAAAGAAAAATAGATTTTTCCACTAAGACTTTTATCGCATTTATATTCTAATATTTATCCTACAAAAATCTTCGGCTTCGATATGGGACGCCAAATCAAGTGTTTTGCTTTTGCCACAACTGTTGCTGGAAAGTAAATTTGTTTTTCCTGACGTATCCTTTCTGATGCTCGTATTAGTGTTAAATGTTTCAATGGTATGGACTGTATTGTCTGTAGGTACTGGCACAGAAAAAGTGTATTTTGACCCAAATGTTACCCGATTGCCCTAAAATCATCTGGAACAGCAAAAAAAGCTAAAAATTTCTGATGTTGTTGAGGTTTTTTAATTCATCCACATTATATCGTTCCCCATAAAACGCAGGCGATAGGTAAGCAACTCGGTTTAGATTTTTTTTGAATTCCAATTTTTCGGTTGGATTTGTCTGTTACAGAGCAAATAGTACGCTAAGCCTGAGTCAATGACAAACGAGTTGATAATACCGAAACCGAACCATCTGAGATTTCCTTCTATTAAATCAAATCACCTTTTATTAAGCTATTGGGCGATTCCATTATCGCGGGTGCAACATTTAGACTCAGTTTGAGTATATTTATAGTTAAATGCAAACTTATTTTAATGAAATTATTACTTGATGGGTATCATTTTGACCTATTAATTTTGTGTTCATTTATATAATTTAAATGAAATAAATAGATTTTCGGAAAAAAGGTTTCAAAGTGCGATCGCGGGTGCAACGAATTTGGCCCACCTTTCTGGATCATGGTACGAAAAACCCAAAAGTCTGTTAATTGAGAAACATTTATTATATTCTTCTTACATTTTATTGAACGACGTATATCCAACCAACTAAAGAAATACAAATAAAGTTAGAAAACAAAATTAAACAACGAATTTTTCGATCTTAAAACAATCGCGGGTGCAACATCAAATTGTCGCGGGTGCAACGCGTCTAACTTTAATGAATATTTATATAAAACAAATGATATAATGGAACTGGATTGAGATTAAGTGAGATATAATGCTAGTTAGTACACTTTTCTATTAATTATTACCAAGTTTTTATCAAATATGTCAATATTTTTCGAAAATACTAGGAATATATTATTGCTATCAATGATTTTTTTCTGGTGCTTGCAATTTTACGATCATGTCTTCAATTGGCATCATAAATTGTGATCTTACAACTCCCTCTTCAACCATATCGTTTAGACACAACCCTACGACTACGTAACAATAAAGTGTAATTTTTCTGCCGAACTTGCAGGGTACTGTAAGAACACATAGATACAAACCCGCGCAAATATCTTTTGGCAAGACTATTGCAGTGAAAATAGAACAGGTTTCAAGGCATGCCTCTTCTGGTAATATAAGAAGTTTAAGAGAGGTTGTTGGAGATTAATCTTCTGAATCACTAAAAACATCGGAATAGCGCAGTTTGGATTGGCTCGATATATGTACGCATGAAGAAGTAGCAGATATACATATATCAGAAAACAGAATTTCTTTGTGCACTGATCGTATAAGTGGCTTTAAATCATCATCTTCCATAAAACTATTTGCTTCGATGATGGTAGATTTTAAAATATCTGTGCTCTTGAAAAGAGGCAGTAAGGTTCGTGTCACAGCTATGATGGTTCCGTCTTGTGATACAAAAAAAAAAAATTGATTGAAAACCAGTATGTTTTTCAATCGTTCCCATTTATCAACTAACACGTCTTTCCCTTCTTCAATTAACTGTTCAGAAAAAAGTATCAATTAGATGTTTTTTGATAGATTTCGTGCCAGGTTCTGAAATTCCTTGTTTCCCTGCCATTAAACTTATATTTTTATAAAAAAGAACAAAATATCAACCTTGAACAACAAAAATTATAGTTCAAGGCATATTTTAAAATAAAATATAATACATCACTCAATAATGGTAGTTGTCAGTAAGTTGCACCCGCGATTCTAATTTCACGATCGCGGGTGCAACCAATTTGAATCAATGTTTTTTCAAAGTTCAATTTACAATTTACTCCTGATACGACTGATTTAATTTTGTTTTTTTTCTTACTTTCACAAAGTTTCAAAACGAAAGCACCTTATTTTTGTGAAAAAAAACAAACTTTTATATCTTTTTTATCGCGGGTGCAACAATCTTACAATGTCTTTTTGCGATAAATAATACTAAAAAAGTAATAACAAATATTTCAATATTTTTGGACAAACGAATAAATCACATTTGTGACCACAAGTCCTACAAGTGAATCATTACCTCAAACTGTCGGTACTATCTTTTTCACGCATTTTTTAACAGTCATGATAATTGCAGTTTGCACCGACCTTTCGTATGATAGTTTTGCGAAACGTAAAAAATGTTTTCTTTGAATTTGGTGAACAATAATTTTTTTGTTGATAAATAGAGTCCTTCTACTATGCATTGTTATCAAAAAAAGTAAAAAATATTGTATTTTAAAAATGGATGCCGAAAATCGTCTCCAGCGGAATCGCCCTATTTATGAGTTGATAAAAACCGCACGCCACGAACTCGGGTGGACGCCCTGCCTGGTCAGTAGCACAAACAGAACTCTCCTCAATATGCAGTCCTGCACTAATACTAACTAACTCACAGGAGGGGTTTCCCTGTCCATGTATATTCTATCTATTTTGAATTTTGTCGGTTAACACTTTACAGTTGTTCAATCTTGCTTTTTAAGTGGGTTGTAGAACCAGAAAAGTTTAACTGTCGATTTCTTTAAAGTGGGCAGTTCTGTGCCCTCCTTAGCCCCCCCCTTCTTATGGCTATGGGACTCTCTTATAATGGAAACTGTTTTTTGGGGAACTCCCCTATAGAAAAGTGATCTCCATATACATTCACGCCCCCCCCCCCTTCTTACGCCTATGGGACTCTCTTATAATGGAAACTGTTTTTGGGGGAACTCCCCTACAGAGAAGTGATCTCCATATACATTCACGGTTAACTCGGTCAAAGGCCTTCTCAAAATCCACGAACATGAGTTAAGATTAAGGCTGTACTAAGAACAATTTGAACGCTATGTGGATTTCAAAGCAGGTAGAAACACATTTTCAGAAATCATTATTTGAAACTTGGATAGTTTGGTGGATGATACCATACAATAATAATATCTTTCCTATCACAGTAAAAAAATATTACTAATAGCTTCCAGAAGGAATAACTTTAGCACGATGAAATGACAAAGTCAAGAAACACAAAATAGCTATTCAACAAAAGTAACAAGCGCCTGCTTAAAAACTTTGTTCTCTATAATGTTCTTGCAAACAGCCTCAAAATTTTCAGTTACGGAGAAAAAGACATCTGTGAAAATTTGAACTCTAAATACTCATGTTTAGACATAGCAAATTTCGGTTTTCTATACGATTTGTATGGGCGAAAGTACCTTTTTGTGTTTGGAATTAGTCCGGTTAGGAAACCGAATCGCATGTATTTTTTGGCGGGGACCTTTTTGTTATGTTTGAAATTTACTTTTGTGATGAAAGGATGAAATTTAACTTGGGAATCATTTTTTTAATCCTGCCGTTTCGACGCCATTTTGAAAATTGACGCCCAATCTGGGCCAAATGATTAAATGAAGAGAAACTCGTAAAATACTTGGAAAATTTCCAAGGATAAAATAACGGCTGAATGTTTTAAAAATTAGGTGTTGAGTTGACGCACCTTTGCCACTTTTCGGGAACATACTTTTTTTTAAATATCAACGTCAACGGGTGCAACGTGCACTTTTTTTATCACTTTTAATACATTAAACATGAAAAAAAGTTGCGGTAACGCTTCCAGATGCCAAATGAGTGTTGAGAAATAAAAATTGATATTCTGAAAAAAGGTGTTGAATAAACACACTTTCGGTTAAAATTTCAATGTTGCCACTTTTCAGAAACATACTTGTTTAATGTCAAAATGTGCGACTTCCCCTGTTTTGATTGTTTTTAACGTGAAAAGTATCGTAAACACATTTTTCCAGGACACGTTTGACGTCCAGAGGTCAAACGTGTCCTGGAAAAATAACCGTTGATATCTTAAAAAATAAGTGTTAAATAAACGCACCTATGGGTAAAATGTCAGTTTTGCCTTGGGAACATAGTTTTTTTTATGTCAAAGGTTGGAATGTCCACTTTTTTGGTAGTTTTTAATATTTCGACTATGAAAGAAGTTGCGTACACAGCTCTAGGTTATAGAGAAAGTAACGGTTGATGTTTTAAGGGATTGGTGTTGACTGGAAGCACCTTCGGTAAAAATGTCAGTGTTGCAAATTACCGGGAACATACTTATTTAAAAGGTGGGATTTTCATGTTTTTGTAAATTCGGAATATTTTGAACACAAAAAACTTTCAACTTTTTTCCCATCATGCGCTTGGTGTTTGGAGCTATTTCCGCAACTTTTATCACGTTATAAATATTAAAAATGCCCAAAAAAGTGGAAATCCCATGCTTCGACATCAAAAAAATTATGTTCCCTAAAAGTGGTAAAACTGAAATATTAAGGAAGATGCTTCTACTCAACACCTATTCTTTTTTTTACACTTCAGATTCTTAGTTGTAGTGAGCTTAGAGCAAGCTGCAACCTACAATCAGAGGCTCATCATAAGTGCATGTGTTAGTGGTTAGTAAAATAAGGCAATCTAACACATGCATAATAAAATACTAATACATTAACAAAATTAAACAAAAAATCAATATACATACATAATTAAACAATATACAAAATATTTAAGTCATACACGTAGTAACAAAAAATAAGAACAATCACGACCGTGAAGCACTGGTTCGAAATATTTTCTTTAATCCCATCTTACTAATGTTAAAATCAACAGAGGAGCTATTTAAATTAAAAATCTTGCACATGCGGTTAAGAGGCTCATGTTTACCATAGTTAGTTCTATGGAAATTAACGTGTAATAGTTCAAATCTTCGCAGGTGGTGAGATCCTCCGAGGTAATTTATGCCTATACAGGCTAACAAATCAGGAGCATCTATTTGGCCATTTAAAAGTTGGTGAAGAAATAGTAAATCATTATTAACACGCCTTTGATATAAGGTTTGGACCTGCAGTAGCTGGATCCGATGTTCATATGGTGGAAGGTTGTACGGATCAGCCCAAGGAAGACCCTTCAAAGCAAAGCGAATGAATTTGTGCTGTATTGATTCAATACGACTTTTATGAATTTCATAAAAGGGAGACCATATTTGCGAGGCGTACTCTAGATGAGGTCGTACATAACAATTGTATAAGGAAAGGGTAACATATGGATCACTAAATTCCTTAGCCCAACGTTTTATAAATCCAAGCATGGAGCTTGCTTTATTAACGATGTAATTAATGTGTTCAGTGAATTCTAAATTTGAGCTAAAGTTAACACCCAAGTCCTTGAAACTAAAGACTCGACAGAGTTTATGCTGCGAGATGGAATAATCAAAAGCAGTTGCAATTCGCTTTCTGGAGAAAGTAATTGTTTGGCATTTAATAGGGTTAAGAGAAAGACCGTTCTTACCACACCAAATATTGAAACTGTCAATATCTGTTTGCAGAAGAACGTGATCATGGTTAGCTTTTATTGACTTAAATATCTTCATATCATCAGCAAATATAAGAATATCACTAGAGCGTATACATGAAACAACATCATTTATAGCCAGGATAAATAAAAATGGGCCTAGATGACTTCCCTGGGGCACACCGGAGTGAGCAAAGAATGAATTTGAAAGGCAGTTTCTAAATCGTACTAGGTACGATCTATTTTCAAGATATGACTTTATCCATGTGATAAAGAAAGTTGGAAAACCATAAGCTTTAAGTTTGAAGATAATAATGTTGTGACTAAGTTGGTCGAACGCCTTAGAGAAATCAGTGTATATGCAATCAACTTCACTTCCATTTTCTAAGGCGTATGAACATTTATGCAAGAACGTAAGTAGGTTTGTTACTGTTGATTTTCTTCTCACAAACCCATGCTGTTGATCACATATTAAATTCTTGGTATGGAATGCTAAAGTCTCACACACAACTTGTTCAAAGAGCTTTGGTATACATGACAGTTTTGATATAGGCCTATAATTAGAAATATCAGTTTTATCACCCTTTTTAAAAATTGGAGTTAGGAATGAAGTTTTCCATAAACAAGGAAATTTGCCTGATTTAATAGAAAGCTCAAACAAAAATTGAAGAGGTTCAGCTAGAATATGTCTACAATTTTTCAATAATATTGGGGGAATTCCATCTGGTCCAGATGAGAAATCATCATTTAACGATGATAGTAATTCTAAAACAGTACTCTGTTGCACAGCGAAATTATTGCAATTCGTTTGGGCATAGGAGTGTAAATTTCTGAAATAATCTTCATCAATATCAAAAGGCGTGTCCACAAAAGAGTTACGAAAGTTTTTCGCAAATGCGTTGCAAATATCGATGGTTTCTTTCAACTCACAATTTTCATATATGAAGTTTGCCGGGTAACCATCTGAGTTTTTCTTCGAATTTACAAACTTCCAAAATGCCTTGGGGTCTTCTTTAAGAGATCTTCCCATTTCGTATACATGATTGGTGTATAGAGACTTTGAAAGAGATTTAAATTCTTCGAAAAGCGCAATGTAAGAGTTATGGTCAACTGAAGAAAGAGTTTTTAAATATATTTTCCATGCTCTATTTCTTCTATTTCGGAGCGACTTTAACTCTTTCGTATACCATGAGTGGCAAAAGTTCGTATTTTTTAGTGTTTTTATAGGGATAGTATTATTTATGCAATTATTAAGTATGGTATTAAAGTTATTAACTGCTTCGTCAATATTGCCAGATACTGATATACTATCAATACCAGATCTAGCTAATTCTTCTGATAGCA
This sequence comes from Dasysyrphus tricinctus, assembly GCA_963921185.1. Lineage (NCBI taxonomy): Eukaryota > Metazoa > Arthropoda > Insecta > Diptera > Syrphidae > Dasysyrphus > Dasysyrphus tricinctus. Next base: position 62,259,366 of record OY992530.1, read on the forward strand.
ACTGAAAGTTTGCCTTTCTGAAGTCCAAAGTATATGAGCGATCATAATCGTTGCTATTTTCTATAATATGACTGCTCAAGTCAAGAACTATATCCAAAGGAGGATGATAACTATCTATATTAGACATTCCTGAACTAGATTCTAGAACAAGGGTACTAATAGCGTCAGATGAAAATACTAAATCGAGAATTCGATTTTTTGAATTTTTAATACAGCTTACTTGCTGTAAGTCAGTTGCAATAATTCTATCCAAAAGCTGAAGCTCAGTTTGTGAAGAAGTTAAAGATGCTTCTTGAAAACATTCATCCTCAGAAGGAATCCACTCTATAGACGGTAAATTAAAATCTCCGAGAAGTAATATGGTGCTGTTTGAGCAAGACAATTCAATAATAAAATCTAGAGCCTTAGAGAGTTCAACATAGACTGCGTTCGAGCTTTTTGGAGGAATGTATGCATTTAATATATAAATAAATTTTGACTGTATGGCTAACTTTATGCAAATTAGTTCAATTGATAAATTAAAAGGAAATATAATACGTGAAGATATAAATTTATTTCGAACTGCGATCAACTGTTATTTTCCCAATACGCGTTTGGCATGTTGAGGTATTTCCAAAATTTGTTTTATATGTTCAAAATATTAAAAACTACCAAGAAAATTTAAGCCTCAACCTTTGACATAAAAAAAATTGCTCCCGAAAAATAGTATTGATAACATTTACCTGAAGGTGAGACTTTTCAACACGTATCGTTTAAGGCATATCCCGTTATTTTCCCAACACGCGTTGAGCATCTGGAGGTGCTTCCACTACTATTTTCATGTTCATAATATTAAAAATTATCAAAAAAGTGGAGGTTGACATTAAAAAAAGTATGTTCCCGAAAAGTGGAGGTGCGTTTACCCAACACCTATCTTTTAAGACTTCAACCGTTATTTTAGCTATGGAAATATTGCAAGAAATTCACGAGTTTCTCTTTATTGAACCATTTGGCCAAGATTGGGCGCCATTTTTCAAAATGGCGTCCAAGCGACAGTTTTAAAAAAGTGATTCCCAAGCATAATTTAATCCTTGGCATGTCAAAAATATATTTCAAATATAAAAATAAGATCCCCCCACAAAAAGTGCCAGGATTTGGGCTTCCTGACCGGAGTACACGTGGGCGCCATTTTTCAAAATGGCCGGACTATTTTATAACTTTATAAAAACAAGTAACAGGAGTATTTAAACAAACTATATAAATTTTTTTTAGAAAATTTAACATTCTTTCAACATGCTTTATCGTTAATATAGGTGTTTTAAAGTTACAGCGAGTAGGAGTAGGAGAAGAGGCACTATTCGATATTTTAATTTTGCTCTATTTCTGTATTAAATATCTGAATTTCAAACATGCTATTTGTTGAATATCAAATGAGTGCGACAAATTCGTAAAGTTTAATTATTAACCAATTGAAAATGAGCTGTAGGTCCAGGTTCAATATACATAGGTACATAATTATAATACTAAAAGAGGGTAATATGGTTCCATCCAATTGGCATAATGCCCTTCTGCCTTTTGTCTCTGCCTATTCACTTGAATCTTAAGAAATCGTCCTTTCTTTTAAAGATCCTAATAATTTTCAGATGAAAGTCTTATTTATGTCTACGTTTAGTCCATTGTCCTTTGAAACAAAAAAAATCGTTTCTGTGGTAATGTCTGCGTTGTGGTTAATGTTAAGAGAGATTTTTTCAAATAACCATGGGATCAAATATAGGTTAGTTCACAATAAAGAGATCCATATATATATATATTATTTGTCTGAGCCCTCAACCCTTAAAGTCTGCAGAGAATCTGGAATTACCTTGTTTTATGACTTTTTTTTTTAAAGAATCCCATCATTTTAAGGGCCATTCAAAATATAAATAATTGTATTATATTTTTAAAGGTATGAAAAAGGTACAAGACCGTTGCGTTGTTTAAAATCAATTTAGGAATGCAAAATTTTTGTCAACATTCTTCGTCCTTTTTTCTGTATTATTTCTAACAAGGATAAGGAAAAGATAAATAAATATGAATATGACAAATACCCGGTTATGTCAGGCACTTTCATGAACACTCGGCATTAAATTTATTCACAACGCCTGTCAAACTCAGCCTAACATAATGAATAGTGAAGACGAACAGGATTAAGGACAAAAAGTGTCTCCGTTGCAGAAGAACTATGATCATCCTTCACCTCAAGCTGCGTCCACTTGTTTATATAATTTAAGTGACTACAACTGCGTCTTCGTTTTCGAAGAAAAGGCCTCTGACCAGTCTAAAAATACACCAAAAACAATTCTAATGGGGACATTTTAGTATTTTTAGATCCTTTCTCATGTCCTTCAGTTTTTTTTTAATACTATTACCGTCTCTTCTTTTCTGCTAATGTGGTAAGATAATCCCACAAAAAAAAAAAACACTCTTGTATTTCTATTTGGTGAAAAAATACACAAAGCTATTGTATAGTTCGTCCCTTTTCCACTTGCACGCGTTGCTGTATGTCGGTGGGGGGTCTTGTGGGCTTTTTGTATAAGGACTATTAGCTGCAGAGCCTCTAACAGTAGGTACTCTGTTTAGTGTTCAATGAATTCATTTCTGCTCAATTGAGTGCAGAACATTGCATTACAAGTTTTCTTCTTTTTTCGCATAGTTATTGCCTTTTTTTCTTATAAAAATAGAAAAGTCCTTGGAATGCAAAAACATTAATGTATGCAAAATGGACGACACAATCTTCTCCTCACGTCCTATACCTAAGTCCTAAAGGACTTCGTGCTGGTATGCATGCATGCTTAGAAATAATATTCTTTCACACTGTTTAATTAAAATTCAAGTAAGCTAACACACACGGCATTTTAAAGTGGCATTCAACGAGAAATGATGAAAGGACGAGTACGACGAAGACGCCTAGAGGGCGCTGAAAGATGAAAAGCTGACTTTTTTCTTCTTTTTTTTTCTTATTTCTTTTTTGATATAAAGGATATAAAAGAAAAACGTTTTTCTTTCTTACTTACTATAGTAAGTTATAATTTTTTCAAGCTTTCGGTCTACTTTATTCGGAAGCAAAACAGTCAACATTTGAGGGACTAGGTATATGCTGCACTATCGTATATGGAGGAACTAACATATACTCATATACTTATTCAAAGTTGAATTTCTTTCATTCAAGTTTGCGGTACTGATTCGGTCATTTGCATATCATTAGAGAGTCCTGTCAGAGTTTCACTTTGCTGATGCACACTTCTTGTCAGACGGGAAACGGAATAAATGCAAATATTATGCTTGTGTTCCTATAAAAGAATTTATGGCTCGAGGATTATTTGTCGGGCATTTTTTTTTTATTATTTTTCTATGCAGACAGTTTTTTTTCTTTTCCTTTTTATTTTCTTCGTTTCCCTAATGCTAGAGTGTTAGAGTGGGATTCAACTTTCGAGGGATTTGAAAAGGATTTTCCCGATTTATGGTATCTCATTAGATTACATTGAAAGTTTATGGTTGCTGAATATTTCTCACCACCAGAGATTCAAAGAAGAATGGTTTACTCTCCATGTCCCTTGTGGATAATCGACCGATTTTCATGAAATATAGCTCCATATTCCATAGAGAATTCTGACCTGCATTGTATTTATTGTGCAGATAGTGTTTTTGGAAGTATGAGACTATCACAATTGAAGGTTTTGTAATGTATGCAAAATTTGCATTGAATATGGGAAGGAATAATGTTTAAACCCTTTAGGTATGCAATGGATTGAAATTGAATGAACTCATTTCGTTGGAGTATGTACCGAAAATTTACAAGCATTCTGTTGATGAAAATTGGCCTTTTTGATGAAAGCTTTCAATTCAATGGAAACATAGTTTATTTGTATTAATATTTAAACTGCGTGCTTGCTTTGGAAAGGACACACTGTTTTTCAATTAATAACTAAACTTGGAATAGGTATATGAACATATTTCGAAAAATTGTGAATGAAAATAAAATCAAATTCAAAATAAAGGGTCTATTTCATTTAATAAAAAAACACTTATTTTTTGACTGAGTTGCAAGAAAGAAAAGAATATCCGGCATATGGCCGCCGTTGCTCTGAAGTCTGAAGACTGGCCCTTGATCTGTTCATGATATATTTTCGATTAATTTTTTGAAAAAGATGTGGCTGTATGTCACCAATGACGCCTTGGATCCCGGCCTTGAGCTGAGGAACTATTTCCGGTTCATTCGCATAAGCCCGAATTTTTACAAAAAAAACTCCGAAGAAAGAAATCGTTGACTCGTAGGGCATTGGCTAGGCGTTTAATCGCATGATCCTGGTGGCAGTTGACGAAAAATTTGTTGAGATGATTTGGTCTGGAAATTGTTGCTGCAATAAATTGAATGTTTCATGCGTGGTGTGGCAGGTGGTGCTATCCTGCTGAAGCCACATATTGTCTATGTCTAGATCCATACCATCGAGTTGAAACCATAAAAACTTCGTTATCATGTTTCTGCAACAATGCCGTTTGCTGTATTTCGAACCCCATTTTCAAAAGGTAAGGTCCAATCATGCCACCTCCTGACCAAAATCCACACCAGGCATTTGCTCGTTGTGGATTCATTAGTTTCTCATATGGTTCACATAAGAATTTTTCAAACCTCAAATTTGGCAATTTGCTTTATTCACGAAACCATTCAGATGTAAATATGCTTCATTGGTGAAGATAACGGTGATTTTCGAAAAATTGGCTTTCATTTCACTTTTTGTTTTCACAATGATAACGTGTTCTTCCCTTGCGTAGCGCTCCATTTTCATTAATTGGAGAAATCATAGGTGGCAGCTGTCAAATTTCAGAGCTGGTAAATACTTGCATGAATAAAAGTAACAGTATATTTGAGGCCGTGAGTGAAAAAGTGGTGCAACCCGGTTTTTGGCGTTTTTTATATTACATTTATGCTTCAAAAGTCATCAAAACCAAAATTTTAGATTCTAAGCTTTCCAAAAATGGGACTTTTCCTCATTCAGTCGCAAATAAAATAGTTTTTGATATTGATTAAAGATGAAAAATATGATAAAAAAAACTTTTGCACTCATAGTTATATGATAAACAATCGGGTTTCAGAGCTAATCACAGCTGCACTACTGCTATGGTCAATCTTCTAGAGGATATTAGAGTAGATTACGATAAGGGTTACATCAATCTGCTTTGCTTACTAGATTTCTCTAAAGCCTTCGACAAAGTAAATCACAACATTCTCAAGTGGAAATTGATAAACTTATTCGGATTCAGTGATCGGGCATGCAGACTTATAGCAGATTACCTGGCTTGCAGATTGCAAAGAGTTGTTTCTGATGGAAAATACTCTATTCTTAGACCTATACTGCAAGGAGTCCCGCAAGGATCTATCCTCGGTCCAATACTTTTTTGCATGTTCATTAATGATCTGCCCGCTTGCTGTTCACATGCCTCTATTCATTTATACGCTGATGATGTTCAGCTCCATCTAGCAAAGCCTTTTCATCAGCTTGATGAATTGTTCTTATCTGTCAATGAGGATCTTAAGCAAATAAATTCTTGGTCTATCACTAATGGCCTACTCCTGAACTCTATCAAATCCCAAGTCATTCCGATATCTAAAAAAAAGTTCGATCTCAACACTTTACCCGATTTATGGCTAAGTGATAGTAAAATCAAAGCAGTTAATCATTGCACAAGCCTTGGGTTTGTCTTAGACCGCCATCTATCAGGGTATAATCACACTAATGTTGTCATTGGTAGTATATACGGGTGTCTTAGAAAACTATGGCCTTTAGCTTACTTTACCCCTATTGAAACTCGACGTAAACTCATACTGTCTTTGGTCTTGCCCTTAGTATCCTACGGTGAGATAGTGTATAGTGATATCGATTCACTATCCCAACGTAAATTACAAGTTGCGTTTAATGATGCTGTTCGTTACGTCTACGGGTTACGAAGACATGACCATGTCTCTGATTACGTCAAGAATCTGCTGGGTTGTACCTTGCAGCAGCATATCAATGCAAGAAACTGTGTTTTATAACACAAATTAATTAATCTTAGGACTCCGTCTTATTTATTCAACAGGCTCTCATTCAGTCGGTTCCCAAGAAGTATCAATATTATTCCTCTTCTCAATAATTACCTGAACTCGTCCCGTTTATTTTTCATCCGCGCTGTTAAACTTTGGAACTAACTTCCGTCTTCTACTAAATCAATAGTTAACTTCAATGAATTCAAACAAGCTATCTTTCTTCACTTTTCGTCCCTTGCAATCCAACCATAACCCTTTCCCTTTCATTGTCATAAATGGTTAAATATTATATTAAACTAAAATCAAATGTAAAAATATTATATTAAATTAAACTCTAACTTATTTATTGTAAAATACTGTGTAATATCTAAGCATGTCATACCTAAGTACTATAAAAGATTTTATCTTATTGTACAAACCATTCTTGTTAAATAAATGAATGAATGAATGAATAGCCTCTCTACACTATTAATGCGCACTAGTAAATGTGCCCTCTTATTGACACCTATGTATATACATAGGTATATTATAAATATATGTATATATTAAAGTCCAAAAAATACGAAAAAGTTATAAATCTACTGTTTACAAGTTGGACAAATCAATATAAAAATATAAATGCAAAAGCAGTTCTCATTTAAGGACTACCATAAGGAAGTTTCCTACCTCCTTGTCCTTGCAGCGATGCAAAGCAATGAAATTAAAAATGATTAAGAATGACTATATTTAAGCCAAATCAATTTTTAATAGACATGTTAAGAAAAATGAGATCTCTGGTAATTTTAATACGTCAAAAAGTGAGCAAGCAGATCTAAATTTTTTTTTCTTCAGTAATTTGACAAGACTCAGAAATTTTGCTGAGGAGTCCTGTTCAGGGGACTAAGATTGCTGAGGACTCTGAGATCGAATTTTATTAAACTTGCCTAGTAGGCTATTGAATAATATGCCTTCTAAAACGGAACAATTAAATGCAAGGGTTAATATGGGGTAATGCAGCAACGTGCCATATAGAGAATATGCATCTAGTTCCAAGTCCTATATTAATCGGCCCAGCCGTTCAGTTTGTAAGTCTGGAAACGTTAAAAAACATCCGGAAAACAAACTTGCTGACTTAGCTACTTTTTAAATATTCTCAAAATTTATCAAAATCTTGAGTTCAAATATATTCTCGAATACGAAATTTGCCATGTAGTAACCCAAAAAGAGTCTTTCGGGCCAAAACTGCGAAAAATTATAAGAAATGGTAAAGTTGGAATGGGTAAATACCTGTCATTTTTTTTTAACATGCAATATTAAGGCCTTGACCCTAAATTATACTGTCGCAGCTTAATTTTAGGCAATTCTTGCAAATAAAGCTATGCGAAATTTTATTATAACAAAATTATAAATCATATATTTTTCGATTTTTTTGGTTGATTTTTATTAATACTCCCTGCTTAAGTTTTTTAAAAAAATTTAATTTCGAACTAAAAGTTTTAAGAGTTAAGTTATCAAACTCGGCTTAGTTTGCGAGTTATACCAAACATATTAAAAAGTGTACCAGTGTGACCATACTCTTAGAAACAATACACGGGTGAATTAAGTAGCATTTTCGGTTTTAAGCATGCTTATGCACCAAACAAACATCCGTCATACATCTCATTTTTCAGTCTATTAAATAACCTATAATAACTCAAACAAACAAACTGTCTTGCTTGAAGTGGCTGTGAGCTGGAAACCGACACACTTCGACCTTAAATTTGTTCCGTTGTCAAACAGTTGTCTAAATATGACCACATTAGTTTAGTAACATAACTTTTTGTATTCAGCCTTAATAAATTGAATTAATGAATTTGAGTAAGACTAATGTATAGACTAAGAGTCCACAGCAGATTTTGGGTTTGAGTGATAGAAAAAAAAATAAGTATAGGCGTCGGAAGTTTCAATAAAAACTATTCAAAAAATCTCCCTAGATAAGCTCTTCGGACCCCATATCACGGAATCTGAGATTATTTGAGTATAGTTCTCTCTCCCAGACAGTTAAAAAAAAAAAACATTTTTCACTTAGAATTTTGAATTTTTTAAACGGTCTGGCAGGGCGAACTGTGCGCTCAAATGGTCAAGGATTCCGTTATATGTGATCCAAGGAGGTTATCTAGGGAGAGAGAAAACCAATTTCGGCTACCACGTATTCTTTCGATGTACTGTTTAATCACTATGGCCCCGGTTGTTACGAATCGCATAGTTTTTAAATAGAAAGAAAAATGACAAGATTGTTGGCAAGACTTTATCTGAACACGTCCCTTGTTTAAAGTCGATACTCGAATCGTCATCGTCTATCACTGAATGCGCACGAAAAAATCGTTAAGTCTTTGGTCGAGATCTCCGTCCAGTCTACCAAAATTTTGTACGTTCTTTTCAAAACGTGCACTGAGACAGGCCACATCGAAGCCACGGAACTGTTTTTTCCAAATCTTAAACAAAGCTAAAATTAAGAAAGAAAATAACAAATCAGGCACGATAAGTAAAATCGAAGAACTCATAGTTATATAAAAAGAACGAGAAAGAAAAAGAAAAGATCTCAAGAAAACAAAAAGAAACAAGAAAAAAAAAGAAAAGAAAAACTCAGGTAAAACTTAATCTATGAAATTATATATTAGAACCAAAAAAATAGAAGAAATTTAGTTCATTTTAGATCTTTATTCATTGTGGCTTTCCAAGGAAGGAAAATACAAACTGCCATCTCCCCCCCCCAATTAGCGGTTCAGTGGAGGCAATTTTTGTAAGTACCCTTTTTGGGGATGAAAATCTTTAAATTATAAATTGGTTGTATTTGTGTGCAGGTCCGTCAATCGACAAAATAATTGCCTCCACGTTCGATTCTTACCAATACATCTACACGTACGACAGAAGCAAAGAAAAATTCCATTTTTTTCTTTTCTCCTCGTAACGGACTCAATCAAACGGATTCTCTGCCAGGCGAGAACTTTTATAGATACACACTCGCAAGAATCCATCACGCACACATATTTCATTACATACATCCACTCAGCGTCGGCTTAAAGCCTTGACAAAAGTAACGGGTCATTTCCCGAAGAGGAGAACATTTTTTCCTCGGTCAACATCTTTTTTCTCACGTCTACTTCAGTAGAGTACAAAAACTTCATCGCAGCATACGAGCTCATCGGAATCGGCTTAGGCGTCGGAAAACTTTAATCTGACCGATATATTTTTGCTTTAGTTTGTTTTAAAGTTAGATAAATATTAATAGAAAAGTATAAAAGTAAAGTATAAAAGAAAAGTATAGAAGAAAACATAAAAGAAAATAACAATCTAGCCAGCTTCACTGGAAAAGAAACAACAAGACAAAAAAAATAATAATAATAATAAGAACGATTAAATTAGTTAATAAGAAGAAACGGAAAGTAAGCGGTGTAATAGAGTGGTTCTATCGGTAAGGAAATTTGTGTCAAAATTCTTCGAAAGGAAGATTGGTATGAAAGTGGAGTGAAGACGGGAGGAAGGAAAAGTAAAACGAAATTTTAAGTAAAACTGAAACAAAAGAAGGTGTTGCAGTTGGAGGAGGTTCTACGGTTGCTTTTTGTGCACAGGAAGGAATCTGGAATCAAGTAAGTCATTTTAATTTTTTTTTAATTTATAAAAAATATGTATATTCTCCCATATTTTCACCCCCATACTTTGTACAAAAATTTCCTTACTCTTTGACAAATTACCTATAACCTAAAAAAAAATTAATAACAGCCTAGACCTTTTTTTTTCTTAAAGTATCTTAAAGAATGTATTTTTTTTTGTCGTTCGACCTCACTATTGCGTCGCCTCAACTTTCCAAATCTGTTTAAAAATAGTTTTTTTTTATCAATTTCATCTCAGTTTTTTTATAATAAAAGATTTATCAACCTATATGTACTAATAGTTAAGTAGAAAGAAGAATACGAAGATGAAAAGTTTCACAATAAACAAAGGAGAAACCAATATGGAAAGGGTTTAATAATTTTGTGGGGGTTGTCCAGTGAATGTCGACGATCGGTCAAGTGGAGATGATGGAAGATGGGAAGTAAAGTTAATACCTAGTAAGGGATGACGCAAATTATTTTGAGTGCACGCGTCGTCATGGCGTAAGGGAGGGAAAAGAGCACTTGGGTTGACAACAACATCCGGTCAATCCCCGACTAGTGTTTTGCACTTGTGGTCCGTACTGTCCGTCCGTGTATGAAGTATTTTTGGCACGATAAATAAATTGATTGTTCCTATTGAGTAACATGTCACAAGTCCCACCCATCATCCGACGAGCTAGACCCTACAAGCGTGCCAACGGTGACAAGTAGCTCAACGATATTTAATCAAAAGAAAAAAAGGAGGAGCAACAACCATGGCGCCCAACGATTTAGGCCAACATTAGCCTATGTTCAGACTGTCGAGTTCATCTTTGATAGTTTTTTTTATTTTTTCATGAGTCCCACTTATACGTTTCAAATTCGTAACCGAGTTGCCATGAAGAAATTATATAATTGTATTCAAGCATAGTCAGATAAATTTAATGGGAACTTTAAAATATCTTAGCATGCTTGAAATTATATTTTTGCTTCTGTAATTTTTACATATGTTAGTCCATTGGTACAACTTTAGTTGTTAAAGTGCGCAACAGCTGTTGAATTACAAAATGATTTCTAGAATTTGTATAAGATCGTGAGTCCGTGATTACGATGGTAGTTGAATTTCCGTGCAACGATCTCTTTCAAATAATTACAATTAACATTGCAGAACACTAGAAGATTTCCACTTGACCGTTAAGACACCATGAAAACAACCCCTGATGATACAAAAAAAAAAAAAATAAAAAAATTATATATACAAGCACATAGTTAGACACAGATAATTCAAGTTAATTCTCTTTTCAAAATTTTCATCATATTCTATTATTGTTAGAAAATATAGTAAAAAAAAAAAAAAAAAAAAAAAAAAAAAATGTCGAAACCGAATACAAAACAAAAGAATGCTGACGATGAAAGGCGACACTCCTCATTTTTTGTTGAAGTTAATCAGGATTCAGTGACCAAAACTGGTACAAGGCCCAAGGTCATTCGTACCCCACCTCAATCAGGTACAAAACAAATTCCTCGACCTGCAAGGGGCAGACCAAAACGCACTGAAGAGACCAATAGCCCGCCATTACAATCTTTACCTTTACAGTATGATCCAAACCTCGAATTGCGTTATAAAGATTTACCGAATCTTAACCAAAACCTTGAAATACAACCTGAATCTAGACCTGCGTCGGACAATTTATCTGAAGGATTATCAAAGCCGTTGACGGAACAGCATGAACATTTAGCTGGTGCCCAATCTGGCCCAGTACAGAATAATTATCTACCCAACTCTTTCGAAAATGTCAATCAGGCTTCGAATATAGCTTCTAATGCGATCGGTGCTTTAGGGGTTATACTGAAACAAACGATGTTAGACAACCACCAATCATTTTTACGTGAATTAAAAACTTTTAAAGATTCTATGACCGAGCAAATTCAAAAGATTCCTGTTCTAAACAGGAATACTCGTGATGAAAGTATTTTCACTGAAACGCCACCTGATTTTCGAGATTTTCAAGCGTATCCACACACTTTTAACTTTCAGGCACGTCCATCTGCTTCCAGCTCTTTGAGTAGCTGTAAGATTGAGAAATGGAAAATTAGTTTTGATGGAACTGAAAACGTTCACGATTTCATCTTCAAGGTTGAGACCTTGAAGGACAGAACTCAATGTCCCTGGGAACACCTCTTAACAAATTTTCACCTCCTTCTGCAAGGTAAAGCCGAAAAATGGTTTTGGCTTTATTCTAAACAAAATGTAAACTTTTCGTATCGCTCTTTTAAAGAAGCTTTCATTCGTGAGTTTGGTCGGGTCGAAAACGATCACGACAAGCTAATAGAGATGCTCGAGCGCAAACAAGGAGCGAAAGAAAGCTTTGACGATTTCTTCACCGCCATGGTAACAATGAACTCCCGTCTTAGAGAACCGATGAGCAACTCAAAGCTCACGGATTTAATAAAGAGCAATGCCAAAGAAACACTTGGGTTTTTGCTGTTTTCGTACAGCAATTTGAGTCTCGATGGTTTACGAGAAGTAGCGCGTAGAGCTGAAAAGCATCTTCATCGCCAACGGCAACAACGACATCTCAGTCCAAGACGAAATGTTAGCGAAGTCGAATGTTATGAGTATGACCAAAAACAGAACTTCGATAATTCTGGGGTAGAAGATGAGGTGGCAGCTTTGAATCCCAACCGAAGAATTGATACGTCTAAGTTCCAATGTTGGAACTGCGATCTAATAGGACATTCCTACTATGAGTGTCCTTCAGAAAAGCGAAATTTATTTTGTTATAGGTGCGGGAATAAGAACGTTACTACCGTGAACTGCAAGAAACATGAATTGGGAAACAGGAAGGTGGGCGAGACGGCGACCGGGGACACTCGCTCATTCCCAATATTCCCGAGTTTAATGTAAATTATTTCGAATGTGAGGACCATAGGTCTTCCATTCCAAATCCTCCAAACAAAGCCTTTGTAAATAACAAGCGATACGACGAAATCAAAATTTTAAAAAGACAATTTGTGGACAAAAGTTCACAAACTGGAAAACAAATAACTCTAGACGGCCTACATAAAAGGAAGTTAAACTATTTTAAGGTTCGAGACCAAATTTTTAAAAGTAAAACACCAAAACATATCCAAAAAACTCGACAGCGATTCCAAAAGCGAAAAGCATTCCGAAAACTAATTGAATCAGCAACCATATGTAATGTCACTGACGCGAGACCTTTTATCAATGCAATTATCGCAAACGAAACTGTGCTCTGTCTCCTAGATTCCGGAGCCTCAATCAGCGCTCTTGGTAAGGACAGCTTGGATTTCATTCAGCGAAATCAAATTGATATTAAACCATTCAAATCGGCAATTAATACAGCGGGTGGAGAGAAACAAGATATAATAGGATTTTCTTACATTCCGGTCACCTTTAAGGGCACATGCAAAACTATTCTTTTCTATGTCGTCCCCTCGCTTCAGCAAAAAGTTTACTTAGGAGTTAACTTTTGGAGAGACTTCAAAATCGCTCCGGATATAATATCTGAATTGTGCATTGAATCGGATCCTTCTATAAGCAATGACCACCATTTGAACAGCTTTCAAAAGTATGAACTACAAAAGGTTATCGAGTCATTTCCATCATCGTTGAAGTTAGGACTAGGTCGAACTCACCTTGTTACCCATGCGATAGATACGGGTGATGCCGTGCCGATCAAGTCGAAATACTATCCTCTTTCACCTCCTAGGCAAGAAGAAGCTCACAAGCAGATCAAACAAATGTTAGAGTTAGGGGTTATAGAGCCCAGCGATAGCCCATGGAGCAGTCCAATTGTACTAGTCCAGCAGCCAAACAAATTAAGATTCTGTATCGATTTCAGGAAACTGAATGCACAAACTAAGAAAAGCGCTTACCCTTTAGAACATATAAATGCCTTGCTGACTCGTGTCAAGAATACTCATTACATAACCGGGATTGACTTGAAGGATGCCTTTTGGCAAATTCCCTTGGCAGAGGAAGATAAGGAAAAGACTGCGTTTGTAGTACCTGGATGCCCACTCCTTCAATTCAAGGTCATGCCATACGGCCTATGTAATGCAGTACAAACTATGACTCGTCTCATGGACAAAGTTATTCCTGGCAGACTTCGTGATTTTGTTTTCATTTACGTAGACGATTTACTCTGTTGCAGTGAAAACTTTGAGACCCATTTAGAGCTACTCAGAGAGGTGAGCAAATGTTTAAAGGATGCTGGATTAACAATAAATGTTGAGAAAAGCAAATTTTGCCAAAGCGAGATCAAATATTTAGGCTACATTGTAGGACACGGGTGCCTCAAGACGGACCCGTCTAAAGTAGAAGCAGTGTCCAACTTCCCGCTTCCAAAGTCCATCCGTCAGGTGCGTCGCTTTATTGGTATGACAGGGTGGTACAGACAGTTCATTCCGAATTTCGCTGATCTCTCAGCTTCATTGACGGATTGTCTTAAGAAGTCAAAATCCAAAACGTTTGAGCTCACTCCTGAGGCAGTTGAAAGTTTTCATAAACTGAAAGAGGCGCTTACAAATGCTCCTGTCTTAGGACAGCCTGATTTTTCGAAAGAGTTTATGATTCAGTGTGACGCATCAACCGTAGGCGTAGGAGGTGTCCTCTTCCAGTTAGATGACGAAGGCCGTGAAAGACCTATTGCGTTCGTCTCCAAAAAGCTTAATAAATCGCAAAGAAACTATACGGTCACGGAATTAGAGTGCTTGGCTGCGATTATATGCGTTGAAAAGTTCAGGCCCTACGTTGAGGGGTTACCTTTTCGAATAATAACCGACCATTCAAGCCTTAAATGGCTTATGTCACTTAAGGACTTGAATGGTAGACTTGCTCGTTGGAGTTTAAAACTTCAGAGTTTTGACTTTGAGATCGAGCATCGAAAGGGATCGCTCAACGTAGTGCCTGATACTTTATCGAGAGCTGATATGGAAGAGTTAGATTTGAATAACGCATCTCCGGACATTGATTTGAACTCACCTGAGTTCGATGGAGAGGAATATACGGAACTACGCAAAGAAATCACCTCAAACTGTAAACTCCTTCCGGATCTAAGCTTGTCTGAAAACTACGTCTATAAGAGAGTAAAATTTAGAGATGGGGTGGAGCAAGAAGACGAACTATGGAGACTTTGGCTCCCGAAAGGTCTTACGCATCAGGCAATCGTTAACGCACATGACTCATCCACTGCTTGTCACGGCGGGTATGCAAAAACGTTGTTCCGAGTTAGACAAAAATATTTCTGGCCAGGGATGGCACGCCAAATTAAAAGTTATGTTGATAATTGTGACTTGTGTAAAGGGATCAAAGCCCCAAATCGTTCGTTGAGACCTCCATTAGGGAACCAATTTGTAACCGAGCGCCCATTTCAGAGATTATACGTGGACTTCCTTGGACCCTATCCTAGGACTAGGAGTGGGAACTCAGTAATATTTATTGCGATCGATCATTTTTCAAAGTTCATATTTTTGAAACCACTGAAGAAAGCGACTTCAGCAAACATAATTCGTTTTTTACAAACTCAAATTTTTGGACAATTTGGGGTACCCGAGTTTTTGCATAGTGATAATGGTCGTCAATTCAAGTCCAAAGATTTTTCAAAATTTTTGAATACGTTTGGAGTTCAACATATCACGACGGGATTGTATTCTCCCCAAGCTAATGCTTCGGAGAGGGCAAATCGAGAAGTCCTAGCAAAAATACGATGTTTCATAGAAAATGACCACTGTAATTGGGATAGGTGTCTACCACAGATTACTTCTATCCTAAGGAGTGACTATCACTCGGCAATAAAATGTTCGCCTTATTATGCCCTCTTCGGGCAAAATATGATTCAACACGCATCATCCTATAAACTACTCAAAAGACTGGGTTGTATTAAGGAACCATCGATAGAAGTTCTTCCCAAAACCGATAAGATTCAGCAGATGAGAGATAGCATCAGAAAAAATTTAGACGCCTCGCACATTAAATCAAGTAAAACCTATAACACCAGAGCTAAGCCAACTTCCTTTTGTGTTGGCCAAGAGGTTTATCGGAGAAACTTCAGTCAGAGCAGTTTCCCGAAAGCTCACAATGCTAAGTTCGCTCACAAATTTTTGAAGTGTAGAGTGTGAAAAAGGCTAGGAAATTGTCTCTATGAATTAGAAAAGCTAAATGGAGATTACATTGGCAAGTTTCACGCGAAAGACATCAAACCTTAAACGATTTTTTTTTGTTGCCCGGCTTTCGTGGGTCGAGCCACACGTAAAGAATACAAGCATATCTTAAAACGTCATATATTTCCTGTTTGTTTCAGTCCCATTGAACCTTAAACAAAGCAGGTTTGTTACGAATCGCATAGTTTTTAAATAGAAAGAAAAATGACAAGATTGTTGGCAAGACTTTATCTGAACACGTCCCTTGTTTAAAGTCGATACTCGAATCGTCATCGTCTATCACTGAATGCGCACGAAAAAATCGTTAAGTCTTTGGTCGAGATCTCCGTCCAGTCTACCAAAATTTTGTACGTTCTTTTCAAAACGTGCACTGAGACAGGCCACATCGAAGCCACGGAACTGTTTTTTCCAAATCTTAAACAAAGCTAAAATTAAGAAAGAAAATAACAAATCAGGCACGATAAGTAAAATCGAAGAACTCATAGTTATATAAAAAGAACGAGAAAGAAAAAGAAAAGATCTCAAGAAAACAAAAAGAAACAAGAAAAAAAAAAGAAAAGAAAAACTCAGGTAAAACTTAATCTATGAAATTATATATTAGAACCAAAAAAATAGAAGAAATTTAGTTCATTTTAGATCTTTATTCATTGTGGCTTTCCAAGGAAGGAAAATACAAACTGCCATCTCCCCCCCCCAATTAGCGGTTCAGTGGAGGCAATTTTTGTAAGTACCCTTTTTGGGGATGAAAATCTTTAAATTATAAATTGGTTGTATTTGTGTGCAGGTCCGTCAATCGACAAAATAATTGCCTCCACGTTCGATTCTTACCAATACATCTACACGTACGACAGAAGCAAAGAAAAATTCCATTTTTTTCTTTTCTCCTCGTAACGGACTCAATCAAACGGATTCTCTGCCAGGCGAGAACTTTTATAGATACACACTCGCAAGAATCCATCACGCACACATATTTCATTACATACATCCACTCAGCGTCGGCTTAAAGCCTTGACAAAAGTAACGGGTCATTTCCCGAAGAGGAGAACATTTTTTCCTCGGTCAACATCTTTTTTCTCACGTCTACTTCAGTAGAGTACAAAAACTTCATCGCAGCATACGAGCTCATCGGAATCGGCTTAGGCGTCGGAAAACTTTAATCTGACCGATATATTTTTGCTTTAGTTTGTTTTAAAGTTAGATAAATATTAATAGAAAAGTATAAAAGTAAAGTATAAAAGAAAAGTATAGAAGAAAACATAAAAGAAAATAACAATCTAGCCAGCTTCACTGGAAAAGAAACAACAAGACAAAAAAAATAATAATAATAATAAGAACGATTAAATTAGTTAATAAGAAGAAACGGAAAGTAAGCGGTGTAATAGAGTGGTTCTATCGGTAAGGAAATTTGTGTCAAAATTCTTCGAAAGGAAGATTGGTATGAAAGTGGAGTGAAGACGGGAGGAAGGAAAAGTAAAACGAAATTTTAAGTAAAACTGAAACAAAAGAAGGTGTTGCAGTTGGAGGAGGTTCTACGGTTGCTTTTTGTGCACAGGAAGGAATCTGGAATCAAGTAAGTCATTTTAATTTTTTTTTAATTTATAAAAAATATGTATATTCTCCCATATTTTCACCCCCATACTTTGTACAAAAATTTCCTTACTCTTTGACAAATTACCTATAACCTAAAAAAAAATTAATAACAGCCTAGACCTTTTTTTTTCTTAAAGTATCTTAAAGAATGTATTTTTTTTTGTCGTTCGACCTCACTATTGCGTCGCCTCAACTTTCCAAATCTGTTTAAAAATAGTTTTTTTTTATCAATTTCATCTCAGTTTTTTTATAATAAAAGATTTATCAACCTATATGTACTAATAGTTAAGTAGAAAGAAGAATACGAAGATGAAAAGTTTCACAATAAACAAAGGAGAAACCAATATGGAAAGGGTTTAATAATTTTGTGGGGGTTGTCCAGTGAATGTCGACGATCGGTCAAGTGGAGATGATGGAAGATGGGAAGTAAAGTTAATACCTAGTAAGGGATGACGCAAATTATTTTGAGTGCACGCGTCGTCATGGCGTAAGGGAGGGAAAAGAGCACTTGGGTTGACAACAACATCCGGTCAATCCCCGACTAGTGTTTTGCACTTGTGGTCCGTACTGTCCGTCCGTGTATGAAGTATTTTTGGCACGATAAATAAATTGATTGTTCCTATTGAGTAACATGTCACAAGTCCCACCCATCATCCGACGAGCTAGACCCTACAAGCGTGCCAACGGTGACAAGTAGCTCAACGATATTTAATCAAAAGAAAAAAAGGAGGAGCAACACGGTTTTGGACCGCAAGACTTTGATTTTTTGAATTGCCTTTTATGAAGCTTTCGACGCCCTTGCTTCTCTTTTTGCTATCACTCACACCCAAAATCTGCTGTGGGCTCTCGGTGTAATAGGTTCTGTAAACTTTTTATTTATTTCCAAATAACTTTTTAATAAAAATTTAGAAACCTGCGTTACTCTGTTCATTGAACGTATAATACATTAATAGACAATTTTAGTGTTTAGGGAAGAATTGGAGTTAGATTATATTTAAAACTAAGCTGACCCAGCAAACATTGTTCTGCCATCTAAATTATCAAATAAATCGAATGTAAATATTAATCCAAATTTAAATATTTTTGTTGTTGTGTTTTGCAGTTCTGTTTTAGGAATTTTTCGGCCATGAAGCTAAACGGGCTGGTTACCTCAATAACGTCGACAGTAGACATAATTCATTCGCCGTTGAGTACAGATTCCTCGGGTGTTCGATGTGAAATCTAAACTCAAGAAACCACCAGTTTTTGACATTTCAATGTCATTCCTCAGTGCGCATTGGGGCAGGGAACCTACTGACGTGAAGTGTTACATCGCTTTGAGTTTTCATTCCGGCTAACGCTGTTCTGCCACATAACCAATATATCGAACGTTAACACGGTCAAACCTATACGTATTAGCTCAATATCCACAATGGTGAATAAGTTGTGTCCACTTGAGTGGTACTTGAGGTACCCGGAACAGAACTATGCAACACAAGACAACAGCGCACTCCGGAATGTCACTCAAATGTCAAATACTAGATGGTTGCTCGGGCATTTCGATTTCATATCGAAAACCTCAGGAATCTATCCTCAACCACAAATAAGTTATGTCCAATGTCGTCGTACTTGAGGTTAACGGCCCGATTCATTTGCATCCGTAATTGGGCTCAAAAAACTCATAGAACAGAATATTTCAGTTTTGAATTATGCCAACATTCGATTTATGCAAACATAAATAAAAAAATATTTCCTTAAGCTTTTCAATACAGTAACAGCGTTCCAAAACGTTGTGAAAAACAAACAGATACCTCAAACAACAATTCTATAAGCGGTTACAAAACTCGTTCTCACTATTAGTTTGTTGAAAAATAGAAATAATCAAGGTCATCAGCAAAATACTTTCTCACTAGCAGCGGGAATAGGTTAGCATGAACCAAATGCTTCGACTTATAATTTGTATTGAAAAAAAAAACATGGCACCACCAGATAATTAAGTGCTTGTAACGGTACAACAATTTTTTTTGAAAATAGAAAATGGTGGTACTATTCCTACGTTAAAAATGTGATTATAAGGCCAAATTCACATTATATTGTTAATATCGATAAAGTTTTGCTGCGATAAAATATATTCATACACAAGTAACAATGAGTATATTCGCATCATCGATACCTAATACGCTTTTGACCTCCTCATTATTTCTTATGTAAAAATATGTTATCTTAGCGAGGCCGAATCGGTATCGGTACAATAGTGTGGATCTGGCGAGCCTTATACATACATACTTGGTGGTGCTTAGGTTAAGTCGCACTTGAAGCTGCTGATGCATGAGGAAAAGGAAGAAACTTTATGTTATTCAGTTTGTCTATACACGTCCTTTTAGTACGTTTAAAAAATATATTACAAAAATTTCCATAAAGGATCTTTTAATAGAGCCCACTCAATGTCATTTAAAAAAAAATATAGTTTATGCTCATTCTAAGATTTGTCGGTTTGGTTTTTATTTTTAAGCGGTCTAAACCAACTCTTCTCACGAAAACGTTGATGATTAATCAATTTCACTATGTTTTGACGCAATAAATTGTAATCAGCTTCATTACCGCGTGGCAAAATTGAAATAATAATATGAGATGTACACTATGGCGTATGCGTACTTTTTATAGGGTTAATTTCAAAGATTTTCAATAAGCAAATACATGATGTTAAATATGTGTTAGAATTAAGCATATAAAAACATTGCACTCATTTTGACTTTATGTCATTTGACTGCTTAAGGTTACTTTGAGACACCCTTTGGTTTTTCGTTAAGCTCTTTATCGTCCAACCAAGAAAGAAAGGGGCCATCAATCGTGACTGATTTTGACTGCTATATCTTTTGCCACTGATACCTTAGCTTTCCCTTTAAATAAATTTCGATTATTATTAAATCAGTACCTTAAATGTGACACTGCCTCTGTCAGGCTAAGTTTAAGGTTTTTAGTCTCAAATTCAATACCAAGAATTTTTGAAAAGAGCTATATTGTGCGGTCTTGGGGTATTCCGTAATTAATTGTATTATGTTCTATTGTGTATACCTTTTTTAAAGTTTGTTCAGGTTTGAAATTTCCCATGGTATTTGAAATTGCCGACACAGCCACAAAATTAATCAAAAAAAAAAAATACCGACAATAAAAAAAAACGCTTCCATCAGATCTTAAAATGGAAATAGTTGAAAATTCCAATTACGTTGTTCTGATGGCCGTCCTTTCATGTTCAAAGTCCAGGCACCTGGTGCTTTTTCATTTCAAACCATTTAGTTTATATCCTGTCTACGTCACCTTATACCTCACCATCAGCAACACACAGTGCAGTGATGCCTATACATACTGCTGGACATAAAACAGGTATTTCAGAGTTCTGGCGAGAGGATAG
Organism: Dasysyrphus tricinctus; assembly: GCA_963921185.1. Classification (NCBI taxonomy): domain Eukaryota; kingdom Metazoa; phylum Arthropoda; class Insecta; order Diptera; family Syrphidae; genus Dasysyrphus; species Dasysyrphus tricinctus. The sequence continues at coordinate 62,280,169 of OY992530.1, forward strand.
GATAATGATAGTCAGGATGACGACCCGGCCGGCCGGCAGAAGGAATTAGAAGACTCTGGTCTCCCCGTTGTGTATAGTCTGTTTCAGGAAATTAATTGTAAAATGACTTTCAAGCAATTGACATACTTCTCGTTAATGTCATTTCGAGGAAAGCTTTCCTCCTTCCCATAAACAACAACATCCCCATCAAAAGGGCAACAAAAAAATGTGTACATTTTTTAAGATGAAAATCTGTCCTGGCAATACGAATACGAGAGTATTATAGTCCTGCAGCCTGCTTGCCAACAGCTATGATATATCGTTCAGCCTCATGCTGATGCTGCGATAAAAATTGTTTTATTATTTATTATTGTCATTTACGCGCGTTGTCGTTTTGCGATGTTTCAATTATTTCCCTGCTGCACTACTCTAGATTCTTTGGAGTGTTGGGTGATGGCATGTATTTTTTGTATCTGTGAGAATATGAAAAAAAAAAAACAATTGTATTTCATATATGTACAGTATGCATTTTAGTTGAACGACGAAAGTAACTTCCAGAATATTAAGTACCTGCTAGTAACACTGCATACAAATTGTGCACTCGTTGTGAAAAATTTATTCATAAATGCAGTGACCTGCAATTAAAGTTAGCATAGAGCTACAAGTTCATTTTTTTATTTTATAGCATAGCAAAATGTTTAAGTGAGAACAATTTTTATTTTTAAAAACAAAAGCAACACAATTTTAACACTTAGCAGACTATCTACCAATCTTAATACTTGGGGCTGAGACTGATATGAAATGTTCAATACCATCTAATATTGAACGCTATTATTATTCTTTTCGTGCTCTCTCGTTTTGAAACCATAAAATTAATGGTCGGCTTCTACCAATAAAATTATTAAGAGCTGGCTTAAGATATTGAAACCTTGTGTCATTGTATTTATAAAAACCAAATTATTTACTACCTTACATCTTCAATATTTCAAAATGCAAAAACTCCTTAATTTGGGGAATTATTTCATTTTATAAGAAGGTTTTATAATACAAATTCTATATACTACTGAAATAAATCAGCCAAGTAGAAGACTTAGCATTAAGGATTGGACTTGTTGAATTATTGATTCAAAATAGCTTTTTATGGCCTTTAGTCCTACAAATTGGCGTTTCGTTTGGCTTACTCACTTGAACTCATCAGTGACATAGTGAGGGCTTTGTCAGACGCAATTTGTATTAAGTTCAGTTCAACTTACATGAATTTTTCAACGAAAATCCACTGTAAACTATATCCAACAAGATAAGAATTCCTAATCATTAAGCTGGAAGTTTTTTTTTTGCCCGGGGCCAGGCATAGTTTCTATATTAGAAGGTTTTATAATACAAATTCTATATACTACTGAAATAAATCAGCCAAGTAGAAGACTTAGCATTAAGGATTGGACTTGTTGAATTATTGATTCAAAATAGCTTTTTATGGCCTTTAGTCCTACAAATTGGCGTTTCGTTTGGCTTACTCACTTGAACTCATCAGTGACATAGTGAGGGCTTTGTCAGACGCAATTTGTATTAAGTTCAGTTCAACTTACATGAATTTTTCAACGAAAATCCACTGTTAACTATATCCAACAAGATTAGAATTCCTAATCATTAAGCTGGAAGTTTTTTTTTGCCCGGGGCCAGGCATAGTTTCTATAACGAAACGCCAATTTGTAGGACTAAAGGCCATAAAAAGCTATTTTGGAATCAATAATTCAACAAGTCCAATCCTTAATGCTAAGTCTTCTACTTGGCTGATTTATTTCAGTAGTATATAGAATTTGTATTATAAAACCTTCTTATATAGAAACTATGCCTGGCCCCGGGCAAAAAAACTTCCAGCTTAATGATTAGGAATTCTAATCTTGTTGGATATAGTTTACAGTGGATTTTCGTTGAAAAATTCATCTAAGTTGAACTGAACTTAATACAAATTGCGTCTGACAAAGCCCTCACTATGTCACTGATGAGTTCAAGTGAGTAAGCCGAACGAAACGCCAATTTGTAGGACTAAAGGCCATAAAAAGCTATTTTGAATCAATAGTCCAACAAGTCTAATCCTTAATGCTAAGTCTTCTACTTGGCTGATTTATTTCAGTAGTATATAGAATTTGTATTATAAAACCTTCTTATATAGAAACTATGCCTGGCCCCGGGCAAAAAAAACTTCCAGCTTAATGATTAGGAATTCTAATCTTGTTGGATATAGTTTACAGTGGATTTTCGTTGAAAAATTCATGTAAGTTGAACTGAACTTAATACAAATTGCGTCTGACAAAGCCCTCACTATGTCACTGATGAGTTCAAGTGAGTAAGCCGAACGAAACGCCAATTTGTAGGACTAAAGGCCATAAAAAGCTATTTTGAATCAATATTTCATTTTCAGTTTGGCGAGTTATTTCATTGGGGAGTTACTTCACGGAGCCCTTTGGTCTTTCTTGTGGATAAAGAAATTTTGCGTAATCACACTGTGCTCTGTATGGTTTAAAAAAAAGCAAAAGCATCTTGGCACATTTATTCAAGTTGAAATACGAAGCTAAAATGTTTAGGAGATAAAAAGACAAAGCAATATACATAGGAGGAATCTCAACTTAATGCACTGCCAAATTCGAAAATTAATTTTCAGCATTAGACAAACGGAGTCGGATATTTCTACCAAATAAATCAACACACTTTCATTTTGAAGGTAATTGTGAAATTCCCGATGGAATTAAGGGAGATTAAAATTCAAAATTATCCCGGAATAAGCTTCGAAAAATTTTGGTTTAAAATGTTTGTGTAAGAAAAGCGAAGCTTCAAAACAAAGCAATAAAACATCGTGATATGCTTTCCACATTATATCGTTTGAGCTGCAAAACACAAATAAATTAAAAAAAAAAAATACAAAATTTATTTCGTTCAAAATTTTGATATGCAATATTATTAATATTTTAAAGGAGCTTTCGCAAACAAAAAATTGAAATTCAAGAAAACCTCATACCCACTGATTTTTTCCATCAAAATAGTTTAATTCGTTTTTGTGATAAATAAGATTTTCCTTAACAGTTGTAATGCAAGTACCGTTATTTTTGAGGCTAACAAAATTTTGATTTTCCCTTCTTAGTCCAGTAACTATATACATTAGACCTTGCGTCAGGTCCGGTAGTTCTGATTTTTTGATGAGTTGTTTATGATGTTGGCCTAATATTAAATCTGATTTTTCGACCTCGAGCGCCGAACGCAACATTGGTAAAAATCCAAAAAACCGCGAATTTTTCGCGGTTTTTTCACTTATTGGCTATTTTAACCATTACGCCTTAACTTCCGAATAAAACATTGCTCTACGATTTCAACCTTACTAAATTTGCTTCAATTTGAGTCCAAAACCAGCACTGTAGACATAACGGTTTCCAAGGGACGGCATTTCAAAATATAGCAATATTATTATACTGTTTTATATACTACTTGTTGTTTTAAATTTTGTATTGCTATATTTTGAAATGCCGTCCCTTGGAAACCGTTATGTCTACAGAACCAGCTTTGGACTCAAATTGAAGCAAATTTAGTAAGGTTGAAATCGTAGAGCAATGTTTTATTCGGAAGTTAAGGCGTAATGGTTAAAATAGCCAATAAGTGAAAAAACCGCGAAAAATTCGCGGTTTTTTGGATTTTTACCAATGTTGCGTTCGGCGCTCGAGGTCGAAAAATCAGATTTAATATTAGGCCAACATCATAAATAACTCAGCAAAAAATCAGAACTACCGGACCTGACGCAAGGTCTCAGTACTATGAAACTACAAGGTTACTGGACTATCTAGGGAATAACAGAAAAACTTTAGGTTTAAAATGTGAAGAAAATCGCTTCTGAGGCGTAAGTAAGCTGTAGTTTGAAGAACAGACACACAGAATTTGTGTCACCCACTTTTTCGTCTTCTCTATCATAGAAATGCTATGGTTGATTGTTGTCTTATATTCAGTTAGTTAGTTAGTTAGTCCACAAAACATAAACAAAAATAATTTTCTATTATTTGCGTTTTTCTTCATTTACTTGGATAACATCTTCTCTCACTCGCATGTTACAAAGGCTGCAATATATTGGAAGGTCCTCTCGATGGGAAATGAAGTTAAGACTTACAAGCTCTCCTCTCATTTTGAAAATTGCCGAAATTAAGCTTGAATCATATTCGTTGCGAAAATAATTCTGTTCACAAAGATTGTGTTGAAGTTGGCTGTATATTACTCTGTGAACTGAAAAAGAGGCTTCACTTATGTTATCAACTCTTAATATTTCATCTAACTTCGAGATAACGTTATAAAGAACCTCTCTGGCGCATCTTGAACTCGTTTGTCTTTCTAAGTTTAGATCAAAGCTCAGTCCACAATATTCAGCAAGCTCACTCAGTTTTTCAAACCGAAGGTTCTTTTTTTCCACAGTATGAAGAGCTATAATTTTTGGCAGTCTTTCCACCGACATGTCAAATACTTTTATTAAATATTCCACATGGAGCTTAAGAGTTTTGACAAAAAGTGGTGATAGTCCTGTTTCGATGGTGATCATGTAATTTGGGGTATTCCTCGGCAATTGAAAACATCTCTTCACATAATATCGTAATAACTTTTCTACGGTCTCGTATCTTTCATATCCCCAGGTCTGGGCAGCGTACATCATAATTGATTCGGCCACGGCTACAAAAACTTTGTATTTAACACTATGTGACACCAGCTTATTTGAAAAAAATTTTCTCCATGTTGCACTTACAGCACTTTTAGCTTATATAAGTTTGCTTCTCAGATGTGGTTCCAAATTCAAGTTAAACGTTATAAAAACGCCAAGATATTTATAAGCTTTTACAATTTCTAGCGGTTCTCTTCCATAAAACCATTTCTCCTTCCTTGATAAACTACCCGATCCATTTTTAAAAATCATTACTTTAGATTTGTTAAGGTTCACATTCAAATTCCACAATTGGCAGTACATTTCAAGTTTATTGATCATCAGTTGTAGAGTTTGAGGTGAACTAGCAAATAAGATGACATCATCTGCAAACAAAAGAGCTTTGAAGAGTATTCCTGAATATTCAATTCCTCCTGGTAAGAAGTCTATAAGATCATTGATAAATAAGGTGAAGAGATATGGACTAAAAGAACATCCATGCTTGACTCCCATCTTGGTTTCTAACCAGTCTGAGATTTCTTCCCCGTTCCATACGGCTGCTTGGTTGTACTCGTAAATATTTTCTAGGATCTTTCCGAATTTAGATGTCATTCCTATAGTGTACAGTTTGTAAAGAAGAGCACTTCTATCGACTGAATCAAAGGCCGCTTTAAAGTCGACAAAAAAAAACATATAACTTTTTTTTCTGTTCAAGAAAAGATCCAGCGATGCTTCGGAGAATGAAAATGTTGTCGACCGTAGAGTATCCTTTTCGGAAACCCGCCTGAAACTCGTGCAGTTTTTTGTTAATCTCTATCCATTGGTACAGTCGTTCATTTAAGAGAGTGATGAGCACCTTGTACGAAGCATTGAGCAAGGATATTCCGCGATAGTTATTTGGATCATTTATGTTTCCTTTTTTGTGGACAGGTAGAATCACTGCTTCCTTAAATTGAATTGGAATTTGTTCAGTTTCAAAAATAGTATTAAAAGCTTGAGTAAGCTTTGCGATAAGAGCAGATGTTCCGTGCATGAAAAATTCAGTCGTAATTCTATCAGCACCTGGCGATTTTCCATCTTGAAGTTTGTAAATGATGCCATTAACTTCTCCACACGTTAAAGGAGAATCCAAAATAGTATCGGTGTATGAAGGTGCTGCATATTGAATCTGAGGGCTTATATTTGTGGGATTCAAAAGCGTTTGAAAGTGCGCAAGCAGTAAACCAGCACTAAGATCGACGCTGATTTCAAGTCTTTTGCCATTTAAGTTTTTAATCCCTTTCCAGAATTCTTTCGAATTTGTACAAAAAGTGAGTTTTAAAGCTTCATTTTCGTTGAATTAAATTTTTTTCATTTTACATATATTTTTGAAGGAAATGTTAACTTCATTGTACCATTTTTTGAAATATGGGTTGTTAAACTTTCGGAAAGCGGCAAGCCAACCAAAAGATCTCTTACGAACTGCCTCACATTCTGAATCGAACCATTTCTCTTTACCTTTTGATCGTGTTGACATCTTGACTGGATACGAAGATTTTATTAAGCATTCAATATCACCAATACTTAGCTCATGGTCTGTGAGCATGTTGCGCTGAAGATTTAACCTGTATTCGTTAGCTCTAGTTTCCTTCCATATTAGTTTAGCAGGGAGTTGTAGTCTTAAAATTTCTTTTTGTTGTAATACATCAGGATGAAGGCTGACAATTATTGGTAAGTGGTCTGAAAACGGCACACCTAACACCTCAAGATCAGCTATCAGAGCTATCCATTCACCTCTAGCTAAACAGTAGTCAAGAACAGAGCAACCTTGGTGGCCCACAAAAGTATATTCTCCACATTTATCCGATACACAAACACCAAAAAGCTACAAAACATTACTGTAAGCATTGCCGTTGATTTTTAATTATTTTTTTTTCTATTTTATGCAAATATTTTATTAAACTGCCCCTTCCGCCCAAGCGGGGGGAGATATTACCCCCTTCCGCTAGAATTTTTTTCTTGCCTAGTTCTCACCTACATGCTCTGAATTTTTTTGGCAGATCATACGCGAATTTTCTAGTATGCAAAAAAAAGGGGAAATTTAATTTACCCCTACAGCGACTATAGGGGATGAAAATAAAAATCTGAAAAAATTAGGGAATTTTTTTTCTTTTCTTCTTTTTTTAACGACCACCCTATTGGTCATATATAAAAGAAGATTTTTTTTTAAAGATTTGCGTTTCTGCATCGTTTCAGCTCTATAGGTAGGGAGTTCGTTATGTACTTTCCTTTATGTACTTGTTGTAAGAGAATGCCAACTGATTTGAAAAAATGTCTTGAAGAATCTGTGTAATAATTTCGTGAAAAGTCATCCTCTACAGTCGACATAATTCAAGTAAGTGTGCCAATATGTATATGGAAAGTCAATATTAACCACTTCTACTTCACATTGAAATCCAATTGCTTTCCTGAGGAAAAGCTTTATGAAAGCGGTAAGAAATCTCGCAAACCAAAACTCCGAATCCTTTAAATCTCGCAAATCCTGCTTTCGCTTAATGATCTCACGATAAGAAAATCTCGCTTTAAAAAATCTCACAGTAAAATATCGAGCTACATGAAATTTGGCCCCAATGAATGGGGCCTTTATTCATAATGAAATATGGCCCCTTTTTCAAAATAGAAAAATGGCCACAAAATAAATGAAAAAAAGCCCCAATTTTCATGGACTGTTGTTTAATCGGATTTGTTTGTCCAATTTAGAACTTAGCCCATTTGTATGACTGTTTTTAATTTAAAATAAGTTTTGGGGGCTTTTTTCATTTAATTTGGGGCTATATTTCTATTTTCAAATTGGGGTTATTTTTCATTTTTGTTTAAGAATGAAAGTGTGGGACCATTATTCATAATGAAATTTCGACCCAAATTAACAATGAAACAAGTAAAAAGGCCCCAAAACCATGAAAAATCATCCCAATTCACAAAATTTTATTTTATTTTTGTTGGTGTTGTTTCTCATATAAATTTTGGGGCCATTTTTAATTTTATGATTGGAGCCATTTTTCATTGGGGCCTAATTTCATGTAGCCAGAATATCGTTCCCAGTTCCGCACTGAAAAATAAAAATCATGAGAATCAAAAATAAAAAAAAAGCGCTCTCTCTAAAACTTTCTATACTTCTATATACCGAAATGAATTTTTAACAATTAAAAACTTGTTGCAAAGCTCAAATTTTCGAAATTTTATTGTGCGTTATTTTGTAATTGTGGGGCTGTTAAAAGCAAGACTTTTCAATTGCGAGATTATGAAAACTGGATTTTGTTATTGCCGGATATCCTTATTTCTGATTTCAAATGCAAGACTCTAATTTGAAAGATTTTGTACTCAATCCACGTTTTATTCAGGTTCTTCAAACTTCGTCATGAGCTGAAAGTTTTTCATCTGCTAACCTTTTCAAGTTAAGCATTTCTGACGCGCAAAGGATTACAAAATAAGCTTATCCTGCAAACATTTTGAGAAAATTCAACAAAGCTGCTGAATCTTTGCAATAAAAATCATAGATCAGCAATAGTACCTATATTATTCACGAAAGAAAAACTGGCTACTTAAAAAATAAAAATCAATGTCTGTCTTACTTGTGGACAATGTTGAATGTTTTTCACTTTTATATTAATTATTACAACGAAACAAGTTGGGGCTCTGAGCTGATATTCTGGAAAACCAAGAAAGATCTTTGTTAGATTGCTTTCCAGACACAAACACTGACATCGAGTTGCTATAAAATCCATATTATTTAATTTTTTGTCTTTCATTTTTGGTATCGTTAAGAGATGGGCTTTCGGAATACATATATTTGGGCCTTTTTTGGGTTCTACAAAATAAAAAGTTTGAGAACCGTTCTGTAGTACTTATTGTAGTTATATCGCAAGTAAAAATTGATAAATGAGAGAAAAATGCTTTGAGGTTTGCAATTCGTTCTTTGAATTGCTCGAGCAACACTTCAAAAAGTGCCATTTGAGTTCTTTAACAAAAATCAATTATTTTGTACAGAACTTAATTTTGAAGTGGTTTTAAAGAGAAGAAAATTGTATTCAAAACATTTTGTATGGAAAAATCTTAGTATGAAAACTGTACAAATGTGCATGTTACACATTTTACTCGCAAGCCGAATACCTTTTTATTATTTATTATAAAAAAACACGACCGGCAATTATGAAGCAAACATGACTTAGGCTGTTTGGTACTTGTTATAAGAATGTCAAAAGAAGAAAGAAAAGAAGATAGCCAAAACCGAGTTTGAATTCGAAGTGCAACAGGCAGATGGCACTTGGAAAGCTACCACCACGGTAAATTCAATTTAGGAGGTGGGTTCACCAATTAAATTTGATTCGCGGATTAAATTTAATTTGAGATTTGGCTAAAGTCCAATTAATATATTTATATCTGCCACCGGGCGTAGTACTTGAAAAGGAAAAGGGCGCCAGAATATTTTTTTGGAAAATGGAAACTGCAAGCCTACGGAGCGGAACCGATGACGGAAGAAGAATTTATAATTGAAATAGAGATTTTTTATTTTCTTTAACTTTTTAATAGGATAAAAGCCCAAGATCTTTTGCAACTAAGAGAACAAAGTACTTGTTTTTAGATGAGCCGTTAGTGCTTGGTCCCGAAAGAACAAAGATTAAAAAGAAACGGTTACGAGTTCCGTAATTTTCGGATATTTTGCGGAACATAAACCCAACAAATTCAATGAAAATTTAAGCCCTAGATATGGCAAACTTTCGATCAAAAATTTCACAAATTTTTGAACGTGAAAATACTCAACTTTAATTATAAAGGGTGTTTTTTTAGACGTGTGGTTTTTAATCTGGCAATACTTTTTTGATATATGCTCAGTTTGGTTTGCCATTTCATAATGAATAGACTAACTCCTGAACAACGTTTGCAAATCGTGCAAATTTATTACCAAAATAATCATTCGGTTCAAGCACTGCGATGAAAAATGAAGCCGGCCATTATGTTATAGTCAATGGGGAAGGCTATAGAGCCATGATTAATGACTTTTTAGTGCCTGAATTGGAGGATGTTGATGTTGACGACCTTTGGTTCCAACAAAACGGCGGCGCTACATGACATACAGCCAACAAAACATAATCAACAACGCGTAATTGCTGACATACGGTCCCAATTGCTGAAAAAAGTGGTCAAAAATTGGGCCTTTCGGCTGGAATTTATTCGAGCCAGCTGCGGTGGCCATTTGCCCGAAATCCAGTTTTAAAACAAATTGGCAAACCCTTATCTTTATAATAAAGTTAAATTCTTGGCCATGACATTAAATTTTATGCATTTTATTTCTTCTTGAAAACCACACGTCTAAAAAAACACCCTTTACTTTGTCTTTTACATTGCCACTTCCTCCTCCCTAGTTTTCTCCTTTAAGTTTTCCTCCTCTAGCTTAAACCTCCACTGATTTTCCTCTCCTCCACAGTTCAAATTTCTTGCTCACTCACACCTTTCACCCTGGCTCATTCATGATCATCATAGAATTCTCCGATCGCTGGTTTCACTTCCAGGAGCGGTCGACTCGATGAACGCATCCAGCCATAAATCCTCATATATCCAATGTTATAAGATTTCGAAAACTAGAAAGAAACTGACTTTCAAACCGAATACATTTTTCCCCTCGAAGCCAGCTATAAACATTTCTGTGGAAAATGGAGGGCTAGTTTAAAAAAAAAACCCTTTCTAAAGGGTTAAGATTGGCAGAACTTTTTTAAATCACGAATTTATCCTACTTCATTGGGTTTATAAGTCGATCTAGAGAATGCGGGATTTACGATTAACGTTCCATTTTGTACACATATGTTGGGCACTCGGCCATTCTCTAAACGAGTTACATCAGCGTGCGGGGACTAAGTGTCAGCCATGGTTCCTTGAATAGACCATCTGTCTGTCAATTGGACACTTTGTATTTGGGGACTTACTGTCACCCGTAATTCTTCGTGATTGGAGCAGACCGCCCATCTGTCCATTAGTGCAGATGATAAGCCTTCCACTTTTCATGTCAAAGTAACGACCTTTATGTTGTTTCTTCAAATTACTGATAAAGCGAACCGATGGCTGATGGAAGGACCATCGTTGCCTTTCTCTCTCTCAGCATATTGAAGGAAACACCTGTAGAAATGGAAAAAAAAGAAATGAGAAGCAGGAGCGAGGATTTGGATGAATGAAAGAACAAATTTTGTCACGGCAATTTAATTGATCTGCATGATATTCAAAAATGAATTACCAACCCGTTTTTGAAATATCGTATTTTCAAAAAAATATAGTCCAGTCAATTTGTACTTAAAAAGGCTCTTTGCAAGCAAATTGTGGGGTAGTTTTGATTTCCCCTCCATTATGGGTGGCAATGGAGCAGTGGATGTAGTGCTTGACTGCTAACTTAGAGGTGTGGGTTCGAGCCCCATTCTAGGCAGCATTCTTTTCTATATTCTCCCAGCTTAACTGGACGCCACCCGTGAGATTTAATGAGATAATAAACACCTTGATCTCAATCCACTAAGCCAAATCTTTCCTATTCTCCTACTTTTTCTAACTAGTGCCGTGCAATTCAGGTTGCATTTAAAAAAGACCTTAGGTCTTACAGGCATATAGTTAATATTATTATTATTATTATTATGTTTTTGGGGTGCTGAATCTGAATCTGAGGTTTGCGAACAAAATTTCATGACGCAAAATGGAAAAAAATGCAAAAAATCATGCAAAAATTAATTTTTTGGGAGTTTTTCACTAATGGTTCGAAAACTACCAATTATTCGAAAATGACATCAAAGTACCATTGAAAGTATAGATACACAATTTTTAATAAATCTCTATCTAAGGTTTTTTTTCTGCGACAGCCCATTTGGACTCAAGCATTAGTCGAAAATTGACGTATTTTTACTGTTTTCGAAAATCCACTCGCAAGCACTTAGAAATTACTTTGTGTGACGAAATTTGAATTTTTCTCTGTAACATGAACCTAGGTATACTCTTCTGATGGTCTTTGATGCGTTGAGTTCGAATCTACCCTTGAAATTGCTCTATCACGTCACGTTTTTGAGATATTCGAATCTAAAGATAAAAAAAAAAGCATTTTGAATGCAAATTTGGGGTTATATTATTTTCTCGAGGTAATTTTTATCTGTTCTTTTAAGCAAGCTAATATTTGATGTACTTATTGTACTCAGTGTACAATGAAGCTTACCACTTCTCTTATTCCTTTAAGAATATCCAATTGTGAATACCCGTTCTTCATAAGCTCTTTCCAATAAAGTGTTATGGTATAAAATGGTTTGCAATGGTCAAACAATAATTATCACTTTGATTCATTGATTTACTTTTTCAAACCGTTATTAACAACATAGAAGTGTAATTGAAATATCCTAGTTTCAAGACATTCATTACAGACATATAATTCAAAGCCAAACTGTTCTTAAATTTAATAATTTAATGGCTCATAAAAACTAAAAACTTCGATTTAAGAATACATAACATAATCCTAAGTTCCTACAAATAATAAAAAAAACAATAAAGTTGCAAGGAATTAAATCTTCCCAAAATTACAAGTAAGTTAGTCACATTAAAAAAGAAAACCTCACCATTATACCTTCGCAAAATGTTTTATTTCACAGATGATCAAATAAAAACAATAGGTATTGGATATATGTATGTACGTATTTAGACATCCTTCGTCTTTCATGTTTCATATGCTATGCACAAACCTTTCAATTTAAATTATATAAAAACTCTCAAAGAAGATTAACGACTTAACATCTGCTTTTGGAAAAGAAAAACTCAAAACTTTGCAACAAGATGAATTCAAAATTGATTAAGTCCCATTTATATTCATGAGTTTTAAAGACAAAAATTCGATGCGATTAATTAAATCCCAACAACGTCAAAAGTTTGATGATCAACTTTTTAGTCGCACCAGATAAGGCATCCTTCCGATTTCGAGGTTCACCATCACCATGTCCTGGATTTTAATTAACTTTTTTTTTATTTTATTCAAAGTAAGCTCAATTGAAAACGGTGAAAAAGAAAATGAAAAAAAAAAAAATCACAAGCTGGCACCAGTTTTTCCGTTATATGCACACCTAATGAAAAATGCATGAATCCTCAAGACACACATTTTCTAAACAAACAGCTCAGTCAGTATGTGTGTGAGTGTGGGTTTGTGTGAGATCGTAATCAGGAGGAGGAATATTCTGTTCATCAATCTCCGTTAAATCATTTTATCCATATTTTCGCTAACTTTTTCAAAGCCATCAAAGCTGTTTAAATATTTTTATGCAAATTTAATAAGGAATCTGCATTTCATGAAACGAGATAAGGTAGGTATATTCCGTGAATTGAAAAAAAAAAAAACGGAAATGGTGAAACGTTTAAACTCCAATTTATCATTCCACAAGCATACAACTCAGTTCACTTAAAGTATTGAGGTGCAAATCAACTACCTATGTATTTCATTTAATAGTGTGAATAGGCTTTAATATGGGGTGTTCTCTCAACAATTTTTTCTTAAACGCATTTCCATTGCGTAGGTTAAATTCTTTCAGTCAATTAATTTTGTCAAGATTTAGCTCTGATATTTTATTTCTAGTTCAATAAATTTAATAAAAAAAAACCTATTGATAACGTTTCAAAGAATTCACCTACCTACCTAGCAACTGTCCTTCATTGAATTTCAATTTCTCTTATCTTTTATTTTTTTTGTATTTTTTCCTTTAGATTACGTTAGCAGAGGAAAAAAGAAATTTGGTGACAAGTGCGAGAATACACTTGAATGCGGATTCCCTGGATCGATATGTGACCCCAAAAAGAAGTCCTGCCAGTGTGTTGAAGAATTACCTGTCACCAATCACATTGACAAATGTGGAAAGGGTAAGTTTGTCGGTTTTAAAGTTTATTTTTGGTTTTTGTTATTCGACATGCGAAAGTCATTTTATATGTTTTCAAAAGACTTGCTGTTATCAATACAAAATTATAGGCTTTTCAAAAGCCTTAAAAATATTGAATAAATAGATAGGTGGGGCAAAATGTACACCCAATTTTATTTAATAAGAATCTTGACGAAATGTAAACCACAGACTTTAAAATTCCTTGAATGAACCAAAAAGTTTTAAATGTGTTTTTTTTTTTAATGTCATCGAAAAATTTAGGGTGTTCCCAAGTGATTCGTTATCATTTATTGAAACATTTTTTTTTTTTTATTTTCTAACAGAAGAATCGAAGTGGAAAATATATATAAAGTGATAAGTGGAGCATCTTCTTCAACTTTTGTATTTTTGTGTTTCATATTTTCCAGATAAAAATAAAAAAAAAATCATATATACGTATACATTAGGGTGGTCGTTATTTATATATATTTTTTTTAGTTTTTATATTTGGATGGGCTTAAATGGAATCTAAATGCAGAAAAAACAATTCCCTAATTTTTCAGATATTTAGTTTCATCCTCTATAGTCGCTGTAGAAGTAGGTACATTGAATTTCCCCTTTTTTACTAGGAAATTCGGGTAGCATCTCCAAAAACTCAGAGCATATAAGTTGGAAGTAAACAAGAAAAAAGCCTATCGGAAGGGAGTAATATCTCCCCCCGCTTGGACGGGAGGGGCAATTTAATAAAATAATTGCATAAAATAGAGAAAACAAATAATTTTTTAACAACGGCAACACTAATAATAATGTTTTGTAATTTATGCTTTAAAGTGTTAAATGACAGAATTTTGAAAAGCTGAATTTCAAGAAAACAAAACTGAAAAGAGCAGAATTTTGGAAAAACTTGGGATAAGGAGTACAATCACTATTTTTTTTAGAAAACTTGGAAATTAAGATATGTTAAATGTAGGTACGCCTTGTAGTTTTTGGGCTTTTATATCGTCGGTTCAAAGGTTAAACTCACCAACTAACATATTACAATTTTGAAGGGAATTTAATTGAAACATACTTATAAAGCTGAAAAGTCACGTTCCGAAAATTTTTAAATAAAGTTCCCGGCCATAGCTTTTAATGTCCCTATAATAACCGTGCAAAATAGGACTTTTTGTATTAAATAAATTCATATTATCAAAGGGCACGGTAGTGCCCAGCCAAGTTCGCGGCACTACACCCTTTTTACAGGAACAAACTCAGGCGATTTTCAACCCCCCTGCCCCTCTAACTTCAGAACCAATTAAGTCAGAAACTTCAAATTCGGAGTATTTGCTGAACTGATCAAACACAGGTGGCTCACCAAATTTCAACTCTTTAGCATTAGTAGTTCCCGAGATATGGGACTTCAAAAATCGCAAAAACCGTAACTGACTGACTCACTGACTCACTGACTCACTGACGCACTGACAGATCATCAAAATTATGAGGCACTTCCCGACATCGTAGAAACTTGAAATTTCGCACAACGGTAGGCCTTGTGATACATACAAAGGAAAAAATCGAAAATCTGCAATTTTCTATTCAGGGGCGTGGCATCCACCCACTTTCTAAAATATTCTATAAATTATATGGAGCCTTTCCGATTGTTGTAGAACAATGAAAATAGGTAAGTCGGTAGGGTTTGAAGTACTTACAAAGAAAAAAATTGAGAAATTGGAATTTTCCATACAGGGGGCGTGGCATCCACCCACATTCTTAAAAATTCTTATAAATTATATGGAGCACTTCCGATTGTTGTAGAACGATGAAAATTGGTAGGTCGTTAGGGCTTAAGGTACTTAGAAAGAAAAAAATTGAAAAATTGGATTTTTGCATTCAGGGGGCGTGGTATCCACCCACATTCTTAAAAATTCTTATAAATTATATGGAGCACTTCCGATTGTTGTAGAACGATGAAAATTGGTAGGTCGGTATGCCTTGAAGTACTTAGAAGAAAAAAATCGAAAAATTGGAAGTTTCAGTTCAGGGGGCGTGGCATCGACCCACATTCTTAAAAATTCTTATAAACTATATGGAGCACTTCCGATTGTTGTAGAACGATGAAAATTGGTAGGCCGGTAGGACTTAAAGTACTTAGAAAGAAAAAATTGAAAAATTGGAATTTTGCATTCAGGGGGCGTGGCATCGACCCACTACTGAAATAAATCAGCCAAGTACAGGCGCGGATCCAGGATTTCGTTCAGGGGGGGGCAATTTTCGTCAGTTTCCAAAATCTTGATGAGATACAGGAAATTTGAGTACACTTCATACCGCTCTACACGCTTGGTCACACAAAGCAATGTGAGTTGATGAGTTTGAAATTTGAAGAAAGCAATTAACTCTTTCATAACTGCCTTTGTGAAATTAAGCTTTGCTATTAGTAGCTATAGCATGTTGTCTTTTCAGCGCTTTTGAGTTCTCTCTGGATCTGCGTTACTCCACAATTATGCTCGGAAAACATAATGGTACAATGGTATGTTCCTTTTCAGACACATGACGTTCGAGTTCGAGTGAAATTTCCATCCTCTTCTTTTAGCTGGGACAAGCTTGCCAGTAAAAGGTCGTTTTCAAGAAGGTCACCAGCATCAAAAATTTAGTTTGCAGAATATTCTCAAACGCAAACTGCAAATACAAGTTATACTGCATAAGCATTGTGTTCGATAATGCAATTTGTCACATGTTCGACAATATTATGTGTGGGTGCAATTCTGCAGTTAAAAAAATCGAGTTGGCAACAAAAATATTGAGAAGCCGGAGAACTTGTTCATAAACGTCAAAAAATGCGTTTGCATAAAAATTGAAAGACGTTGATAAGAAGATTTTGTGTAAATAAAACCATTGCACTAACTTGACAATAGCTGTATTAAGCTAAACTTAAATTATAGATTAAAACCGAGATTAACCGTATCGTTTGCTCATCATTCGTTCATCGGTACAAAACCAAACTTTTCGACATTGAAATAAAACAATGATTATAGTGGAAAATAAAAAGAAAAAGCACTTTTTATTAAACCTTTTCGTCCTACTTTCTCGGTTCAGCCATCAATTGTAGCTTACTTTGGTTATACATTTCATTTACAATATACTTAGCCTTGGTAAACATTTATAAATATGTTTTATACAAGCTCAGACCAGCGATTGCAAAGTTGCAGTTCCATACGATAGCAATATTTGCGCCAAAAAATGAAGACAATTTGACAATCGAATTGACGTAAACTTAACGTTTTCAAAAACGACCAAAAAGAACTATCCTTAGTTGTAAAAGTTCTATTCAACTTCTCTTCGGCAGTGACTGCTGTAGTCATTTCGTGATTTCTCTCCAATCTTCTTCGTTGAATTCGTACTTTTCGCCAGTTTAATAATAAGGAACACGAAAATTCCTGAAACGCTTCCACGAAAGTGACTAAATCTTCACGAATACTTACATACATCAAAAACGTATCTTATGGCTAATAGATGTGCAGCACATCTGCACACATGCGCACATGTGCATACTCTTAAGGTGCGTATAAATTATAAGAGTAAAAAGAAGGCGAGCAGCTTTGAAGAAGTTGTCGAGAGTAAAACCCGAATGTGAACAGACACAGTCATGAAATAAGCTCACAAGAGAGAAAGACAGATATCAATGGAAACGCACATTTAAGAACTCTATAATCTTTTTAGTATGGATTTGTTTGGTATTTCTCAATAACTTTTATACACAAATGAAGTTTATTATTTTAACTTTAATTCTCTTTATCCTGTAGATCGGAGCATTTTAAGCAAAGTTAGAAATTTTTGAAGCTAATTAAATCGACGTATTTTAAAGATTTAATTTGTTCTTAAATTAAAATCAAGTTTAAGGTTGTATTAAGATAAATGCCCCTGCCGCCTCCCCGTTACATTTAGCTATTAAAACCCTATACAAAAATTGTAGAGTAGGGTTGGAGATGGAGCAATAACTTTTTAAAACATTATTTTTCAAATTGTCAAATTTTTCATTCACAACATTTTGAAAACTGAATATCAAATCAATTTGGGATTCACCCAGCTCCCTAGTTCGAAATAAATTGACTTTTCTCATAAAATGCTATACAGTAATGTAGCCGGACATTTATCTTTTAATTAAAGACCTTAACTTTGAAGATCGGCCATCTAAAACCGAAGTTATAAGCTATCCTATCGGTCGATTTAAAGGATATTTGTGCATAGCGGAACTTTTCTTAAGTGAACTTGGTCAGCAATCAGCCAACGCACAACCACTCATTGCTGCAACGCTGCGCTGCCAAGAAAAAAATTTTATAAACGTATAACGAAATAACCTTTTTTGATTACATTCTATTAAATTCACATTTTATGCTTCGTTCGTTCCTGCCCAGGGGGGGGCAATTGCACCCATTGCCCCCCCCCTGTATCCGCGCCTGGCCAAGTAGAAGACTTAGCATTAAGGATTGGACTTGTTGAATTACTGATTCAAAATTGTTTTTTATGGCCTTTAGTCCTACAAATTGGTATATTTAATGGCTCTGGAATACCTTTTCCGTTTCATGTATGGGATATTCAAAGTATGCCATCTAGTTGAAAAGTAATTGGTTAAAAATGCTCGGAGATCTCTAGCCGTAACAACCCGGGGACGACAAAGCCAAACCGACTTTTATATTAAGTTTTCACATATTATAAATCTTATTTGTATTCAAAATTTTACCAATGTATACCGTTAGGCCCCTTATGTGGCAACAAAATTTTATTATTTATCAATGTATCTAATAGTCATAAATTATTTTTTAAGCCAATTGTAAATAGAAATGTTCAATAAAGCAAAATTGAAAAATTAAAAAAATCTCTAGGCGTAAAAAACCGCAGTTGCCCAGAACGATATTTTTGGGAATGAAATGGCAGATGAACTGGCCAATAACAGATCATCTTTTGATTTCATCTCATTTTCATTTTCATTAATTGAAAAAAGAGTAAAATTCACCAGAATTTCCTTGAAGCTGAAAACGTCAGCTCACTAGATAAAGCCAATTTGCTTGCAGCACAGTTTTCTGTAAATTCGACGGTGCCAGAGAGTGTTATGACTCCTCCTGTACTTGAGAGCGCTAACGATTTCATGGGACGAATCTTCTTTCGCACTCGTGCAGTCTCAAGAGTCCTTAAAGATCTTGATATGCACAAATCCACTGGCCCGGATAGTATCCCTCCTATTGTTCTGAAGAGGTGTTCTTCTACGCTGGCAAAACCACTGCGGAAGCTTTTCCATCTGTCCTACTCTACAGGTCTCTTCACGAGTGTATGGAAAACAGCATTTTCCCAGCCTGTCCCTAAAAAAAGGTGAATCTTCTTCACCTACTAATTATCGCCCAATTGCACCTACGTTCCTTCTTTCTAAGGTCATGGAAACGCTGATAAATTATCAGCTTAAGAAATATCTTGAAAAACGGAAGCTTCTTAATGACCGGCAGTATGGCTTTCGTAGCAATAGGTCCACTGGTGATCTGATGGTATATCTCACTGAGCAGGGAAACAAATCTTTGCATCGTTTTGAAGAAAGTAAGATTATTGCGCTGGATATTTCTAAGGCATTTGATAGAGTTTGGCATTAAGCTCTCTTATTGAAAATGCGTGCATTTCGTATCGATGAATCTCTTCTTCGCTAGATAAGAAACTACCTTTTGGACCGCTCAATACAAGTTGTATTGGATGGTTTCAGGTCTGATATTCATATAATAAATGCTGGTGTACCCCAGGGCTCCGTCTTATCTCCGACTCTCTTTCTTATTTTCATCAACGATCTCTTGTCTGAAACTTCTAATCCATTAAATTGTTTTGCTGACGACAGTACCCTCAGCTTTTCATATTCGTTTTCAGATTCACCACCCTTGTCCTTCAGTGGTTGGATGTTGTAGGAACTGGGGGCCTCGAGCTGTATCTTTTCCTACACATCAAGTGCTTACAATACCTCCAAGTTGGTAGCCGCCGGATAGTGATCTTGGCTTTATGCCAGGACTTGCTAAACTTGTAAGTGCGAATGTTGATCAAGGAAAGAATTGCAACATTAAACCTATGGCCCTACAGATTGGAGGTTAGTGCGTTGGGCTAACGACCCGACCACAGTAAAAAACAACAATTGTTATGAGAGAGACGCGGAAAGCCTCGGATAACGACCCCCCTCAAATGGCAACCAGACCCGGAACGAAAATGGACTATGATCTACGAGTATGCACCTGGAATGTAAGGACACTGTACACACCAGGTGCTACTCAAAAACTTGAATCTGTCCTCTCGCGGTACAAGGCAGACATTACCGCGATCCAGGAGATACGATGGATAGGATCAGGTATAACGAAAAGAAAAGATTGCGACATTTATTACAGCTGTCACCAAAGACTGCACATGTTAGAATGCGGATTCGTCGTGGGAAATCGACTCAGATCGAAAGTCATCGATTTTAAGCCGATTAGCGATCGCCTGGCTGTGATCCGCATCAAAGCTACCTTCCAAAACATCCGCCTAATATGTGCACACGCCCCTACCGATGAAGCTGAGGAGTCTAACAAGGAGGAGTTTTACGACCTCCTGGACGGAGCCTACGGAGCCTGTCCGGAGTACGATGTCAAAGTCGTGCTCGGAGACTTCAATGCTAAAGTCGGAAAGGAAAACATCTTTGGCGGATTAGTTGGAAAGCACAGCCTCCACGAAACGACAACAGACAACGGCTTGCGACTAATCGACTTTGCTGCAGCTCGTAATACGGTGATAAGTAGCACTAGGTTCCCCAGGCGAAGGATACACACAGCAACCTGGCGATCTCCAGATGGTCGAACTGCCAACCAAATCGACCACGTGCTAATTGGCGCAAGGTACGCATCGAACATCTTGGACGTGCGAACTTTCCGAGGTGCAAACGTGGACTCTGACCACTTTCTTGTTGTGACAAAGTTCAGAGCCCGACTGTCCAATGAAAAGAAAACGAAGACCGCCCAAAGAAAGAAGTTCAACATCGCATGCCCTAGCACATCTGAGAAAGCCAGAGACTACAGTGAGCAATTGACCGGGAAACTCTCTGCCGTACACCCAGCCACAAGCGTCAACAACCAGTGGAACCAGTATCGCGACATTATTAAGGAGACAGCCGAGACCACCATAGGCTATCAACCACCCAGAAAAAAGAACCCGTGGTATGATGATGAATGCGCGGTACTGAAGCAGGAGACGGAAAATGCACGAATGCAAATGCTGCAACGGAAAACTAGAGCAGCAAGAGAGGAGTACCGTGAAAAGAGAAGGAAAGAGAAAAAAACCCTGCGTAGAAAGAAAAGAGCATCCGCAGCCTCTCAGCTCAAGTATCTCGAAGAGTCCAGCACCGCCACCAACACTCGCCGGTTCTACAAAACAGCCAAGCAACTGGCATCTGGTTATAGGACTGGCACGCAAGCTCTTCGAAACAGCGAAGGGAACCTAGTCACCGAAGCACAGGGAATTGTAGACGTGTTTAAGCAGCATTTCCAGCAGCTGCTTAATGGGCATTATGTAGAGGAGGCGACAGGGGAACAAAGAAGCATTAGACCAGTCAATGAAGATCCAGTCCCAGCACCCAGTACTGAAGAGGTTAAGAAAGCCATCCACAAGCTCAAGAACAACAAATCCGCCGGCTCGGATGGCCTACCAGCGGAACTCTTCAAGTATGGAGGAGATGTTCTGGTAGGGTGCATGCACCAGCTCATCAACCAAGTTTGGGAGGAGGAAAGTATGCCCGACGACTGGTCAAATAGCTCCATATGCCCAATCTACAAAAAAGGTGATCCTATGTCCTGCAAGAACTACAGAGGCATATCCCTGCTTAATGTTGCCTACAAGATCCTATCCAACGTACTATGTGAGCGTCTAAAACCTTTCTGCAACACTATGATCGGCACGTACCAGTGTGGCTTCAGGCCAGGCAGATCAACGATAGACCAAATCTTCACATTGAGGCAAACCCTGGAAAAGACCAACGAATTTCAAGTCGAGACCCACCACCTATTCATCGACTTCAAAGCCGCATATGATAGCATAAGTCGCCAAGAGTTTCTATTGGCGATGTCGGAACTCGGGATCCCGAAAAAACTGATCCAGCTATGCCGCATGACGTTACAAAATACGCGGTGCAACGTGCAAATGGGTAACAGCTCATCCGAGTTATTCCAGACGTGTACAGGGTTCAGACAAGGAGATGCGCTATCATGTGATTTCTTCAACCTAGTCCTGGAGCAGATAGTGCGCAAGAGTGGTGTTAACATGGAAGGCACTATCTTTAACAGGTCTTCTCAACTTCTTGGCTATGCAGACGACATCGACATCATCGGCCGTTCCAAGAGAGCTGTACTTGAAGCATTCACAGCTATTGATGAACAGGCGAAACGAGTTGGTCTTGAAGTGAATGAGGACAAAACAAAGTATATGCTATCAACAAACAAAGCCTCATCTGTCCATCGCCTAGGACAAAACGTCACTGTTGGTAGCAGTAATTTCGAGGTAGTCAAGGAGTTCACCTACCTCGGAACAAACATCAATTCCACGAACGACACCTTAGTGGAAATCCGACGAAGAATTACCCTAGCGAACCGCTGCTACTTCGGTTTGGCCAAACAAATGGGTTCAAAACTCCTTTCCCGAAAGAAAAAGTGCACTCTATACAAAACGCTAATTTTACCAGTTCTACTCTACGGCGCCGAGTGCTGGACGATCAGTAAAAAAGGCGAATTGATACTGGGCACTTTCGAGAGAAAAATTCTTCGGCGGATATTTGGTCCTATATGCGAAGAGGGCGATTGGAGGAGAAGATTCAATCGTGAATTGTACGAGCTGTACCAAGATGTGGATGTAGTCCAAAGAGCCAAAACACGTCGACTACACTGGCTCGGCCACATCGAGCGAATGGAAAACAACGCTCCAGCCAAGAAAATCTTCGAATCCCAGCCCCCAGGTTCGAGACGACCAGGAAGACCGAACCTCCGCTATAGGGACTAGGCGGTCACAGACGCAAGAGCACTTGGTCTCGACGACTGGAGGGAGCGTGCGAGGGACCGCAACCGATGGAAGACCGCAATATCTCAGGCAGAGACCCTTCATGGATCGGGAGCGTATGATAAGCTCATTAAATTCTGATCTCGACAGCATTGTTCAATGGGGAATCAAAAATCGCGTAGAATTTTATGCTTCAAAAACTCAATGCTGTCTCTTGTCATAAAAGTGGAACCCACCCCCTATGCTGCTATCCATGATCGGCACTTGCATTGAAGAAACCGAACAGCTTTCAGTCCTCGGTATGTGCATCACAGATCACCTTCTGTGGAGTGACCACATATTCGACGTCGCTAAAAACGCTGCTAAGTGTCTAGGTTTCCTTCGACGAAGCAAGAAATTTTTCTCTCCTTCTGATCTGGCTGCAATCTATAAAGCCTTCATCCGACCTAAGCTTGAGTACAACTCCCACATCTGGGCAGGTGCTCTTATAACTCACTTGAATCTCTTGGATAGAATCCAAAATAGAACCTTTAAAATGATAGGTGATTCATCAATAACGCAATCAATAACATCTCTGAAACACCGTCGCAGTGTTTCATGTCTCTCATTATTCTATCGCTATTTTTATAAACAATGTTCTAGTTCAGCTGTCAAGTGATTTATTTTTAGTTTGGTTTCGCATTTCAATATAAATAGACTGATACCTGAACAACGCTTCCAAATTGTGCAAATTAATTTTGAAAACATGGTTCTGTTCGAAATACGTATGGCATACTACGTCCATTTTACGGTCAACATAATCGTCCATCAGAGCAATTAATTCGATTAACTATTCAACGTTTTCGCACCACGGCTATTTTAAATGATAATACGCATCCACAGAGATGTCATACAGTGCGTACAGAAGAAGTCATTGCTGCTGTAGAGCGAAGTGTAGAGGAAGACCCGGATCAGTCTATCCGCCATTGTGCACAGGAATTGGATATGTCCATCCACTTTATGGAAGATTTTGCCGGAAGATCTTGGTTTTCTTGCTTACAGAATCCAACTGGTGCAAGAACTGAAGCCACAGGATCACCTAGCAAGGCGTAGATTCGGTGAATGGGCCCAAAACAAATTGCCGTTGATCCCAAATTTCTTTCGATGAATTTCTTTAGCGATGAAGCTCACTTTTGGTTGAATTAATACGTCAATGAACAAAACTGCCGTATTTGTGATGATAATCCTCAAGTTTATGTTAAGACACCGTTACATCCACAAAAACTGACTGTTTGGTGCGCTTTATGGGTTGGTGCAATAATTGGTCCGTACTTCTTTAAAAACTATGCTGGCCAGAATCTTACAGTCCATGGTGGCCGCTATAGAGCCATGATTACTGACTTTTTCGATAATCAATTGAACAACCATGATGTGCAGGAGCTGTGGTTTCAACAAGACTGAGCAAAATGTCACACAGCTCGTGACACAATTGATTTATTAAAGGAAACGCTTGGTAACCGCATAACCCGTGATTGGCCTCCAAGATCGTGCGATTTAACGCCGCTTGACTATTTTCTGTGGGGATATGTGAAGTCACTAGTCTAAGCCAATAACGTAACACCACCCACAACCACGATCAGCAACCAACAACATCAGCATCCACAGAAAATCAAAAATAAAAGAAAGCTTGGAGTAACTACTACTCGAACAACACCGCGAGTCAGCACAATAAGCCCGAAGATGGTTATTTAGAACCGAAACGCGTCGCTTAGTTAATTATATATTCAAATGTTGTGACATATTTTCAAAAAATATTAAATAAAATTTAAAACTTAAATAATTACTAAAATTTTTAACTTTTAATTTTATTTTTCAAATACTCTTTCTAAGCCAATAAGCTCGACACGATTGACTACGTCGCGTTATTGCCGATATGTGTTGGAAAAAGTCATCGAAAATTGGACCTCCAGATTAGACTACGTGCGAGCCAGCCGTGGCCGTCATATGCCAGAAATCATATTCAAATTCTAATGCCAGAGCATTTTCTTTCGAATAAAATAAATTCCATGTTAATATATAAAAATCATCTTTGTTTTATTCCATTTCAAAGTTCTATACCTCTTAAAAGAAACACCCTTGTTGTAGTCCTAACAGGCCACAGCTCAATGGGAACCCCACATGAGCAATAGGCAACAGATCATCTGACTTATGTAGATGGTATGAAGATAAAGAGGTGGAAGAGGGCTCATCCCATGTCCTTTGTGAATACCCCTGTCTAACCAGCACAAGAAAAGAAGCCCCTGGAGAATACTTCTTCGACAATGTGAACGAAGAATATCCAAGTTCACTCAGAAGTGAGTATGGTTGAAGACATCGCACTCCAAAGCTTCAACTCAATTCCACACAATTTCCCTCCTCCCTTCCTTTATCCTGAGGAGCGCAAAGGATCGACGGAGATTCAAAAGAGATAATGCATTTTACCGTATTATAACCGCTTCATACATAACCTAACCTAATTGGTCAAAAAGGGTCAAATGGTCTTAGAAATTAGTCAGCCCCAGACAATTTTGATCAAGGCTTAACATTTCTCAAGGTCACGTGCATTTTTGGTAACTCATTTGCGGGATATTCTTAAAAATGCTGTTGTTGTTGTGAATAGTTATTGGTCAGCCATAGACTTTCTTATGACTTTTACTGTGAACCTAAAAAAAAAAAAATTGAAATTCGTAAAAACGCCTATGGCTGGCAAATTATTGAAACTAGTAGACCATTTAGCACGATCTAGTGACCTTTCGGATGGTATACTTTTTTGCGAATATCCCACAAATGAGTTGCATAAAATTGCGCATGACCATGACAGAACTAGTTAACCTTTTGTGACCAATTACATGCCATACTTTTTACTCGCGATTATAGGTACTATAAGGCAAGTTTTGGATTCGTGCAAAAAAAAAAATTTGAGATAACAATCAAACATGATATTACGATGATAGAGAACACCAAAAAAGTGGGTGGCACAATTCTGTCTGTCTGTCTGTCTGTCTGTCTGTCTGTTCGTCTACAGCCTAAACGGCTCGATCAATTTTCTTCAAACTTGGTACTTAGTGGTTTTTGGTGATTCTGCCGACACGTTTTTTTCATTTTTTTTTAGAACCAAAAATAACGGTACCTGCCATACATTTTTTTTTGGCAAATTTACATAGTCGTATTTTTCTCAAAAACGGCTCCACAACTTTTCTTAAAAAAAATTCAGTAAATTTATTTTAGTAAAGGCTTTCTTTGGGTGGAAATCCATTTTTCAAAAATGGTTATTAATGGCACCTCCCAAGGAACCACTTTTTTAATTTTTGATTTTCTTCGAAATGGTAGGACCGATTTCAATTATTTTTTTTATACAGAAGTTTCCAAAAAATGTTAATAGTTTTGTGTACCAACATTTTTGAAAAAATATTTTTTGGATTTTTAAAAAATATTTCAAATTTTTTTTTTGGAAAATCAAATATTTTGAAAACGGCATCATAGATTTTTTTGAAACTCGATATTTAAGACTTTTTTAGTACTCTCTTAAATATTTTTAGAAAAAATTTGACATTTATGAAAAAATAACGGTACCTTCCATACAAAAGTGAAAAAACCACAAAGGAAAATATTTTTTTGCTTGAAAACGACTCCTACGATTTTGATTAAACTTTTTCCATATACTAAAATTAGTACGATCTACCATCAAAAATTATAAAATTTTTCACATAGCAACTATTAGTAGTACCTGTCATAGAACGTATTTTTTTATTTTGAGTTTTCGCGTTATCAGCTTAACGGATTTAAATGAGTTTTCTTATATACAAATTTCGGATAAGATTAAATAATATTGCATATCAAAATTTTCAAAAAAAAAGTTTTTGGATTTTTAAAAAAAGTTTCAAACTTTTTTTTTGAAAATTCGATATCTCAAAAACGGGTTGACATTTTTTTTTAATTTTGTTTTTATACACACATAAATATATAGCTTAAATCTGCATACCAAAATTTGTTCTTAAAAATGTTTTAAGAATTTTATATATAAAAAATTAATTTAAAAAAAAAAACCGCTCCAACGATTTTAAAATTTTTTTCCCATACAATCATATTCCATCATGAATTAAGATGGCATACTTTTTTTCACCTTAAACTGTCAAAAGAGCTGGTTTAGCCAATTTAAATGTCGTATTTCATGCTTCTCTATACATTTTTCTCTCATAATTTCAATGTTTTTATATACAATTTTCTTAAATCCGCAGTGTCTTGAACATAAGAGCAAGTACGTGCGACCCAGTCGTGCATTTTATTTTTACGAATATCCCATACATATTCATGAGGTGCCCAGATCTTATCAGATTAATTAAACAAGAAGTATTGTTTTTGGTTATTAAACAAAGCAATATTTTTAAAAAATCATGTGTCTAGACCGAGCAACATGTCAGCTTAATAATTTAAAAAAATAAAAAAATCGTTATTCCAAACACGTCTAGTCGAAGTCTAGCAAAAAAGAAGATGGTTAAGAACTGTCCAAAGTCAAAGTTGTGAAAATTATATCTAGGTGCTGGATTAATTAGTTTGTTTGTTCCTTTGAATTTGGTATTTTTTTTAAGTAGGTAATTAACTTTAACTTTAAAAACATAAGGATATAAGGCGTTTTCATCCTGGACCCTTTATGGACCCATAAGTGTGGTCGTTAAAAAAAGATCATCGCGGATGGGCCTAAATCGGTTCTAAATAAAGAAATTAAAATTCCCAAATTTGTTCAGGTTTTATTTTCTTCCCCTATAGTCGCTGAAGGGGTTCATTAAATTTCATAGAAAGACATCCTAAGGGAGGGGGCAATACCACTACTTATCTTAATTGATATTTATTTATTACTGAAACTTGCTTTTTTTTAAATAAAAGCCAAATTTTATAAGTCAGAAAATGTGGAATTTATTTTACTCTTAAGAAAGATCTCTCTCAACTTGTATGGACAACTTCACATTGATTGCGTGTGAGAATTTAATATGTGGAGTATATTCACCAAAAACTTAATAGAATAATAAATAAACATAAATATTAAAATTTTATTTTGTTTAGAAGTTCAAAACAATAGAGTGATTTGCAGCGTCAATTTTTCAGTGTAACTAAAAGCTTGCAGTGTGCTTCGTACGTTTCAATCATTTGTCATTCGATGACTTATTCCAAAATAAAATTGGGAAACTCTTAACATATCATATCGGTGACGGTAAATCGTGTTTTAAATAAATTTACAAATCTGATATTACTAGCTTTCAGACACAATCGCTTGACTAGTACACAACTTTAAAACTTGTGCTGAGTCCTGTATGCAATAATAATTTCAATTATTAAAACTGCAAGCAGAATCGATTACTGCAGGACAAGAAAACATCATCAGGTATCGTGTACTTGATATTGACGAATAACTGTCAAACTTCAATTTAGGTGCCCATTAATCTTAATTGTTATGAGTTATAAGGAAAAATTGAAATAAGGGATGCAAATTATGCTCGAAATTATAAAATAAAATAAAGCCCCAAGGAATTAAATGCGTACCACTCAAAAAATTAGAACATACATATTTCATGGTTTACTTTAATAGAATCAGTATCTTCTTTTTTGGGAGAATTTTCTTCAGCAAACATTTTACTTAGGAATGAGGATAATGGGGAGAAATGTATGTATTTATTTTTTTTTTTTGTTTAAGTTTATCTGCTTCTGTTGCTTTAACAGAATATTATTTTCAGTGAGAATGGTTTCTTTTGTTTTAATAGCATTTTTTTATGTTGGTTATCTCCTCTATTGAGAGCTCTTTTCCCTCAACAATCACTTTGTTGATTTTAATTCTTTTTTTTGTATTAAGAGTCCCATCGTCCTATCATCCTTCTCAATGCGTTTTCTTTTCAACATCTTGTTTTTATCTATTATTTATCTTGGAAAGTCAACTTAAAGAGTAGAAGTTGAATTGTGGTTTTATTTAATACACCTACAGCTGTACTCTTAAAGCTTAGATGTTGTTTAATGTTCTTTCCTTTTTTGTCTGTTCTTTGTTTTATACAACAGTTTGTTGCCTGGGGAAATGTTAAAGGTATGGGTTGGGAATAATTTGTTGGTTTTTCGGAGATCAATTTATAAATATCAGATATAATGTTGAAATGAGTTTGTATTTAATCAAGTAAGAACAAAATATTAATAAAATTGTTCATAGGAGTAACTTGACCTTGCGTGACCTTGAGAAACTTCAAGCTTTGATTAAAAGTTATGGCTGACGAATTTCTAGGACTAGTTGACGGCTTCTGACCAATGACTGATCAAACGGATGGCATTTCTTTTTTTCAAATTTCCCAAAGGTCCAGAGCCGAGAAACAGATTTTGAAAAAACGTGCACATTACTTATTGTATCCCATAAAGTTTTTCTAAGATGTTCACAAAATAATGAACCTAGCCCAGTTTACACTTAAAAGTTAAAAGGCCAACTTTGACACGCTATAACTTCAAGATTTATAAAATTACAGAGGTCTTTATTAGCTCACTTTTTAAAATGATTTAATAAATGCTTTTTTCATCATTTTGTTGTGAAATGAAATTGAGCTGAGTTGACATACCCCGGTCTTTGTTTTAAAATGAGGAAAGATGTATAGCCAACCGCAAATCATACAGAAAATGGATGC
Organism: Dasysyrphus tricinctus; assembly: GCA_963921185.1. NCBI lineage: Eukaryota > Metazoa > Arthropoda > Insecta > Diptera > Syrphidae > Dasysyrphus > Dasysyrphus tricinctus. Next base: position 62,309,403 of record OY992530.1, read on the forward strand.
CATAATAAAAGAATATGAAGAATATTTGAAACAATTCTTCTGATTAAGTGGACTTGCTTTTAACTTGAAAAACGGATGCCTATCGATTATCTCAAAGTAAATTTTTTGACAAAATTTGTTACACAATGAAGTTCTTGCACATTTTTTCTAATCCTAGTATGTGTATCTATTTTTTGTAGAATTACATTGGGTACATATTGTATACCTACTTCCACAAAATTTTGAGCAAAACTTCCTACATCTCTCAGACTATATAAATACTGTTAAAATTTAATTGTTTGACACCTTTCAAATTTATTATTTCTACTTGTTAATGATCATTTCCAAAATAATTTTTTGTTCAATATAATTTTCACTTAATTTCATTGTTTTTCTAATATTTCAAAGAAGTCGTTATGCAGTTGTTTGAGCATAGCCAACAATACTTTTTTTAAATAGTCAACAGGTACCATTCTTTCCAGAATATCTTAGGAAAACACATGACTTTTACTTTAGACCGAGAGTTCACAACATATTTTTGGCGTGAGAGGAAACCAGACGATATTAATGTTACAGGTAGTCCTGATGCTGAAGGTGATAACGAATATGCTCGTCTGCCAGGACGTAGTAGCCCCGTTTAGGAAAAAAAGTGCATCAAAAGTATAACTTTTCTCAAAATTTAATTAGTGGGGGAAACCACTTCAAACGCAATACACACTGAAGCCCTCGACTCGCTGATTACAAATATGGTCACGACAGACGTCTAAGTGGCCCCAAAACCCCTGACAGACGTCCTTGAAAATGCAACTTTTTCGTGTTTTTAAAATTTTAGGAAACCACTTGAAATATATCTCAAATGAAAGGTCTTGACTCCCAGAGTACGAATATGTACGGGACAGACGTCAGAGAGGCCCGGAAACCCCTGAAAGACGCGATTTAAGTCACTGTGCTTTTAAATTTTTTTTAGATAGCTGATGTTACTCCTAGAAATATATCGGAATGGATAGCTCTTGACTACCAGAGCATACATATACGTTAATAACATAAACACGTTTTGAGTTCCATCTAACTACTACAAAACGCGATAAAATTCGCGTATTTTCAAATGTTATTTTCTTTATTATTATGTTAGAGTTGCTAGAAATTTCAGAGATCTCATACATATGTCTAATAAAAACTTGTTCTTTCAATTGTTAAAACAAGTTGTCATTATGTAGCTTAGAGGTCATTAACAAGAATGCCAGATGATTTCTTCAGTACCCAAATGTGATAAAAAATAGAAAATTCGCCTAATCTGTCCGTTAAGGAAACCGAAATCCCTGCAACATTTGTGGAGAGAGACCTTATTTTTATTTTAACAATTTATTTTTGGCTTTCTTAGGATGGAATTTAGCTTAAGAGGCATTGTTATAATTGTGTTGCCATTTAAAAAAAGGTGCCCAGTTTGGAGAAATGGCAAAATACAAAAAATCAAAGATTACGTGGAAAGTTCATTGACTAAAATAACGATTGATGTCTTAAAAAATGAGTGTTAAGTAGACACACCTTGAGGTAAAAAATCTGTGTTTCCACTTTTCGTAAACATGCTTTTTTATTTATGTCAAAGGGTGGGACCTTAACTTCTTTAGTAATATATAATATTTTGAACATAAAACTTATTGCAACTCATTTTCCCAATACGCATGTTCAAAATATTAAGATCTAGCTTAACCTCCTCGGGTCCACTCGATTAGACAAATATGTCGAAAACAAATTGAGAAAACAAAATTTTAAACATGCGTCCTCAATTAATCGAATTCCGTATAATGGAGATTCAACTGTATTTTTTTGTAGTTGTATTTTGTTAGAACCAAATTTCATTATTGATTGATTACTTTTCAAACTCAATTGATTTATTTTTCTTTTCATAAAACAGGTACCTAGAATGCGTTTATGCACCTTTTTAGCAAACCACAGAACGAATTTAGCCAAACTTCAAAATAATACTAATACTAAGAAATACCAAAGATTACCTGTATTCTTTACAATAGGTCAAGCAATTCTTGAGTGGCGGGAACGCTATAATATCCCGCAATCCAAAATCTCCAATTACAAAATCTCGCAAATTAAAAATCTTGTTTTACAATATCTCGCAATTAAAAAATCTCGCTTTTAACAATCTCGCATTTACATCTCAAACCTAAAAATCTCGCAAATTTCAACCAAAATCTCGCAAATCATAATCTCGCAAATTCAAATTTCACAACATCGAATCCCACACGGTGGTGTTTACAAAAAATAAGCTAAAATTTTTTTGAGAATATACACAAGAGTACGTTGCATAATTTTTTCTTTCCAAGTAATAACTATACCCGTCAATAAAAAAATTGTACATCTTTTATTACTGCTAATAATCACTGTAATGATTTACGCGTGCATCTACTCAACACTTACATATCTTTTAAGACATCAATCATTATTTTAACCATGGAAATGTGTCAAGTAATTTACGAGTTTTGTTTTTCATTAGTATTAATCGCTTATAAGAAACACGCTTATAAGAAAACCTCGCCTAGAAGAAACTTGAACAAAAGCACCGTGTACTTATATTTTGATGCTGAATTTTGTGTTTATAACAAACACGTTTATAAGAAAAACACTGATAAAAGAAACATTTCTCAAACACGAATTTTCATTTTTCCATGTAAAGTTGGTTGGATTTAAGAAACCTGCAAATAACGCAAGAAACGCATAAAACATGAACCGAAAAATTCAAATCAAAATGTCATTTATGATGCAATTTGACATTTGAAGAGAAGTTCAGTTCAGTCTTCATTTTGACACTGAATTTGTTATTCGTTGTGTTTGTGTTCTTTTTTGTTTCTTACATCCGTATAAGAAACTTATTTCTTATATCCGTTCTAAGGATATAAGAAAAACTCGGTTATAATGAACAAACATTATTCAATTTTTGAGTTTCTTATAAGCGTTTTTACTGTACCATTTGGCCATTTTTGTAAATGGCGTCCAAGCGACAGGTGCAGGCGACAGGTCTACAACAACGACTCGCAAGCTTAGTTTTATACATAGCATTTCAAAAAATATTTCAAATAACAAAATATAAAGTGCAGGGATCTCGGTTTCCTGACTAGACTTACGATTGAACATTATTTTGCAATATTTCGCGTGAACAATGACTCCCAGGCTACATTTTATCATTAGGGTGTCAAAAATAAATTAGAAATTAAAAAAAAAAATGTAAGGCTCCGGCCACGCAATGAGCGACGAGCGACTGAGCGACGAGTCGCTGAACGACGAAAAAAAATTAAAACACATGAAATCGTATGGAGGTGGCCACATAAACTCTGAGCGACTGAGCGATTTTTTAAGCGATAGAGCGACGTCGCTCAGCAATCAAATCTGTTTTAATTTTTCAGTTGATCGCTGAGCGACGAAGTTATAAGATGGACAAAATAAATACAGAAAGTTTAATTTCAGCTGTCTAAAGCCGTCCAGTGCAAAACTTATGAATAAAAATAAACATTAAAAAAAATAAAAAAAAATAACCTTAAATATAAAACCACCCGTTGCTCTGGACTAACTGCTTTCTTTTGTTTTGTTAATTTTGGTAGAACTTTTTCCAGTAGCAAATCAAAAGATGGTACCGACATACGACAATATTGCCAAAATCGATCTGGAGATCTGCGAAGATTTTGATATAAATGGTGAAATTCACCATAATTTGCCCTTTCACGATTTATGGGGTGTACACCAAATCTACGTTTCTCGATCTTATTATAGATCTATAAATATGAACGTGACTTTCAACTAGTAAGCTACGACGAACCGCTCTTGACGATGGCATTTTCCCAACTAATCGCTCAGCGACGTCGTTCAGTAAATGGCCACCCATCGCTCAGATTCGTCGCTCAGCGACTCGTCGCTCAGCGACTCGTCGCTCAGTCGCTCAGTCGCTCGTCGCTCGTCGCTCATTGCGTGGCCGAAGCCTAAGGTGGTTTTTTGTTTGGTTTTGCGTTCTGTTACATTTTTATGGAATATGGAAAATTTGGAGTAGTAGGAGTGAATAAGGAGTGGAAGGAATACTCCAAACGTCCAATTGAAAATGACATTTCGTCAGATGAGAATTACAAGGTCGTTTTGTTCGGTTTATTTTCACCCCAAAGAACAACTGAAACTGAGCAAAAAATAACTTAAATTGTATGCATAAATTTAATATTAAGATTTATAAAATAAACATTCGTCTTTGTAGCAAATTTTCTTTTAGTTCATGGTTGTATGTTGGACATAATGTCCTTGTACCTTAATAATCTAAAAGAAAAGACTAAAAAAATGTAGGTACCTACTGCTATTTTTAAAACATGCATCCGAAAATATAGTGATAAATTAAATAAACGACTGATTCGCTCGCACTTGCTCTAATGCTCAAGACGCTGAAGGCTTAAAAAAATTTTTTGTATAGATATGTTAAATTAGCTAAAACAACTACCATTATAGTTTGAGGTGAAAAAAGAGAATGCCATCTGAATTCTTGATTAAAAATTAAATCGTTGGAGCGGTTTAAAAAAAAAAAAAATTTTGAAATCAAATTCTTAAAACATTTTTCGGGAAAAATTTTGGCATACAAATCTGAAGTATTTATTTATGTACACATAAAACTAAAATTTGAAAAAAGTTGTCAACCTGTTTTTGAGATATCGAGTTTAAAACATAAATTGAAACTTTTTTCAAAAATTCCAAAATTTTAGTTTTGAAAATTTTGATTCGTTCAACCGATAAAAAGAACATTTTAAGTTTTATCAGATGTGCTATTAATAGTTGCTATGTGCAAATTTTAATAATTTTTAGTAGTAGACCGCACTTTTAACATACAGAAAAACTTTTATTAAAATCGTAGGAGCCGTTTAAAAAAAATATTTTCCTTACCAGTTCTTTAAACATTCGTATGGAAGGAACCATAATTTTTTCTTAAGAGAAAAATTTATTTTTGAAATATTCTAAACAGTTTTAAAAAACCCTTACCGAGATTCAAAAAAATCAACCAAGTAGTTTTCAAAATATTTGATTTTCAAACAAGAAAGTTTTGGTAAAAAAAAATATTTTCATTTTTTTGAAGCTTCTGTAAGAAAAAATTATTCAAATCAGAAATACAATTTTGAAGAAAATTGAAAATAAAAAAAAAGGTTCTTTGGGATGTACCATTAGTGACCATTTTCTAAAAAATGATTTTTTATCCAAAGGTAGCCTTTAATAAAAGAAATTTATTGAATCTTGTTAATGAAAAGTTTTGCAGCCGTTTTTGAGATAATATAAGATTTTCTAAAATTTCTAATAAAAATTGTATGGCAGATACCGTTATTATTGGTTCTAAAAAAAATGAAAAACGTGTGGGGAGTATCACCAAAAACCACTATGAACCAAGTTGTAAGAAAATCGATCTAGCCATTTACGCTGTAGCCGAACAGACAGACAGACAGAGAGACAGGGTTGTGAGACCCACTTTTTCTAGACTTCAATTGTTTTTTACGAATGCATAACTTGCCAACCAACCCATATATCGCACGTGAAAATTTATGAAAGACAAACAAAAAATGTCTAAAATATAATATATCAATAATTATTATGACATAATTTCATTAGCTCTTTTAATAACGAGCTGAAATTGAAATAAAAGCACCAAAATTAGGTACACAAAACAATTTCATTCACATTCAACCTTGAACAAAAAAATTGGTTAAAATTTCTACATACGATCTTGATTTTTCAGCTTTTTCTGCTCCAATTTAAATGCTGACTTATTTTAAATGGTGCAAAACGATTCTTATGCAAAATTAGAACCGTTGTGCATTAAAACTTCGATTTGATTTTTTCGAGATATATAATTATTGTAATTATAATTCTCAGGTGACGATTTCTTATTTGATTTTATAAGTTTTGGAGATAGCACCTTTCAAAAATACCTCCCTAGCTACAAGAGAACGAGAGAAAGTTAAAATTGTATGTTTCTTACACATCACAAATATCCTATATTTGCCTATGGTAGAAAGGAATTGGATGCAAAAGTCTGGAAATTGAAAATTGAGTTCCCTAGTTAATGCAATCAGAGGATGATTTTTTTAGTTGAAACTGATTTAATTGGTATATGTAAGACTTGATAACTTCTAAGAAAAACACTCAGCCAGCACCACTTTCAAGCTTCTAAGAGAATTAATAAATTTACATATAGTTAAAACAAATATTAATTTTATTTTCAAAACTTCACTCACTCGCTCTTTCGCTGTAAACTTCATTACAAGAATTCATTTTACTTATTGCATGTTCGTATCAAATTCAAATGATATAAAACAAAAAAAAAAAATATTATATCCAACATGAAATATTTAAATCAAGCAGTCAACTTGCATATTATTCTTCCTTCAACAACGCACACACTTTCCATGCTGGTGGCAAAGAATGCTGTTGGAAAATTGAATTTGTACGTAAAACATAAAAATCCAAAATAACTTATTTCACTATACTATATACGCTACGAGTGTATAGAATTTCACTAAACATTATTTTCCTGCATGCATAATATCGTGCTTCGAACAGAAATTCCCATACCCCATGGAGTCAGCATATAAATTTCAAGGGAAAACATAAAACCCAGCAACAAGGATTGCGTGTTGGAATTGGAAACAAGCCAGGATAACCGGGAAGTTGACATTATCTATGCATCGCGTTAGCTTATAGTCCTTTGTGGGGCCTGATAGGGGTATATATTTACATAGCATCAGGTACTATATAAAAGAGACATTAGTAGTCATGGGTCCAAGAAATAAAAAATAAAGCAATTTCCCTAAAAGTTTGATCAATAATCAAGTTGAAATTTTCTTAAAGAATTTATATTCAGGAGGTACGGACTGGGAAAACACTGAACTTGCCATTGAATTTTGAGTTCTTTAAAAGATTTTTATTTCGTTCAAGAATGCACTCAGAGAAATACTGAGGAAAATCAGGTGTTGATTTTTGTAACTTTACTTCTAGATGAATTCACTTTCACTAGTTTCGACTTTCGATGTCCTACAAACGGAAAGAAATTACATATTCCTCGCAATGTTTATTTTTCTCTAGCTATCTGAGGAAATTTAAAAAAAAAAATGTTGTGCTCTCCATAAAATTTAATTTCCATGAAAAGTTGTGAAAAACTTTACCCTAAAATAGGATTAAACCACATCATAATTTCCCTGAGAAATCTAAGCATTTTCAGCAGATATCAAACAATCGAAATAAAAATATTTGGGATGTAAGAGACATTTTTGAGAAAGGTTAACAACTAAGCTACGAGTTGTGGTCTAGGACTCAACCAAAACAAAACTGAGCCAATGTTTTTTACTACCATAACTAAAATATATTCCTTCACTTCAACCAGACTTAACGGCCAATCACTCTCACTATCAACCAGTGTAAAATATCTAGGTGTAATTCTTGACCCAAATTTAAACAGGAAAATAAACATGTGGAAGAACGGGTCTGGAAGGACTGCATTAGCTTCAACTTAATAACATACTTACTAAGGTCCTTGAACTTGTAACGTCAGTGAGATTCCCCTTGCGGGGCATAAAGCCTCCAGTATTCCTACGAAGCATCGCGTACGGTTTCAGTAAATGTACCCCAGCTCTCTCCAGCTCTTCCCAAGTTGTACTGATTCCTCTTGTACGGGTCTTCGCCAAGCACTTCTTGGTCAGCCTACTAGTCTGCCTCGCTGCGTAAGAGGGTTCCATTGCATTGCTTGACTCGTAGTGCACTCTTTTCCTTTTCGAAGTGTATTTCCAATCCACTGCCACTTACGTTTTCGTATTAGAGAGTCGATGGTTTTTGGCCTGTCCTCGCATAAAGTTCATCATTAGAGATACGGTTAGGTCAGAAAACCCTCAAGGTTTTTCGCAGACATCTATTAACAAACGTATGAAACTTTCTTGTGACAGCGAGTGTAACTTTCCAAGTGCTGAACCCATAAAGAAGCAATCGAAAAAGCTGCATGCAGCTCATCTCCTATCACCAAAAGGAACAGTATTGGTGAAAGAATACAACCCTGTCTGACCCCACTTTGGACCTCAAACTCCTCTGATAACATTTCTTTATGCAGAACGTGACATTTGGATTCTTCATATGTTGTCTTAATATTACTTACTTACTTTACTTTAGATGGCGCTTACAGTCCAGGATGGACTACGGCCTCAACCAACAAACCCCTCCAGCCAGCTTAGACCCTAGGTAGCTGCCTCCAGTTACGCACTCCAAGTTGGCTGAGGTCGTTTTCCACTTGTGTGCGCCACCTTAGGTTGGGTCTTCCTCTGCTATGTAGACCATCAGGGGTAGATTCGAAGACTCGTCAGGCTGGTGCGTTGGTGCCCATATGCTCCACGTGTCCCACCCACCTCAGCCGCTGTATTTTCAGCTTTTTGACTAGGTCAACGTCGCGTCGCTGGAAAGCCCGTAATGCTCGCTGTTAAATTTTCTCCTCTATACTCCATTGATACATACTGGACCGAAGATCACCCGAAGAATTTTCCTTTCAAAGCACCCAAGCAGACTCTCATCCGTTTTTGAAAGGGTGCATGCTTCTGCCCCAAACAGCAGGACCGGGATAGTTAGGGTCTTATATAAAGTATCCTTGGTTCTTTGAAAGAGGCCTTCTTAGCCCGAAGAAACAGCGATTGGCAATAGTAATCTTTCGTTTGATCTCTGCAATGATGTCATTTTGCGATGTAATACATACATCGTTGTCTTAATAATAGAAATTAATAATTTATCCGGGATGCGCCTCTTGCGCAAAGCATTGTCTTTTGACATTGTTAAACTCCTGCTGAAGTGGTGATCGATACTCAACGCACTGTTTGATTATGATCCGCAAGGTGTTGACGTTGTCCATATAAGAAGAATCCTGCTTGTTCGGTATCAAGCGTATCCTCGACGTGGTCTTTTATTCGGTCCAGGACGATTTTTGCTATATCTTCAGGTAGCAAGAAAATTCCTATCCACTTTTTGCACTGCGTAAGGTCTCCTTTCTTTGGGAGTTTGACAATCATTCCCATTTTTCTCTACTCCTCAGGAAAACTCTCTGATTCCAAAGCTCTCTCAATGTTGTTGGTGCTGCTCGAAAGAGCTCTGCGGGAATACCGTCAAGTCCAATGGTTGTTCTTCAGTGCTCTGATTGCGCTTAAGATTTCTTGTATACAGGAGAATACAGTCCGTTTTTGGGAATTTGTTACACGGACGGGTAAATAGATGATTGGTTGATGTAAGAACGCGGCTTAAAACCACAGAAAAGTGCTTCTAATACCTTTTAAACTGGTTCTCATCTGAAACTAGTAGTGATCCGTCTTTGTCTTTTACAAGGTGTTGCTTAGAGCTTTGGATACCTGTATGCTCTTTGGTAATTCTATAGACGGTTCTAATGTCACATCTGCCTTCTGTCTCTTCTGTTTCTGTGCTTCTTTAATCTTAATGCTATACGCTGACTCTGGTTTGTTTCTTCCTACTACTGGTGTAGCTGCAATGCGAGGTTTGAGCTGTTTATTTTCTTCGATTCAAACCAAAAGCACCAATGGTTTTCAATTGAGGTGGGTTTTGTGCTACTGATTGCTCTCAAACCTTGTGAAAGGTTGTCCCCTAGTCGTCGGTGAACTTTGACACTACTAATTTTAGGGATGGCTTAAAGATGGAGTGTGCCGTTGGTTCAGGAATATTTTCCGAGTCCTGTAACTCCAGGTTTTTCCGGCTACTCAATTATGCTAGTGTGTTTCAAGTTGAATCACTGGCAGTTATGGAAGTGTGCAAAATACTCAAGCTTCCCTCACAGACAGTCAGGCAACTGTTAAAGCAATGGATTTGGTTACATCATCGCCGAAACTAAGCCAACAATGCCGAGATGTGCTCGCTGGCCTGAACATCAATCTCATGGCCACCCTCATCTGGGTTCTATAGGTAACAGTGCCTTTAAGAGAACTGAACGGCTGGTAAACTAGCCAGGCAAGGATCAGTAGTGGATAGAGTTGACACTCCCCTTAGAGTTGTGAAGGGCAATATAAACTCAAAACCGTGGAACAGTTTAACCTACAGCAAAATATTCAGAAAGATCTGGCCCGCCTATTTGATCTGATCCAGAACATTTGATCTGATATGTAGACCCAGGCAAGACATAAACCGGTTCTGGACACTGGCCATTTAACTGCCTGAACAGAATTCAAGACGCAGCTGGAATAGATGTCAACAATTTGTCGCCCGAGAATTGTTTTGTTGTATACGCCAATTTTACGATTTTGGGAAATCGCATTTTAAGGTTTGCGTTGATATAAAACAAAATCTGAACGATAAAGTTTGTGTTTTTTTTATTTAATAATATTGTGTGGAATATCTTCTTTTGATTAATGTATTCTAAACTGTCTACTTGTTTTAGTTTTCAAATTATAAAGGTTCTTACCCAAAATGAGTTTGTCGTATACGCCACCAAAATGAGCATTTGTTTCCATCCCATACACGTACGACAAAGTGAACGCACGTACGACATTCCAATATTCAAGCACCAATACGAATTGGTATGAGAACAAATAAAAAAAAAAAACAATTTTCAAATTTAACAGTATTGTTTGTTTATTTAATAAACATTAAAATACATAAAAAACGGTTTTTTTGTACTAAGGCAGTCTTGGCATACAAAACATTAACTATAAAACATAAAAGGTCAAGTCATCCTATGACTATAAAGTTTACAAGTTAGTTGTCCAGTTTATATTTCTGAGGGCTCAGAGAATTTCCCCAGTTTTGCTGTCAAATACTAAGTAAAAAAGATTTTGCTCCGTCAGCTCAGTGAGCGCTCATGAAATATAAACTGAACAAGTAAATATGAGATCAATATAACATTTTTTTATAAACAATAACACAAAAGTCATCCTATTACTATCAAAAATAAATGTATAAATCTATTAAATAACATTTTGTTTAATACAATATATAAAGTCATTCTATGACCATCAACTTAAATAAATAAAACTAATTCACTGGTCAACAAAATTTAATTATTTTTTTGTTACAGAAACCAAAATATACTTTTCCATAGGTTTTTGGTATGCTGAACTCGAATCTGAAACTGAAAAAACCGTTTTTTGCTGTTTTCAAAGTTGAATTGTAACTGAGGTAATTGTTTCAACAAAATTTTTAATGGTTTTTGAAAGAACTAATTGTCTTCTTTTAAAATCAGTTTAAATCTTTCCGATGCCTCCTTTCATCTCTGAGAAATTTTTAGTTATTTGTAGGCCTTTCATTTAAGATTATAAATACAATGTAAAGGAGAAGGGGCAAACATTTATGAGAAATGGTCCATTTTTCAATACGAATGTTTCATATATCGTTGAAAAGGTTATTCTGAGTACATCATTTAATTATATAGCTGTTAAGCTCTCAGCCATGGGTTTCGCGAGATATTCGGACATTGTGTTCCTTATCAACATTAGCCGAATATCTCGTGAGCCCCATGGTTAAGAGTTCAACGGCAATATAATGAAATGATGTACTCACAATAACCTTTTCAACGATGTATGACACATTCGTATTGGGAAATGGACCAGCTCCCATAAATGTTTGCCCATTCTCCTTTACGTTGTATTAATGTCATAAATGGAAGGCCTACAATTAACTGAAGATTTCTCCGAGAAAAAAAGAGGTATCGGGAAGGTTTAAACTGATTTTAAAAGAAGAAAATTAGTTCTTTCAGAAACAATTCAAAATTTAGCTAGAACAATTTATTTCACGTTACAATACAACTTTGAAAACAGCCAAAAAAACGGTTTTTTTCGATTTTATAACGAGAATATCTCAAAAACGTAGCCTTATAAAATTTTTCTGACTTCAGATTCAAATTCAGCACACCAAACCTACGGGAAAGTATATGTCTGTTCGAGTACTTCCGAAAACTAAGAATTTCTACGAATTTTATTTTTTTTATATGAGCTTTTAAGGAACTTTGGGCTAAATTAGTAGAAATTCGTAGTTTTGGGAGGTACGCGAACAGACATTATATTTTAGTTTCTGTTACAAAATCCTTGTTGACCAGTGTTATTGGCAATCAATAAGCAAAATAAAATCATAATTAAATTTATTATTTTGTTCTAATTTTTTGATTTGAATAAGGCTTCATAATAGACTTGGTCTGCCTTAGGCATAAAAACAATGAGACTTTTAAGACCACTAATTTTCTCTTTTGATATAGGCTTCGAGTTGCTTGTGACTTGAAGGCATAAGCTGAACAAATTTTTTGGAGTTTTCAGATTAGATTTGGTTGATTTCTCAAATATTGAGGCATTTCGAAATTCCATTTCTCTACCACTTGTTTTGTAAAACAATATGGGTATTCATACAACAGCGTAAACTCGTCGTAATCGTTGTAAAGTTTAAAACTTCGTAATTCTGTCACAATTTGTATGGAAAATTTGACAGATTTACGAAGTTTAAAACTTTACAACGATTACGACGAGTTTACGTCGTTGAATGAATACCCTTAATGTAAAGAGATCGGTATTATTATATTTCAGAGATTTAATTTTACTGAATGGAATAGCAGAGAAATTTAACTGGTCTGCTCTGGCAGAAAATGCTTTAAAGTCTATTGGGAGCATTTGGATTATTTTTAGTGTTACAAACCAAACCAGAATATTTTTTTTCCATTTGTGTTGTATGTGTATATCATCAGCCTTACATTTTCTGTGAGTTTCATGCACGTACAACAAAACAATTTTAAGATTTTATTATAAATTTTCGGTCGTATGTGTTAAGCCTATGGATATACGACAAAACAATACTAAAGAAAAAATTGCGGCAAAACACATGGAATTTTTGTCGTATATGCCAAAAACTGGCACTTACGACAACCCAAAACTAAGGATATGCTTATTTTGTGGATATACGACAAAATGCATACTAATTATCTCAGCAACGGTAAATGATAGGTCAATTCTGATTGCAGAAATAGAAAGAGGACCTTCGAAAACATACTACTGCATACCCACTTTAAAAAAGTGCATTTTGGCGTTTACAACAAAACAATTCTCGGGCGACGAATTCTGCAGTAAAAGTTAAAAATTGTTCAACTCTGGCAGCTCCGGCTGCAGCATTTTTGACTTCTATTCAAGCTCCGTCTTGCATTTTGTTCAGACAGTAAGACGGAAATTTGTTATTTTTGTATGCAGCCTTCCCGACAAAATGGTGAACAGTCGGTAAACGGGTTCTGGTAGGTAGGGCTTCTTGATGCACAATGATCGCAGAATCGCACAGTTGGACCGATAACACATCGTTTAATTTTGCTCGCTTCACAGTTTTACAGCTTGCTGCCAGTTGTGGCGTGGTATGTGACCCAATCGAGTGAGTACACATCCTATACTTACTCAAAACAAATTGATGGAGCACTAAAAATTATCAAGTTGGTGTATTGCAATCGCAATAAAGCGTGCGAGATTATCCTTAAGAGCCATTTTCACAAATCCCATTAACTCTATTTCACTTTCATACAAACTTGTTATGATATCAAAACGGCACACGCTAATTGTGTCACTGAACGAGTTGCATGTGGCTGCCATTTCTAACATCCTACCTATAGGCCAGTTTTTCAGTTAAGAATTAACTCTTAACTACATTATAGTTAGCTAGTCCTGAAAATAAATGAACAGAAACAGTTTTTCTATTAAGGATTAACTTTAGTCGCGTTTTATTATCGCTCATAGCCCATATGATTCACCTCTTGAAAATAAAACGATGCGGGTTAGCGCAAAAACAGTGCCGTCTCTTTTTTTCTTATGTTTATTTGTTTTTCATGTAAACACTTGTCTCTTTTCCTCTCTATTCCTAACACTGCTGACAAATCCCTGACATCATTCACAATGGTAAATAGCCCTCTGCCGGTCAGAGTGAAAACCTCTATCTGGGTTATTGAAATTAACCTCGATAGGAACCTAGATCCCAATTTGTTTTTGTAATAAATGTTACAAGATAACCTCGACCCAGACCCAGAGATAATAAAACGCAGCTTTTATCTTTCATGCTCAAAAATTTCCTGACATCGACATACCACACTATGGATATCACTCTTCTACGCCTTTCACGCATAGAAATAAAAATGGCGCCACAGTGTAATTGCACCGAGAAAAACTTTCACTATCGAAATCAAGATGGCGCTACCACGGAATGCGTCCTCAACTTAGTCGCTGAGCTAACTAACAAAATTAGTTGAGTTAACTCAAAGTTAATTAAGTGCCAATTTTACAGTTCAGGGTAAACGCTGAGTTAGATCAGAGTTAGCTAATCCGGAAAATTAATTAACTTCGAGTAAACTCAGGAATACTTTGTCAGTTGAGGATTAGCTTTATGTTTCAGTTGTCAAAAATCTAGGGTCATCAATGTGTGATGCTATGGATACCACCCTTCTACCACTTTCAGGCATCAGAACAGAAATAGATGGAAATAAATTAACCCTGAGTTAACTCTGGAATTTTTTTTCAGGTGCAGATTAACTTTATCTTTCAGCTTTCAGAATTCTAGGGCCACCGGTGTGCGAAACTATGGATATCACCCTTCTACGCCTTTTACGTATCGGAATAGAGATGATGCCGAAACGGAATTAAAGTGGTAATAACTTTCAAAATCAAGACGGCGCCACAACTGAAAAAACCCTCAATTTGGTTCCTGAGTTAACTCACCAAATTAGATGAGTTAACTCGGAGTTAAATTAGGATTTCAATTGATTGAAAAACACGCTTCTGGAGTTAAATCAGGTTTAACCACAAGACTAGGATGATCTCGCACTGAAAAACTGGCCCTTTGGGACCCTAGTCTCGGTGCTAAGCCGGAGCTTACTCCAAAAACGTGTTTTTCAGTCAATTGAAATCGAAAGTTAACTCCGAGTTAACTCGTCTAATTTAGGGCCAGTTTTTCAGTGGGAGATCATCCTAGTCTCGGGGTTAAGCCGGAGTTAACTCCAAAAACGTGTTTTTCAGTCAATTGAAATCGAAAGTTAACTCCGAGTTAACTCGTCTAATTTGGTGAGTAAGCTCAGGCACCAAATTGAGGGTCTTTTTAGCTGTGGCGCCATCTCGATTTCGATATGGAAAGTTATTGCCAGTGCAATTCGTTGTGGTGCCACCTCTATTCCTATGCGTAAAAGGCGTAGAAGGGTGATATCCATAGTGTCACACATCGTTGGCCTCAGAATTTTGACAGCTGAGAGATAAAGTTAATTCTCAACTGAAAAACTGTTCCTGAGTTAACTCAGGGTTAATTTATTTTTAGGATAAGCTTACTCTGATTTAACTCAGAGTAAAGCCTGAACTGAAAAACTGGCCCTAAGAGACATAATATTTATGTCTCTTAGGGCCAGCTCGGATGTAAGAATGATTTTCAAAGTAATCGCCTGAGAATGGTACCTACTGAAAAAGGCGTTCAAATATTAGTAAAGGGTTTCTAGAAATGCCCGACTCATAATTTCAATATTAATTCCATAATTTCGAGTATATTTCATGATCCCAATTTTCGATTTTGGGACAAATTTCCGGGGAAATTTAATTGATAATAATTTCCTTCCAGATTTTAATGTTGTCGAAAATAGACAAGTTTCTGGCTATGGCATATGTAGTTTCAAATCAGTATATAAACTGTGACTTTTAAAAATAAAAAAAAATCTGGTGTTAATTAGTTTTCAATGTTCCTTTTGCAAAACTTCACTATAAATACACACACTCAGACACACATTCACTCACGAAAAAGGTATACCAAAAATTGCATCTTTTTTTCTATTTTTACCAATCTCAAAGGCAAGAGAATGATGCCAGAATAGCAATGACGACGACGGATGCGATGATGACGACAACCAAGGCCATATTTGATATACACAAAAGCAGAGCATAGAAAGTCACGTCTTGAAAGAAAATCATCCTTATTCTGGCTTTGAAACAAGACTTTATGCTCTACTTACGAACGAAATGCCTCTTCTTCCGTATTAATAGACATGCAGAGCAAACGCTTTTCAAAAGAAGACAAAAACAACACAAATAAATGGGAGTTTCTCCTGGATTTTTTATACCTTCTTGATAACGCACACTTTGCATGAAGTGTCAATACCGACAGGTACTAGGTCATTTTTCCTAAAAGCCAATCGATTCCAAGAAGCGACCAAATAGTACGGGGTAGTTAGACTTTTGCTGGGAAATAATTCAAACATGCAGTTTGACTTCGATATTCGAAAAGGTATTAGTACACGAGCCGAAAACCACATTTTTCACAATTGCACCTAGAGTCATTTGGCCGCCATTTTGTTTTTAACGGTTTTTTTTGTTATCAGACGTAACTCACGCATTTTTGAAGCAACAAAAAAAAAAATGTGAGACAAACTTGTAGAAAATTTAATTGTCTACAAAATATGTTAAGTAACTTTTTTCGATAAATGCTTTTTTTAAAAAGTTATACTGCGTTTTCTTAAAAAAATGAGGGGTTGATTTTGGTATATTCATCATATCTCATTTTTTTGTTCTAAAAATAAAAAAAATGTCGAAGTAAAAGTTATAGTCCTTCCAATTATCTATATTTTTTGCCTTAACAGTTTTGTTATGCGGCTTACGGTTCTCGCCCTGTAGCGCATATTAGAAGTAGAGAACTTTATAGAATCATATATTTTTAACTACTTGACTTCTGCTGGTAAATAGAAACCTCGAGGTTCGAAAGTAAATTTATACTCGAGCCCGAAAACATCATTCTTCACAAGTGCCCCAAGTGTCATTAAGCCACCATTTTGTCTTTAACGTTTCTATATCTTCGCACGTAACTCACTTTTTGTTTATGCCAGACAAAAAAGTTGTAGAACAAACTTGTAGAACATTTAATTTCCTACAAAATGTTTCTTGTAACTTTTTTCGATAAGTACTTTTTTAAAATTGTTTTGCATTTTGTTGAAAAAAAAGGTTTTTTTCAATTTATCATAGAAAAAATAAATTTCGAAATAAAAGTTGTAGGTAGGACCTTTCAACTATCTATATTTTTTGCCTCAATATTTTTCTTATGTGGTATACTTCCGTAGCGCATATATGTATGTATTGTAATGACTTTCCAAATTTGAACTATAACGACTCCGAAAAGCAAACAAACGGACACAGTGCAAACATACCCTTATTAGCTATAATTATAGCAACTCTCAAACGAAAGAAGCGCCATCTGCCGGATTTACCAGCTGTCAAATAAAAGCTTTTGGAAGGGAAATTATTGGGAAATTTTCCCTACGGAAAGCTCTGGAAGCAGAGACGAGAACCTTCCACTACTTTCCAGAGTTTGGAAAACAAGTATAAAGGGCACATGTTTGAATGGCAGCGAGACAGTTTGTTTTTAATCGTGAATGAATAAAGTTGGTTGTAATAAAAGTGAAAAGTAAAGTTTGTGAACTAATTCAGTGGTGAATAATAAATCGTTTTGTTTGTAGTAAGAAAAGTAAAGTGAGAAAATATTACAGTATATTCAAGAAATCCGTATAGGATTGGATGTTATATTTTTGTAATAATTTTGTTTTGTTATATCCGTATCATAATTGGCTTTATAGACCGAGAGCCCACAGCAGATTTTGGGTGTGAGTGATAGCAAAAAAAGAAGTACAGGCGTCGAAAGCTTCATTAAAGGCTATTAAAAAAATCAAAGTCTTGCAGTCCACAACTGGGGCCTTTGCGAGAAATAGTGCATCGAAAAAAAAATATGAATGCAACTTCGAAGTTAATCGTTTTAGCCGAAATTGGTTTTCACCGTCCTTAGATAAGCTCCTCGGATCACATATCACGGAATCTGAGACCATTTGAGTGTATAGTTCGCTCTACCAGACCGTTTAAAAAATTCAAAATTCTAAGTAAACAACGGTTTTTTTAAACAGTCGGCAGGGCGAATTAAACACTCAAATGATCTCAGATTCCGTGATATGGGATCCGCGGAGCTTATCTAGGGAGGGGTGAAAACCAATTTCGGCTAACACGATTATCGTCGAAGTTGCATTCATATTTTTTTTTCGATGCACTATTTCTCGCAAAGGCCAAAGTTGTGGACTGCAAGACATTGATTTTTTTTAATAGCCTTTAATGAAGATTTCAACGCCTGTACTTCTTTTTTTGCTATCACTCACACCCAAAATCTGCTGTGGGCTCTTAGTCTAATACTCAAACAAATTATTGACTACATAATACACATTTTCACTACAAAAATGAGTGAACAACAAAGAAATAGATTTGATTTATCATAATTAGACTATTTCAAAAAAAAAGTTTTCTTCCATACGATTTGTATGGGAGAAAACTCCTTTTTGTATTTGGAATTTTATAACTTTATGCATACTAACAAGTATTTAAACTATCTACATAAGTTTTTCTTATAGAAAATTGAATTTATTACTCAAAAGGTCTTGATATGTTTTATCGTAAATACAGCCGTTTTGAAGTTACATCCATTCAAACCCATTCGATAAAATTATCTTACATATTTAACATAAAACTAGCATTATTTAAGAAATTAAAGATATTAATTTGGAAATTTCTATGTAATTTCCCACAAAAGTTCTGAAGTCATTTCTCATTAAGAGTGCGATATTAGTTAATTTTACAATTTGGATATGTAGTTAAACTATACGCAAACAATTTAAACTATTAACAAATCATATCATAAGGTATACCGCATAAAAAAAAAATATTGAGGCAAAAAATATAGATAGTTGAAAGGTCCTACCTACAACTTTTATTTCAACATTTATTTTTTTTATGATAAATTGAAAAACAAAATGCAAAATAATTTTAAAAAAGTACTTATCGAAAAAAGTTACAAGAAACATTTTGTAGGAAATTACATAAATGTTCTACAAGTTTGTTCTACAACTTTTTGTCTGGCATAAACAAAAAGTGAGTTACGTGCGAAGATATAAAAACGTTAAAGACAAAATGGTGGCTTAATGACTCTTGGGGCACTTGTGAAGAATGATATTGTCGGCTCGAGTACAAATTTACTTTCGAACCTCGAGGTTTCTATTTACCAGCAGAAGTCAAGTAGTTAAAAATATATGATTCTATAAAGTTCTCTACTTCTAATATGCGCTACAGGGCGAGAACCGTAAGCCGCATAACAAAACTGTTAAGGCAAAAAATATAGATAATTGGAAGGACTATAACTTTTACTTCGACATTTTTTTTATTTTTAGAACAAAAAAATGAGATATGATGAATATACCAAAATCAACCCCTCATTTTTTTTAAGAAAACGCAGTATAACTTTTAAAAAAAAGCATTTATCGAAAAAAGTTACTTAACATATTTTGTAGACAATTAAATTTTCTACAAGTTTGTCTCACATTTTTTTTTTTCGTAGCTTCAAAAATGCGTGAGTTACGTCTGATAACAAAAAAAAAACCGTTAAAAACAAAATGGCGGCCAAATGACTCTAGGTGCAATTGTGAAAAATGTGGTTTTCGGCTCGTGTACTAATACCTTTTCGAATATCGAAGTCAAACTGCATGTTTGAATTATTTCTCAGAGCTCCATACAATGAAATCTAATTACCCCGTACTACAAAGTCTTATTCACATTTCTCGGTTAAAGAGGCCACACAAGTTGGTAACCTCAAGAGAAAGGCAAACACATCTGTAAACCTATACAACTTTTGCTCCTACATCAGTCTCGAGTCTCCGCCTGTTCGTCGCCGTGTCGTCACCAGACTCCTTTCAGAGTCCTCCTTAGCCCAACCAAACCAATTTATCCTTCTTCAGGTTTTAATATGGTTTCTGGTTGAAGGAATTTAAATCAATTTACTTGGCGTCAGCTTTTCTCGGTATTGGTTCGATTTTACCAAGAGCACACTAAAATGTTAACCATGTGTTTGCAATTCAAGCACAAGCACAAGGATAACCATTGGAAGTTACGAAAACATCGATGTAATTTAAAGATTATTTACACTTGATGAACGATGATGTATGTACGTACTTACATTTTTGTGTGTGTAAATGCTTGAGTGCTAACGTAGAGCTTCGTGCAGGTGTGTTTCATTTGAACAGATGCATTGCTCTTGATAGTTCGATTGGATTGGAAAAGTCATGATGATTTAAATGGAAGAATCCATTAGAAACCGATGTCTTGTGGTGTGTCACAGTTTACATTTCAAAGAGTTGAGCAATCTTCTAAATGTATACTCTGTCATTAGAATTCCAAGCTTCACCTTAAGTATATGTTGCTGACACCAACCCAATTAATTTGTCGACCTGCTACTACTTCAAGTATTTGGGAGGAAAATTAAATTTCTTGTTTTGATTTCATTTCATCGAAGTTGTTTGTATTAGAAAATGTAGATAACTCTGACGAAAAGAGAAAAATTCATTAAAACATAATTATCTTAGAACCAAATGCCATTTTTACAAAAATATTTTATTTAATTATCCTTAGAAAAAGGTATGGCTATACGTAGAAGCATTTCAAGAAAAGCTATCAAAGGTTTTCAATAAGTCGTGCAAGATCTTTTCATTACATTTTGAACATTTACTCGAAAAGAGTACAACTTTATGTCTAATGTTATGTCAATCGGGTTAAGGCCTGAACGGATGTGAACTGACTTGCTTGCTTCAAACTTGGCTCAAAAGCATTTTAATAATGAATATACCACCTAGGGCTGATATTTTTTCAAAAACTTTCACTACTGGTGGCTACACAACGAAAATGTCCTTTAATTCGGTTCCTGACCTAGCTCGCCAAATTAGGTGAGTTAACTCGGGGCTAAGTTAGGATTCAAATTGACAGAAAAACACATTTTTGGAATCAACTCAGGTTTAACCCTGAGACTGGGATGATCTCGCACTGAAAAATTGGCCCTTACCTTTTAGTAAGGCTTGCCTCTTAGAAAGGAACAATTCAAGGGCTTAATTTATTAAACAGGTATGTTTGTTTGGGCTATATATACATACATATGTCTAAAACGGGAGACTGACGCAAATACAAAAACCGAAACTATGCGGGACTATACCAGAACGTATAATACTCGTAAGTGCGAAAACTTTAAACGGATGACTACGATTCACCAAACTATGAAAATGGAGGGCACTATATTGTAGCTTGGCTTTAAGTTGGCAACCCTAGGAGGAAAAGATGTATATAAAGTTAGCAGGACACTTTTGGAAATACATGTTAAAAACTATCCTATCATTAGTTGCTACTTAATTGCGAATTAGTTACGCAAAAAAAATTTTTATTGCATTTTTGGTTTGCGAAAAAATGGGTGTCCTGCTAAGTTCATATGAAGTTAGCAGGACACCCATTTTTTCCTAAACCAAAAAAGCAATTAATTTTTTTTTGCGTAACTAATTCGCAATTAATTAGCAACTAATGATAGGATAGTTTTTAACATGAATTTCCAAAAGTGTCCTGCTAACTTTATATACATGAGGAAAAGTGCCAAACAACATATATATAAAAATGGAGTTGGATGATTCCTATTGGTAGATACATTAATAAAGAAGGCCTATGAATAAAATATTAATGATGGAGTCGTGGGGATAAATTTATACAAAAACGGGGTCGGAGTTAGGCACAATTAGGATCTAGGGAAATTAAAATGCCGGTGATGGTTGGTATTGGTTGAACAAACGTATTGATTAGGTAGGTAGATAGGTTAATATGGTGGACAAAGCCGCAAAGGGGAACATTTTACGAACACAGGGTCGGAGTTAGACATAAAGAGGAATATCAGGAAATTTAAAGTGCCGGGTGATGATTGTTATTGGTAAGGCAAGACCATTGTTTAGGATGGAAAATAGGTAAATATCATTGACAGGGCCGCAAGGGGGTACATTTATACGAACACGGAGTCGGAGTTATATATTGTTTTGGATGTACATAAATAGGTAAATATGGTTGACAGGGAGGCAAAGGAGTATGAATATCTCAGGGTACGGAAATGCTCCTGGGGATCAATATATTGCAACTTCGTTGTTTCTTGAGCGATTTCGATGAAATTAACACAGGTGATAGCGAATACAGATTTTTAAAAGAAAAAAATATTTTCAAAACAGGGTGTTTCAAAAATGTGTCAATATATTGAAACTCTTCGTTGTTCCTTGGTTGATTTGACTGAAACTGACATAGGTGATAGCTGATACATAACTAAAAAGGAAAAAAATATTTTCAACAGGGTGTTTCAAAAAAAAGTCAACTTCGTTGTTCCTTGAGCGATTTCAATGAAATTTAAACAGGTGATAGCTGGTACAGATTTTAAAAAGAAAAAAATATTTTCGAAACAGGGTGTTTCAAAAATGAGTCAATATATTGAAACTTCGTTGTTCCTTGGTCGATTTGACTGAAACTGACATAGGTGATAGCTGATACATAATTATTAAAGAAAAATAATAAAATAATACTTATTTTTTCGAAAAACAAACATGTTGAAAACAAAAATCGAAAAATTTTTGTAACAATATATAGGGTCGGTCTTAAAATATTGAAGCTCATGAATCTTGAGTCAGTTAATCTTCTCTAGAGATCGTTCTATTTGAAATTTCCAATTTCAAAATGGAGAAGAAGTGCTTTTTGGGAATTTTTATGGCACTGAATGTTTTTTTGTTTCGCTGAGCGTATGAAACTCTAACTTTATGGCTAATAGAGGGTGATTATCACACGGTTAAATTATTTAGGTACTTTTTAATATTTGCTGGGTTACATGACAACACCAAAAATTTATTAAAATTTAATACTTGACAAATATTAAAATTTGGAAGTTAATACAAAATATATTAAAACTTAATTATATCAGATATTACAAAGGAATACGAAATCTGTATTATATTTTAATAATAACAATATAATATAATACTTTATTTCTTGAAATTTAATTCTTAGATCCTTTTCATGAAAATTAATACAAAATATATTACAAAAATAATAGTAATGAAAGACTTTTTTTCTAAGAGTATTTATCTTCTAAGTCAATTAATGATGGCATTACTATATTTATTTTTTCACATAATGAGAACTAAAATCTTAATGCGATTGAAATTTTATCAACTTATTTGTATATTTTACCTCGAAATATTTCAACGCGCCTTCAAAATAATGAATATTTAAATTGTTTATTTTATATTACTAAGCCGAAAAAGGGTTTCCACTTTTGTTTTATTGCTGTTTTAATACAATCTGTATTGAATTTTAATACTTTGGTATTAAAAACTTATGCTTCATATTCATATTTAAATATGTCTGATGCTTGCTTGTAATGGCTTCCTGTTGTAATACAAATTGTATTAGATTTTAATACTGTTGTATTGCAAGTATACGCATCTAGCAATTTTAATACAATTTGTATTAAATTTTAATACTTTTTGTATTAGAAATAAACGCGTCCCGAATATTTCAATACAATTTGGTATTACAAATAACAATTTTAATACTAATCTATTAGAATGTAATACAAAGTTATTAGAAAATTTCTTTAATATTTACGGAATATTAAAAAGTAATTTTTTCTTTATTGAATACGGCTGTAATACAAAGGTTGTATTAAAAAATACCCCAGAATGTTTAACCGTGTAAGAACAAAATTGTATAAGGGGAAAGTTGTATCTCCCCTCCTTGAGGCAGGAGGGGGGGCAGTTTCTCAAAAATTGACTTTCAATGCAAAAAAACATTAAAGATCAACGAAAACACATCCAATAATGTGCTATAGTTTTTTGAAAGCTAATACTCCACTCTTACAATTGATTTTTAAAATCAAGTTGTTTTAACGAATAGTTTTTGAAGAATTAAATTTAAAAGTCAAAATTAAAAACAAAAATTGTGATTTTTTTATTTTTAATTAGGTAAGTGCATTTTGTGGGCTCAATATTCAATTTCAATTTTCCAAATGGAAAAATATTTCTTAGTTTTTGAGAAATTAAGAAAAAACAAAAGGTACTTTTAGCAAAAGAGCCCGAAAAAAGGGTTAAATTATGGATAGTTCATGAATAAATTCATTTTTCGGGCTTTTTTGGTAAAAAGTACCTTTTGTTTTTTCTTAATTTCTCAAAAACTAAGAAATATTTTTCCATTTGGAAAATTGAAATTGAATATTGAGTTTGTTTTTCGAAAATATAAGTATTATTTTATTATTTTTCTTTAATAATTATGTATCAGCTATCACCTATGTCAGTTTCAGTCAAATCGACCAAGGAACAACAAAGTTTCAATATATTGACACCTTTTTGAAACACCCTGTTTTGAAAATATTTTTTTCTTTTTAAAATCTGTATCAGCTATCACCTGTTTAAATTTCATTGAAATCGCTAAAGGAACAACGAATTTAACTTTTTTTTTGAAACACCCTGTTGAAAATATTTTTTCCTTTTAAGTTATGTATCAGCTATCACCTTTGTCAGTTTCAGTCAAATCAACCAAGGAACAACGAAGAGTTTCAATATATTGACACATTTTTGAAACACCCTGTTTTGAAAATATTTTTTTCTTTTAAAAATCTGTATTCGCTATCACCTGTGTTAATTTCATCGAAATCGCTCAAGAAACAACGAAGTTGCAATATATTGATCCCCAGGAGCATTTCCGTACCCTGAGATATTCATACTCCTTTGCCTCCCTGTCAACCATATTTACCTATTTATGTACATCCAAAACAATATATAACTCCGACTCCGTGTTCGTATAAATGTACCCCCTTGCGGCCCTGTCAATGATATTTACCTATTTTCCATCCTAAACAATGGTCTTGCCTTACCAATAACAATCATCACCCGGCACTTTAAATTTCCTGATATTCCTCTTTATGTCTAACTCCGACCCTGTGTTCGTAAAATGTTCCCCTTTGCGGCCTTGTCCACCATATTAACCTATCTACCTACCTAATCAATACGTTTGTTCAACCAATACCAACCATCACCGGCATTTTAATTTCCCTAGATCCTAATTGTGCCTAACTCCGACCCCGTTTTTGTATAAATTTATCCCCACGACTCCATCATTAATATTTTATTCATAGGCCTTCTTTATTAATGTATCTACCAATAGGAATCATCCAACTCCATTTTTATATATATGTTGTTTGGCACTTTTCCTCCTAGGGTTGCCAACTTAAAGCCAAGCTACAATATAGTGCCCTCCATTTTCATAGTTTGGTGAATCGTAGTCATCCGTTTAAAATTTTCGCACTTACGGGTATTATACGTTCTGGTATAGTCCCGCATAGTTTCGGGCTTAATAGTCGTGTTATAGATTCGTCCTGCAAGAACTACAGAGGCATATCCCTGCTTAATGTTGCCTACAAGATCCTATCCAACGTACTATGTGAGCGTCTTAAACCTTTCTGCAACACTATGATCGGCACGTACCAGTGTGGCTTCAGGCCAGGCAGATCAACGATAGACCAAATCTTCACATTGAGGCAAATCCTGCAAACGACCAACGAATTTCAAGTCGAGACCCACCACCTATTCATCGACTTTAAAGCCGCATATGATAGCATAAGTCGCCAAGAGCTTCTATTGGCGATGTCGGAACTCGGGATCCCGAAAAAGCTGATCCAGCTATGCCGCATGACGCTACAAAATACGCGGTGCAACGTGCAAATGGGTAACAGCTCATCCGAGTTATTCCAGACGTGTACAGGGTTCAGACAAGGAGATGCGCTATCATGTGATTTCTTCAACTTAGTCCTGGAGCAGATAGTGCGCAAGAGTGGTGTTAACATGGAAGGCACTATCTTCAACAGGTCTTCTCAACTGCTTGGCTATTCGGACGACATCGACATCATCGGCCGCTCCAAGAGAGCTGTACTTGAAGCATTCACAGCTATTGATGAACAGGCGAAACGCGTTGGTTTTGAAGTGAATGAGGACAAAACAAAGTATATGCTATCAACAAACAAAGCCTCATCTGTCCATCGCCTAGGACAAAACGTCACTGTTGGTAGCAGTAATTTCGAGGTAGTCAAGGAGTTCACCTACCTCGGAACAACCATCAATTCCACGAACGACACCTAAGTGGAAATCCGACGAAGAATTACCCTAGCGAACCGCTGCTACTTCGGTTTGGCCGTACAAATGGGTTCAAAACTCGTTTCTCGAAAGACAAAGTGCACGCTATACAAAACGCTAATTTTACCAGTTCTACTCTACGGCGCCGAGTGCTGGACGATAAGTAAAAAAGGGGAATTGATACTGGGCACTTTCGAGAGAAAAATTCTTCGGCGGATATTTGGTCCTATATGCGAAGAGGGCGATTGGAGGAGAAGATTCAATCGTGAACTGTACGAGCTGTACCAAGATGTGGATGTAGTCCAAAGAGCCGAAACACGTTGACTACACTGGCTCGGCCATATCGAGCGAATGGACAACAACGCTCCAGCCAAGAAAATCTTCGAATCCCAGCCCCCAGGTTCGAGACGACCAGGAAGACCGAATCTCCGCTATAGGGACCAGGCGGTCACAGACGCAAGAGCGCTTGGTCTCGACGACTGGAGGGAGCGTGCGAGGGACCGCAACCGATGGAAGACCGCAATATCTCAGGCAGAGACCCTTCATGGATCGGGAGCCGGATAAGTAAGTAAGTTAGTACTTAAGGCTCTGTATCGCTGTAATCAGGTACCGTTTGGGAGTGCTAAGGTGATGATTATGCCACTTTAATCTGAGCAAGTGCATCCGCCCCTGGTGTTCTAAAGCAGACAAGCTCCAATTTTGATGAATTAATCCGGATACCAAATTTGGTGTTAAATTGTAATAATTTGCGGAAGTTGGCTTTGACTTCTTGGACTGCTATCAATGGAGAGAATGATGAATTGGTCAGAGGTCATGATGTTGTAGAGAAGTACTCTAAGTTTCGACTCTTGGGCAACTCCAGCCCTGATGCTCTTCACTGTCTTTTTACAGTTCTCCAGTTGAACGAAAAAGTTCCTGAAAGAAAGAAAAGACAATATAATTCTGTTTAGTGCTATAGGAAATTCTAGTATATTTATAAAGAGTTTATGGATAAGGGCTTCAATCCATACACTGTCGAATACTTTCTCAACATCCAGAAAGCATTCGACAGTAACTTAATTGCTGTTTAAAGCTATCTGGATTTTCAGGAGCGGATGCAGGGTGCAGTGCTTTTCCCGGAATCCGAACAGCGTATCCGGGATGATGTTGATTTCGCTGCAAAAACTTTTTGATCTTTCTGAGTATCAGATCTTCCAAGAAATTAATTAGATTGTTGAGGAAGAATATAGGCCACTAGTTGGTGACCATGTTCTTTTCACCTTTCTTTGGAAAGTAACTGTTGCTGATACAGTTTTTGCAGATGATGTCTTAAAGCACTATCACTGTTTGTTGAAGCATTTTAAGAACAAAATTGCATACTCCATCAGGTCCAGCATGACTTCTTTGGTTTAAAGTTGCCAATAATCTCTGACTTGTGAGTGATCAAACTTGAAGGATTGGTGTGCCTAAGCATTGCTCTACCCAAGTTGGACATTGGTGTCTGCTAGATTGATGCCCCAATTTTTCCAAGAAGACAGGATCATCAGTTGGACTGGACTGGCCTTGTCAATTTCATAGCTGTCTAGGTTCCTGTTTTCTGGTGGAAACGTAATGGTGTCAAACAATTTTTTAATACAAAATACAAAAAAAGCAAAAATAAAATTCAAAACAATGTTTTAAATTATTTCCAAATACTTAACAAAATAACTGACATCATGCGTACCCGCAAAGTACTGCCTTAACACACTTCCAAATGAATTTTCGAATCAATTTAGAACATTTAAGTATATTTTATCAGAAGCAATTAATAAAAACCAATAAACTGGCAGCAGATATCTAAACCAAGTCACTAAATATAAACGCTTCATTAATTTCACTCCCTGCTCTGCTTTAAATTTGTTGTTGTTATATTTTTTTTTTGTCTTCTTCTCTATTCTCAGAGGCTGCCGTCAACGAGTCCTGCTTCTTCAACGAGCAATGCGAATCGCAAAATTTTCAAACCGAATGCCGCGACGGTCGATGTGTGTGTCGTTTCGAAATGGTGCCGATTCTCAACAAGGATGGCGTATTCGAATGCACAGGTGAGTGGGATGCCTCCTGGCATCAGGGGCTTGCATTCAAATTAGTTTTAATTGAGGCAACTGGTTGACATTTTCTGTTTCCAATTTCAATGTAGGACACCATTTAAATTTTTTTTTTCATTTTCGTTCTGGTTTCACTTGAATTTAATTTTCTATTTGATTTTCTTTTTTCTCTCTCTCTCGTTCAAAGCTGGCACCAATAACAAACACAGGGACGAAACTTACATTGACCCGGCTATGATTGGCGTTCTGGTAGGAATGGCATTGATGTTTATTATAATTTGTGTCGTCCTCCGATTGTTTAGCCAGTAAGTAATTCGCAAATTGTAAATTAAGTGCACGTTTTCTTTTTGAATGTCCCTGCTATAGAATGTTTAACCTGTTACTCAATCCGTTTAAAATGGTCCTTTTCTAATTTGGGTAAAATGCCAAGTTGTGTATAGAAATGTTACAGCTTCGGTCCATCTTTTATGTGGCCTATCGCCTGTAGAATTTATTATATGTATTCAATTAAAAAGTTGAGTTAATTTCAAGGGAAAAAGAATTCAATTAAGAGCCAGTGGCAAAATTTTAATTAACTTTCTCTGTTGAATGCAAATGTCGAGGAGGAAATTAATTTCATAGTTTATTTTTGTGGTCTTCAGAAGTTCTGTCGGTTTGTTTTTATTTGAGGCAAATTTTAATTTATTTGCTTTACCTTTGGTTTTTGCTGACGGTTGTCAAATCAACAGTTCAAAGGTAAGATATCTGTATAATGAAAAAGTTAATGGGTTTGAAAATTGCGCAACAAAATATAAACATCTTGAAAAGTGTCTTTGTTTTTGTTTTTATTTATTTAACTTAAATTTTTATGAAAAAATAAGGAACTAAGTTGGTCAAGCGAACTTGATCCTGCGGATAAAAGAATCCTGATCAAAATTCTGCAAAACAAAAGGGTATACAAATAATGCCTGTTTCTATGTTTTTTTTTAAACTATGTTTTTTCAATGGGGTTTAACAGCAAATTGTGAAAATTACTTCAAGCTATAAAGAAAATAGTTAACACTTGGGGCTTACAATTTCACAACTCCGATTCTCCTCCAAGCTATTAAAAGAAAATGGAACAAGAAAAAGTAGTGGACAGCCTAATGCAGTCTACTTCTGCCTTCAACAATGACACAAAGCAATTTATTGTATAAGTGCGATTTAGTGAAACAAATAAATTGTATTTTTTTATTTTGGTCGAGAAGTTTTTATTTATGAAAACTTTGAATTTGCTTATAAATAGCTTTAAACTATTAAATTCGTAAAAAAAGATTATTTTCTCCCTTAAAAAAAAGCAAGAACGTGTAGGTTGGATTGAGAGAAGAAAAAAATCGTACAGGAAGTTTGTCTATTCCCCCCCCCCCCCCTCTCCACCCTTTACCCAGGAGAAACAGTTTTCTAAAAAAATGGACTTAAAACAGACATATTAAGATACATCATATAATATTTTTTAATGCCAAAAATCTTTTCTTTAATTTTTGTTAAAATAAAGTAGTTTTAGTGAGCAGATTAAAAAAAAACATTTTCAAACTCAAAATTTTGGAAAAAAAATATGGTTGAAACTGATTTGTTAAAAATTTTACGTAAAGAAATACCATTTTGGTTTTCAAAATTCTATTTTCATATTAGAGTCCAGTCATTAAACTTTTTGTTTCGGAAGAAATATTTGAAAGCTGAATTTTGGCATTCTAAGGAAACTGTAAAAAGTCCCCATCGATATGAGCCTCGCTTACAATTTTAGTAAATTTTTCAAACCTTTGTAGCCCAAGATCATCAAAAATTGATATTTTTTTGAGAAACGACAGGTTTTGGAAAATAAAAACACGTTATTTTCAGAAACTTAAAAAAAACATTTTCGGAGGATTTATTTCACATTTAAAGGAATTTGGCATTGCTGTAACATTGGGTGTATGCTTACAAAAAGAACTGTATTGTATGAAAGGATCTGAAGCAATTATTTTGTTTATTATAACATAGTGCTACACCGCATTTTTCGAAAATAGTTTGAGTTACTCCAGTGCACCTAGGAAACTTGCAACGTATCCTCTTTTCTTCCCAGATCGGCCAGTGGCCGATTTGATCTTGCCGCACTGCTATTGGAGGAACATACTGCGTGGGGCCCTTATGTTTTTTGGCTTGGATTTCATTTTCAATTGATCTTCGACTCTTGATCTGAGGTTTCAGAAGCTTGCATAAGGTCTCACCTATCTCAAGTCGAAAATCAGCTGAAGACATTTGTTTGTATGCTAGGCAAGAATTCCCCATCGTGAGGTCTAAGAGATGATAGATCCGAACTTGCCATCTTTTGCTTCTTATCATAATTTGGTATCTCCACATGATACTATCTATCAAATCTACGCCGCCCATGTTCCGATTGTACTCTCCAAAAATATAAAGGCGATCAATGTTTATATGCCTTTTATTAGCCGTATCGTAACGTCTGACTTGGGTCTTAGGCAATTCACCAGCAAGAGACGATACGAGCGTTACTATTTTGTTATCCTTCCATATGACATTTGACAAATCGATACCATCCATGTCTACCACATATTCAATCGAAAATCCTCGTCTTTTTTCATCACTTCCTTGTCAGTGGGCAATTTGCAATCAGGAATTCGATTACGGCGTACTGTCCCAAGACTCAATATACCTTCTTTAGCCAAATAGGGGCAGAGAAGTGAAAAAAAACACTCTCCCATGCATGACATGCATTTGAACAGTGTATACCCCACATAAACGGGGGAAATTGGAATTCCCCTTTCATATGATTTTTTTCAACCCACCCTACATGCTCTTGCTTTTTGTCATATATTATTCGAATCACCCTGTATAAACGTAATACTATGTTTCCTGACCCTCGCGATTAATGTAGGAAATTTTCTAAGCTACTACCTAGTCCTTGTCATTTTTCTGTTTGACTTACCTTTGAGGAGATATTCCTTAATAACCATTTAGTGGGGGGGTGGTGTTTTGATCCCCCGTAAAATTTTTTGTGGCACCATATTTTCCGTAAATTTGTTGATTTTTCGGCTTATATAGCTGAACTTTTGATCTTTCAATGGGCTTTATTTCCCATTTTGCTATTTTAATTTATCAATTTTTGTTCATTTTATAAAAGAAAGCAGAATAAGGAAATATCACCCAAAATGAGAAAAAAATTACAACAACAATTTGTTCAGTGTTTTTTTGGGCGTTATTTCCAAATCGATTTGGGCGCTGTTTCCTTAGGCGCTATTTTCTAACGCCAATTTACCATTCTTTTATTAGTTTTCTAAGTATCCAGAGACTAATTATAACTTTCAGCATACAAAAAAGTGTCAAATCACTTAATCAATCGTATTCTACTCTGACCTGCCAATTTGTTTAATACGCCGGTGGGTAGTAGTACATAGGTTCTAAATATTGAGGGTCAAGATTAAAATAAAACGCAATTTTTAACTAAAATAAAAAATATGTGCTACACAGAGATCAGTAAAAGATAAGGCATAAGGGAATTCTATGAAATACATTTTTCCAAATTTTCGTTAACACATCACGATATGAAACTTTTCTCGAGAAGAATTAGCGTACTTTTACTATGTTTTAGCTAATTATAGGTAGTGAAGCCGGAAAACTTTACGCTGAAAGATATTCGTCGTATGAGGGAGACTGAAATATAATTTTTTTGAAATACTGACCCATACACAAATTTCAAATAAGTTCAAGTAATATTGCATATAAAAATTTTGAGAAAGGTAATTTTTGAATTTAAAAAAAAAATTAATTATTTTTTTGACAATTCGATATTTCAAAAAAGGGTTATCTGGCACAATTTCCATTTTACTTTCTGGTTTTTATACCTGTTTGGCACAATTTCTAATAATTCCTGTTTATTTCTCAAATTAATTTCTGGCTTTTTTCCATTTTTTTTACAAAGAAAATCTTCTGGCATAGTTTCCGGACGCTGAACTACTTTTTCAAATAATAAATCTAGGTTAGGCTAGGTTGAAGTGGCTGCCAGTCGTGAAGACTTACACACTTAGACCATGAGTTGGCCCATTGTGACACCACATGAATCTAGGAAACCCTTTTCCTCAATCGGTGAACCAATTGGAGCTTCTTATGAAGCGTAAGAGACTGCCTATGTCTAAGTCTGATAGATCTCTAGATTCATTGAAGTAAAATTCACCAAGGTGAAGTCTTCGTTTATGAGATAGAGCAGGGCACGTGAGAATGATTCTATCTCTTTCTCATCCAAACAGCTTCTACAAAAATCATTAGAGAATACGCCAAGACGTGTTGCGTGCTTTCCTATAAGACAGTGTCCGGTTATAACACCAATCATGGAGCTAATGTGCAATCTACTTAGAGATATGAAACACTTAGATCGCTTTAAATCCATTAATGGCCAGATGTGTTTTTGTTGCCAAACAAGTGGTGATATCGTTTCGCCTAAGGTTTGTTCTCTCTAATGCATCTTGCCTCAGCAAAAGTTTACAAGTAGCGATGGGTATACCTATATCTGCCTTGGTAGGTAGAAGAGGTAGAGTTGTTCCACTTTTAGCGAGTTCATCGGCCTTACAATTATCTGGGATGTCCCTATGCCCCGGCACCCAACACAGGTGAATGTCAAACTGCTGCGCCATCTCCAGTAGAGATGAACGGAAATTAAGGACTGTTATAGAGTTAGATAATAAATCTAAGCATCAATTCTTTTTTCTTTAAAAATAAATGATAATTTTTAAAGATTATATAAGTGGGTAAATCGAAAATAAACATTGTTGGGTATGGCTTTTTTTTTTAAATATAAATCAATAATTGTGTGAAATATTTTTCCATCATATTATATTCTTGGATCATCTTTTAGCAATTTAAAATTTAAACCCAAAATTGCCTCTAAGAAAGAATACAAATTATTTTTTTAAATTCCTTATTAAAAAAAAAAAACTATCACACCATTAAAAACTTGTATATGATTCAGCCAACAATGCGAAGCATAAAATACAATCAACACACGGCAACTCCCTGCAACAAATAATAACCAAACAAAAGCAAAAATCCTTATATTCAAGAGTAAAAATCAAAAACAAATTTAAATAAATAAACATACTCAATTCAAATTGAAAACAAAAGAAATCACATCCATTCCATCAATAGACTTATGAGGGTTATAAAATCTGTGCATTGCATCGCATCGTATTCATGTGTCGAGAGAGATGAGAAAGTTGCAGTTTTCACTTTTTTGTTTGTTAAATAACAAAAATGGCAAAACAAAAAAATAGCATCGGCATATGAAAAAGTTTTGAACTTGTTCAATGCGCGCAGTGTTTGTTAAATGAAACAAAGAAGAAAAATAAACAAAAAGGATTCAACTTGTAAGCATGCTTCAATAAATGTTTAAAAGTTTGTTTTGTTTGTATTTATTATTTTCTATCTGTTTCCTGAAATTATTTGCATACATATTTGTAAGTTTTTTGATTACACATTCTATATTTTTTGTTTATTAACAAATTGATTTGATGTTCTATTTTAAAAACATTAATTGAAATTAATCAGCAATTTTATTTTAAATCATACGCACTCTGAATTTAATTACAAAAAAACACTCATACGCCACAGTGAACTCCCAAGAAAAATAGAACTCATACGCCACAGTGGACCTATTTCGATCAATAGCCGTTGATTTGATTTTAATTGGGTGTACAGATTATCTGTATCAAATATCATGAGCAGGTAAAACTGTCGATTTTGTATTTTTAAATCAGTAAATATGTATAAGTAGGTACTAATAAACAAATAATGCAAATTATACACTTAATATCTTTTAATTAGCCCAACGCTTTTGGCCTTTTTAGGTAATAAATAAATCTTTTTATCGATATACATATGTATGTATATACATTCTTTTGACAGTGTGTGTGTGTTTGTTTGTAATTTCATTTAATTCTTTTCAACTCCTCCACTTTTGCTGGAGAGCGGCGGCAGCGGTGGCGTATATTTATGTATTCATTTGGAAATTTGCATTTCAAATGGAATTCATTAAAACTTTTTTGATTGACATTATGTGGTCATGCGATAGCATAGCAGCCTCGAAACAGGCGCTAATAACCATAGTTTGTAGGTACATTAAAAGGATCTGGTTTGCTGTTTGGTAATTTCTCATTTGAAAGCTTAATAGTGTTTTTGATTAATATTACCACTTGTGCAAATGTATATTATTATAAACTGACTGAAATATTCACATTTTCTAATTCAAAGAAAGTGAATAGATTTATCAAATCACTCATGTATGATAATGAAATGGTTTTTGTTTATGATATGACTTTTGAAAACTGTAATTTGTGGTCTATGTTGGTAGAAGACAATTTAAAAATTTATTATTTTTGATTAGAATTTTTGAGGAGGTAAATACGCAGGAAAAACTTTAGTCTAAATTGGCTTAATTTAGTCTTTGACAGAGTTGTTTTGGGTTCAAAGTGTACATTTTGCACATTAAGCCTTAAGCATCCTACGATAGAAATAACAAGCACAAAAATAGTGAGCATCCTATAACCACGTAAAAAAACTACTTACACTTTCCCAAAAGTTACTTTTTTCCCTATCGTGTTCAAATTACAAAAATGGTCTACAAGAACCACTTAACATTTATCTTGAATAAGACTTATACACATTTTTAGTTAAACACATACACAGTGAACTTTATCATGAGCATACATTGAAGGTACCAAGAAGTTTGTCCACTTATGAAAGATTACCGTGCATTTGATTAATAATCAAAATTGAGAACTTTTAAAAATAAATTTCTTTCTCGCAAACTTTTTTTTTGAATAAAAATTCTTCTAGACAAATTCAGCCAAGGTGAGATTATCTTGCTGAAAAATTACGCTTCTTTTCTCATAGCGCCTCATATTTTCACTCAAATTGTGGCTTTTAAACGATTTATAGCAAACATGAACAGTATTCCGTATTCATAGTACGCCTTTCTATTAGAGAGATTTGTTTATATCCTTAAATATAGCATGCATGACTTTGTTCGCGTGCATGAGTCTCTAAAATTTTGACACTGTATTTCCAACCCATGCTTACTTTTCATGGTTCATGATACCTAATGGACTCACGTTTCGTTACAACTTATAATATCCTATAGGTATGAGTATTTTTTGTTGTTGTGGTTGTTCTTCTACCTTTTAAGTAAATAATGTGAAAATGTCCTTCTTTCATTTTGATTTGACAATGGTTCATACAGCTAGAAAACATCTTTTATAGTCCTAAGGTATGATACTTTATATTATGAGTAAGCATTTTGGAAATCCTTTATAGACATAACTACGTTTTAGTAAAGCCATAATGCTATTTCAACTAATCTTGTAGATTGTGTACGGACACTCCGGCAGAATAAGTATTTTTAACGCAATATAAAGTGATTATTTGACAAAAAACAAAAATTACATTGGCTATTTGAGATGATTCGCATTTTTCTCTATGTGAATGAGAAATGAATGTGTCCCTATCCATAAAGTGAACTGCTAAAGGAACAGACTGTAATTTTGCTTAAATATAGACAGTTTTTCTGGTAACGTTTTTTTACAACTATTGACAATATCGAAAACTGAAAACAAAATTTTTTGGTTCTTACTGTCAATTTTGTGAAGTTCCAAGTTACTAAAGAGCCATAAAATTGTTTATCACATTTGACTTGCGCTCAACTCCTCTAGACACAGATTGTGGTTTTTAAATATTCTAAAAATTACTGGATTTGATTTCAATTCAATTCAATTTTATTGATTATAAACTTAAATACATAACATTATCATAAATAACAATAAGATTGGCATGGCGTAGGTGCCGTCTGCCAGATTGACGATTTTAAATTAAATAAATACAATTATTAAGGTTTTGCAATTTTTTTTTTTTTTTAAGTGTTTCATAAATTAAGTATAGCTGTTCCTATAATACATAGCATGTTTACAATATCTAGAAATAATTTCCCAGCCACCGTAACCATTAAGGATATCAAACGATTCTCTTAAACTCATCGTACTCTTCATAAAATACAATCTTCTTAATTCTTGTAGTATCGGACACACGGAAATGAAGTGAAAGGTGTCTTCTTTCTCGTTCATATTACATAAGGTGCAAACGCCGAGTAGGTCCTGTCTGTGAGGGATGAAATTCAAACTGAGCATCTCAATTCTCGCAAGAAATATTACGCGAATGCTTGATATTCGCAATGCATCATTAAAATAGTTTCTGTTGCCCAATTGATGATCCAGATTCTTATAAATTAAACGTGTGCTGCTTGAGGCTGCTTTTTCCAAGTCTTCAAGGTATAGCTTTTCATCAACCAGATTGATAAGACCGTAAAAAGTTTCATACCATCTATCTATATCGTCTGGAGGAAGTATTAACTGATAATTTTGACCCTCTGCAATCGTTTCTAATAAGATAAAAGGCCCCGATCTTCTTCTAAGCATAAACAGTAAACATTTTTTTTGAATTCTTTCGCTTTCCATTTTCATTACTTTTACGATATATTCACAGCTAGCTTTAAGATTGGAAGTGTAAACGTATGGTAGCCCTGATTCAACGTGAATGGCATATGATGGTGTTGTAATAGGTAATTTAAAAAGCCTTTTAAAAAAATATCGTTGGACCTTTTCTATATCTTCAGATATTTCAAGGCCGAAAATTTCACTACCATAACACAGACTTGCATTGACAACTCCTTTAAAGACTTTATATTTGCTGCTGGTACATACTCTTCCATTGCAAAAGAACTTTTTCCACATAACATTTATTGCTATTTTTGCTTCTGCGCATTTCTTTTTTATATGTGTTTTAAAACTCATTTTTGGCGTAAGAGTCACACCAAGGTATTTGAATTCTTCAACTACTTCAAGTGCTTCGCCGTTGAGAGTCCATCGTTGTGCTGTTCTTGCCCGATTGTTACCGAAGATCATTATTTTCGTTTTAGATATATTTATTTCTAAGTTCCACAATTCACAGTATGTTCCAAGTTTGTTGATCATTAACTGCAGTGTCGAGGGAGATTCAGCAAAAAGAACCAGATCATCTGCATACAAGAGCATTTTAATGGTTTGTTCAGCAAAGCAAGCACCTCCCGGTATCCAGTCAAGCAAATCATCAATGAAAAGTGAAAACATTATAGGGCTTAAAATGCATCCTTGTGGTAAGCCCGTCGAGCTACTGAAAAACTTCGCGGTATTCTCCCCATCAAAAACTGCTGCTCTTGTTTCTGACAACAGTGCTTCGTACATTTTAATAAACTTACTAGATAAACCAACTGTTGAAAGCTTGTATACCAATGCTTGTCGGTTGACTTTATCGAAAGCTGCTCGAAAGTCCACAAACAAGCAAAATAGTTTCTTTTTATTTGATATAAAGTGTTTTGCTATATATGAGATCACAAAAACTTGATCAATGGTAGAGAACCCTGGACGGAATCCGGCTTAAAAGACGCTAAGGCGATTGTTTTCATCGATCCATTTCATCAATCTGGTGTACATAATTTGCGCGAATATTTTTCTTGATGAATTAAGTACTGAAATTCCTCTGTAATTTTCTGGAGATGAAGCATCACCCTTTTTAAATACGGGGAAGATTACTGCATCTTTAAAGCTCAAAGGGATGTTTGTTGCTTCATACATTTGGTTATACAGCTCACCTAGTTTCACCTTAAAGTTTTCTGTTGCAAATTTATAAAATTCAATAGGAATTCCATCCAATCCCGATGCCTTATTATTTTTCATGGAGCTAAGCGCTTGTTCAACTTCTTCCTGATCGATGGTTCGGTCCAGTTCATGTATTTCAACTTTTGGCAATGCGTAATGGAAAGAGTTCTGAGAGTCATCTGCACAAAGAAGCATTTCGAAATGAGACGAAAACTTATCAGCATTAATGGAAACTCGAGATGATGAACTTATTCCAGCTATTTCCTTGACGGTTTTCCAAAAGTATTTAGAGTCCTTGCAATTTTCAATGTTACTTGCTATGTGATCGAAGTACTGCTGCTTTTTTACGCTGCAGGTATTTTTATATTTTTTAATGTACTCTAAATAGTGTTTTTTAATAATTTGAGAATTCGTGTGCCTAAAAAGCTTAAGAGTTTGAAAGCATAGCTTACGAAGTCTTTTACACTCGCTATCAAACCATATATTTGCTTTTGACTGAGAGTATCTAATTGGCTTTTTTAATGCTGCTTCTTTGATGGCATCCTGCAGAGAGCTGAAGGTGTTTTCTATATTTCTATTGTTGAATCTAGAATTGTCTCCGATTATAGTATTAAGTTTTGTGTGATACAGAGATTTGTAACCTTCATTCCACTTAAGAGCTCTTCCTACGTTCGTTTGTCTGTGCTCTGGAGTGATAGAACAGTTGCAGCTGACAATAATGGGAAGATGAGCCGAAAAACTTTCCAGTTGTATTTTAAAATCCAAAACTGAATGGAACCAATCACCTTTTATGAAACAATAATCTATGAGGGAGCTTCCTTGTCCTCCAATAAATGAAAGATGTCCTAGACTGTCGCTTTCTGTTGAACCATTTAAGACGAAAAATCCAAAGTTTTCAATAAATTCAATTATACTTTTTCCATTCGTATTTTGTAGTTCATCCTTTGACTTTCTTTCTTTACTTAGATTTATATACAAATTTGAAAGTGGTGAAAACACATTTTGAAAATTTCCAATGCGGGCGTTAAAATCTCCTATCAGCATAACACTATCCGAATCAAAGTTGTTCATCCAGGCGTTTAAATTATTGAATTCACTTTGCCAGTTGTTGCAGTTTAAGTAAATGGGTACTATACATTTTTTTTTCTTATTTATTGAAAGTTCTATTATTATTTGATTAGAATGAGATATGAAATCTGCGGTAGTTTTGTAGATGTTGTTTTTAATGCCGCATAAAATTCCCCCAATGGCTCTACCGTATCTATGAACTCTAGTGGCTGGGATCCATTTTAGAGCAAAATTACCTAAATACTTATCGATATCGTTTTCTTTTTCAGATTCTATAAAAGTTTCAATTAATATTATAATATCAAATTTATTAATATATTCAAAAAAATTCGGAAAAATTAATTTATTTTTTAAACCTGATATGTTATATCCTAAAATATTTAAAGTTTTCTGGCAGACGGGAAAATCCTATCTACTAACACTGTTTCCAGAGGTACTACTTCTTTGCATACCATCTGTCTGCTCTTCATTTGGCATCACTGAAAAGTTTCCATTGTTGACAGGAGGTTCGATGGCAACGTTGACATTGACAGAACTACTCGTGGTGGCATAGCTTTGCATCGTTGTTGTTTGTGGAGCAAGATAGAAAAAACTTTGCGCAGCATCACCAAACAAACTTTTTATGAATGCAAGATCGTTTTGTGTATTTAAAAGAAGTCCTCTTTGAGATTTAAATGTGAAATGTGTTGAGTTAATTTGTAGTTTTTCCCCTTTAATTGTAATTTTTGGTGTAGGATTAAGTTCATTAAGTTTGTTTTTAATTGTAAAAAGTTCCTGTCTACGTCTTCTTTGCAATAAAGTTTGATTTCTGTGAATTGTAATTCCCGTACTTCTCGAACTCCTCGCCGCCTCCAAAATGTCTTCGGCTGTGTTTTGATTTGAAAGATCAATTATCACAAGAGATCTATCAGGATTCCTTATTGGGACTTCCCTTAGCTTCTTATATGGCAATTCACTTGGTGTCGAAAGGTTTATCAAGCCCGCGCACGTTTCGATAGCCAAGTCGGTTGGGATTTTTTCCGAAACTTTAGGAAGATGCACAACAATGCTAGAATCATTGGATTTACGTGATAGCATCTCGATTTCTCTTTCAAGAAGGTCACACCTTTCATGCACTTCGGCAATTTGATAAGTAAGTTGTGCGTTCTGAGATCGAAGAAATTCAAGCTCCTTGGAAATATCTAAGATGTCCTTTTTCGTCGCAACTTCTTTGAGTGATTCACTCAATAAATTCCGAATTAAATTTTTAAGTGCATCGGTAGACATTTTACCCACTTCGATGTTAGATTTATTGGTAGACATGTTAATTTTTTTATTTGGCAGTTTAAGTTCGGGTGAAATTTCACACACGTTACGCTTTCTATACATATATAAATGGATATTTTCTTTTGATGAATATTGAGTTTTACCTTGTAATGTTCAATAAATATTTAAAATATGACTTTTCACACACTATTTTTTCGGTGTATTTTATTATTTATATTGAAAATTAAGATTAACTAAATTATAATTTTTATTATAAGAAGGAAGAGCTATATTTTAGCACGACTTACAAAAATGACCACTGGATTTGAATTAAGGGATACTCTGCAAAATTGCATGCGGGGGGGGGGGGCGATAGGTGCAATTGCCCACCCCCCTGGGCAAGAACGAACGAAGCATAAATTATAATCAAAAAAAGTTTTTCGTTCTACTTAAGAAGAAGAAGACTACACGTTTCCATTTTCCTGATTTTCCATTCCACGAAATTATGTAATACTTTTTTATGATACAACCGATGGATCCCTCCTTTTCTAGCTGAGTCTTATCTTACGATACGTTAATTGAGGATTTGTCACTTTAACTGCCGTAGTATTAAACTAGCGAAGAGTACGAGACCGATGATGAAGATTAGAGGAACTAGAAAACGTCTGCAGTCACAACTGATGTAGTACAGGTAAAATAGTACGAAAAGTCTTTCGAATAAAAAAAAATTAGTACCATCATGAAACTTGGTGAAAACGTTTCATGTACTATGACAATGAAAAATCAAAAGAGTCTATAAAAATATTTCACATGGAAGGGTGTTTTTTTGAGGGGGAGAGGGGGGAAGTTGCGGTGTATCAAACAGAAAAATTAACTTTGGTGCAACATAAGCATATGACACATGTTTTTAAGGAAGTTTTAAATGTTGAATCAAATGACTTCAAAACCAATTCGATACGCCCTCCGTGAAAAAAGTTATTGTCATTTTTACGCTACTATGACTATTTTTTCAGTATAAAATTTAAATATTACCGAAAACCAGTTGAAAATAATGGTCCGTCGATGAAACTTGGCACAATGGTTCATTTGTCATGAAAATCAATAATAAGAAGAGTCTATAAAAATATGTGTGGTTAAAGTGTGTTTTTTGGGTGAGTTGGTGTTGTGGTGGGAGTATTACCATAAGACCTGTGACGAAAATAGTACCCCCATGAGATTTTGTAAAAATGTGCTAATAACTTACAGAATGAAGAATCAAAAGAGTATACAGATATATTTTGCATGGAAGGGTGTGTTTTTTGAAGAAAGAGGGAAGTGAGTGTTTATGGTTATTTTTCAAAAAAAATGGAAAAGGATGGTAACCCTCAAGAAACTTGGTAAAAATGTTTCATTTACTACGAAAATGAAGAATTTACGGAGCTTACAAAAATATCAAGGAAGAAAGGGTGTTTTCGTAGGCTTGGGTAAAGGGTGTTATTTGTTTTTGGAAACAATTTTAGTTTTTGGAAAAAGTTTCATACATTCCTTCACCCACAAAAAACATCCTTCTACCATATAGATATTTTTATAGACTCTTTCGATTCTTCATTCTGGTAGTTCATACCACAATTTTATAAAGTTCCATGAGGGTACAATTTTTTGTCACAGATTTTATGGAAATAGTTCCACGATAACCCCAACCTTCAACAAAAATACCCTTTAACCACAGATATTTTAATAGACTCTACTTATAATTGGTTTTCATGACAAATGAACCATTGATGCCAAGTTTCATCGACGGACCATTATTTTCAACTGGTTTTCGGTAATATTTAACTTTTATACTGAATATATAGTCATCGTAGCGTAAAAATGACAATAACTTTTTTTCACGGAGGTTGTATCGACTTGGTTCTAGTTTCATTTGATTCAGCATTTAAAACTACTTTAAAAACATGTGTCATATGCTTAGGTTGAACCAAGGTAAATTTTTCCGTTTGATACACCGCACAACTTAACCCCTCTCCCCCTAAAAAAAAACACCCTTCCATATGAAATATTTTTAAAGACTCTTTTGATTCTTCATTCTCATGGTACATGAAACGTTTTAACTAAGTTTCATGGTGGTACCAATTTTTTTGTTTTATTTATCCTATTTTACCTGTACTAATGAGAAGTTGGATGGAACTTCTACACCTAAGGATATTTGTCGGCGGCCGTTTTCGAAAACTTCCAGTCAACGTCAATTTTTTAATATACACAATAGAGAACACTTGGTGGAAATCGATTTTAGTTAGCATATTGTTAGTTTAAAATAATTTAATAATAAAAGAAAACACTTTATTGTTTAAGGTTTTATTTAAGGCCAACGCGTTTCGTCTTATAAGGACATCTTCAGGTCACTCAGTTTTTTTACTGTCAAATGGTCGTAATTTTTTGTAATGCAAACGATAGCTATTGTCAAATATGCAATCGTTCTGTGTGCACAGAATCTTTTTGGTCAACGTCAATCAATTTTCGTGCAAATGCATTTTAAGCTAACGAACAAATTCTCTGGCTTCTTAAATAGCACAATTGAACCGCAGATGACGTTTTCAAACATAATGACGTTAGCATACTGCATTATCAAACACAATGCAAATGCAGTAAAACTTCTTATTTTGTTTCCGAACAGAAGACATTTGCAGTCTTCGTTTGAGAGCATTCTGCAAATGCATATTTGACGCAGATAAAGTTTTTGAAAATGTCCTTGAACTTGCTAGGTCATTGGTCGAATTATTTTGTCCCAGCTAAAGAAGAGACGGTGTTATGACTATCCAGTAGGAATTCCAAAACGCTGTAAACACATTCATCAAGGCCCAGCGGAAATATCTTGCGAGTAATCTGATATTTCATTTGACTCGCTCACTCATTCACTTTTACTTGCTGAATGGATTTTCGACGAAAAGTGACTCATCTCACTCACTCCTTGCGGTTTTGAATTCGTTGAATCTCGGCACAGGAGTGTTAAGCGGAATGAAGAGGTGTACTCCAATTTTCTGTAGAACTCATCAAGACTTTGGAAACTCTGGAGACATTTTCGAAATGGCGATGGCGTGACTCCAGCACAGCTGACAAGGCTACATGAAAATTAACGTGGTTGACTTCTATAACGCCCATATTCTTGTACTAGGTGTGACTGTGTTTAAAACTTGTACATCCGGATGATCAAACTGAAAACCAAATCGACCATATCTTGATTCAGAAGCGATGGAGGAAGTCAGTGTGCAATGTTCAAAGTATTAGAAATGCAAATGTTGGGAGTAGCCACCATATGAGTCTCAGGCTACGAACCGCAGCTGTGCAAGCGACAATCACAGGATGCAGGAAGAAGTTCGAAGTTCAATACAAATGCTTTAAATGATCCCAACATATGTCGTAACTATGTCACCAACCTTAACAACAGAGCTTTTAGTACGGGAGGCAGCGTGGAGTTTGAAAATTCATTTCATACCGGCTGAAAATAATACCAACAATATTTTTCCACATTCACATAAGACATCTGACCGTCAGCTACTCCGGAGTTGGTGGGTCTAGGAGTAATGGGGTCTTGAAGTTGTAAAAAAAAATTTGTTTTCAAGTCATTTCATACCGCTCCAAAATTTGTGGGATAGTTGTTCAGATACATAGTACTGAATCAAAAAACAATTGTCAGCTGCATGGGAGGCGGGGGATTATACGTCAGTCAGGAGATTGAACTGGTATTTTTTTTTTTTAAATAAAGTGATTTTATACCTTATGACATTTACGGAGCTGAATATTTATGTTTCATAAATAATGAAAACAACCGTCAGCTGTTTGGCTAACGGAGGGAAGACCGTCAGTCGGCGTCTTAAACATTCTTCACCTATAGCAGTTCTGTGCGTTTCACAATCACTGTAACATATGTATAAAGTAACGACCTTTACCTCCACAAGCATTCAACTGATACCAGTTTTTATAAAAAGTTCGTTCTGGAAACCAAAACCATTGATGGATATAGGGGGGGCATAGGAACCATAACCCTCCGCCCTTTCCAGGGACTTTACCGAGTTATAAATTAATTTAAAATATGTATAAGAAATCAATTGTGATTTCACCACAGCAAATTAACTAGGTACATTTTTATTTCGGTTGTCAATAAACCATTAATTGTATACAGGGTGTCCTGCAAATAATGGATAACCTTGCAACTAGTTATAGCAGGCCTTATGACCTTTCCAGGAAAAAAATATTTTCCCAGTGGTTACTATGTTATGATGTTTTTTCCAAAAGTTGTTAACAAGTACTACTTTCCTCAAATACGTGAACGCTACGACCATGGATGAACAATTTTTGCTATTTTTTTATTTTTGTAATATTTTAGAATGACTATTGTAATAGATAGATGGTAAAATTTAATAGTAGTTATTGCATTTTTGTTATTATAATTTTTTAAAATATTTTTTTCAGTACACAAATTTATTTTCATAAAAGTTTGACCACCTCTA
Source organism: Dasysyrphus tricinctus (assembly GCA_963921185.1). Lineage (NCBI taxonomy): Eukaryota > Metazoa > Arthropoda > Insecta > Diptera > Syrphidae > Dasysyrphus > Dasysyrphus tricinctus. The sequence continues at coordinate 62,353,969 of OY992530.1, forward strand.
ATAAATTAAAATTGTATGAGAACATGAATGGCCAATTACTTAAAAAAGTTGTCCATTTAATGCACTTTCCAAAATGGCATAACACATGCTTGTGTATTAACAAAATAACCGATAAAATTTGTCAACCATCTAATAAAGCAGCTTTTAACATTTTTCCAAAATGTCTATTAAAATGTTAAAATAACCTCAGAATTTGGGTTGGACAAAGATTTTCTCTTTTGATGTGTAAAGAGGTTCGGTGCAAGTATAAAACTCGATTTGAAGTGTTGAAAGCCCCACCATTTGGCCACCATATTGAAAAACGAGTTCTAAAAAGTTTTCCATGGCAACTTAAATTTTATTAGTCTTAGAAAAAAAAACGTTGGTACAAATTTGTAGCAAATTCAATACTCTTCAATTTATGTTTATGCACTTTTTACCCTAAAGTTATAAATAAAAAAGTTATAATCAAAAACATATGAATTTTTTCAATGTTTAAATTTTGATTATAACTTTTTTATTTATAACTTTAGGGTAAAAAGTATGTTAACATAAATTGAAGAGAATTGAGTTTGCTACAAATTTGTACCAAAGTTTTTTTTATAAGACTAATAAAATTTAAGTTGCCATGGAAAACTTTTTAGAACTCGTTTTTCAATATGCTGGCCAAATGGTGGGGCTTTCAACACCTTAAATCGAGTTTAATACTTGCACTGAACCCCTTTACACATCAAAAGAGAAAATCTTTGTCCAACCTTAATTTGGAGGTTATTGTAACATTTTGATAGACATTTTTCGAAAATGTTAAAAGTTGTTTTATTAGATGATTGAAAAATTTTCCTGGTTATTTCGGTAATGCACAAGCATGTGTTGTACCATTTTGGAAAGTGCATTAAATAGACAACTTTTTGAAGCAATCGGCCATTCATGCTCTCATATAATTTTAATTTATTAGAGGTTACCAAACTTTTGTGAGAATACATTTTTGTACTGAAAAAAATATTTAAAAAAATTATAATAACAAAAATGCAATAACTACTATTAAATTTTAAGGCCCATCTATTACAACAGTTATTCTAGAATATTACAATAAAATAGAAAAGTAGTAAAAATTGTTCATCCATGGTCGTAGCGTTCACGTTTTTGAGGAAAGTAGTACTTGTTAACAACTTTTGGAAAAAACATCATAACATAGTAACCACTGGGAAAATATTTTTTTCCTGGAAAGGTCATAAGGCCTGCTATAACCTGTTGCAAGGTTATCCATTATTTACAGGACACCCTGTATATTCACTTCAGCTCCAAATATAAATTGATCTTAGGCTGAATCCCACTTGATACAAATTATTTAGATATTAGCTGATACGAAACTTAAGTACTTATGTATATATTCTACATAAAAACTTATGATCTACTTTTTCCTCTTCGTAAACTGTCACATAAGCGCTTATGTTTTACTTAAATATTTAAGTTTCGTTTCAGCAAATGGGCCTTAATCATTAAATTTTCTCCGATATTAATAAAGATATAAAAAGAACCTACATGCGAACAATGTTTCAATATTTGTAAAACGCGGCTTTTAAGATTTGAAAAATGTGATTCAATCTATGGGTACCGCAGGTTTGTAAAAGAATGCAATCTTTTGTAAATGCAATCTTTTATGATGCAAAGATTGCATTCATTTACTTGAATTTGAGACTGCGACTTCAAACTCGGCGATCACCATTCATTTGACATTCAAATAATTGCAATCATTTTTCCCCCGTTTATTTTACAGCAATTAATTGAATGCAATCTTTTGGGAGTTTATACATTCCTTGCATTTGTTTGCATTGCTTGCATTCACTAGCATTTTTTGCATTTATTGCATTCATTTGCATTCTTGGGCATTCTCCTTAAATGTTTGCGTTATTGTTTTAATTCTTTCAAATTCTCTAGCAGCCTTTTAATTCAGATTAAATATTTTCCTGTACCTAATTCTTTTATTTCTCTTTTAAACTTAATTTTAAATTAACTAAGTATTAAAAGAAAATGAACAAATGAGGTAAAGGAAAAAAAAAAATAGTTCGATTTAATATATTGTAAAGGAACTCACGCCTTATGTCCCAACCAGAAGGGTTATTTGACACGATGATGATAAAAGGTATTCCAAAGAATTAAAAAAAAGGAAAAGAATGCAAATGAGTGCAAAGAATGCATGCATTTCTAAAAGATTGCATTCAGTTGTTGCCTGTTAATTGAATGGGGGACAAATTATTGCAACCATTTCAATGTCAGATGAATGGTAATTGGAGAATTTGAAGTTGCAGTCTCAAATCACTGAATGCAATCTTTTGTTTTTTAATGATTGCATTCACAAAAGATTGCATTTACTTTTATCTTTGAACCAACTTTACTCCTTTTTTTTTAATATTTATGTGTGCATCAATTTTCTTTGGAGAATAAAAAAAAACAATAAATTAAAAATGACTCCTATCAGTTTGTGGAATCATGAAACACTAGCTGTTAGCACGATACATAAATTATTTAAGTTTCATTCACACAAAGGGCTTTAAATATCTCTTCAATTGAAGCAGGTTGTGCATATTCTGTTAATTAAGGGTTGTAAACTTTGAAATACAGTATTATTGAACATATTCTTATAATAAAATTGATTTTCCTCTAGTGGGCTTAAGGTCAATTATTGATTCTATATCGCTTGAGCTGTAACTTCATTCTGTTTGAAAATAATTTTCAAACTTATACAAACGCAAAAAATAACGATACGCCCATTGATTTTAAAACGTCTTTTTCAAGATATTTTAAAACGGAAAAGCTAATACACAAGCAAATAAGAATTATTGTGTATACATTCTTATTTATCACAGTTGTCTGAAGAAGGGTGTAATCACACCCGAAACGTTACAGCTCAAGCGATATAGAATCAATAATTGACCTTAAGCCCACTAGAGGAAAATCAATTTTTTTAAATAAAAGGTCACGAAATAAGGATACATAGTTCAATATTCTTATAATAAAAGATCAAAAACCATTCTTATAAAATTAAGTATATACCCACCTCTCAGGCATGTTTCACACACGAAACTAATAAAAACTAATTTTTACTTTTTTTATTCATATGTGTGTTGTGTATGTATGTATATTTTGAATTAAAATATTAATAATATATTTACAGATTTTAATTGAATGCGTGCAATATTGCAAGTTAATCTAATATCGTTTTTGTTGTTTATTCCTTTTTTTTTTGTTTGCAGAGCTAGATGGCGTGAGAATCGAACAATCTTTAATACCCCTAATCCACGCCTAATGAACGTGTCACTCTTGCGTGACAGTAAATTGTTACATGGACAAGAACGCCGTGGTTCCAGGATGTCGGTCAGGGCACCGTCACGTCAGCCCAGCATGGCATCACTGCGTCCACACTCACCAAATCCGTCGTTAGGTAAGACAGGTTTGTATTCCACCACAATTGCACTTTATTCTTTATCTTATAATTTGATTGTTCCTTTTATTTTTTAATTTTATAGTTGATTTTTTACTTCTATAATATTGGTTTATATACATTTTTGTTACTTACAATATAATTGTTTTGTTAATTTTACGAATTGAAGCAGGTTCTTTATTTTGCAAAAATGGCGTGTATAGGAATATTAAAAGAAAACATATTGTGGCAGCTCATTATTAATTGTATAAATCAATTTCCAATTATTCAATCACTAACATTGACTTGCACGAACATTTTTTGAAGACCAGTAACCACTGATTTGTAAATTTTTGGAAAAAAAATTTATAATCCAGTGAACAGTGATTACTACTGTCAGCTAATTTTCAATGCAAGTGAGCAAATTTTGTTCCATTTTCAAAATAAAAAAAATGATTTTGTTAATTTAGATTTTCTTTTCTAATCATTGAACTAACCCATGTATGTCCTACACGCCTAAAAACACTCTTAGTTGTTACCGGCAATTATCTTTTAGAAGGGCTTACAATTCAAAGTAATACAATTTAAGTAAATCTACTTACTTTTTAAAGAATCTCCAATTTGAGTTTTTGCTAATTTTTAAAAGTAAACTTTCTCCTCAATTGAAGTTAGAATTTGATTCAATTTTTTGTCACTTGGTCAGTATTTTCTATTAACCGCACTTTATGTTACTTAGAAATGCTTACTGAATCTCGAATAACTACTTCACATATCTCTTTCTGTTAAAACCTCGTAAGTCCTTAAATGACATTTTAATGTATGTATTTTAGATTTTAAAAAAATTCATTGAATACAAACTTCAATGCCTCGTAACTGTATTGTGGTTCCTTTTGGTTTAATTAAGCAGCCTTAAAACCCTTTTACGATCTTTGAATTCCATTTTTTAAGATACCTTTTAAATCAGTTTTTTGTGTCTTCGAAACAATTTTTGAAATAATTGGACTTACGAGGTTGTGACAGAAAGCCGACGATATTCAACCAAAAATCCATGAAAATAAAAAATATCAAATTTTATCACCTGAATTGTGGCGGAGAGCTTTGCTTTAAAGTCTCAAGCATTTCCTTAAAGGAACCCAACATTTGAGCCGGTACAAAACTCTTTATAAGGGGTGAAAGCGGACAAAATTCAGTTTCTACTGATTTTATCCCCTTTTACACCCCCCCCCCCTCCTCCCCTTTCAAATGCTTAAGATTCCAAAACAAAGGTTTCCATCTTAATAAAACTTTATCCGGCTCCCGATCCATGAAGGGTCTCTGCCTGAGATATTGCGGTGTTCCATCGGTTGCGGTCTCTTGCGTCTGTGACCGCCTGGTCTCTATAGAGGAGGTTCGGTCTTCCCGGTCGTTTTGAACCTGGGGGCTGGAATTCGAAGATTTTCTTGGCTGGAGCGTTGTTGTCCATTGCCTCGATGTGGCCGAGCCATTGTTGTCGACGTGTTTTGGCTCTTTGGACTACATCCACATCTTGGTACAGCTCGTACAATTCACGATTGAATCTTCTCCTCCAATCGCCCTCTTCGCATATAGGACCAAATATCCGCCGTAGAATTTTTCTCTCGAAAGTGCCCAGTATCAGTTCCCCTTTATTACTTATCGTCCAGCACTCGGCACGAGTTTTGAACCCATTTGTTTGGCCAAACCGAAGTAGCAGTGGTTCGCTAGGATAATTCTTCGTCTGATTTCCACTAAGGTGTCGTTCGTGGAATTGATGTTTGTTCCGAAGTAGGTGAACTCCTTGACTACATCGAAATTGCTGCTACCAACAGTGACGTTTTGTCCTAGACGATGGATGGACAGATGAGGATTTGTTTGTTGATAGCATATACTTTGTTTTGTCCTCATTCACTTCAAGACCAATGCGTTTCGCCTGTTCATCAATAGCTGTGAATACTTCAAGTACAGCTCTCTTGGAGCAGCCGATGATGTCGATGTCGTCCGCATAGCCAAGCAGTTGAGAAAACCTGTTGAAGATAATGCCTTCCATGTTAACACGACTCTTGAGCACTATCTGCTCGAGGACTAGGAAGAAGAAATCACAGGATAGCGCATCTCCTTGTCTGAGCCCTGATGTACACGTCTGGAATAACTCGGATGAGCTGTAACATATTTGCACGTTGCACCACGTATTTTGAAACGTCATGCGGCATAGCTGGATCAGTTTTCGGGATCCCGAGTTCCAACATCGCCAATAGAAGCTCTTGGCGACTTATGCTATCATATGCGGCTTTGGAGTCGATGAATAGGTGGTGGCTCTCGACTTGAAATTCGTTGGTCTTTTCCAAGATTTGCCTCAATGTGAAGATTTGGTCTATCGTTGATCTGCCTGGCCTGAAACCACACTGGAACGTGCCGATCATAGTGTTGCAGATAGGTTTTAGAAGCTCACATAGTACGTTGGATAGGATCTTTTAAGCAACATTAAGCAGGGATATGCCTCTGTAGTTCTTGCAGGACATAGGATTACCTTTTTTGTAGATTGGGCATATGGAGCTATTTGACCAGTCGTCGGGCATACTTTCATCCTCCCACACTTGGTTGATGAGCTGCTGCATGCACCCTACCAGAACATCTCCTCCATACTTGAAGAGTTCCGCTGGCAGGCCATCCGAGCCGGCGGATTTGTTGTTTTTAAGCTTGTGGTTGGCTTTCTTAACCTCTTCAGTACTGGACGCTGGGACTGCATCTTCATTGACTGGTCTAATGCTTCTTTGTTCCCCTGTCGCCTTTTCTGAATAATGCCCATTAAGCAGTTGCTGAAAATGCTGCTTAAATACGTCTACAATTCCCTGTGCTTCGGTGATTAGGTTCCCTTCGCTGTTTCGAAGACCTTGCGTGCCAGTCCTATAACCAGATGCCAGTTGCTTGGCTATTTTGTAGAACCGCCGGCGGGTGTTGGTAGCGGTGCTAAACTCCTCGAGATACTTGAGCTGAGAGGCTGCGGATGCTCTTTTCTTTCTGCGCAGGGTTTTTTTCTCTTTCCTTCTTTTTTCACGGTACTCCTCTCTTGCTGCTTTTGTTTTCCGTTGCAGCATTTGCATTCGTGCATTTTGCGTCTCCTGCTTCAGGACCGCGCATTCATCGCCATACCACGGGTTCTTTTTCTGTGTGGTTGATAGCCAGCCAATGGTGGTCTCGGCTGTCTCTGTCTCCTTAATGATGTCGCGATACTGGTTCCACTGGTTGTTGACGCTTGTGGCTGGGTGTACGACAGAGAGTTTAGAAATTAAGAAATACTGACGCAAAATTGGGAAATAGTATGATATGGGCTCGGCCATGACGACAAGCGGCAGAGCAGCAGAACGGGACGATCCTCAGTGACAAATACATCTTATGCTTGTTTTTGCATTTTACCCGTAAGAAGAGTGCTAATTTTTCCAGGTTTGATTTTTGCTATACATTTTTGAGTAAATACCACATATATGTTCATTAGGGAGGTCCTTATTTTAAAAACTTTTGAGCACCCGTTATTTTTGTTCATTGACATCTTAAAACACTACCCTATTTTTTTTTATTTTTTTAAATCACGCTAACACGTGCCGCATTGAGCTTAAAGTTGATGCCCCTGTGAGAGTTAGGGATTATTTAAATACTGTTTTAGCTCCAAAAATAACGGTACTTGCTATACAACCGTTATGAAAAACAGTATTTACTTTAAAAACAGCTCAAAAGATTTCGATATTAATTTTTAAAATGTTTGTATAGTTACTGGAATATTTTTAAAAATTCTTAACTTCGAAGCTAATTGAACTTTTTGAGCAAGAACGTGCGACCCAGTCGTGCCTTTTATTTTTTTTTATTTTGGGGCAAGAGTAGGTAACAGATTTGAAAGTGCACTTTATTAATTCTACAAATCAAATTTTTAATAGCACCAGGTTTTGGTCGGTTTTATGAAAATTCAAATTTTCTAACTCATTGCGGCACGTGTTAATACAATCCGATTAGCATGAAATTTTTTTGGTACACGTTTTTAGTGTAGGAGAACAGAAAAAAAGGGTGCTCAGTAAAAACAAACTATTTTATTTTTCCTCCATACAAATAAGGACCACCCTAATGTTCATATATGGTCTGGTCACTAAAATCTTCACTTCTCCTGGAGCATAGGACAGCAGTATATTCCCTCCATCTATATATCTATCTATCTTGAGCTGATGTGCTCTCGTTTGAAAGTTTGAATATTAATGGAGTGAGTTTTGTTAAGTTAGTACAGAATTATCCTACAAGCGTTTCTTGTAAGGACATACGCAAGGAGTAGCCAGCCCCCCCTTATCAAAATATATTTCATACATTAGGCAATTTGTCTTTTTTTGAAAGCATTTTATAGCAAGATTTCTAAAGAAAAACTATTTTTGTAATGAATTTGACCCCCTCCCCGTAATTGAAATCCTGCGTATACTTTTGGAATTTTGGTCTTCCAATTCGCCTTACACTGCACCCTGAGGATTCCACACGAAGGACTGCTTCGTTCTCGTTTGGTTTCCTCAAAGTATGGCCAATGCGTCGCCATTTTCGTTGTCTGATTAAAGATCCACAATTCTCTGATGAATCCTATTCTAAAGTTTATGTTTTAAGGCTATATAATTTTTAGAATGTTTCAAAAACAACGGTTGATAAAAGCCTTTAGACTGCTCGATATGTCGTGGGCGAAGCAATTCCAGGTTTCACAGGCAAACAGATGGACGGATTTTACTTTGGGCTCAAAGAGTTTCAGCTCTCAAAGAGTTATTATGCTGGAGTTTCACACGGGAAAAAGCATTCAAAATGCACAACGAGCTTTGCTTATCAGCTTCCCTAGCAGGGATTATGATTTCCATTTTCCAAAATGGTGTCCAAGTGACTGGATTACAAAAATGACTCTCAGGCTAAATTTCATCGTTAGTGTCAAAGCATGAATTCCAGTCATAAATAAAGATCCCCGCGAAACGCGCGATTCGATTTCCTGATTGGACTGTTAGGAGCTATGCCATATTTTATTAAATTAATTGTTGGTACATAAATGCACAGAATTGTAAGATCGTTTGTTTTCATCGCAACCGTTATACAAATCTATTTACTTTTGGCTTAAAATTTAATTGAAATTATATTAAAATGTTTGTCACACAAATCACAAACCTAACCATATTTTTCCAAAAGTTTTTGATGATCTGAATTCAAGTTTAACCACACAATTGCTTCATCACCGTTTAGGTACTTTTAAGTTAGAACACTCCCCGCGTATTTCAAACAAACTGACCTGATGGAGTGATTCTAAAGTTTAATTCGAATTCAGGGCGTCAAAAACCTCCGGAAAAGTACAGTGAGGCTAAATTCACACGGAAAATGCAGGGCATGTTTTGTTGCAGTTTAAATCCATGCAAATGAGCAGTGTCATCTGTTGTTCTGAGCTTTATAGCTATAAACTAGACTGAACATCAGCATGCTGTTACTTCCAAAACTGAGCGTAGAATAGAAAATTTTTTGATACAAAAAGTCACTTATTTGTTTACATATTTGGTTAATTTGTTTCCTTTTTTCAATGAAATATTTTATGCGTTCTTGTAAATTTTAAATGTTATTAAAACGTTCCTATAAAAGTCGTGTATTTAAAAAAAAGAGAAGTATATACATATTTCTTAGTCTACGCTCACTTTAAGGATCAACTGTTTGTCCCCCGATTTTATTCAAAAAGATTGAAAACTATTTATTTGTTTTTATTTAATTTGTTTTTATTTATTAAAAATATTTTATAAATTAATCTTTATTTTTGTTTTTAGAAACAAAATACAAAATTATCTCAGCACAAGTTTGACAAATTCAAAACAAAATTCTAGGTCGAATGACACGTTCCAAAAGTAATACCCGTTCAAGTGATTCACGCACGAGCGATGCATCAAATTGTTCAAAATTACTTCTTGAACATTCGCATTCACATTCGCATTCCCATACGCATTCCTCGCATACGCATACCGTCCCTTCAACAAGCGCTGCCACCGCTGCTGCCGGCGGCGGTCTAACCTCACCAGGAGGTTCCATAAGTCCAGCTTGTGGTGCATCAGCTTTATCAACGTCACCTGTAATTGGCCTTAATCAAGCTCGAACAAATAAATTCTGAAATCGGGTGAAGAAGAATCAAAGAAAAATTTCATTTGATTTAAAGGTACTCGTATTTTTTCCCCACACACACACAAAAAAAAATATGGAAAAGTATTTTAGTAGTCTTCTACAGTATACTCTTTGTATGGGTTTTCAATTTTTTGTGAATTAAGTTTGTTTGTAAAATATTATTATTACTATTATTTTTATAATTTTCTAGTATGAACTTGAACCTGTATACTATAACATTTACATACATACTCGTACATGTCTGATTTTTTGTTCAATCTGTCAATAGGATGGACATATTTAAATTTAAAGCAACCTATATCTACAGAACTCTTGTGTATAATTATTTCTTGTGTATTAAAAAAGTAAAAAAGCTTAGTTGAGTTATACCTTTGATGAAATATAATATAATAATTGAATCAACACACGTTAAAGAAATCAAAATAAATCTTTCTATCCAAACAAAAACACCACACCATATATCCACACTCAAACATTATAACAACTTACCGTTAACACCTATACACGTTGGCTTTTTTCACTGAATAAATAAAAAGAAACCTCAGGAATATACCCTTAAACCTGTCATTATAGAACATTGAATTGCCTTTAGCTCATATTTAATGGTGTGAATAAAAATATTGTTATGTATCTCTAAATTGCGTTATTAAATTTTTATTTAAACATTATTTTTAGCTTCTTTGTATATTATTTGAGTTTACTGCTTGATAACTGAGTTGCTTTTTATGAAAAATAAATTTATTATTAGTTTCAATGTATATTTTATGTTTTGCACAAAAATAGTGACAAATATATACCTTAGATAACTGTTGGTGTGAATATTTCAAGAATCATTTGGATTTAAACGAAAAGAGTTTATTTTGTGTGTTTAAATAACAAATAACGAATAAGCAAATAGTCTTGAAAATAATACATAATATTTTTTTATATGTATTAATTCACCATAAATATTAACAGTTATTTCTTCATTTGAAAAAATTAAAATATATTCATAAAAAAAAAGTTGGACAAATAATAACATTTCAGATTCAAATCAATTGAAAAATTTAAGTACAGTAATTCTTTTTCACATGAAACCCCCCGAAAAAAAGAAAAAAATAAAGTTCATCTTTTCCTTCTAAAAATCTGGTGCGAGTTTTCAAGAAAATCACTCTCAATATGTTTATTTTTCCAGAAGTGCCTTATTATCAAGGAGTCAAAATCCCGATGGCATTAAAACAAGCGAAGAAAATCATAAAAAAAAGAGCTTTTCTTTGAAATTCAAGAAAATTTGACCTTTTTTGCCAGTTATTAGTCACCCAGGACTTTGATTTATTGTTTAAATTCCTCCGAACAACCATTTTCATCCTAAGAAAAGTAACGTAGGTATAGCAATTTTAATTTTGTATTAAAAAAAAATATTGTTTTCAAACTTTCAAATTTAAAACTTCTCAAAAACTGTGAGCTTTTACAAATTCTATTAAACAAGCTTATTTGAGAATGAATTTTTGCTTAAAAAAGTTACAGCGTGACATTGTACGAGATGCCGCGGTTTTTCTATTTTTTTTTCTATTTTGAGTCACCTTTTAAGAAAACTGCCCCTATCACCTAAACCGTGAGAAATAGACCTTCCCCGCCAGCACGATTTTTTCTTGCCTGGGCCCAACCCATAGGTATATTGAGGTTAATTACGCATGGGTCATTCATAAATGGCAAAAGTACCAAGATAAGTAGATATATTGCCGTTAACAATTTTATGGGGAGTCAAAGGTAAACCCAAACATTTCTTAAGGAAAATCTCCCGAACGGTAACTCTTACAGAAAAAATGTCAACAACCAGAATGTATTTTAGAAAATTTCCTACAAAAAATGTTAAGTAACTTTTTTTTTCATAAGAGTAACCGTTTTCGAGATTATTCAATTCAATTGGTAGACCACCTTTGAGGTTGAGTATAAGGTGAGTTTTTCTTGCGTGGCATCCCCCAGGAAAATTTGAAAACAATAGGAACTAGAAAAATATGGACATGGAACACGGATTTATTTAAAGGTCTTGGGAAAGTTCCCCATCGATTCGGACCCCACTACATTTATGAAAGTTATGAAATTTCATTTATACAGGGTGATTCGAAAAAAATGTGACAAAAACCCAGAGCGACTCAGAAAAAGAAATCGTATGGGAGGGGGTTCTATTCTCCCCAGTTTAGCCGAAAAGTGCAAGTTTCTAAGAAAAAATGTATTTCAAAACAAAGGTAACACCTACCATGCCATGCTAATCCTTTTCGTAAAGCCAAACATCTCTTCTTTTCTTTTAGTTTTAAATAACTAATTTTCAAACTTAAAATTTTGAAGAAAAAAAAATAAAATGAAAATTTCAAACTTATTTTAACGTAAGTACCTACTATTTTTGTTTTCAAAAATCAATGCTGTTATTAATTTACTGACAAAAACAGAGAATTACATAAAATTTAAAAAAAAAATAGTTTAATATTTTTTTTCAAAATTTTGAGTTTGAAAACTATTTTTTCAAAAACTATTCACTGAAAAAACTTTATTTATATCTTAAAAAGAAGAAGAGATTTGGCTTTACAAAAGGAAAAGCATGGCATTGTAGGTGTTACCGTTGGTTTTTAATAATTTCTTTTCTGTTTTAATTCAGAACCCCCCTCCTATACGTTTTTTTTTCTCAAGCCATCCAACACATTCTATCTTTTTGTCACATTTTATGCAAATCACCTTGTATAAACGAAATTCCATGTTTCGTGACCTTCGTGTGATAAATGTAGTGGCGCCTGTATCGATAGGGAACTTTCCCAAAGCTATTTGTAAGTACTTTTTACAAATTTTTCGCGCAAGAAAAACAAACTCACCTTGTACTCATAAAATAAAAACATAAAATCCGTAACTCTACAAATTGAATCATCTCGAAAAAGCTTAGTCTTATGAAAAAAAAAGTTACCTAACATTTTTGTACTAAAACCTAGTCCTTGAAATTTTTTCAGTAAGAATAAACGGGAGATACTTCTCAAAAACCGTTTGGGGAAGAGGAGGGCTTTAGATGCCTCGTCAAATTGTTAGCGGTGCTCATATCGATTGTGACATTTTAAAGTTTCCTCAGAATTCCATGAGGATGCCGTGTACCAAAATCTAGCTGTCCGCCCATTTTTCGGCTAATGACTGGATTTATGTTTTAGTTCTTATTTATTTTTTTGTGCTTAGGTTAAATACTCTACAACAATTTGCTCTCCAAAAAAAATCCTATGAAATCAGATAGACATAACAAAAAATATGGGTATGCAACGCATGAATTCGAAACAGACATTAACTTATAAATTTACATCATATATTTTCCTTAAAAAACTATCAATAATAAAAAAGAGTTGTCTGGAAAATGTTGAAAAAACAATTGCCAAACTAGTTCTTTTTATTATTTGCAGAATTTTGTAAAACAGAATTATGAAAAACAGAATTTTGGAAATGGAATTTTTGCATAGGTACACGCAGAATTTTTGCCCTAACGTTAATTTCATATAAAAATGAAGTAAAATGAAAACACCATTAATTTGAGATTAAAAATTTAAAATTTTGTTTAGTGAGTCTGCCACTTTCTACAACAAATTACATCAAAGAGTATAATTATAAAAAAATGCTGCAGAAATCAATGGATACAACCAAATTATAATCGACAAAATAATACATCGCCATTCAATTAAGAGAGAAAGATCAAACCTATCAACATTATTTTCACAAAATAAGACAAAAGAAAGAGATAAGAATAGAGCCAGCTTGACGTTCATTCCAGAAATAACAAATACATTAAAAACATCGTTCCGGAAAAATAACATTGAGCCAGTATTCTCTAACCATATAAATTAAAAAATATTTTAACATCTACCAAAGACAAAAGAGAAACACTTGACAAGTCCGGCATATACGAAATTACATGCAACGAATGTGACAAAAAATACTATAGCCAAACAAAACGCTCAGTGAGAACGAGGTTCAAAGAACACAAAAACAACATAAAAAATAACGAAGTGAGAAAGTCCGCCTTCACAATGCATGCGATACAAGAGCAACACTTATCAACAACAATTGACAACGTCCGACTCCTCAAGTGCGTGCATGATAGCCGAAAATTGGATGCATTTGAAAGCCTATATGTATATATGTACATAGGAATGCTGCAGCTTTGAACGCTGATATGGGCAACATTGAGTCTGAGTTGTTTCTGTTCTCGATTTGTGTCTTCCACCCCCCTCACTGCATTTAACTATGTTATTGATATTTCTCTCTTTTCTTTCTTTCACACCTTTCAATATTCTAATATTTTACTGTGTAATTTGTTAACTATCTATATGTGATCTGTAAAAAATGTAGCAATGTAAGTAATGTAAGCTTTTTTAAATAAAGAGATTTTGCTGTCAGTGGTGTTGCTGATGATGGCTGGTAGACCGGCCGAAATGCATCTAAAGCCAAAGTTTTTTTTTAAATAAATAAATAAATTTTAAAAAATTTTAAATTTGTAATATCAAATTAATGGTGTTTTCATTTTAATTCATTTTTATATGTTTGAGAGATAACGTGATTCCGAAATAATAGTTAGTTAATTTTATGCTTCGAAACCCCAATGCTGTCTTCTGTCGTTTTAGCAAAATACACCCTATGCCGCTATTATTGAGTGGGTCGAAGAAACTGAGCAGCTTGCATTTCTGGGTATGTGCATCACAAGGGTCAGAAGTCTAGTTTTCAATACTCTTTTCTGGTCTAAATCCTGCTTTATTTTTAAAATTTTGTCTGGTCAAAATTCTGTTTGGCCAAAATTCTGAAAATGCCAAACTCTGTATATCAAAATATTGTATGTGCAAAATTATTATCAAAACGATTTATCTTTTACAACAGACATACAGAAGTTGCAACCCAGCCAGTTGAAATTTTACTTGCAGTACAACAACAACCACCAGCTGCCGATAACTTTACCTTTTTTCTGCAGTAAAATGTGACTAGCGAAGAAGCTTTGGAACAAATTGGAACTATAGAATTCTCATACAAAAAGAGCTTTATAAACCAATTTGTTCCGCATCGTTTTGTTGAAAAGCTATCGCGCAACTGTGTATAGTTTTCAACAAAACACGGCTAGAATCTTTAAATACAGAACTATGAAAAACAGAATTTTGAAAAATTGATTTTTGAAAAACAGAATTTTGAAATACAAAATTTTGGTCAAGCAGAGATTTGTACAACCAGAATATTGAAAAACAGAATTTTGACAGGCAGAGTTTTGAAAGCAGAATTATGTCCCTTACATAATTTTGACCGCAACTCGCTTCACAAACCACCTTCTGTGGAATGACCACACAAAAATGGCGCAAAATGCTTAGGCTTTCTTCGAAAACGCAAACAATTTTTCTTCCCTTCTAATCTGGCTGTATTCTATAAAGCCTTCAATCGCCCAAAGCTTGAGTACAACTATCATATTTGGGCTGGTGCTCCTAAAATTAATTTAAGTCTTTCGGAAAGAGCGCTAAAAATGATAAGTGATAGATTTCGGCAACTTTTGCATCTCACGAATACCACCGCAATGTTTCGTGCCTCTCATTATTTCCAGTTGAATTCCTCCCCTTAAACAGTTCCACCGCAATACTCGTATATTTGGGAATGCACATCAGTTTACCCTTGAGGTCAATTTTTGCAAAATGAATGAATCATCTGAAAAAGTATTTTCAATAAATTGTATTGATTCTTTTGCATTATCATGGATTTATCACAAGTTATTCAAACTTCTTCTTGAGTGCATACTTGCATTTATTATAAGGTCTTTGTCTATATTTCTTAATCCTTTCATTTAATTATAGTTTTTTTTTCCATTTTTCATCTTTCCCGATAGGATTCATGACTTCATGATAGCAAAATAATCTCCCTCATTTCTTCATGAGCATAGACACATGGAAAGAATTCAAGGATCATATCACGAAAAATGAGCTGCAAATTACGAAAAAATAATCCCGATTTATACCTTGGCTCCGGATTTCGTAATTTACGACTATTTGTTTGCAATTTGCAACACTGAGCAAAATGAAGATATTGATACTCAAAAATCGTAAATCAACCCTCTTTAAGTATCAATTATGCTATCGAGAGAAAACAAAAATTGCGAACAACAAATCGCAATTTGATCCAATTATTCCTCAATTGAATGCACAATAATTTGTAAATTTGCAAAAAAGATTTGTGATCACCACTTTTATTTCGTGATATTGCCACTTGGAAAAATCAATCCTTGCTCTACCCTTCATTTTTCATACTTTGCGCTTGACTCTACTTGGATTTGAACTCGCAACCCTCCAGTTGCGGAGCGAGCATGCAACCACCAGGCCAATTTGCATTACAGATCGTTGGTGTCACACATTGATGATTAGATACCTGCCATGTTGTGGTGCTTTATTTCTTCGAGAAATAAATTGCGACAAGAAAGTCGTGATTTAGGAATTTTTTGTTGGTGATTTGCAACTTTTCTCATGGAATTGCAAATTACGACAAAAAAAAACGTAATTCAGTGATTGTGCAATGTTAATTACAAAATATTTATCGCAAATCAATATTTTTAAATGCTTTTTGTGAAATTATTCTTTTGGAGAGTATTTTGCTATGAAAAGTACAAACTTGAATCATGGATTTTAATTGCAAATCACGAAAAAACAAATTTTGTAAATTGCTACGTTTTGACTGTTAAATTACCAGTTTTTGAATTAATTTGGGATTAAAATATCTTGATTTACGAATTAAACATGATTCGTAAATTGCAACTGCAAATTTTTCAATTGGTGATTTTTCAATTCTTTCCGTGCATGTCAAAAATTAACCTCCGGCTAAAATTTTAACGAGCTCCTGAGCAGGTTAAATTTTGACGTCTATATTCACCTCAGTAATGTCAAAATTTAGCCATGGGATCAAATTTAACCAGGATTTTAACGCAATTGGCACACGGCCTTAAAAAGCCATTTAGCCTTTAAATGATGTTTTTTGGTTTCACCAAATGCTTTTATATTTACGAAGATTTTAAATGCCCTTGTAAACTAAAAGCTCGTTTTTGTCTCATTAAATTTTAAAAGTCTTTTTTGTTAAGCCATTCCAGCGGACAACAGCTGATATTTTGCTGTCAGAATAAGCGTCCCTCACCCATAATGTTTTTTCACTTTTTCTCATACACCTCGCATGTGTGAGGGAAACAACCTCTTTGTTTGTATCCAGGGATGTGAGGCAAACTCAGTTAAATAAAATATCCATAAAATATCCCTTTTCTACATTGGTGAAACTGAAAAATTTTAAATGTCTGATAAAACTTAGAAGGAGTTTAGATAAAAGCAATTTTAGTGTTTGTTTATGAAATTGGCCATTAGTCGCACTACCCAAATGTGCAATGCTCTGTATCATTGAATAACTACAAATATAAGGGACACCGGGCAAACGTCCACTAGGTGTCCTGGTTTGGCAGCCTGTCGCTGCAGTCGCTCTATCAAATACCACACCCCTGTAATAAATTTGTTCCTTAAAAGTTTGTTCCTTTTGGGAAATTTCCGTTTTTTTTTTAAATTTCAAATGACAGAATAAAGAAAAACAGCGTTTTGCAAAACTGAATTTTGAAAAGACAGAATTTGTGTAAAAAAAAACTGAATTTTGAAAAACAGAATTTCAACCAATTCCCCATGAGATACGTTTTTAAAAATTAAAATATGTTAAAAAACTTACACACCGTATGTGGTGGGGTTTGTGTATAAACGAAAATCCACACAAATGCTGTAAACGCTGCGAAGAATATATCAATTTATACGGTATAATATAATTTTGAATGAACAACAACATCCTGTGTGAGCTGCCATCAAGTTTATACCTTATTTCTATGGCGGTTGTGAAGCATCAGATATGTCGAACTCTTAAAACATTTAGAAGGTCGGGGTTTATGTTTAATATCATTTACAAAACCTTACAAATGTGGAAAAAGTGGTCATCATATATTTTCAGATACCTACATAAACAAAGTATGTATTAACCAAGGCTAAAATTTCATTAAATATTGTTAACTATTTATTTAAGAACTATTAATAAAATAATAAATCACTCGACTTACATGGTTCTTCCCGGCCGCAACGGATTTAGTTGCTCCTACATACTGAATTTGATTGAAATCTATTCAGCCGTTTGCGAGAAAATAAATATTGACAGTATCTATTCAAAGAAAAAAAAAATCTTTCAATGAATAAATATTATCTTATGTATCATATCATACAAAGACCCTCGAAACAACATAATCTTTTAAAAATCAACTCAGATGGATTCTGAGGTTTTGGGTTTAAATGACTGAACGGAATAAGAAACGTACGACGGCGTTAAATAAAATAAAAACTCAAATTAAAAGTATTTTTGTGACCTTTAGTATAGATGTGTTTCGCCCTGGTAAAACAGTTGAGCTCATCAGTAAGATGCCGTTTTACCTTTCTCAAAATTAAAAAACTCATTTTCAAAACTTCTCTACATGTGTTTTACTAGAAATATCAACTTTCCAACTTTTGTTCCAAAATCAATGTTCTTATAATTCTCTTTTCGTTTAATAACCAAATGATTCGACCTTGTTTATTGTAGTTCTAACATTTAAAACACAAATATAATAAAACCAATATATAATGTTAAAATTATTTTCTTTAATTTAATTTAAATGAATTTAAGAAGGATCACGATCTGGAAGTGGAAGCAATGCATCGGCAACATCTATCCGATCAACTCGCAGCAACTCTGTAGCTCCTGGCGCTGCTGGTGCAATCAATCATGATAGGAAAATTTCTTCAGCCACCCATCATCATTCACAACACCATCAACACCAGCCGCATCATCAGCCGTTAATAACAAATATAACATCTAATCCAGCTGCTGAAAATATTACTGTTGAAATAATTAAACCAGAAAAATAATCGAAACATTACAAAAAAAAAAATATATGAAGACAAAATATAAATAAATGAATTAGACGATCATAATAGAAAAAAGCATTTCAAAAAAATGCACGAAAGAAATTATATTTTTCATTAGATTAGTTAAATAAAAAAAAAAAACACAAAAATTACACACCCTTAAAATGTCTCACTGCTATTACTTTAATTAAAAACAAACAAAAAGTCACACAAAAAACTTAAAAACAAAAAAAAAAATATTTAAAAAAATCCAATGAAAAAAAACTTGCATAACAAATTCATTTCCTTAGCTTATTTTTCTCTATAGCAACACGACATGCAATGAGAAACACTAAACAAATATTTTCTTAAGCAACAAAAAGCAAAAATAACAAAACATTTAATGCAAGTTCTTAATTTTCCATTAAAATTAAATTTATAATTATCTATAATTAATTTTAAATCGAAACATTTTATGTTTTTTCGATTAATGAGAAATATTTAACAAAAAAAAAACATAAAAATAAATCATACAAAATTAAGATTAAGAAGAATTAAACAAAATAAAAATAGAAAGCATTTGTACTCATATGCCATTGCGATAGAAAAATAGAAAACTTACAAAATGTAATAAATAAAGCATATAAATATATACCTTTATATATATATAAAATATCTAAAGTAAAATGCCTACTGTAAAAAAAATTTACAAAATAAACGAAAATAAAAATGAGTAAAAAATATTTAAAGAAAATAAGTGATATATTATTATATACATACAAATAGCGAAATTTATTCTATTTAGTCTTATAAATATAACAAAAACAAGCTTTTTTTTTAAATTCATAACTTTTAAAAATGTTTCAAATTATCTATATTTAAAAATGTAAGGAAAATATGAACAAAAAATTATAATAATTTAGAATGTAAGTTTTAATTAATTTACACATACCCATCATTATATCATACAAACAAAATAAGAAATATTAAAAAATTTAAATTTGTAATTATAGTAGATACATACTTAGAAGTTCAAAAATAGTGTTTCCTATATTTTTCTCACAAAAAAAGAAAAAAAAAAAACAACAAAAAAGAAAACTCATCGCCCTTAATTATTTCTGAAAAAATGTTTCCTCATTTAAATTCACTTTCAAAAATGCACCAATTTTGCACTTAAAACAAAAATTAAAAAAAAAAATAATTTACTTTACACAACTTTTTACTTTCCATCTATACTTAGGGACCATATTTTTGAACTAAAAAAAATATGTGTTTCATTAAAAATCTATTTGTAACATAAATCAAAATAGAACCCAAAAAACAAAACCCTATAACATTTTAACAACAACAAAAATAAGTAAAATTTAGAAATGCTTTGTGAAAATTAGACCAATTAAAAAAAAAGTTTATGAGAAAAATATTTTATAGCCGAATTATTAAATTTTAATTAAAATAACATTTTACTAGAACGAAGACAATTTCAATGTAAAAATAAGGCTCGTATAGTATAAGACATTCGATTTAACCTTTTAACAAGAAGAAAATCACGGAAAATAAATAGGTAGCAATTTTTCTATTGATTTCTTAACGTAGTAGTATTTTTCAAAGATTTGGTAACTCCTTTGCTAAATTTAAAAATTATGTATTTCTATTTGAACTAAAAACTTAAGCAAAAAGGAAAACTTAGAAAAAACTTTCTATCATTTTGATGATTTTTAGTTAAAATATTAAGTGCTGAGCTTTTGTTGTGTGAAAACCGAAAACAAAAATTATTTTGAAATCTCTCTGAAGACGTCTTTTAATGTTTATTACCTTCTTAAAAAATATGTTTATGTAAAGATCTCCAAGAAAATGTGAGAATTTGAAACCATACTAAGCCATACGCTTGTTAAACATAATAAACGTTAAGCTGTAGACATATTTCAATAGATCTGTTTGTTGCTAACGGAGAACCCAATATGTTTTAAAAAATCTAATTTTTGTTTTATTTCTGGACTTGAGTGAAGATATTAGAATAATGTCTTTTGATATATTCTGAAAACTCTAAATCTATAATCTTGGTATTGATAATAAGAAATATTCTTTTCAGTTTCAGTAAAACCTAGTAATGACTTCTCGAAAATTTATTGTCTTTAGTGTCATTTTGACAATCAATTAACCTTGGTCTTATTGTTGAATAGAAGCAATGGATCAAAAAATTAAAAATTTTGCACTGATGATTATTTTATATAACGACATTTAATGCTTTTAGCAAACGATATTAAATTTTTTTAAGAACAAAATTTATAAAAGTTAAAACAAAATTTATAGAAGTGACATTATCTGTTTTTTAAATGTTTGAGTAAAAAAGTTATTGTATCTCCTTTTAAATTTAATCGTAGCAAAAAATCACTAAAACGACAGTTTTGGTATACAAATATTAGAGGAATAGAAAATCAATTTTACAGAAACAGCGTTACATCTCTCAAGTCTTAAGTCCAAATTAGAGTTATGTCAGTCGCGATTGATTCGTTCTTTTTGATTCGTTCACAAAAAAGATTGATTGATTGCAATCACCAGTTCATAAGAGATTAAATCATTTTTCAGTCTCGTTCAAAAGTGAAACGAAATGTTTCGGAAATCAGAACATCAATCAAAAACATGTTGAATAAGAACACAACGAATGCAAATAAACTTGAATTTGAGTCAGTTTCTTATAGTACGTTCATACTTGTATCTCTTAAGGTTCCTCAAAAGTATGTCAAATACGGTGTGAAAAGAGAAGGGTATAATTTATAATAACCGCTTCAAACATTATATCATGGAAATTTTTAAAGGACGTTTGAAAAGAACGAAATTTTCCCAATTTATTCGTAACCTTAATGAAACAGAAGGAATGAAATTTCCCCATTTTATACGCATCAAAAATGAAACACAAACCAAAATGATTGAAAAAGTGAACGATTGAAAAGAATAAATCATCGAACGACATATGAACGATTATACGCAAACAAAAATGAAAAATAAAAACAAAAATGATTTAAAAAATTAACTATTGAAAAGAACGAATCATTGAACTGAACGACACATGAATGATTGCATCTTTTAAAATAAACGATTGTTTAATCAAAAAATATTTTTGTTCGTCTTACGTTATCCTGGAGCCCAATGAGAACTAAACGTTCCCATTTTCCTGATTTTCCATTTCATTATTTAATACTTTTGATGAAAAAACGCGATGTATCTCACTTATCCGAGCCGAGACTTACCTTAAAGTACGTTTCTGATGGTAAAAACCGTGAGGATGTTTGTCATTTTCGTGGATGAGTTTTAGGAACTTACGAATAACATATATTAAACTGACGAAGAGTACGAATTTTAAGAGGAAGTTTTGAGAAAAACCGGAAAACGACTTTCTGCAGTCACTGCCGAAGAGAAGTTGGATGGAATTTCTTCACCTACATATAAGGGTATTGTCTTTTGCCATTTTTGAAAACATCAATCAAACGTCAATTAAATTATCAAATCGATACCTTCCCGTAAGAATGTATTAAGCGACATTTCTAAAATTTTAAAGGCATCGATAAAAACTCCTTGTTTAGTTATTTTTGTATCTATTCAAATGAATACAAGGATTTGGAACAGGAATATCAACTCAAAGTCCCTTTAAAATTTCGTTTATTACTATAAAATACTCAAATAAATAACTGAATAAGAGCCTTTTTTAACTCAAAAATTTTAAATTGTCGCTTAATACATTCTTTCAGGAAGGTATCGAAATGATCCTCATTTTTAAACGTGAATGTTAATACCGTTAAATAGGCAATCGTTCTGTTTGCACAAAATCTTTTTGGTGAACGACCAGGCATTTCACGTTTACGAACACGTTCTCTGGCTTCTAAATGTTTTTGTCGTCAACTCGATATTTTCACTGCAGAATTGTACCCCGCAGATGATGTTGTCGAACATCCGACTTCAGCAAACTGCAATATCGATAAAATTGCTAGTGCAGAAAAACTTGTATTTGCGTTTTCAAACAAAAGGCTTTTCCAGTTTGTGTTTAAGAACAGTCGACAAATGCAGTTTTGACTCAGTTGGTATTCTCGAAAACGGTATTTAACTGGCAAAGCCATTAGCCAAATTATATTGTCCCAGCTAAGGAATAGGCTGAAACTTTCAATCAACCTCGAATTTCATGTGAGAGAATAACAAGATACCGATGTACCATTATTCTTTCCAGAATTCGAGGTGGTGTTACGAAGATCCAGAAGGAATTCAAAACCGCTGTAAAGACACCATTCTACAGCTACAAACTGCATAGCTTAATTTCAAGATGTTCCAAAGAACCCACTGTTGGAGACACTGCAGCAGTTATTAAATTGTCTTCTTCAAATTTCAAACTCATCCAATCACAGTGTTTTGTGTGTCCAGGTGTTTAGGGTGGAAAGTGTACTCCAATTTTCTGTACACCTCATCAATATTAAGGTCTGGAAACTATTTCCTAGTGGCATGACCCCAGCACAGCTGGAAGGCTACACAAAAGTTGCACCTCCCCTCTTCCCTGGAACGAAATTGTGGATCCACGCCTGGACAGCGTAGACGTCCGGGCGCACACAGATTTTCGTTTCACATAAAACGCAGGCTATCTGATTCCGATGCATTTTTGGCGCACACGAAAAAATGTACGGCGCGAAGGTGCTTTGATGTGGACGACATAAAATATTTTAATGCACTCAGAGCATACACATACTACGCAAAAATTTATTTTGAAATACAGTAGACGCTCGATATGGTGCTGTAATAGAAACCAGGCCTGTTCACTCTTTCGAGATTGTTCACTTTTTCGAGCGGGAGTTTTAAAAAGCTTTCTAATGGTGAATTTAATCCAAAATGCACATTTTGTTCGATGTGAATGTTTTCATATTTATTTATTTAAATGTTAAGCTTACTTTTACTATATTTTCGTTATTGAATTTAATCTATTGGATATTATTTTAAGTTCAAGCTAATAAGATTTGAAAAAAAAAATTGCAGAAGCCTGATCATACTGCATTTAAGCTGGTGATTTTTCTCCGACTGTAGGCTGGAAAAGTAAAAGATTAAGCTGTGCGTCGGAAATATTTCAGTGTGCAAGAAAATGAAATCGCCAACACTCTGCTACTTTGAAAATCCAAATTTTGCAATTATTAAAATCAACACATACCTACTTGTTATAATGGGGTAAAAAACGAATAAACGTTGGAAGAGGGGATACCCCACATGGATATTTTATTTGTTAAAAAAAATGCAAAATTCAATGTGCCACACACAAAAGGGAATCCTGCTTGAACAACAATTGGAAAATTTAGATCTGCAAAACTAACTTTAAATACAAAAAACAACAATCACATTTTCGTCCAATGAAATGCAAAAATTGTCAAAATTAGCTTTTTGACAAATCCAAATCAAAAATTAATTGATTAAGGTATTTGATAGGGGTTGGGGTCAAAATTCTGCGCTTGCAAAAATTTCGTTTTCAAAATTCTGCTTTCCAAATTCTGCTTTTCAAAATTCTGCTTTCAAAATTCTGTTTTTCATAATTCTACTTTTCAAAATTCTGTTTTTCAAAATTCTGTTCTCATAATTCTGTTTATAACTAAATTCTGCAATAATAAAAAAGAAGTCTTTTTAAAAATGTTAAAAAGCGTGCGCTTTTTTATTATCTGCAGAGTTTTGTAAGAGAATTTAGAATGAAGGTTTAAATGTCGATTTAAAATTAATTCATGCAGTGGATGCCGACATTTTTTGTTGCCTATGTGATTACCTCTGACTTTTTGAGCAAATTGTTACATAATAGAATAAATTAGAACAGAACATATTTACAGCTCAAAGGGACTGTTTTATGTCAACTGCATTTGCTGGTTAGCGTCGGCATTTATTTAACAAAAAAAAAAATAATAAGCCCAAAAAGACTGGGTATGAGAAAGCAAACATAAAAGAGGACGCTGTTCTTCAAAAAAAAAAATCGCTTTTTAATTCAGACCCGCAATTGTACCTCAATTTTGTTAATAAATGGTTATATTAAACACAAAACAGAATTAGCAGAATTTTCTTGTTCTTAAAACAAATTGACAGAATTTTGAAAAACAGAATTTTGGAAAGCGAAATTACGTCAGACAGAATTTAAAAACAAAAAATATAATTTTGTAGAATTTTGAAAAGCAGAATGTTTTTGAAAAAAAACAGAATTTTGCCCTGTTCCCATTTAATAGACGGAAATCCTCAAAAATACATTGAATGAGCTTTAATTTAAGTCTTCAGTAACATAAAAATGTCTATTTTTTGTTGCCCCTCAGTCATTATGGTCAAGTTTACCTAAGGGTAAACAAAACTTTAAGTTTTATAAAACATACCTGTCACATCGAAAATTTGCATCTGATGAAATCTGGGAAAATAATTCTGTTACTAAAAGGGCCAATGTCCATTTTTTTTACAGTATTGACTTAAGTAAACTACTCGACTCACGGAAAATATTTTACGAATGTAATTAGGGCCAATGTGTTCCAATTGAATTTTTTAGCTACATACTGAGGGTTATAGAAAATTAAATTTTCAAAAGTAATAATGATTTTAAGCAATTGACAAGTAAAATTTTCAATTTTCCAAAAATTATCAAATTGGATATTGGCCCTTTTAGAACCAAGGTACAGAAATATGTAGAAAAGTGAACAGAGTGGTTGGTGAAATTTCTTAGAGACATTCCGAACATTTGGATAAATATAAAAGTGAAATAGTGGCTTACTGTAACTTAAAAAAAAAATAAAAAAAAGGGAGCCAAAGGACAATTTGCAAAAGCATCATGAGGCAATATCTTAGAATACCATAATAAATTTTGTTAAAAAGGCTGATAAGCATGAGATGCAGCACAAAACCAGAAATTGGCTGGTACGAGAAAAGAAACACATCGCATTGAAGTATATTTTTCCCGGGAGACGAAAAGAGCAACTTCCTTTAAAATTTTTCTAATTAGCAATAAATAAATCAAGACCATAGGCATAGACTTTAGTTTTTTCAAACCCTTTTTGGTCTTCTTGAATTTTCTTGTATTCATTCAATTTATAAATCAAATTATTTCAGTGAATAGTTTTTACAAAAAATAATTAAAATTAAAAACAAGAAATGTTTTGTTAACTAACATTTCAAAAAATTGAAGTATAGCTAAGTACGAAACTGGTTATTAATTTGTATTCTGACAAGTTGGTCCCTTTTCTAATTTTTGAATTTAACGTCCCACTTTTTTGAAAATTCAAGATAGATTTTCATCGAAGCCATTAATAGCAGTATATTTTAACATTTAAGGCCTATTTTTTCATATTCAAGTCTTATAAAAAATAATAAAATGAAATTCAGTTGTTTTTAATGTTTTAGCGAAGAATAAATTTGTTTTAAAACAAACATAACTCAAGGTTTAAGCCTATCCAAAAGCTAAACATATATGATGGCACTAGATTTCTTGTAAGGCTTTCGATTTGAGGTCTACCATTAAAAATTAGATTTACAAGTGAAAAGTTGTAAATTAGTTTATTGGGTATCTTCTAACAGAAGCTCTAATATGGTACAGTGAGTCAACAAAAACATACAAAATCCGTTTAACATAATATACAAACGATGGTTTATGTACATAAACAATAGCACAAATTAATATTTAAAAAAAAAATATAATTCAAAATTATGTTAAACTTTTTGCTGATAGTACAAACATATTTTATTTAAACTTTTATTTAAAATAAATACAAAATTACTAATACATTTCTAACTCTTGCATACAAAAAAAAAAAATAGCACAGACATCTATATATAACTAAATAGGTACCTAATTCATTAAACTTGAAAAAAAAGAAACTATACGTCCAAAGAAAATTCCTAATTATTTTAACTGCAATTATATTTTTAATTTTTTATTTCGTTGAGGATATTTTCAATTAACAAGTAACTATCTTATAAACAATCATTATTATCCCAACAACAACCAAAATTACAATCCTTATTTAGTCCCAAAAATATACATAAATAATAATCTCTTCTTTAAACATAAATTTAATTAAAAAAAAGGAATATTTTTTGTATATTGATGCACAAAATTAATCTATTTTTCTCATAAAACTTAATTATATAAAGTAAATTCACAGATAAAACAAACAACAACAACAACAAGAAAAAGTCAACAGTTTTTTAAATATTTTCCAAAAAATAGGGGAAGATTTTTTAGAAAATATTTAAATTTTTGAAGAAATAAATTATGTTTATATTGCACTTTATATCATACAGAAAAAGAAAATAAAAAAAAACATTATAATATACATAGCCTCCTCCTCTGAAGTAATTTATGTAATAGAATCAAACCGAAAAAAAAAAAAAAAAAAATAAAAACCAAAAAATCAAACAATCCCTCTCATACAAATAAAAATAAACTTAAAGAATTTTTGTTCGAAATGCTTTTTGTGCTCAATCAATAAAGCTTAACTGTGAGAAAATTTTAAAAGAAATAAAAACAAAAAAACAGAAATAATGACAAAAAACAGACACACAAAAAGATTCCATGAATATTAAAAACTAAATCTTTACAATCACAATCCACAGCACACAAAAAAATATAAATAAACATTTTTTTTGTTATTATTTTTAATTACTGAAATAAATCGTTAATATTAAATTTAAGTACAATTTAACCGTTGAATATAATTTTATTTAAAACAAAACACTTAACAAAGTTGTATTCAAAAATGCATCGAACTTTTATCAAAAACAAACAAAATAAAACAGAAAATAACAAATTCAAATAAAAAATATTAAATTAAGTGCAATAAATATTATTATATGAGTGTGAATAAAATTTGAAATCAAAAAAAAAAAAATAAAATTAGGACAAAAACGGTTCTGGTTTTGAAGTTTGGGGAAGAACTTTAAAACTGAATTGTTTTATCCAAGCAAAAAAAAAACAAAACATATACTAT
Source organism: Dasysyrphus tricinctus (assembly GCA_963921185.1). Taxonomy (NCBI): domain Eukaryota; kingdom Metazoa; phylum Arthropoda; class Insecta; order Diptera; family Syrphidae; genus Dasysyrphus; species Dasysyrphus tricinctus. The sequence goes on from OY992530.1 coordinate 62,381,421, forward strand.
GTATCTATATATAAAAATCGGATTTAGACTCTAAATAAATATATTTAAACAAAAAATAAAGAAAAACTAAACAAAAATCTTCTACGCTGAAAACATCTATCTATTAAGTTTTTTTTTTCTAGAAAAATGCTTTAGATAACAAACAAACAAAAAATATACATAAAATGAAAGTCAAAGAGAATTAACATTTTATATAAATACCTACCTGTCTACTTTAAGCAAACCAAAAATAAAAACAACACACAAAATACTTCTATACAATAAATTATTTAAAGCATGCGAAGAAAATATATATAAATATTAGTTTAGCAAAAATCTAGTGATACATTTACTTAAAACAATTATTTTCAACAAACAAAAATAATAAAAATATATATATCTATAATTTTTCTGTTTTAATGCTGTGTTATATAATTGTATATTAAAGATGACATATTTGAATTAAAAACATGCTTTAAGCTATATTTACATCAACATTTATATCTATAATTCTCATTTTTTTAAAAATTAACAACAACAGCAAAAAAAAAATTAAAAAAACGCATTCTAACAAATAATAATAATAATAAAATTATATTTACTAATATACTTTATAAATATACCTATTAGAAAAAAAAAGAAAAATAACACAAGTCTAATATAGAAACTTTCGTAAGTAAATAATAATTTATAGGGACAGAGAAAAATCTATATAAAAGTAAATGAATACATGTAATGAAAAATAAGCAAAATATAAATGATAAAATTATAAATAAAAATTAACATGGCAATTGTATCACTTTACAAAAAAATTATATTTGAACATTTTATTAAAATATATTATTATATTACCATTACCTTTATGCGATGTTTTGTTTTATTTAAATATCATTCAGAAAAATAAGTTCGAAGCTTGTCAGAAGATTAGGTGCGCCTGTCTCTCAGGCGCGGATACAGGGGGAGGGCAGTGGGTGCTATTGCCCCCCGAAGTACGAACGAAGCAGAAGATATTAATTTAATAAAAGGCAATACAAAAAAATATTACTGTATAACACTTTTAGAGAATAGTCAAATTATTTCATACTAGAGAGCAGATTGCGTCCCAAATCGATTTGATTTTCACTTTTCAAAATACAAATGTGAATGAAAAATTTCACAATTCTGTAAAAAAATGTTTTAAAAAGGTCTTGCCTTAACCCTTCCTCACAAATTTGTTAGTTTTTTTTTAAGTTAAGTGCAAAGGTACAGGCGGCAGGGGCACTTATCTAAATTTTCCACCTTAAAATTGATTTTAATTTTAAAAACTAACAGTAGCGCAAAATTTTAAACAGCCTTTTGTTAAGGGCTTAGCATGATGCTAATTAACAATCTTCTGAATATTTAGTAGTTTATTAGCTCTTCCCAATTTTTAAACCTTTTTTTTGGTTTAACAACTAGTGTCATACTAATCCTTTTCTTATATAAACAGTTCATCTGAACACATCGAAACAGTGACAGTTCGTATAAAAAAAAACAAGCATTTTTTTTTATATATTACAAATGTCAAAGTGACAACTTAGAAATTTTTTAAATTTACAAAACGATGTTCACTTGAATATTTAAATAAATCCTTTGTTTGGTTGTAGTTCCTGGTTAAAATAGAGTTTGTAAGAAACTCAGCTTTGATTGTGCTGCGGCTGTTATTGTTTATGGCAATTTGAAGAAACTTATATAAAAGGGCTCTTGAGTCTTGATTCGTGAGCATCCTTAGCCAAAGTACAATTTATTAGGAAAATAAACGAAAAAAGAACATTTCAATTCTGGAATTACAATAATTGTGAAGAATTTTTTTTTGAGGAAAATGACAGATGTCATGAATTTAGTATTACTAAAAATTTAAAATAGCCATTTAATGATTTTTACTTTAGGTAAATATTAAGAGATAGTACGATTCTAAAATCGTATAAGATTAAGAAATGATTTTTTTGCTGAGTATCATGTTAAAATTGCTTCAGAATCGTTTCAAATTTTGCGCCAATATCTTTAAAATACGTCGCTTTAATAAGCTTAAAAAATGTTTACTTTGTTTCAAATGCTCGGATCTACATGATTTAGGTATTTAAAGTTTTATATGGTCTTGGAGTTTGTTGTATTCAATTCTCCTTTGTATGGAAAAGAGAATGGCTTAAGAGGCAACGATTTATCACCTTAGACAAAAATTTTTTGGTCAAAAACTTTAATTAAGGACATAGAATTTATATTTTAGGGGTTTCTGATTTAAAAAAATGATTTTGGGAAATAACAGATACCCAAATATACATTTATGTGACTTTTATTGAAAAAAATTAAATTGCCTTTTTTCACTAATTATTTAATAACTTCTACATTTATCCGATTTTGAAAAACTTTGGCTCAAATCCTTGTTAAAAAGATTGTGTTTCACTTAAGTCCTTAAAATTATTTTAAATATTTTTTTTTCTATCCATATGGAGCAACCAAAAATAGAAATTTTTCAAAAATACTAGTTTTTGAAACTTTGAATGCCTGTAACTTATAACATTTCAGTACGACTTATACATGCAGTACATCGTCGGAAGGAGACAGATCACATCATTCAGAAAATACACATTTTGTGTAAATTAGCTATGCCGTTAGCGAGATTTATGGGAATCCCTGAAAAAATAGCTGAGAAAATGATTTTTGCGCATATCTCGAAAACGCTTCTTTGGAAAAAAAAAATATTTTGATTTTTATGTTCAGTGACTCAAAATTAGTCTAGAAAATATATTTTTTCGAAGGACCCTACCATGACCCAAAATTTTGTAAACTAGTGTTATTAAAACTTTAAAAAAAATAAGTGAACTAGATCCATCCCCCCCCCATAGCGAAAAGCTATCTACGCCACTGTCTCAACGCAATAGTTCAACTCAGGTACACACACAAATTTCGTCGTAACCAGCGCAACGCACCACATATACCTATCTTCACGTCCACTACAAACTACAGCAGAGAGAATTTAGCCCAGGATGCAAAATGTACTTTCACTGCGGAATAAATACAAGTGAAGGTTTTTAAATGCAATAATCTTTATTTGGGTGTAAGGAATACTCACCCAAAAGTCCATTGAAAAATCGTGTGCGTGTTAGAAGTAATTCAAGGTCAAATGTCAAAAAAATTGTTTTTTCGCTTATAACTTTTAAACGGTAAATGCTATCATAAAGAGATATTGCTGTTTTAAAAATGTTCGAATTTCGAAAATATAAGTTTTTCAAGGTATATACACAGAAAATCTTGTATTTCGAAATTTTAACATTTTTAAAACAGCAATATCTCAAAACTGAGCACTCGTATCAAAAAAGTTATGATGATACTTCTTATTGGAAATATGACTATCTTAACAATGAGCATAAATTATTTTTCGACAACTTCGTCATTTAAGAGAAAAGACGTAAAAACCGGTATTTTTAAATTTTGACCAATTTTAGAAATAGTAATATGATTTAAATGATCAATTTTACAACGAATATGAAAATGTTTTCTTGTAGAGAGTCATATAATCTGTAAATTGTGTACAAAAGGAGAATAGGACAAAACGGTCTACAAGACCAATAATGACGACACATATGTCGTTGGAAAGGTATTTTTATGTACTACAATAGTTACTATGGGGGCTTACTTCAAATCACTGTGTGAAAAAAGTTATTCGCTAAATAGGATTGTGCTTTGGTGCATTCTAGTATGAAAAAAGTATATTTAGTATGGGGACAATTTATGAAAACTGGTCTAGCCAATAACGACAATATATAGGTATGTCATTGAAAAGGTATTTCTATTACCTACAATATCTTTAATATTAGTTCAGTTCGAATCACTGTGTGAAAAAAGTTATTCGTAAACTAATCAAATATTGTGGTTCATTTTAGTGTGAAAAAAATGTTTTTTTTTAGTATGGGTGAAAAGTGTGATGGCAAGTTCAACCAATAACAACGGGACGTATGTCGTTGGAAAGGAAATTTTATGTACTTCAATAGTCAATACGGCAGCTTAACTCAAATCACTGTGTGAAAAAAGTTATTCGCTAGTTGTTACCCATGCTCCATACATTTTATCTGTGCTAAAATTCCCTAAAACAGCGAATAACTATTTTCACACAGTGATTTTAAATAAGTTGCTATGGTAACTATTATTGTTCGTAAAAATACATATTCAACGACATGCATCTTATTAGTATTGGTAAGACCAGTTTGTATACATTTTGTCCACACTTAATGGTACCAAAACAAAACCTAGGTTAACGAATAACTTTTTTCACACAGTGATTTGAAATGAGCCGCCATAGTGACTATTTTAGCTCATAAAAATACCTTTCCAACGACATACGTCTCGTTGTTATTGGTTCCTAGACCACCTTCCATACATTTTTGCCGATTGTCCTTTGTTGACAAAATTTGTTGTTCAAAAGTTGTAGGTGAAAAACCCATATTTTGAACTTTTCACCTTTTTGAAGTACTAATATCTTCTAACTGAACACTCCTATGAAAAAAGTTGAACTTTATTTTTGCTAGACAATATAATAACACATAAAGTAGGTATAAATTTATCCTTGACAACTTCGTCATTTGAGAGTAAAAAGCAAAAAACCAGATTTTTTAACTTTTTGATGAAGTTTTTAATACAGTGATATCCTAAGAACTATCACTCGTAGAAAAAAAAAATCATATTTTCTTGTAGAAAATTGAATAGTGTAAAACTTCGTATAAAGTTGTTTTCAATAGCAATCACCGTCCAAGTGTTACAGGCGAAAAACAGACATTTTCGTCAAATGACCTTGAATAACTTCTAATGCGCACACGATTTGTCAATGGACTTTTGGGTGAGTATTCTTTATACCAAAATAAAGATTATTGCATTTCAAAACCTTCACTTGGATTTTTTCCGAAATTTGGCCTTTTTTTTATATTTTTCCTGGGCTAATTAAGAAAGTTGATCAACGGGTTGAACAAATAATGTGCATGTTGCACATGTTATCATAAAAAAAAAATGCTTATGTCAGCCAGATCCATCCAAAAGTGTCAAAATAATCTTGTTATTTAACTTAAGATTTCATTTCAAAGCTAATGTCTTAACGATAATCTATTTTGTATGTACAATGACATGTACCTACATAAAGTAGGAGGAGTGGGTATCGTTAGTTTATGATCCTTTCAAGGGCCTCAAGTCAAAATTAAGTTGTTTTCACAGCTATATAACCAAATGAAGCTTTGCTTAAAATACATGATAACTTTTACAAATTCAAATAGGTCTGGCTTACATTTAGTCGGAGAGCTACAAGCCACTTTGACTAACCTACTAGACACAAGGCTACAACTTTGTGTATGCTTGATTTGGCACTAGTTAAGTATGAAAACCACGGTCTGGCAGGGTAAAAATCAGCTTTGTGCGGGTAGGTTTGCAATTTTGACAGTGTTTTGAAATTTAAGAAAAAATAAAAAAAGGATATTTCTTACAATACCATTTTTTAAGACCTTAGGCCCGTCTGGCAGGACCTTTCGACCTTCCGTCCGGTCTGATATATTTTTTTTCATATTTAAGAATATGTCAGCTAACATATATGTAAAAATCAGCTTTGTGCGGGTAGGTTTGCAGTTTTGACAGTTTTTTGAAATTTAAGAAAAATTAAAAAAAGGATATTTCTTACAGTACCATCTTTTAAAACTTTAGGCCCGTCTGGCAGGACCTTTCGACCGTCCGTCCCGTCTGATATATTTTTTTTCATATTCACAAATATGTCAGCTAACATATACGTACAAATCAGGTTTGTGCAGGTAGGTTTGCAATTTTGACAGTTTTTTGAAATTTAAGAAAAAACTAAAAAAAGGATATTTCTTACAATACCATCTTTTAAGACTTTAGGCCCGTCTGGCAGGAACTTTCGACCGTCCGTCTGGTCTGATATATTTTTTTCATATTCAAAAATATGTCAGCTAACATATATGTAAAAATCAGCTTTGTGCGGGTAGGTTTGCAATTTTGACAGTTTTTTGAAATTTAAGAAAAATTAAAAAAAAGGATATTTCTCACAATACCACCTCTTAAGAACTTAGGCCCGTCTGGCAGGACCTTTCGACCTTCCGTCCGGTCTGATATATTTTTTTTCATATTTAAGAATATGTCAGCTAACATATATGTAAAAATCAGCTTTGTGCGAGTAGGTTTGCAATTTTGAAAGTTTTTTTAAATTTAAGAAAAAATTAAGAAAGGATATTTCTTATAATACCAATTTTTTAAATCATTGGCTTGTCTGACAGAAGCTTTTGACTGTCTGTCAAGTAGGTCTGGTATCTTTTTTTTCATGTACAAAAAGGCATAAGTTATTATAAATTCAAAAATCAGCATTCTAAAAGTAGATATGTTGCATTTGGAAGTTATTTTACATTTTGAAAAAAAAAATGGCAACCCTGAAATTTTCTCAGATCTTTATTTTTTGATTAATCTGTTCAAGAATAAAGAATACTCTAAGTTTTAGCCTTGTACCTAACAAATTTCTCAAGTTATCCAATATCTTTTATTAATCTTTAAGAGCTTTAGGCTCGTCTGGCAAGCACTTTCGACCACCAAACCTGGCATAATTTTTTTCATGCATAAGAATGTATAATCTAAATTGTAAATAAGTTTCAGCCTTGTGCGAGTAGGTTAATTTTCACCCTTTTTTTGCATTTTGAAAAAATCAGATGGCAACCTTTCGACCGCGGCAACCCTGCCAGACCGTGTTTTTCATACTTAACTAGTCCCAAATCAAGCATACACAAAGTTGTAGCCTTGTGTCTAGTAGGTTAGTCAAAGTGGCTGGTAGCTCTTAGACTATTAGGTCCTGTAGGTGTTAATAACGGGCGATTTTTTAAGAGGTTTAGAACTTTAAAAAAAAAAAAACACAAAAAGTTCGAAAAAATGAATGAAATATTTATTTGAATCGATAGTTTGAACCTTGCAATTTAATGTTTAAAGATAATTTCATGCAAATGTTGACCGCGGCTGCGTCTCAGGTAGCCCATCCGCTGAGTCCAATTTTGGCATACTCTTTCACACATATCGGCCAGTATCTCACGAATGAATGCATGGATGTTGGCTTCCAGTGCGTCAATCGAAGCGGGCTTGTCCCTATAGACATTAGCCTTGACATACCCCCACAAAAAATAATCTAATGGTGTCAAATCGCACGATCTAGGCGGCCAATTGACCGGCCCGAAACGTGAAATTAACTGTTCACCAAACTCGCCTCGCAATTGCGCCATTGTTTCGCGTGCTGTGTGGCATGTGGCACCGTCTTGTTGAAACCACATATCATGCAAGTCAAGAACTTCCATTTCGGGCAAAAAAAAGTTTGTTATCATCGCTCGGTAGCGTTCACCATTGACAGTAACGCTGTGATTCGCATCATCTTTGAAGAAATATGGCCCAATAATGCCGCCGGCCCATAAACCGCACCAAACAGTGGCTTTTTCGGGATGCATTGGTAGCTGTTGCAATGCTTCTGGCTGATCTTCACTCCAAATGCGGCAATTATGCTTATTTACGTACCCATTCAACCAAAAATGAGCCTCATCATAAAATGGAAGCAGCGCGCGATGAACATTTCGAACCGAGCACGAATTTTGATAGTAAAATTCAATAATTTGCAAGCGTTGTTCATTTGTAAGACGATCCATGGTTAAATTGCAAACCAAACTGAAGCTGTTTGACAGTGACACAAGGTACTAAACACACGTCAGCTGTCAAAACCAGTGTTGCCAAAACCAAACCAGCTAAAAAATCACCCTTTATAATATGATATAATAGCCCAAGGAACATACTATAGAATCTAAGACTTTATTTTTTATACTATAACGTAAAACATATACGATTACTATTATGGCAACTTGTCAATGACTGGTGAATGTAAAGCCCCACTGTAGGTGTCTAGCAGCTTGAGCAATATTATGTAATAGTTGCCCAAAGTTCGTTCATACCTACCCTTGCGTGCACTCACAAAAAAAAAATCAAATGACGGATATCTGGGGGCCCTGGGATCCTACTCTACTAGATTTTATCACAAACTGTTCATGTTTCAAGAAAGCTGTTATGACACTTCCAATAAAAAAAACGAGAGCGGGTCGAAATTCTGGTTTTCACAATTGTGTTTGGTCAAAATTCTATTTTTTTTGTTGGTAAATTGTGTCTGTTCAAAATTCAGTAGATGCAAAATTCTGTGTTTCGAAATTCTGTAACGTCAAAATTTTGTATGTGCAAAATTTTGTATTCCAAAATTCTTTCTGGTCGAAATTCTGTTTTCCAAAATTCTGCTTATGAACACTTAAATTCTTTCTAAGAAAAATTCTCATTTACACAAAACATTTTATATCTGATTTTATTTAAGATATACATGCAAACAAAAAACATAATTAACATATAGTACACCCAGTAGCGTAGCTACCGCGGTATCAGCCGGTGATGAAATCCTGGAAACGGAGAAATATGTTTCCAAGCGGTATACTTTGGAAACTCTTCATAACATTAATACCTAATCAAAATGAAACGCAAACAAGACACCCATCGGTCTATCGCTCTTTAGTGACTGGACATAAATTATAACCGTTTCAAACAGACTAAACTTCATTCGAAGTGTTTTTAATTTTAAAAATTAAACAAAGAATCTTTTTGAAAATTTTAAAGTAATTTTAATTTTTTTTTTTTTTTTTTAATTTGTTCAGAATTTTAATTTAAAAATTTTATTAGTTACAGTTTAACAAAAATTACATTCTCATGTATTTATTTTCACCTCAATTTATATAAAAAAAACTCCCACTCAATGGAAGTTTGTTGTCATCATGTTCCGCCTCAACATACAACCGAAAACTGTTTTCTTTTTTTCAAAATCTAACTGGTTTAAATTCAAGCTCATAGGATTCTTCACAAGAAAGGTTATTACACTATTTCATTAGAGCAACAGATATGGGGAAAAATGGGTCCTGAGTCCTAACGTTTCAAAATTATTATTGATATCTTTTCAACACTACCACTGCAGCACACTGGGGTAAATACTGACCACTGAGCGTTTTTCTCAAAATTTGTTACTCATACAAAGAAGTGTTATAATCTTTCTTTCATATAATTTCATGAGCTAAGATTTAAATCTTTTGTAAAATTAACGGTTTTCGAGATACATATTTATAAGAACTCTTGTTTGTCCCTTTTACCATACAAAATCAAGTATCAAATTGAACTTATCTCATATGCTGGTGCAAGTAAGAAAACAGTTTATACCTAAGGCTGGGCCCTTGTTAGGAAAAAGGGGGCCCTCAAAGTGCTCGCTACACCACTGAATACACCGAACAAATCTATATCTTAATGAGCGTATTCACGCTGAGGTGTAAGGTCGTCGGAAGCGTAATAAAGTTGTAAACTTCGTTAAACTGTCTAATTTTGCATACAAATTGTGACATTGGTGGCTGATCTGATATTCTGGCGAATTGAATCCGTACGGATTGAAAACGGCCAACAAGACAATACCGGAATTAAAAACTTAAACAAAGGATTTACAATCCACCATTTTTTTGACGTTTTTAATTGGGATATTTTTGTTTTCCGTTTTCAATCCGTACGGACTCAATTCAACGGAAATCGGAACAACCGTGAGAAAGTTAAAAATTTTACTACTTTTACGACGGATTTACGCTTTTGTTTTACCTTGATGGTAAAACTAAATTTTTACTATTCTTCTTAAATACGAAATATGGCTTTTAAGTTGGTTTTTTTAAATGACTCGTCCGATTTGGTTATTTCTGTGAATCGTTTTCTTTTTTATTGTGCTCCCCATTTCTTATTCTATCCACTTGCAAAATTCTAGATTTTTGAAAATTCAGTAAGTCTGTTTTAAGAGAAAATGTTTTTTGATAATGGGACAAAAGTGCGCACTTTTGTGTTCTTTTTTGAAAACCAGAATTTTGAAATAAAGAATTTTGAGCAAACAGAATTTTGAAATACAGAATTTTGGTCATGCAGAATTGTGGACAGCCAGAACTTTAAAAACAGAATTTTGACATGCTGAATTTTGAAAGCAGATGACCCATACAGAATTTCAACATCAACCTAAGAGGTTATAAGAGGTGGGAAAGACTTATATTTGGCTTTTTGAGGGGCAGTTAAGCTCTGCAATATCATTGAAATTTGTTTCTCCCCTGAAAAATCTTTGTTTTCCGTAAAAGTACACCAGGCCACAACTCTAGTCAATAGAGAGTGTAAAGTAGATACTTACCACCGCCATCTCTGCAGCCGATAGTCACCAATTGTAATAAAAAACAAATTGTCAAATCATATTATTAAATTTAATTTAAATGTACAATATTTTCCTTAAGAACTAACTAAAACTACACTATTAATTAAAACAGTTCAAAGAACATTTTCCAAGGGTATACTCTTGTAACTCTCTTCTGCCAAGTGCCTTAAAAATTTCGATGTTGGATAACCGGTTTGTTCAACTAAGTTGTGAAAATGGCTATTATTGTCCTGTAGCAGCTCATGAGCATGTCCCATTTCAACTGCTTTTCCACCATCCATTACCAGCACTCGATCACTTGTCATAACTGTATGTAAACGATGAGCAATTGTCAGAACTGTACAGTCAACAAATCTAGTCCGAATAGCAGTTTGGATCTGTATATCCGTTCTAGAAAGACAAACAAATTTATAAGGTTTTTCAAAGAAACAAATATTTAAAAAAATATATATATACTTTGGGTCAACATTGGCAGTGGCCTCATCCAAAATTAGAATTTTATTATGTCTCAAAATTGCCCGAGCTAAGCAAATAAGCTGCCTCTGGCCCATGCTAAAGTTTGAACCACCATCATGAACCACAAATCTCAAACCACCTTCCAGAGAAGAGACATAACTCTTCATCTCCACCTCGGCAAGTGCACGCCACATATCTTCTTCGGTTTTTTTATGAAACGGATCCAAATTGTAACGAATAGTTCCAGAAAATAAAACTGGATCCTGTGGAATAATTGAGATTCTGCTCCTTAGATCATGCAATCCTAACTGACACACATCATGGCCATCAATTTCAATTATGCCTTCTGTGTATGCTAACCGAAATATGGCCTGAATAATCGAAGATTTTCCAGCTCCTGTTCGTCCGACAATTCCAATCTTTTCTCGAGGATTAATGGTAAATGACAGTCCCTTAAGAATGTAGTCTCCCTTTTCTGCGTATTTTAATCTTGTATCGATAAAATCTATTCGACCATATTGAGGCCATGAATCATCAGGTTTGTGCGTTGGATCTGATTCCAGGGGTGGTTCCGCTGGTAAGTCAGCATACTCGATTATTCTCTCCACACTTGTCATTTGGTTTTCTAACTCAGCAGTTTGTCGCATTCCCCATTGGCACACCACCACCAATGACATCGATTGAGTTATCGCTAGGCCAACGTCTCCACTTGAAAAGGTTGAATCCAATACAAGAAAACTGAAAGTGACTGTTAGCGTGTAAACAACGCAAATCATATCCGTCCAAAAGGCAAAAGCCCGATTAGCAGCTGTGTAAAGGTACAAAGCTGAAGTATTGACGTTCTGGAAACTATGGAACTCGGCTTCAACTATTTTTGTGGCATTCATTGCACGAATAGTGGTAAGTCCATGGAAGGTTTGATTAGTGTGAGAATACACCGGACTTCGGGCTATGGAAATTAAATTTTCTTTGAGGTTAACTTGTTGCGGTTGTAAAGATGATAAATCACTTACACATGCTCTCCATTCGTTTAAGACTTCGGCTTGCTCCGATATACAATTTTCGGCCAAAATATAAAAAGACATATAAGATCAGAGCTGGAATAAAAAGCCAATAGTTTGCTAGAGCCACTACTATAACCACCGAGATGGCATAAGTGAAGAACTGAAATAAATAGGATATATACATAAAGGTGCTCCTAGAAATTAAATTTAACAAACTTACCGATAAAACCTCCAACAATGTCTGAGGCATTTGAACATCGACAATATTCATGTCATTAGCAAAACGATTTATGATCCTCCCAGATGAATTGGTATTGAAGAAATACATAGAAGTCCTTATCATGCCATTAAACAGTCTCTCATGGAGCTTAAATGAAATTTTAAGACACACCTTTAAGAAGGCATAAGTTCGCAAAACATAGAATATCAAAGTGAAAACAATCACTACGGAATAAAGGATAACTCTGCGCTTGCGTTCTCTATCAAATGGTACAGAATTTACAAAATCATCCTTAGATGAACTCGTAGCGTTTCTTAATGGCAATTCCTCTTCCCATGTTGCCCTAGAAGAATATTAAAATTTTATTAACATTCTTTAAAAAATACAAAAAGTCTATAGTCTCTTACCATTTCGATACAAAAATATCTAAACCAGATAGTTGACATCTTGAGGCAATAAACAGCAGCAAAACAAATGCAATGAGAGTTGAGTTTCCGAGAGCTCTAAAATACTCTAAATAGGTCGATACTTTTACTGATCCTTGTGCCTTTTGCTCCTTCCTATCAACACCTTTATCGATGAGCTCTACCTTAACGGGTCTTTTTGTCTCCAATATACTTTCATTCCGGTGAAGATTGTTATCTTCCAGTTCTACATGCGGTACATTAATTGGGAAAATCTGTGTCTTGAGAGCATGATATTCTCCCTGGCACTGAATGCTTCCATTTTCCATTACAATCAAATGGTCAGTCTTCTTTAAATGCCTCAAGTGATGGGTTACTAAAATACGAATTTTCGAATCCAAAAACTTCAAAATACATTTTTCGAGAATATGTTTTCCAACATATGAGTCTACAGCTGAGAGGGGATCATCCAACAGGTATATATCTGCTTTTTTGTAAATAGCTCTAGCTAAGCTTATTCGGGCTTTCTGACCACCACTCAAACTCACTCCTCGCTCTCCAATAATTGTCGAGTCTCCAAATGGAAAAGCATCAATGTCTCTCTGTAGGGAACAAGCCTTAACAACCTTTCTGTAACGTTCTTCGTTGAATGTTTCAATAAAAATTATATTGTCTCGTATACTGCCTTCGAAGATCCATGGTTCTTGAGGAGAATAACTAAGAATACCATTGACTTCTATATTTCCTGCGGTGACATCAAGCTCGCCTAAAATAGCATTGAGTAAGCTTGACTTTCCAGACCCAACACTTCCAATTATTCCCACGAACTCATTCTCTTGAAGTTGGAAGTTGCATCCACTCAGATGTTTATGCGGACTATCTCCCTTATCCCAAGTGGCATGAAGATTATGAACTAGTAGTCCTTTTCTTAACGCAACAGGATTATGAATTCTTCCGAAGAAATTTGTGACTTCAACATCATGCTCTGCTTCATAGGCAAAGTTTTCAATACCTCCATCAGCTGGATCCTCACTCTGCAAAAGAAAGTCAACCGTTCTTTTGGAGATGACGAGTATTTCGGCCCAAGTTGTCATTGCAAGGGGCCAGAAATGCAATAGTGAGTCATCTAATACTTCAAAATAAGACGACACGATAAAGACCTTTTTGGAAGTGATTACACTTCCAGTGAAGACATATGATACCAGGCACAGAAATAGAGCTAAATTTGACACCATCGTAGTGCATTGGAGGGCTCCATGTATGAGCATAGAACCTCTTATGGCTTTCAACTCAGTCTTTCGTACTGCACCTACGAGTCTTGCGAATGATTTCTCCCAGGCATACATCTTGATCACTTGAATTGCATGAACGATCTCATTCATGAACTTAACTCGAATATCAGCATTCTTTGCAGTTTCACTTCTGTAGTGAGCAGCTGCTTTGGCTGACCAAATTTGCAGCGGAATAAAGAGAGCTAGGAAACCAATTCCACATAACGCTGCCCAACCGATTTCTATGTACATAAGGTATCCAAATATAGCTGCTTGTATGGGGCCCTTCCAAAGATCATGGAAGAAATAGAATCCCAGATCTAGCTGACTGAGATCATTTGACAGAAGAATAATTGCTTGACTGCTAAGTCCATCATTATAAGCTGTGATCGAGGACCGTAGGCATTTTCTGTAGACCAATCCAGAGCAGGCTAGTCGTATTTTAACTCCCACCTCGAATATGTAGAACATGAATGGGTGAAATGCAAGTGTGTTAATTAAGGAACATATAACAATGCCAGTGGCATAAAGATAGGCTTGTTTTGTAGACACATCCGGCTTGGCTTCGGAGAAATGTGATATTAGACCACCGAGGAATAGCGGTTGTAAGGAACTGTAGAGAGATAAGAGATTTATTACTATTTATACGGTTTTAAAAGCTGAAAATTGTTATATAAGCACCTAATTGAGATTTCTAAAATAGAGTACAGGATACATATGGGCACAAATAACCAACCATATGCTCGAAATATCATGCGGAGCAAGCTAGGTTTTTTCTGTTTCATCTCTTCTTCCCAATATCTGATGAGTCCATTTGTAGTGATTGTACTATCGAGACTGGGTTTGTGCTCATAAAGGTCTTCTTGTTCCAGTTTATCATGTAAGCCTTTCCTGAAAATTTTATGAAGCCACCTATGGAGAAAGAAAATTGTGTAAGATATAATAAATAGGATCGGAAACAAAATGAAACAATGGACGTTAGTTTAAGCTTTTCCCAAGGTCCTTTAATTTTTTTTTGATAAAACTTGCTCGCTAAATCTGATAAGCCGCATAGAAACACTGGGAATATGTAAGATAATAAATATTCAGAAAAAGAAGAGGAAGAGCACTTGCTTTTGACACTTATAAAACGCTTAGGATTATTTATTTATTTATTTAATTTGTTAAATAGCTAATGATAGAAAACCTACAAAACTAGTTTATATATTATTACTATAGATATGTATAAAAATGCAGGAAAAGGAGCAGAGTATAATACACATATAGGTCAGAGAAAAGAGAAAGAATCAATGCTACATCTTCAATATGAATTTTCTGCTCTGTCTCATAGACGAAGGCATAATGTTGGGGATTCATACTTAAATGGACGTAGTGATCTAGTTGATAAAGACGTCTCTTACGCTCTTACGCAAGTCTACGTTATGCCAGTCTACCCAAATCAACGCAAGTCTACGCAAGTAAATGCAAGTTTACGCAAGATTACTCAAATCTACAAAAATCTACGTAGGCTTCGTGAGAAACTCGCAGCAGCTAAAAGTTGCCGATAGCTTAAGACTCTGTCAAAGAGAGAATGTTTTTGACGCCGCGGTTAGATCAATTTAACGTAACTTTGCGTTGCTGAAGTCAAAAAGAGATCTGTCATCCATTAGTGCGTTCAAATTTCCGTTTCCGTTTTCATTGAGATACCTATTCTTAAATTTTCTCACATATCTCACACCTTTTATCTAGGTGGGGTTTTGATGCGGCTAGCCTAATCCCCTCACTTGGATCTCAGTGGATCCATTGTGCTCCCCAAGGTTTGGGAAATATAGGAAAAGGAAGGGTAAGAGGAAGGATTTAGTGGAAGTATTAGGTATGAGATGCCTTCCTCAACATTCCAAAATTTCTGAATGAAGTTAAGGATGTTTTTAGTGGCAAAGATTAGACATCACCCATTTCGTAGAAGAAGTGTTCTCCGAGTGCATTTTTCCTGGTTCCGGCTAGACTGGGGCATTCACAAAGGAAGTAAGATGAGCCTTCTTCTACCTCTTCGTTCTTACACCCTCTCCATAAGTCAGATGTGCTGATGCTGATGCCCATTTAGCTCATGTCGGTTCTCATTGAACTGTGACCCCTAAGTTTTCCAAGAAAAAGAAGAGTTGAGGTCTGCTAAGCTTCAGTAAATACTTTGTTTTTTTTCTTTTTTGAAGCATCTGGCCAAAGACTCCTTGAAACCCATCAATCGTTAACCATCAATCGTTGACCATCTGTCGTTAGCAACTTTGAGCAAACTTTGGTGATTGAGTCTTATACTTTTCCTGCTCCAGTGGCATAAATACCCAGGGTACAATTTGGCTCTGTTCAAGTGATAAACCGTTTTTGGCCACTTCATCAGCTATTTCATCTCCAAAAATATCACAGTGTACTTGCACCAATCGAAGAGTAACTGAATTTGTTACTGCACATGCTAAGATGCGGATTCGTTGTGAAAAATCGACTCGAAAGTCATCGATTTTAAGCCGATTAGTGATCGCCTGGCTGTGATTCGCATCAATGCAACCTTCCAAAACATCAACCTAATATGTGCACACGCCCCTACCGATGAAGCTGAGGAGTCTAACAAGGAGCAGTATTACGACCTCCTAGACGGAGCCTACGGAGCCTGTCCGGAGTACGATGTCAAAGTTGTGCTCGGAGACTTCAATGCTAAAGTCGGAAAGGAAAACATCTTTGGCAGATAAGTTGGAAATCACAGCCTCCACGAAACGACAACAGACAACGGCTTCCGACTAATCGACTTTACTGCAGCTCGTAATACGGTGATAAGTAGTACTAGGTTCCCCAGGCGAAGGATACACACAGCAACCTGGCGATCTCCAGATGGTCGAACGGCCAACCAAATCGACCACGTGCTAATTGGCGCAAGGTACGCATCGAACATCTTGGACGTGCGAACTTTCCGAGGTGCAAACGTGGACTCTGACCACTTTCTTGTTGTGACAAAGTTCAGAGCCCGACTGTCCAACGAAAAGAAAACGAAGACCGCCCAAAGAAAGAAGTTCAACATCGCATGAGCAATTGACCAGGAAACTCTCTGCCATACACCCAGCCACAAGCGTTGACAACCAGTGGAACCAGTATCGGAGCATTATTAAGGAGACAGCCGAGACCACCATAGGCTATCAACCACCCAGAAAAAAGAACCCGTGGTATGATGATGAATGCGCGGTATTAAAGCAGGAGACGGAAAATGTACGAATGCAAATGCTGCAACGGAAAACAAGAGCAGCAAGAGAGGAGTACCGTGAAAAGAGAAGGAAAGAGAAAAAAACCCTGCGTAGAAAGAAAAGAGGATCCACAGCCTCTCAGCTCAAGTATATCGAAGAGTCCAGCACCGCCACCAACACCCGCCGCACCGGTTCTAGAAAACAGCCAAGCAACTGGCATCTGGTTATAGGACTGGCACGTAAGCTCTTCGAAACAGCGAAGGGAACTTAGTCACCGAAGCACAGGGAATTGTAGACGTGCTTAAGCAGCATTTCCAGCAGCTGCTTAATGGGCATTATGTAGAGGAGGCAACAGGGGAACAAAGAAGCATTAGACCAGTCAATGAAGATCCAGTCCCAGCACCCAGTACTGAAGAAGTTAAGAAAGCCATCCACAAGCTTAAGAACAACAAATCCGCCAGCTCGGATGGCCTACCAGCGGAACTCTTCAAGTATGGAGGAGATGTTCTGGCAAGGTGCATGCACCAGCTCATCAACCAAGTTTGGGAGGAGGAAAGTATGCCCGACGACTGGTCAAATAGCTCCATATGCCCAATCTACAAAAAAGGCGATCCTATGTCCTGCAAGAACTACAGAGGCATATCCCTGTTTAATGTTGCCTACAAGATCCTATCCAACATACTATGTGAGCGTCTAAAACCTTTCTCCAACACTATGATCGGCACGTACCAGTTTGGCTTCAGGCCAGCCAGATCAACGATAAACCAAATCTTCACATTGAGGCAAATCCTAGAAAAGACCAACGAATTTCAAGTCGAGACCCACCACCTACTCATCGACTTCAAAGCCACATATGATAGCATAAGTCGCCAAGAGCTTCTATTGGCGATGTCGGAACTCGGGATCCCAACAAAACTGATCCAGCTATGCCGCATGACGTTACAAAATACGCGGTGCAACGTGCAAATGGGTAACAGCTCATCCGAGTTATTCCAGACGTGTAGATGGTTCAGACAAGGAGATGCGCTATCATGTGATTTCTTCAACTTAGTCCTGGAGCAGATAGTGTGCAAGAGTGATGTTAACATGGAAGGCACTATCTTTAACAGGTTTTCTCAACTGCTTGGCTATGCGGACGACATCGACATCATCGGCCGTTCCAAGAGAGCTGTACTTGCTTGAAGCATTCACAGCTATTGATGAACAGGCGAAACGCGTTGGTCTCGAAGTGAATGAGGACAAAACAAAGTATATGCTATCAACAAACAAAGCCTCATCTGCCCATCGCCTAGGACAAAACGTCACTGTTGGTAGCAGTAATTTCGAGGTAGTCAAGGAGCTCACCTACCTCGGAACAAACATTAATTCCACGAGCGACACCTTAGTGGAAATCCGACGAAGAATTACCCTAGCGAACCGCTGCTACTTGGGTTCAAAACTCCTTCCTCGAAAGACAAAGTGCTCGCTATACAAAACGCTAATTTTACCAGTTCTACTCTACGGCACCGAGTGCTGGACGCTAAGTAAAAAAGGGGAATTGATACTGGGTACTTTCGAGAGAAAAATTCTACGGCGGAAATTTGGTCCTATATGCGAAGAGGGCGATTGGAGGAGAAGATTCAACCGTGAACTGTACGAGCTGTACCAAGATGTGGATGTAGTTCAAAGAGCCAAAACACTTTGACTACACTGGCTCGGCCACATCGAGCGAATGGACAACAACGCTCCAGCCAAGAAAATCTTCGAATCCCAGCCCTCAGGTTCGAGACGACCAGGAAGACCGAACCTCTGCTATAGGGACCAGGCGGTCACAGACGCAAGAGCGCTTGGTCTCGACGACTGGAGGGAGCGTGCGAGGGACCGCAACCGATGGAAGAGCGAAATATATCAGGCAGAGACCCTTCATGGATCGGGAGCTGGATAAGTAGAAGTAGTAAATTATTGGCCATAACATTAAATTATATGCTTTTTATTCCTTCTTGAGAACCACACGTCTAAAAGAAACAGCTTTTATATTTGAGGTGATGAGAACCAAAACTCGCCATATCCATTTCTGAAAAACTCTCCATAAACAAATTTAATTTTTTAATAACTTTTAAATGAGAGAAATTAGAAAATAAATTTGAATAACCAATCATAGATTTTGTAATCTATTTATTGCGGTTTAAAGGAAAATTATATTAAAAGTTTCGTTAAAAAGGTATTTAACAATTACTATTGGCTGTGACAAGTTTTTCTGGCACAGATATTGCGCGTTTTGGTTCTCATCACCTAATTTGCTCTATAATATAGGGTAAATATTGATTTCATGAACAAAAAATCAGTGTTTTAATCAATTATTATTAATATTAAAATGATGGAAAGATCCAAAAAAGTTGAATTCGTCATACAGGGCAAAAAGTTTTATCTTTCATGTTTCTCATATTACTTGGATCAAGTTTAATAATATTTACCTAATGTTTTTTTAAGATTATAATATTATGTTTATAAACCTTGAGAGTAAAATTAACTTTAAGGTGGGTACTTTAGGTCATTTTGTAAACAATCCCTTAAAAGAGAGATGCCTCAAATTTTATCGAACTCACAAAAAAAAAAAACACAAGAAAATTGATGTAGGAAGGAGCCCATTTCTCTTCCTTACGAAAAAAAAAACAAAATTATACGGTAAGTATCAATTACCCACACAAACAAATATTTTTGTAAGAAAAATTGTCATAGACATTTTTTTTAGAATTTAAGTAAGAAATCAGAAACTGTACAACACTGAAACACCATGAATTGAAGAGAAAACTTAATAACTTTTTGAAATTGAAAAAGGTATTCAATGTAGCCTCTTCTTAAAATATACACTTCAATCTACAGAAGTAATCAAATATATCTCAAAATACCACTTCGCAATTATTAAGAGTGTTCCGAACTGAACAAAACCAGTAATTTTCTTACTTTTTTTTGCATATATAAGACCATTTTTTTTTACTTTCATTAGATACTTTGTTTTATAAAACTTTGGATTTTTACTAATTGGTCACTTGTAGGCGAATTATTGTACCAAAAAAAAAACATTTTCTAAAAGTAACTGATTTTAACTTCCAAATTTATATGAATTTTCTGCCAAAAAAAGCCTTTTAAGAATTAAAAATTGCAATATCAAAAATGATACAATTATGAGTATATAATTAATGAAAATCGTGAAAAATAAATTGAATTTATATCCACTGCAAAAAAAGTTGTCAAAAAATACCGTAAGATAAAAAAAATTGACCGTCAAAATGCATTTTTTTTTTTCAAAATTCACAAGCATTTTTATTTTGTACTATTAAAATTTTTATTAGGTACAAAATTAAAAATTTTCTCCAATAGTGCAATAATAAAAATATGACATTTTATGTTATTAAACATTTTTTTGCAAAAAATTAAGTAGTGTTAGCTACATTTGCTTTGAAAAACAGCCATTTTCTCGTTTTCTTAGAGGCTTTTACCAAAAACTAGAGCACAAAATTAAATTTTGTCTCCAATGATTTCCTAGAGAATAAGTTTATCTGTCTACAGACACCTTAATCGTCGTGATCGGACAAGTACACGCTTCGCAATCTTTTTCATGAAATCACCATTTCAGTCCGGAACACTCTTAAGTTAGAAAACTATTGGTATCATTTCGTAAATTTATTGCAAGTATTATTTTCCACCCACTGCACGTTCATAATATTTTAATTCACGACTCCTCCATTTCCAATTCTTTAATCTTTACTTACCAAAAACTCCATTTTGAAAATATATTAGCTTCTAAAATTGGATTAGGTGGTCTTTTAATATTCCTTTTTGAACGATTCATTATTCACTTTATGTTTCTTCAATCACTTTTGTATATGATATATAGGTTTTTTGAATTTTTAATTTACTTATCCTCTAAAAAACCACCATATTGAATGACACTAACCGAACATGTGAACATTTAATTTCAAATATACGCTTTAATCGATCTAATTGCATAGTGACCATTTTTCATTGTTTTATCTTATTCAACACTGGATATCAAGATCCAAAATAAACATTTCCTCAAACAAAGAATTGACAAGTTAAGACTACGATGAGATATTTATTAGGGATTTCGGCTGGACATTGACGAAAAATCGGCTGTATGTCTAATTAAGTATTTTTGGTGTTCAACTGAAGTTTTTATAACCCTTCAAGATACTTTTATATCATAGATCTAGTCAATAGATAAAATAGATAATACATCAGACATTTATACCTAAGCAATACTCCTGCTATAAGTATTGATGTGTGATATCTAATCGAATGTAAGTTATCGGAAAATGTATAACTATTAAATTGTAATTCAATTAAACATAATTATCTATGATAGCAAAGTGATTGAAGTTGTTTGTTTTTGTTTGAAAAGGTAGTGATTTTGTAAATATGATGATATTTATGATGTTGCTTTATTCTACTTTCCACGATTGGATAATTTTTTAATTTCAACTTCCGAATCTGAATCAGCTGAAAAAGAGATTTCTGACAATAAAATCCGAGCGAGAGAATATTGTTTTCTTTAAAAATATTCCAATATTGTGGTAAAAGTATTGAATTTTGAAACGTTTTTATATTAACTTATGAAGGTTTTCTAAAGATAAATACAGCAAAACTAATTTACCATCAGACAAATAAAATTAATATTTCTACAAGAAGCTCTATTTCTTATCTTTATTGTATCATACACCCTTCAATAAAGAAATCCTAGAAAAGTTGATAATAATTTTATATACACTGTACATGTACCCACCTAAGTTAAATCAAATCAAAAAATTTAAGTGTGTAATTTCAAGTAACTTTGTTTTATCTACTGAAGCAATTAAGCCAGTATGTTTCTCTTGAAGGGGATAGCGCAATCCGTAATACTTGAACTTGTCAAACTTTATACAGTAATTGCTAAATTTGTGCAATGAATTGTTTGTATGGATTGTATAATTTGGTCAATATGGAGCCTGTAGGTACCACAATACTATAATGATTGATAGCACAGTACACATATTAAAGGTAATATCATTAGCATTTTCATTTTTGTTCAGTTCTGCGCATCCATAAAAATCAGTGGAAAATGGCGAATCCCGTGACCCCCACTCATTAAACGTCAAAATACAATTGCTTTAGGCTTTCAGTGTTTATTAACACTATTTAATCATGCAAACAACATTCCTTCCTGATAGTTAGCACCATCCAATACACACCACCTTAGGCATGTGCTTACTGCATGTTTTCCCACTAAGGCACTTCTCCTTCATCCAGGCGGCAGCGGAAGAATTCTCAAGATGGAATCAACGGTGGCGTCTACAGTTCCAGTTAGGCTGAACAACTTAGTGAACACCTTATACGGGCTACTACGACATATTCGGAGCTCAGGCCTATAAGGAGCGGTTAATCCGGCTCCCCGCCCTTGGAGTTATATTGTAAGGGTCTGGTCCTCCAGGTTGGGGGTCGTGCCGTCGGGGTGACTTCCCGGCCACGTAAAGCTATCTTAGTTGCGAAGCACCAACAAGCCTCGGATACGGACGGATTTACTGTTGACGAACCAAGCAAACGAAATAAGGACAACGAACTTCGGATCTGCACGTGGAATGTTCTGTCTCTCTATAGACCACGTGCAGCCGAACATTTAGCGAAGGCCCTAGACTGCTACAAAGCAGACATCACCGCCATCCAAGAAGTGCGATGGGATGGGCCGGGCAGGAGAAAACTGAAAGACTGCGATATCTACTACGGTGACTGTTACCGACCACAAGGGCAGCGTCTCTTTGGATGTGGATTCGTCGTTAGAGGCAGACTTAGGCAAGAAGTCTTGAGTTTCAATTATGTGAACGAGCGCCTCACGACAATTCGCATCAAGGCTAAATTCGCCAACATCAGCCTGATATGCGCGCATGCCCCCACAGAGGAGAAAGATGACGACACCAAGGACGAGTTCTACGAGCTCCTGGACAAGACATATGAGCAATGCCCTAGCTATGACATTAAAATTGTCTTGGGTGATTTTAATGCTGAACTGGGAAGAGAAGACGTCTTTGGTGGCACAATCAGAAGATACAGCCTGCACGACACCACCTCCGATAACGGACTCAGGCTAATCGACTTTGCTGCGGGGCGAAACGTTGTGGTAGCTAGTACGCAGTTCCCGCATCTCGATATACATAAGGGGACATGGCGAATTCCTGGTCAATCAACCGCCAACCAAATTGACCACATTGCGATAGACGCAAGGCACTCCTCCAGTATCAAGGATGTCCGAACGTTCCGAGGAGCCAACGTTGACTCGGACCACTACCTCGTTGTAGCAAAGGTTATGCTACGGATATCCAGACCAAAGCCAAAACAGGGAAATACTGTGAGGAAGTTCGACGTCGGACGGCTACAGTCGCAGGAAATCGCCAGGTCCTTTTCCGATCGAGTCTCTCGCGCCCTCTTAACTAGTCCTTTGCCGCCAACTGCAAACATCGAGAACCAGTGGAAAAACTGCCAGGAAGCCATCAGAGATGCCGCCTCTGACGTGCTGGGCTTTGCACGACCACCACAGCGAAATCCCTGGTTCGACGAAGAATGCCGGCAAGTACATGCAGCCAAACAACAGGCATACAAAGCGGCGCTGCATAGAAGGACCAGAGCTGCTCGCGAGCTCTACGAGCAGAAGAGGAGAGAGGAACACAAGCTTCTTAGAAGGAAGAAGAAAGAGCATGAGAAGCGCGCGATCGAGGAGTTAGAGAGATGCCACTGCAGGAATGAAGTTCGGAAGTTTTACCAAAAAGTAAAAAGAACCTCCCAAGGTTACAAGGCCCGAACCGAAGCCTGCAAAGACGATCAGGGGAACATCGTGGTGGAATCGCAGTCGGTGCTGAGGATATGGAAAAATCATTTCTGCAAATTGTATAACGCCGATGACGAACCGAATTCCGCTAACATGCAAATTGCACCATTCAACTTGGACGACTTAGGCCAACAATTCCGTCCACCCGATCTTGACGAAGTGATGATAGCCATATCTAAACTTAAGTCCAATAAAGCTGCTGGAGCTGATGGCCTTGCGGCTGAACTATTCAAAGCGGCTGGCGATGAATTGGTTAGGAGTATGCACCAGCTCATCTGTAAAATATGGTCGGAGGAAAGCATGCTCGATGAATGGAACCTCAGCATTGTTTGCCCGATCCTCAAGAAAGGCGATCCTCTGGACTGCACCAACTACAGAGGCAGTGACGTTTATTCGAAGGTGCGCAGGTGTTCTCCGCACACCCTGCCAAAATCTTAACACATGCACTGGTCTTTCTATTTAATATTTTACCTGTATCAATATCCCAAACAAAAGTATGGACACACCGAAATCAAAATAAAATCATTCCACCCAGTAAAAGTAAACAAAATAAAACACCATACCTATAGGCAAGGTGTTCTCAAAATTCAGCGCACCAAGGCAAGCAAATTTATACACACAAAACTCTAAAACAAAACCAACACGAAGTTTTTTCTACTATACCTTACCTACCTATCTATACGATCTATATGACTTGGAGTTCAACTTCATCAAGCGCCCATTCGATCTTCAATCGGCAACTCGACGCAAATTCATTTCCTCTCAAAGAAACGAAAAATTCACCCATCAGGGTGTTCTCTTAATTTAAGCGCACTGAGGTAAATCAAATCCACATACAAACATTTTAAAAAAACAATACAAAGTTCATTCTTCCCTATAGAAATTTAGATAGCAAGGTGTTCAACTTCATCGAGCGCACCACGGTACTTCATTCTGCACTGCACTTCGCTTTGTAGAGAATTCTGTATCTGTTAGTTTCACTTTCGTTGCTTTGCGCCAGTATTGATGGATGGTGATATTCATATGACAGTGTTGGGGGATCATGACAAAAATTCCTTTGCTTGGGAATTTTTACAAAAATTAAGAAAAGGGAAGTCTAGAATTATAAAAAAAGCAAAATAGCAAATAAAGCTAAAAATATCATACCTAATTGCTTTAAAAATATATTGAAACTTATTTTGACTTTTTACACTTTTGATTTTTCAATAAAGATGTTTATTGCAAGGAATAATATAGCTTGCTTCACACCTTCACAGATGAATGTACTAAGTTTTCGTTTTCCATAAATAAAAATAGCCAACATTTTTGAAAATTAATAGACATAGTATTTTCAGTGATTAAATTTAACACGTAGAATTATTCACAGGCCCTTAATGCTAAGAATTATTTAAAACAAAATACAACTGACAAAACAATTATTTAAGAGATTTAGAATAGCTTCAAACGTTATTTTATTTTTCGATTTTATTAAATGAAAAAAGTCGTTATTATTCTTAAACCTCCTCTAATAATCGAATTACAGCTCCAAGTCCTTCATTTTTTTTACAAAACAAACTATAAGTTGAAGCATTGGTGGTAACCTATTCTCATTGGCGCTGTTGCTGTTGCTCTGTTGTACTTTTGCTGACCTTAATAACTTTTTTAAATAAATTAATAGTGAGAAAGTTTTGTAGCCACTTAGAATTGTTGTTTGAAGTATCTGCTTGTTTTTCGCAGTGACTAAGTGTCCGAAAACCATGAATCAAAGAATACAAGATTACGACACTTCTACGTCATTTGTGCAGAAACAATATGGCGACACAGATTTTATTTTTTGTTTTTCGGTGGAGCTATCTTTGGGTGCAAATATTTTACTGTTTAATAAAGTTTCTTATTTTATTAAAACAAAGAAATATCAACAAAATGTTCCTTATTGATAAATTGTAGTGTTTGAAATTATATTAATTGTCAAATAAGAAAACGAAAACTTGTGTTGTGGAAAAAAGCAAAATGTGGACATTTTCTCCTCTTAACTTGTTATTTTTACTGTTGATATTATTAAATGAATATCGTCCCCTGATTGCAGGAACTAGGTAACTCAATTTTATAAATTTGGAGATAGCAACGTTCACAGGCGCGGATCCAGGATTTCGTTCAGGGGGGGGGGCAATTTTCGTGAATTTCCAAAATCTTGATGAGGTCTGCAGAAAATTTGAGTACACTTTATACCGCTCTACACGCCGCCGCCGGGTCACACAAAGCAATGTGAAATGATGAGTTCGAAATTTGAAGAAAGCAAATAAACTCTTTCATAACTGCCACAGTTCTCGCACAGAGGGTACTCTGAACTTTGTGAAATGAATTTTTGGGGTTTGTAGCTAAAGCATGGTGTTTTTACAGCGGTTTTGAGTTCCCTCTGGATCTGCGTAACTCTACAATTATGCTCGGAAAACATAATGGTACAGTGGTATGTTCCTATTCAGACACATGACTTTCGAATTCGAGCGAAATTTCCAGCCTCTTCTTTAGCTGGCAACCTAACATAATTCTTGCTTGTAAAAGGCCATTTTCGACAACGTCATCAGCTAAAGTCACATTTTCAAAAACATCATGTGTGGTGCAATTCTGCAGTCAAAAATCGAATTGGAAACAAAAATATTGAGAAGCCGGAGAACGTGTTCATAAACGTCAAATGCGTTTGCAAGAATATTGAAAGACGTTGATAAAAAAGACTTTGTGTAAGAAAACCATTGCATTAATTTGACAATATCTGTATTTTATTTGAACTGAAATTATAGATCGAAACCGAGATGAACCGTATCGTTTGCTCAGATGCCTTCGTCCATCGATACAAAACCAAACTTTCAGACATTGAAATAAAACACAATGATTTAAGTGGAAAATACAAAGAAAATACCACTCTTTATTAAAACTTTCCGTCCGACCTTCTCGATTGTGACTAACTTTCGTTATACATATCATTAACAATATACTTAGCATTCGTTAAGTTTTAATATAAATATTTCATATAAGGTCAAAGTATCGACTAAAGAGTTGCCAGACACATGTAGTTCGATACAATAGCAATATTTGCGTCAAAAAATGGCAATCATTTGACAATCGAATTGAAGAAACAACTATCCTTTCCTTGACGGTGTCCACATTGGGTATGAAAAAGTGGATTTTTAATGACTTTTCAGTATTCACATCTCACTTCAATGAAGGAGTGGGAGCGAGATATGAATACTGAAAAGTCATTAAAAATCCACTTTTTCATACCCAATGTGGACACCGTCCTTAGGTATAAAAGTTCCATCCAACTTCTCTTCGGCAATGACTGCTGTAGTCGTTTCCTGGTTTATCTCCAATCACCTTCGTTGGATTCGCACTTTTCGGTAGTTTAATAATATAGAACATGGAAGTTCCCAAAACACATTCTCACATCAAAAACGTATCGTATGGCTAAAACAGATGTGCGGCACGTCAGCACGAACTTGAAACACATGTGCATACTCTTAAGGTGCGTATCCATTTCAGAGTAAAAAGGCGGTGAGCCGCTCTGAAGAAGTTCTCGAGAGTAAAACTCGAAAGTGGACACAGACACAGTCATGAAATAGATAAGCCCACCAGAGGGGAAGACAGATATCCGAGAGTCGCTCTCGAGAGTTTTCTAGTGAAGGTACTCCCTCAATGGAAACGCACATTTTAATATTTATCACAAAAAGAACTCTATCACCCATTTAGTATGACATTTTTTGGTATTTTTCAATAACTTTAATACACAAAATGTAGTTTAT
The DNA here is from genome assembly GCA_963921185.1 of Dasysyrphus tricinctus. Lineage (NCBI taxonomy): Eukaryota > Metazoa > Arthropoda > Insecta > Diptera > Syrphidae > Dasysyrphus > Dasysyrphus tricinctus. The sequence continues at coordinate 62,408,884 of OY992530.1, forward strand.
TATTTTAATTTTAATGAGATATCTTTATCCTGTAGGTCCGAGCATTTGTAGCAAAATTAGAAATTTTTGAAGGTCATTACTGGGCGATTCCATTATCGCGGGTGCAACATTTAGACTCACTTTGAGTATATTTATAGTAAAATGCAAACTTATTTTAATGAAATTATTACTTGATGGGTATCATTTTGACCTATTAATTTTGGGTTCATTTATATAATTAAAATGAAATTAATAGATTTTCGGAAAAAAAAGGTTTCAAAGTGCGATCGCGGGTGCAACGAATTTGGCCCACCTTTCTGGATCATAGTACGAAAAACCCAAAAGTCTGTTAATTGAGAAACATTTATTATATTCTTCTTACATTTTATTGAACGAGGTACATCCAAACAACTTAAGAAATAAAAATAAAGCTAGAGAACAAAATTAAATAACGATTTTTTCGATCTTAAAGCAATCGCGGGTGCAACATCAAATTATCACGGGTGCAACGCGTTTAACTTTAATGAATATTTATATAAAATAAATGATATAACGGAACTGGATTAGAGATTATGTGACACATAATGCTAGTTAGTACACTTTTCTATTAATTATTACCAAGTTTTTATCAAATATGTCAGTGAAAATAGAACAGGTTTCAAAGCATGCCTCTGCTGGTAATATAAGAAGTTCAAGAGAGGTTGTTGGAGATTAATCTTCTGAATCACTAAAAATATCAGAATAGCGCAATTTTTGTTTTTTTAATGAGGAGGGATTGGCCCGATATATGTACGTATGAAGAAGGAGCAGATATACATATATCAAAAAACAGAATTTCTTTGTGCACTGATCGTATAAGTGGCTTTAAGCCATAAAACTATCTGTTTCGATGATGGTAGATTTCAAAATATCTGGGCTCTTGAAACGAGGCAGTAAGGTTCGTGTCACAGCTATGTTGGTTCCGTCTTGTGATTAAAAATTGTTTTTTATTGAAAACCCAGTATGTTTTTCATTCCCGTTCCCATTCCTATTTATCAACTAACACGTCTTTCCCTTCTTCAATTTACTGTTCAGAAAAAAGTATCAATTAGATGTTTTTTGATAGATTTCGTGCCAGGTTGTGAAATTCCTTGTTTCCCTGCCATTAAACTTATATTTTTATAAAAAAGAACAAAATATTATATTAAAATGTTAAAAAAAATCAACCTTGAACAACGAAAATTATAATTCAAGGCATATTTTAAAATAAAAAAAATACATCACTCAATAATGGTAGTTGTCAGTAAGTTGCACCCGCGATTCTAATTTCACGATCGCGGGTGCAACCAATTTGAATCAATGTTTTTTCAAAGTTCAATTTGCAATTTACTCCTGATACAACTGATTTAATTTTGTTTTTGCTTTTTTCTTACTTTCACAAAGTTTCAAAACGAAAGCACCTTATTTTTGTGAAAAAAAAACAAACTTTTATATCTTTTTTATCGCGGGTGAAACAATCTTACAATGTCTTTTTGCGATAAATAATACTAAAAAAGTAATAATACATATTTCAATATTTTTGGACAAACGAATAAATCACATTTGTGACCACAAGTCTTACAAGTGAATCATTACCTCAAACTGTCGGTAGTGTCTATTTCGCGCTTTTTTTAACAGTCATGATAATTGCAGTTTGCACTGGCCTTTCGTATGATAGTTTTGCGAAGCGTAAAAAAATTTTTTCTTTAAATTTGGTGAACAAATTTTTTTTTGTTGATAAATAGAGTCCTTCTACTATGCATTGTTATCAAAAAAAGTAAAAAATATTGTATTTTTAAAATTTATGCCGAAAATAGTCTCCAGCGGAATCGCCCTACTCGTAAATCGACGTATTTTAAAGATTTAATTTTTTTTTAAATTAAAATCAACTTCAAGGTTGAAAATTTAGATGAGTGCCCCTGTCGCCTCTCCCGATACATTTAAGTATAAAAAACCACTCACTAATTTGTAGAGTAGGGTTGGAGGTTGAGCAATACCTTTTTAAAACACTATTTTCCAAATTGTGAAATTTTTCGTTCAAAGCATATTGAAAAGTGAAAGTGAAATCGATTTGGGATTCAACCTGCTCCCTAGTATGAAATAAATTGACTTTTCTCACAAATTGTTATATAGTAGCCTGACATTGATCTTTTAATTAAAGACCTTAACTTTTAAGCACGGGATCAAAAGCCGAAGTTATAAGCTTTCCACTCAGTAAATTGAAGGCACTATTTGTGCATAGCGGAACTTTTCTTAACTTAACCTGGTTAGCCAGCGGCCAACGAACAACCACCTATAACGGAATTACCTTTCATTTTAATAAAATTTTATTAAAGTGATATCTTATGCTTAGTTCGTTCTTGCCCAGGGGGGGGCAATTGCACCCATTGCCCCCCCCCTGTATCCGCGCCTGAACGTTCATAGATGTCGAATTACAAGAGAACGAGGGAAAGCTAAATTTGTATGTTTCTTATACTTCACAAATATTCAATATGTCTAGAATAGAAAAAAATTGGAGAAAAAATCTTGTACTAAATAATACCGTTTTTGCCGAGATATTTTAAAAATTGAAAATTACCTAGTTCTTGCAATCAGGGGACGATATAATATAACACGCAATATTCTTAATAACTTTTTGAAAACAATTCACTTGAAATAAATTTCAAGTAACTTTAAGTTTTTGCGCCCGTTCATCACATAGAATTGAAGGGACAAAATAGTGTTTTTCTGCACAAATGACGTCACGAAGCGTGATCAAAATTACAACAACAAAACGAAAAAAGAGGAGTGGCGTAATCTTGTATTCTTTGATTCATGTCCAAAAACAGGTTCAACACTGGTACTGTGTGCAAAGCTTAAAAAAATATGTTTTCATTGCAAAACAAGTTGGCGCACACCTAACTGAAATCACCACGGCACGTCCCTGTACAGAGGCATCAGTCTTCTTAATATCGCCTACAAGATCTTCTTTGCCGTACTTTGTGAACGCCTGAAGCCATTCGTCAACAACCTGATAGGTCCATATCAGTGTGGTTTAGGCCAGGGAAGTCCACCATCGACCAAATATTCGCACTACGGCAGATCTTGGAGAAAACCCAGGAGTTTCAAATCGATACCCACCACCTTTTTATCGATTTCAAGGCCGCGTATGACAGCATCTATAGAGACGAGCTATATAGAGCAATGTCTAGTTTTGGCATCCCTGCCTAACTCGTCCGTTTGTGCAGGATGACGATGGAGAATGCACGCTGCTCCATCAAGGTCGGCAAAGACCTCACCGACACCTTTGATGTCAAAAAAGGTTTTAGGCAAGGCGACGCGCTGTCATGCGACTTCTTCAACATCGTTCTTGAAAGAATAGTGCAAAACTCTCACGTCAACACTAGAGGCACAATCTTTCAAAAGTCCGTCCAATTACTCGCTTACGCTGATGACATTGACATAATAGGACGAACAAAGCGTGATGTCAGTGGTGCTTTTGTGAGCATTGAGAAGGAAGCCAAGAAGATGGGTTTAACGGTGAATGAAAGCAAAACGAAGTATATGCTGTCAACAAGAAAGGACACCCAACACCGACGTCTAGGACAGAACGTCACTATAGACAGCTATAATTTTGAGGTGGTCAGAGACTTTGTCTACCTAGGATCCGCTATATAGCCCAGGAAAAATGTACAAATAAATTGCCAATTTGCGGAAAAATTCCAAGTGAAGATTTTTGAATGCAATTATCTTTATTTGTGCCTTAGGAATACGCATGCGAAAGTCTACAAACGAAACTGGCTTGCGTTAAAAGTTATTCAAGGTTAAATGTCGAAAATACCGGTTTTCCACGTATAACTTTGAAACGGTACATGGTATTAAAAAGTAATGCATACAAAACTTGTAGATAATATGATTACCTACAAGAAATGTTAAAAAACTTTTTTTTCTCTGACTGATGGTTAAGAAGATATCGGTGTTTCAAAAAACGTAAATTGACGAAAATATCCCTTTTTTGCGTATAACTCAGAAATGGTGAGTGTTATTGAAAACATTTATAGGCAAAGTTTGTATACTATGTTACCCTCTATTGAAAAAAAATTAAATTTTTTCTAAGAGTAATAATTTTAAAGATATAATTATTTGAAAAATTTCGTCAAAAACCTGAAATTCCAGACTTTGGCTTTTAAATCTTAAAAAACGAAATTTTTATAAAATAATTTATGCTCAGCTTATAGACTATAATGTAATCTACAAAAAATATTAACACACTTTTTTGCACACGAGTGACCAGTAACAAGATATTGCTACTTCAAAAAGGTTAAGTATTGAAAATAAGGATTTTTCACTTACCACTCTTAAACGGTATATGTTAGAAATTTTATTTTTACACAGTTTGTAAGTTACTTACCTTTCTACAAGAAAATATAAAAAAAAAAATTTTGTTTGTGATTATTTAAAAGATATAATATTTTATATAAAATGCACAAAAGTAAAAAATAACGGTATTTTGCGGTTTTCTCTTAAAAGGTGAAGTTTTTGAAAAATAATTTATACTTTTTGTATAAACAATAATATTCTCTATAAGAACTCTTATGAAGACTTTTTCGATATAAGGCCCCAATAAAAAGATATTGAGACTTCAAAAAGTATCAATTTTCGAAAATGCTGGTTTTTCCGGCCCAAAATGATTCGCCCAGCGACATAAAAAAATAATAGGGTTTTTTAGAGAGACATAGTACAAACATTTTTTCACACTGAGGGGCGGCGGTCTATCTCCCCTCAATTCACCGGGAGGAGCAATTTTCTGAAAATAGTACTAAAAAAAAAAAAAAAATTAACACAAATGGCAACACTTAAAATAAAGTACTATATTTTTTTTGAGATTTTCAAGTTTGTTCTTTAATTATTTTTTCAAAATAAGTTATTCCTGCCAATAGTTTTCGAAAAAAAATACCTTCAAACCCAACATTAAAAAAAAAACTGAAAAAATTTTTCAATATATGAAATCAGGAATTATGTTAGTTTCTATTATAAACTTTTCCTGTAATTTTTAAATGAACGCTGAAAATCAGATGGTTTTATGCCATCTAGTTTTCGAGAAAATTGTAAATTAAGAAAACTATTTTTGTATTATATGTTTTTTTGGTAGTATATCTCGGAAAAATGCATTACCACTTCGGGAAAATTCCAAGTTAATATTTTTAAGCCCAATTATCTTTAAATTACCATAAAGAATACTCGTGCAAAAGTCTACACACGAATCTGGCTTGCGCTAAAAGTTATTCAAGGTCAAACGCCAGCAGAATCTTCTTTTAGAGCATAACCTTTTTTTTCGATAGTATCAAGGAAAAAACTAATTTCCACTTGAGGAAAATTCCAAGCTAAATTTTTTAAACGCAATTATCTTTAAATTGCCTTAAAGAATACTCGTGCAAAAGTCTACACACTAATCTGGCATGCATAAAAAGTTATTCAGGGTCAAATGTCAGAAATATATTTTTATATGTAAAGTGCATTTGTTTCCACACCACCTTTGAGGTAAAATGCATGGCGCGTTTTTTTTTTTACATGGATCCCCTTTAGGCCTATACCATTCGTAAGGATTTATGAAAGCCTTATTATTCTTCCTCATCTTCGCTTTCTTGTTCTGCTTCCCTTACTTCTTCTTCATTATTATTGCATAAAAGCAAGTTAGATATTGTTTCCAAAGGATCTATTTCAGTGTCATTTACTTCTGGCTCTATATCATCATCGTCAGAGGTAGAATTTAGAAAAGACTGGCAACGACAAAAACCACAAACTACAGAGCATTGTAGTCCTAGTCCGCCCAAGCATTTCTAATGACAATTTAAAGATAATTGCGTTTAAAAAAAACTTGGATTTTTCCTTAAGAGTGTTCCGGACTGAAATGGTGATTTCATGAATAAGATTGCGAAGCGTGTACTTGTCTGATCAAAGCGATTAAGGTGTCTATGGACAGATAAACTTATTTTCTATGCCATCATTGGAAAAAAAATTTAATTTTGTGCTCTAGATTTTGGTAAAAGCCTCTAAGAAATCGAGAAAATGGCTAAAATGGCTGTTTTTCAAAGCAAATGTAGCCTACACTATAGCATTTTTTACAAAAAAAATGTTTAATAACATGAAATTCCATATTTTTATTATGCCACTATTGGAGAACATTTTTAATTTTATACCTAATAAAAATTTTAATAATGCAAAATAAAAATGCTTGTGAATTTTGAAAAAACCCATTTTTGACAGTCAATTTTTTATACCTAACGGTATTTTTTTGACAAATTTTTTTGCAGTGGATATAAATTCAATATATTTTTCATGATTTTCATTAATTATGTAATCATATTTGTATCATTTGATATTGAAATTTTTAATTCTTAGAATGCACTTTTTGATAGAAAATTTATGTAAATTTAGAAGTTAAATTCAATTACTTTTAGAAAAAAAAAATTTTAATACAATAATACGCCTACTAGTGACTAATTAGTAAAAATGCAAAGTTTTATAAAACAAAGTATCTGATGAAAGTGAAAAAAAATGGTCTTATATATGCAAAAAAAAAAGTTAGCAAATGACTGGTTTTGTTCAGTTCGGAACACTCTTAAGTGGAAATGAATTTTTTCCTTGATACTATCCAAAAAAAAAAGGTTATGCTCTAAAAGAAGATTCTGCTGGCGTTTGACCTTGAATAACTTTTAGCGCAAGCCAGATTCGTGTGTAGACTTTTGCACGAGTATTCTTTATAGTAATTTAAAGATAATTGCGCTTAAAAAGTTTAACTTGGAATTTTCCCGAAGTGGTAATGCATTTTTCCTAGATATACTACCAAAAAAACATACAATAAAAAAATTGTTTTCTTAGTTTACAATTTTCTCGAAAACTAGATGGCATAAAACCATCTGGTTTTCAGTCTTCATTTAAAAATTACAGGAAATGTGTATAATAGAAACTAACATAATTAGCCTATTGAATAGACCGGAAAATGAGAGGTATAAAGGAACAATTACGTGCAAGGGTTTTTATTATTGAATATGTTTGTTTGGCCCATAAGCATGCTTAAAACCAAAAATGCTACTAAATTCACCCATGCGTTTCTGAGAGAATGTCATACTGGCCACTTTTCAGTATTTTTGGTATAACTTGAAAACTAAGCGGAATTTGACAATTTTACATATAATATTTTTTGTTCAAAATTAAATTTTCTATTGGAATGTATAGTTCAAAAAATTTTAACAAAAAATTTAAGCAGGAAAAGTTAACAAAAACCAACTTAAAAAAAATCAAAAAATCAAAGATATCTAAATTTTTTAATAAATTGTGCATAACTTTTTTTGAAGCAAAGATAGGGTCAAAACATGCATAGACAAAACAAAGAAGAAACTAAAGGCCTTAATATGGCATGTTCAAAAATTAATATTTGTTCAAAATTGACAGAGATATTCCCATTCAAACCTTATCATTTCTTATAATTTTTCGCACTTTCGGTCCGAAAGTCCCTTTTTCGGTACAATATGGCAAATTTCACTTTCGTAAAAATGTTCGAAATCAAAATTTTGATATAATATGACATTAGAACTATTAAGAATTTATAAAAAGGATGTAAAAACGCAATTTCGTTTTTCGGCTGTTTTTTAATGCGTTCAGACCTACAGACTGAACGGCTGGTCCGATTAACATAAGATTTGGTACTAGGTGCTAGGAACGTTAAATTTGTCATAAAGTACCAACAAAATAGGCTTTCGGGCAAAAACTGCGGAAAATGATAAGAAATGGTAAAGTTTTGAATGGCTACATCTCTGTCAATTTTTAAATAATATGGCTTTTTAATATGTCATTTTAAAGCCGTAAGACTCCAGTTTACTTTGTTTATGAATGTCTTGAGCGTATCTTTGCTCCGAAAAAAGTTATGCGCAATTTAGAAAAAAATTTAAAAATCTTTGATTTTTCGATTTTTTTTATGTTGGTTTTTGTTTACTTTTCCTGCTTAAATTTTTTGGTAAAATTTTTTGAATTATCCATTCCAATAGAAAATTTAATTTTGAACAAAAAGTATTGTAAGTAAAATTGTCAAACTCCGCTTAGTTTTCAAGTTATACCAAAAATACTGAAAAGTGGCCAGTGTGACCATTCTCTCAGAAACGCATGGGTGAATTTAGTAGCATTTTCGGTTTTAAGCATGCCTATGGGCCAAACAAACATATTCAATAATAAAAACCCTTGCACGTAATTGTTCCTTTTTAAAAGGTCTATTCAATAGGCTAAATTCCTGATTTCATATTTTGAAAAAAGAACAGTACTTATATAATTTTTTTCAGTTTTTTTTTTTAATGTTGGGTTTGAAGGTATTTTTTTCGAAAACTATTGGCAGGAATAACTTATTTTGAAAAAATGGTTAAAGAACAAACTTGAAAATCTCAAAAAAAAATATAGTACTTTATTTTAAGTGTTGCCATTTGTTTTAATTTTTTTTTTTTTTTTTTAGTACTATTTTCAGAAAATTGATCCTCCCGGTGAATTGAGGGGAGATAGACCGCCGCCCCTCAGTGTGAAAAAATGTTTGTACTATGTCTCTCTAAAAAACCCTATTATTTTTTTATGTCGCTGGGCGAATCATTTTGGGCCGGAAAAACCAGCATTTTCGAAAATTGATACTTTTTGAAGTCTCAATATCTTTTTATTGGGGCCTTATATCGAAAAAGTCTTCATAAGAGTTCTTATAGAGAATATTATTGTTTATACAAAAAGTATAAATTATTTTTCAAAAACTTCACCTTTTAAGAGAAAACCGCAAAATACCGTTATTTTTTACTTGTGTGCATTTTATATGAAATATTATATCTTTTAAATAATCACAAACAAAATTTTTTTTTATATTTCCTTGTAGAAAGGTAAATAACTTACAAACTGTGTAAAAATAAAATTTCTAACATATACCGTTTAAGAGTGGTAAGTGAAAAATCCTTATTTTCAATACTTAACCTTTTTGAAGTAGCAATATCTTGTTACTGGTCACTCGTGTGCAAAAAAGTGTGTTAATATTTTTTGTAGATTACATTATAGTCTATAAGCTGAGCATAAATTATTTTATGAAAATTTCGTTATTTAAGATTTAAAAGCAAAAGTCTGGAATTTCAGGTTTTTGACGAAATTTTTCAAATAATTATATCTTTAAAATTATTACTCTTAGAAAAAATTTAATTTTTTTTTTTAATAGAGGGTAACATAGTATACAAACTTTGCCTGTAAATGTTTTCAATAACACTCACCATTTCTGAGTTATACGCAAAAAAGGGATATTTTCGTCAATTTACGTTTTTTGAAACGCCGATATCTTCTTAACCATCAGTCAGAGAAAAAAAAGTGTTTTAACATTTCTTGTAGATAATCATATTATCTACAAGTTTTGTATGCATTACTTTTTAATACCATGTACCGTTTCAAAGTTATACGTGGAAAACCGGTATTTTCGACGTTTAACCTTGAATAACTTTTAACGCAAGCCAGTTTCGTTTTTAGACTTTCGCATGCGTATTCCTAAGGCCCAAATAAAGATAATTGCATTCAAAAATCTTCACTTGGATTTTTTCCGCAGCGAAAGTAAATTTTTCCTGGGCTATATAAACTCAGCGAACGATACCAGTGCTGAGATCAAACGAAGAATTACTCTTGCCAATCGCTGTTTCTTTGGGCTAAGAAGGCAATTGAGAAGCAAAGCCCTCTCTCGAGCAACTAAGCTGTCCCTGTATAAGACGCTTATCATCCCGGTCCTGATGTATGGTGCAGAGGCATGGACACTGCTAACGGTGGATGAGAACGCGTTAGGCTGTTTCGAGAGGAAAATTCTCCGGGTGAGCGGATGCGGAGCAGATGCGGAGCGGAAGCGGAGCGGATGTGGAGCGGAGGGGGAGCGGACGCTGATGGGAGGCGGGGTGGAGGCGGAGCGGACGCTGAGCGGATGCGGAGTGGAGGCGGAGCGGAGGAGGAGCGGAGGTGGGGTGGAGGCGGAGCGGAGGCAGAGCGGAGACGGAGCGGAGGCGGAGCGGAGGCGGGGTGGAGGCGGAGCGGACGCTGAGCAGATGCGGAGCGGAGGCGGAGCGGAGGAGGAGCGGAGGTGGAGCGGAGGTGGAGTGGAAGCGGAGCGGAGGCAGAGCGGAGGCGGAGCGGAGGCGGAGTGGAGGCGGAGCGGAGGTGGAGTGGAGGTGGAGTGGCGTTAGAGCGGAGGGGAGGCGGACCGGACGCTGAGCGGAGGCGGGGCGGAGGTGGAGCGGACGCCGAGCGGTTGCTGAGCGGAGGCGAAGCGGACGCTGAGTGGAGGCGAAGCGGAGGAGGAGCGGAGGCGGAGCGGAAGCGGAGGCGGAGGAGGAGCGGAGGCGGAGTGGAAGCGGAGGCGGAGCGGAAGCGGAGGCGGAGGCGGAGGCGGAGTGGAGGCGGAGCTGAGGTGGTGCGGAGGCGGAGCGGAGGCGGAGCGGAGGCGGAGCGGAGGTGGAGTGGAGGCGGAGTGGAAGCGGAGTGGAGGCGGACCGGAGGCGGAGTGGAGGCGGAGCGGAGGTGGAGTGGAGGTGGAGTGGCGTTAGAGCGGATGCCGAGCGGACGCTGAGGGGAGGTGGACCGGACGCTGAGTGGAGGCGGGTAGGAGGTGGAGCGGACGCCGAGCGGGGGCGGAGCGGAGGCAGGGTGGAGGTGAAGTGGACGCTGAGCGGAGGCGGAGTGGACGCTGAGCGGAGGCGGGGTGGAGGCGGAGCGGAGGCGGAGCGGAGGCGGAGCGGAGGCGGAGGTGAGGCGGAGCAGAGGCGGAGCAGAGGCGGAGCGGAGGTGGAGCGGGGTGGAGGCGGAGCGGAGGCGGAGCAGAGGCGGAGCGGAGGCGGAGCGGACGCTGAGGGGAGGCGGGGCGGAGGCGGAGCAGATGCTGAGCGGATGCGGAGCGGAGGAGGAGCGGAGGCGGAGCGGAAGCGGAGGCGGAGGCGGAGCGAAGGCGGAGCGGAGGCGGAGCGGAGGTGGAGCGGAGGCGGAGCGGAGGCGGAGCGGAGGCGGAGCGGAGGCGGAGGTGAGGCGGAGCAGAGGCGGAGCAGAGGCGGAGCGGAGGTGGAGCAGGGTGGAGGCGGAGCGGAGGCGGAGCAGAGGCGGAGCGGAGGCGGAGCGGACGCTGAGGGGGGCGGGGTGGAGGCGGAGCAGATGCTGAGCGGATGCGGAGCGGAGGAGGAGCGGAGGCGGAGCGGAAGCGGAGGCGGAGGCGGAGCGAAGGTGGAGCGGAGGCGGAGCGGAGGTGGAGCGGAGGTGGAGCGGAAGCGGAGCGGAGGCGGAGCGGAGGCGGAGTGGAGGCGGAGCGGAGGCGGAGCGGAGGCGGAGCGGAGGCGGAGCGGAGGCGGAGCGGAGGCAGAGCGGAGGCGGAGTGGAGGCGGAGCGGAGGTGGAGCGGACGCTGAGTGGAGCGGACGCTGAGTGTAGCAGAGCGGACGCCGAGCGGAGGGGGGCGGAGGCGGAGCGGACGCTGAGCGGATGTGGAGCAGATGCGGATCGAAGGCGGAGCGGATGCGGAGCGGAGGCGGGGCGGAGGTGGAGCGGACGCTGAGTGGAGCAGAGCGGACGCCGAGCGGAGGGGGGTGGAGGCGGAGCGGACGCTGAGCGGATGTGGAGCAGATGCGGATCGGAGGCGGAGCGGATGCGGAGCGGAGGCGGAGCGGATGCGGAGCGGAGGCGGAGCGGATGCGGAGCGGAGGCGGAGCGGACGCTGAGGGGGGCTGGAGCGGACGCCAAGTGGAGGCGGGGTGGAGGTGGAGTGGACGCTGAGCGGAGGCGGAGCGGACCCTGAGCGGAGGCGGAGCGGAGGTGGAGCGGAGGTGGAGCGGACGCTGAGCAGATGCGGAGCGGAGGCGGGGCGGAGGCGGGGCGGAGGTGGAGTGGACGCTGAGTGGAGCAGAGCGGACGCCGAGCGGAGGGGGGCGGAGGCGGAGCGGACGCTGAGCGGATGTGGAGCAGATGCGGAGCGGAGGTGGAGCGGATGCGGAGCGGACGCTGAGGGGAGGTGGAGCGGACGCCAAGCGGAGGCGGGGCGGAGGTGGAGCGGACCCTGAGCGGAGGCGGAGTGGATGCTGAATGGAGGCGGAGCGGACGCAAAGTGTAGGCGGGGTGGAAGTGGAGCGGAGACGGAGCGGAGGCGGATTGGAGGCGGAGCGGAGGCGGAGCGGAGGCGGAGCAGACGCTGAGCGGAGGCAAAGCGGAGGCGGAGCGGACGCTGAGCGGAGGCTGGGTGGAGGCGGAGCGGACGCTGAGTGGATGCGGAGCGGAGGCGGAGCGGACGCTGAGTGGAGGCGGAGTGGAGGAGGAGTGGAGGCGGAGTGGAAGTGGAGCGTAGGCGGGGCGGAGGTGGAGCGGACGCTGAGTGGAGGCAGAGCGGAGGCGGAGTGGAGGTGGAGCGGAGGCGGAGCGGAGGCGGAGTGGAGGTGGAGCGGAGGCGGAGCGGAGGCGGAGCGGAGGCGGAGCGGAGGCGGAGCGGAGGCGGAGCGGAGGCGGATTGGAGGCGGAGCAGAGGGGGAGCGGAGGTTGAGCGGCTGCGGAGCGGAGATGGAGCGGAGGCGGAGCGGAGGTGCAGCGGAGGCGGACTGGAAGTGGACGGAGCGGAAGTGGAGCGGAGGTGGACAGGAGGCGGAGCGGAAGTGGAGCGGAGGTGGAGCGGAGGCGGAGCGGACGCTGAGCGGAGGCGGGTTGGAGGCGGAGTGGACGCTGAGCGGACGCTGAGTGGAGGCGGAGCGGAGGAGGAGTGGAGGCGGAGTGGAAGCGGAGGCGGAGTGGAGGCGGAGTGGAGGCGGAGCGGAGGCCAAGCGGATGCCAAGCGGAGGCGGAGCGGACGCCGAGCGGACACTGAGCGGAGGTGGAACGGACGCTGAGCGGAGGCGGTGCGGATGCCGAGTGGAGGTGGAGCGGAGGCGGAGAGGACGCTGAGCGGAGGTGGTGCGGACGCTGAGCGGAGTAGGACGCTGAGCGGAGGCGGGGTGGAGGAACAACGAAGTTCCGAGGGTTTCGGACAATTTAATATTTTACAATTTTTTTTTCTTAAAATGAGGGCTTCAAGCTATTTTTGTATGATTTAAATCAATTTGAATCCCAAAATGTTGATAGTTTTTTTTTTTAGACCACCCTCAGGCAAATCATTTTTGCTTCATATAAATTGGCTTAAATATTGACCTGTATATTTTCGCACTACTTCGTAGTTAAAATATTATGTTTTACAAAGTTTTAATCCAAAACAAAAAAATATCCATAGAAATGTTTACCTACTTTATCCTCGTTTCTGGAGCTCGAAACCCAAAACTCAAAAGTAATCAAATCCAAATTTAACTAAAAATAATCGAATCCCAAAGTAATCAAAAGAACCCAAATCCAAAAGTAACAACCGGTAATCAAAAGTAATCAAATCCAAAAGTAACGAAATTGATTAAAAACCAGTCATTTGCTAACTTTTTTTTTGCATATATAACACCGTTTTTTTCACTTTCATCAGATACTTTGCTTTATAAAACTTTGAATTTTTACTAATTGGTCACTAGTATTAAAAATTTTTTTTCTAAAAGTGACTGATTTTAACTTCTAAATTTACATAAATTTTCTATCAAAAAGTGCATTTTAAGAATTAAAAATTTCAATATCAAATGATACAAATATGATTACATAATTAATGAAAATCATAAAAAATATATTGAATTTATACCCACTGCAAAAAAAAATTGTCAAAAAAAATACCTTTAGGTATAAAAAATTGACTGTCAAAAATGGGTTTTTTCAAAATTCACAAGCATTTTTATTTGGCACTTTTAAAATTTTTATTAGTAACAAAATTAAAAATTTTCTCCAATAGTGGCATTATAAAAATATGGAATTTTATGTTATTAAACATTTTTTTGCAAAAAATGATATAGTGTAGGCTACATTTGCTTTGAAAAACAGCCATTTTAGCCATTTTCTCGATTTCTTAGAGGCTTTTACCAAAATCTAGAGCACAAAATTAAATTTTTTTTCCAATGATGGCATAGAGAATAAGTTTATCTGTCCATAGACACCTTAATCGCTTTGATCGGACAAGTACACGCTTCGCAATCTTATTCATGAAATCACCATTTCAGTCCGGAACAATCTTAAGTCTCGCACAAGAAGTTGTGTAAATTCACAAACGCATCGTTGCAGCAATGATACACAATCGTTTCCGCCAAACAATCATAAATGCATCAAACTCGTATCACTTTTTGCCTAACATGTTCATTAATGCAAACTTGCATCAAGTGATGCGCAAACTTCAAACAAATTACAATCAAGAAAATTCTTGATGCGTTGTTGCTGATGCATTTGTATCAGTATCAGCTGCGTTGCGCATCAGCATCGCAAAAAAGCAGTGATGCGGAAACATTTGACGTTTATGAATTTACACGTTATTTTTAACAACAGAATCAAGTTTCTTTATGGGGTAACTTGATATACATACTTGTTAAAAAACTTCTTGTAAGAGACTAATTATTACAATTGAGGTGATGAAAAACTAAATTGGCCATATCCATGTCAGAATAGTCTCCATTACCAAACTTAATTGTTCATTTAGAGTACTTAGAAAACAATTTTTCGTATCAAATCAGAGATTTTGAAATCTTTTTGTTATGGTTAAAGAAAAATTATATTAAAAGATTGTGTCACCAAATTTTCGTACTTTATTTCGTTGCAAACCAAAAATTGCTTGAAAATTTGTATATATTTTTGTTGAGGTGATGTATAGAAAACGGGACAATTAACCTTGGTACAACCTAAGCATATGACGCATATAGCGTTGGCTATAACGAAATATCGGTTATTGCAAATTAATCTTGAAGTCACAGCAGAGGTTCATAGTACAATTTTTGCAATTTTACTTGCGATATTATTACTATAAGGCAAGTTTTGGATTCGTGCAAAAAAAAAAATTTGAGATAACAATCAAACATGATATTGCGATGATAGAGAACACCAAAAAAGTGGGTGGCACAATTCTGTCTGTCTGTCTGTTCGTCTACAGCCTAAACGGCTCGATCGATTTTCTTCAAACTTGGTACATAAAGGTTTTTGGTGATTATGCCCACACATTTTTTCATTTTTTTTTAGAATCAAAAATAACGGTACCATCCATACAATTTTTTTTAGCAATCTTACATAGTCGTATTTTTCTCAAAAACGGCTCGACAACTTTTCTTTAAAAAAAAATCAATAAATTTATTTTAGTAAAGGCTTTCCTTGGGTGGAAAATCATTTTTCAAAAATGGTTATTAATGGTACCTCCCAAAGAACCATTTTTTTAATTTTTGATTTTCTTCAAAACGGTACAACAAATTTCAATTATTTTTTTTTATACAGAAGCTTCCAAAAAATATAAATATTTTTGTGTACCAAAATTTTCAAAAAAAAAGTTTAAATTTTTTTTTGAAAATTCGATATCTCAAAAACGAGTTGACAATTTTTTTCAAATTTTGTTTTTATATACACATTAATACAAAACTTCAGATTTGCATACCAAAATTTGTTCTTAAAAATGTTGTACGAATTTTATATATACAAAATTATTTTTTTAAAAAACCGCTCCAATGATTTTAAATTTTTGATGTATATAAAGTTAGCAGGACACTTTTGGAAATTCATGTTAAAAACTATCCTATCATTAGTTGCTAATTAATTGCGAATTAGTTACGCAAAAAAAAAAATTAATTGCTTTTTCGGTTTAGGAAAAAATGGGTGTCCTGCTTACTTCATATGAACTTAGCAGGACAACTTTCTCAAAAATAGAGATAATCGAGGTGAAAAAAGTTTATTATTGAGGACTAATTAATTGCGAATTAATTACGCAAAAAAAAATTTTATTGCATTTTTGGTTTGCGAAAAAATGGGTGTCCTGCTAACTTCATATGAACTTAGCAGGACAACTTTCTCAAAAATAAATATAATCGAGCTGAAAAAAAGTTTATTATTGAGAACTAATTAATTGCGAATTAGTTACGCAAAAAAAAATTTAATTGCATTTTTGGTTTGCGAAAAAATGGGTGTCCTGCTAACTTCATATGAACTTAGCAGGACAACTCTCTCAAAAATAAAGATAATTGAGCCAAAAAAAAGTTTATCATTGAGAACTAATTAATTGCGAATGATAGGATAGTTTTTAACATGAATTTCCAAAAGTGTCCTGCTAACTTTATATACATAAATTTTTGTCCCCCGTACAATCATATTCAATCAAGAATTAAGATGGCGTTCTTTTTTATCACCACAAACTGTCAAAAGAGTTGTTTTAGCCAATTTAAATGTCGTATTTCATGCTTCTCTACATTTTTCCCTCATAATTTCCATGTTTTTATATACAATTTTCTCAAACCCGCAGTGTCTTGGACATAAGAGCAAGTACGTGCGACCCAAAAAATATTTTGCCAACAATTTCGGTACACACTTATTGTAAGAAAAAATGTATTGAAATCAGTAATACTGTAAAAATATGGTTCTTTGGGAGATGCTATTAATAACCATTTTTTGAAAAATGGTTTCCCGCCTAAAGGTAGCGTATACTTAAAGTAAAAAAGTAACGAAGAAAGGAAATATTTACGTTAAGTTTTTTACGAATGCTTAACTCCACATAGTCGTCGTAAACGTGGTAAAGTTGTAACCCTTCAAGCAAATTCACTGACCCAAATTTGTCGATACTGATTGGATCCTTAAAAAATGAGTTCGCACGGGGATTTCATTTTTTCCCCACTTATTATGTTTAGTTTATTTTTGTAAGTCATGCGGTGGAGATCATTTCTCATTTTAATTCGTTTTGTTGTGAAAACTTAAACAAATTTTCAGTCAATAATACAAACTAAATACAATGGTAATTTGTTTAATCTTTGCTTGTGCAAATAAGTGTGTTTTTTGTAAATATTTGTATAAATTCCAAATAAATGTGCCTTGGAAGGAAAAACATTCTGCTTATTCTCTGTTTGTCCTCTCATACGTTGCATTTTGTATACTACCTTTGCTTGAAGGGAAACTTCGTAAATCTGTCAAATTTTCAATACAAATTGTGACAGAATTACGAAGTATTTAACTTTACAACTTTTACGATGACTTTGCGCTGTTGCATGATTACCCATAATATTTTTTAAACTTACTATTAGAAACTTAGGTCTGATTTAAATAGCTATCGATGTGAAATATGTTCCTTACTGTACTACAAGGCTTTCTTAAGGCTAAACATTTGTAATTATCTTATAAATAATAGTGTGAATTTTGAAACCATTTGGTTTTGAGAAAATTGAAAAATATATATTTTTTTCAATTTCTTTTTTTCAAATTTTGAAGTTTGAAAATTATTTTTGTCGAAACTGTTTATGTAAAGAACTGTGCCAGTTGGTCATTTATATAGACTGAGAGCGATTGACATAAAAAGTCAAGTCATTTGCGTAAACTTGGAAGTCATATCAGTAATAGCCTTGTTAAGCCATTAACCGATTGTCTGCCTACCTTAACACGTGACGAACAGGTGTAAGATTTGACGAACATCGATTTATTTCAATGCTATACTTCCCTTGATTTTGGCTTACGTCACACACGCGTTTAACACTGTATTAACAAGTGGCATCTTTCCCAAGCTTTGGAAGTTAGCAAAATAGTTCCTGTACCCAAAAATTCCAATGGCAAAGAGTTTCGTCCAATTTATCTACTTCCCTTTCTCTCCAAGGTCTTGGAAAGGATTACCTATGCAAAAGCAAATAAGTATACATCTAAGTAGAGCCAATTTACTGACTGACACATTCTCAGTCTGATTTTCGTCCTAAGCATAGCTGTACGACAGCACTAATCATTGTGACTGAAGAACTAAGGCAAGCTATTGATCACGATAAGGTGAGTTTTTTGGTTCTACTGGATTTTTCGAAAGCTTTTGACACAATTGACCACTCTATTCTTATACTAAGTTAAAACACCATTTTAATTTTTCGTCTTCTGAAACTAATCTGGTACTTTCTTTCTTAGTCTTAGTAGGGGCGTTAGTGCACGATATGAGGGCATACCTTTCATTTTGACCTGACGGGATGAGCTTTATTACCCTAATAGTTCATGTCCTAACATTTCTTTAAAGAAGTGTTGCCAAGGTGGCAACACTGTCAGAAGGATAAGAGAAGGGTTGCCACAGTTCCAAAATGTTGCTAATAGATCGAAAACCAAGGTTCGGACGATAACCCGAGAAGTCCCGTTGGATTTAGCACCCTTGAAACCATAGGACCACATTATTGTTTTTCTCCCACCCCTCCCCTTGCACGAAGAGGGAGGAAAAAAGTCGTTTTGAAAACAAAATTTGAAAAGCCAAGAAAAGTTAGAAAATATTTGTATTAATAAAATTTAAAGATGGTGTCGACGCAGAACTTTACGATCTATTACATTACATCCAGAGTTGATTGAAAACCTACTTCGGTTTTTTTGAAAAAAAAAAAACACTTTCAAAGTGCTGAGGAGGGGGGATATGAAAGATTAACAAACTCAAATATTTATATTGAAATAATATAAGTATATGACACATGTTTTAAGGTTATTTTTGAATGCCCAATCTGAATGAACTCGATACAACTATCCTAAAAAAAAGTTATAGTCCTTTTCATAAATGATGAATGAATTTTTTAGTGAAACAAGTAAAATATTACCAAATTCCATCAGAATTGACACGAAACTTGGTCCACATATTTCATTTATCATAATCAAGAAGAATCAAAGAGTCAACAAAAATATTTGTAGCGAAAGGGTGTTTCTTTCATTGAATTAGAAAAAATTTGAACTACTTCCATGAAACCCCTCCCAAAACTGGTGCGTTGATGAAAGTTGGTGGAAATGTTTGATTAACCATCGGAACCAAGAATCAGAAAAGACCATTCAAATATCCATGGTATGAGAGTCTTTTATGAGAGGTAATGTCGTACCTATTCTAGTCAAAAATAAAATCATTTACAGACATATTAACTCTTTAAAAGTAAGATAACTTTTTTATGTGAGTTTGAATCTACTTTATTTAAATATTATTGGATTCAACATCAAAAAATACTTTAATATCATGCACCATATTACATTTATGTATCTTGGTTTCAAAAACAAAACAATGTTTCCATTTCAATGAAAAAAACACCCTTTCACTTTAAATATTTACCAAAAAAGATTCTTTTGATTCTTGTTGCTTATGACAAATGAAATATGTGGACCAAGTTTCGTGTCAATGCTGATAGAATTTGGTAGTATTTTACTTGTTTTACTAAAAATTCATTCATCATTTATGAAAAGGGCTATAGCTTTGTTTAAGATGGTTGTATTGAGTTCATTCTGATTTAGTAAGATTGGGCATTAAAAAATACCCTTAAAACATGTGTCATATGCTTATATTTATTTCCCCAGCACTTTGAAAGTGTTTTTAAAAAAAAACCGAAGTAGGTTTTCAATCAATTCTGCGTCGGCACCACCTTTTAATTTTATTGATACAAACATTTTATAACTTTTCTCGGCTTTTCAAATTTTGTTTCCAAAACGACTTTCTTCCACCCCCTTCGTGCAAGGGGAGGGGTGGGAGAAAAACAATAATTTGGTCCTATGGGTGCTGAATCCAACGGGAGTTCTCGGGCCATCGTCCGACCCTTGGTTTTCGATCTATAAACAACATTTCGGAATTGTGGCAACCTTTCTCTTATCCTTCTGACAATGTTGCCACCTTGGCAACACTTCTAATAAGTAAAGTTTGTAACGAAGTGTTCCACGTTACATTCTTTTCTCTTACAAATCCTTCATCACTAGTTAATATTCAGCACCAGATTATATTCAGCACCAGCTAATATTCAGCACCAGATAATATTCAGCACCAGTATATTCAGAACCAGAAAATATTCAGCACCAGTTAATTTTCAGCGAGAATTGTATTGCATCAAAATACGATTCACATTCACCACAAGCATGTGACGTCACACACAGGAAAATAGACACAATAATTATTTGTCATTTATCCTCGTATAGTTCCCACTCAGTCGTTACCGGAAATATAACAAGTGGACCTGCTCGAATGGATGAAAGGCACCCTTTCGACCATACTCAACGTCAGACGGCATTTAGTTAACCTGATCAGTTACGCTCCGGCCGCAGACGAGTCAAGTCGTTTTGGTCAATTTAGCTTTTTGGTTTCACGCTTCCCCTCACCAGTGGTAAGGGGTTTCGTTGCTGATTAGTGCCACCAAGGGCTTTGTACTTGCCGATTAGTGCCACCAAGGGCTTTGTACTTGCTGACTAGTGCCACCAAGGGCGTTGTACTTGCTGATTAGTGCCACCAAGGGCGTTGTACTTGCCGATTAGTGCCATCAAGGGCGTCGTACTTGCTGATTAGTGCCACCAAGGGCGTTGTACATGCTGACTAGTGCCACCAAGGGCGTTGTACTTGCTGATTAGTGCCACCAAGGGCGTTGTACTTGCCGATTAGTGCCACCAAGGGCGTTGTACTTGCTGACTAGTGCCACCAAGGGGTTGTACTTGCAGACTAGTGCCACCAAGAGCGCTGTACTTGCTGATTAATGCCACCAAGGGCGTTGTACTTGCCGATTAGTGCCACCAAGGACGTTGTACTTGCTGATTAGTGCCACCAAGGGCGTTGTACTTGCTGATTAATGCCACCAGGGGCGTAGTTCCTGCTGATTAGTGCCACCAGGGGCGTTGTACCTGCCGATTAACGTTCCAGACGCAGTCTCAAGTACCCGAAGGCAGTTTTCCCGATACAAGAACACCCCGAACTTGAAAGCAGAACAACCAACACCAGTGTACCGCTCACAATCCGTGTTAACCAGAATACCTGTGTACAAATACCGCCGTCAACCATATAATAATAAACTTAATATAATTTGTTACATATAAAATAGTTGTTTTAATAAAGATTTTGTGATAAGGTTCTAAGACCTTTTCTTCTGAAGTTTCGTGTTTTCTTCAGTACG
The DNA here is from genome assembly GCA_963921185.1 of Dasysyrphus tricinctus. Taxonomy (NCBI): domain Eukaryota; kingdom Metazoa; phylum Arthropoda; class Insecta; order Diptera; family Syrphidae; genus Dasysyrphus; species Dasysyrphus tricinctus. The sequence goes on from OY992530.1 coordinate 62,429,867, forward strand.
ACCCTGGCGAGACCGACGAGCGTAACCTCGGCTGGAAAGCAAAAAGCACATCACAAGTTAGAACATGAACTATAAGTGTACTAAAGCGCAAACCGTCAGGTCAAAATGAAAGGTATGCTCTCCTATCGTGGCACTAACGCCCCTATAATCTTTGAAGCTTTGTATATTCGATTTTTAAAGATACCTAAAAGTATAGAACAAAATAATTTACAAGATCAATATAACCAAGACAATCATGTCGTTTGAAAGTTCTTTTTACTAACACAATAGTAATAAAAGTAGTTAAAATCTAATCGCTGTGTGAAAAAAGTTGTTCGCTAACAAATTTTTGTCTTCTTGTGCATTTTAGTATAAAATAAAAGACAAAAAGCACCAAAACACACTTTTGGTCAGCAAATATGCATAATTATACAGTAATATGATTCCGACGAATAATTTTGCGTCTTTATTGTTTCCAAGACCAGCTTCCATCTTTTTGCCTATTTGCCTCTCTTAAAATAATCAATTAATATTATAAATGCACTATACACCACTGTGAATTGTATTGCTTTGTATTGTATTCTTTGCGTTTTTGTACTTCGGATTCTATTCATTATGGTAACGAAACGATTTGGTTGATTTGCAATATTAATCAAATAAAAATCACCAACACAAATTTAATACAAAATCAATTATTAAAAAAGTGGGTATACGCCAGAGTGTCCCATGGTTCGGTCTTACCAAGACCAGTGAGAATCACTTTTTTTATTAATTTGTTCTCCACTTTGAAAACTAATGAACTTGCGTTATGTGAAGTTGATTTCTATATTCTATATTTCTATATATATTTCTGGGTCTGGGTCGAGAAGTTATCTTTTAACTTATTACAAAGACAACATTGGATCCAAGTTTCTATCAAGGTTTATTTCAATAACCTAAATACAAATTTCCAATCTGAGCCGCAGGGGCTTTTTACTATTGTGAATCATGTCAGCGATTTGTAAGCTATGTTAAAAAAAAAAGAAACAGGCCTTACATGAAAAATAAGTGAACCTAAGAAAAAAAAAAAGAGATGGTGTATAGCGCTGTTTTCGCACTATCCAGCACAGTTCTATTTTTACTTTTCAATTAAACGCGGCTTATAATAGCATTATTTGTTATGCTTGCCGATAGCCTTGTCAAATCAAAATAAGGAAAAAATTTCCTACATCATTGTGGCTTAGGTGTTGGGTCCTAACATTTTCAAAATATTTGGTCGGATAAACTTTTTCGTTTGATATAGACAAAAATTGCCACTTGCGGTATCATCTGTTTTGATTTTTTTTAGTAGAGCCTTTTAATGGTACAAAATTTTATGGTAGTACATTACATAATTTCGACCAAAAATTTAATTTTTTGACCCGACACGACACCCTGACCTATTAGATCATTGTACGATTCTTTGTTAGTGCCATAAATTTACAACACGTACTCTTAGTATGTAGGTATGTATATTAATTCATCCTTTTAAGAAAATAAATTATTTATGTAAAACAAAGATTAAATTTTGTATGTGTTTATTTTATGACCTATTTGAAATTTGTAATTTAAATCTAAGACATTTAGATTCCGACAAAAAGTTTCAACACAAAAAAATATAATAATTAAGTAGGTACTATTGGCTATATATATATTATACAAAATATATTTTTTAGTGCAGTAGAAAAATATATATATTGCTATATTGACTTTTTAGTTCTTTGTGTTTTGCTTCCTTTTAATTACATCTTAAGTACAATAAATTAAATGAAAAATTTAAACTTAATTCAAATAAAGTTGTAAATAAAAATAATCGATAAAAAAAAATCAAAAATTCGACACAATTATAACAGATTAATACTGCGCTAGCGTTTGATACAACTATAATAAGTACGGGTATAATGATAATATTTCTTTTAAGTTGCAATGAATGAACACAGTTATTCTCATTCGCTTTTACTTTCTAACTTTTTACTGAATTTGTCCTTGTAACTTTTCTGAGCAGTTTCTTTAAGTATACAGGCAGTTGTATATCCCGTTTGGTCGACTAACTGTCGCAGGTATCCTCCTGATATCTGAAGGAGATCATGTGGATGCGCTAGCTCTACTACTTGACCAGCATCCATTACGATAACCCGATCACTGTCCATGACTGTGTGCAACCGATGAGCAATAGTCAGAACAGTGCAATCCGCGAATTTGGTTCGAATAGTTCTTTGAATTAACTTGTCCGTCCTGAAAGTTAGAAAATCAATCAAATTACTACAATTTCTTAAATTATAGATTAAAAAAACTTACTCAGGGTCAACATTAGCTGTTGCCTCATCCAGGATAAGGATTTTGTTATTTCTAAGAATAGCCCTAGCCAGACAGACAAGTTGTCTCTGACCCATGCTAAAGTTTGATCCACCATCGTACAGACGACAATTAAGACCACCGATTAGTGTCGACACATATGAGCGCAGCTCAACATCTTCTAAGGCCTTCCACATCTCAGCATCACCCTTTGCTTCGAACGGATCCAAATTATAGCGAAGTGTTCCGGAGAACAAAACAGGATCCTGTGGAATGATAGAGATTCTACTTCGCAAGTCATGAAGTCCCAGAGTTTCGATATTAATTCCGTCAATTGTGATGGAACCTTCATTGCACGCTAAACGGAACACTGACTGAATGATGGAGGATTTTCCAGCTCCAGTACGACCCACTATACCGATTTTCTCCCTCGGTTCAATTACAAAGTTAAGATCTCTCAGCACCACTGGTTCTTCTGCTGAATAACGTAGCTTAAAGTCGTTAAACTCAATCTTGCCTCTGTTGGGCCAGTCTGCAGGTGGTTTGAACTTCTCGAGGGTTTCCAAAGGTGGTTCCGATGGAGTTTCGGTGTATTCGAGAATTCTCTCTACACTGGTCATTTGATTTTCAAGTTCAGCAGTCTGACGCATTCCCCACTGACACATGCCAACCATACTAATTGATTGCATTATAGCAAGTCCAACATCTCCACTATCAAAATCTTGACTTAGCACCAAGAAACTATAAGTCACAGCTGTAATGTACACAAAGCAGATGCAATCAGACCATAAAGCAAAGGCACGTGTGCAAGCAAGGAAGAGGAACCAAGATGAAGTATTTGTATTTTGATATGAATGGAATTCTTTTTCAAGGTCTTTTTGTGCTTCTAAGGCTCGAATAGTTGTAAGGCCTTGGAATGTTTGATTTGTAAGCGAGTAAATAGGACTTCGAGCTGTAAAGATAATAAAACAAATTAGAGCTTCTGTAAACAAAGTGATTTTTTATAATCTTACAAATCGATTCAATTCTTTTAACACTTCGACTGGTATTTACGTATAGAAAACGAACAAGATACAACAAAGTCACAACACCGAAAGCAGGAATCAGAAGCCAGTAATTTGCTATAGCAACTATTATAAGAACTCCAGTTACATCCATGGCGAACTGAAATGAAAAAAATTATTAAAGTCAATACAAATGTAATTGATTGGAGAATTGTATACGATTTCTACACTAGTAACAAAAATATCTATATTTTACTTTAATAAACAATTTTTTATCAGTTGAGAGAGTAATGAGAGTTTCTATTAAAGCACTTCTCCTTTCATCAAGGCGGCAGCAGAAGAATTCCCAAGATGGAATCAACGATGGCGTCTACAGTTTCAGTCAGGTTGAACTACTTTAGCGAACACCTTATACTACGATATACTTGCTACTCAGGTTTATAAAGAGCGGTTAATCCGGCTCCCCGCCCTTAGAGTCATATTAAGAGTGTAGTCCTCCAGAGTGGGGGTCGTGCTGTCAGGGTGACTTCCCGGCCACGCAAAGATATTTAGTTGCGAAGCAACAACAAACCTCGAATATGAACGCATTTACTGTTGACGAACCCAGGAAACGAAATAAGGAAAACGAACTTCGGATCTGCATGTGGAATGTTCTGTTTTCCTTTAGACCATGTGCATACGAACATTTAGTGGAGGTCCAAGACCTCACCGCCATCCAAGAAGAGCGATGGGATGGGCTGGACAATAGAAAACTGAAGACAACGAGATCTATTAGCGGTGGTAACTGTTACTGACAATAAAGGCACCGGCATTTTGGGTGTGGATTCGTCGTTAGAGGTAGCCAGAAGTCTTGAGGGTTTCAACTATAAAAACGAGCACCTCACGATAATTCACATCAAAGCTAAATTCAATATGCCTTGCATGCGCGCATCCTCCTGCAGAGGGAAAAGATGATGACACCAAGGACGAGTTCTACGAGCTCCTGGAGAAGACATATGAGCAATGCCCTACCTATAACATTTAAATTGTCTTGGGTGATTTGAATGTCAAACTAGAAAGAGAAGACGCCTCTGGTGGCACAATCAGAAGATATAGCTTACACGACACCATCTCCGATAACGGACTCAGGTTAATTGGCTTTTCTGCGGGGCGTAACGTTGTGGTAGCTAGTACACAGTTCCAGAATTTTAATATACACAAGGGGAATTGGCGAATTCCTGGTCAATCAACCGCCAACCAGATTGACCACATTGCGATCGATGCAAGGCACTCCTCCAGTATTAAGGATGTCAAAACGTACTGAGGAGCTAACGTTGACTCGTACCAATGCTACGGATATCCAGACCAAAGCCAAATCAGGAAATTATTGTGAGGAAGTTCAACGCCAGGCGGCTAAATCACCAATTCTTTTCCGATCGAGTTTTATTAAATTGTCCTAGGCTGCCAACATCAAGCATCGGGAACTAGTGGAAGAATTGCCAGGAAACAATCAGATATGCCACCTCAAAGCCGCTCACGAGTTCTACAAGCAGGATAGGAGAGAAAAACACTGGCTTCTAAGAAGGAAAAAGGAAGTGCATGAGAAGCACACGATCGAGGAAATAGAGGGATGCCATTGCAGAAATGAAATTCGGAAGTTTTCCAAAGATGAAAAAGAACCTCCCAGGGTTACAAGGCCCGGACCAAAGCCTGCAAGGACGATCAAGGGAACATCGTAGTAGAATCGCAGTTGGTGCTGAGGATATGGAAAAATTATTTCTGCACATTGTATAATTGTGACGACGAACCAAATTCCACTACCATATACTCAAACAGAATACACCATTCAGCCTGGCCGACGAAGGCCAACAATTTCGTCCATCTGATCTCGACGAAGTGAAGATACCTTTATCTTAACTTAAGTTCTAGTAAGGCTGCAGGAGTTGATGGCCTTGCGGCCGAGCTGTTCAAAGTGTCTGGCGATAAATTGCTTAGGTGTATGCACCAGCTCATCTGCAAAATATGGCCGGAGAAAAGCATGCCCGATGAGTGGAACCTCAGCATTGTTTACCCAATCCTGAAGAAAGAAGGGAGATCCTCTAGACTGCACCAACCAGTCTCCTTGACTACATGTGAACGTCTGAAGCCAATCTTCAACAACTTGATAGGTCCATATCAGTGTGGCTTAAGGCCAGGACCAAATATTCACACTACGGCAGATCTCGGAGAAAAAATCAGGAGTTTCGAATCGATACCCACCACATTTTCGGCGTTAGGAAATAACGCCCAAGGAAATAGTGCCCAAATCGATTTGGAAACATCGCCCAAAAAAATTTTTATCACCCAAAAGCAAAGAAGAAATTGGAAATATTGCCCAAAACAACTTTGAACCCAAAAAATAAAATGGAAATATCGCCCAAATATTTTGCATGTAAATTGTTTTTGTAGAATTTTGGCGATATTTCCTCAATTTTGGGTGGTATTTCCAAACTTAATTTCAATGAATTGGCAAAGCTTTTAGAAATTTTTGTGATGGTAATAAAATTTGTTTAAGATCTCAAAATGATACAGCTACAATTATTGTTGGATATATGTAAATGCAAAAAAAACTTGGCATACACCCAACCTCGCACCCACCCCAAATCCTATAACGAGCCCAAGCAGGGGGGTTGCAGGGGGGCAGCATGCCCCCCCATACATACCTCACTGTTTACTCGTGAATTTGTATCTACATTTCATCCACTGTTTATTCGAAAATTTTTAATTTCACAAACCAAATAAAGGAGAGGATTTATTAGGCTTGTGAAATGTAGGTACAAATTCACGAATAAACAGTGAGGTATGTATGGGGGGGCATGCTGCCCCCCTGCAACCCCCCTGCTTGCGCTCGTTATAGGATTTGGGGTGGGTGCGAGGTTGAATGTATGCAAAGTTTCTTTTGCATTTAAAGAATCGCCCCGATTGCATTTGGGCGATATTTCCTTATATTGCAGTTGTTTTTGGCATTGTTTCCTATTTTGGGCTTTATTTACCATTTTGCTATTTTAATTTATCAATTTGGGCATTGTTTCATTTTATGAAAGAAAGCAAAATTAGGAAATATCACCCAAAATGAGAAAAAAATTTACAACAACAATTTGTTCAGTGTTTTTTTGGGCGTTATTTCCAAATCGATTTGGGCGCTTTTTCCTTGGGCGTTATTTCCTGACGCCCACATTTTCAGTGATTTCAATGCCGTATATGACAGCACCTATAGAGATGAGCTATATCTAGTTTTGGCTTCTCTCTCAGGATGGCGAAGGAGAATGCATGCTGCTCTATCAAGTGCAGCAAAAACTTCACCGATACCTTTGATGTCAAAAAACGTTTTAGTCAAGGTGACGCGCTGTCTTGTGACTTCTTCAATATCGTTCTTGAAAGAATTTCTCATGTCAACACCTGGGGCAGTATCTTTCAAAATTCCGTCCACGGAATATTGACATAAGGTTTGTTCGTTGAGCCCTGAAGTCACCATGGGGTTGCCCCAAAGCGTTTTTTGAAAGCCCTGAACTTGCCCTGGCCAGCAAATTCTGTGTTTTTTTGAGACCTAGAGTTGCCCTGGACTCGCCCTGAAGTTGAACTAGGTGTTTTGCTGGGGCGAGTTCAGCTAAAGAATAAATTGCCAAAGTGGCATGAGCTCTGAAGCATTTTTTTTTGTTGTGGATATATCGGGTTTTTTAATAAGAGCACTACAAAAGTTTTTTTAAATAAAACAAAAACGGTTTTGGATATCAATGGAATTCTTTATTCCTGTGAAAGTACGTTTGATGTCAGTATGTATGGAACTCGATTTCTTTTGCATGGCCACCACGGGCACGCTTGCAGAAGTCCAGACGCTGAACCCAATTTTCGACGGTTTTCAAGCATAAATCGGCCGATACGGCTGCAATTTCACGTCCGATATTCGTACGAAGTTCATCAATCGTCGCTGGCTTATTGGCATAGACCATAGACTTGACGTAGCCTCACAGAAAATAGTCTAACGGCGTCAAATCGCACGACCGAAGCGGCCAAGCGACTGGACCATTTCGTGAGATAACACGTTCTCCAAACTTGGTTTCCAATAAATTGATTGTGACATTCGCTGTGTGGCTTGTGGCGCCGCCGCGCGCCGTCCTGTTGGAACCACATGTCCTCCAAGTCCATATCATCTAATTGGGGCCAAAAATATTCGGTTATCATTGAACCGTAGTGATCCCCATTCACAGTAACGTGCCGATCTTGATCATCACGGAAGAAGTACGGCCCAATGACGCCGCCGGCCCATAAACCACACCAAACCGTAATTTTTTCGGTATGCAATGATGACTCATGGAGTACGTGTGGATTGCTGCCTTAACAATACCGCATATTTTGTTTATTGACGAAGCCATTCAGCCAGAAATGAGCCTCATCGCTGAAGATAATTTTTCGATGAAAAGCGCTCTTAACGTTGAGGCCACTGACTCCGAATTTCGGTAGTAAATTTTAATAATTTCGACTCGTTGTTGGCTCGTATATCTTTCCATCATGAAATGGCAAACTGAAGAGAAATGTCAAAAGAACGGCAAGAAATATGGCGTCGTTTGCTGTCCTTGTCGCTTTACTTTTGTAGCGTCCTTGTTGAAAAACCCTTTACATGCTGCAGATAATTCTATTGTTTTTAAAATGGAAATTCAAGGAATACACAAGCTTACTTTGATAACAACAAAAAGAAATAGAAAACGAAAATTGTGGTTTATTTTTATCCATTTCTAAGAGAAACTTTGTTTCTTTCTTATCTCAACATCACAATAGAAGACCTTTTGGTGTTTTTTGAGAACCGAAAAACCCAGGTTTTTTTGACAATTCTTGGGGTTGTCAAGAAAATCTGGGTCAACCCTGGGTAAACTTCAACGAACACACCTATTATAGGATGAACAAAGCGAGCCAAGAAGATAGGTTAAACAGTAAATGCAGACAAGACAAAATATGAACATATTTTCTGTCAACAAGAAAGGAAACCCAACAGCGACATGACGTCTCGGAAAGAACGTCAATAAAGACAAATATAATTTTGAGGTGGTCAAAGACCTTGCCTACCTAGGTTCCGCTATCAACTCAGTGAACGATACCAGTGCTGAGATCAAACGAAGAATTTTACATTTATCAATCCCTGCTTTTTTGGGCCAAATAGGCAATTGAGGACCGAAAGCCTCTCGGAACCTAAAAGTGCCTGTATAAGACACTATATCAGCCCGGTACTGATGTATGATGCAGAGCCATGGACACTTTTAATGGTTGATGGGAATGCCTTAAGCTGTTTTGAGAGGAAAATTCTCCAGGTGATTTTGGGTCCCATCTGTATAGGAGAAGAAGGAACAACAACGAACTTTACGGCCTGTACAGCGAAACAGGGTTTTACCACAAAAGTTAAAAGCCAACAACTGAGGTGGCTGGGTCACTTTTGAATCCAACTTTGGGGGACAGCGCAGTAGTAGAAGATCATCTTTTAGTTTAATATTTAGAATTTTGTATGAATAATTATTTAAACATTCGTTAATGTTACAGAGTGTCATACCCGTAGCAAAAAATATACCTAATTGAAACTTTTAAATTTACCTACAATAAAATTACTTACATATAAACAATCTATAAGTGTGTGAGGCAAATCTCCATCCACCGTTCGAATATCCTTTGAAAAACGATTCAAAATTCTTCCCGATGAATTCTTATTGAAGAAATACATACTCGCTCGGGTTATACCACGAAACAATCGATCGTGTAATTTAAGTGAAATTCTAAGGCACATTTTAAAGAAACCAAAAGTTCTTATAAGAAACACCAAAACTGTTGTTGCCAACAGCACAGAATAAAATATCACAATATTTGTACGACGACTTGATTCGTCGTTAGATTTTATATGATCCTCTTCGAGAGCTGTAGTATTTTGACTTAAAGTAGTTTCATTAAGATGAGCGATCATATCCTGACGTGTCAAGGCCACATTTTCTTCCCAAATAACCCTAAAAATATAAAAATTGGTTAAAAGCTTATTCGTTAGAAAATATATAAAAAGAAAATATAATGAACAAACCATCTTGAGATGAAGTAATCAACTCCAGTCAACATGACTCGAGACAACACAAAGAGTCCAAGTATGAAAAATAGCGCTAGTGTACTCTCCAATGCCTTAAAGTATGATGCATAGACACTGAACTTAACCGAACCCACCATTTGGACCTCTTTATTGTCATCGGCTAAGTCTGCAGTAGGCATCTGCTGATGCATATGTTCCAGACTCTTCTCACTGTCACTCTTTGAGATCTTGCTGTGTATGCTGATTGAGTCTCCTCCTTCATCGTGATTAGTGCCATGTGACAGAAAATCGAACTGTTTCGACTGCTGGAGCTCTTGAAAGCTTCCTTGAGCAACAATACGACCAGCACCCATTAGAATAAGCTGTTCAACATCGAAAAGGTATTGAATTTGATGTGTCACCAAGATTCGAATTTTACCCGAAAGGAAGTCTCTGATGCAGTTTTCGAAGATGTGCTTCCCAACATGTGTATCTACGGCAGATAGGGGATCGTCCAAGAGGTATATGTCGGCTTTCCGATAGATTGCTCTCGCTAAATTCACACGAGCCCTCTGACCCCCACTTAGACTCACTCCTCTTTCACCAACAATAGTTAGATCGCCATATGGCAGGATTTCCAAGTCTCTCTCCAACGCACAAACCCTCAATACCTTTTGATATCGTCTCTCGTTGTAATTTTCGATGAAAATTATGTTATCCCGTATGGTTCCTTCGAATACCCATGGCTCCTGAGAAGCATAGCTAATCTTGCCATCTACATTTACTGAACCTTGATTCAATGACACTTCACCCAACAGAACATTTAGCAAAGTGGACTTGCCAGCCCCAACAGGTCCAACGATAGCTGCCAATGTGTTACGCTGAATGTCTAGATTAAAGTCCTCGATAGCAGCATTTTTGTTATCGTCCATTTTGTTCCAAGACGCATAGGCATTCTTCAGAACTACACATTTCTTATCAGCGTTAGGGTTGAATTTTCTGTGAATGACTATGGGACTTGACGGAGGTATGATTGCGTTTCCATTAATTTCACTCTTTTTGTCTATGACGATTGTGGGTCGCCGCACCTCATCTTTGGTTTTCTTAGGTTTAGCCAGATCCTCAGCTTCAAGCAAAAACTCTTTGCAACGATTGGCTGATACAACAGCTTCAGCGCAGAATGTAATGGCCAGAGGCCAAAAGTGCACCATAGACTCATTTAGCATGCTGAAGTATGAAGAGACTGTGAATACTCTTTTTGCTGTAATCGCATCTCCCATATACACATACGACACTATACTCAGAAATACTGAAAGCTTTGAAATCATCGTTGTGCAACTCAGAGCGGCGTAGATGTAGGATGTTCCACGAATAGCATTGACCTCCTTCAGTCTGACCTGAGCTATAACCTTGGCAAAGGATTTCTCCCAGGCGTACATTTTGATCACCTGGACACCCTGAATGATTTCATTCATAAGCTTCACTCTTACATCCGTCCGCTCAGCAGTTAAACGTCTGTAGTAAGCAGCTTTCTTAGCGACCCAAGCTTGCAGTGGAATAAAACTCAGCATAAAAGATACACCCAGCACCGCTGAGAGACCGATTTCCCTATACATTAGATAACCAATCAGCAGTGATTCCAAAGGACCTTTCCACAGATCGTGAAGGAAACACAGAGCAACGTCGAAACGTCCCAGATCATTTGATATAATATTAATAGCCCGTCCACGCAATCCATCATTAGAGGCACTTTTCGATACCTTAAGGCATTTTCGGTATACCAGACCCGAAAGGGCTAGCCGAACTTTTGTGCCCACTTGGAAGATGTAGAATATAAATGGATGGAATGTCATTATAGGCAGCAAGGAACAAATAACAATGCCCAGAGCGTACATGTAGGCATCGTCTTTGGTTAAGGTGGTTTGTTCTGCTACGAAGTATGAAACCAAGTTTCCCAGAAACAATGGCTGAAGTGCTCTGAAATAGAAAAAAATTGATTATTGATCTATTAACACGGTGGAGATCGATGAAAACTTACTTAGTTGCTGATTCTAATATTGAGTAGAAAAAACCAAGAGGCACAAATTTATTTCCATAAACACGAAATATCAGCTTGACAATGCTTGGCTTCTTTCGTAGTTTCTCATCCTCCCAGAGTCGTCCGAAGATATCAGTCACACGTTCACTGTCAAGATCTTTTTTATGCTCGTAGAGTTCTTCTTCGGTAAGCGGACCTTGCAATCCACGGCGAAACAAATCTTTCATCCACCTGCAAAATAAAGAAAAGTTTTCGTTGGTTTACGGTACGAACTCAAAACTAAACCCATTTAATAGTGCTAAACATTTTGCTTTTTAAAACACCAATAATGGAAAGACAATTCAATTGTAGAAACTCTGATTTTTCTAATTAATGGAACCGAATTTTTCAAATAGTACCGTAAATTTAGTCCAAAAACACCTGCCTTCTAGATTTGAAATTGTTTTTGTAATTCAGAGAGAGGGCTACAATAAAAACTTCATCCAAGGTCATGATCTTTGGTAGTTCCCCCATTTGGGAGGTAATCACCCGTATTCAAAACAGCGAAGGGAACCTAGTTTCCGAAGCATAGGGAAAAGTTGGATGCAGTCAAGCTTCATTTTAAGGAGCTGCTAAATGGGCATCAGGGTCATTAGGTAGAGCATGAAAAAGCACAAGAAGAGAACCCACATCAATTCAATGAAGACTCAGTTCCACTAACCTGTATAGAAGAGGTAGACTTAGCTATTAACGCTACCAAATGGCTTGACAATTCCTAAACTCAATCAACCACCCGAGCACGAGATTGGAAACCTCTCCAACCACATACAAAAGTTCAAGGACGACCATGATAGAACGAACAAAAACGACTATATGACCGACGCAGGTGTTTCTTATAAGAGCGGCGATAAACGGAGAATAGGACCTCACCTATAAACCTGCTATTGCCGCTTCTACCATGAGCACGAACGTCAGTGAGTTGATGGAGGCACCTCTCCTTAAGTTTGGTAAAATCCTCGTGAGAAAAAGGATAGCCCCTTCGACTCATTCAACAATCCTGACCAAACGAACGGACACATACACCAACCACTGACCTATCAAACTCATCTACCATCAGACGTTGCAAGGAGCCTCATGGTTCTATGGACCTGGTGGAGAGATGATTTCTCAAGTGGGGTAATGAAAGATCTAGCCTTTAAAAGGCGTCCTCCTTTCCTCAACCTGGTTGTTACGTGACGACAGACATTTCTTCAATGACTAATATATACCCTCTGATATTTCAGGATATAGCTTACAGAAACTCATCAACATCCTTAACGGGCTCGAATGACATGGGTTTCATTACATGGGGTCACAATCCCTAGGGCAGTGTTTTTCAAACTTTTTGAGTACGCGACCCCTTTGTCATTAAAAACATTCTGGCGACCCCCACATTCATAATAATACTTTGTCACTTATTTGAAAAGCGACATGAATCGAGCCCATCAAAATATTTTTCAAACTGAGCTCAGATGGTTGTCAAAAGGTAAGGTATTTTTAGATTTAGAGCCCACAGCAGATTTTGGATGATTGATAACAAAAAAAGAAGTATAGGCATCGAAAGCTTCATTAAAGGCTATTCAAAAAATCGAAGTCTTGTTGTCCACAACCGGGGCCTTAGTGATAAAACAGTGAATCGAAAAAAAAGTACGAATGTAACCTCGAGGGTAATCGTGTAAGCCGAAATTGAATTTCATCCCTACCTACATAAGCTCCTCGGATCCCATATCACGGAATCTGAGATCATTTGAGTACATAGTTCACCCTGCCAGACGTTAAAAAAAAACTTTTTTCACTTAGAATTTTAAATTTCTTAAACGGTCTATGAACTTCGGCTAACACGATTACCCTCGAAACTGCATTCAAACTTCATTTTTTGCTATCACTCACACCTGAAATCTGCTGTGGGCATTAAAAGCTGACTTATTGATGTTTGTACAAGATTCAAAATCGGGATAATCAAATCATTTTTCTGTCCCCACTCAGCTTTTAAAATTATCATTTCTCGCTGATCTTTTTGCCCACCTAAATATCTTGATACAACTCCAAGGGAGACGAGAAAGTATTTTGACTGCAAAAGACAAAATCAGAGAACTCCTCGCAAAACTTCGTTTGCAAAAAAATTTTATGATTTTTTTCCCTGGGTTCAGAAAATTCTCGCGAAATTTCATCAGATGAATCCATACCATGACATTAAGCGCTCAAGGTTCTCTCATGAGAGTTTGCAAAATTAGGAGAAAAAACTATTAAGTGACTTTCCAGAACTCTTTCCTGAAGGTGGGAAATGGACAGAGATATATATTCAATCCTTTTTTGAATATATCATTCCATCTGGCTAGTTTTCAATCGGTAAAGATGATAGAAAATCTTACTTATTTAGCTGCAGATGGTATGCTCTGAATTCAATGTAAAAACCATTGATAATTTCTGGATAAAGAGAAGAGAAGAGGAAAATATTTAGAGCTAGCAAAAGAGGCTTTAACATTGTTAGTGCCATTCACCACTTCATACCTATATGTGAACTCACGTTATCTTTCTTCTATAGGAAAACGCTATAATTGTTAACACCTCAAAGATACAACCAAGTTTTGAACATTTAATAAAAAAAAATTTTTTTTAGTTCCTTGTACCTAATGGCTTGCGACCGCGACCCCCCTAATTATTCTTGGAGACCCCCTAGGGGGTCGCGACCCACAGTTTGAAAAACACTGCCCTAGGGTATCACAATCGATCTATGTTGATCTAGGTGTGACGGCAACAAAATCAACTGCAGCCCATTAACCTAACCTAACCTAGCTATTAAGAAACTTTAGAACAACAAGGATGCTATATCTAATTGTTTAGAAGCGGATATCTTCAAGTACGGAGGGGATGTATTGAAAAGGTCCATGCATCAAATCATCAACCAAACTTGGGTGGAAGGCTGCTGCTCAATGACTGGTCTATCAGCTCCATATGTCTTATCTACAAAAAAGATGATCATATGCCTTGCGAGGTATATCCTTGAGGTGCAGGGAATTAACTTCACGGGAACTACCTTCACATGGGAATTAACTTCACCACTAGTGGGAATTTATTTCACTTTTTTGAAGTGAAATTACTTCTCACTGAAAGTGAGTAATAATTTCACTTTTTTGTGGGAGTTAATTTCACTTTAATGTGCGTTTCTTTAAATCCAGATTCTTTAAATGCCAAAGAAACTTTGCATACACCCAGCCTCGCACCTACCCCAAATCCTATAATGGGCCGTAGCAGGGGGGTTGCCGGGGTGCAGCATGCCCCCCCAAACATACCTCACTGTTTATTCGCCGTAATGCTTGCTGCTAGCACTGTATTTATGCTAGCAGCAAGCATTACGGCGAATAAACAGTGTGATATGCATGGGTGGCATACTGCCCCCCTGCAACCCCCCTGCTTGGGTCCATTATAGAATTTGGGATAGGTGCGAGGCTGTGTGTATGCAAGTTTCTTTTGTATTTAAAGAATCGGGATTTAAGGAAACACAATTTAACATTTTTGTAATTTCTATCATATCATAGGTGGGAAATAACTTCACACAATTTTCGGATGAAATTATTTCCCACCTTAAGGGGGAAATTACTACACAAAAAAAAGGTGAAATTAATTCCCACTAGTGGTGAAGTAAATTCCCATGTGAAGATAGTTCCCGTGAAGTTAATTCCCTGCACCTATCCTTGATAAGCGTCGCAAACAAGATCTGAAACAACGTTCTCTGTGACCGTCTTAAGCTGTTCTGCAACACCATAAAATTGGCAAACTACCGTGTGGCTTCCAGCCAGGCAGATGACCATAAACCAAATGTTCACTCTCCAGGTAAATCCATAGAAAAGACCAATGAATTCCAAGTCGAAACTCACCATTTATTCATCGACTTCAAAAAAGCAGCTCAGGGGCTCTATATGGCTATGTCTGAACCCGGGAAAACTGATCCAGCTCTGTTATGTGACATTGGAAAGGGTTTCGGCAAGGACATGTATCATTTGATTTCTTCAATCTCGTTCTGAAGCATACGCAAGGCAGGCATTAAGGCTGATGGCACTATTTTCAAGAAAACAGTCTTAGGGTACCGATAACATCAGCCACTTCCAAAAGTCTTTAATGGCAATTGAAGATTGAATTTTTAGTCTTGAAGTAAACGAGGACAAGAGGAAGTGCAATTGACTCTCTCTAGTTCGAGTTTTGACTTTGATCTGTCGACCAGCTAGGACAAAACGCAACTTGACAGCAACAACTTCAAATTAGTTAAGGAGTTCATCTAACTCAGAGTAAACATTAATTCCACAAAGGAACACTTAGTGGAGATTCTGATTCATTGAAGAATTACCCTAGCAAACCGGTGTTACTTCGCCACAAATGGATTCAAAACTCTTCTCACGATAGACGAAGTGCACGTTCTAAAAAACCCTTATACTGCAAGTCTGGTTTGCGAGGACAGTGAATGGGGGAGAATATATAACCATATGAGGTCTATCAGCTGTAACAAGATGGCCACATCGAGCAAATGGATAATAATTCTCCAAGAAATTCTTTAAATTTCAGCCCTCCGGTTTAAAGACCAAGCCATCGTGGTTTGTGCAGGCCAAAAGGCTTTGTCTAGATTACTGGAAGTAGCGTGCTTGGGATCGTAGATGATGCAGACCACCACCGTGTCTCAGGCTGCGACCCTTCATGGATTGGAAACCTTATAAGTGGGAAATCTTCGGACTGAAATAGTTTTAATCGGAGTTTTTGATGTCGATAAGTCCAATTTGTTTTGCCATTCTGGCCAGATAAATCCTGATTGACGTTGTGCTGAGACCTTTTTCTAAATTTAGGCATCTAACTTCCGCCTAGTAAACATACTACCACAATCAAAAGTGGAGAAAGTGATTTTTTGACATTTCTCACTGATAGATAGATAGTTTATTCATCAATTAAATTTCGGTTAACATCGGCCGTCAGCCCGAGTGACAATATTTCAATATTAGTTGCTTTTTTTTGAAGTATTCAATTTTATATAATATGATATGTACTTTAAGTAAATTAGATTTTTTTAACATTAATTATAATTATCATCAAACCTCGCTGATTTTAAGAACTTTTAGTTTAGTTTAAACAAACACATTTTCAATTACCAAAAAGATTAATTTAAAGTTAAAACATTTTTTGATAAAATTATAAACAAGAACATCCTTAGAAGATTTCATTTATTATGTTTGTCCTGTAGGACATTGCTTCAGTGATGTATTCATAGAGCCGCAACGAGTCATCTCCATTGAGAAAGTTCCTCACTTCATCTTCCTGCAAGTTGTTCTTCCCAAAGAAAAACATTTCTCACTGCCACTGGTACAGGCACTGGTGAACGTTTGGCGCTTGGCACCACAATACCTCAAATAACAAGTAAAAAATAAAAAGTAGGAATCCAAAACCACCGAATCCATTAGCTAAATATTTCGATTCTCAAACACAAGTGAGAAACTATACGAAATGCACTAACTTTTATTTTTTGATCACTGTTCACCAAAAATTAAAGAGTTGCCGTACATTTTGCAATTGATTTGCTCGTGAACGACAACTCTTCACTTTTTTCACCACATTTCTTCACGAGCACGTTCAAGGTTGAACAAAAATCCAAATTGTGTATCTAAAAATGCAATTTTGACATGATTCACAAGTCTGTACTATAGGCTTTAGCTTTAAAGGGAACGCGCAACCAGATAATCCAATTGTGCTTGCTTACAAGTGAAGAACGAAAGTATTCAGATGTGAAGAAAATTGTTCTGCAGATTTAGTTTTCCTCGTTGTGTTTTTCGTATTTTCAAAATGAAAGACACGTTTCGATTGGTTTGATTGGATAGGAGAAGGAACACAAAAGAGAACGTCAATTTTCTACACCGAATATGTTCAAATATTTTAAAATATTTCATCCCCCTTCCTCTTCTGCAAGTTACTCCGCTCACATCACAAATCGCAGAAAATGCTTGAATTTCATCTCCTGTGATCAAGGACATTTAAATTTCAAACTCCTTATATATTGAGTCTCTCACTCACTTCCAGACATTGACAGTGGATAGCAGCCATATTGTTGAACCTACATCTATCAAACTAGCTGTCATTTATTCAGTCTTTTTTGCCAAATCACCATGGATGGAATTAATCCTAGTACGTACTTGTTAATCATGTTGTGAATCCATACTAAATTAGTATTTTTATTCACCCGTGAACGTGCTCGTGAAGCTGTGTGGAGAGTTTTCGTTCACGAGCATCACCGTCAATGGCGAGCACTTTAAGTCGATGATTACCAACAATTGGATAATATGGAAACCAACGGCATGTGGTTTCAACAAGATGGCGCTACGTGCCACACAGCTCACGCCAAATTGGATATCTGGCGAGGGATTCGAGAGCACGGTCATCTCACGTGGAGGTGATGTGAACTGGCCACCGAAATCGGGCGATTTAATCCCTTTATGCTTTTTCTTGTAGGGTTTTCTGAAGTCTCAGGTCTATGCGAATAAGCCACAAACCGCAACGTCCCTTAAAGTCAACATAACCCATGCCATCGGTCAAATTCTGACTAATTTAAGCGCCAACGTAATATAGACTTTTCGGATGCATGCCACCCAGAGAAACCGCAGCGGACATTTTAACAATGTTATATTCCGTGCATATAGGCATTTCAATCGAATACAAAATTTAAAGAGTGCAGTAGCTCATCTAGGTTCGTCAGACTTAAGACCATTAAATAGTATCATTTTTTAGTTTTCAGTAAAAGAAGTTCAATTGTCAAACGGAAAATTAATGGTACCTGCATCCACAATACAGAAAGGTCACGAAAGAGATTTTAAGCCCCTCATTCGGGTAATTAAAAAAAAAAAATAAACATAATACCTGATAAGCTACTAAACCAGCTAGTCAACCTGCGGCCCGAGGGCCCGTCTAGCTTTTGCAGTGGCCCACCTGGCATATTTACATAAATATGCGATTTCATAAAAAAAACCTTATGATATTTCCTGATTCCATCGCTTTCTTTTACAAACTGAACCAAAACCAATGCCCAAAAAATCAATCAAATGGGAAATAAAGGATAAAGCCCAAATAGGAAACATTCCTAAACAAAAAGTGTTGTCAGTGAAAGACATCAAATTTAAAAGACAAGTGGAAATAGCTCCATCGACAAACGAAATGTCACTTTGTCTTTGCGTTTTCACGAATTACTCACAGCATTTTCGTTTCAAATGCTTCTGAAAAAGTTCATTTGGCATCTTCTGAAAAGAAGAGAGCATCGATTCTGAATTTGAAAAAAGAATTAAAACCAGAAGGGCGCATTCATGCGCACAATTGAACGTGAAAATTGTCAAATATTATTTGTTATTTAATTTTGGAATTGCCATTGTGCATTTTCATTATACTAAAATTTGGAGTTAAAAGGAAACAATTATGAAAAAAAATGGATAGGTAGGCCAAATATTTCACCCTCTCCATTATCGTCATCTTCATACCTGGCTGTAGAATTTTTGCTTCGGAAAGGAGTTAACTCAAAATAAAAACCCAAAGTTGAGACATTCGTTGCTGTTATTGAGAAATATCAATATTCAGAGAGCAGCTTTGTGAACGTTTTATCAACCAAACGCAGCAACCAAGCTCACAATTAGGTACAAACAAACCCAAACTTCAGAATCAAGAAAAGGGCTTCAATTTGTTCGTTTGGCATTCTCATAGAGTACACAGCTCGTTCAATTCAAATGATATACCTAATCGTTCAATAATTGATCACCAAAATGATTCGATTATTTCAATCAATCGACCATTTACATTTCACAGAATTTATTACCGATTGAATTTTCATTTCGATTTCGATTTCGATGGAATTAAATTTCTCCGATGGAACAAACATACCGATTTTGATCGAATACAAAATAGTACAATTTGGATGGATTAAAAAGACATCAAATATCAAATTCCATTGAAGATACGATGTCGATGGACTTAAAAACATCTAAGAAATCACAAGTTTTTGAAAAGAAAATCGAGATTCATCGAAATGATTGAGATTGGGATGGAAAATCGAGAATCAACAAAATGATTGAGATTGAGACAATCGAGAAACGAGAATCCTCAAAATAATAGAGTTTGGATGTAAAATCAAGAATCATCGAAATGATTGAAAGCAGTGAATGCCTGTGACACATGTATTTGAAAATCACCACAATTTGATGAAGTGATGGTGAATTTGGTGAAGTGATACATACTGGAAAGGTATCATATCTTTTTTAATAAGAAAAGTTATCAAACGGACAAGTTGTCTATCCGTGGGCCAGTAAACACGTGTGTTAAGGAGCGGATACCAGTTTTTTGTATTAATACTGCTGTAAGAATGTAAAATGAGTGACCACAACATAAATTTTCCTACTTCTTCTTCAGGTAATAAAGATAATGTTCCTGACAGAAAAAAAAATCAGAAAGCCGACGCTGGATTGAAAATTAACATTTTGGATCAACATACGTTTGGGCATCATCATTTTCAATCCTACAAAAAATGTGTAAAGAAATAAACGGAATAGGTTAAGCATATGCAAGATCAAAAGCAGATCTTGAAAAAGTGTTCTAAATTTCTGAAAT
The DNA here is from genome assembly GCA_963921185.1 of Dasysyrphus tricinctus. Taxonomy (NCBI): domain Eukaryota; kingdom Metazoa; phylum Arthropoda; class Insecta; order Diptera; family Syrphidae; genus Dasysyrphus; species Dasysyrphus tricinctus. Next base: position 62,449,896 of record OY992530.1, read on the forward strand.
CGAATTAGTTTTTATAGGTACTAAAATTAATAAACCATTCAATCTAAATTACTTTACACCTAAGTGCAAAATATAATTCATGTTGCTGCCCGAGGCAACATAGCTGAAACGTCTTTGTGGCCCTTTTGAAAAAAAAGTCATAAAAAGTCAGTAAGCTTCAGTAATTGGTCAGTCATAGATTTGTCTAATGAATTTTTATCGTTATGCCAAAATCGTTCGTGACCATGAAAAAAAAAACTATCAATAGCTGATCAATTACTGAAACTAGCTGACCTTTTATAAAGATCTAGAGATCTTTCAAATGGTGTCAAAAATCGACATGACCTTGAATTTTTTTTTTCTAAATTCATTTAATATTATTCAAAAAATTTATGGGTGACCAATTACTGAAAATGCATGACCTTTTATGACCTTGAAGCAGGCTTTCAAATGGCATATATTTTTTTTTTGCTAAATGACCCAAATGAGGTGCCAAAGTTTTTTGCGTGAACTTGAAACGAACTTTAAGCATTCATAGAAAAAAAAATGTATGGGTGACCAATTACTAAAAATAGTTCACCTTTTATCACGACCTAGAGATCTTTTGGATGATAGGCATACAGTTTGTTAAATTTCCCACAAATGAGATGCCAAAAATCGCTCGTGACCTTCAGAAACTTTAGTTATCTGACCAATTTCAAGGACTAGTTGATCTTTTCTGAGCAATTACTGACCAATTATACCTATGGCATTTTGTTTTTTTTTTTTTCAAATCTCCCATATATGAGGAGCCAAAGGTCTAGCGCCTTCTTCTGTGGAACCATGGAATATTACTCATAATTCAGTGAGACGCAAACATTTTTGTAAACGATAGAAGAACATTTTGCTCCTTCTGATATGACAACTATTTATAAGGCACGCTCTGCTCATGTATACATCAGTGGTGTCAGATCGAGGGATTTATCCCTTTTTGTGGGATTTTCTCACATAAAATAGGCTAAAAGGGTTAAAGGGATTTTTCAAACTTCATAGTGCAAAAAAATGGGATTTTACTATTTGGTCACTTTTTGCTCTAAATTTGTTAGTTTCATTAAGAATACAAAAATTTGTCAACCTACGATCAAATAAAATTTTTTCATGTTTAGAAAAAAATCATTCTAACTTATCTGAATGTGTTCATTTTCTTTTTTTACTACCCTAAACTGCTTCACAAACTGACATATCTGTAGTGAAAATCTCAACTCACCATACTGATGAGATGAAATTTCAAATTCTATGTATAATAACAATTTGACACTACTCGATTTCGTGAATTTATGTGTGTGGTTTGTATTAATTAAGGTAATTTGTTTTGATTGTTTTTAGAATTAAAAATTGAATTTATAAAATATTTGTTCCAGATTAATATCAGAACAAGGGCATAAGAAAAAAAAAAGAATTTTTTCGATTTAACATCGGTTATAATCGAAAAAATTCTTTCCGGTTGGGAAAAGAAATGATGAATTCAATTTGTTTGTTGAGGTCCTGTTTTCAATCAAAAGCATTTCTCCCCAAACAATTCGAAAAATGTATATAATTAATAAGATGAATTCACGAGTATTTATTTACCTATTATTTTATTACAAATCAATGTGGAATATTTTAAAAATAAAAAAATTATTTATTTTGAAAACATTGGAAGGCATGCAAAAAGCTTTACTTCAGTCTTAAATCTCTTTGCTGTGTCATTTTTGTATGAAATATCGAGAATAATGAGACTTGAGACCGAAATAAAGTTTATTGCAGTCATTTTCAAATAAATCGTATGTTGAATATTATGTTCCTTTTTTTAACGTTTTAAAAATGTATAAGATGTACATGCTAACATTTCTTCTTGTGTATTATATACAAACCTATCGTAATATTAATTTCTATTTATTTGTATACCTTGTTGAATAATCAATTTAATTTGTATTTGTTCGTAATAAAAAAGACTGAATTTAATGAAATAAATGGTTTTTTGATTTTTATTTAGTGGGATAAATGTGGTTTTTTTAAATTTTGGCGAGGGATAAAAAGGATTTGTTGGGTATTACCGTGGGATAACCTGCCTCCAAAGTCTGGCATCACTGGTATACATACGCCTAGATTTAGAGTAAAACTCCCATAATTTAAATTATCTTCGCTTCTTTGAATACAGCTTTAAGGGTCATAGCTGATAGGTGACGTTAAGTACAGAAAATCATACTATAATCGTCATACTACCTATGCTAAATGCTGAAATTCTTACCTATTTCTATTATTCCTTCCCTATCCTATATTCAGATATTTAATATAAAAAAAATACATCGTTTTCTCTTACTCAATCCTCCCTCTGCTTCCTAAAGCCTGAACAGTCACACTGTGTTAAAACAACATTTAAAGGGCAAACAATTGTTTGGGTCTACAATTGATTCGTTGCGTTGAGGTTGAGGAGAAAATCTCAATCGGAAAGTATTGTTGACATACCATTTGATTTTCTTTTTGTTGTTTAGCCAAACAAGTTGACCTTTGAAAACAAAAAGCTTTAAAGGGAACGCGCAACCAGATAATCCAATTGTGCTTGCTTACAAGTGAAGAACGAAAGTATTCAGATGTGAAGAAAATTGTTCTGCAGATTTAGTTTTCCTCGTTGTGTTTTTCGTATTTTCAAAATGAAAGACACGTTTCGATTGGTTTGATTGGATAGGAGAAGGAACACAAAAGAGAACGTCAATTTTCTACACCGAATATGTTCAAATATTTTAAAATATTTCATCCCCCTTCCTCTTCTGCAAGTTACTCCGCTCACATCACAAATCGCAGAAAATGCTTGAATTTCATCTCCTGTGATCAAGGACATTTAAATTTCAAACTCCTTATATATTGAGTCTCTCACTCACTTCCAGACATTGACAGTGGATAGCAGCCATATTGTTGAACCTACATCTATCAAACTAGCTGTCATTTATTCAGTCTTTTTTGCCAAATCACCATGGATGGAATTAATCCTAGTACGTACTTGTTAATCATGTTGTGAATCCATACTAAATTAGTATTTTTATTCACCCGTGAACGTGCTCGTGAAGCTGTGTGGAGAGTTTTCGTTCACGAGCATCACCGTCAATGGCGAGCACTTTAAGTCGATGATTACCAACAATTGGATAATATGGAAACCAACGGCATGTGGTTTCAACAAGATGGCGCTACGTGCCACACAGCTCACGCCAAATTGGATATCTGGCGAGGGATTCGAGAGCACGGTCATCTCACGTGGAGGTGATGTGAACTGGCCACCGAAATCGGGCGATTTAATCCCTTTATGCTTTTTCTTGTAGGGTTTTCTGAAGTCTCAGGTCTATGCGAATAAGCCACAAACCGCAACGTCCCTTAAAGTCAACATAACCCATGCCATCGGTCAAATTCTGACTAATTTAAGCGCCAACGTAATATAGACTTTTCGGATGCATGCCACCCAGAGAAACCGCAGCGGACATTTTAACAATGTTATATTCCGTGCATATAGGCATTTCAATCGAATACAAAATTTAAAGAGTGCAGTAGCTCATCTAGGTTCGTCAGACTTAAGACCATTAAATAGTATCATTTTTTAGTTTTCAGTAAAAGAAGTTCAATTGTCAAACGGAAAATTAATGGTACCTGCATCCACAATACAGAAAGGTCACGAAAGAGATTTTAAGCCCCTCATTCGGGTAATTAAAAAAAAAAAATAAACATAATACCTGATAAGCTACTAAACCAGCTAGTCAACCTGCGGCCCGAGGGCCCGTCTAGCTTTTGCAGTGGCCCACCTGGCATATTTACATAAATATGCGATTTCATAAAAAAAACCTTATGATATTTCCTGATTCCATCGCTTTCTTTTACAAACTGAACCAAAACCAATGCCCAAAAAATCAATCAAATGGGAAATAAAGGATAAAGCCCAAATAGGAAACATTCCTAAACAAAAAGTGTTGTCAGTGAAAGACATCAAATTTAAAAGACAAGTGGAAATAGCTCCATCGACAAACGAAATGTCACTTTGTCTTTGCGTTTTCACGAATTACTCACAGCATTTTCGTTTCAAATGCTTCTGAAAAAGTTCATTTGGCATCTTCTGAAAAGAAGAGAGCATCGATTCTGAATTTGAAAAAAGAATTAAAACCAGAAGGGCGCATTCATGCGCACAATTGAACGTGAAAATTGTCAAATATTATTTGTTATTTAATTTTGGAATTGCCATTGTGCATTTTCATTATACTAAAATTTGGAGTTAAAAGGAAACAATTATGAAAAAAAATGGATAGGTAGGCCAAATATTTCACCCTCTCCATTATCGTCATCTTCATACCTGGCTGTAGAATTTTTGCTTCGGAAAGGAGTTAACTCAAAATAAAAACCCAAAGTTGAGACATTCGTTGCTGTTATTGAGAAATATCAATATTCAGAGAGCAGCTTTGTGAACGTTTTATCAACCAAACGCAGCAACCAAGCTCACAATTAGGTACAAACAAACCCAAACTTCAGAATCAAGAAAAGGGCTTCAATTTGTTCGTTTGGCATTCTCATAGAGTACACAGCTCGTTCAATTCAAATGATATACCTAATCGTTCAATAATTGATCACCAAAATGATTCGATTATTTCAATCAATCGACCATTTACATTTCACAGAATTTATTACCGATTGAATTTTCATTTCGATTTCGATTTCGATGGAATTAAATTTCTCCGATGGAACAAACATACCGATTTTGATCGAATACAAAATAGTACAATTTGGATGGATTAAAAAGACATCAAATATCAAATTCCATTGAAGATACGATGTCGATGGACTTAAAAACATCTAAGAAATCACAAGTTTTTGAAAAGAAAATCGAGATTCATCGAAATGATTGAGATTGGGATGGAAAATCGAGAATCAACAAAATGATTGAGATTGAGACAATCGAGAAACGAGAATCCTCAAAATAATAGAGTTTGGATGTAAAATCAAGAATCATCGAAATGATTGAAAGCAGTGAATGCCTGTGACACATGTATTTGAAAATCACCACAATTTGATGAAGTGATGGTGAATTTGGTGAAGTGATACATACTGGAAAGGTATCATATCTTTTTTAATAAGAAAAGTTATCAAACGGACAAGTTGTCTATCCGTGGGCCAGTAAACACGTGTGTTAAGGAGCGGATACCAGTTTTTTGTATTAATACTGCTGTAAGAATGTAAAATGAGTGACCACAACATAAATTTTCCTACTTCTTCTTCAGGTAATAAAGATAATGTTCCTGACAGAAAAAAAAATCAGAAAGCCGACGCTGGATTGAAAATTAACATTTTGGATCAACATACGTTTGGGCATCATCATTTTCAATCCTACAAAAAATGTGTAAAGAAATAAACGGAATAGGTTAAGCATATGCAAGATCAAAAGCAGATCTTGAAAAAGTGTTCTAAATTTCTGAAATCGAATTAGTTTTTATAGGTACTAAAATTAATAAACCATTCAATCTAAATTACTTTACACCTAAGTGCAAAATATAATTCATGTTGCTGCCCGAGGCAACATAGCTGAAACGTCTTTGTGGCCCTTTTGAAAAAAAAGTCATAAAAAGTCAGTAAGCTTCAGTAATTGGTCAGTCATAGATTTGTCTAATGAATTTTTATCGTTATGCCAAAATCGTTCGTGACCATGAAAAAAAAAACTATCAATAGCTGATCAATTACTGAAACTAGCTGACCTTTTATAAAGATCTAGAGATCTTTCAAATGGTGTCAAAAATCGACATGACCTTGAATTTTTTTTTTCTAAATTCATTTAATATTATTCAAAAAATTTATGGGTGACCAATTACTGAAAATGCATGACCTTTTATGACCTTGAAGCAGGCTTTCAAATGGCATATATTTTTTTTTTGCTAAATGACCCAAATGAGGTGCCAAAGTTTTTTGCGTGAACTTGAAACGAACTTTAAGCATTCATAGAAAAAAAAATGTATGGGTGACCAATTACTAAAAATAGTTCACCTTTTATCACGACCTAGAGATCTTTTGGATGATAGGCATACAGTTTGTTAAATTTCCCACAAATGAGATGCCAAAAATCGCTCGTGACCTTCAGAAACTTTAGTTATCTGACCAATTTCAAGGACTAGTTGATCTTTTCTGAGCAATTACTGACCAATTATACCTATGGCATTTTGTTTTTTTTTTTTTCAAATCTCCCATATATGAGGAGCCAAAGGTCTAGCGCCTTCTTCTGTGGAACCATGGAATATTACTCATAATTCAGTGAGACGCAAACATTTTTGTAAACGATAGAAGAACATTTTGCTCCTTCTGATATGACAACTATTTATAAGGCACGCTCTGCTCATGTATACATCAGTGGTGTCAGATCGAGGGATTTATCCCTTTTTGTGGGATTTTCTCACATAAAATAGGCTAAAAGGGTTAAAGGGATTTTTCAAACTTCATAGTGCAAAAAAATGGGATTTTACTATTTGGTCACTTTTTGCTCTAAATTTGTTAGTTTCATTAAGAATACAAAAATTTGTCAACCTACGATCAAATAAAATTTTTTCATGTTTAGAAAAAAATCATTCTAACTTATCTGAATGTGTTCATTTTCTTTTTTTACTACCCTAAACTGCTTCACAAACTGACATATCTGTAGTGAAAATCTCAACTCACCATACTGATGAGATGAAATTTCAAATTCTATGTATAATAACAATTTGACACTACTCGATTTCGTGAATTTATGTGTGTGGTTTGTATTAATTAAGGTAATTTGTTTTGATTGTTTTTAGAATTAAAAATTGAATTTATAAAATATTTGTTCCAGATTAATATCAGAACAAGGGCATAAGAAAAAAAAAAGAATTTTTTCGATTTAACATCGGTTATAATCGAAAAAATTCTTTCCGGTTGGGAAAAGAAATGATGAATTCAATTTGTTTGTTGAGGTCCTGTTTTCAATCAAAAGCATTTCTCCCCAAACAATTCGAAAAATGTATATAATTAATAAGATGAATTCACGAGTATTTATTTACCTATTATTTTATTACAAATCAATGTGGAATATTTTAAAAATAAAAAAATTATTTATTTTGAAAACATTGGAAGGCATGCAAAAAGCTTTACTTCAGTCTTAAATCTCTTTGCTGTGTCATTTTTGTATGAAATATCGAGAATAATGAGACTTGAGACCGAAATAAAGTTTATTGCAGTCATTTTCAAATAAATCGTATGTTGAATATTATGTTCCTTTTTTTAACGTTTTAAAAATGTATAAGATGTACATGCTAACATTTCTTCTTGTGTATTATATACAAACCTATCGTAATATTAATTTCTATTTATTTGTATACCTTGTTGAATAATCAATTTAATTTGTATTTGTTCGTAATAAAAAAGACTGAATTTAATGAAATAAATGGTTTTTTGATTTTTATTTAGTGGGATAAATGTGGTTTTTTTAAATTTTGGCGAGGGATAAAAAGGATTTGTTGGGTATTACCGTGGGATAACCTGCCTCCAAAGTCTGGCATCACTGGTATACATACGCCTAGATTTAGAGTAAAACTCCCATAATTTAAATTATCTTCGCTTCTTTGAATACAGCTTTAAGGGTCATAGCTGATAGGTGACGTTAAGTACAGAAAATCATACTATAATCGTCATACTACCTATGCTAAATGCTGAAATTCTTACCTATTTCTATTATTCCTTCCCTATCCTATATTCAGATATTTAATATAAAAAAAATACATCGTTTTCTCTTACTCAATCCTCCCTCTGCTTCCTAAAGCCTGAACAGTCACACTGTGTTAAAACAACATTTAAAGGGCAAACAATTGTTTGGGTCTACAATTGATTCGTTGCGTTGAGGTTGAGGAGAAAATCTCAATCGGAAAGTATTGTTGACATACCATTTGATTTTCTTTTTGTTGTTTAGCCAAACAAGTTGACCTTTGAAAACAAAAACATTGTATATGGTACACAGTCATACTTATACAGAGCATCAAGGTTAATTTGACAAATATTTCACAAAGAAATGCGTATTTGTTGTGAAATTTATTTAATTTCAACAAAGCTTTTAAATATAAATAAAGATTCAGAGATAAATTTGTTCTGAGAAATATCAGTCATTGCGCGATTATACTCTGTTTTGTGTATCGCACTCTACAAATAAGCATCTAACCACGCGAAATGTCGTCATGGTATTTCTAATTGATAAGAAATGTAATTATTCCCTCTTATTTACAAATGCAGCCAATTTTTTTTTTTTTTTGAAATTTATCTCTTCTGCAAAAAAAAATATATTTAATATTAAGGCACAGTATGAATTAAGAGAAAAATGGCTTTATTTTTTATAATGTATTTACCTATATCGTGGAATGGAATTTCATTTTTGTTTTCGATATTTTATAGGAAACAAGAGAGAAAGGGGAAATTTGATTGATTGCTTTGATATTTTTTTTTAAATCGAGAGTCCTTATAATAATTACTGATCACAAATTCACAACATGTAGTCCCTCATATGATGACGCATGCATTTTGTTGGGGCTAATCAAATCTGAGCACCATGTTATTCGATTTTAAATACTCTCATTGGAAGTAATTGACAATGTTGTTTTGAATATTTCTATAAAAATAAAACAAAATGAACTATTTTTATGCATATAATTATATCGTTATATGTATGTACATACCTCCATATATGTATCTACAGCGAATTTCCCTTCATGTGATGCCTCATTTATTAAAATAAGTTGGGTGTGTACCTACCTACGCTACGTTGCAAAAGGGACATTTATAACTTAGATAATCTACCTTAATATTTATTTATATATGGAAGGATGACGAATAGGAATAATGTATTCTTCTAATAGAAAGAGGAAAATCAATACAAAAAAACTAGCAACAAAAAATAACAACCCCACATAATTTCTTGTTTTAGCTTGTTATTTTTTCTGCTACTTATGTACATGTACCTACCTACTGTACATATACATAGTTTTTCTTTTACTTAATTGTTTTGTAGTGTAAGACCAATTACTACCAATTTAACTTGAATACAATTTAATTCATCGAATTATACAATGCAATTAATGGATGAAAATAATTTGTGAATCCCATTTCAATCGATGATAATACGGATAGGTATATACGAAATGTAAAGAAGTATTCGTATGTTACGAATAAGTATACAAACATTTATTAAATTGTGGACAAATATGTGGGGACCGCATAAATTACATACACATACATACATACTTATAAAAGTTTTTTATCGTTAATTCATCATCACCAGTCACCACATCCATTAAATCTTAAATGATTACAATATAATCATAATACATTAGAAGACCAATATATGACAACTTCATATAAGAAAAACTCACTTTTAAAGCCGCGTCCACATTAGGTTGAATTTTGTAGATCAACATTGTTGAGTAAGTGTAGACGAGTTGATCGACAATGCCACTCAACACTATTGTTGACCCAAACGCAACCCGATTCAAATGGATAGCAATGGACAAAGTCGTTGAACAAATTCCATTTTATTAAAAACATTTGTAGGGCTTTAATTTGAACAAAATTTATTCGTTTTGTGCATTATTAATCACATTTTTATTGGATGAAAAATGAATTCCTGGTAAAATACACCAGATTTCTGGTAGATTATACCAGGAGAGTTTTTTTCCTGGTAAAAATTATACCGGGAAGAATCCCAGTATTCTGGTAGAATATACCAGGCATATTTTTTTCCTGGTAAAATTTTCCCCAGTATTCCTGTAAAAAATATACCAGAATTCTGGTAGAATATACCAGGAATATTTTTTTTTCCTGGTAAAAATGTACCAGAATTCTGGTAGAATGTACCAGGAATATTTTTTTTTCCTGGTAAAAATGTACCAGAATTCCTGTAGAATATACCGGGAAATTTTTTTTTTACTCAAAATGTAGCTGAATTCTGGTAGAATATTAAGCTCTTCCCGCCAAATTATGGTAAGCGCCTTATGAAATTATGAATTATGCATAGCATATATTTAATTGTATTCTTCCTTCTAAAAAGAACGCATAAGATATAGGTAATATTCCTAAAGAAAACATTCACATCAACATCGTCTCTAATATGTCCAAGAAAAAAAGGAATAAAGATTTTTCTCTAAACTAAATTATCGGAAGCGCCATGTAGTTTACGATAATTGGACGGGAAGGGCTTGATAGGTATACCAGGAATATTTTTTTTTCTGTACTAAAATTTGCTGGTGAAATGTTCCAGAAGTCTGGTTTTTATCTACGAGGAAAATATATACTGGCCAATAAAATTCCTGGTTTTATTTACCAGAAAAAAAGATAATTTTTCAACTCCCAGAATTTCTGGTATTAAGTACCAGAAGACTGGTTTTATCTACCAGGAAAAAATATACCAGACAATAAAATTCCTGCTTTTATTTACCAGAAAAAAAGATAATTTTTTAACTCCCAGAATTTCTGGTATTAAGTACCAGAAGACTGGTTTTATCTACCAGGAAAAATATACCAGACAAAAAAAATTCCTGGTTTTATTAACCAGAAAAAAGATAATTTTTGATCTCCCAGTATTTCTGGTAATATGTACCAGAAGACTGGTTTTATCTACCAGGAAAAAATATACCAGAAAATAAATTTCCTGGTTCTATTTACCAGATTCCAGATTATCTTCATTTTACCAGAAAAAAAAAATACTTTCTACCAGGACGCTGGTAACATTTACCAGAAAATTTTCTGTTAAAAAATTTACCAGGAAACCAGATTTCTGGTAAATAAAACCAGATTTCTTTTTACCAGGAAATCTGGAATTATTTACCACGAAATCTGGAGTATTTTACCACATTTTTTCCTGGTTTTTTTTCACCAGGAAATCTGGTTAAAAAAAAATTTCTCCAGGTTCTTGTTAGATTCTACCAGATATCTGTTTTTTTTATTTTTACCATGAAATCTGGAGTTATTTACCACGAAATCTGGACTATTGTACCAGTTTTTTGGCTGGTATTTTCTACCAGATTTTGCCTACCACGAAAATTTTTTAAGTGATAAAGTTTTTGACGTACACACTAGCATATTGATCGACAATAGCAGGGAAAGCGAATGTATGTGATCGCGGCTTTTGCACCGGAATCACCTCAGCCAACTGATTTTATGACAGAACTTGAAAAACTTTTCGAATGTCTACGCTTGAGCTTGGAAGAAAATTACTATCTCATGGCACGTGATTTGAATGCCAAACACCTAGATTGGGGAAATCAAATACAGAATCTAAGAGGTATTCATCTTTTTAATTGGATGAGTCGATATAACACTGAATATGGTGTCGACCTGCTGGCTACGGATCGGCCATCGTTTCCAAGAAGCGGTGCCTATCTGGATCTATTGTTAATAGACTCAAGACCAGGGTTGCCGCTTTAGCGACTTTGTCGCAATTTCTAGCGACTTTTTCACTTAGTTAGCGACAAAAAATATTTTGATGTCGCTTGATTATTTCTAACGACTTTTCTAGCGACTTTTAAAGACTTGAAAATAGTACTTTTTGTTTCATATTATGGCCCTCGTAATATTAAATCCATGACATTTGAATAATAATTTGACAGTTGCTATTGCACTCATTGAAAGCTAAAATTTACCATAATATCAAATTATATAGAAATTGAGAGTTAGCAAATTGTTCTGATTTAAATTCCAAATTCCAGGAGTTTCTGATTTATTAGGACGTACACGAATTCCTTCTGCGTAATTATTCGGCATTTAAGTTCATATTTTATTAACAGTATGGACAATTTCAATTGTTTAATGTAATAGTTCCATCTAGTCCAAGAACGATGGGAATAACAATAAGATAAAGTCCAGTTTTGCCAAACAACAGTTTAAATAATGTCAATGAATAATGAAAATATACCCCTATAAGTCTTATGCGAATGAATTACTTTACTGTTTTTAATAATTTGATTTTTTATAATAAATTCCATAATTTTTCGATATCTTACTAATTAACAAAAATCAAAAGTTGTCCAAAATGTAAAATATTTTAAGCTTTCGTTCCTGGCGACTTCTAGCGAGTTCTTGGTTTGAAAATTTTAGCCAATCTAGCGACTTTCGGAGGTCGGTCTAGCGACTTTTATTTTCAGGTTGCGGCAACACTGCTCAAGACTGACAATTACTGATACTGTATGCAAAGACCAAGAAACTGTTTACGAACGATCGAGTACGACAGTGACCACTGCGGACTCGCCGCCGTAATACAGCTTCCGAAAGAGCTCGTTGGATGAGTATGTGCATGTGCATACTTACAATTACAGTAAGGTGCGCTGGCCACGCTTTACCAACGCCTTATCGAGCGAAATCAGTTCGAATAATATATCCCCATTCCCCACCAAATGACAGGAATTTGACAAATAACGCAATAGACCAATATCTTGAACAAATGGACGAGACAATTAAACGAACAATGGACAGAACGATACCAAAGTACAAACAACGGGACGCAACTGACATGTACCGGAATGCGACCACCATTGACACACTACACAGACAAAAAAGTGGACTGCTGACAAGACTCAAACCCTTGTACCGACGGTTAACTGACCCACACAATCTGGAGATTAGGACACTGAAGTCGTCGATCAAAAACATCAACCAACTAATAAAGGAAAATTATCGGTTGTCGATTAATTTGTACTGGGATAACAAAATTCGGGCTATTAATTCTAGCGACCCGAGTATGTTTCCAAAAATTAACAAAATATTTAGAAGGAATGATCAGAACGACCTTCCGTGTCTTAAGCTCCAGAGAACGACAGATAACAGAGACGTACTTCTGACAGCTTCTGAATTGACCCAGAGGACGCCGGCCGTCTTAGACGATGACCTCTTTATTGTCGAAGATCCGCAGGAGAAAGTGGAGGCTGTGGCGGCTGCTTTCCAACAAGTGTACAAGGTGAATGCATGCACTCGTCCGAACCATGACCTGGAAGACAGAGCCTTGCTACACCACTTCTACCTTCGGAATGACATCACGCAATGGCGATCAGAGAACCTCGGTTTCACCGGGTTCAATGAAAATCATTTGGCAAACGCCATAATCGCCGAGTGAAATGGGCCCAGTTCCCTGTTAATTACGAAGGTGGAGCTTCAGCTCATCTTCGATTCATTAAAGAAGAAGAAGTCGGCAGGAGTCGATGGCATATCCAACGTTGTACTTCGACATTTACCGCAAGAAGCAGTAGACATTTATACTACACTGTTTAACAACGCTCTGAATAATGCATATTATCCAGTGCGGTGGAAAACGGCTGTGGTGCATCCTCTCCCGAAAAAGGGAAAGGACAACTCCAATCCGGCGAATCTCCGGTCGATAAGTCTTCTTCCGGGTATCAGCAAGGTATTCGAAAAAGTTATCAATAGAGCTGTGTCTAAGTGGGCAGAAGACAATAATATCATACCGGATAATCAGTTCGGTTTTAAGGCGGGACATGACACCATTCATACCGCGTCTAAACTCGTTTCTGATGTCCAAGGGAACAAATCTAAAAAGCAGTGTACGGGTGCCTGTCTGGTTGATTTGGAGAAGGCCTTCGGAACCGTATGACTAGAGGGTCTTTATCTAAAGCCGACCAGACTTGGCATTAGTAAACCACTATTATACACTAGTCAACAATATTAAAGGAACAAATTTTTTTTCAATTTTTGTTAGCGTTTTTTGAAAAGCTGTATCTTTGTGACGAGTGGTCGTATTAAGTTGAAATAAAAAGCATTTTACAGTTTTATGTTTTTTGTTTCGAGATTTGTTTGGAAACAAATTTTTTTGAAGTACCGTTATTGCGTTATTGCAAAAAATGAGACGAGACAACAAAATTATTTTGTTTTTATTTTTTTTGAAGGTCCTCATTTCTATGGATAAATTTTTTTGAGTCAATTAAATGTCATGATCAGATACCTTGTTTATTCAGCTTCAATTCAATTTTTTTTTTGTTTTCGTACGATTTTTTTTGGCATGGTTTATCTGACTTTGAAAGAAAAAAGATACATTTAGCCTTGATAACCAATATCTCAGCAAATAATGATGTTATAAACAATTCAAAGACAGTTTTGGAAATTTGAAAAAGCGTTTTACAAGATTTTTTTATAATTTTGTAGAAATTATTTCTTTTTACCGTTCACCGTTAGTTTAAAAAAGTACTAAAAACCGACGTTTTGTGGTCTTTTCGTAAATCTTTTTTTTTTTCACTGCAAATATTGATTGCATGGCTTGCGTTGGTATGCAAATTTATAGACTTTTAAATCATCAATATTCTTGTAAATTTTCAAATTGATTCATCGAACCGTTTTTCCTCACCAAAACTTCAAAGTCTTACAAACCAGGTAAAGGAACAAACTGTGGTGTTCCTAAACAATGCGTAGTCGTCATCAAAATGACAAGAAAACCGCAATTCCAGTGGATTTTTTTCACAGTTTTGCATTAGTTAGATACTTTTTTGAATTGAAATGAAATAAAAAGTACATTAAACAAAAAAATAAAAAAATTTAATTAAAAAAATTTTTCAAATAAAAAAACTTGATTTTTTTAATTTTTTTTTTTTGAAAAATTTAATTTTTATTTCATTTCCATTCAAAAAAGTATCTAACTAATGCAAAACTGTGAAAAAAATCCACTGGAATTGCGGTTTTCTTGTCATTTTGATGACGACTACGCATTGTTTAGGAACACCACAGTTTGTTCCTTTACCTGGTTTGTAAGACTTTGAAGTTTTGGTGATGAAAAACGGTTCGATGAATCAATTTGAAAATTTACAAGAATATTGATGATTTAAAAGTCTATAAATTTGCATACCAACGCAAGCCATGCAATCAATATTTGCAGTGAAAAAAAAAGATTTACGAAAAGACCACAAAACGTCGGTTTTTAGTACTTTTTTTAAACTAACGGTGAACGGTAAAAAAAAATAATTTCTACAAAATCATAAAAAAATCTTGTAAAACGCTTTTTCAAATTTCCAAAACTGTCTTTGAATTGTTTATAACATCATTATTTGCTGAGATATTGGTTATCAAGGCTTTTTTCTTTCAAAGTCAGATAAACCATGCCAAAAAAAATCGTACGAAAACAACAAAAAAAAATTGAATTGAAGCTGAATAAACAAGGTATCTGATCATGACATTTAATTGACTCAAAAAAATTTATCCATAGAAATGAGGACCTTCATAAAAAATAAAAACAAAATAATTTTGTTGTCTCGTCTCATTTTTTGCAATAACGCAATAACGGTACTTCAAAAAAATTTGTTTGCAAACAAATCTCGAAACAAAAAACATAAAGCTGTAAAATGCTTTTTATTTAAACTCAATACGACCACTCGTCACAAAGATACAGCTCTTTAAAAAACGCTAACAAAAATTGAAAAAAAATTTGTTCCTTTAATATTGTTGACTAGTGTATATGCTTTATGATATGCTCAATGGAAGAAAGTTTGTTGTCAAGAGTGGCAATGTGACTTCTGCCACAACCTTTAATATTAAATGCAGGGAGCGGTCAACTCGCCAATTCTATTCATCATTTACACCAGCGATCTGATAAGTAGTCTAACTCAGGCAATTGCGTATGCCGACGATCTAATTGCGTACAGAACAGCTCCAAAAGTCGAGGTCATCAGAATTCTTTTCAAGCGTGACTTCGAAAAGATTCAGCGATATTGACTGGAAGCTGAAAATCAACTTTCAGAAATCAGAAACTATCTTGTTTAGGACTCCGTTGCATGGAGCCACAAGCCACAAGGGATACGAGAAAGAACTGGCGTAAGCTGGTGATCGTAGGGCCAAATGGACAGCCACTGGCGAGTAAAAGTGTAGTAAAGTACCTTGGCATCTGGATGAATCAGTATTTGTATTTCGACAGACATACAGACATATAAATGTAGCCGGCTTGACCGCAGGGTGAAGGTGATTTGCTACATGGCCCTCATACGGCCCATGATTGCCTATGGGTGCCCGGTTTGGTTCAACGTTGCCCCATCTCAAATGGAAAAGATTCGGATGTTTGAGAGGCAGTGTCTTAGACGCTGCCTTGGATTACACAGAACACCAGAGTCGGAGTACAAACATTATTATTCCAATACAACGCAACGGCGCCAACATAAACAGAATAGACAATTTCTTGCTGAAACTTATTCGGGGTCACATTGCGATAGCGATGTCCTCGGCTAACAGCTTAATTTTTGGGGCTTATTATACCTTAAGAATGATTCCTACGAAAGTGTGCGTCTAAGCGGCTTTATTCCGCCCGATGCATTCCTCTATTTAGACAGTCGAGGGCTGATCCAGGATAGAGTGACGTTTCCGCTAATCTACCACGCCGGCCGTAAGATTTGTAGATCGGCGTCCTCGCACAAGACGGAGCTGGGCACCTTCGGTTCAGTAGGACTGGGTCCGATCGGGACCGAAGAGATAGGGTAAAGCAGGAGAACCAGTTCTGGTGGTTGAAACCTGAACACGATAGAAGTTGACTGCATTTTTCTATGCCATGGCCGACTTACATAGGTTTAGGCAGTGGCGTAGATAGGGGGGGGATCAGGGGGATATATCCCCCCCCCCCATTGGGATCGATAATTGTTCAACATAACCAGTCATGAACCAAATAAGTTAAAGAAACGCACTCTGAAATTTTTTTTTACGTGTCTCACCAATTGATAATAGGTAAACGTGCAGGAAAAAGAGCTTCCATCCAGCTTTCCATCACATAGAACAAAAGCCCAGAATATTTTCGTGTTTTCAATCTTTTTCTCGATTTCTATGTAATGAACCCTTGAGAAAAATTTACAAACCATGAAAACATACAAGAAGGGTTTTCGGTTCTTTTCAAGGATTCTTCGTCTGAAATAGACAAAGCAACAACAAAATTTAATGAAACTGTTGAGTTTTACCAAACATATTTGGCTGCCGGACCAGCGCTCGATAGCTGCCCCGAAGAAAGCTTTCCTAATATTTATATTTTATTAAAGATATAAGCTACACTGCCGGTTTCAACGTCAGCTCCCGAAAGAACTTTCTCCAGTTTAAAGAAAATAAAAACAATACAAAGAAGCATGACCAACGAAGTGAGATTATTAAAAATATGTCTATTTTAATAACAGTGTGATAAGCTTTGGATGTTAACTAATTTGCAGGATCATTTGAATGGTTTTGCTACTCTAGCTATTCATCGTGAAATACCTATAACAGCAGACGAGGTTATAAGTGTTTTCTTAAAAACTAATTTTTTATATATAAAATTTTTTTAAATATTGAATTTTCAAAAAAACAATTTGAATCTTATTTCAAAAATCCAAAATTTATTTTTCAAAGATTTTGGTATGCAGTATTATTTATATTCTAACAAAGCTTTTGTGCAAAAAATTTCATTGAAACCGGATGAGCGGTTAATGAGAAAACCAAAAATAAAAAAAAAATGTTATATGGCAGGTACCGTTAATAAATGTTTTTGGTGATTATTTTTCTTACTAGAAGGTACATCATATCTACAATAATACACTGATCAAAATCGTTGGAGCCATTTTTGAGATAAGTAAGCTTTTCCTTAACGGTTGTATGGCAAGTACCGTTATTTTTTGAGCTAAAAAAAATATTCATTTTCCCCTCTGGAGAGTTACAAAAAAACCTTAAGTTCAAAATTTGAAGAAAATCGCTTCAGTGGTTTAGGCTGCAGGTTGAGGTACGGACAGACAGACAGACAGACAGAATTGTGCCACCCACTTTTTTCGTGTTCTCTATCATCGTAATGTCATGTTTGATTGTTATCTCGAAATTTTTTTTTGCACGAATCCAAAACTTGCCCTATAGTATAACCTATATCGCAAGTAAAAATGAGCGAACTAGATCTATCCGCCCCCATAGCGAAAAGCTATCTACGCCACTGGGCTTAGGTATTTAGTTTTAAGCAGGGAGAGTCAGGGTGGCACAACAAAAAAAATAATAAAACCAACAAAACCACAAAAAAATTATAGACCAATAAAAACACGAAAAAAAATATAAAACGAATAAAAACTCAAAAAAATTAGAAAAACCAAAAAATTCTTGCTGTGGCTGTTCTAGTTTGTAAGTAGTTTATAAGTAGGTTGTAAGTAGTTTTAAGTAGTTTTATAGTAGTTTTATTTAGTTTTACCTAATTAATTTTAATTTAGTTTTATTTAGTTTGTAAGTTTTATATAAAAAACCGAAAATAAAAATAGAGATACCGAGTTTTTATAAATTCTTCTCGGTGAAAAATAAAACCGATATAAATTCTAGTTTTAATATAGTTCTTAGGTCGAAAGAAATTAGCATTAAGTTATTAGTTAGTTAAGTTTTTAGTTAGTTGTAAGATATTGATAAGTAGGCTAGTTTTTATGAATTTTTGTCTAGCTTTAAGATAATTTTAAGATGATTGAAAAAAAGTACAAGTACAAGGTTTTTGATGTAGATCTTCTTTTTATATAGCCTCAAAAAATTTATATTTCGACAAATAAGGTGATCCTGGTTTCAATTAAAAATTTTCATTTTTTAGATGATACAGTTCGCAACTGTTTTGTAAAAAGTTCACTGTCTGCGAACAAGTTTTAAATCACCAAAGAAAATAATTAGAATATTAAATAAAAAGTTATTAAAAATATACCTACATATGAAAAGGACTTGAGCTGATGATTAATGCCTATGAGTTACTGTACCTCGTGCGTCGATCAGTTTAGTTACGCTTTTCACAAAGTAAAGATTAAGTATTACATTGCATATTTGTATCCATTCCGATTCGTGCAGTATTTTTTTCAAGCAAATAACATTAAACATAAAGCTATTGCAAATAAAATTTCTAATTCTTAATGCAGAACTGGGTTCTAAGATAAGGACAGCCACTGATGATTTTGCACTATCAATATCAACATTGCGTTCTATTTTTTTTTTCCTGATCGAGCGTCATAATTAAAGTTACATAATAACAAAAGTATGTCAATGACTGAGAGCCAAAACTCTCAGTCAGGTCGCACGTTTTTGCTTAACCGATTTGTATATATATATTTAAAGAGATTTAAGTTGATTTGGCTGTATTCTCCAAAGACTTAATGTATTTTATGTTCTACCCTAGCTATGATAATCGCTGAAGGTAGGAAGCTGAAATTCTATAAATAGCTGAATGTAATTTAAAAATATTTTTTTCATCACCTACCTATGGATATTGGTAAAGATCTTATCAATTATGATTATTGTTTATGTATTGAAAAAGCACAACAGATACTAATATTGTTATGATGATAGTTTATAGCTTGAGTGTAGAGTAGATAGATATATGGCGTTATTCCCTCGTGTAGGACAAAATAAAGTATCTTTATATATTGGACTCTGCAATGTAAAAAATCTTGTGTCATATCATTTGATATGAGACATATAATTTAATTCAGGTTATTTGAATTGATTTAAAAATAGCATTTATGAATGTATGTATGAGAAATATCATAAAGAACCGCTTGAACATTTTAAGTTTGTAATTTTTTTTTACAAATCGTGTACTTTAAAAAAATTCAATAGAAATCCACAAAATCAACAATAGGCTAACTGTTAACTTCCCATGGGTGTCTTTTAAAACTGGTATGCTTCAATATGCAATCAATAAAGACAGAAGTTTTTAACCGTTTGCATTCGAAATTGTAGTTTTTAGTTTTTGTTTTTATCAAAACAATTTATTAAATTTATTTCAGGACTTATCAGTTCTTGTAGTATCTAATAAAAAATTCGCCTGAAGTCGATATCATTTATGTTCTCATGATTTTCGAACCAAAGACAAATTTTCAAAATTTGTAGAAAAAATATACCTATAGAATAAAATCCATCCGGAATCGAAATCAGTGTTTGTTCTCGTTATTTTACAACAATTTTTAGTAGATATATAGTTTCTTGTTGCAATTTGTTTCCTTAAAAAAAAACTGACCCGAAGCCAATATCAACATTTGTTCTCAAGATATTTGAGACGAAAAAAAACTCTTTGATTATCTGGTTTAATACGTCAATATTCGTAAAATAAAATTAAAAGCAAGTAGAAGGCATGAGTTTTTGTTCTCGAGATATTCGGGACCAATAGAATTTTACAACAAAAAAACAGAGATTGAATTTTTTTGAAAATCTTTTCTGCACTAAGGGCCATTCGCTGATATGAAACTTAAATATTTAATTTGAAAATAAGCGCTTATATGACAGTTTACGCAAAGGAAGAAGTAGAACATAAGCTTTTAAGTAGAACATAAATCCTTAAGTTTCGTATCTGCAAACGGGTCTTAGGCCCATTTGCTGATACAAAACTTAAATATTTGTTTTCTATGAGCGTCCGGTTACCAAATCAATTTTCCTTAATCGAAATAGGTGGATGATTTTCCGATAATAATATTTTTTCGTTAGTTCTTGTATCAAATAAATAACCCGAAATTACATAGAAAATATTACACGACAAACTCAAAATTGTCACAACGAATTGAAGACTAATTAGTGGAGAACTATTAAGCCATAAACAGTTGGTATTAGCAGTTATAATCCCTTTTTAAGGTGATGCTTTGCTAACTTGATATAAAGGTAATGAAGAATAAAAAAAAAACATAGAAAACATTGCACGATTGAATTTAATTTTTCACAACTAATTTATGACTAATTAACGGCAAATTAAAACATTAAGTATAAGAAGTTTTTCACGCTTTTCGAGTAGTGTCAAGTTAGCAAAGCACCCAAAAGAACATAGAAAACATTGAACGAAAAATTCGAAATTGTCACAACTAATTAACGACTAATTAGCGGCAAAGTATCCACCAACCCATTTTTCGATTCTTCAAAGTTGCTTTGCTAACTTGACACTCATAGAAAGCAAATAACCCAA
The DNA here is from genome assembly GCA_963921185.1 of Dasysyrphus tricinctus. Taxonomy (NCBI): domain Eukaryota; kingdom Metazoa; phylum Arthropoda; class Insecta; order Diptera; family Syrphidae; genus Dasysyrphus; species Dasysyrphus tricinctus. The sequence continues at coordinate 62,470,807 of OY992530.1, forward strand.
AAACACATAGAAAACATCGCACAACAAAATTGATTTTTCCCCAACTAATGAACGACCAATTAACGGAAAATTATTAAGCGCTAAAATTTTAAATTTTAGAAGTTTTTACCACTTTTCAAAACAAAAAACATAGAAAACATTGCACGATCAAACTGAATTTGACACAACTAATTAACGATTAATTAACGGCAAATTATGAAGCCATAAACCATCAGGTATAAGAAGTTTTTACTGATTTTTGACAGGATGCTTTGCCAACTTGATATCAAGTTAGCATCAAAGCACCCAAAAAAATATAGAAAACATTGAACGACAAATTCGAAATTGTCGCAACTAATTAACGATTAATTAACGGCAAATTATCCAACTAACCATTTTTCGATTTGTCAAAGTTGCTTTGCTAACTTGACACTCATGCTTAAGTCTCGTATCAGCAAACGGGTCTTAATGACATAATAATTATCTCAACATCTATTTTTTTTCTACGAAGCCATAACATGCCATTTGAGTGCAAGTACATAGCTTTCATATAATTTCTCATTTGGTACTTAGCGCGTATGACATTCTTATCTATCTGCTAGGCACATAACTTAATTGTATGCCTATATAAATACCATTTCTGTCACGAATCGTAATAGATTACACTAATTTCGCAAAATAAACGCTATCATTTGTATGTTCCCAGGTTATAAATTTGAAAGATTTACAATTAATGTCAACAAAAGACAGACTTGCCAAGGTTTTGACTATTAATTTTGTATTATTGTAAAGTAGGGCGTATGAAAAAAAACAAACATTTTTTTTTTGTTGGGGAGAAGTGGGATGATGTGATATTACCAAACTAGAAAATTTACTTTGGCCACAGTCTACAGGTGGTTTAATTTGGGGTCAAAGAACTTTAAATTGAAATAAAACACAAACAAATGTTTTTATTATCCATAATTGGCTTCGTCAGAGATAAATATGATTGCGGGTAGCAGCAGCCCCTGCGGCTGACACGTACATAGTGCTGGAAATCCAATTTTTGCAGACTCTGCGCAGCAAATTTGGGTCAATCATGTCCATTTCATGAAATTAATCAGTCGTCAAATGTTTCTTTCACCAGTTAATTAATTGTATCAGCACTGTGTGGCATTTGGAACAGCAAAATGTACTGTTTGTTAAGTTTTGGTGACATAAATTATTTCTCAATCCAATTCCACATACGAGTGCAGAGGCGGCGGAAGGTATGTGCCGTGTGTGCCACCGCACACGGCCCCGCACTTCGAAAGGCCCCGCAAAGCCTCGAAAGGTCTTCGAACAATTTAATTAAATTTAGAAATCTTCGTCATATTTGACAGCCAAAACTCGTTTTTAAATTGTGTTCTTAAATTTCGAAAGATTTACACACACTCATCCGAGTGGATCCTATCCAGCAATTTTCAATCCTATGAACTTATATGAAAAATTGCTAACTATTGCTGCTAATAAACTATTGCTGCTAAAAAAAAAACTAAATAAACTGCAAAAAAGAATTATAGGCGTCGAAAGCTTCTTCAAAGACTGAAAGTCTTGCAGTCCACAACGGGGCCTTTGCGAGAAACAGTGCATCGAAAAAAATATATATAAATGAGATCTTTTAAACTTTAAAGGGATGATTAAAGAACAAAAATCAACAAAAAAAAATTAGAATAGCTTCAGTAATCGAGAGAAAAAAAAAATAAAACGTGAAAAGAGCAAAAATCCCATACAAATTTGTATGGGGAAAGTATGGGCTTAGAGCCTCGTGTAAATGGCCTCAGACATCATTTTTTTTGGGCAAATTTTTTTTTTAGGGCATTAACTTTTGATTTAGCGGGTGTCTGTTATTTAAAAACGATTTTGGAAAATAATGAACACCCTATTATACATACATGGGCAGTGATGGGTAACTACCTAGTAAAATTTTGTATCAACTTATGAATTTAGAATGAAATAAATCAAGTTTTGGGGGGCTATTTTCACCCTTTTAGTATTAAAACGTTTACCCCTCCTCAATGGTATTTTTGTACAATGTACCCTGTTATGTCAGCTTTCTTTAAAGACCTTATTCTTGAAGATCCGATCAGTAGAAAAGGAGCCATGATTTTTCAAAGGCATCCATATCAAATTATAATAAAAACATTCGATGTATGTAGCTAACGGGATCTTTCACGCTGGTGGATGGTCATCGACAATGGTCCAAGCAGGAAATTTCAATGCAATTTTATTAATTTTTTGATAGATTTGAATTCTTAATTTTGACGCTAGTTAAGTTGTAGGATAATAATTGAGGCATCAAAATAATGGAAATTTAATTGACGATTCAAGAATAATCAAAGCAATCTATGTACATATTTATGCACTGAGGAGTTATGAGCTCATATGGTATAGCAACCTCAATATGACCGTTATTTCTACTTAACGGCACCTGGGGATGTTAAATATTTAATTTAAATTAAAATCAAAAATTCTTATCAGGTAAGACATTTATCAACACCTTACACTCACCCCTTAAAAAGATAATCTCAAAAAACCACCAAAATTACATTTAAAAAAATGTTCAGATTCCATCCAGTATCTCCGGTTAACTGTATTTTAAAAATCCAAAATTCACATTCAATATCAAAATCAAAATCCATAAACTTTTGCAGCTTTTAAAATTTCAGATTTTTCGGTTCGCTCATTAAAAAGATTAAAACTAAAAACAACTTTATAATTTTGTATACCCGGCATAGGGTAGGTATTTACCCTTTTTTGGTATATACCCGGTAAATACCCGGTATTTACCCATTAGTAAATATCTACCGGGTAGGTAAAAAAAAAAAAAAAACATGCCCATCACTGTATGGTAGAAGGGTGACCCTCTGCCATAGGGGGACCTTTGCCAATCGAAATATTATGTCGAACGAACAAATTGTAAAATATCGAAAAATCGATTTTAATTGCATATCTCTATTTACAAACTTCTGACAAAGATTGGCAGCTATCCGCTAGACACCAACCGAGTTTGAGGTGTGTGTTGTTTTTTCAAGTGCCAGAGTCTAAATTCGTCAATTTCTATTTTTTTTTTTCTCATTCAATATCTTTTCGCTTCAAATATCTTTTGTTAGTATATTTTTTTTTTGGTAAATAGTTTTGATTTACATTAATTGCTTATAAGGAAAAAAGTTATAAGTAAATTTGCAAAAAAAGAGCTAGTGGGGAGCCTTTGCTGGCTATTAGTGGGTAGGTTTTCCTGGCAAAGGCACCCCATGACGTGGCTCTGCCATTGGCAAAGGCACCTCATGCAAATGCAATAAAAAGTCTGAATTATAAACATTTAAGTTACTTTTAATATAATTGAATTATTAAATATTTTTTGTTACGTTATTTAAATGTTTAAGTAGTCTTTTTTTTTTATTTACTGTCTTTGATATTTAGGTATGTCTGGCAAACGTACCCCATCCCCATGGCAAAGTATTCCTACCAGGGAGGCTTTGCCATATCATTATTTTTTTTTATTAAAAATTAAAAATATAAACCATTAAAGTATCAAGATGAAATGTACTTTAAAATGAAGATAATAAAGAAGGGAACAAGAAAATTGAAAACAAGTTAAAAGTTTCGCGTAAGATCAAATCACAACAAAAACATAAATGTAAAAAAAAGCGCCAAATTCTTATATGTACAAGAATCCTGTGCGTAAAAAGTCAGCCAAAAAAAGTAATGAGATCTAAAATATATGCCAAGTTTTAAGTTCAAGAAGTTTAATATCAAATATCTTAAGTAGAGTAATATCGAAACAATTCCAAATCATGACAGAAATTTGGTATAATGGTACTGATTTAAATTTGGTGGGTTCACTGGTCAAGTTTTCATACATCTTAAATTTGTGATTAAGTAATATAAGTATTTAAGAGAAAGTATTTAAGTATTAAAAAGAAAAGAGAGAGAGTATTTAAGAGAAAACTTGCCAAGTAAATTCACCAAATTTTCATCAGTAATCATTAATTACCAAATTTCTGTCATGATTTGGAATTGTTTCGATATTACTCTACTTAAGATATTTGATATAAAACTTGGCATATATTTTAGATCTCATTACTTTTTTTGGCTGACTTTTTACGCACAGGTTTCTTGTACATATAAGAACTTGGCGCTTTTTTTTAACATTTATGTTTTTGTTGTGATTTCACTCCTTTTTGCAAAGAATTATTTAGCCAGGTGAAAATCAAGCCCTACCGCTCTACAAAGTTTCATAATTCTACGACAACTGAAAGTGCTCCATATAAATAAAAGCAACTCTGATAAAGTGGGTGGATGGCACGCCCCCTGAATGGAAAATTCCAAGTTTTCGATTTTTTTTCTTTCTAAGTACTTCAAGCCCTACCGACCTACCAATTTTCATAGTTCTACAACAATCGGAAGTGCTCCATATAATTGATAAGAATTTTTATGAGTGTGGGTGGATGCCACGCCCCCTGACTGGAAAATTCCAATTTTTCAATTTTTTTTATTAGTACTTCAAGCTCTACCAATTTCCATCGCTCTACAACAATCAGAAGCAGTGGCGAGGCGTCCTATTGTTCAATTCGTTCATGCACGACTAGCTTTCAGATAAAATTATTATGATAAAAGTTTATTAAATTAACCTAACCACCCACAAAATTCTTTTGCTTTTCTACTAGTTTGAGCCAATTTCGCACTCAAAATTCCAATTTTCCAACTCGTGCAACCCTTTTGTGCACGCAGTTTAAATACAAACAAACAAAAAAAACCTGCTACTGCGACACCAAAATTCCCACTCATTTTTAACCTTCAACTCGTTCACATGAATTGTGAACGAAATGTAACCACTAAAAGCATACAGACAACAAAAAATGTATAACCAAAATACTACCGACCTATTCGTTCAAATTACCTGTGAACGAATTCAAGCAAGTGTGGTGAGATTTGCTCAAGTCAATATACTCAAATTTTGTTTGTTTGGTGTTTGATCGGTATGGTTTCTGATGGTCATGGTAGTGGTGGGTTCGAACTTCAAGCGAAATTAAGCAAAGGTTTTTTGTGCTTTGTGTTCGATATAGGATGGATGGGTGGGCAAAGTATGAGTGGTTGTATGTATGATGCCTTTTGCTATTCGTGCAAGAAGAATATGAACGAAATGGGAAATTTGTTCGAGGGATTGAGTTTTTGTATGTGAAACTTCTCTGGGTTCTTTAAGAAGAGTTAAATTTCAAAGCAAAATTGAGTGCATGAAAAAATTAAGGTAGGTAACATGAAGTCAAAAATTACCATAGCTAAGTGGGTGGGTGGTAGAACAAAAGTAAAAATTATATTATAGGCTCATATATTATAATATTTATGAATATGACCCTGCAGTAAAGTAGGGTTTTTTAGCTAATTATTCCAAAATAGAAATTTAAGAAAAAAAAGTGTCTAAAATCAGGAGACTGCTTTAGAAATTTGAATATATAGGTATTAGATTTTTGAAAAAAAAAGAAGATAGGTGCATAAAACGAGAAAGTAGGTCCTTATTGAATTTTTTTTAATTTTGCAGCTATAGGCGTTGTTTGAAGTAGAACATTTTCTTATGATTTTGTTTGTCAATTTCCTTATGATGTTGAATCTTTTCATATATTTTTGTAGGAAATTTTTTAATATCGTTTTTAACTACATTTTTGTTTTATTAAACCATTGTTTTTATGCTTACATCGCATCTATAAAAATTAAATGCAATTTTTTCCAGAAACTTATGAGTTATCTATTTGAAAATCTTTTGCTTAACTTAAAAGATTTAAAATCTACTTTTTCTAGGAAAATTATTGAAAAAAAATTGAGGAAAACAGTTCATCTCACAAAAGTGTAGGTAGTGCAAATATTTTTAAACAAATCGAGAAAATTTGAATAAAAATACTAGTAGGTACATAGCACCAAAATTTGTGCAAACTTAAATCATAAGAAAATAAAAATAAATGAAGTGAACGACTATATTTTTCATTCACGCGTCGCCACTGATCAGAAGTGCTTCATATGGTTTATAAGAATTTTTGAGAATGTGGGTGGATGCCACGCCCCTTAACTGAAACTTCCAATTTTTCGATTTTTGTCTTTCTAAGTACTTCAAGCCCTACCGACCTACTTTCATCGTTCTACAACAATCAGAAGTGCTCCACATAATTTATAAGAATTTTTAAGAATGTGGGTGGATTCCACGCCCCCTGAATGGAAAATTCCAATTTTTCAATTTTTTTTTTCTAAGTATCTCAAGCCCTACCGACTTACCAATTTTCATCCTTCTACAACAATCGGAAGTGCTCCATATAATTTATAAGAATATTTAATAAAGTTGGTGGATGCCACGCCCCCTGAATAGAAAATTGCAGATTTTTGATTTTTCCTTTGTATGCACTACAAGGCCTACCATTGTGCGAAAATTCAAGTTTCTACAATGTCGGGAAGTGCTCCATAATTTTGATGATCTGTCAGTGAGTCAGTGAGTCAGTCAGTTACGGTTTTTGCGATTTTTGAAGTCCTATATCTCGGGAACTACTAATGCTAAGGAATTGAAATTTGGTGAGTCACCTTTGTTTGATCAGCTCAGCAAATACTGCGAATTTGCAGTTTCTGACTTTATTGGTACTGAAGTTAGAGGGGGGTTGAAAATCATCTGAGTTTGTTCCTGTAAAAAGGGTGTAGTGCCGCGAACTTGGCTGGGCACTACCGTGCCCTTTGATTCCCGAAATCGTGGCAAAGGCTCCCCCGTCTACCCTACATGGGAACTTACAACAAAAGTTGTTATTACAAAATTTCAGGTCATGGCAGGGTACTTAGAAAAAGCATATTTTCTAGACAAATTTTGGGTCGCTCAAAAAAAAATGAAAATAATTTTTTATTTTCCAAAAGAAGCATTTTCGAGATATGCGCAAAATTATTTATCTAGTTTTCTTTTCAGATACTAGCATAAATCTCGCAAAAGGTTTATCTTATTTACATAAACTGTTTATTTTTTGAAAGCACTGAATATCATGTATATGAAGTTAGCAGGACACTTTTGGAAATTTATGTTAAAAACTATCCTATCATTAGTTGCTACTTAATTGCGAATTAGTTACGCAAAAAAAAAATCATTGCATTTTTGGTTTAAGAAAAAATGGGTGTCCTGCTAACTTCATATGAAGTTAGTAGGAAAACTTTCTCAAAATAAAGATAGTCGAGCTGAAAAAAGTTGGTTATTAAGAACTAATTAATTGCGAATTAGTTACGCAAAAAAAATGTATAGCATTTTTGGTTTGCGAATAAATGGGTGTCCTGCTAACTTCATATGAACTTAGCAGGACAACTTTCTCAAAAATAGAGAAAGTCGAGCTGAAAAAAGTTGGTTATTGAGAACTAATTAATTGCGAATTAGTTACGCAAAAAAAAATTAATTGGTGTCCTGCTAACTTCATATGAACCTAGCAGGACGACTTTCTCAAAAATGAAGATAATCGAGCTGAAAAAAGTTGGTTGTTCAGTACTAATTAATTACGAGTTAGTTACGCAAAAAAAAAATTGTATTGCGTTTTAGTTTTGCGAAAAAATTTGTGTCCTGCCAAGTTCATATGAAGTTAGCAGGACACCCATATGAATATCTGTCTCCCTTTGAGAATGAACTGCTTGTCATCATCGATTTAAAATTTTTAAGTTACAGGCACAAGTTTAAAAAACGCAGATTTTCGGAAATATCTAGTTTTTGGTTGTTCGATAATTCATATGGGAAGATATAAAACTATTTTAACTACTTTTAAGGACTTAAGTGAAAGATAATTCGTTTTTAACAAAACAACTCCAAAGAGATCTCGTCACGTAGACCGACACGTCTAGCCTGATTCACAATGCGACGAGGAAACGAGGATATGCACAATGAAGCGTTTCACGTCACGCCAAGATTCGATTGAAAAAAAGACGCGAAGAGAAGATGATTTTCTTTTTTGACAAGTAATTTACATCATGGAATAGTTTTTGTTTAACGAAAGAAATACGATTACTTGAAATTAATAGATAAAGTATTTGATAAACTTTTATCATTAATATTATTTTGTTTAATTTGTATTAATTTTTTTTATAGAAAATAGTTCTCGTTGCTAAGAACCTTGCTACATTGTGAATTGGCGAATGATTTTCTAACTTGAAAAAGATGACAACGAGTCACGTCATGCTCTCGTTTCATTTTCTGATCGCATTGTGGATCAGGCTTAACTCTATTTATCTATTCCCCAAATTAAGATCTACCCTAAAATGTGTTGACGATTTTTTAATGAGATTTATGAATTGTGAAAAATGTCCAAACAATATTATAATAATAATTATTATCAACTAATATATTTTTACGGCAGTCTCGCATGATATAACATACTTATCTGCTACTGGTGATTATGGAGATTTTAGACACCTTTGAAATCATTATTTGAATAGACTATGATATGGAACCAAGAGATAAGATCACACAACAATATGTTTAGTAAAATATAACAAAATAAATTGTCCCTACTATATATTTTTCGTGACAGTAAAAAAAAACATGATGTTTACCTTTTTATCCGCACTACAACTATTCAACCGTGCGTTGGCGTCGTCACATCGTCGGTCCTTAGAAGCGAGGGGTCCCATCCTAATTTAAATTAATTTTGAGATAAACGCACTTAAGTTTTTTTTTTGGCTTCATAATAAACAACTTTGAAAGTTAAAAAAAAATTCTTTGTTAAAAATATTTACATAATCTTATCCCTAAACTATCATAATTATTTGTATATGGCAAACTTGCCATATACAGTCCCTGGCCATATTATTAGACGCACTATATGAATTTTTTAGAAAATCAAAACTGTACTATATTTTACGCATTATTTTTGACTTTTAACCTTAAGGTGGGTCCACACTATGCCGATCAACATTGTTGGTTAACATTGTCGATCAACATGCTAGTGTGTACGTGAAAAACTTTCGTAGCAAACATTTGTGTGGTTTGGAATTTTCTGATCGATGCGTCAGGATCCAACCGAAGGGTTCAGGGTTCGAATCCTGGTCTATTTACAAACTTCTGACAAAGATTGGCAGCTATCCGCTAGACACCAACCGAGTTTGAGGTGTGTGTTGTTTTTTCAAGTGCCAGAGTCTAAATTCGTCAATTTCTATTTTTTTTTTCTCATTCAATATCTTTTCGCTTCAAATATCTTTTGTTAGTATATTTTTTTTTTGGTAAATAGTTTTGATTTACATTAATTGCTTATAAGGAAAAAAGTTATAAGTAAATTTGCAAAAAAAGAGCTAGTGGGGAGCCTTTGCTGGCTATTAGTGGGTAGGTTTTCCTGGCAAAGGCACCCCATGACGTGGCTCTGCCATTGGCAAAGGCACCTCATGCAAATGCAATAAAAAGTCTGAATTATAAACATTTAAGTTACTTTTAATATAATTGAATTATTAAATATTTTTTGTTACGTTATTTAAATGTTTAAGTAGTCTTTTTTTTTTATTTACTGTCTTTGATATTTAGGTATGTCTGGCAAACGTACCCCATCCCCATGGCAAAGTATTCCTACCAGGGAGGCTTTGCCATATCATTATTTTTTTTTATTAAAAATTAAAAATATAAACCATTAAAGTATCAAGATGAAATGTACTTTAAAATGAAGATAATAAAGAAGGGAACAAGAAAATTGAAAACAAGTTAAAAGTTTCGCGTAAGATCAAATCACAACAAAAACATAAATGTAAAAAAAAGCGCCAAATTCTTATATGTACAAGAATCCTGTGCGTAAAAAGTCAGCCAAAAAAAGTAATGAGATCTAAAATATATGCCAAGTTTTAAGTTCAAGAAGTTTAATATCAAATATCTTAAGTAGAGTAATATCGAAACAATTCCAAATCATGACAGAAATTTGGTATAATGGTACTGATTTAAATTTGGTGGGTTCACTGGTCAAGTTTTCATACATCTTAAATTTGTGATTAAGTAATATAAGTATTTAAGAGAAAGTATTTAAGTATTAAAAAGAAAAGAGAGAGAGTATTTAAGAGAAAACTTGCCAAGTAAATTCACCAAATTTTCATCAGTAATCATTAATTACCAAATTTCTGTCATGATTTGGAATTGTTTCGATATTACTCTACTTAAGATATTTGATATAAAACTTGGCATATATTTTAGATCTCATTACTTTTTTTGGCTGACTTTTTACGCACAGGTTTCTTGTACATATAAGAACTTGGCGCTTTTTTTTAACATTTATGTTTTTGTTGTGATTTCACTCCTTTTTGCAAAGAATTATTTAGCCAGGTGAAAATCAAGCCCTACCGCTCTACAAAGTTTCATAATTCTACGACAACTGAAAGTGCTCCATATAAATAAAAGCAACTCTGATAAAGTGGGTGGATGGCACGCCCCCTGAATGGAAAATTCCAAGTTTTCGATTTTTTTTCTTTCTAAGTACTTCAAGCCCTACCAACCTACCAATTTTCATAGTTCTACAACAATCGGAAGTGCTCCATATAATTGATAAGAATTTTTATGAGTGTGGGTGGATGCCACGCCCCCTGACTGGAAAATTCCAATTTTTCAATTTTTTTTATTAGTACTTCAAGCTCTACCAATTTCCATCGCTCTACAACAATCAGAAGCAGTGGCGAGGCGTCCTATTGTTCAATTCGTTCATGCACGACTAGCTTTCAGATAAAATTATTATGATAAAAGTTTATTAAATTAACCTAACCACCCACAAAATTCTTTTGCTTTTCTACTAGTTTGAGCCAATTTCGCACTCAAAATTCCAATTTTCCAACTCGTGCAACCCTTTTGTGCACGCAGTTTAAATACAAACAAACAAAAAAAACCTGCTACTGCGACACCAAAATTCCCACTCATTTTTAACCTTCAACTCGTTCACATGAATTGTGAACGAAATGTAACCACTAAAAGCATACAGACAACAAAAAATGTATAACCAAAATACTACCGACCTATTCGTTCAAATTACCTGTGAACGAATTCAAGCAAGTGTGGTGAGATTTGCTCAAGTCAATATACTCAAATTTTGTTTGTTTGGTGTTTGATCGGTATGGTTTCTGATGGTCATGGTAGTGGTGGGTTCGAACTTCAAGCGAAATTAAGCAAAGGTTTTTTGTGCTTTGTGTTCGATATAGGATGGATGGGTGGGCAAAGTATGAGTGGTTGTATGGATGATGCCTTTTGCTATTCGTGCAAGAAGAATATGAACGAAATGGGAAATTTGTTCGAGGGATTGAGTTTTTGTATGTGAAACTTCTCTGGGTTCTTTAAGAAGAGTTAAATTTCAAAGCAAAATTGAGTGCATGAAAAAATTAAGGTAGGTAACATGAAGTCAAAAATTACCATAGCTAAGTGGGTGGGTGGTAGAACAAAAGTAAAAATTATATTATAGGCTCATATATTATAATATTTATGAATATGACCCTGCAGTAAAGTAGGGTTTTTTAGCTAATTATTCCAAAATAGAAATTTAAGAAAAAAAAGTGTCTAAAATCAGGAGACTGCTTTAGAAATTTGAATATATAGGTATTAGATTTTTGAAAAAAAAAGAAGATAGGTGCATAAAACGAGAAAGTAGGTCCTTATTGAATTTTTTTTAATTTTGCAGCTATAGGCGTTGTTTGAAGTAGAACATTTTCTTATGATTTTGTTTGTCAATTTCCTTATGATGTTGAATCTTTTCATATATTTTTGTAGGAAATTTTTTAATATCGTTTTTAACTACATTTTTGTTTTATTAAACCATTGTTTTTATGCTTACATCGCATCTATAAAAATTAAATGCAATTTTTTCCAGAAACTTATGAGTTATCTATTTGAAAATCTTTTGCTTAACTTAAAAGATTTAAAATCTACTTTTTCTAGGAAAATTATTGAAAAAAAATTGAGGAAAACAGTTCATCTCACAAAAGTGTAGGTAGTGCAAATATTTTTAAACAAATCGAGAAAATTTGAATAAAAATACTAGTAGGTACATAGCACCAAAATTTGTGCAAACTTAAATCATAAGAAAATAAAAATAAATGAAGTGAACGACTATATTTTTCATTCACGCGTCGCCACTGATCAGAAGTGCTTCATATGGTTTATAAGAATTTTTGAGAATGTGGGTGGATGCCACGCCCCTTAACTGAAACTTCCAATTTTTCGATTTTTGTCTTTCTAAGTACTTCAAGCCCTACCGACCTACTTTCATTGTTCTACAACAATCAGAAGTGCTCCACATAATTTATAAGAATTTTTAAGAATGTGGGTGGATTCCACGCCCCCTGAATGGAAAATTCCAATTTTTCAATTTTTTTTTTCTAAGTATCTCAAGCCCTACCGACTTACCAATTTTCATCCTTCTACAACAATCGGAAGTGCTCCATATAATTTATAAGAATATTTAATAAAGTTGGTGGATGCCACGCCCCCTGAATAGAAAATTGCAGATTTTTGATTTTTCCTTTGTATGCACTACAAGGCCTACCATTGTGCGAAAATTCAAGTTTCTACAATGTCGGGAAGTGCTCCATAATTTTGATGATCTGTCAGTGAGTCAGTGAGTCAGTCAGTTACGGTTTTTGCGATTTTTGAAGTCCTATATCTCGGGAACTACTAATGCTAAGGAATTGAAATTTGGTGAGTCACCTTTGTTTGATCAGCTCAGCAAATACTGCGAATTTGCAGTTTCTGACTTTATTGGTACTGAAGTTAGAGGGGGGTTGAAAATCATCTGAGTTTGTTCCTGTAAAAAGGGTGTAGTGCCGCGAACTTGGCTGGGCACTACCGTGCCCTTTGATTCCCTAAATCGTGGCAAAGGCTCCCCCGTCTACCCTACATGGGAACTTACAACAACAGTTGTTATTACAAAATTTCAGGTCATGGCAGGGTACTTAGAAAAAGCATATTTACTAGACAAATTTTGGGTCGCTCAAAAAAAAATGAAAATAATTTTTTATTTTCCAAAAGAAGCATTTTCGAGATATGCGCAAAATTATTTATCTAGTTTTCTTTTCAGATACTAGCATAAATCTCGCAAAAGGTTTATCTTATTTACATAAACTGTTTATTTTTTGAAAGCACTGAATATCATGTATATGAAGTTAGCAGGACACTTTTGGAAATTTATGTTAAAAACTATCCTATCATTAGTTGCTACTTAATTGCGAATTAGTTACGCAAAAAAAAAATTCATTGCATTTTTGGTTTAAGAAAAAATGGGTGTCCTGCTAACTTCATATGAAGTTAGTAGGAAAACTTTCTCAAAATAAAGATAGTCGAGCTGAAAAAAGTTGGTTATTAAGAACTAATTAATTGCGAATTAGTTACGCAAAAAAAATGTATAGCATTTTTGGTTTGCGAATAAATGGGTGTCCTGCTAACTTTATATGAACTTAGCAGGACAACTTTCTCAAAAATAGAGAAAGTCGAGCTGAAAAAAGTTGGTTATTGAGAACTAATTAATTGCGAATTAGTTACGCAAAAAAAATTTAATTGGTGTCCTGCTAACTTCATATGAACCTAGCAGGACGACTTTCTCAAAAATGAAGATAATCGAGCTGAAAAAAGTTGGTTGTTGAGTACTAATTAATTACGAGTTAGTTACGCAAAAAAAAAATTGTATTGCGTTTTAGTTTTGCGAAAAAATTTGTGTCCTGCCAAGTTCATATGAAGTTAGCAGGACACCCATATGAATATCTGTCTCCCTTTGAGAATGAACTGCTTGTCATCATCGATTTAAAATTTTTAAGTTACAGGCACAAGTTTAAAAAACGCAGATTTTCGGAAATATCTAGTTTTTGGTTGTTCGATAATTCATATGGGAAGATATAAAACTATTTTAACTACTTTTAAGGACTTAAGTGAAAGATAATTCGTTTTTAACAAAACAACTCCAAAGAGATCTCGTCACGTAGACCGACACGTCTAGCCTGATTCACAATGCGACGAGGAAACGAGGATATGCACAATGAAGCGTTTCACGTCACGCCAAGATTCGATTGAAAAAAAGACGCGAAGAGAAGATGATTTTCTTTTTTGACAAGTAATTTACATCATGGAATAGTTTTTGTTTAACGAAAGAAATACGATTACTTGAAATTAATAGATAAAGTATTTGATAAACTTTTATCATTAATATTATTTTGTTTAATTTGTATTAATTTTTTTTATAGAAAATAGTTCTCGTTGCTAAGAACCTTGCTACATTGTGAATTGGCGAATGATTTTCTAACTTGAAAAAGATGACAACGAGTCACGTCATGCTCTCGTTTCATTTTCTGATCGCATTGTGGATCAGGCTTAACTCTATTTATCTATTCCCCAAATTAAGATCTACCCTAAAATGTGTTGACGATTTTTTAATGAGATTTATGAATTGTGAAAAATGTCCAAACAATATTATAATAATAATTATTATCAACTAATATATTTTTACGGCAGTCTCGCATGATATAACATACTTATCTGCTACTGGTGATTATGGAGATTTTAGACACCTTTGAAATCATTATTTGAATAGACTATGATATGGAACCAAGAGATAAGATCACACAACAATATGTTTAGTAAAATATAACAAAATAAATTGTCCCTACTATATATTTTTCGTGACAGTAAAAAAAAACATGATGTTTACCTTTTTATCCGCACTACAACTATTCAACCGTGCGTTGGCGTCGTCACATCGTCGGTCCTTAGAAGCGAGGGGTCCCATCCTAATTTAAATTAATTTTGAGATAAACGCACTTAAGTTTTTTTTTTGGCTTCATAATAAACAACTTTGAAAGTTAAAAAAAAATTCTTTGTTAAAAATATTTACATAATCTTATCCCTAAACTATCATAATTATTTGTATATGGCAAACTTGCCATATACAGTCCCTGGCCATATTATTAGACGCACTATATGAATTTTTTAGAAAATCAAAACTGTACTATATTTTACGCATTATTTTTGACTTTTAACCTTAAGGTGGGTCCACACTATGCCGATCAACATTGTTGGTTAACATTGTCGATCAACATGCTAGTGTGTACGTGAAAAACTTTCGTAGCAAACATTTGTGTGGTTTGGAATTTTCTGATCGATGCGCCAGGATCCAACCGAAGGGTTCAGGGTTCGAATCCTGGTGGTACCACCCAACTCTTTTTTTTATTTTTTCTTATGAACAATAAAGTTAAAACGATTTTATTAACATTAAATACTTATTCACAACAAATTTTGCATTTTTCATCTAGTAAAAAAGTGATTAATAACGCGCAAAACCAATAAATGATGTTCATGAAATTAAAACCTTACAAATGTTTTTAATAAAATGAAATTTGTTGAACAGCTTTGTCGATTGCTGTCCATTTGAATTGGGTTACATTCGGGTCAACAAATGTTGAATGGCTTTGTCGATCAACACGTCTACACTTACTCAACACTGTTCATCAACGATGTTGATCTACACAATTCGACATAATGTGGACGCGGCTTTATAAATATGTTTTTATCGCATTCCCGTGTGCTGAAGTTGCGGGAATGATTTTGTGGTGTTATTGGGCCTGCACACACGGGATGATATCTGCCTGGTAGAAATGTGCTTCAATACTCCACTTCAAGCACACACGGGATGAATTATTCTGGCAGATAAAATTTATACATGTACCTCTTTTCATTGTGTTAGTATTTAATGCAGACCTCAGTGTGTAGAAAGTTATGTGTGTATTAGTTTTCTACTTCGTTCTTCCACTCCAAACAAGGTAGAAGATCTTATGCCACTTCATACCGCGCATTTCACTTCCCTCTCCTATAAACTCTGTTTTCTGCCGGCAGAAATCATCCCGTGTGTGCAGGCCCATTCACTTACAAAAAATCGTTTAACATTACAAAATCATGCCGGCAACTGCAGCAGACGAAATTTGTATAAAACAGATTTTTACCCCTTGAACAATATGTTACCATTATAACACAATATGTCAAAAGTAAATTCAAAACGGACCCAAATACTATGTTACCTAAATAACAGTTACTGTTAACTGTTTACAAGATAAAAAGTCAAAAATAATGGATTAAATAGTTTCTAAAATTTACAGTGCGTCTAATTATATGGCCAGGGACTGTACATAAATACGTTCCAAAAGAGACATATAAAGGTGGAACACATATATGCAAAGGAGCGTTATATACAGAGTGTCCCTTAATGCTTAATTGGTCAATAATATTTTAAGGCATGCTTCTTGGGCATATTCTTAAAAAATAAAATGCACGACTGGGTCACACATACTTGCTCTTATGTTCCAGACAGTGCAGGTTTAAGAAAATTGTATACAAAAACATGGAAATTATGAGAGAAAAATGAAGAGAAGCATGTACAGTGGCGTAGCTAGGATATTTGCCGCCCGGGGCAAAACAAGAATTTGCCGCCCTTTCGGTCTAACAATACTTTATAAAGAAATTTTGTGATATAGGTGTACCTTCATATCATTGGTCTTAAAGTTGCAGACAAAATCTGAAAATATTTTTTTATAAATGCAAGGAATTACATTATGCGAAATATTGATACACGCCACTTTGCCGCAATATCTGCTGAATGAATTTGTTTTGTTTCTGACCTACTGAGATTTAACTTTAAACCGACTGTATATAATATAGGCACATGAGACTTGAAATTTTTTAGTGTTTCCTTTCGTCCAAAAATAGTGAAGCTCATAATTGTTCACTAGGCGTGTCTCGACAAATAAAATCTCTGAGAGCTCAGAGAATTTTAAAGTGGGACAAAAAATCTCACCTGAGCACTGAGATTTTCTTCAGAGATTACTGAGACGAACATTTTTTGGATTCATTTCTCAATATTCTTTCTCAGCTAAAACTGTTCATTTGACAGCCAAATAGCAATTTATCGGCGATGGGCAAATACAAAAATGATATCAAAAATACAAAATAGAAGTTAAATGTT
The DNA here is from genome assembly GCA_963921185.1 of Dasysyrphus tricinctus. Lineage (NCBI taxonomy): Eukaryota > Metazoa > Arthropoda > Insecta > Diptera > Syrphidae > Dasysyrphus > Dasysyrphus tricinctus. The sequence goes on from OY992530.1 coordinate 62,487,759, forward strand.
GATAAACAGGAAAAATAAATTGATCTTAGTATTTTTCATTCATTTTATAAAGTTTTGTGCTTTAACATTTAAATATTTAAAGCAAAGTTAAAATTTTGTTTCCATAATTTCAGTACGATTGAACAGGGAATCTTGTTCCACCAAAACATTTCGCCTACGTCAACTTAATATTGAGCGCTCGGTGAGATTTTACTGGGTGAGACACGCCTATTGCTTCATCAGTACTCGACAGCAAAACTGAGAAATTGCATACTGTTCATATTTCTCAGATCTAATGATCTTGAACCATATGAGAGGGTCAAACCCACGGCTAAGTCACTACTGAGTGTCTGATAACAGAGTTATTACTTCACTGAAATTGTAGTAGATTGTTGATCTAATGCATTTTTTCTCAAAATAAATCTGCTCCAAAATCTACATACTGCACTTCATTTTACGAAAAAAAATTAATCTTCGCAAAAAAAACTCACATTTTTTTTTAAATTCTTTGTGTTGAATTCAGCCATTATGTATTATTTAGAGTTTGTTTGTTTGCTGGTTTTATGTTAAAAAAAAACTAAAAATGTAATATGTTATGTATTTATTTTTACTAGTTTATTAGTTTTGTTTAAATAATATTTATTTAAAAAAAAAAAAAAACAAATCATCTGGGAATATATTCAATCTACAGCATTTTGTTTTCAAATCTAACGCGAAAAATTTTCTGAGAAAGGTCAACCCCTCTGATCTCTAAATTGAGGGAATCAACAGACACGTACCTTTATGTAAGGCTACAGAAGAGAATGGTCATTACGAAAGCCATCATTTTGTTTCTAAATTTGAAAGAATTGTTAATTTAAAAAATTAACTTTTGTGTTTATTACCAACTTCTATAATGAGGAATGGTCATGATTCTGCCGCCCCTAGTGATTTGAACACAATGAAAAATTGTACGTTCATATACCTATTCAAATGTAATAGAATTTTTAACTTAAAAAAAGCAATACTTTTTTGTTTATTTCCAACTTCTGTAATAAACAACGATGATGATTTGCGCCCCTCTTGATAAAATAAAAATAAAAATTGATTGAATTATTTATTAAACAAAAATTAAACTTGTGTTTACTTCCAACTTCTCATGAACAACGAAAATGATTTTACCGCCCCTAAAAATTTGAATACTATAAAAATTGTATGTTTTCTGATAAAAATTTAATAAAATTTTCATTAAAAAAACTTTTGTAGCTAATTGGTTTACAACATCCCATGAACAACGAAGATGATTTTCCGATTTACCGCCCCTAACTCCTGGCGTTCGGGGCGACCGCCCCCTTCGCCCCCCCCTAGCTACGCTACTGAGCATGTAATACGATATTTAAATTAGCTAAAACAACTCTTTTTACAGTTTGACGTGAAAAAAAAATGCCATCTTAATTCTTCATTGAATGTGATTGATTGAAAAATCAATTTTTTATATAGGTATAAAATTCTTGAAACATTTTTAAGTATACATTTTGGAATGCACATATTAAGTATTAATGTGTTTATAAAAACAAAATTTGAAAAAAATTGTCAACCCGTGTTTGAGAAATCAAATTTTCAACAAAAAAAAAAGATGGAAGTTTTTTTTTAAAATCCAAACACTTGTTTTTGAAAATTTTGATATGCAATATTATTTCATCTTATTTGAAATTTGTATATAAATAAATTTATCTAAAGCTTGATTCATACTACTGTTCCAACACCGATAAATTCTCAAAATGTTCTAGCTCCGATATAAAACCGTTCACGTTCACATTGTCGTTTCAATACCGTGACAGCCTCAGTATTTTTGTTTGTATTTATATTTGTTTTTTCATTACAAATTTTCAGATACCTTCAACCATTTATTTTGATGTTCATCGATTTTTGGTCTAGAATTATTGCTCATCTCTTGGATGAAGATGGCAACAAAAAATTTACAGATTTCACTCCTTGAGTAACGATGGGGACATTGAAAATGACTTGCTAATGCTAGATAAATCCTTAATCTTTATAATTTATACAATCTTTTTTCTCTTTTAAATTTTATCTTTACCAATTTATACATACATATCAATTTAGTTCATCTTTTTTATGAAGACCAATCCAAACATTATATTGAACTAAGAAAACTAAAAATTTGTTAAACAAACTTTATTCGCACTTCCATCTTTACTTGCGCTTAGTTACACCAAATTGTTTTTTTTTTCTTCACCTTTAAAAATAATTAAGGAAGGATAATTTTTAAGCCGTTAATCCAACAAAAATCGGAGCTCTTAATTGCTTAATACATACATTTAATTTTCCCTCCGTTTTATCTTCAACCAAATTTTGATTCTTCCCTAAGCGCAAAATGATGTTAGCATATGTATAACTACTTTTTTTTCCTATTTCGTCCTGTATTCGTTTTTCGTTTTCCAAAATCACGTTTTTTGTAACACTAAATAAAATTATATTTTCCAAAAAACAAATATTTAATGTTGGTAGTTGTTACCTCTCCCCAAAATTTGTCTTCTCTTATTCCCACTGTAGTTTTTTTTATTTTGTTTCATTTTCAAATATACAAAAGAGGTGTTTTCTTTTTGTTATTTTATTGACCCACATAAATTATTTTCCCGCTTGTCTTCTAATCTTATATTTTTCATTTACTTCGTGTTCGTGCGGTACCTTACTTTTTTCTTTTTGATTTAGCTTTGTGGTAGCACCAAACAAAAATTAAAAATTTCTACACCTATTGCTTGTTTATTTCGGTCTGTATTTGAATAGATTTTTCCTAACTCGTGTAACTGTTTAATTGTGGTAGGCAACGCTAACTTATATTTGATTTTCCCTCAAATATATGCCTACAAACGAATTTTCAACGCTGCTGTTTGGTACGTGTCAGAAAAATTCTATTTTTCTTATGCCCTTTGTAGTTTTTTTTTTTTAATTTTGTGGTTTATTACGAGTCTTTTCGAAAAAATTCGGCAAGACAAAAGTCAACCAAAAATTCTTGATGGACTTAAAATTTCTATCAAATAGGAAAATATTTACTAATACAAATTAGCAATAACGATAAATCGACTTTTAGTCTAATCAACCAGTCTGTTTTGAAGAGACTCTTGCAATACGGTCTTTTATTGCATTTTCAAAAAGAGGCTGGTTGTGACCCACACTAGTAACTTCCAATTTGTGGTGCCCCGGAAGCTAGAGGTCCAATGTTATTTTTTTGTATTCAACAATTTTTGGTATAGTTCTTGTATTTTTTTTTTGCATTAAAAAAAAACAGTTTGTTGAATTATTATACAAAACCTACCGATTGTCAATTATAATCTAGTACATACATATATAGAAGCCCGAAACCAATATGATTATTTGTTCCTAACATATTCGAGACTAAAAACAATTCAACATTTTTTGGTAAGGTTTTTTGTAGTTTTTTTGCTTAAAAAACTGGTTATGGGATATTTTTACAAATCCTTATTTATAGAAAAAAAATACCCAAAAGCTAATATCATTGTTTGTTCTCAAGATATTTGGGACGAACAAAAATTTTCTACAATTTTGTTAAGTTTCTTGTAGTTTTTTCGATAAAAATAATTATTTGTTGAATATTTTTACAAATTTTATCAATCATTTATTATAAACTCATTTAAAGAATAAAATTAGCCTGCAGTCAATATCATTGTTTGTTCTCAAAATATTTGAGATGAAAAAATATTTTCCACAATTTTTGGTGAAGTACCTCTCTTGTAGTTCTTTTTCACTTAAAAAAAAAACTTTTTGTTGAATTTTTTTATAAATCCTATCAATTATCAATTCTAAGCTAGTGTGTGGACTTAAATTAACCCGATGTCATGTCATTATCTGTTCTCAAGATTTTTGAGGCAAAAACCAATTTTTTAATAATTAATGTGTAGAATTGCTTGCAGTTTTTTGCTTAAAAAAAACTATTAATTCAATATTTTTTAAAATTTTATCAATTTGTATCTATAAACTAGCGTATAAAATAAAATAACCTCGAAGCCAATATCATTGTTTGTTGTCAAGATATTCGAGCCAAACAACTTTTTTCAACAATTTTCATCTACATTTTTTTATTAAAAAAAAAACTATAAGTTGATATACTTCTATATTTTAATCAATTCCTTATTACGTCAATTTGCGTAGAATAAAATTAACCTGAAGTCGATTTGTTCACGAGATATCTGAGACTAAGGAAATTTGAACTGCTTCTTGAATTTATTGAAAGGTCCTTTCTGCTTGTAATGAAACTACTGTGTATACAATAAAATCCATCCGAAGTCGATATCTTAATTCGTCCTTGAGATACGGTGAACAAAAAAAGCGAAGGAACGTACGAACACACACAGACATCTCTCTACAAAAATGGAATCCGATTCTAGGGAGCGAAACGTGAAGATATGTTAAAATTTTTATTTTGACAAATCGGACCATTTACAATAACTTCCAATGGGAAGTTAAAAAATTATAACTTTTTTATGTTTTAGTTTTGTGATTTTATTGACCTATATTTGTATTCCCACTTGTAGGTATTCTTATTTCATATTTTTCATTTTCTTCGTTAATCCATCTAATCATAGCTAAACAAAACACAACAGTAAAATAATAAACAAACAAAAAACCCCCAACAAATATCCTAACGAACCTACCTGAAAACTAAACATCCCACATGCATTCTATCCTACTTACCTTTCACGCACATCGCATTCTATACTATTAATAAAAAAAAATATTTACCGGCAAGCAGCGCAAACAAACCTCCCAACTCCAAGGCATCTTTGCAACTGAAGACAGACTGAACACTGAACACTGAAATGAACAGTCTCTTATAATAAACTACTAGACAGATATCAGGGATGAAATCGTGTTTCAGCAATGTATCAAAATATAAAAGGAAAGTGTATCGAATTGTACTTTTTGATTTGATTTGATAATATTTTGTCCACATTAGCTGTTGTATGAACGTATGTAATATTTCTATATCCAATTAATTAAAAAACAACTTAGCTGTTTATGTTAATTAACATATAAGGTACATACATACTTACATATGCGAAACTTTTATAACAAAACTGTAGGAATTTGTTGCAATACCCTTCGATTTTGCGAGATTTAAATTTTATAAATTTAATGTTTTCGATTTTTAATTGCGAGATTGTTGAAACCGGTATTTTGTAGATGCCATTTTCTCGAACAAACTGTATTAATCATTTTTATTTCTTCTGTTATATCGATGTCAGCCTCGGTTCACAGTATACATTTTGTGAGGTCAGATGATTTTCTTTTTAATTTACTTTATCTTTTTCGTTGAATGCAAAAGTGGAGTACTTTAGCAAAGTGGAGTGTATCGAAAAAAGTACAATCTTATCGACTTTTGCAACCCTGGCAGAGATAGAAAGAAATCTTCAATGAACTATGGGACTATATTTTTGTGCTCTGTTTATTTGGGCTGTTTGTCCGCACAAAAACTTGCAAATCGACGACGATGAATTTTAGGAATATTGATTAAAGATTTAGTACCACTTTTTAATTAATTGTATTTTCGATTTGTGAAGCTTATATAGAACGTACAGCAACGTATGATATATCAAAATAATTGTCAATTATTCAAGCTGCTAATAAAACAAAAACTAATTGTCTAGGTGCACAGATTAAAGAGTTAGTAGGTGATATGTAAATGAACAGAAATATGTTATTATAATTTTACATGTTATATGTGAATCTATATAATCTATCTCCGGTATGAATTTGAGATTTTTAAATGCAACCATTTAAAAGATAAAAAATAATAACTGCGAAAAATCGATCAACAAAAATTATATAAAATATATAAAATATAAAAAAATACTAGGTATCAAAATTTCCTGAAACGAAACAATTTGTTATTTATTATCTTTCTTAAACTATACAATTTAGTACAATCAGCCTTAACTCTGATGTGTAGCATTTGTGAGCCATCTTTTTTAGAACTTTGAACTTACAACCAATAATATCTCACTTTGTAGATTTTTTGGAATTGCAAAATATATGTACAAAATTGTTATATTAAACTTAACCATCGATAAACAAAAAAAAATATTACTCTGGCACTTCTCATTTGTTTTCTTTTTTTGTTCGACCATTTCACATAAAACCATATTTTAAAAAACGTCATATTGCACCTCTACATTATTTTTCTATCATAAACATTTTCAAAAAATTTCCAACGCTTAGATTTAGTTTTAGAAGCACAATGCACTGCTGAGTGCTGACTGCACTAGCTCTTGCATTTTATAACTATAGTAATATGTATAGTTAAAACTTATATTGTTCATTTTAGAAACACCAACCAAAAATTCAACCGTACCCTCCCTATCCGCCTGCAATCATCTTCTATACATATTTGTTCATTCCAAAATGAATGGTAACACCACCAAAAATTCGATCTTATCCCCCATATACGCCAGCGTTCATCTCATATTACCATTGTTCAATTTATTCATTTTAGTAACACCACCAAAAATTCGATCTTATCCCCAGGGCTGTCGTTTCGCTTTTTCAAAAAGCAGTACTTCGAGGAAAAAATAGCAGTACACAGCAGTACGGCAGTCAAATATATATCATTTACAAACATAATAATTGTTAATGCATTTAATTTTGTTTAAATGCATATATATTGTTCATTAAAAATTATCACATACGCGCCCGTTACCTATTTAACTCTTGCGCGCTGCAATGGTGGTATTAAAAAGTTTTCATTAGATAAAAAACTCTTTTATGTTTGTGCACGTTTTTCTCAAAATCTGTTGCTTTTAAAACCACTCCTTTTTCCAGATGGTGGCTTTACTTAGCCTGGACACCACAATAACTTGGTTTATAATGAGAAAACGTAGCCAAACGCATATAGTACAAAAAATATTGTTCATCGATTAATGTTATTTTAATAAATTTTTTGACTAAATTTGCTCCTCCATAAAAATCCTGCATGATTTACTTTTAATCTATTGGTTGTATGAAGAAAAAGGATGGTAATTTTTTTATAGAATTGAATAAGCTACAATTTTACTTTGATATTTCATTCCAAAAAGTTGATAGTTTTCGCTTTTTTACTTCTCCAAAAATTGTTTCTTCAGCCAAAATTTAGGGTGGTTTTGGTAATTGCTCAGGAAGTCAAAACAAAAATTCAGCTTTGTAGGAGTTTTGTGGAAGAACATAAAAGTCTAAATTTCCTGGGCTAGAGTTCCATTAATATAATTTAACATTGCTTGACAGATGGGTGAAAAACTACATTTTGACGTGTGTGGAATATTTCATTTCTAGTGATATCAAAATGTAAATAAATTTCCTTTTTTCGGGTCATAACAGAAAATCTGAAAAGTTCCAGAATTTCGATTTTTTTACTTGCGATATACAGGCAATGCCTAAACGACAAACTATGCCATCGTAAAAAAATGTAACGCGAGATTTTGTTCAATAAATCTACGACTTTTTTAATTTATTTATTTTAAAGCTTTTTGGATAGGATTATGATTTGCAAATCAAACTTTCAAAAAGGCAGTACTTTGGTCGTATTAGCAGTACGGCAGTACGGAGTTTCAAAAAGCAGTACAAATACTTCAATTGCAGTACTTCGACAGCCCTGCTTATCCCCCTTATACGCCATCGTTCATCTCATATACACACTTGTTCACTTTATTCATTTTAGTAACACCATAATTTACTCAAAACGACCCTATAAACATTTTCAATGTTAAAAATTTGGGTTCACCAACGCTGCGATAGATGTAAGACCCTGTTTAGATTTGTAGGTTTCACTACGTATAGTGAAAAGTCATGTCGTGTATACACTTTGTAGTTTTAAAAAAAAATGTATTTGTGCATGGTCATCATGAGCAGCTCATGGAATATTTGCAAATTGGAACATTTGATTTTGGACACCGTATTAGTATTTCTACTCTCAATCTCGTCCAATCATATATTTAGCTAAAATTAGGAACCTTTCTGTTGGACGCACAAGCAAAAATGAACAAAAAGGATTGAAATGGACCATACGACTATGTAAAATTGCTAAAAAAATTGTATGGCAGGTACCGTTATTTTTAGTTCTAAAAAAAAATAAAAATAACGTGTGGGCATAATCACCAAAAACCAATGTACCAAGTTTGAAGAAATAGTCCAGTAAATAGAGACATTTTACTACTGACCAAATGGAAAAAAATAGCGGCAGGCTGAAATTTTGCAGGATGTTTCGGGGGTAGGTATACAACGTAAATCTAAATTGGCGACCTCCTACCCCTTGCAGGGGCGGTGCCACGCCCACTTTTCTTAAATCCTGATTAATGAAGAAGCTGCTGCACCGATACGAATGAAATTTTCATTATTTGTTAATATGATCAAAGAAAAAATTAAAAAAAATGTTAAAGTAAAATCCGCCCACTGCCACGCCCACTTTTCTTATTTCTTTGTTTCTCAGAAACTACTCCAAGGATTTCCATGAAATTTTAAGGATTTGTTCTACAGGATGAGAAAAAAAATTGTCAAATTGGTTTTAGTAAAATCCACCCACTGTCACGCCCACTTTTATCATTTCTTTATTTCTCGGAAATTGCTCCTACGATATGTATGAAATTCTGATAGTTAATTCTTATGTACGAGAAAAACATAAAAAAAGTGGTTTTATTTAAAACCCCGTCTTAGACTTATGGTATGTAAATGTATCTACAAAAAATTGTGGACACGCTTGTAGCTACGGAAAAGCTGGTCTGAAATGTACACCAATTAGCAAGAATTGCAATGGGAAAACTTGCGACCATAGCGGTCAGATTTCTCTACTAAACGAAAAGGACGATTGTTTTGGCGATGAAATTTCAATTGAAAAACGTGACGCTAAGCCTTTGATTGAGAATGAGAATAAACTACCAGGTCCTTCTCAAAAACGAAAAAATATAGAAATATTAATATGATATTATGTTCATTTGGCCTATAGTGGACACCACTGTGCTCTTAACTCTACCTCCAGAGTGGTTTGAAAACGAGTGATGTGCTTTATCAACACAATTGGATTTCCCACCCCCTATGAACACTGATGAATAATGCTAAGTCTCGCTCGAAAAAAACAAGATTTGAAAATTTTAAACACTCCAAATAGCCGTCTTATAGAGACAAATATTGAAGAAAAGTCGGAGTGCTAGTGGGCGGATCTTACTAAAAGTACTTTTTAATCAATATATAATACATATGTACAATGATTGTCAATTTAGCAGCGAAATTAAAAACAAATCCTTACGCTATGAAAGAACTCAAATAAATAATTTTCATCAATCTGATATGTATAAGACTTCGAGGCCTGATTTGGGCTTTTATTTTTTATTTGAAAGCTAAATCGTTACTCGCTAGGACAGTTCCTAGAAATAAATAAATATACATGAAGGAGGAGCGTGACTACCTATGGGTTTCACAAAACCAAAAGTGCTTCGCAAATCTTTGTATCGCTAATATGAAAAAACTCTCAAAGTTTTATCCAAATCAGCTTCTGAGAAATCAAGATATAAAAAAGGTGGGCGTGGTAGTGGGTGGACTTAAATGAAATGTTTTTTTTAATTTTTTTCTCGTTCATAAGAATAAACTCTGAAAATTTCATGCAAATCCTTGGAGCCATTTCCGAGAAACAAAGAAAGGAGAAAAGTGGGCGTGGCAGTGGGCGGATTTTACTTTAACAATTTTTTTAATTTTTTCTATGACCATATTAACAAATTATGAAAATTCCATCCGTATCGGTGCAGCCGCTTTTTCAGAAATCAGGGTTTTAGAAAAGTGGGCGTGGCACCGCCCCTGCAAGGGGTAGGTGGTCGCCAATTTAGATTTACGTTGTATACCTACCCCCAAAACAACCTGCAAAATTTCAGCCTGCCGCTATTTTTTTCCATTTGCAATTCTAATTTTACTGTACTAAAAATCGATCGAGCCGTTTAGGCTGTAGACGAACAGACAGACAGAATTGTGCCACCCACTTTTTTGGTGTTCTCTATCATCGTAATGTCATGTTTGATTGTTATCTCAAAATTTTTGTTTTGCACGAAACCAAAACTTGCATTATAGGTAGTACCTATGTATTGTATATCGCAAGTTAAAATTTTATGAGTGGAAGTTGTATATCCCCCATTTTAAACTAACGGTGAACGGTAAAAAAAAATAAATTCTACAAAATCTTAAAAAAATCTTGTAAAACGCTTTTTCAAATTTCCAAAACTGTCTTTGAATTTTTTATAACATCATTATTTGCTGAGATATTGGTCATCAAGGCTAAAAGTATCTTTTTTCATTCAAAGTCAGATAAACCATGTCGAAAAAAATCGTACGACAACAACAAAAAAATTGAATTGAAGCTGAATAAGCAAGGTATCTGATCATGACATTTAATTGACTCAAAAAAATTTATCCATAGAAATGAGGACCTTCAAGAAAAATAAAAAAAAAAATTTTTTGTTGTCTCGACTCATTTTTTGCCATTACGCAATAACGGTACTTCAAAAAAATTTGTTTGCAAAAAAATCTCGAAACAAAAAACATAAAGCTGTAAAATGCTTTTTATTTCAACTCAATACGACCACTCTTCACAAAGATACAGCTCTTCAAAAAACGCTAACAAAAATTGAAAAAATATTTATTCCTTTTATTTTGTTGACTGTGTATTATGAGAATGAAAAATCAAAAGAGTGCATAAAAATATTTCACATGGAAGGGTGTTTTTTTGAGGGGGAGAGGGGGGAAATTGTGGTGTACCAAACAGAAAAATTAACTTTGGTGCAACCTAAGCATGTGACACATGTTTTTTTAACACGTGTTACAAAAACAATTTCGAAAATTTCCTAATACTAAATACTAAAACACGCCCTTTATGTAAAGCGGAAACCAGTAGAAAATACTGGTTCGTCGATGAAACTTTGCAATAATAAGAAGAGTCTATAAAAATATATGTGGTTAAAGGGTGGTTTTTTGAGGGGTTCGGGTTACGGTGGGATTATTACCATAAAATCTGTGACAAAAATGGTACCCTCATGAAATTTTATAAAAATATGCATGAACAACCAGAATGAAGAATCAAAAAAGTCTATAAAAATATCTATATGGCAGAAGGATGTTTTAAATGGGTGAAGGAAAGTATAATACTTTTTCCAAAAACAAAAATTTGTTCCAAAAACAAAAAAATTCCATTTACCCAAACCCACAAAAACACCAATTCTCCCTTGATATTTTTGTAAACTCCTTTGATTTTTTATTCTCGTAGTAAATGAAACATTTTACAAACGTTTCTTGAGAGTACCACCCTTTTCCATTTTTTTGAAAAATAATATAATAATCCCACCACTACCCCAACACCTAAAAAAAAAACACCCTCTAACCACAGATATTTGTATAGACTCTTCTTATTATAGATTTTCATGACAGATGAACCATTGATGGCAAGTTTCATCGACGGACCATTGTTTTCAACTGGTTTTCGGTAATAATTAGCTTTTATACTGAAAATATAGTCATCGTTACACGTTACATAAAAATGACACTAACTTTTTTACGGAGGCCGTATCGACGTGGTTTTGGTGTTATTTGTTTCAGCATTCAGAACTAGGTACCTTAAAAACATGTGTAATATGCTTAGGTTGCACCAAAGCTAATTTTTCTGTTTGATACACCCCAATTTCCCCCCTCTTCTCCTCAGAACAACACCCTTCAATGTGAAATATTCTGAAGACTCTTTTGATTTTTCATTCTCATAATACAAGAAACGTTTTCAACAAGTTTCATGATGGTACTAATTTTTTTTTATTCGAAAGACTTTTCGTATTATTTTACCTATGCCTACTATAGGTATGTATTATTCATGAATTCGCCCTAATTAAACCCTTTTTCGGGTTTTTTTGAGAATTTTTTTGACTAAAAATTAATTAGGGCATTGAATATCGAACATAAAAATAGTTCCGCAAAATTTTGAAAAATATGAATTTGAAAAATAACATATACAATTTTTTCTTAGATTATAACCAACAATCATCAAGGGACACTCTGTATAGGAGATGAAAATAAAAATCTGAGAAAATTAGGCTATTTGTTTGTGTACATTTGGAGCAGATTAAAGGGTTAAGGCACATCAAGATATAAAAACTCAAAAAACATATAATGACCACCCTAATGTACATACATTTTCTATTTTTTTTATTTTGCCATCACAGCAAATGTACGAGTAAAGTTTGCAATAGAGGAGTAGGTAGTTTAAACATTTCGAAAAAAAAATTTTAATTTATTTGTTCATCTGCTTTAGTTGGCTCCAATTCTTGATTTTTCCAAAAACAGTCTATAATTGGCTTTTTTGACACTTGTTTTAATAACAGCGTTGACAAAATTTTACCAAATCGATAGCAACATGTGAAGGAACAGACTCGACATTACAATGTTATCTATCAATCATGTTCCCAACCTACTTCAGAGCCCGTGAAAAATTTAGTGGCATCTGTAATTAATGTGACTTATCTTACGATTTTATTTTCTAGTTTCTAGTAACTTATTTGCAGTCACTTAAAATTCTAACGCACAATAGATATTTTAAGTTTGGTACAGGACGTCATAATAAACGATGTTGTTTAATTTTTTTGTTTCCCACAGTCTTATTAAATATTTACTTATAAAAAATAATTTCTTTCAAATAAAAAAATGTTTAGAATAAAAATAAAATCTATTTTGAACATAAGAGTTCTTGAAATTCTTAAAAATTATCTATTTCACCTTGCAAAAGAGCTGTCAAAGTAATTGTCTTATTGTCTGTTGTTAAGAGACTGCAAGATACCCAAAAACTTTTTCACAGTTTTGGCATTGCATCATTTTAATTTACAATAATCTTAAGCAATTTTTGTGCAGCTGCAGAAATTTTAATCGTTGTCTTGTCGTGTTGTTAAACAAAGTGTAGGTATAATCAGCGGCGTAGCTACATAGGGGCAAACTGGGGCGGCGCCCCAGGGCCCCGAAGGTTTAGGGGCCCCAGAGACTGACAGAAACAATTTTTCAAAGTGAAAATAAAAGTTCTTTTTATCTTTAAGAAAGTTTTGGCTCTGTTTGTTTTGAATATTATGGGTCAGTTTCAAGATTTATGGGTAAAGTATCGGATAGCCTATCCGGAACTTTTTTGCCAGATAAATTTCAACTTTTGGCTTAAAATATCTCGGACAATAATATCCTACAGAAACAGATAAAATCTTGGATAGCCTATCTGCCGGTCCAAGTGGCTGTTAAAGCTTTTATCTAAAAGATGCCTAAGTGCTATGAGTTTCCGTTCTAATATTTTGAATTACACTCAAAATCGATCCCTTGCGGTTCCTACTGAAATTAAATCTTTAAAATCAGTCACATTTCAAATTAAATTGTCAAGGATTTTCATTTCTGACAAAAAAAACTTTATTTCCAGTATGTGTTTGCATTTTAATAGGCGAGTTCAGGAAAATGAGATCTCAGAGCCCTCAGCAATCTCAGTCTCGTGAACAGGATTCCTCAGAAATGTTGCTGTCAAATAATTGAGGAAAGAAAATACTGGATTGGCTTGCTCAGTTTTTGACACTGAGCCGTCGGAGATCTCATTTTCCTGAACACGCCTAGTATTGTTCTCAAATGGTAGCCTCTAGTAAACATTTTGACGTGTGCACAAATTTCAGAAGTATATGTTGCCATTTGGTGAGAAATTCAACTAGAAGAAATGGGAGTATTTCGTGATATCATTTTTACAGATCTTTTCACGCGGTGCAAAACAAAAAAATCCATAAGAACTGACTCCTGGGATCATAAACGAAAAATGCCGTTTTGACTTTGCTTATGGTACTCTGTTATACGACCGAGATTGATTATTCTAGCAGATTATTTGGAAAGGGTTTTACTCTTTTTTCGGACTGAATACATTTCAATTATACTCACCCCGATTACAAAATCCAATGAGTGAGTTGCGGAGGGAGTCAGATTAAATTCTGACATTTCGCTCATAGTAAAAATGTCTGAATTGAGTCTGATTCCCTCCGATTTTCTTCAAATTTTGAACTCAAGGTTTTTTGTAACTCTCCAGAGGGGAAATTGAAAATTTTTTTAGCTCTTAAAATAAATGTACTTGCCATACAACCGTTAAGGAAAATCTTATTTATCTCAAAAACACCTCCAATGATTTTAATAAAAAAAAAAATTAGTTTATTTTTGTAGATATGGTGTACTTTCTGGTAAGAAAAAAATTACCAAAAACATTTATTGACGGTACCAGCCATATAACGTTTTTTTTGGTTTGCTCATTAACCGCTTATCAGATTTCAATAAAAAATTTCACAAAAGCTTTGTTAGAATATAAATAATACTGCATACCAAAATTTTGGAAAACTAAATTTTTAATTTTTAAAAAAGATTCAAAATTTTTTTTGAAAATTCAATATTTCAAAAACGGGTTGATGAATTAATTTTAAATTTCATTTTTAAATGTATATTAATTTATACTCAAAATTGGCATACCAAAAATATTTTTGAAAAATATTACAAACATTTTATATATAAGAAATTAAGTTTTAAGAAAACGGCTCCAACGATTTAAATTTTTTTTTGCATATATTCATATTTTTTCAAGTTATCAAATGGCATACCTTTTTTGAGATCTAAGTTATTTATCATGCTGTTTATACAATTAAAAGAACGATTTAAATGCTTTTTTATACTTTTTCTATAATTACTTAAATACTTTTTTAAATTTCTTAAGTCCCACACAATTTGAACATAAGAGCAAGTACGTGCGATCCAGTCGTGCATTTTATTTACTATTGTCAACAAACTACATGCAAATTTTTAAAAACAGACATTATGCTGACAGTTTTTGTAAAAAATTTCTATAACATTGCATAAATAAATAAATAAATTGGGTGGCGCAACAGCTCGTTGAGAACCAGGGCCTAGTGACTTACAACTCTCAAGCATTCCTGTGTGCGTGTTGTTGGCAGGAATGGAGAGGACCTACAGTGTTTTGCCAAGACCAAACGGCTAAATAAGAAGCACTTTTTCATGACAAATTTAGGATTTGTCAGTTCCTCACAAGAAGCAGTACCTCGGATAAAACATTTCTGTTTTTAGGTGGCACGGCTGAGAATCGAACCCAGACCTTTTTCATGACAGTCATACGCACTATCCACCATGCCACGAGGTACTACGACATTACATACCTATCTTCTTAAATTTATCATTTTTATGTTAATCAAAAACGAAACCAATTTCTGTTAAGGGGCCCCATTTTATTTTCTGCCCCAGGGCCCTCGCCCATTTAGCTACGCTACTGGGTATAATTGATTTATTATGTATTTTATAAGTGGATAAAGTCAATTCTGTTTTTTGGTTTGCAAAATAATAATAAATTTGCACAACTGGGGTGGCACACACATACATGTGTATACCTACTTATAATAGTACTTGCTCTTAGGCGCGATGTGGCAGTGACTTGTTTAAGATTATTCTGTCAATATAACACACACTTTTCTTATTTCCATTATTTTACTTAAACTTAAAAAATTGCGTACAATTTGGCAAAACTATAAAATATTTGACTAATATAAACCTACTCAAATAGAGGAAGTGATATTTTTGTTGACAGTCGAACTTAAAACCACAAACACTTAACACCACCCTTGAAGATCGATAAAAATCAAAATATACATACTCTTGATTTTAGCGAGACCAAATTTTTGGTATGATGACAAAAAAATTGATATTCGAACCAGCCTGCAGGAGAGTAAAATAAACTCGAACATTTTATTACACCATATTCGAGTGCATACAGAATTTTTTCCATAAGAAATTGTACTTTTTTTGAGCGACAGCGCTGAATGATTTTAAATATATTGATAATGTGAAAAAAATTGTGCAAAAATATTTAGCTTGCAATTTTTAACAATTTTTGTCAAATGTGAAGTTATCACTTTCCGTATGCTAAAATTAGTGCAATCTACTATTGTAAAAATTTAAACTTAGCAACTATTAGTATAGTACCTCTCATTGAATGAATTTTTGATATTGAATTTTTTCACTATCGGCAAAACGAAATTAGATACTTTTTATACACAAATTTCAAATAAGTTCAAATAAAATTACATACAAACTTCCAACAAAGAAAGTTTCGAATTTTTGAAAAAAATCAAGAACTAAGATGGCATTCTTTTTTTAACCTCAAACTATCAAAGGAGTTGTTTTACCTAATTTAGATATCGCATTTTATGCTCTTAAACATTATTCTCTCATAATTTCCATGTCTCTATCTCTATGTATATATGTTGCCGTTAAAGTGAGGAAACCAGTTCATTTGCACATTAACAGGCGCACATTAATGTGTGAATTAGCTGCTTCGACCCGTTAAAGTACAAAATTTTACTTCAATAAGCAAGTTTCCGCACATTAACTAGGTAGTTAATCTGCGAATAAACGTATACGGCTCCGTTGAAGTGCAGAAGAAGAGCTTATACTTAGGAAGGCAGCGAGGCACTTTCGTCTGTTCCAAATAAGTCAGGTGCACGAATTTTTTTATTTCACAATACCTATCCTTACTCTTTGGGTCATTTTTTTTGTTATAATCTTCACCAAGGAAAACAAATTTGCCCAAAGAAAAAGGATTCTGAAGTTGAAAAATTCGCGTGAATTGTTTTTACTCCACAATCCTTTTTCTTGGCAATTTTTTTTTTTTTTTTTGTTATACTTTGTGACTATGTTGCCCCTAATGTTATAATTGTTGTCACAGTCTACTTCTTTGAAGTTTGGGCCTACAAATATTTTAAAATCACCCAAGTAAAAACATAACGAAACCCATTTTTGGCAACCTTGTCACTTTCTGTCTTTTAACGCGCTTACTACCTATACCGTTTTATGCCCATCTATGACAACAATGCTCCAAGCTGAATATTTCTTGCGAATAAACTTTTTCTCTCCGAGCAATAGGAAGAAGGCGCTGGGATGGGGAATACGGCATATTTTTTGTATGCTTTGGCCTTTAAGTAACAATAACACTAGTTTACAAAATTTTTGGGTCATGGTAGGGTCCTTAGAAAAAATATTTTTTCGCTGAACACGAAAATCAAAATTATTTTTTTTTCTAAGGAAGCGTTTTCGACGAGATATGCGCAAAAAACATTTTCTCAGCTATTTTTTCAGATATTGCCATAAATCTCGCGAACGGCTTAGCTAATTTACATAAAATGTGTATTTTCTGAATGATCTGATCTGTTGCCTTCCGACGATGTACTGTTTGTATAAGTTTGACTGAAATTTTATAAGTTACAGGCATTCAAAGATTGAAAAACGAGTATTTTTGAAAAATTTCTAGTTTTTGGCTGCTCCATATGGATAGAAAAAAATATTTAAAAAAATTTTAAGAACTCAAGTAAAAAACAATCTTCTTAACAAAAATTTGAGCCAGTTTTTCAAAATCGGACGATAAATGTAGAAGTTATTAAATAATTGGTGAAAGAAGGCAGTTTCAATTTTTTCAATAAAATTCATATAAACTGTACTTTCCCAAAATCAGACCAATAATGACGTGATATATATCGTTGGAAAGGTATTTTTATGAACTACAATAGTTACTAAAAGAGTTCATTTCAAATTTCTATGTGAAAAAAGTTATTCGCTGGTCAAAATTGTGTTTCAGCGCATTTTGGTGTGAATGGTGTAGGCAATTTTTTTGAAAAAATGTTTATGGTCATCCTGAAGTATGAATTTTTACTTCAAAATTCTTTTTGAATCTTTGAAATACCTCCATTCGTCTTCGAGAAATCGTTAGTTATCGCCTCACTACCTTATTCGACAAATCCAGTCAATTTGTGCTCAAAAAAGCATAGCGAGCAAATTGTAGAATTTTTCAAACTAGGCAGTTTAAGACAAAAACTAAGGATTTCTTGACGACGAATGGAGGTATTTCAAAGATTCAAAAAGAATTTTGAAGTAAAATGTTCATACTTCAAAATGACCACAAACATTTTTTCAAAAAGAATTAGTGAAAACTCCAAAGAAATGCATTTTTGCATCACGTTTTGCATTTTTGTCCATGTTGCGTCACGAAATTTTGTTGGCAAACCTCAGATTCGGATTCAGCACCCCGAAAACATAAAGGAGCGAACAAATCAAAACTACCCCACAATTTGCATGGCAGAAATACAATATGACTGGACTATAAGTAACGAGCAATTACGTACAAAGATTTTTATTACTGTTTATGCATGCTTAAAACCGAAAATTTAACTAAATTCACCCATACATTTCTGAGTAAATGGTAACACTGGCTACTTTTCAATATGTTTGGTATAACTCGGAAACTAAGCCGAATTTGACAATTTTAGACTTAAAACTTTTTGTTAAAAATTAAAATTTCTATCGAAATGAATGGCTTATGAAATTTCATAAAGAAATTTATGCAGGAAAAGTTAACAAAAACAAATGAACCTGAACTTTGCAGACGATTTGAGTATCATATTTTGGGCAGTCATCATAGTTGCGTAAAAATGGTTCGATTTCAAAAAAATGAAACGGCAATCGATTTGTCATGACAAAATCTTGATACGCCTGTTTTTATTTTATTTTTATTTACCGCAATAAAAAATTTATGATGAAAAAGTAAGAAGTGCTTAGGAAAAACACGTTGAAAATTTTTGGACTATCAACAGCGCCGTAAAAATGCATTGATTTCAAAAATTGAACTTGAAAAATTCAAAAAAAATTGTCACTTTGTCATGACAAAATCTCGATACGCCTGTTTTTATTTTTTTTATTACCGCATTAAAAAGTTATGATGAAAAACACGTTGAAAATTTTTGGACGATCACCAGCGACGTAAAAATGCTTTGATTTTCTTTTGTAATCGGACTGTCAACTGTTCACCGAGAGTTCCCGTTCATTTTGCACGGGAATTGCTCGTGAACGAAAACTCTCCACACAGCTTCACGAGCACATTCACGGGTGAGCAAAAATGCAAATTCTGTATGGATTCACGACATGATTCACAAGTATATGTACTAGGCTTTATTTCACTTTGCCACAGCGAAATAAAGCCTAGTACATACTTGTGAATCATGTTGTGAATCCATACAAAATTTGTATTTTTCTTCACCAGTGAACGTACTCGTGAAGCTGTGTGGAGAGTTTTCGTTCACGAGTAATTCCCGCGGAAATTGTACTCTTGGCGAACAGTTGACAGTTCGGTTACAAAAGAAAAATGCCTCACTGAAGGCATTGAGGTTTTAACCGTCGAACGTTCACAACACATTGGCAAGTCTGTACAAGTTAACAATGTCACTGGTGATTGTTCACTTCACGAGGAAAAGGCCGGACGCTAAAATTCGGCCTTATTTCACTTTAGTAAAGCGAAATAAAGCCGAATTTTGAAATTCGACTTTATTTTGCTCGGCGTTATTTCTCGTCACCACACTATTTAAGTAAATTGTATACCAAATGCGTTTTGTTTTATTCTGCTCAGAGAGAGTATGATAGCTATCAGAGTAAACTCTGACTCTAAGGTCTAAGCAGAGTTTGACCAGAAATCTGCGATTTTTTTTACTAAACACACTTGAGCACTGAATTGTTTTCAATTGAAATGAGTAAAATAGCCTTCTTATTTTTATACCTAGCATAGTTTCACACTCAGTGGCGTCTTTAGGCATGGGCCCGGTGGGCCAGGGCCCCGTGATTTAGGGGCCCCCCTGGACAGCCCCAGTGTACCAACTGATGGTTATTTTTGAAAGTAGGTATGCGAAGTTGAGATTGGAGCATTATTTTGTCATCCTTATCAGGAAAGACCAATTAATAATCTTAAAATTATTTAAATATTTTCACAAAAAAAGAACATTTTAAGTTATTTTGGTACCAAGATGAAATTCAAGAAAAGTTCAATTTTTAAATAATAAATACAATTGAATAAAAACTACATCTATCGCTTTTTCAGGTTTTGGGAAAAATTACAATAAAGTCTTAAGAGTATTGATTGGGCTTTCATAATAAAGAAGAAAAAATTATACTCAATAGTCAATAATTTTTTTTTTTTTTTTTAATAAATTAATCAGTCTTATCGCCAATTCCGAGGGAGATAGCTTTCCCTCGGATTTTATTTTCTCCCAGGAGTTGAATACTCTCATCGCCAATCTCCCCCGAATATAATTTCCCTCGGAAATAACTTCGAACTAGTTTTGAAATATTTTGAGAGAATTATTTAATTTTAATTGAACTGTCAAAGTTTGTGAATAAATTAATGAAGTACAATTATGTACCTAAGTTTTTGAAGCATTCAGATTGGTATTTCTTAAAATCTATACCATAGCCTTCAGATTAGCCACCAGATTAGCCACTGCATTTTGAAAAAATGAGGATAGACGTTACGTGAAGCAAATCATTGACGATCACGTTAACGATAATCGTTTGGACGATTATCATTTTTAAAATTACGGAATGACCGCCAGCTTTCACATATTTACTTGATATTTAAATGAATTCAGTGCCACCACCCAAAAAACCATTTGGCATACCTTCAATCGTCAAACTAAATGCATGCTTGCGTTTTTTTTGCAGAAGGTGGCTACCAAAAGGGTGGCTCAATCCAGCTTCAGGGAAGTCTTGGCAGAAGTTTAATTAACTTTTGAGAGAGAGATCTGCCCCAGATGTAGCACTTAAAATATCACGGAAGATAAAAAATGTTAAAATAAACAGACAAAACTGGAATAAGAAAGGCAGAAGTAAAACTTACGTGTTATATTTTCAAAATCCTCCAGCTAAACTTTAGTGAATTTTTCCCAGGGAAAAATCACAAATTTTCCTTCGGAAAAAAATTTGGCGATACCTACTTTTTTCCTAGGAATTTTTTCCTTTTTTCGAATATTGTTTACGATTGGAGAGTATCACACGGGGGAAAAAATCCGGGGGAAAATTTATTTGCGATAAGGCTGAATATCAAAGGGAATAGAACTCGAAAATTAAAAAAATGACGTTTGGTACAAAAATTCCGCAAAATCGATATCCGCACAAGAACAAATTTAAGATCAGGTTAAAAATTCTCGTTTTAATAGATCTGTTGTAGTTTGGTAAAGGTAGAGCTGGTTAAGAATAAAAATATCCAAAACAAGGCGAAAATGAGAAAATTATAATTTTTAATCTGTACACCCGGAATCAGTCTTCCTTGGCCAATTTTGTTGTTTAAACTTCGTTTTTGGAACATTTTTAAACATCATAGGTACTATAATATTTTTTTTTACGGCACTGGCACAACTGAGAGAAGCATGTGCATGTACATTGTGCAATCTGAATATCTTTTTTCCATAGGACTATCCCGTTTTAAGTTTCAAAAAAGATATTCCCTGAACGTGTTTCAAAAATAAATGAAAAGAAAATTTTCTTTGAACACAAATTCTCGTGACAACTGTCTATATACGTTTCTAAAGAGCACCAGGGTCAGAATTTATTTTTATCAATTTTAATTGCAAAAACAGGACCGTAATTTTTCCATTAGTCGTTATTCAGAAATATTTCAACACTTGACGAACAAAAGTGCCTTCGCATATTTCTGCTTTGAAATCCGCTTAAGGATGAAAAATCCATTTCTATCATCGAAAAAAGAAGTTTTAAGTGTCACGTGAAAAATGCAGATAACATTCATTTTATCGAATTCTAATTATAAAATACTTAAAATTTGCCTTAAACTGGCGAACTGATGCTTGTGAATAGATTTTATAACCTTTTGATACTCCCGAAATAGCTAAATGATAATAGATTAATAGTTAATACATAGTTAAATTTAATACAAAATTGTGGTAAGACTTGTAATATGAAATACACTACTCAAAAATATTAAAGGAACAAATTTGTTTTCAATTTTTGTTAGCGTTTTTTGAAGAGCTGTATCTTTGTGACGAGTGGTCGTATTGAGTTGAAATAAAAAGCATTTTACAGCTTTATGTTTTTTGTTTCGAGATTTGTTTGTAAACAAATTTTTTTGAAGTACCGTTATTGCGTTATGGCAAAAAATGAGACGAGACAACTAAATTATTTTTTTATTTTTTTTGAATGTCCTCATTTCTATGGATAATTTTTTTTGAGTCAATTAAATGTCATGATCAGATACCTTGTTTATTCAGCTTCAATTCGGTTTTTTTGTTGTTGTCGTACGATTTTTTTTGACATGGTTTATCTGACTTTGAATGAAAAAAGATACTTTTAGCCTTGATTACCAATATCTCAGCAAATAATGACGTTATAAAAAATTCAAAGACAGTTTTGGAAATTTGAAAAAGCGTTTTACAAGATTTTTTTATAATTTTGTAGAAATTATTTTTTTTTACCGTTCACCGTTAGTTTAAAAAAAGTACTAAAAACTGACGTTTTGTGGTCTTTTCGTAAATCTTTTTTTTTCGTTGCAAATATTGATTGCATGGCTTGCGTTGGTATGCAAATTTATAGACTTTTAAATCATCAATATCCTTGTAAATTTTCAAATTGATTCATCGAACAGTTTTTTCTCACCAAAACTTCAAAGTCTTACAAACCAGGTAAAGGAACAAATTGTGTTATTCCTAAACAGTGCGTAGTCGTCATCAAAATGACAAGAAAACTGTAATTCCAGTGGATTTTTTTCACAGTTTTGCATTAGTTAGATATTTTTTTGAATTGAAATGAAATAAAAAGTACATTTTTCCAAAAAAAAAATTTAAAAAAAAATCAAGTTTTTTTGTTTGAAAAATTTTTGAAATTATTTTTTTTTTTTTGGAAAAATGTACTTTTTATTTCATTTCAATTCAAAAAATATCTAACTAATGCAAAACTGTGAAAAAAATCCACTGGAATTACATTTTTCTTGTCATTTTGATGACGACTACGCACTGTTTAGGAATAACACAATTTGTTCCTTTACCTGGTTTGTAAGACTTTGAAGTTTTGGTGAGGAAAAACTGTTCGATGAATCAATTTGAAAATTTACAAGAATATTGATGATTTAAAAGTCTATAAATTTGCATACCAACGCAAGCCATGCAATCAATATTTGCAACGAAAAAAAAAGATTTACGAAAAGACCACAAAACGTCAGTTTTTAGTACTTTTTTTAAACTAACGGTGAATGGTAAAAAAAAATAATTTCTACAAAATCATAAAAAATCTTGTAAAACGCTTTTTCAAATTTCCAAAACTGTCTTTGAATTTTTTATAACGTCATTATTTGCTGAGATATTGGTAATCAAGGCTAAAAGTATCTTTTTTCATTCAAAGTCAGATAAACCATGTCAAAAAAAATCGTACGAAAACAACAAAAAAACTGAATTGAAGCTGAATAAACAAGGTATCTGATCATGACATTTAATTGACTCAAAAAAAATTATCCATAGAAATGAGGACATTCAAAAAAAATAAAAAAAAAATAATTTAGTTGTCTCGTCTCATTTTTTGCCATAACGCAATAACGGTACTTCAAAAAAATTTGTTTGCAAACAAATCTCGAAACAAAAACATAAAGCTGTAAAATGCTTTTTATTTCAACTCAATACGACCACTCGTCACAAAGATACAGCTCTTCAAAAAACGCTAACAAAAATTGAAAACAAATTTGTTCCTTTAATATTGTTGAGTAGTGTAGTTTTCAGTAAAAAAAATTCAAGAGGCCCCCATATCCTTAAGGGCCCAGGGCCCCCAATTGTCTAAAGACGCCCCTGTTCACACTAAAATAGTTTTTACATCGTACTAACTCAACTAAAATTAAATAAATTTGTAATAAAGTGGCATCACTTTATTCAAAGCACAAACTCAATACGATACCGTTTACATTATTTCTACATAAAATCTGTGCAATTAATATTAAACAGCCGAAAACAGTAACAACAAAAAAATACCATACCACCCGCCAACCCCAGAAAACAAATATTGTTATCTTGAATGAGTAGGCGCACGTAATATTTTGTACATATAAATACAGAATATAGGTATATATGTATATTTATTTATACAAATGTAAATCGGCAAATTCACAAAAAATGATTACATCATCAATCAAATTTGAAATATGATATAGAGGTAGGTACCTAGTACCTATGTACATAGATTATGTCAATTCACTTGGTGTAAACATTTTTAAATGTGAGGTATGTACATAGGCCTGAGCCAGATATAAAAACAAAAAGTACCTACCTATTTACATACAAAATGTCAATAGGTAGGTATATATGCATATAGAGTATGTCCCATTACAATGGACATGGTTGTCACATTCTCATATTGTTGTGATCTGAATACCTAGTTTTCGTCTGGTGATATTCACCACAGTTCAAAAAGGTCGATTAGATGATGCCATTTTATGTTATAACGGGATCTTATCGGCATTTTTACATTGAAAGCAACAACAAAAACAAACTATTCGGTCTCATCACATAAGAGCACTAGCATATTCTGGCTTCTGGCAACAACCAAAATCGCACACAATTTCTAGCCAAGGTTTTAACCTGATGATGATAACAAAATTACATTGAACTTTTGTTCTACTTTTTGTTCTATGTTGTATAGGAAATCAATGCAGACGCAGAACATCACATTGTCAATTCCGTTAGAATAGTAGTACTTCACTATTACACCACAAGAACAAGCTCAGCTGCACCTGTAATTTAAATATAGAATATTCTCACTCACCAGAAACTCCACTTTGAGAGAAAATTCGCCTTCAATACCGGATTCGGAGGTTTCACAACTTTTCTTTTCGTCCGATTCATGTTGAATTAATTTTGCTACTTGTGATTTTGTATACACTAAACGTTAAAATCTGCAGCTAGACAAAGAACACTTATTGACAAAGAAAGAGTATAGCACTGAAGATATGGGCAGCAGCATGCAGGCAGTTTCACTCAATTTAAAAAGAAAAATTAGCTTAAATGTAAATTGCACCTTTATTTTAATCGAGATTTTATAACATAAAAAAAAAAATTGCTTTATTCTAAAATGAGGTTACTGACTGGTCGTTAAATGCCTCATGTATGTACCAACTACCTACATTTACACCATAAAAGGAAACACGAGAACGACAAAGAGGTAGACGTAGATGAGGCAGAGAGGTAGAGACTAGAGATTTTGTTTTATTTTACAGATAAATCGATGCCAGACACTGTGACGTCACACTATTGTGTTTTAAAAATACTCAAATGCACACTAATTTTCAAATATCCCTATCTTAGATTTGGATAATTATTTATAAAATCAACCGTTGGATTGTCAGTCCAAATCGGTCTTAAGGTATTATTTCGCAAAAGAATACCGTAAGTTTGACAATCACAGTTTTTCTTTCAATAACCGACAGAATAAAACAAATGTGCTGCCGTCGCTCTCAATAGTCGGCAGAAAACTAAAGAACCAAGGAAGAGTTCTTTTTGCTCTACCCTATTGTATTTTTTGTTAAGAGAATTATATACAGTGTGGAATAAAAGTATGCTTGCAGTGTAAAACAATTAATGGAAGCTGATTGTCTTAAATGAAAAATATGTAAAAATAAAAATAAAAATGAAAATAAAAAAACATAAAACAAAAACACTCAACTGTGGCCACTTGTGATTTTAGCTCCTTTTAAATATTTGCAAAATTCGTAGGTAATGCTATGGTTCCTTTACCTTATACGAGTATAGCCTCACATTTCGCAAAGGTGGAACTAATTTTTGTTTGTTTGTATCCAAGGGTGCGAATTTTATTTGTGTGCGATAAGAAAAATGGTCGTCATCTCATCATTCAATAAAAATTGTAAATCCTTTTCTATTTATTTTGAGATAGTGTACCTATTTGCATTTGATATGGGTTATTTACTCACAAAAAATTCGAAAATGTATGGATTTAGGGGATTTACATATGTATCTCAGTTGCGAGAATAATAAAATTAGGGAATTTTCATTGAACATTCATTTTGCACAAAAAGTTTGTATTTTTATTTGAACTTCCATGTTCCATCACACACTTGAAACAAGAAAAAACCGAGCATTGTATTCAAACAAATATGAAGGTACAGTGAAACCTCCCTTAGGCGGACAGCGACGGACGGCCGCAACACTTTTGTCCGTCTAAGGGAGTTGTCCGTCCAAGAGAAGAATCAAAAAATAAATTTGTTTATTAAGAAAATATTTTGTAGCTAAAAAAAATAACAAAAATTAAATTATTTTTAAGCTTGATTCACACTGTAATTTTAATACTGATATAGTCCCAGTACGTTCTCACTACAGTAAAATATTCTTAAACGAGAAACAATGAGTATATTCACACAATCATTACCGCTCCGATACTGGTACGCTCTCCCTCCAGTTTCGATTTGTTTGAAAGAATATTTTAACGGAGCGACATCGCATCGAAAGCATATTGGTATCGAAAGTGTGAATATATTTCACATTCTCGATATCATATCTGTCAATTATATTTATGTTTATTTCAATTATTAAGTAATTGGTGAAAAGTTTTGTCATAGCTTTAATTGACTTTCTGTGTTAGTTTCGTGTGTTTTTTCTACTATTTTTTGCATTTGTCTGTTTCGCTTTAGCGTCTGATGTGTGTATTCCTAGTTTCTTACATCTTACATCTATAGCAGCCTTGGTGAACACAAATTCTTTTGTTGCCGTCTTCATCGAAGAGATAAGCAATAATTCCAGACCATAAATCGACAAAAAATGTAATGAAAAAAAAGAATACAAATACAAACAAAAATACTGAGGCTGTCTCGGTATTGAAACGACAATGTGAACATTAGGGTTTTATATCGGAGCGAGAACATTTTGAGAATTTATCGATATTGGCACAGTAGTGTGAATCAAGCCCTAAAACATTCAACAATGATAAATAAAAACACACAGAAAAAAACTTTATTAAAAAAAAATATTAATTTGGATAAAGAAAAAATGCTGCCATACAATTCATTAACAAACGAGAAATAAATGAACAAGAAGATATAATAAAGACCACAGCTGCAGAATAAAATCCGTTATGCGATTCTTGGTTAGAAATTTCATATTAACAAATTTTTGTCCGCCTATGAGAATTAAATTTAACAATTTATGGCTAATATTCTTGTCCGCGTCCGATCAAGGGAGTGTCCGCTTAAAGGAACATCAAATGTATGGAATTTAAATCCAAGATCCACGGTGGCGAGAATTTGTCCGTTTAAGAGAGTTGTCCGCTTAAGGGAGCTGTCCGTTAAGAGAGGGTTCACTGTATTTCAAAAAAAGAAACCTCACCAATCGGACAAAATTCATTCATTATTTTCAATCTTTCTTAACTTACAAGGTACGGAGGACTAGAACAAAAATGTTGATACTGGATTTTAGTTTTAAATGCTAAAAGTATATTTGCAGTAATTGAGAAAGACCTTAGTAATCGCATGCGGTTGGTCATCCATTTGTGTTGTTCCAAAAATAAATTTAAATAAAATGCACAGTTGGGTGGCACGTATATAATTACTTTTATATGTCAAGTAGTTGCTTTCAAAAATAAGCAAGTATGTTTTATATTTTGGCCCTTGGCCCGGGCCTATTAGAAATGGCCCCCAAATGTTAATTTCAGAAGCTTTAACATAATTAGAGAGTTAGTTATAATTAAAAAGCTGTGCAAAATTAAATATTAGCCAAAGCCATTTTTGAATAAAAAAGTGATGATTTTTGACTGATTTCTATTTAATTACACACATAAAATTTCAGAATTCATGTAGTTTAGAAGAGAAAGGTTAAGAAGATCATGATATTGACGCTAGTAAATGGTGGGTTTGGTGTATTAAGTCTTCCACACAGTAGGGCATCTGCTATATTTTTCGTCTCTAAACAATATATATAAACGGATAATCGAAATAGGTAATCGTAATAAATTATTCACTCGTTAATGAGCCTTAAAGATTTTTTGCAGGGCAACTTTAGCAATTGTGGTATATTCCTTAACAACATTTTGTAAAACGAAATAAGACATATGTACATTTTGTGCATAGGGTTTTTATTTTTTATTTAGAATAGAGCTCTGAAGAGTCCGTGCATGTCAAGCATATGTTCTGAACATCTTCTGAACCAAGAACGTTCTGAGTGCTCGGAATTATTTGGGAAACAAATCTCAACCTTAGCTGTTAAATGCTTTTGTTTAGCATTTATCTCCGTATATGTTCCATTATTTTATTCTGAGCTCAGAGAGCGCACTCTGAACATGTTCAGAACAAAAAAAAAACACATTTTTAGCTCTGAGCACTTGGAGCTAAAAAAGAAACAGAAAATAGCTAATAACAGTGCTTAGTCGAATGCTCGACTCAACTCCGACGTTCGACTTTTCAAAAATAAAAACTGCGATTTTGTTCAAAGTCACCAAAAATAACAGTTCGACAATAGAGGTGAACGTTTGCTCAGTGGCATTCATATTTTCCAAATTTTAACCATATAAGGCGAACTTAATTCAGGCGAGTCGCAAATGATAATTCGACATAGTCACATTTGAACGTTCGACTCGGCGAATCGCAAGTCATAATATGTGCTTTAAGTTATTTTTATTTATTGGCTCTAAAGCCGAAACAAATCTTTAAATTATAACAAATGTGAAGCATCTGTGATTTGTTTTCTTTAAACTATTTATTTAATGCATTAATTAAATAAATAATAACAATAAATAGAAAAATTATATAATGGGTTATTTTAAAGGAACGATTTTACGTAAAATATTTGGCCCCAGCTTTTGTCAAATGGCTCCCATAAAATTTCGAAAAAGGCCCTCACTGCTTTTTTCAAAGGCAACGCTGGCGCTGATACAAACCTACCTATATAAATGTTTTGGGTATTTATTTATATACCTTAAAAATCAATTAAAAAAAATTACAATTCGATTTTGAAATATTGATTTTTGAAATAGAAAAACATTAATAATTTAATTTAAAAATCCAAACTGTCTTTATTTTCATAATTTTGATATGGAATATTATTTAGAAGCTATTGCACAAACATTTTGATGGAAATCGGTGGGGCCGTTAAGGAGAGAATCGAAAATAGAAAATCCGTGATAAGGCAGATACCGTTAATCTCAGTTTCTGGTAATTTTTTTTGGCCAAATAATACGCCATGCCTACAATGATTCCCAGATTTTTTTTTAATAAAAAGCGTTAACGCTATTTTTGAGATGAATAAGTTTTTTCATTAACGGTTGTATGGCAAGTTTGTACAGAAGCGGTTCAAGGCATTTGGCTGTGGGGGGACTTTGGGTACGAATACCTATTCTCTCTTAACTCAAATTTTCTGTTAACAAAGTGTAGCCCAGTTGGCAGCAGATTTTTCATAATGCCCTACACGCTACACCTACAAGGTACATTCTGCAGAATTATATGATTGGAAATGGAGCAGCTCGAATTGGTGTGCCTCAGCTGCTATTTCGAATAGGTGCCTTAATCAGTTTCTCAATAAAGATACATCGTAAAAAAATGTTGTTAGGATATTTTTATAGGAAATTTAAATAATTTTTTTAATTTGAATATTTTTTGTAGGATTTATACATACATGACGGTACTAATAAACTTTGTCTAATTTTAGACAACCGTCAGACTGCGAAAAGTTATTGATAAACTTTGTTAACTGTTGTCCTTAAATTTTCTAATTTGTACAACGGAATTGGTTGTCTAGGATTTGATAACTTGATATTTTATTTATTTAAATTTAAATAAAGCATATTTCCAACTATTAAGAACTTTTAAGAAACTGTCCAAGAAAATCTAAAAAATAAGGCTAACAGAGTCACAACGCCAACGTTTTCTGTTTTTGAAACTTACCTAGAATCAGTAGGAAAGTTAAGGGCAAAAATTTGAAAAAAAAACGAACATTCTTACCCTGTCTAGTTCTTAAAACTCAATTTATTTTTTTAAAAAGAAAATGCTTTAAAAAATGGCAAAAGAGAAACCTAATTATAAGACACTTGCAATTTGTTGTGCAAGTAGCTGTTCCAAGTCCAAGAACCAAGATATTATTAAAACGTGTTTTTTCAATACACTTTTTGTAAATTTGAGGAAAGAAAGTGAATGTTGATGTTCTGTATTCCTTATTATTTGACCTTAGGCCATTTGGTGGATTGGTTTTTCGAACACGAAAATTCGTGTTCAACATTCTGAACATTAATTAATTTATTGTCAATTCAATTCATAGTTTTTTGCCATTTGAAATAAATTTTTCAGTTTGATGAAAATTTGAAAAAAAAAGAAATGTGAGTTAAAGTTTAGAGATTGCCTTAATTATTTTGAGTATCGTGGTAAGATACTATTTTGTTAAAATTTATGGAAAAAATAAAGGACTTTTCTTCAAACTCTTTTTCTTCGATTTTTTGCCCTTTATTTTATTAATCATTGAATAGTTACATTGGGTCCATATTTAAACAAATGTGTATATAGTAAAATCCGGATAAGTACCTCTCGCATAAGTACCTCTATTTCTTGAGAACGCCATAATTTTGGAGAATGTTTCATATGAAACTCATCTGATAAGTACCTTTCGCTTAACTACCTTTCCCGCTTAATTACCTAATATGTATTTTGTATACTCTTTTTGAAATATACCTGAAAATACTTCTTTTAAGTACCTAGTCCTAAATATATTTTTGTCTGTTTTTAGCTTTAATTAAATAAATGTTTTAGTCAGTTAATCGTATTTTGTATTGTTAACAAGAGATACATAAGTACTTCAAAGGACTTAGGCGGGTTGTTTATAACTGCCCAACCCGGATAAGTACCTCTCAGAACGGGGAATTTATCTTGAGGCACATATACGGGTTTTTGCTGTATTTCACTTTTTACTTCAGCCTTAATTGCCCCCCCTCCAAAACTGAGTATGAACAAAACTTATTTTAAAAATTTGAAGAAAATCGCTTCAGTGATGGCCTTAGGCTGTAGGTTGAGCTCAGGCAGACAGACAGAGTT
Source organism: Dasysyrphus tricinctus (assembly GCA_963921185.1). Lineage (NCBI taxonomy): Eukaryota > Metazoa > Arthropoda > Insecta > Diptera > Syrphidae > Dasysyrphus > Dasysyrphus tricinctus. The sequence continues at coordinate 62,518,693 of OY992530.1, forward strand.
TTTCCACCCACTTTTTTCGTGTTTTCTACCATCGTAATGTCATGTTTGATTGTTTTTTTGACATTTATTTTTTGCACGAATACAAAACTTGTCCTATAGTTAGTACTTATGTACAATAGTGGGGCAGCTAGTGAGACCAACCTTTCATTTTGACCCGACGCACGGGTTGAGCTTTAGTACACTAATAGTCCTCGTCCTAACTTTACTTTTAAGAAATGTTGCCAAGGTAGCAACATACTGTCCTGTCAGAAGGGCAAGAGAAGGGTTGCCACAATCCCGAAATGTTGCTTTTAAATTGAAAGCCAAGGGTCGGACGATGACCCGAGAATTCCCGTTGGATTCTGCACCCTTGAAACCATAGGACCACATTATTGTTCTTCTCCCAACCCTCCCCATGTACGAAGGGGGTGGAAAAAAGTCGTTTTGGAAACAAAATTTGAAAAGCCAAGAAAAGTTAGAAAATATTTTTATTGCTAATCTTGCAAATCCTTTCGACTTTACTGAATTTAGAAATAACGAATGTTGAAAAATACGTACTTTTGGTTTTATTAAAATAATGCGAACACTTTTTTTAAATATTTTTTTGTAAAAAATGCAAAACAGGAGTTAGCTGCTTTTCACTCTAAGCCGACGTTATGTTTTACTGAACTACAAGATAACTTAGATCAACTGATAAAAGATTTTCAATTCGATTAGTGTATTACTAAAATAGAAGTTTATTTAATTAATTGACTTCTTAAGTCAAATAAATGTTGGAAGGTTTAAGTAACGGTTTAAAAATTACTAAGGGTATTCATGCAACAGCGTAAACTCGTGGTAAACGTAGTAAAGTTGCAAAAGTTCCATACAAATTGTGACAGAATTACGAAGTTTTAAAGTTTACAACGCTTACGACGACTTTACGCTGTTGTATGATTGAATACCCTTACTATGAATATTAGCTTTTTAAAAAAAGAATGAACATTTTGTTTACCTTTGATCCAAATATAAAGCCTTTTTTGAAATATCAGGATACTCAAGTGACTTCACAGCTTTTTTAATGTTTTGTCGTAGGGGAAAACAGGGTGGATTCGTACAGCGGGAGCATTCGTACAGTTGTCATATCTACACTATCGAACATGTTGCGCAAGCTGTGTTTGTGGGTGAGAGAGGTCGGTTCATGTGTGTATACTAACAGCTTACCGCGACCTCAGTTTAGCGGAGACATTTTTTGTGACAAGTCGATAAGTGTTTTCGGTTCTTGAAAGTAATTTTTTGATTCATCTTTAATATTTTGTTTTCATAAAAAGTTTTGCACGTATAGTTTCAATTTATTATAATTAGTGTTGAATAAGTGTCTTTAATTAATATATTGACATTGATTTTGTGAAAATAACAATTATTTGTTATTATTTTGAACTTTTTTTATTAATTGTGTTGTTGGGGTACATTCGTACGGGGATGAGTGGGGTAGATTCGTACTGTACGAATGAAGGAACAGTGTACTTATCAGACGTAGTCTGTGTTTTGCCGCCGCCTAAATCAGCTTGCACAGCAAGAACTGCTTCAATACAGATCTCACCATTTATAATCTGCCATAAAATATTCTTAATGTTATAATGAATTATTTATTTTATGTTTTATTCATTTATCGAAGTTGAATTGTTATTTTATAATTTGTTATATTATTTATTTTTATTATCTATTATTTATTACTCTATTAAGAGTTTATTTTACGCTTTGTTATCTGAATAAATGTTTAATTCCATAAAAAAAAGTCTTCTTAATTACTGTGTACGCGACAGCTCCCCACAGTGTACGAATGCACCCTTCTCTATGTACGAAGCTACCCCGCGTGTGGGGTGGATTCGTACGTTTGGCATTTTTCAGAAATCTTACCGTTGCGTCTCCATAGTGGTTTGTATCGGCACTTTACTTCACTACAACTAAAGACATATATATATAGGGTATACAGCAGCATTAAAGTTATTTTTCAATAACTAAAAGTTTTTCTTCTATACAGCTCAGAGTAAAAAGTGTACGAATCCACCCTGTTTTCCCCTACCATACAAACCAAAAATCTGTCATCTTTTGTTCACAACAAGTCCTGAATGTTTCTAGGCATACTTTTTGGCCCTGAGTCCAAATCAGTCATCCATTTTCCACCATCAGCTCAGGTTTTCGAGATCAAAAAATTTAAAATAACAGGTTTTCATCACTTTTGAGCTTTTTTTTTTAAATTAGTAACGATTCCTCTAATCTTCTTCCTCAAAATTTGGTCAAAATCTTTTCAATATCTTTGTTACTCTCTGAGATATCCTTAGTTTGAACTTAGTCGCCACCGTCTTTTCACTATTTTTGAGGTTATGTAACAACACGATAAAATATTTTCAAAAAATATTGTAATGATTCCTGATCGTAGGAACTATCTTCCTTATTTTAAATCTGTCGGATATATTTGTTCCTATATAAGAAGGTTTTATAATACAAATTCTATATACTACTGAAATAAATCAGCCAAGTAGAAGACTTAGCATTAAGGATTGGACTTGTTGAATTATTGATTCAAAATAGCTTTTTATGGCCTTTAGTCCTATAAATTGGCGTTTCGTTCGGCTTACTCACTTGAACTCATCAGTGACATAGTGAGGGCTTTGTCATACGCAATTTATATTAAGTTCAGTTCAACTTACATGAATTTTTCAACGAAAATCCACTGTAAACTATATCTAACAAGATTAGAATTCCTAATCATTAAGCTGGAAGTTTTTTTGCCCTGGGCCAGGCATAGTTTCTATATAAGAAGGTTTTATAATACAAATTCTATATACTACTGAAATAAATCAGCCAAGTAGAAGACTTAGCATTAAGGATTGGACTTGTTGAATTATTGATTCAAAATAGCTTTTTATGGCCTTTAGTCCTATAAATTGGCGTTTCGTTCGGCTTACTCACTTGAACTCATCAGTGACATAGTGAGGGCTTTGTCATACGCAATTTATATTAAGTTCAGTTCAACTTACATGAATTTTTCAACGAAAATCCACTGTAAACTATATCCAACAAGATTAGAATTCCTAATCATTAAGCTGGAAGTTTTTTTGCCCTGGGCCAGGCATAGTTTCAATATAAGAAGGTTTTATAATACAAATTCTATATACTACTGAAATAAATCAGCCAAGTAGAAGACTTAGCATTAAGGATTGGACTTGTTGAATTATTGATTCAAAATAGCTTTTTATGGCCTTTAGTCCTATAAATTGGCGTTTCGTTCGGCTTACTCACTTGAACTCATCAGTGACATAGTGAGGGCTTTGTCATACGCAATTTATATTAAGTTCAGTTCAACTTACATGAATTTTTCAACGAAAATCCACTGTAAACTATATCCAACAAGATTAGAATGTAAATGTAAGTTGAACTGAACTTAATATAAATTGCGTATGACAAAGCCCTCACTATGTCACTGATGAGTTCAAGTGAGTAAGCCGAACGAAACGCCAATTTATAGGACTAAAGGCCATAAAAAGCTATTTTGAATCAATAATTCAACAAGTCCAATCCTTAATGCTAAGTCTTCTACTTGGCTGATTTATTTCAGTAGTATATAGAATTTGTATTATAAAACCTTCTTATATAGAAACTATGCCTGGCCCAGGGCAAAAAAACTTCCAGCTTAATGATTAGGAATTCTAATCTTGTTGGATATAGTTTACAGTGGATTTTCGTTGAAAAATTCATGTAAGTTGAACTGAACTTAATATAAATTGCGTATGACAAAGCCCTCACTATGTCACTGATGAGTTCAAGTGAGTAAGCCGAACGAAACGCCAATTTATAGGACTAAAGGCCATAAAAAGCTATTTTGAATCTATATTTGTTCCTCTCTGAGAAAGCCATTGTTGAAATGTATGTTATTATATCGCGTCTTAGGCTAGGACCGCACTTGCGATTTCAATCGCGCGACTGTTTAGTCGCCAGAAATAGAACACATGAATTTGAATAAGAATGAACGCACATGCGACCTAGAAATCACGACGATTAAAAGTCGAAAATTTGTTCCATTTTTCTGGCGATGCGATTGTCGAAAGTTAAAATGAAACAAACGGACTTAGATGGTTGTGCTCACACTTGCGATTTAAAATAGTGCGACTAAAAAATCGTAGTTGCAACTAGAAAAAATTATACACGCACTTGCGATTTTCAAACGTACGATTATTTAGCCGCAAGAAATGAGACACATGGTTTTAAATGTGAATGCACACATACGCGACTTTAAAATCGCAGCGATTAAAAAAATGGAACCAGATCTATTTTTTGAGCGTTTTTTCTGTCGCAAAATTAAATAGACGCATGTGCGTGCATTCACATTAAAAGCTTTATGTTCTATTTCTTGCGACTAAAAAATCGCGCGATAGATAGCCGCAAGTGCGTGCATGGCAATTATTTGTTGCGACACCGATTTTTTAATCGCACCGACTGAAAATCGCAAGTGCGGTCCTAGCCTAAGGCTAGGACCGCACTTGCGATTTTCAGTCGCAAGAAATAGAACGTAAAGCTTTTAATATGAATGCACGCACATGCGTCTATCTAATTTCGCGACAGAAAAAACGCTCAAAAAATAGATCTGGTTCCATTTTTTTAATCGCTGCGATTTTAAAGTCGCATATGTGTGCATTCACATTTAAAACCATGTGTCTCATTTCTTGCGGCTAAATAATCGTACGTTTGAAAATCGCAAGTGCGTGTATAATTTTTTCTAGTTGCGACTACGATTTTTTAGTCGCGCTTCTTTAAATCGCAAGTGCGAGCACAACCATCTAAGTCCGTTTGTTTCATTTTAACTTTCGACAATCGCATCGCCAAAAAAATGGAACAAATTTTCGACTTTTAATCGTCGCGATTTCCAGGTCGCATGTGCGTTCATTCTTATTAAAATTCATGTGTTCTATTTCTAGCGACTAAACAGTCGCGCGATTGAAATCGCAAGTGCGGTCCTAGCCTTAGCCTTCTTATTAAATAAATGTAGTAGATTGTGAAATTCTGCGTCGACACCATCTTTACAGCCGACGATAAGTCAAGCGTGAATCACTAATGTCGTTTTCGATTGGACGTTCGGAGTACGCCTTTTCTACTCCATTTTCACTCCATTTACTCCAAAAGCCTTCGATTGGCTGTTCGGAGTACTGTTATCGGAGTATTGTTCTGTTCCCGATTTGAAGAAGGAGTAGATTTGGAACACACACATACACATACAGTTTTTCGTCGCACTACTTGTCAAAAGCGATGAATGCTTTAAGAAGCCATTTTAAAATATGGCGTCATTCAGTAGTGTGTGTGTAAATTTGACAATACGATGTTTTCATATTCTATTGGAATCAAAAAGGAGTAGAACAGTCAGAAAATCCAATCGAAAACGACATAAGAAAACGCCCCAAAAATAATTAATATAGAAAGAATTTCCTTTGAAGAATCTTTCTTTATTAAAAAGGAAATTCCAAAAATAAATTAAAATATATATGTAAATGGGGCCATGAGTGCAAAATTGGTGTAACCCATTTTTGGCAAAATTGATACTTTTGTCTCCTATTTTAACATTTACTGGCTGAACAGAATGGAGACGGAGCTGCAACTGGAGCTGCAACTGGAATAGCTGTCAAAATTTTGAATACGCACAAATTCAATGATGCGAACAGAACACGACGCAGCTGCAGACGGAGCTGCATACGCAGCTGGACAAGTTGGCCAACTTTTAACTTTTGCTTGCAGATTTTTTGACGTTTCAAAATTGCGAACAAAACGAAGTGTTTACATGTGGGTTAAAGTGATTTCTAAACTCTTTTCAATCATTCATAAAGAGCAATTTTAGCTTCTTTTTTATCATTATTAATTTTTATTTTTGTTTTTATTTTTATTTTCGATACTAAAATGTCAGAAAGCTGTACAGCTGCATTGTGGACGCGTAAAAAAATCACGTACGACACTTTCTGACAGCTATTCCAGTTGCAGCACTCTATTCTGTTCAGCCAGTTATGCATCAAAAGTTATTAATTCTTAAATATCTAAGCTTTCCAAAAATGTGACTTTTTCTCCTTGAATCTCAAACTAAATATTATTTAAGGTAGAACTAGAATAGGCGGAAGCTGTCGGAAGCTTATGTCAAAACCGACCGAAAAGTAGCTTTCCAAAACGTCAATTTCACAAGTGACCCATAATGAACTTCAGTGGTTGGAAGTGAAAAAAATAAATAAATAATTGTTTATTCAATATTTATTTTCTCATACTTATTCACAGCACAAAGTGATATGCTTTTATTTATTTATTTTGCGAAACCACTAAAATTCGATGTGATATAAATTAATTAAAAGAAAATTGATTTGACTTCACTCATTCATTCATCAAACAGAAAATAAAAAGTTGAAAACTATGCACCAAGCGCCAAGTTCTTGGTAGTTTGCTTCCACCATTTTGATTTTGCATTCGCCCACTTACGAAAGAGCGGTCGTTGAGCGCTCTCACGTCCGACGGCAAAAGTTAACGAAAACTAAACGAAAAGTTCCACTACGCAATTATGTGTGCGTCATATAAATTTCTTGTTTTCGCTCGGTTTCGTACGACCACTTAAGTTGGCTTCCGACTATTCTAGTTCTACCTTTAAGGTAGAACTATAATAGTCGGAAGGGCACTGAAGCTTATGTCAAAAACCAACGAAAAGTAGCTTTCCGTACCGAAAAAAGAGGAACACACCCGTAACTATCATCTTTCTCTTTTTGGCATTCCTATTTCCCCAAATTTCAGTGCGTTCGGGAGCGCACCTCACTTCCGTAACCAAAGTTGAACGAAACTTGACGAAACGCTCCACTTCGCAATTATAGTCGCGTCAAATGCTTTCCGTGTATTCGCTTGTTTTCTTCCGACCTCTTAAGTGCCCCTCCGAACATTATAGTTCTAGCTTTAAGATCGATTAGAAAAGTGGGTTACACCATCTTTGCACTCACAGCCTCAAATATACCTCTACTTACGTTATTTAGATCCTTTTGTTGTTCACTTACGCCCATATTATTCACTCGTTAAATCCAGATTAAAACTTAAATCTAGATTAAAAGTATTTTAAATCCAAACATTAAATCCAATCCCATATTCACTCGTTTAATCCAAACTTAAATCCAATTTTTTAAATCCAATATCGATTAATCCAATTGGATTAAACTGCCCTCCGGAGGTCAGTTTAAGTACTTAAATCCAGATTAAAACACAATTTCATATTATTCACTTTTTCTTGACATTTCAAGTTTCTGATTGTTTGTGCGCTCGCAGAATTTTACCAACATAGTGAAATAAATTAATTAAAGTAAACAAAAAGTTTCACGGGAGAAATTCGACATTTCGCAAATTTAATATTTGGATTAATCGATCTTAATCTGGATTTAAATACAATTTACATCTGGATTAAGGGCATTTTAAATCCATTGGATTTAAGGCATGTTCAGAGTGAATAATATGGATATGGATTTAAATTTTTGGATTTAATAAATCCGGATTTAGTTGTTGGATTAAAAACTTCCTTAAATCCAATTTAAATCCAGAGTGAATAATATGGCGGTTAATGAAATATTACTTCTTTCTTCCTATAATTCTTAGGTGGTTAATAAATTTAAAAAAAATCATTTTTATTCTATAATTTTAGTGATCTATAAAAAAAAATGTTTGCACACAAATTGAGACTGACTGACGACACTTTCCAGGATTTGTTGTTGTTGGCTGAGGGAAATTTTACTGTGCTAGCTATAATATTTTCCAGTAAAACACGCTTTTTACTAGGCTTCTTGCACCAAACCGGGAATACTCCTAATGATTTCCAATTTCAATACTCAGTACCGATTTTTAACAATTTTTGATGTATTTATCTTACCTAATGGCTTTTTTCAGAAATTTGTATTCTGGGATAAACATCTATACCGTTCAACTTTTGAAATTTGCAGAAGAATTATGGACAAACAATCAACCATATGGTGCTGGATTTAAAACTTGCCACGAAGTGTAAACACAAATTTTTGTTCCTTTAAATTTTCCTTAATTGAACAGAACTATGAACATCCCTATGGAAATAAACGTCACTTTTTTACGATAATGTCACTTTTGACAATTGACTCACCGCAGCTTTATCGTAAAATAAAAACTAACCAACTCCACACCACCAACTCTCCAGGAATTTTATTTCGGTGGAAGGTGATCCTCTGCCTCTGATTTAATATCCAAGTACTTTAAATATAAAGAAAACAAAACCCTCCACTAAAAATGACTGAAGGCGAGAAAGTTGCCGAAGCTGTTGAAGCTATAACCTTAAACGGCATCGAAGCCGACGATGACTTTGTTGACCCATGGAATGTTACTAGTAAAAACGATGCTGGCATCGATTATGACAAACTTATAAGTGAGTTTCTAAACTACATAGACCTCGTAAATTGAATAATGATTCTAAAATTCTTCTTCGATTTTAGAAAGATTTGGTTCATCAAAAATCGATGAAGCTCTAATTGAGAAATTTGAAAAAGTCACTGGCAAACCGGCACATCATTTCATTCGACGTGGCATCTTCTTTTCGCATCGGGATCTTCATAACATTCTTAATTTAAAGGAACAAGGTAAACCATTTTACCTATATACTGGTCGTGGTCCAAGTTCGGATTCATTGCATTTGGGACATCTGATTCCTTTTATACTTACCAAGTGAGTTCTCATTAAAGTTATATCAGAGCATGAGTAGTTTGACTAAACAAAAATTTTAATTTTTAGATGGCTGCAAGAAACATTCGATGTTCCTTTAGTTATTCAGCTGACAGACGACGAGAAAGTCTTGTGGAAGGATTTGAAAATTGAAGATGCTATTAAAATGGCAAGAGAAAATGCCAAGGATATCATTGCAATCGGATTCGATTCGAATAAAACATTCATTTTCAATAACTTGGAATTTATGGGGTAAGTTATTAGTTCTAGGTGATTATTTGGTTAGTTTTGTCTTGACAGTAGTTCGTCCTCTTGGACACGTTTGATCATTGCTTAATGACTCCAGTTATTCAATGCACTCGGTCAAGTGTGCTTCTGAAATGATGTTCAGGAATTTATTATAATAATTAAGCGCAGAAGTTATATTCTCCCAAAAACTCTTGAGGTGAAATTCATAGATTACATGGCACTTACAATTCATCCTCCATAGGCTCATCCAACAGGCCCCTCCAGCCAGATTGTTATGGGCACCAAGTAGGCTGAGTTTGTTTTCCACCTGTTGGCTACCACAAGACCTGTCTTCCTCAGTTGCGTAGACCAGCAGTGGCAGATTCGAAAATTCATCGGGCTGGTGGGTCGCTGTTCAAGCTTTCTAGGTGTTAATAGCTAGCGCATGATCATCATCATCAAGTCCTGTAACCCCGGTTGGGGGCATATGGTGCCAACAGATCGGTTCCATCCTTCGCGGTCTTCTGCTTGATATTTTAACTGTGGCCACGTCTTTCTCTGGGAGTCTGCTTCTGCTAGAACTGTTGATTACCATGTTGTTCTTGGTCTTCCAATCCGCCGTACACCCTGAGGATTCCATTCAAAGGACTGCTTTGTAATTTCATCATTTGGTTTTCTCAGTGTGTGACCAATCCATCGCCATTTACGCTTTCTTATGCCGACGTCCAGCCGCTCTTGACTTGTCCTGCGCCACAATTCCTCGTTTGATATTATTTGTGGCCAGTGAATCTTTAGGATGTGTCGAAGACAGCGATTCACAAAAGCCTACATTATCCTCGAGATGGTAGTCGTGATATTCCAGGTTTCGCAATTATATAACAGCACGGATTTGACATTGTATTCGAAGAATCTTGACTTAATGCGCAAGGAGATTGACTGGATTTTCAAATTTGAGACAGAGAACCGAAGGCTGCGCGAGCTTTGTTTTTTCTACTTTGAACGTCCAGATCAGTACCACCATTTGCTGAAACAATGCTTCCAATGTAGTTAAATTGTTCAACCTCTTCAACTGTCGTGGCGTCTCCTGTATAGAATTGCGCTGATGTGTGGAGCGGCCTGTGAGCCTTATTTTCTTTTTGCTTTTTAGCTAGCTCAGTTTAATATATTTCTCTCGGTAGACAACAACCAAGAAAGTGGCGATAAATAGACCGAATAATAAATAAAATGGTGTCCTTATTTCAGAAAATGTCCATCCATGTACCAGAACATCATTCGCATACAAAGGTGTGTAACATTTAACCAGGTAAAAGGCATCTTCGGCTTTGGTGACTCAGATATTATCGGTAAAATAGGATTTCCAGCTGCACAGGCCGCACCTGCTCTCTCATCGACTTTCCCCTTCATATTTGGAGATAAAAAAGTACCTGTGCTCATTCCATGCGCCATAGATCAAGATCCCTATTTCCGAATGACCCGAGATGTTGCACCTCGACTAGGATTTCCAAAATGTGCTCTCATCCACTCAGCATTCTTCCCTTCGCTGCAGGGAGCGAAATCTAAAATGTCTGCAAGTGAGCAAAATTCGACACTTTCTCTAACCGACACAGCGAAACAAATCAAAAACAAAATTAACAAATACGCCTTCTCTGGTGGACGAGCCACAGTGGAAGAGCATCGTAAGTTAGGTGGTGTTCCTGATGTAGATGTTGCATATCAGTTGTTGAAGTTCTTTTTGGAGGATGATGCAAAGTTAGAAGAAGTTCGAGTTGCTTACAGCAAAGGAGAACTGTTAACTGGAGAAATTAAGAAATTAGCAATAGAGGTGAGTTGAGAGAGTTTTTGTTGTCCATATAGAGAATTAACTAAATCTATTTACAGACCATAACTCCCATTGTTGAAGATCACCAAACAAAGAGAAAAGCTGTCACGGATGAAGTTTTGGATCAATTCATGCAAATAAGACAACTTAAATTTGGAAGTTAAGGAAACAGAAGGCAGAATAATTATGCGCATTTGTACTGCAAAACTATTAAAACGCTTGTATTTCTGTTTATATATTCATATTTTTTTATATAAATTTCCATTAATTTATTACATCGCACTTAATGCTACTATACTGATGGCCGATACAAATTGTTGATTTTGTTTGTCTTTTTTATGCTATGAATAAAGCTTTTGAATTTAAATGAATCAAACATTGTTAGTTTGATTGTGAAAGAAACGAAAATTTTTGTTTTGTTCATAACATTTTGACCTCTTGCGTTGGACATCAACTATAAATCACTATTAAATATCAAATCAGGCTGTTCAGTTTTAAAAACTATTTGTTTTAAGTCGTTTTGTTTCAGCCCAGCGATCTCGCTTGAATTTATTAGTGGTTGTAACAAAACGCTAATTTTTGTGATTAAAAAATATTAAAAGCTATTTTTAATCAATAATTCCATAAGTTTAATAAAACAGTGTCTACTTGGGCATATTTCAGAAGTAGTTTATAGATATTTTGTTATAAAAAAAACTTCTTTATTTCATCTTATGCCTGAAACGCTGCTGATGCGATGTGATGTGTGATTTTTTTTTAATCCCGGGATTTCGGGACTCAAATATTATCCCTGATTGTTCAGAATATTTTTTTGTTTAAATTATTTTTTTTTCTCAAATTTAATGGGAAGCATCATATGCAGGGAGTTAATACTTCTACTTCGGCCTCGGCTTAATTAAATAAACAAGTTTTATGGTTGAAATTTTTGTATTTAGAACAAAAAATCGATATTCTTCATTATTTTCTTGCAAACAAACATTAAGAAATATAAAATAAATTCATGTAAGATAAGTGATCTTACTACAAATTGCGTATGACAAAGCTCTCATTATATGTCACTGATGAGTCCAAGGGAGATCGCCTCAACAAAACGCCAATATGTATGGATATATGGTTAAAAAAATTTGAATCAATAATACAACAAGTCCGACTACAGAAAAAGTGCTTAGTCTTCTACTTTCCTGATTTATTTAAGCAGTAGGGTAAACGAGGTATGTATAATATATGGACCAACACTTTGTTTGTTGCTAGAAAAACCAAGAAAATTTAAGTTCTTGCATTACTTTTTATTTTTAGAATAAAACTAGACACGTTCTTAGCAACCAAAAAATAATTTAACTAACACAAACAAATCCAAAAATAAAATAGAATTTTAAGATTTTAACCCAAAATACCCCTGAACAAATTTGGCAAGTATTGTGGTCCACTTACTGTACAGTGAAGATTACTTTTTGTATAACTTCAAAAACTACAGAAAGATATTTGATTTTTAAACCCTGCGTGACAGGAAGAATTGCTTAAAAGGCATTGAATAAAAAAGGATACAAATTTCAACATAATTTTAGACCGGTATTGTAATCCCCTAATTTTCGGGATCAAAAATGTATAGGAACCCCGAGATTGCAACCTCTAATTCATGCAGAACCCAAAAAAAAAAAAAGTTCTACCAAAGTTTTATTTTCAAATTTGTAGTGCCCACCTGAACACCTACCTTTATTGCTTTCGGGCAACTCAGCCGAATAGAAGCACTTTATGTTAAATATTTGAGGCGATGAGAACCAAAACTCGCCATATCTATGCCAGAAAAACTTGTCACAGCTCACAGCCAATGGTAATTGTTAAATACCTTTTTAACGAAACTTTTAATATAATTTTCCTTTAAATAGATTTCAAAATCTATTATTGGATACCTACAAAAATTTATTTTCTAACTACTCTCATTTAAAAGTTATTAAACAATTAAATTTGGTTATGGAGAGTTTTTCTGAAATGGATATGGCGAGTTTTGGTTCTCATCACCTCATTTGAAAATATGTACAATTTCAAATTTACCAACGCATAGGATCGCTTCTACCTGTTCCCAACGCTGGACATACAGTTTAAGAAATCTACTTCGTAGGCAATGAACTTACCCAATATGTTAATCAACGATTCAATAACACAATTGTACGTGTTTAATCACATCGATCTTACGCTGCGTTGCAGTTGCAGTATACAATCAGCCTGAAAGCAAAGAAAACAGGCTTTCAGGTGAGGGATGCAAAAGCAGAAACAACAAAAATATCTTAAGAACAAATTTTGGTTTTTGGTATGTTAATCTCAAGCATTTATGTATGTGCATACAAAATAAAACAACAAAAAAAAAAAATCGGTTTTGAGATATCGAATTTTCAAAAAAAAATTAAAATTTTTTTTAAACTTCAAAAACTTCCTTTTTGAAAATTTTACTTACTTCAAGTTCATATGTAAAAAAAAATTAATTTAAATCCGTTCAGCCACTAATGATAAAATTCAAAAGGAGAATAGGACAAAACGGTCTACAAGACCAATAACGACGAGACATATGTCGTCGGAAAGGTATTTTTATGAGCTACAATAGTTACTATGGGAGCTTACTTCAAATCACTGTGTGAAAAAGTTATTCGCTAAATAGGATTGTGCTCTGGTACATTCTAGTATGAAAAAAGTATATTTAGTATGGGGAAAATTTATGAAAACTGGTCTTACATATAACGACAATATATATGTCATTGGAAAGGTATTTCCATTACCTACAATATTTTTAATATAAGTTCAGTTCGAATCACTGTGTGAAAAAAAGTTATTCGTTAAATAATCAAATATTGTGGTTCATTTTAGTGTGAAAAAAATGTTTTTTTTTTTAGTATGGGCGAAAAGTGTGATGGCAAGTTCAACCAATAACAACGGGACGTATGTCGTTGGAAAGGAAATTTTATGTGCTACAATAGTCAATACGGCAGCTTAACTCAAATCACTGTGTGAACAAAGTTATTCGCTAATTGTTTCCCATGCTCCATACGTTTTATCTGTGCTAAAATTCCCTAAAACAGCGAATAACTATTTTCACACAGTAATTTTAAATAAGTTGTTATGGTTATTATTATTGTTCATAAAAATACCTTTTCAACGACATGCATCTTATTAGTACTGGTAAGACCAGTTAGTATACATTTTGTCCACCACTTAATGGTACCAAAACAAAACCTAGGTTAACGAATAACTTTTTTCACACAGTGATTTGAAATGAGCCTATTGTACTCATAAAACTATTGTAGCTCATAAAAATACCTTTCCAACGACATACGTCTCGTTGTTATTGGTTCCTAGACCACCTTCCATACATTTTTGCCGATTGTCCTTTAAAAAAACAGTTCTATATAGACCGAAAGCCCACAGATGATTTTGGGTGTGAGTGATAGCAAAAAAAGAAGTATAGGCATCGAAAGCTTCATTAAAAGCTATTCAAAAAATCAAAGTCTCAGTCCACAAATGGGGCCTTTGCGACTAAACAGTGCATTGAAAAAAAAAATATGAATGCAACTTCGAGGGTAATCGTGTTAGCCGAAATTGGTTTTCACCCCTCCCTAAGTAAGCTCCTCTGATCACATATCACGGAATCTGAGACCATTTGAGTGTATAGTTCGCTCTACCGGACCTTTTAAAAAATTCAAAGTTCTAAGTGAAAAACTGTTTTTTTTAAACAGTCGGGCAGGGCGAAAAAACACTCAAATGATCTCAGATTCTGTGATAAGGGATCCATGGAGCTTAGGCTAACACGATTATCCTCGAAGTTGCATTCATTTTTTTTTTTTTGATGCACTGTTTAATCACAAAGGTCCCAGTTGTGGACTGCAAGACTTTGATTTTTTGAATAGCTTTTAATGAAGCTTTCGATATACTTCTTTTTTTTGCTATCACTCACACCCAAAATCTGCTGTTGGCTCTAGTCTAATAGGAGATAAAATTAATAGTGGCTAAGTGTAAATGTTTATTTTGGTAGTAGATCATACAAATTTTAGCATACGGAACAAATTTTATCAAAATCATATTTTCCTTTGCGGTTTTTAACTTTTATTTGTTCATAAAAAATACCTACATTTTTTTCTTCAATTATTTAAAAAACTCTCAAGAACCGAGCTTCAAAAAAGTCGATCTTTGAAACATTTTTTAAAAATCCAAAAAAAAAATTGTTTTTCAAAATTTTGGTACATAATACCTACTATCGGTGGAAAGTACCATTAATAACCTTTTTTTTTTCAAAAACGGATTCTAACCCAAAGGTGTAGCCTTGACTAAAAATAATTTATTCAATTTGGTCTTAAAAAAGTTTTGGGGCCGTTTATGAGAAAATACGATAGTGTAAACTTTCTAAGGAAAATATATGACAGGTACCGTTATTTTTGGTTCTAAAAATAAAATGAAATAAGTGTGTGGAAGGAATGACCAAAAAAAGCTACATACATATATTATATACCAAGTTTAAAGAAAATCGATCTAGCCGTTTAGGCTGAAGCTCAATGTGTGTGTAATTTATTCAATTTTTGGGGAAAGTGTGCAATAACGACAAGTGGGCAATAACGGTCAGGACAGTGTTATCAAAACTAGAGCGAACTTAATTATGGTTCTGAACAAGACGGACAGAGAAATCCAAAAAAAGAATGTTGGCATACCAAAATTTTAGTTGTTTAGTTTAGTTTAGTTTTCCAAAAATAATCAATAAAAACGAAATTCTGCCTTTTTCCCTTCTAATTTTCACCTAAACGGAATTGCGTGCAAGTATTATAATTTGTGTTGGTGTACATATTTGTGTTTGTTAAATAATCTCCCTGTATATTTGTTTATATTTTTCTAGCCCACATTTTCAAAAAAAAACTTACTTTTTTTCGTAAAAAAATCATGTAGGTTTACCGTTTACACATGGTTTTGCTTAGTATCAGTTTATCACGGTCAGCTATGTTTCCTACTATTTCAGACAAAACAAGGAACGCGTTTCTGCCATATATGTATACGATAGTGGTTTGCCCAATTTTTTTTAGTTACACCCGTATCTTGTAAACAATTTTGTTCTTTCACTCACAAGGTCAAAAGTACTTCAAATTAATATAAAGAATAAAGACATTTTTGTATAGACAAATCATTAAAGAAAAAACAAATTTCTTTAACAGTCAAAGTGCTTGACTGTTATAAGCCTTGTTTATGACCGTCATTGTCTACTTTGTTTTCAAAATACATGCATATGTAATATGAACTCCATCTATTCTTTGAAACGTTGTAAAATAAGTAGATATTCTATGTTTTGTATTTGGTATAATTAAAATAAAAAAAAACATTTAAAGAGGTTTTCATACTATTCCCTTAAACGACCGCCATTTGCACACCTTACCCTAGTAGGTATTTTTTCTCTCCAATACACCTCTAGAAAGTGGGCGTTGTAAAAACTTTGTATGACATAATTTTTAAAAAAGGTATTTCCTTTACATTTTATTCTAGGTATTTTTTCTTAATTTTTTAAGGAAACTATTAAAAAAAGACATTTTGTCAAAAACGTCCTCAAAAGTGGATCTGGCAAATATTTTACACCATTGTTTGTTCTTAATCTGTTATTGGAGCAATTCATTTTATTTTCAAAGAAATTAACCAAAAAGTTAAATTTTTGTCAAAAACGCCCAGAAAAATGGGCGTAGAAAAAAGTTTTGTATTGAAAAATTATTAAAAATTTAATTATCTTCAACTTTTCTAAAGAACAAGCCTTCATTTATATCACTTTCCACGATTAGATGTGCCCTTTTTTAAAAAGTGGGTTCGTCAGCTTGTCAGTAGGCGGAAATTCGTTCAAATGATGTCTTATAATAAGCATTATCATGTCTGAAAATTTTATCTAAATCGGTTGACTGCTTCGGATTTAAGAGATTTAAAACCACCTCTCCATACAACCACTGTGCACCGGCTGTTGGACTTTTATTTGTGGAGTTTTCTCAATTGTCACGTCTACAACAACAGACCTTAAATTTTAGACCGGTCAAAAATCACCGAAACTTGCGTAAAAGTCGTCAAAAATTACCTCGAACAACAGCTGCAGAAAGGTTAAAGGCAGTGATTTGCCTGAAATAATTTTCATAGGTAATAAAAAAAAGAACCAAATATTTGAACAATAAAGAAAACAAGATAATGTTGCATTTTTTGTGTTTTTTTACATAAAAGTCGGAAAGCACAAATTGGATCACCCTACCCTTTGCTATACATATGTATGTACATTAGGGTGGTCCTTAAATTGGACATTGTCTTGGATAGCCCTCATTCGATTCAAAACATTGATAAACAATTTCCCTAATTTTTTCAGATTTTTATTTCACCCCCCTGGTCTCCCTTTCTTCACTTCAAGACACAAATAATGGGGCTGGTTTGATTCTTATAACACGCGAAAAAGAAATCAGAACTTATAGATTAGATTCAGACGAAAAAAAAATCGTATTGGAGGGGGGGTCTTTTTCCCCCCGTTCAGGCGGGAGGGGTAGTTTTCTAAAAATTTTACCCAAAATAGAAAAAAAAAAATATTAAAAAACAACGGAACCACTTGCAATGGCATGCTATAGCTTTTTTTAAAGTCATGAATCCAGTCTCTAATATATTTCTTAAATCAAGTTTTTATTGTAAATAATTTAAGAAAAAAATAATTTTCTAAATCTAAAAACAAAAATAAAAATAATAATTTTTACGTTTGAATATAATTTTTTCAGAAACTATTAACAATAAAAACTTGATATAAGAAACATATCAGAGACTGGATTCATGGCTTTGAAAAAAGCTATAGCATGCCATTGTAAGTGGTCCCGTTGTTTTTTAATAATTTTTTTCTATTTTGGGTCATATTATTAGAAAATTACCCCTCCCGCCTGAACGGGGGGAAATAGACCCCCCTCCAATACGATTTTTTTTTCGTCTGAATCTAATCTATAAGTTCTGATTTTTTTTTTCGCGTGTTATAAGAATCACCCTAACTCCATTATTTGTACCTTGAAGTGAAAAAAGGGAGACGAGGGGGGGGTGAAATAAAAATCTGAAAAAATTAGGAATTTTTTGTTTCTCTATTTAGAGTCATTTGATGCCTATCCAAGTTGGAATTTCAAAAAAACCTAATATAAGGACCACTCTAATGTACATACAATAGTCGGAAAAAGTATTTTGACAAACAAAATTTTTCGCAATTTTTTGTATATCTTTTTTATTTATTCATAGAACAAATCTGAAAAAAATATATTATAAAGGCTCTCCCAAACCAACGCGAAACATTCGTCGACGACGCGAAATCATTCACAATAATACAAAATTTGAAAGATACACAATGCTAAGCAACAATAAAAAAACGCCTTTGCGAATGATTCGCAATAACTTCGCGTTGGTTTGGGAGAGCCTTAATGGTATAAAGATGAGCTTCAAAAAAAACATACAAAAGTTTGATTCATAATCATTATAGTTTTGAAAATAAAAATTGTATTTCAAAAAAGTAGGGTAGAGCCACCTAATTTCGAACACTCCCAGTAGTCGAACACTTTTTGAAAATAAGCTCATTATCTGTGTTATTTCTTAGTTTTTCAACTTCTATAAACGCAGAATAATTCATGTGTTACTCCTTTAAGCCTTGAAATCCTATTACCTAGTCAAATTTCATCCTAAAGTTTTAAAAAAGGGACTTTAAAATTAGGCTTTAGGAAATCCAGTAATTTCAAGTTTTGTAAATAAAAAAACTGTTGGAAGTGTTCTGGGAAACTGTGATTTTTGGTGTGAGAATTAAACTTAATGCCTGTTATAACGCGTTTTCTTGTTAGATAATAGTTATTTTATTTATGTAACTTAAAGTTTTAACTTAAAGCTTAATAATTTATTAATAAATTAACTGTTCGAACATAGGAAACCAAATTTGTTAGAGTTGCCTGTTCGAACACTAGTGTTCGAATATAGGCAACTCCGTCAAAATTGTTTTATTTCGTTCAGGTAATAAATATTATAGATAATAAAATTTTGTTTACGATTTTACGTCAAGAACACTGAGAGGAACGTTGGGTCCAGTATTCGAACACCTTTTTCTTCTTTTCTTCCAGTGTTCGATTCAAGGAAACTCATGTAATTGTTAGCTTCCTTTGTTCGAACAGTTTTTGAATTGTGTTAAACAACATAAACAACAATAATGCTGACTGTATTACATTCTGAAATGGATACAACGAACGAACGCGGTGGCGTTCGATCGTTGCATATCGACCCATATTTAATTATATTTATTCATTGTAAGCATTTATTTTATTTATCCATTGTAAGCATTTTATGCAATTAATAATAAGTATAAAAGAGGCATTGGCCCACAAATAAATATCATTTTAAAACAATTCGTTGAGTAGTAATTTGATCCACTTTTCACATACAGTTCAGGTTTCAAGTGCCTGCAATTGTACCATCCAATATCAAATTAATTGTGCACCATTTTACACAGAATAAACAAATCAAGTTCAAGTGCTTGTATTTGTTATCAAATTGTGTTCTGCACATTAATAATTCATTCATTTTGGTGACCCCTACATTCAAAGAACATCAGCTTTACTATGGATAGTTTAGCCAGGAGCCAACGCATATCTGGAGAGGAGATACAATCAATCATCCGCAACTTCTCGAAAGATTCCTCCACCCGCAAAACAACTAGAGAATACTTCACGTCAAGACTCAATCGTCTAAACACCGTATGGGAAGAATTCGAAGCTACAGATGGCAGAATTCGCGACACACCAGACATATCGTTAGACCACGAGTACTTTACCTCTAAGTATTTTGACCAAATCAAGACATTATACGAAAAGTATAAGCAAATCTTGAGTGATTCACTGGCGCAGATAGAGGCCAGTAACAACACCAAACTTGATGTCGTGCCAAAGGGTACAGAAGATAACCAATCTAAACCTAATGATGCATTGACATCAACAAAAAATCTTGCTCTTAAAGAACAAGATAACAACCCAAACATTGATACCCTGATGAGAAGACAAAAGGCACTTATGAATTCACTAGCCCGACTCATCAACGGAAAAATAAAAGAAGAAGCACCCATCCAATGTCTGGAGTCTATGAACAGACTTTGGACCCAGGTTGAGGAGATTCATCACTCAATTTGGGAAGCTGTCAATGATCCGGAATCTGAGGGTTACAACATGGAGTTGTACACCGAATTAGAGACATCAGTTCTCAAAAATCAAGCTTCTTTGAGCAAAACATCATCAAGCGTTCAAAGAAGCGAGCCATCAAAACAGCTAACTGATCGCCCGGCAATTCAGTTGCCTAAAATGTCGATACCCAAATTCGACGGCGATTATTTAAAATGGCAAACATTTTCAGACATCTTCACTAAGATGATACATGAACAACCATTACCACCCGTCCAAAAAATGTGGTATTTGAAGACAAATGTGTCCGGTGATGCAGAGAGACTGATGCGCCACCTTGAACTGACTGAAGACAACTACAGTATCGCTTGGAATATCCTCCAGGATCGTTTCAGCAATAAAAGGGCGCAAACCTCAGCACTTATCCAGAGAATTCTCAGTCTGCCGAACATTAATCCAGAAATGAAGGCCATCAGAGAATTTCATGACGCAATCCATGAATGTCTTGCAGCACTCAAAACTCTTGGCATTGAGACAGCATCTTGGGCCCCATTACTCACTCATCTCTTAATAAAGAAGTTGGATCGACAAAGCCACCTATTATATGAACAATCACTTCAAAACCCTCGAGAGCTTCAGACGATGGACGAATTTCTCAAATTTTTAAAAAACCGATTTGAGTCTTTAGAAGCTGTTGGCGGAAAAGAAAAGGCCAAGGCGGTGACAACAATAGCCACGTCCAACACGGAAAATTGCAAGGTATGTGGGATAAAAGGCCACCCTATTTACTATTGTGAGAAGTTCTTAAAAATGTCAGCTGCTGAAAGGCTTAAGTGGACCCAAAGACGACATCTATGTGTAAATTGTTTCAAGGTTGATCATAATGCGAAATCATGCTCATCACGATGCTGCACTAAGTGCTCAGGTAAACACAATACCTTACTGCATTTAGAAAAGGCATGTTCATCAAGTCCAAATCAAAGGAAATCCAATCCATCTACAACCATCGTAGCAGGTGCTACACCTACCAAATTGATGTCATCAGAAGTGGGAGGCTCATCACCGCTCACGGTTGCCACTATACAACAATTGAATAACAAGCAAGGTGACGTTCTTTTGGCCACCGCAAGGGTTCTAATCACAGCAAATGATGGACAAACATGTGAAGTTAGAGCCATCTTAGACTCCGGTTCTCAAATAAACCTTATAACTGAGAGACTTATTAAACGCTTATCCTTATCACCAACACCATCATCTCTATGCATTGAGGGCATCGGCAGAAGAACACGAAACACAACACAGCGAATAAACATTCAACTTCACTCAACAATGGGCAATTTCGCATGCAGACTGGAAGCCTTCATACTTCCGAACATCGTATCTCCTCAACCCACTCAAAACCTAGATACTTCTACCTGGTCTATACCAGAAAACATCAACTTGGCAGATCCCAACTTCCACCGATCCAGTAAGATTGAAGTCCTTTTGGGAGCAGAATTTTATCATCAGTTAATCCGCCCCGAACAAATACAAATCGGCGACAAAATGCCAATTTTACAAAACACAGTATTTGGTTGGGTAGTAACCGGGAAAATTGAAGATACGACATACAACACTGCTACTTGTGGCATCTTTTGCGAAGAAGACTCAACCAACGAGCTTATTGAACGGTTTTGGAGGCTTGATGACTTTGAAAACACACCAAAACAGATGACATCATTAGAAAAATACTGTGAATCACACTTCATTCAAAATGTGTCTAGATCGGAATCTGGGCGTTTCATCGTTAGGTTACCATTTCGAGAAAATGGCGTAGCACTAGGTGACTCTATGCAAACAGCGTTTAATCGTTTTATGTCACTAGAAAGACGACTAAACAAAAACCCTAAACTAAGAGAAGATTACGTCAAATTTATGGACGAATATGAATCTCTTGGCCACATGGAAGAGATCAGACAAGACAGCATTCAAGGACCCCACTTCTTCATACCTCACCATTGCGTATTGAAGCCTGACAGCAGTACAACAAAACTACGGGTGGTCTTCGACGCCTCAGCAAAAACTTCGTCTGGTCTATCGCTTAATGACATCCTCCACACTGGGCCTACAGTTCAAAGTGAACTATTATCTATACTACTTCGTTTTCGCCTGCACAAGTACGTTTTTACAGCAGATGTTGAGAAGATGTACAGGCAGATTCTGGTACATGAAGAAGATCAACCCTATCAACTCATCATGTGGAGACGGAGATCATCAGAAGAGATAAGGTACTATAGATTGAAAACAGTAACTTACGGAACATCATCCGCACCTTACTTGGCAACTAAATCCTTGCAATACTTAGCAACCCAAAACAAAATAACTCAACCGATTGGGGCTCAAATACTTCAAGATGACTTCTACGTCGACGACTGCATTAGTGGATCGGACAGCATCGCTCATGCGAAAGAGGCACAATACCAGGTTTCTTCATTACTCAATGGTGCTGGACTCAAACTCCGCAAATGGTGTGCAAACCATCCATCATTATTAAAGGATATCCCAGCTGAGGACCAAGAAGTCAGCCTTGATTTCAGCGATTCAATCAATTGCACAATCAAAACTTTAGGTCTAATCTGGCAACCAAAATCAGACCAATTATGTGGAAGAGCACAAATATCTGATACTATCTCAATCACTAAGCGATCAGTCAGCTCAGACATAGCACGCATCTTTGATCCACTAGGACTCTTTGGTCCAGTAGTAGTTAAAGCCAAAATCTTCATGCAACAGCTTTGGCACCTAAAACTGTCTTGGGATGACGAACTACCACAACATCTTAAGGAGGAATGGATAATCTTCAGGAACAACATGTCAACACTCAATCAGGCAAAGGTTCCCAGACACATCTTTAATCAACAGAATCCAACATCCGTACAAATGCACACCTTTGTTGACGCATCAGAACAAGCATATGGTGCAGCTGTGTATCTTCGTTCAACTTATAGAGATCGCACAATCATCGTCAGACTACTCTGTGCGAAGTCAAGAATTGCTCCGGTAAAACAACAGACCCTTCCTCGGCTTGAATTATGCGCTGCAGTCTTAGGAGCCGAACTAACAAGCAGAGTCAGAGAAGATTTACGACTGCGAGACACGCCAATACATCTTTGGACTGATTCACGAATCGTACTATCATGGATCAATTCCACATCGTCATCATTTCACACATTCGTGGCAAATCGAGTTGCAAAAATTCAAGAATGTTCCCTGGCAACTCAGTGGCGTCATGTCCCATCCAAAGAGAATCCAGCAGACTTACTATCTCGGGGAATATCTGCAGCAAGCTTTATGTCATGTAACATGTGGCTTTATGGGCCGTTTTTCTTGCATGGAAACGAATCAACATGGCACCAGCCGTTCGTAAAGGAGCTAGAAATACCCTCCGATCTAGAACGGAAAAGAAAACACACAGTGGCAGTAGCACTACAACAAAACCCTACAATTGACCTAATTTACCAGATAAAACATCGAAATTCTTTCAATTTTCTGCAACGTACAATGGGCTATGTTCTCCGGTTCACCAATAGAGCCAGGAAAATGGACATAAATCCAGCAGAACAAACAGCATTATCACCTAAGGAACTCAATGAATCACTTTTGGTCATCGTAAAGCAAATACAATCTTCTGAATTTACAAATGAAATACAAGATCTTAAAGGTCACAGAGGAGTATGCAAATCCAGCGCATTGATTACCCTGGCTCCATTTTTAGACGAAAGGGGGATTCTACGAGTTGGAGGCAGACTAGAGGCCGCATCAATCTCATTTAATGCCAAACATCCCATATTGATGCCGTACAACGAATCCATCACAAAATTGCTATTCAAAATGAAACATGACGAACACAACCACTGTGGACCACAAACATTGTTATCAATTCTGAGGCAGCAATTTTGGCCTATTAAGGGTAAGATCATGGCTCGACACACAGTTCACAAATGTATCAGATGCACCAAAACCCGACCACAGTTGATGACTCAAGTAATGGGTAATCTGCCAGTAGATCGCGTCACAGCAAATAGACCTTTCTTAAACTCCGGAGTAGACTTTTGTGGCCCCCTATGGGTACACTACAAAATCAGGGGAAAAAGGCCACACAAGGTTTACTTAGCAGTTTTTTGTTGCTTCACCACCAAGGCAGTACATTTAGAAATTGTGACTGACTTAACGACGGAGGCATTCATTGGAGCACTCAGAAGATTCATCAACCGCCGTGGACGAATTCAAACTCTTTACTGTGACAACGCCACCAACTTCGTGGGAGCAAGGAATCAGCTTCATGAACTCAACAGTGTACTGCACACCCCCGAAGCGAAGGAAGCCATAATCAAGGCTAGCAGCAACAAGGGAATAACATTTAAATTCATCCCTCCAAGAGCTCCACATTTCGGCGGTTTATGGGAGGCAGCAGTCAAATCAGCCAAACATCTGTTAGTCAAAACAGTCTCCATATCGTCACTCACGCATGAAGAATTGGAGACCGTAATCACCGAAGTTGAAGCCATCCTAAATTCAAGACCACTCACTCCACTTTCATCGAATCCAAACGATCTGGCTGCATTGACACCAGGACACTTCCTGATTGGTGAACCATTGATTGCTCAAGTTGATCCCGACAGCGCTCCAGAAAAAATAAATCTGAGAAATCGATGGAATTCAATCTGCTACTTGAAACATGAATTTTGGAAACGATGGTCAAGTGAATACTTAAATCAATTACAACAAAGAAACAAATGCAATCAACATAGTCGGCAATTTAGCACATTCGTTATTTGGACTGCTTGATTCTGACTACGCTGAAGAACTCTCAAAAACCATCAATCAAGTTAACACAAATGAAGCGCATCTTTTAAAAATGCTAAAAAATCAGACTTCCATCATAGACTCCACCATCAACATAATGAAACAAGATTATCTCGAAGGAGAAAAACGCATGATAACGCTTCAAAATCAAGTGACACACATCATTGCGAGAATTGGAGACACAACTGATCAGTTGAGAATCTTTCAAATTTTTACGTCTTTAACAATGCAATTAATGCTTATGGCTACAAACCTGCAGCAAATTGAGAACGCTATTCGCAACACATTTACGGACGTACATTATGGAACCATAAGTCCCCTCCTGCTATCACCAGCTCAATTGAGGGCGGAAATTATCAACATCAAAAACAATTTACCCCAATCCCAAAAACTACCATTCGAGCAAGAAGACTTGCTCCACTTCTATAAGATATCAACAACAAAGGGTCAGGCTACTGGAAATCACCTGTTATTTGTCATTAAAATTCCACTAGTTGAACAAGAATCTTTCAATCTATTTCAACTCACACCCTTTCCGTCAATCGTTAATAACACGCTCCTCATCATCAGTCCGGCAATGGAAATTTTGGCTATAAATCGTCATAGAGACCAATACTTTGCAATGACAGCATCCGAGCTTAAGGATTGTTACAAGGGAAAAGACATGCAGTTTTTTTGCGCCAACAGAAAGGCAAAATACCATGCTGGTTCACAAGCATACAATTGTGAATTTAATCTCTTCAACAACAATACCGCACCATCATGTAGCATACTTAAACCAAGTAATGACTTAATTTGGACCCAGCTAAATAGCAGAAATCAATGGGTATTCGGAACTCTTTATAATATTCAATTAACTGCTGTATGCAAAACAAAAACCTTACAAATTGAACTCACTGGATCCGGCATTCTATCAATGGAAAATGATTGTATACTGAGAAACAATCTCATTACCATTGAAGGAAATCAGATGATGATCAGCACTCTACAATCATCCTACATAAGCTTTGGGAACATATCTTTAATTGCCAAACCCAAAGATGTGCACGCAGCTCTGGAATCACTTCCAACATTCAACAACAGTCATCTAGAAGCATTAAACCATCTCCAGACTCAACTCTCTACCCTACAACATCAAGGTCTTCCTAAGCTGAACGACAAGGTATTCTTCAATAGCATTCATCACCACTTTGTCAGTTATTTTGCTCTTCTTCTTTCAATGAGCTTTGCAATTGTAATTATTTGCAAACTCCGGAAGAGATTGACGTCAGCCACTAATTCTACACCTGTTCCACAACCAAGAATACAGTACGATGTCAACGTCATATGAGAATACAGTTGAATTGAGCCATTCAACGCGGGGAAGTATGTTAAACAACATAAACAACAATAATGCTGACTGTATTACATTCTGAAATGGATACAACGAACGAACGCGGTGGCGTTCGATCGTTGCATATCGACCCATATTTAATTATATTTATTCATTGTAAGCATTTATTTTATTTATCCATTGTAAGCATTTTATGCAATTAATAATAAGTATAAAAGAGGCATTGGCCCACAAATAAATATCATTTTAAAACAATTCGTTGAGTAGTAATTTGATCCACTTTTCACATACAGTTCAGGTTTCAAGTGCCTGCAATTGTACCATCCAATATCAAATTAATTGTGCACCATTTTACACAGAATAAACAAATCAAGTTCAAGTGCTTGTATTTGTTATCAAATTGTGTTCTGCACATTAATAATTCATTCAAATTGTGTTCAAACTAAGAATCCGTTAAACTGTTTTTTGTTTTATTTCGCTTTTAAAAGAATTGAATAAAAACAAATAAACAATAGTGCAGGCTTATTAACATATTTTTAATCGAAAAAAAGAAAAATTGTTAACAGCAGTTTAACAATTGAGAATGATGAATGGGGTTATAAGGAATGTAAAAAAAATCTATTTCCCAGAAGCGGAGTTGGTGGGGGGATTTGGGGGGTGAAAAAGAGGGGGGAAATTGTATTTTTGCGTTTTCCGACTAAAGTTGACCCCAAAATGAAAAGTGTTTAATAGAAATGTTGTAGATCTGCCAAAAATCTACAACTTTCATATACATCACTTTTTAACGTAACCTCAAAATTTCCGAGATATTGGCAAAAAACCGTATTTTTTTCTGGTTTTTGTTTTTTATTTTTCATTTTTCCAAAAATATTTTAATTTAAATGAAACTTTGTGAAAATATATCTTGTTGTGTCCTTAATTAGGATAATTTTTTTCAAGCATAACCATTGATTAGTTTTTGAGATATTCTATTTTGTTTGGAAAAAAATACTTTTTTTTTCAAATGAAAAATGTACTTCAGAAAATCATCGTACCAAGTTCATTTAAGGATCATTAGTTTTGTTTTTATATTTACTTTTATATGAAATAATGAAAACATATAGTAACCACGTACAAAAATGCGAAAAAAGCAAAAAAATCATTTTGCATCAAGTAATTTTTTAATAATGGTTGATAAATTGTTCAAAATTTTTGGAAAATGCAAAAACTAATCACACCATGGAGTTCTACGGAAAAAATACATACATAAAAAAGTGTTTTATTATTTGACCCGAGATAAAAGTTCTGCCGATACCGCAACGATATTGCGAGAAATATTCATTTCAGTACATACAGTTTTAAATGAAAAACAAAAATAATAGTACAAGAGCCGACACCAAATTTTTGGAGAGGATATAAAACCAGAATCTGAGTAGGAAGGTTTATAGGTACATGTATTATGATATCAAATACCAAAGTTAGGCAGGTTTTTTTCTCAGCCTTTGGTGAGGATGGGGGTTCAAAACCAGCTTGGTTTCCTATTAAAATTTAATGGTTAATAACTCTTCAATGCACTTTAAAAAAAAATAGAGAATGATGCTCTGTCACTTTCCTTTAGTCTGTAGACTTTTACCTTGATGATCCAATCAATAGGACCCATGAAATAAGCTTTTCAAGCAAACCTTATCGTCTTTTTTTGGAGACTTTATTTTGTTGATTTTTGTTTTGTTTGAAATATTTGAAAAAAGGGGTGATATGGTCCGCATAAAATGGTTATATCTTGAGTTGTGTATATCAGACTGTAATAATTGATTATTTTATACAAAAGTTAATCTAAAAACAAAGCTAATGATCCTTAAATGAACTCGGTACGATGATTTTCTGAAGTACATTTTTCATTTGAAAAAAAGTATTTTTTTCCAAGCAAAATTGAATATCTCAAAAACTGATCAATGGTAATGCTTGAAAAAAATTATTTTAATTAAGGACACAACAAGATATATTTTCACAAAGTTTCATTTAAATTAAAATATTTTTGGAAAAATGAAAAATAAAAAACAAAAACCAGAAAAAAAATACGGGTTTTTGCCAATATCTCGGAAATTTTGAGGTTAAGTCATTGTATATCCAATCTATAGTATTCTCATGAAACACGATTTTGTAGGTAGACATTTGGTCGATAGGTTCGCTGTGATCGCCTTACCGAGATCCCTTAACAAAAATTAGTATTACATTTGGACGCATAGATGGCCACGAGCTTTTTTTCTTCATGAGAATACTATAGAATTTATATACAATGGTTAAGTTAAAAATGATGTATATGAAAGTTGTAGATTTTTGCCAGATCTACAACATTTCTCCTAAACACTTTTCATTTTTGGGTCAACTTTAGTCGGAAAACGCAAAAATACAATTTCCCCCCTCTTTTTCACCCCCCAAATCCCCCCTCCAACTCCGCTTCTGGGAAATAGATTTTTTTTACATTCCTTATAACCCCTTTCACCATATTCAATCGTTAAACTTCTGTTAACAATTTTTTTTTTATAAATGTGTAAAAAGCCTGCACTACAAGCACAATTTGTTTAATAAAACTGAGAGAAAATTACTTCTATGATTTTTTTTGGTTGAAACTATGTACAAAATCTTGTGTTCGAAATAAGGAAACTCTCTGTTCGGGCTTAGGAAACTAGTGTTCGACAACTGGGGAATTTGGCTTTTTTCAGCTTTTGATTTTTTATAAAAAAAGTTGTTAAAGTTAGTAGAAAAACCTTAAAAGTTATAAAAAATATTTGAGTTAAAGCTGAAAAATAATTTTACATCAAATATTTACGTTGAATGGTTCCCTCACAGTCAACGATTACTTTATTATGAACTACTAAGGGCCAGTTTGTTCACACCTTGTCAACTTAAATCAATGATTATTCCAGTTGGTTATCATTGAATGCGTTTGTTCAGCAAAATTTTAAACAGAGAATCCATGATTTGAGCACTTAATTGGAGAAATCACTAATTCGCCGATTCTGTCTGATTAGCATGATTTAATCAAAGATTTTCTGGAATTTCGTTTGTTCATCATTGGTTATTTCCTGAGCGTAGGTATAAAAAAGAGAAACAAAATCTATTAAATTCCTTCGAACAAAGAACATGAATGAAGAGAAACCAAGCATCGTCCATCTTGCAAGAAAAAAATAAACAATTTGTACAGATTTTACTACAAATTGTAGTTATTTTATTTACTATCGAAAAATAAAGTGCTTTTTTGCAAGGCCTAATATAAAATATGCATAGAAAAACTACAACTGGGAAAAAATCCCATCACTAGGTTTCACAAAATGCCAGCACTACCTACACACTTCAACTATATATTTGGAAAAAAAAATCAATTAGCCGCATTAAAATAAATACAAATTTCACGTGTGTAGCTATTCTGTATAGTAATTTAACAGGAAATAATCTTAAATTGAACACAACATTATATTTCAAGCACTGATTTTCCGTGTTTTTTTTGCACAAAAAATGTTTTTTTCGAAAGCTCACTCACACTGAAATAAGTTAATGACGGAATATGTCTGACAATTGATTGACAGATAGACTGGAAAATGGAAAGATTATTGGAAAAACTATGATTTATTAATCAAACTGAAAATTGAGTGAACAAACACTCTGATTATCACAGATTCATAACTATGGGTTTAACAGAATCAGTGATAATCTAATTGCTGATTTAACCCACTGTGAACAAACTGGCCCTAAGTGTTCGATTACTTGGGACATGACCAGGGAAAAAAGTATTTTGACAAAATTTAAAAGACTCGCAATCATCGGTTAACTTTTAAGTGCAGGCAGTGAGTATTGTTTTTGAGTATACTTTTGGATGCAGAATTCAAATCCGTCATCCGTTTGAGGCAATCAGCTCGGGTTTTCAAGAAATTGCCTTTAGAAAATGACCAAATATAGTTTTTTTTACTATTATTGAGACCTTGTAACATCTAGAAATAATGACTTAAAAAAAAAATTGTGAAACTATCTGAAAGCACAAATCTTCTCCTTCAAATATCAGTTTAAATCTATTCAATCCTGTAGGGATCTCAAATTCTAAATGAATAACTAAAAAGCAAAGTCCATTCATTTTCATTCATCTGTGTAAGGAGTTTAAATCGATGAACAAGGGCATATGTAGATCGACGAACGGAACAAAACCCTACTTCATTTAGCTGCCTCATATTCAGTTTAATTTATACTCTATCTACTAGAAATTTAAAAGGGTGGAGCTCCCAACAAACCTCTTATAGATCCGCTCTTGACCTTTTTTTTGTATTATTATTTTATTCTTTCAAACATGAGTGTCGGTGGATAAAAGTGAAATTCGATATTGTTCCATTGTTAAATCGAACGCCCTAAGCCCGACTCGTGCCATACATTTAATTTAAAGATAAAGAAGTCGGCTTCTGTTTCGTCAGTTAGGTACTTTTCTTCTTCTGTATATTCGTCCAAAGTGTTCAGTCCTAAAGGTGATATTTGTTTAAGACAATGTAAACAAATTCAATGATGATACATTGAGATGAATTTAACGAGACATTCATCAAACGATGTGTGATGGTGCATCGTTACGAATCGATCCGATGCACTAGAAAATTCAGTGTCTGTTTAGTTCAGGAAACTCCAAGCTGAAGAACCTCTATTACGTGTAACATTTCGTATGAGAGATGGGACATATATTTTACAGTTTACACGTTTGGTCTTTGAACAAATAAAGGTTTTGTCAACAAACTTGGCTTATAGGTAGGTAGTAGAGGTACCAGCATATTTGCACTTCTATATACATATATTTTTTTTAATTAATTAAAAATTTTTCTTAAAACGTTCATATTTTTAGTTGTTTTTTTTTACTAGAAATGTTCAGTACCTATAGTACGAGAGCTAGAGCAACGTCAAAAAAAATAATTTTAGTATCTGAATATTTTGTTGATATATGTCCTATTTAACTCGGGGTTTGGTCGAAATCCCGCAAATCGAACCCCGCAAGTTGAAATCCCGCGTGTCAAATCTCGTTTGCCCAAAAGGCTTTTGATTATGTCCTAAAAAACAGGGCAATAAGGAACTAGGACGTTCATGGGATTTTATTGTAACAATCTTCAAAGGGGTAATTGAAGATGAGAAAACGGCGGAGTGCTATTAAATTAGAGGGTGCATTTTGGAGAGGGGGGTGCCAAAGCACCCTTTTTGGTTTTTTGCATATAACTCGAAAACGAACCAAATTTCGAGATAATTCTGAGAAAATTTAAATTTTTACCATCGAAATTGATTTTGAAAAAAAATTTAAAAATTTTTTGTTATCTAAATTTTAAAAAATCATTGCAAAAAAATGTTAAAAATCGCATTTGGTTGTTTTTACTTATTTGCTTATAACTTTTTTACCAGCAGATATACATATGGGCATTACTCTATATAAATTTTCTTTAAAATGAATTATTCAAAAAACGGTTTGAATAAAAATCGACCGAGAAATAGGCGTTCAAATTAGGCTGATTTTAAGTTTTAAAAGCTTTTTTTTGGCTATTTTGATGGACTCGTTAGATTATATCTACGCTCAAACTGGGTGTAATAGTGAATCATGACCAGTTTAGTCAAAAATAAAAGTCAAGTTTCAAATTTTTCGCAGTTTTAGGATTGCCATCTAGTTTTTTCAAAATCTAAAATAATTGCCAAAATCAACACACTTGCAAAGCCGGGTTTTGAGCACATGTTAGCTTATAGGTACCTCCTCGAACATGAAAAAAAAATAGTGCCAAACAAGTTTTACTGCTGAAAGTCCTTGCCATACGAGCTGGTAAAAAAGTTAGCTGCAAATAAGCAAAAAAAAATGCGATTTTTCACATTTTTTTTGCAATGATTTTTTTCAAATTTAGCTAACATTAATTTTTTTAATATTTTTTTCAAAATTCCATTTCGATGGTAAATTTTATTTTCTACAAAAAAGATTTTCAAAATTATATATAAATTTTGCTTCGCCCCCCTAAAAAATGCACCTTCCAATTTAATCCCGGAAATCAAAATCCCACCGTTTCTATACTTCAATGCAACAGCGCATTATTATTAATGGGAATGGAATTATGCACTGATTTTTTTTGATGGTGGGTCCGATGGAAAAGTGTGAGATTCTAGAGGTGGGTCTGGAACTGGCAAACCTAGAACCCAAACCCACCTGTCCAGATCCAGACCCACCTCTGTCCAGATCCATGCCCACCTCTGTCCAGATCCGGACAACTCTGTCCAGATCCGGACCCACCTCCCCCAACCTCTCCAAAAATTGAAAACAAATTCCAATCTTTTCATTATATTCTGCAAGTACTACTAGTCCAAGAAACAGAGGAAAAAAAGTAAGTTCATAATGCAATTATTACTGAACTGATTTTCTTGATGGAATATGTTAAGGGGTGTCCCCAGAGTTTAAATCCAAGATGGCGGAACGTCAGCTGCTATTTTGGAAAACGCATTTTATCATAAATATCTTTTTAACAGTGCATCATACGACAAAAATAGTAAATTTTTTTTGAAAGCTTATACTCCAGTCTTTTATTTGCTTTTTTAAATTAAGTTGTTTTCGTGGAAAGTTTTTGGGATATTAAATTTTAAAACCAATATTAAAAAAAAAATTGTGAATTTGTTTTCAAGTTGATTGTTTTCAAAAATATATTGACTTTAATATTTAATTTCTCAAAAATTTTTTTCACGAAAACAATTTGATTTAAAAAGCAAATAAAAGAAAGGAATACATATTAGCTTTCAAAAAAAACGCATTTTCCAAGATGGTGGCTGACGCTCACGTCCCATCGTTTCGAATAAAAATTCAAGTTGTCGGAACGGCAGAGTGTGAGCGTCAGCCACCATCTTGGAAAATGCGTTTTATCAAATATATTGTGAACCATGCAGCATACGAAAAAAACAGTACATTTTTTTGAAAGCCTATATTGCATTCCTTTATTTGTGGGTTTGAATCAAGTTGTTTTCGTGAAAAGCTTTTGAGAAATAAAATTGTAAAAACAATATTTTTGAAAAAAATGTGATTTTTTTCACGTTAAAATTTAACTTCGTAAAAACTTTTCCCGAAAACAGCTTGATTTAAAAAAGCAATTATGAGAATGGAATATTAGCTTTAAAAAAATAGCTATTTTCGTATGGTGCATGGTTCACGAGATATTTGATCACAACAAAAACATAAATGTTAAAAAGAGCCAAGTTCTTATATGTATAAGAAACCTGTGCGTAAAAAGTCAGTCAAAAAAGTAATGAGAAAATATATGCAAAGTTTTAAGTTCAGGAAGTTTAATATCAAATATCTGAATTAGAATAATATCGAAACAACTCCTAATTATGACAGAAATTTGGTATCAAAGGGCACGGTAGTGCCCAGCCAAGTTCGCGGCACTACACCCTTTTTACAGGAACAAACTCAGGCGATTTTCAACCCCCCTCTAACTTCAGTACCAATAAAGTCAGAAACTTCAAATTTGGAGTATTTGCTGAACTGATCAAACACAGGTGGCTCACCAAATTTCAACTCTTTAGCATTAGTAGTTCTCAAGATATAGGACTTCAAAAATCGCAAAAACCGTAACTGACTGACTCACTGACTCACTGACAGATCATCAAAATTATGGAGCACTTCCCGACATCGTAAAAACTTGAAATTTCGCACAACGGTAGGCCTTGTGGTACATACAAAGGAAAAAATCGAAAATATGTAATTTTCTATTCAGGGGGCGTGGCATCCACCCACTTTCTTAAATATTCTCTAAATTATATGGAGCCTTTCCGATTGTTGTAGAACAATGAAAATTGGTAAGTCGGTAGGGTTTGAGGTGCTTAGAAAGAAAAAAATTGAAAAATTGGAATTTTCCATACAGGGGGCGTGGCATCCACCCACATTCTTAAAAATTCTTATAAATTATATGGAGCACTTCCGATTGTTGTAGAACGATGAAAATTGGTAGGTCGGTAGGGCTTAAGGTACTTAGAAAGAAAAAAATTGAAAAATTGGAATTTTGCATTCAGGGGGCGTGGTATCCACCCACATTCTTAAAAATTCTAATAAATTATATGGAGCACTTCCGATTGTTAAAGAACGATGAAAATTGGTAGGTCGGTAGGCCTAGAAGTACTTAGAAGAAAAAAAATCGAAAAATTGGAAGTTTCAGTTCAGGGGGTGTGGCATCCACCCACATTCTCAAAAATTCTTATAAATTATATTAAGCACTTCCGATTGTTGTAGAACGATGTAAATTGGTAGGTCGGTATTCCTTGAAGTACTTAGAAGAACAAAATCGAAAAATTGGAAGTTTCAGTTCAGGGGGCGTGGCATTGACCCATAATCCTTAAAATTCTTATAAACTATATGAAGCACTTCCGATTGATGTAGAGCGATGAAAATTGGTAGATCGGTAGGGCTTAAGGTACTTAGAAAGAAAAAAATTGAAAAATTGGAATTTTGCATTCAGGGGGCGTGGTATCCACCCACATTCTTAAAAATTCTAATAAATTATATGGAGCACTTCCGATTGTTAAAGAACGATGAAAATTGGTAGGTCGGTAGGCCTAGAAGTACTTAGAAGAAAAAAAATCGAAAAATTGGAAGTTTCAGTTCAGGGGGTGTGGCATCCACCCACATTCTCAAAAATTCTTATAAATTATATTAAGCACTTCCGATTGTTGTAGAACGATGTAAATTGGTAGGTCGGTATTCCTTGAAGTACTTAGAAGAACAAAATCGAAAAATTGGAAGTTTCAGTTCAGGGGGCGTGGCATTGACCCATAATCCTTAAAATTCTTATAAACTATATGAAGCACTTCCGATTGATGTAGAGCGATGAAAATTGGTAGATCGGTAGGGCTTAAAGTACTTAGAAAGAAAAAATTGGAATTTTGCATTCAGGGGGCGTGGCATCCACCCACATTCTTAAAAATTCTTATAAATTATATGGAGCACTTCCGAACGATGAAAATTGGTAGGTTGGTAGGACTTGAAGTACTTAGAAAGGAAAAAAAATCGAAAATTTGGAATTGTCCATTCAGGGGGGTGCCATCCACCCACTTTATCAGAATTGCTATTAATTGTATTGAGCACTTTCAGTTGTCGTAGAATTATGAAACTTTGTAGAGCGGTAGGGCTTGACTTTCACCTGGCAAAATAAATCTTTGCAAAAAGGAGTGAAATCACAACAAAAACATAAATGTTAAAAAAGGAGCCAAGTTCTTATGTGTACAAGAAACCTGTGCGTAAAAAGTCAGCCAAAAAAAGTAATGAGATCTAAAATATATGCCAAGTTTTAAGTTCATGAAGTTTATTATCAAATATCTTAAGTAGAGTAATATCGAAACAATTCCAAATAATGACAGAAATTTGGTAATTAATGATTACTGATTAAAATTTTTTGGATTTACTTGGCAAGTTTTCTCTTAAATACTTACTTAATCACAAATTTTAAATATATGAAAACTTGACCAGTGAACCCACCAAATTTTAATCAGTAATCATTAATTACCAAATTTCTGTCATGATTTGGAATTGTTTCGATATTACTCTACTTAAGATATTTGATAATAAACTTCATGAACTTAAAACTTGGCATATATTTTAGATCTCATTACTTTTTTTGGCTGACTTTTTACGCACAGGTTTCTTGTACACATAAGAACTTGGCTCCTTTTTTAACATTTATGTTTTTGTTGTGATTTAATGATTACTGGTTAAAATTTTGGTGGGTTCACTGGTCAAGTTTTCATACATTTTAAATTCGTGATTAAGTAAGTAATTAAGAAAAAACTTGCCAAGTAAATCCACCAAATTTTAATCAGTCATCATTAAATACCAAATTTCTTTCATAATTAGGAGTTGTTTCGATAGGTATTATTCTAATTCAGATATTTGATATTAAACTTCCTGAACTTAAAACTTGGCATATATTTTAGATCTCATTACTTTTTTTGACTGACTTTTCACGCACAGGTTTCTTGTACATATAAGAACTTGGCTCTTTTTTTTAACATTTATGTTTTTGTTGTGATTTCACTCCTTTTTGCAAAGAATTTATTTTGCCGGGTGAAAATCAAGCCCTACCGCTCGACAAATATTAATAATTCTACGACAACCGAAAGTGCTTCATAAGAATAATAGCAACACTGAGAAAGTGGGTGGATGCCACGCCCCTTGAATGGAAAATCTCAATTTTTATTTTTCTCTTATTATGCTCTTCAAGCATACCGTTATTAAAATTTTCATCGTTCTACAACAATCGGAAGTGCCTCATATAATTTATAAGAACTTTTAAGAAAGTGGGTGGATGCCACGCCCCCTGAAAGGAAATTGCAGATTTTCGATTTTTTCCTTTGTATGGACCTTAAGGCCTACCGTTGTACGAAATTTCAAGTTTCTAAAATGTCGGGAAGTGCTCCATAATTTTGATGATCTGTCAGTGAGTCAGTTAGTCAGTTACGGTTTTTGAAGTCTTATATCACGGTAATTAACAATGCTAAAGAGTTGAAATTTTGTGAGCCACCTGTGTTTGATCAGCTCACCAAATACTGCGAATTTGAAGTTTCTGACTTTATTGGTACTGAAGTTAGAGGGGGGTTGAAAATCACCTGAGTTTGTTCCTGTAAAAAGGGTGTAGTGTCACGAACTTGGCTGGGCACTACGGTAGTGCCCAGCCAAGCAAAGCCAGTTAAAAATAACACCGCTGTGTAGCTCTGAGAGTGTGACTGAAAACCCATAGTGTCCGTTTCAAGACAATCTCAGGAATTGGAGCTATTCAACGCCACTTTGCAGCAAATTTACCACAATATATTCGACAACTGCCATTAAGGTATTAAAATAAAGTAAAAATAAAACTACATTAATTTGTGTATACAAAATATTGAGAAATACCAACAACTTTCAAACTAAAAGGGTGTTTGAGTCCTTTTTATGATAAATATTAACATGTGCGTTTCCATTTGAGAGAGTATTTTCACATGAAAACTCTCGAGAGTGACCCTCGGATATATGCTCCCCTCTGGTGAGCTGATTTAAGGACTGTGTCCACTTGCGAGTTTTACTCTCGAAAATTTTTTTTAGAGCTGCTCGCCGTTTTTTCACTCTCAAATGGATATACGCACGTTGAAAGTACGCACATGTTTTTCGAGTGCTGAACATCTGTTTTAACCATAAGATACAGGGCCGGATTAGCCCTCAACGGGGCCCTAGGCAACCATCAATTTGGGGGCCCTTTTTTTCACGTCCGTTCCCTTCTTTCGTGCTGGAAGAATATGAACAAAATGGGAAATTCATTTGGCATTTTTGCACTGAATAGAGTTTTTTTTTTAGTGGAGGTACGAAAATGAATTTTCTTTAACCTGTAAATACAAATTTGGAAGTCGTTTTTGTTTATTAAAGTAATGCTTTTATAATTTGCGTGTAAAATTTAACTAGAAATTTGCATCAAGCAGTGAACAAGTTGTTATTAAAAACCGTTGCGATTGTGTTATTGAAAAACTTATAAGCAAACCCTTTTACAAGTGGAATTCAGTAGACAAATCTGCAATTATAGCGACTGAAAGACCTACTCCATTGCTGCCGGATTTGACAACAAAATTTTGCAATAAAAAAAAGTGTTACTAGAATTTTATGTTTGTAAGAAAATTTTAGAAGTCTTTTTCATTTTTCGGGGGCCCCTAAAATCGAGGGCCCCAGGCAACTGCCTATTCTGCCTACTTGTTAATCCGGCCCTGATAAGATACGTTTCTGATGGTAGTATTCGTGAGGATTTTATCACGTTGGTGGATGCGTCTTAGGAACTTCCGTGCTCTATATAATTAAACTGGCGAAGAGTACGAATCCGATGAAGACAATTGGAGAGACACAAAATTACTACAGCAGTCATTACCGAAGAGAAGTTGGATAGAACTTCTAAACCTAAAGATAGTGGTTTTTGGCCCTTTTTGAAAACTTCAAAACATCGTCAATTCGATTGCCAAATGATCGTCATTTTATAAAGCGAATATTGTTATTGTTTTAATATATGCAATGGTTTGTTTGAACAAAATCTTTTGTATTAATATTTTACGATTTTCTTGGAAACGCATTTGGCATTTACATACACGCTCTCCCTGGCTTCTCAGTATTTTTATCGTCAACACGATTTTTTTTACTGCAGAATCACATCGCAGATGATGTTTTCGAACAAGTGACTTTAACAAACTGCATTATAGGACAAAATGCTTATGTAGTTAAACTTGTATTCGTCTTTTCAAACAGAAAACTTTTGCAGTTTGCGTTTGAGAACATTCTGCAAATGATGCATTTTTGACAAAGATGACATTTTTGAAAAAGGCCTTTAACTTGCAAGGCCATTGGACAAATTATCATGTTCCAGCTAAGGAAGAGGCTGAAACTTCCACTCGAACTCAAAGGGCATGTGTGGGAATAGGAACATTCCAATGTGCCATTATGGTTTCCGAAATTTGAGGTTGTGTAACGCAAATAAAGAGGGAATTCAAAAACACTGTAAGGACACCATGCTACAGCCAAAAGCTGCATAATTTCATTTCACGAAGTTCCAAAGAACCCGCTGTTCGACACACTATTGCAGTTATGAAAGAGGTAAGGTAATTACTTTCTTCAAACTTCAAACTCATCTACTCACATTGCTTTGTGTGACCAAGTGTTTAGGACGGTATAAAATATGTACGTCAATTTACTGTAGACTTCAAGATTGTGGAAACTAACGAAAATTTCCCTCCCACTCTGAACTAAATCCTGGACCCGCTCCTGGATTTAACTCCATTATATTTTTCCTTGGGGTAATGTCAAAGATAAAGTGTACTCCAAGCTTTACTAACAACTAATGGGGAGTCGGCTTTAGCAAAACATCAGAGCTGTTATTAGCAAACAAACACATATCTAAATCTTGAATAAAATCTGATCACCCGCTTAGGATCGCTGCCTCTGCTTCTATCACTATCTCATTCTGTTCCTAATTTAATAATTGCATTTGAAATTTTCATAATTTTTTTTAAAATCGTTTTAAATTATATCTTTTTTATGTATAAGCATACAATTTGAAAGATTTGATTATCTTGATAAAACTTGAAGTTTAACGATTCTTGGAAATATGAGAAAAGTCCATAATAATTTGTCATGCACTGGAAGTTCTAAATCTACAAGTAAGTATGTGTTCCAAAAAGAACAATTCAAAGCTCTATTTGTCATGATTTACAAATGCTATTAAAAATATTGGAAAAAAAACACTTGCGTCTTGGTCGATAAGCTGAGACTAAGATAAAAAAAATGAAATACAATTAAAATTAAAGTATTTAACTCGTACTCGTTTTTTGATATCCAAAACCAAACCAAACACAAAGTGATCGAGGGAGGTATAAGCCTTTTGAGAATTGAGATGCTGTTGCTTCAGTATTGTGACCAATAGCACTGTTTACTGTCGAGAGAACAAATCAATCAAGAGACCGCCCTACATGCCCCGATATATATATAGCTAAGTGTCACCACACCGGTATCGGTATAAGTAAGTCAATAAGACAGGTAAACTCCGTCGGCGTAGTCGTCTGCCGGCTGCGTAACCGTGTCTCATTCGTAATATATGTTGTAGGTGTCGGTGGAATCTAATGTTCTTTTTACTCAGTAGATGAGATCTACGCGGACAGATCAGTAATACAGTAGATGTGATCGGGATTCAGAAGCGCGGCTTCTTTTCAAAAGTTATATACATATGCATCAGATATTAGTCCTTGGAAGTGTGTAATTATGAATTCTGAAGTGCAACGTGTGGAGAAAAATAGCAATTCGGATGGTCCTTCAGAGGATGAGCGTGGTGAGGATAATCGAGTTATTTTGGAAATCGGTGTCAACGTTCCCTACTCGTCTGCATCACTTGCAGCAATTGGACCACCCGTGCCGGTACCATATCCGCCGGATATACGCTTTGCTCCGACTAGTGCTTACCATTCGTCCTATCCCTACCTGCAATCACATCCTTGTGCAATGAGTATTCCACAAACTGTGTGCAATTGGTCGATTCCAGAAATGGTGCGACCACCTCTTTATCCACATTACCCAAACCTGCGAGAGCATGCAATTATTAAGGAAGAGAATCCTTCATGGAGGGAGAGGGCTCTGCAATTGGAGAAAGGTGAGGAAAGTTGTAAGTTTTTTTTTTTTTTGTAAATTTGATAATTTAAGTAGCTCAATTTTGTATGTGTTTTCTTAAGTCTTATTCAAAGATATTTTTAATAGATATTGTTTTCGTGGTATTTTGTTTACACAGCTGAATCTAAGGTTTGACGGTGTTGAAATGGGTTTTAATTTGTTTCACTTAACAAAGTACATTATGGGTATCAAGTGTTAGTAATAAACTCCATCAGTATTGATTAATCTATAATGTACATTTTTTATAATACAAATTCGAAATAAGTTTTACTGAAATTATTCAGCCAAGTAGAAGATTAAGGGCCAGATTGTTCACAGTGCGTTTAAAACTGCAATACGTTTTTCACAGCCTCTGATTAAACGTACATACACTCATAGCTATAATAAAGCACGTTCAAAGGGATAGCAATTTCAAAAGTTAACAGCTCAATCTATGTGGATTCATTGATTAAAATTGTATTACCATTTTCAATAATCATGGATTATAAAAACGATTAGCGACGCAACAAACTGGCCCTGAAGACAGGGAAATTTATTGAACTTGTTGTTAAATATGTTTTTTATAATAATAAATTTATAATAAATGTGCATATAATGTTATGTAATGAATATGTACAAGTACATGTATACAGCTAAATCTAAAAGGAAAGATAACATTGCTCGTTCAATTATTTACTTTGGTTACTTCAGGTGCTATGAAACAAAGTTATTCCATTTACATAGGGCCAGTTTATTCACACCTTGTCAACTTTATTCAATGATTATTCCAATTGATTATCATTGAATGCGTTTGTTCAGCAAAATTTTAAACGGCGAATCCATGACTTCAGCACTTAATTGGAGAAATCACTAAATCGCCAACTGATTTTGATTAGCACGATTTAATCAAAGATTTCCAGGAATTTCTTTCATCGTTCTACAACAATCGGAAGTGCATTATATAATTGATAGCAATTTTTAAAAAGTGGGTAGATGTCACACCCCTTCATAAATTTCTGACTTTTATCTTTGTATGCACGTCAAATCCCACCGCACTACCAATTTTCATCGTTCTACAAAATTGGAAATACTCCATATATTTTATAATAGTTTTTGAGAAAGTGGGTGGGTGCCACACCCCCTGAACGGAAAATAAAAAATTTTCGATTTTTGTCTTTCTAAGAGCCATTTTACACATAGCCGGCAACCGGTTACCCGGTACCGGCTAACCGGTTGTTTGGTTAAGGATCTTATGGAAGTTTTCACGCATGCCGGAACCGGTTCATTTGTTGAAAACCGGATAACCGATGCCGGCTAACCGGCTGCCGGGCATGTGTGAAATGGGCCTCTCGGGGTTAAACCTGATCTAACTCCAGAAACGTGTTTTTCAGTCAATTGAAATCCTAGACTTACTCCGAGTTAACTCGCCTTATTTGGTGAGTTAACTCAGGGACCAAATTGATGGCCTTTTCAGTTCAGCCGATTTAATCTCGATTTCAATAAGGAAAGTTATTATCAATGCAATTTCGTTGTGGCGCCATCTCCGTTCCGATGCGTGAATGGTGTAGAAGGGTGATGTCCATAGTGTTAGTGTCGCACATGGATGGCCATAGATTTTTTGACAACTGAAAGATAAACCTTGCGTTCGGCCATCTAACCGATAAGGCTATCCATAATCCAAAAAAATTCAGAAACTTTGAGTTGTTTTTGCATCAGCTGAAACAACAACATCCGGATCGCTAAAGATACGCCGCCGAACCCGCCCAAAGTTAATCCTCAACTGAAAAACTGTTCCTGAGTTAACTCGGTGTTATTTAATTTTCAACATAAGCTAACTCAGATTTAACTCAGAGTTAACCCTAAACTGAAAAACTGGTATTTCAAGCCCTACCGATCTACCAATTTTCATCGCTCTATAACAATCAGAAGGGCTCCATAGTGTATAAGAATTTTTAATAAAGTGGGTGGATGCCACGCCCCCTAAATTGAAAATTGCAGATTTTCGACTTTTTCCTTTGTATGCACCACAAGGCCTACCGCTGTGCGAAATTTAAAGTTCCTTAAGGTGTCGGGAAGTGCTCCATAATTTTGATGATCTGTCAGTGAGTCAGTTGCGTCTCATCACCAAATAAAATCTCAATGAGCGCTCAGTGTCAAGTCGATGGAGGTGGAATGCTTTGGTGGGACAAGATTCGCCGTTCAATTATATACAAAACATGTGTTTATTCTCGTCCTGAAATTCGGGAAAAAAAATTCAATTTTGCTCAAAATATTTTAATTTTAAAGCACAAACACTATGAAATTAATGAAAAATAATATTAATTTCAGTTTAATTTCATTTTTATCAACATTCCACCTTTATTTGGCTGTCAAATGGAC
Source organism: Dasysyrphus tricinctus (assembly GCA_963921185.1). NCBI lineage: Eukaryota > Metazoa > Arthropoda > Insecta > Diptera > Syrphidae > Dasysyrphus > Dasysyrphus tricinctus. Next base: position 62,561,328 of record OY992530.1, read on the forward strand.
AGCTGTTTTAGTTGAGAAAGAACATTGACAAATTAATCCAAAAAAATTTCGTCTCAATAATCACCGCAAAAAATCTCACTGCTCAGGTGAGATTTTTTGTCTCACTGAAAAAATCTCTGAGCACTCAGGGATTTTATTTGGTGAGACACGCCTAGTGAGTCAGTGAGTCATTCAGTCAGCCAGTTACAGTTTTCACGATTCTTGAAGTCCTATATCTCGGAAATTATTTATGCTAAAGTGTTAAAATTTGATGAGCCACCTGTGTTTGATCAGTTTCTGACTTTATTGGTACTGAAGTAAGAGGGGGTTGAAAATCGCCTGAGTTTTTTCCTGTAAAATGGGTGTAGTGCCGTGAACTTGGCTGGGCACTACCGTGCACTTTGAACGGTATCGACGCAGAATTGCACCCTCTATCGCATATCCAAAGTCTTCCAAAATCCCCGCATTGGCTTTTTGTGTAGATGCATTTGAAGAGATGGAGTGGGGGAAAAAGTTGGAAGTCTATCAAACTGAAATATTTGTTTTGCTACAACCTAATCAAATGATACATGCTTTAAGGGTATCTTTTAACGCTAAATCCAATGGAACTAAATTCAAATGATACGAGTACCAAAAAGAGTTTTAGTTATTTGTATGTTATAGTGATTTTCTTAAGTTGGTACAACAGGTAAAATATTACCGAAATCCTTTTGAAAAATAATGGTTTGTCAATTAAATTTGGAGTAAATATTTCATAAGTCAATAGAACCAGGAATCAAAAAATTTCCTAAAAATATCTGTGGTGAAAGGGTGTTTTTTTGTAAAGGTTTTAGGCAAGTGTAGAATTAAAACTCGCCAAAAATGTTAAATTTGTCATTTTATAACATAAAATATAACTTCTTAAGGACCTTACTGATGGTAGAGGAAATGCTTTTTTCAAAAGCAAAAAGCTTTGTTTCATTTATTTAATTGATTAATTTATTTTGTATCTTTTTTTTACATCTATTAAATAATTCTTTTTAACAAAAAAAGAAAAAAAAGAGAAATCTCTCTAGCTCGAATTTTTAAAAATATCTCTCCATTTGCAGAATTTCTTCATTATAAAAATATTGCTTATGGTTGTGTTGTATCCATATACAGTACACAACGGCTCGCCATAGTGCTGCGTCTTGATGGAACTTTCACTAATGTCCAATATCCAATTAATCGCCAGCCATTCTCTGTCGCAGGAACTGCTTTTTTGTATACCGACATATCAAAGGTTATAGTTTTCGCAGCTCCGGATCTTAAGTTTTTCCTAACCTTCATTTTGGCGTTAAATGAAAAAATGGCATACTTAGTTGGATTTTTTGTAACCGGGAGAATAAGACTTTTTAATTAATTTTGTACTCGATATTACCTACTCTGACCACCTCAAAATTAAAGCTGTCTTGGTGACGTTCACCGCTTTACCTAATGTTCGTGGATTTTGAGAAAGCCTTTGATCGAGTTAACCGAGAATGTATATGGAGATCGTTGCTTGGTAGAGGAATTCCACCAAAAATTGTTGCCATTATTAAAGAGTCCTACAAAAACGCAAGGTGTTTTGTTTTGCACAATGGGCAGCTATTCGACTCCTTCGTAGTGCAACAGGGTGTGAGACAAGGGGATGTTCTATCGCCAATTCTCTTCCTGCTGGCGATGAACGACGTATTGACGGCCAGTGTTGGCACAGCTGAGCGACAGGGCATTCAATGGAGACCGTTCGAAAGGCTCAGTCATTTAGACTATGCCGATGACATATGTCTACTGGCAAATAACATCAGTGGGCTGAACGGGATGTGCCAAACACTGCAAGTGAAGGGAGAGTCGAGTGGTCTAAGAATAAACAGCAAAAAGACAAAAATAATGCTCACAGGCCGCTCCACACAGCAGCGTATTATTCTACATTAGACGCCAGTTGAAGTAGTGGAACAGTTCAACTACCTTGGCAGTATTGTCTCTGATGCAAACGGTGGTACGGATCTGGACGTTAAAAGTAGAATAAATAAAGCTCGTGCTGCCTTCGGTACTCTGTCCCCAATCTGGAAATCAAGTCAAATCTCCTTACGCACTAAGTTGATATTCTTCGAATCCAATGTGAAATCCGTGCTGTTATATGCTTGTGAAACCTGGAAAGTCACGTCTATCATTTCGAAGAAATTGCAGGCTTTTGTGAATCGCTATCTTCGCCACATCCTAAAGATTCTCTGGCCACAAATAATATCAAATGAGGAATTGTGGCGCGCGGGACAAGTCAAGAGCGGCTGGACGTCGACATAAGAAAGCGTAAATGGCGTTGGATTGGTCACACACTGAGGAAACCAAACGATGAAATTGCAAAGCAGTCCTTTGAATGGAATCCTCAGGGTGCACGGCGGGTTGGAAGACCAAAGACAACATGGAAATCAACTGTCTTAGCGGAAGCAGAATCCCAGAGAAAGACGTGGCCGCAGCTAAAGTACCTTGCAGCGGACTGTGAAGGATGGAGACGTTTTGTTGACGCCCTATGCCCCAGCCGGGGTTACAGGACACGATGATGATGATAGTGACGTTCTGTCCTAGAAGTCGGTGTTGGGTGTCCTTTCTTGTTGGCTTCCTTCTCAATGCTCACACAAGCACCACTGACATCACGCTTTGTTCGTCCGATTATGTCAATGTCGTCAGCGTAAGCGAGTAATTGGACGGACTTTTGAAAGACTGTGCCTCTAGTGTTGACGTGGGAGTTTTGCACTATTCTTTCAAGAACAATGTTGGAGAAGTCGCATGACAGCCCGTCGCCTTGCTTAAAACCTTTTTTTACATCAAAGGTGTCGGTGAGGTCTTTGCCAACCTTGATGGAGCAGCGTGCATTCTCCATCATCATCCTGCACAAACGGACGAGTTTGGCAGGGATGCCAAAACTAGACATTGCTCTATTAGCTCGTCTCTATAGATGCTGTCATACGCGGCCTTGAAATCGATGAAAAGGTGGTGGGTATCGATTTGAAACTGGATTTCTCCAAGATCTGCCGTAGTGCGAATATTTGGTCGATGGTGGACTTCCCTGGCCTCTGATATGGCTTCAGGAGTTCACAAAGTACGGCAGAGAAGATCTTGCAGGCGATATTAAGAAGACTGATGCCTCTGTAGTTGATGCAGTCCAGAGGATCGCCTTTCTTGAGGATCGGGCAAACAATGCTGAGGTTCCACTCTTCGGGCATGCTTTCCTCCGACCATATTTTACAGATGAGTTGGTGCATACTCCTAACCAATTCATCGCCAGCTGCTTTGAATAGCTCAGCCGCAAGGCCATCAGCTCCGGCAGCTTTATTGGACTTAAGTTTAGATATGGCTATCCTCACTTCGTCAAGGTCGGGTGGACGGAATTATTGGCCTACGTCGTCCAGGTTGATTGGTGCAATTTGCATGGTAGCTGAATTCGGTTCGTCATCGCCGTTATACAATTTGCAGAAATGATTTTTCCATATCCTCAGCACCGACTGCGATTCCACCATGATGTTCCCCTGATCGTCCTTGCAGGCTTCGGTTCGGGCCTTGTAACCTTGGGAGGTTCTTTTTACTTTTTGGTAAAACTTCTGAACTTCATTCCTGCAGTGGCATTCCTCTAATTCCTCGATCGCGCGCTTCTCATGCTCTTTCTTTTTCCTTCTAAGAAGCTTGTGTTCCTCTCTCATCTTCTGCTTGTAGAGCTTGCGAGCAGCTCTGGTCCTTCTATGCAGCGCCGCTTTGTATGCCTGTTGTTTGGCTGCATGTACTTGCCGACATTCTTCGTCGAACCAGGGGTTTCGCTGTGGTGGTCGTGCGAAGCCCAGCACGTCAGAGGCGGCATCTCTGATGGCTTCCTAGCAGTTTTTCACTGCTTTTCGATGTTTGCAGTTGGCGGCAAAGGACTAGCTAAGAGGGCGCGCGAGACTCGATCGAAAAAGGACCTGGCGATTTCTTGCGACTGAAGCCGTCCGACGTCGAACTTCCTCACATTATTTCTCTGTTTTGGCTTTGGTCTGGATATCCGTAGCATTACCTTTGCTACAACGAGGTAGTGGTCCGAGTCAACGTTGCCTCCTCGGAACGTTCGGATATCCTTGATACTGGAGGAGTGCCTTGCGTCGATCGCAATGTGGTCAATTTGGTGGCTGTTGATTGAACAGGAATTCGCCATGTCCCCTTATGTATATCGAGAAGCGGGAACTGCATACTAGCTACCACAAAGTTTCGCCCCGCAGCAAAGTCGATAAGCCTGAGTCCGTTATCGGTGGTGGTGTCGTGCAGGCTGTATCTTCCGATTGTGCCACCAAAGACGTCTTCTTTTCCTAGCTTGGCATTAAAATCAATACAAGACAATTTTAACTTCATAGCTAGGGAATTGCTCATATGTCTTGTCCAGAAGCTCGTAGAACTCGTCCTTGGTGTCGTCATCTTTCTCCTCTGTGGGGGCATGCGTGCATATCAGGCTGATGTTGGCGAACTTAGCATTGATGCGAATTGTCGTGAGGTGTTCGTTCACATAATTGAAACTCAAGACTTCTTGCCTAAGTCTGCCTCTAACAACAAATCCACATACAAAAAGACGCTGCCCTTGTGGTCGGTAACAGTCACCGCAGTAGATATCGCAGTCTTTCAGTTTTCTTCTGCCCGGCCCATCCCATCGCACTTCTTGGATGGCGGTGATGTCTGCTTTGTAGCAGTCTATGGCCTCCGCTAATGTTCGGCTGCACGTGGTCTAAAGAGAGGCAGAACATTACACGTGCAGATCCGAAGTTCGTTGTCCTTATTTCGTTTGCTAGTTTCGTCAACTGTAAATCCGTCCGTATGCGAGGGTTGTTGTTGCTTTCCAACTAAATAGCTTTACGTGGCCGGGAAGTCACCCCGACACGACGGCACGACCCTCAACCTGGAGGACCAGACCCTATGTACATAAGTTTAAGGGCGGGGAGCCGGATTAACCACTCCTTATAGGCTGAGCTCCGAATATGTCGCAGTAGCCCGTATAAGTAGTTCAGCCTAAGGCCTAACTGGAACTGTAGACGCCACCGTTGATTCCATCTTGAGAATTCTTCCGCTGCCGCCTGGATGAAGGAGAAGTGCCTTAGTGGGAACACTCCTCCCCCCCTCTCTCGTTTGCTGCCCCCTAAAACCATCCACAGGGATTGGAACCCCATCTTCAGTTAAAGGTACTAGGCACCCGATGTTCACCACTTGGAGGTGAGAGTAGGAGTTGATAGACAGTGGTTTGCTTTGAAAAAAAGCATGTGGACGCTTGTGTCCTCTTGAATGCACCGTGTCTACCCTTTGAACATCCACTCATATTTATATTTATATATCCACTCCCAAAATCTGCTGTCGGCTCTTCTCCACAAATCTTAGATAATTTGCAGTGCATATTTTCGAAATTCAAAGTGTCAAATAAAAAATGAATATTCGTGAGACAAATAAACCCAACAACAAATATTGAAATTTGACTCTTATTTTGATAGATGCGTAGAATTGAACAAAAATTAAAAACCTATAATAATATTACCTTTGATATGTGAACTGTGGAAGTATTGTAGGTACTTTATTTTTTTTTTATCTTGGGATATGAAGATATTTTTTAATATTAAGTACATTCATTAAAAATATTTAAATTTAACAAAACTCTTTTCTATTTTCTGATTATTTCCTTAAAAAACTCACGGAAGTTAAGACTACAAAAAAACAGCATGTGATCGTGAGCGTACAAGAATGCGGGACATGAATAGAGCTTTTGACTTGTTGAGACTCAAACTACCTATTTCAAAACCAAGTGGAAAGAAATATTCAAAAATAGAAACTTTAAGGTAATTTATAAAAAAAAAGTACAAAAATATGCAGTTTGATTATAATTTTCTTGACGATTTTTAATTATTGTTATTCTTATAGAATTGCTATTGGATATATTCGCCATCTTCAAGAATATTTGAAAAAGCCTCCTGAAAAAAGATCATCATCACCTATAAACTTTAGATATACCGAGCCAATTGCAACATGTTCCTATGAATCCCAAGACTCTGCCAGATCATGGCAAGGAAACTCTTCGGCTTATGAAGTGGATAATTCTCCAGGATATAATTTAGAAAAATCTTGGGACTAAATGAAGGAAGATAGAAGAAAATAATCGACCAAATATCTTGGGAATAGATATATAAGATCTTAGGAATTAGAATACAAAACAAAAATTTACCTAAAAAACATAATTATATACCTTAACTTTAAAAAAGTTGAAAAAAACCGTAAATCTTCTTAAATATTTTGGAGAATTTAAAGAAAACTAAAACAAAAAATTAGTAAAATTAAAAAGATGAACGTGAATGTAGTACGACGAAAAGTTTTGATCCACAATCATAACCACGCCATAAGCCATTTTCCTTTGGAGATGGTAAAGTACTCATGAGTAGATGAAAACCCTAATCAAGTATTACTATCAACTGGTGCAGTCCCAAAAAAAAAGGAAAAAACACCTTCGGGATTATTTTTCATTGTGAAATGGCAATAAAACCCACGAAAGGAAAGAAATAAGAACCGCGGGTGTTTATTGCTTTTTGGATTTGACATTTAAGCCCACATTTAAAGTATGATTCATACTTTACTTTTAAATGCTCTTCTACTTAAAGATCTCAAAATGGTAAAGTTAAAATTATTATATTATAAGATCTCGGAAAACCAGTCACTTAAATCTTCTCCTTGGTCAAAAGTATATAACAACAATAATCGCCTCAAAAGTGACTTGTTTTTCGAGATCTTACTTACGGTGACGTGAAATAACGCCAAACGAATTTGGCGTTATTTTTTTGAATTTGGCCTTATTTCAATCTCAAAAACGAAACTACGCCAATTTGGTTTTATTTCTTATTCTCGATTGAAATAAACACCAAAAAAATAATCGAAATAAAACCAAATTTATCTGGTACCAAGTTTTTCGGCTTTATTGCAATGCGAAAATAAAATTAAGGCCAAATATTTCTTGTGAATAATTATTTCACAGATTCTTTAATAAAAGAAACTTTGCATACACCCAACCTTGCACCCACCCCAAATCCTATAGCGAGCCCAAGCAGGGGGGTTGCAGGGGTGTTGCAGGGGGGTAGCATGCCCCCCCAAAGGAACCTCACTGTTCAATCGCAAATTTTTAAATCTCACAAACTAAATAAAGGAGAGGATTTGAAATTTTAAAATTTGCGAATAAACAGTGAGGAATGTTTGGCGGGCATGTTGCCCCCCTGCAATCCCCCTGCTTGGGCTCGCTATAGGGTTTGGGGTGGGTGCGAGGTTGGGTGTAGGTATGCAAAGTTTTATTTGTATTTAAAGAATCTGGATTTAAAGAAACCTTGAATTTATCCTATATCTATATCCAACAATAATTTGTAGCTGTATCATTTTGAGATTTTTGAATAGAAAAGTATTTAAAACCAAAGTATGGATCATACCAGGCGCGGATACAAGGGGGGGGGGCAATGGGTGCAATTGCACCCCCCCTGGGCAAGAACGAACGAAGCATAAAACATAAATTTAATAAAATGTAATCAAAACAAAGGTTATTTCGTTATATACGTTTGTAAAAATTTTCTTGGCAGCGCAGAGTTGCAGCAATGAGTGGTTGTTCGTTAGCCGCTGGCTGACCAGTTTGAGTTAAGAAAAGTTCCGCTTTGTACAAATGGTCTTCAAATCGACTGATTGGAAAGCTTATAACTTTGGTTTTAGATCTCAATCTTTAAAGTTAAGGTCTTTTATTAAAAGATAAATGTCAGGCTACATTACTGAATAACAGTTTGTGAGAAAAGTCAATTTATTTCATACTATGAATCCCAAATCGATTTCATTTTCACTTTTCAAAATGCTTTAAATGAAAAATTTCACATCTTGAAAAATAACGTTTTAAAAAGTTATTGCTCCACCTCCAACCCTACTCTACAAATTTGTTAGTGTTTTTTTTCTTGTTTACGGGAGAGGCGGCAAGGGCACTTATTTAAATTTTCGACCTTAAATTTGACTTTAATTAAAAAAATTTAGTTTTTAAAATACGCTGAACTTCAAATGCTCGGATCTACAGGATAAAGATATCTTATTAAAGTTAAAATAATAACTACATTCTTGTATAAAAGTTATTTAGAAATATTAAAAAAAAATCACGCTAAAAGGGTGATAGAGTTCTTTTTATAACAAATATTTAAATGTGCGTTTCCATTGAGGGAGTTCTTTCACTAGAAAACTCTCGAGAGCGACTCTCGGATATCTGTCTTCGCCTCTGGTGAGCTTATTTCATGACTGTCTGTATCCACTTTCGAGTTTTTTTTTTTTTTTTGCTCTCCGCCTTTTTACTCTGAAATGGATACACACCTTAACAGTATGCACATTTGTTTCGTTTCGAGTTTGGCGCTGTACGCAGCGATGCGTGCAGACGTGCTGCACATCTGTTTTAGCCATAAGATACGCTTTTGATGTATGTAAGTACTCCTGAGGATTTTGTCGATTTCGTAGATGCGTTTTAGGAGCTTCCGTGTTCCATATCATTAAACTGCCAAAGAATACGAATCCAACGAAGAAGATTGAAGAGAAATCAGGAAACGACTACAGCAGTCACTGCCGAAGAGAAGTTGGATGGAACTTTTACACCTGAGGAAAGGATAGTTGTTCCATCAATTCGATTGTCAAATGATCGCCATTTTCGACGGGTATATTGCTTTGAGTCGAGCTGCATGAGTCTGGCAACTCTGCAGTCTATGTTTTGAGCTTATATGAAACATTTATATTTAAATTTAAAGAAGGCTTAGTATATTGTAAATGAAATGAAAAGAGTGGTTTTTTCTTTGTATTTCTACTATAATCATTGGCCCTGAGTAATAAATCCGAATTTAACTAAAGTCGACTTTAACAAAAACATCCGCAGAGATAAAACACAAATATCAATTCTAAATGCTTGGATTAGATCATTTAAAACTTAGCTTGAGGAGCTGAAATTTGTGTTTTATTTCTACGGATGTCTTTGTTAAAGTTATGAACGTCCTTCAATTTTTTTGCAAACGCATTTGACGTTTAAGAACACGTTCTCCGGCTTCTCAGTATTTTTGCTGCCAACTCGCATCTTTTTACTGAATGATTGCACCGCAGATGATGTTTTCGAAGGTGTGACTTTAGCAAACACTATTATCGAACACAATGCTGATGCAGTTAAACTTGTATTTTCCTTTTTGAACAGAAGGCTCTTGCAGTTTGCGTTTCATAACGTTCTGCAAAATGCACTTTTGACGCTGATGACGTTCTCGAAAACGGCCTTTTACCGGCAAGGATAGGTTAGGTTGTCCCAGCTAAAATAGAGGCTGGAAATTTCACTCGAACTCGAACGTCCGTCATGTGTCTGAATAGGAGCATACCAATGTGCATTATGTTTTCCAAGCATAATATTGTGGAATTACGCAGATCCAGACAGAACTCAAAAACGCTGTAAAGATATCATGCTATAGCTACAAACTGCAAAACTCCATTTCACAAAGTTCAAAGAACACTCTTTTCGAGACATTCTTTTCGAGAAACTCATAAACTCACATTGCTTTGAATGACCAGGCGTGTACAGCGGTATGAAGTGTACTCAAATTTTCTGTAGACCTCATCAAGATTTTGGAAACTTACGAAAATTGCCCCCCCCCCCCCCCTGAACGAAATACTGGATCCGCGCCTGGATCATACTATAAGTGTGGGCTTAAATGCAAAATCCAAAAAGGTTCTTATTGCCATTTCAGAATGTCAGATAAGCCCGTGGGTGTTTTTTCCTTTTATTTCGGGAAATATCGCCCACGGGCCTTATTACCGCGGGTGTTATTGCACTGCGCCCTTGTTTCAATTCCGGTAGTTCGCTCTACCGGACCGCTTAAAAAATTCAAAATTCTAAGTGGAAAACGGTTTTTTTAAACAGTCTACAGGGCGAATTTACCACTCAATGATCTCAGATTCAGTGATATGTGATCCGCGGAGCTTATCTAGGGAGGGGTGAAAGCCAATTTCAGCTAACAGGATTATCCTCGAAGTTGTATTCATATTTTTTTTCGATGCACTATTTCTCGCAAAGGCCCCAGTTGTAGACTGCAAGACTTTGATTTTTTGAATAGCCTTTAATGAAGCTTTCGACACCTACTTCTTTTTTTGCTCTCACTCACACCCAAAATCTGCTGTGGGCTCTTAGTTTATAATAGCCCAGTAAGAATAGACATACAAATGCCAAAGAAAGGAAAAAATTGTAACAGGCTGATTTTTGGTACACACGTTGGAATTGGGGTTACTTATAATCTGACAAAAGTCCTCAAATATCCGATGACTGCTAGTCCCGTCATAAGGGGTCAAAGGTCACGAAAATAGGTTTTTGATATATATCTTGAAAACGGTAAGTTTTATAAAAAGAAAATGTTCTACAAACAGGTAGCTGAAGTAATTTCTAACAAAAAACATATACATCAAATTGCTCGTAACATTACTATTTCTGTTAAAAATCCAAAGAAAACAAAATTGCAAACGGCATGAATTCTTGGATGCTCATTGGTATTAAGATTCTTCTTAAAATTAGATTTTTTTTTTTTGATCCGATGAGCGATAAATTATATATATATAAGGCAAAAACGTACATATCTCAAAAACAATTAGTTTTAAGAAAAAAAAAATTGTTATTGAAATTTGTAGCCGAGACGATTTGCCGCGAAAAGTATTTTGAAATTTTATCTGTAGCTGTTTCCTGATAAGCAAATTTTCTTAAAAAAACTTGGCAAAGGTAAAGCTGAAACTAAGGTATATTCTTCGCAAAGCTTAATCACAATCCCAAAATTTTAAGCCAATATCTTATTTTCACACATTTATCTACTGGTTGTGATTCCACTTTGGCTTTGTACAATAAAGGCAAACTAAAATTCTTCAAATTATTTGAAAAAAGTGAACAACTAATGAAGTGTTCGCCAAACCGAATTGTTCTCCTAATATGATTTCCAAAAATGGCTTAAATCTACTTCTTGCATTTTATAAAGCACCACCAGAAGTGGATTCCATCGATACTTTAAGGTATTCAACATTTGTCAGATTGACAAGGCTAAACAAAGCTGTGCATTTATCTTCCCTTCCTGCAACTTTGGGTGCTGCTAAACATCTTTATAGGGTATACCTTCAAGTACAAACTTGGCTCGGGCATGAAGGTATTAAGCCTGAAGACTGGGGTTGGACATTAAAAATAATGTTTTGGAGCCCATAACAACTTTGCTTCAACCAGCTCCAGATGAACTTCTTAGTACAATTTTTTGTAACTGCTGTAAAGGCTGTGGTAATAATATGTAGCTGTCGAAAAGCAGGACTACACTGCTCTCTTGTTTGTGGTGAATGTCATGGATAGTCATGTACAAACACAGTACACATATTGAAGGTAATATCACTAGCGTGTTCATTTTTGTTCAGTTCTGCGCATCCATCAAAATCAGTGGAAAATGGCGAATCCCGTGACCCCTACTAGTTTTACATCAAAATTTGTTGTGTGTTATGTGTTCATTTGTTACTTATTTATTAGCAAATACAATTATTTCAAGCTTTTTAGTGTTTATTAACATTATATTGTCATGCAAACAACATTCGTTCCTGGTTTTTAGTGTTATTTAAATTATGCTTTTGTGTTTGTTTTCTTCGTTGTTGTTGTAATACAGCGGACGGGGTCACGTAAGGCTGCCATCTTGAATTTCTTTGACAGTTCTCATTTCGGACAACATGCGCAAGATAATACGTTAGATATGTGTACTGTGATGTACAAACTCTGTCAAAATTGATTTACAAGAAGAAGATTTAAATGATGACATGGAACAAATACCTAGAATCTCACAAGTAAACACGGATCATCAATTATTGAATGACGATTAAATAAATTAAGCCCTAATTTATTTTTAATGCTAAAAGAATTTAAATACACACCTTCATCAATCAAACATCGTGGAATAGGCCTCCTGGGGATACCACAATAAAAAAAACGCACCTGCTACTGGACTTCTAAGGTGGTGTGGAAGAAAGTGCATACTTTAGGAATAATGTGAAACTTTGAAGTGCTGAAACTTCTTAACGGTTAATGTTACAAACAACTTGGTCTATATGTTTTTGTTGGAAATTACTTCAGCTACCTGTGTGTAGAATTTTTTTTTTCTAAAACTTATCGTTTTCGAGATATTTACCAAAAACCTATTTTCGTGACCTTTGACCCCTTATAACGGGACTAGCAGGCATCGGATATTTGAGGACTTTTGTCAGATTATATGTAACCCCAATTCCAACGTGTGTACCAAAAATCAGCCTGTTACAAATTTTTTCCTTGAAAGAATCTATTCTTACTGGGCTATAATATGTTCGGGCGATTGCAGAAAATTTGTTAATTAAATATGACACTCTGCGTGGTGCGACGCAACGACGATCCGCAGTGTGGCATGACGACCCGCAGTGCGGCACGACGGCCAACCAAGAAATGGAAATATCACCCAAAGTTGTGGGAATATCACCCAAATTCTACAAAACCAATTTACATGCAATATTTTTTGTTTCGCAAACATTTTTCTTTGAACTACCGTTATTGCGTTATCAGCCTATTGAATAGACCGAAAAATTAGGGGTATTTATTATTGAATATGTTTTTATTATTGAATATGTTTGTTTGGCCCATAAGCATGCTTAAACCGAAAATGCTACTAAATTCACCCATGCGTTCTGAGAGAATGGTCACACTGGCAACTTTTCAATATTTTTGTGTAACTTGAAAACTAAGCCGAATTTGACAATTTTACATACAATGAAACATATACATAAACTGCGAAAAATGATAAGAAATGGTAAAGTTTGAATGGCTATATTTCTGTCAATTTTCAAATAATATGGCTTTTTAACATGTCATATTAAGGCCTTAAAACTCCAATTTAATTTTTTCATGCATGTCTTGAGCGTATCTTTGCTCCAAAAGAAGTTATGCGCAATTTAGAAAAAAATTAAAAATCTTTGATTTTTCGATTTTTTATGTTGGTTTTTGTTTACTTAAAATTTTTTAAGAAATTTTCGAAACTATCCATTTCGATAGAAAATTTAATTTTGAACAAAAAATATTAAATGTAAAATTGTCAAATTCGGCTTAGTTTTCGAGTTATACCAAAAATACTGAAAAGTGGCCAGTGTGACCATTCTCTCAGAAGCATGGGTGAATTTAGTAGCATTTTCGGTTTTAAGCATGCTTATGGGCCAAACAAACATATTCAATAATAAAAACCCTTGCACGTAATTGTTCCTATTTAAAAGGTCTATTCAATAGGCTATTATTGCAAAAAATGAGACGAGACAAAAAAATTATTTTTTTTTAATTTGTTTTAAAGGTCCTCATTTCTATGGAAACATTTTTCTGAGTCATTCAAATGTAATGATCACCTTGTTTATTCTGCTTCAATTCAGTTTTTTTTCTGCTGTCGTGAAATTTTTGTTTGCATGGTTATTTGACTATGAATAAAAAAAATGCTTTTAGCCTTGATTACCAATATCTCAGCAAATAATGACGTTATAAAAAATTCAAAAACAGTTTTGGAAATTTAAGAAAGCGTTTTACAAGATTTTGTAAAAATTATTTTTTTTTACCGTTGACCGTTAGTTTAAGAAAAGTACAATAAACCGACGCACGTTTTGTGGTCTCTTCGTAATTTTTTTTTTCTTTGCAAATATTGATTGCATGGCTTGCGGTGGTATGCAAACTTGTAGACTTTTAAAGCATCATATTCTTGTAAATTTTCAAATTGATTCATCGAACCGTTTTTCCTCACCAAAACTTCAAATTCTCACAAACCAGGTTAAGGAACAAATTGTGTTGTTCCTTAACAATGCGTAGCCATCATCAAAATGACAAGAAAACCACAATTCCAGCTGATTTTTCTCAAAGTTTTGCATTACCCCGAGGCCACACGAGCAAGTCTTGCAAGCAAGTTGCAACACATACACATTTGTTTACTAACACAAACAAACCCAAGCAACTTGCTTATCAACTGGCATGCAAGTTTTGAAGCCAGTAGTGAAGCAAGTTGAGAAGCAAGTTGGGAGACAAGCAAGTGGAAAGCAAGTGGGAGGCAAGTGGAACGCAAAATACGAATTTGACAGGCAGTGTATGTAGCCAACTTGCTTGCAAGTACTTGCTCGTGTGGCCTCAGGGTTAGTTAGATACTTTTTTGACTTGAAATGAAATAAAAAGTACATTTAACAAAAAAAAATGTAATTTCAAAACATTTTCAAACAAACAAACTCAATTTTCTTTATTTTTTGTTTTTGAAAAATGTTCTTTTTATTACATTTCAAGTCAAAAAAGTATTTAAATAATGCAAAACTGTGAAAAAAATCTGCTGGAATTGTGGTTTTCTTGTCATTTTGATGACGGCTACGCATTGTTTAGGAACAACACAATTTGTTCCTTTACCTGGGTTTGTGAGAATTTGAAGTTTTGGTGAGGAAAAACGGCTTGATGAATCAATTTGAAAATTTACAAGAATCATCATCACTCATCGTGTCCTGTAACCCCGGCTGGGGCATAGGGCGTCAACAAAACGTCTCCATCCTTCACGGTCTGCTGCAAGGTACTTTAGCTGTGGCCACGTCTTTCTCTGGGATTCTGCTTCCGCTAAGACAGTTGATTTCCATGTTTTTCTTGGTCTTCCAACTCGCCGCGTGCACCCTGAGGATTCCATTCAAAGGACTGCCTTGCAATTTCATCGTTTGGTTTCCTCAGTAGTGTGTGACCAATCCAACGCCATTTACGCTTTCTTATGTCGACGTCCAGCCGCTCTTGACTTGTCCTGCGCCACAATTCCTCATTTGATATTATTTGTGGCCAGCGAATCTTTAGGATGTGGCGAAGACAGCGATTCACAAAAGCCTGCAATTTCTACGAAATGGTAGACGTGACTTTCCAGGTTTCACAAGCATAAAACAGCACGGATATGACATTGGATTCGAAGAATCTCAACTTAGTGCGTAAGGAGATTTGACCTGATTTCCAGATTGGGGACAGAGTAGCGAAGGCAGCACGAGCTTTATTTATTCTACTTTTAACGTCCAGATCCGAACCACCGTTTGCAGAAACAATACTGCCAAGGTAGTTAAACTGTTCCACTACTTCAACTTGGCGTCTCCTGTAGAATAGTACGCTGCTGAGTGGAGCGGCCTGTGAGCATTATTTTTGTCTTTTTGCTGTTTATTCTTAGACTACTGGACTCTCCCTTCACTTGCAGTGTTTGGCACATCCCGTTCAGCCCACTGATGTTATTTGCCAGTAGACATATGTCATCGGCATAGTCTAAATGACTGACCCTTTCGAACGGTCTCCATAGAATGCCATTTCGCTCCGCTGTACCAAGACAGAGAATATGATACTTTAAAAGTCTACAAGTTTGCATACCAACGCAAGCCATGCAATCAATATTTGCAAAGAAAAAAAAGATTTACGAAAAGACCACAAAACGTAGATTTTTAGTACTTTTCTTAAACTAACCCTGAGGCCACACGAGCAAGTACTTGCAAGCAAGTTGGCTACATACACTGCCTGTCAAATTCGTAATTTGCATTCCACTTGCCTCCCACTTGCTTTCCACTTGCATTCCACTTGCTTGTCTCCCAACTTCAAAACTTGCATGCCAGTTGATAAGCAAGTTTGCTAGGGTTTGTTTGCGTTATCCACAGAAATGAGGACCTTCAAAAAAAAAATTTTAAAAAATATTTTTTTTGTTTCGTCTCATTTTTTGCAATAACGCAGTAACGGTAGTTCAAAAAAACATGTTTGCAAACAAATTTCGAAACAAAAAACATAAAGCTGTAAGATCCTTTTTGTTTCATTTCAATACGACCACTTGTCACAAAGATACAGCTCTTTCAAAAAACGCTAACAAAAATTGAAAAAAAAAATTTGTTCCTTTAATTTCGATGACTAGTGTATGTATATTTAAAAAAAAAAACTTATAAACAAATCGAATTTTGAGACTGAAAAATTTAAGAGTTATTGATTATACTTTGAATAGTATATAAGGCATATTTTATTGGAAAAAACTATAGCTAGCACAGTAAAATTTCCCTCGGTAAACAAAAACAACCCCAAAAGTGTCGATAAATAAGGCAGTATAAAAGTGAATATAAAAGTTGAGATAAAGTTTCGTAAAGTTGAAACTAAGGCAGCGCTGAACTAAGTTATAAACAAATATTCATTACTTGAAGGTTGGTAGCCTTGGCTCTTATGTAAAGATTTGTTCGAATTTTTAATAGCGAATAGTTTTGACAATAAGTGGCATGTCTGCCAACCTTCAGAAAAAATACAAAGTGAATATAAAAGTGAGTATAGTGTTTTATTGGTGCTTGCATTGCTGCGCTAGCTATAAATACCAATAAAACGCACCTATAGCATGTAGCTGTATGACACTTTTTAGCAGAGATATGGGGCATTTTGCTTACGGCCATTTTAGGCCACTCTCCCCTACTATATATTTTCCTTAAAATCTTGTTTGAAAATAAATAAACTAACAAAATCGTGTACTAAACATTTCACATTTCATTTCGTCATACAAATTCGCAAAGTAAATACTTCTTCGAAACTGCTGATTTTAGCTTTGCATCTCGGATTCTTTCCCTGAGAAAAAACCTGAGGTGCTTGCGAGTGGATTAGTGATGCACGCCCGAAACACACATTGAACACAGTTAAAATAAACTGGGGTGAAAAAAGTGTCACATAAATCACCTGAGAGCGAGTTCAGAGACCCAATTCCGGAAGCGTGAATGATTTTCCGTGTACATACTCTATTCACGGCCAAAACACAAGTGTGAATAAATTTGACTAACAGTGGACACGTTATATGTAAAAAATTTTAAATTCACGTACACGATTTTTGTGTACACAGAATAATCTCAAGCGAGAAACAGATTGGCACAGCAACTTCAACAGCAGCTTTGACAACCGCATCACTCATTTTAGAGCCAGTGGTTTTAAATGGCTTTGAATACATTAACACATCAGCAACATTGACCTCGACATCAACGTTAGACCTAAATCCTAAATTCGATGTCGCTGTGCAAATGCACCTACTTTAAAGCGAGTTTTTCAGGTTTGCAAACACTCAAATGCAAATGTGACAACCGATTTTCAACTTTTTTCTTTATTTGTTTTTATGCTGTCAAAAGCGCTGTTCACATTAGGTCTGTTCCTTGCCGACTTTCAAACAGTTTGAAACCGCCAGATTTAGTCCGAAGTCGTTCCACACTTGAAAAATTGTACTGGTTCGCACCAAATCTGGCGGTCTGAAACTGTTTGAAACTGTTTGGGACTAAACCATGGAACAGGGTTATTGTAATCTATTTCACATGAATTTTGATGTCAACGTTTTCGATGTTGTCAAAGTTGCTGTTGAAGTTGCTGTGTCAATCATGTGTACCACACTTAAGAACTGTTTTTTTTTTTAAATAATAACGGTAGTTCTTGTTGGCCATCTATGTGTCATATAATGAAACTTTAAACTAAGCAGCCATTTTACCTACTCACTGAACTGACTCTGAAATTGAACGAAACAGTTTTGTTTTTATTTGATCGAAAAAAAGAACAGTTTCTAGCTGTCAGTTCAGTTGCAAATAAACATCAAGCCGAAAACGAAATACACAAAAGGAAAAGAAATCTCTCATCAAATCAATTGAATTTGTTAATAATTGTTGTTTATTCGGCGGTATCAAAAACTTTAAATTAATAATATCACACAGAAAGTGAATATTTCAGTGAAAAGTATATATTTGTTTTTATAAATTTTAAATTCCAATAAGAAAAACTTACATCAATGCACGTATGTAACTACGACGAAAAAATAAAATATAGGTGAAGTGAATTCTTTCTATTTTATACCTTTTGTCTTTTAAATAAAAAGGAAATTATTGAAAATAACCAAAAACTTTTAAGTGGAAATAAGTGAAATAAACTTGTAAAGTGGAAAAAAAACCGGACATTTTTAAAGGTGTTGCCTTTTGTCCGTGGTAAATGGTAGTGGTGTTCTTCTTCCCGTGCATTTATCTATCTACCAAGCTTCAACTTGTTAGTTTGACCTTTTTCCTTGGCTTTTTTTTTACTTTCTAACTATTATTTGTTGTTATCTTATTAATATATTCTTCTAATCTTATTGTTTTATTATAAAAATACCAATGTTCAACTTTTTTTTGGTTTAAATCGGTTTGAAAAGAAAATTGTGATTCTGTTTTTTTTTCTTCCCGCTCCTTTCTAAATACGTGCCCGGTGAATACGATCGATTGGTGTCATGGTGCCTTAATAGAGAAATCTTATATATTGCAGCCTTCATAATGTTTGTATTTTGGTAAACATTACATTACCCTCTAGAAATGAGTGAAGTGCAGGATTTAAAGAACTTTCAAATAAATAGGTATATTTTTGCAAATAAAGTCCTCCTTCCACTTTCATATACATAGATATTAGTGGGCGTATAGAAATCATAACAGCCAATTTTCAAGGCATGAGCTACGATCAATTATCGGCATGATATAAATGATTTAACAACAGAAGTGGCGGGATTCAATTCCATTAGGTTTTTCGCATTTTTTTTTTTTGTTGGGCCAATGTGCCTTCCTCAAAAATAAATTTGCTTATTTGTCCACAAACCGTTTTTTAGAGATCTGACCCTGCTGGGTTGCATTCAATTTTTCTTACCAATTAAACTGAATATAATGTAGTACCTACGCACTCAGAAATTGCAATCATGAGCAAACTCGCTCGGACGCTCGGTGATCGGTTATTGAGGTATTGGCACTTTAATAAAGGCTAGTGTGTTCCAATTTGTCATTCTTCCACTATTGTGATATCTATGATAAGAACAAAGTTTTCGCTCGGTTTTTGAAAGTTTCAAACTCTAAATTCTTTAAGTAGGTACATATAATTATGGTATCCAACGGGTAAATGATTGATTTCGTTCTATGAAAACTCCCTAAGCCCATTTCTTTCGAAACCAAGAAAACTGTCGTGAATACGATATTATGTATTTAATAAAATATAAACGTTTTAGTAACTCGTACCTCGTGGCTTGATGGTTAGTGCGTAGGACTGTCATGCCGAAGGTGTGGGTTCAATTCCCAGCCGTGCCACCTAAAAACAGAAATGTTTCATTCGAGGTACTGCCTCTTGCGAGGAACTGACAAATCCTCCAAGAGTATACTTGTCATGAAAAAGTGCTTCTCATTTAGCCGTTCGGACTCGGCAAAAAACTGTAGGTCCCCTCCATTCCTGCAAACAAACACGCACACAGGAATGGTTGTGAGTTGTAAGTCACTAGGCCCTGGTTCTCCACGAGCTGTTGCGCCACCTACCTAATTTATTTATTTTTATTTAAACATTTTATTCCTTGAAAAGGTCTCAAAATCTTATGTTGGTCTATTTCTAAAGAAAAAATACCCAAAATCAAACATTTTCAAATTGTGGTTAGTACATAACCCATAAAAAGTACCGTTATCTCAAAATAAATAGAAATGGACTAAGAGAGTTTTCATTGAACGATATATTGGCTCACACCTATCTTTAAAAATCTAAGAAAACCACTTTGACATTATCATTAAAATATTGTTGAACCTTATTGATAATTCTTGACTTTTTATGTCGTTGGCTCTCAGTCTCTTTCATGTAGTTGATGTCGGTCGATGTAGTCGGGTGTGTAATAATGACCTCCTTCAGCTCCAGTCTTAAATATATTTTGTAGTAGGTACCTAGTTGATGATAATTTAGAAACGTAGCTTATGCACTTCTTCAAACACTCAATATTCGCAGACTTGAAGGACATTAGTTTGAAAGGCTCTGCGGACCCCAGACTGCCAATGAATCCGATTTGTTTTATGATTGTATAATGCCGTTGCATATGTATCTATACATATGTATGTACAATACATTATTTATGACTGAAGAAAATTAAAAATAATATCCTTCTGTTTTAGTACAGTACATTGTTCATATGATAAAGTTTTGTTTATCATAGTTTTGAAAATCATATCACGTAGGTGACGGCCGCATGACCCGTACACTGAATAAGCTGATATTTGGTGTTAGTCAGGAATCATCACCCATAGCAGCATGGTAGGGGGTATGTTGGGAATTTCTACATGCATGTTGGCCTTCATGTGAGGTTCTTAGAGGGTTGACTAAAATGCGGGGTTTTAATATAAAAACTCAAAGTTGCAATAGGCCAATAATTTGGGAGATCGTGTTGGCCACTTCAAATCACCAAAGATGAGATGCACAGTGAAGTGTTCCCTTCAAATAGTCCTCGATGTCCTTAAAATGAGAGCCGTAGCTCATGAGCTCATTAGGTCTTGGAAAAAAATTCTCCAAGATGTTCACACGCCAGTCTGAATTCCGTGAGAATTTGCAAGATTAAAGCTCTCATTGCCTCAATGTCCTAAAGTCATCAGATGACCTGACGGACTCAGTTTGTCAACAACTGCATTTTGAGGGCGATATAAAGTTCATCGGGCTCCGCTTGTACGGTATCAAATCTTAACAATCAGCGAATGTATCTTTCACAACGTGGATCCTAGTTTATATTGAATTTTGTTTCTTATTGCTTTCAATTTTGATTGTCACCTCATTTGATAGCAAAAATACCGTCATGACTATCAAACTTGTGGACTATGCCACCCATGGAACTTATTCGCCGCATATTAAATGTAAGATCCGGTCATCCATAAGACCTCTCCAAGATGAGGAAGATTATGAAGCAGGGTAAAATCGTTATCGTTCTCAGTGGACGATACGCTGGACGCAAAGCTATTATTGTGAAAACACACGATGACGGTAACGCCGAAAAGCAATTCAAACACGCTCTGTTAGCTGGCATTGATAGGTACCGAAGGAAAGTTACGAAAAAGATGGGAAAAGCTAAGTTGAAGCCGAAGTCTAAAATCAACCCTTTCATGAAGGTATTGAAATACAACCACTCGTTATGTGGTACATGACATCAGCTTCGATAAGTTGTCAACAAAGGAAGCAGCTAAAAATTTGAATGACCCCGTGAAGAGGAAAACTCACCGTTTCCAGACACGCGTCAAGTTCGAATCAACATACAAAGAGCGAAAAAACAAATGGTTATTTCCAGAAATTGAGGTTCTAAGCCGAATAAACGTATGATATTTTCTCATAAAAAAAAAGAAACGACTTAAAAGCTGCTAGGTTTTCTCTATTTCTCCATTCCTGCCAACAACACGCACACAGAAATGGGTGAGAGTTTTAAGTCACTAGGCCCTAGTTCTCCACGAGCTGTTGCCACCTAATTTATTATTTATTAGGGTTTATCTAGAAAATGTTCTTTTTGGGATTATATCATTTAACCAAACATAACTTACCCAAATATCTTTATTTTTTCCCAAACGGCAAATCTGCAGTCTATTTCTATACTCCTCAACGTCCATAGAGTACGTCTATTTTTAATAAGATAATGGGCGGGTTCGGCTACCTACTTTGTGTTGTTGTAATCCATTTCATTTTATTTATTTATTTCAATGCAATGTTTTACAATGGGCTTTAAAGCCTATAAAATAAGTAGTAAAAGTTAAAGAAAGTATTTAATTAATTAAGTTAAAATTAAAGTTAAATTTTATATAAATTCAATTGGGAAAAATGATAAGCAAGACATACAAATTTTTCAACTATTTTCAAATTAATCTTCACTTTTTGTTTTCTTTTATTTCCTTTGAAGTACATACTTAACTTTTAATTTAATTTCCTACCAAGTGTCTGAATAAGGCCGTATCAAATTGCGTCGTGCCGCGAAGGCTTCTAATGACATAGGGTAAGCTATTCCACTGCCTGATAACATTAACAAAAAACTGACACTCAGAGTTTCGGCAAGTAAAGCTAGACATAAATGATCGAGACAAGGTAACAAACTGTTTGTTTTCAAAAAGTTAAAAAAAAAACAGCTGATGCTAAATTAGTAGTAGTATTTATTTATTAGTTTTTTAAATACTTTTAAAATACAAAATGTTTTAAATAAAAAATAATAAATGAATCATTTATTTATGACGGAAAAATTTTAATTGAAATATATTATTCTTCGAATTTTAATTATTAATAATGAAAATATATCATTTTTGTTTAAAAGCTTGAATTCGATGTTCATTTTTAAGTTCTTCAGGTAGACTGTTGAAAAAAAAAATTGACGCAAGGTGTCCGAAATTTTTTGAATAAGTAAATACTCCGATGAAAGGAATGTTTTTTTTTTTGAACTAGATTGATAGCAACAAAAAAATCATCAAAAATTGCACAAAGCAACTGCAAGCCCATAAATTTTATTTTTCGGCTAAAATTTTATTGATTTTCAATTTGTTTTTACCACGTTATTCTCACTTGATATTTTGAGAACAGTTAATGTTACTAATAGTCTAAGAGCCAACGACATAAAAAGTCAAACCATTTGCGTAAACTTGTAAGTCATATCAGTAATAGCCTTTAAGGTGATGAACCATTAGCGCCGTTTGTCTCAATTTTTACTTGAAAACAAAAATATTTTGAGATAACAGTCGAAACATGATATTACGATGATAGAGAACACCAAATAAGTGGGTGGCACAATTCTATCTGTCTGTCTGTTCATCTACAGCCTAAACGGCTTGATCGATTTTCTTCAAACTTGGTACATAGTGATTCTGCCGACACATTTTTTTTCATTGTTTTTTTAGAACCAAAAATAACGGTACCTGCCATACAATTTTTTTTATCAATTTTACATAATCGCTTTTTTCTCAAAAACGGCTCAACTTTTCTTAAAAAAAATTCAATAAATTTATTTTAGTAAAGGCTTCCTTTGGGTAGAAAACTATTTTTCAAAAATGATCATTAATGGTACCTCCCAAAGAACCACTTTTTTAATTTTTGATTTTCTTCAAAACGGTAAGACAGATTTCAATTATTTTTTTTTAATAAAGAAGCTTCCAAAAAATATAAATAGTATTGTGTACTAAAATTTTTGAATTTTTTTTCTGGATTTTTAAAAAAATTTTCAAAATTTTTTTTGGAAAAACAAATATTTTGATCGATTTTTTTGAAACTCGATACCTAATTAAGAGTTTTTTAGTACTCTCTAAAATATTTTTAGAAAAATTTTTACATATATGAAAAAATAACGGTACCTTCCATACAAAAGTTAAAAAACCGCCAAGGAAAGTATTTTTTTTTTCTCAAAAACAACTCCTACGATTATGTTTAAACTTTTTCCATACACTAAAATTAGTACGATCTACTACCAAAAATTATAAAATTTTACAGTTAGCAACTATTAATAGTAGGTACCTGTCATAGAACGTATTTTTTTATTTTGAATTTTCTCGTTATCGGCTAAACGGACTTAGATTATTTTTTTTTATATACAAATTTCAGATAAAATTAAATAATACTGCATATCAAAATTTTCAAAAAGTTTTTGGATTTTTAAAAAAGTTTCAATTTTTTTTTTTGAAAATTCGGTATCTCAAAAACGGGTTGACAATTTTTTTTCAAATTTTGTTTTTATATACCTACTTCAGATTTGCATACCAAAATTTGTTCTTAAAAATGTTTTAAGAAATATATACGAAATTATTTTTTTAATTAACCGCTTTAAAAGAGCTGTTTTAGCCAATTTAAATGTCGTATTTCATGCTTCTCTACATTTTTTTGTCATAATTTTCATGTTTTTATATACAATTTTCTTAAATCCGCAGATTCTTGAACATAAGAGCAAGTTCGTGCGACCCAGTCGTGCATTTTATTTTAATACTTTTCATGTAAATGAACTTTGAAATATTTAATTTTGTATTGTTTCTAATAAAGCTTTAAGAAACCACAGATAAATTGCAAAAGCCTTATAGTCTGGGAGCCGACCGTAAGATTACCTATCTCATCGCGGCCCAATTGGATAGCTTTAGTGCAAACATTTACAAAACTACTGGTCCGACAAGCTTTATCTGGTCACAATGGTTAGAAAATGCACTTTTCAGGTTGCATTTTCCGCTAAATGTACCTATAATATAAGCGACTGCTATAAATGGGGTATCAAATGAATGGTAGGACTGTCCTCTACACGAAACCAATGGACCAATGCGTCTGTTTCATTTTAACTCTAGTTTTTGGAATATCACAAGTTGAGCCAATCAACTTTGAGTGAATCAAAGCGATTTTTCAAGTTGAGGATAAAAATCCCCACGTTGTATTCAACTTCGACCGAATAAATTGGGTCTTAGAGTTTTGAATTTTCCGCATATTTTTTCTGGTGATAAAATAAGAAAGAAAAAAAGTTTATCTTAAGAAAAACAGTTACCTATTCACTCGGCTGTTAGATTTGTATTGTAGAAAATACTGGGTACCCGATACAAAAAACTCTGTTTCGGTTTTAATCAGCCGTTTTTCCCCATTCATATTTTGCATACGGCGATGGCGTTTGTCTTTGTATTATTTAAAAGCTTGAACCTAAAAAAATTTAGTGATATTTATGTAAAATTAAGTTCTGTTCGGTGTGTGTTTGAGTTTCCTTGTCTATTGAATAAAAACAGTTTTGAAGGATCCGGTGTGTTTTCAGCTTTATAAAAGAAATTGATTGACCTAAACCTAAACTTTTATATCAGGTCAACGCCAACAATTCAAAAACTGAAGCCCAGCACTTGAAATCAGATTCAGTCCTTTTTTCTGTTTCGCTCGATAATATTTCAAAAAGCTATAGAGTCTCGGTTACCATTTTCTTTGTTTTTGTAATAACTATCCGCAGCTGCTACAGAACAAATTTTAGATATCGAAATCATATTAACTGAATAGTTTTTAGGAAAAATGGGCTTGCAATAAAAATACTAATCAACCCCTGACCCCTCTAACTTCTGTACCTAGCAAGTAAGAAACTTTAATTTCTCAAAATTTCTGAATTTTTATAAAATCGTAAAATCGTAGGTACTGATAATAAGTTTCAACGGTCTTTCGGGATCTCACTTCAATTTGTCGGTGACTAGTAGTGAGGACCTTGTCGAAATAGGAATGCCAAATAATTTTGTTTAAAATAATTTCCTCCTACTAAAGGGATTACGGGTACCGTTATTAGGATTTAAATTGAGCGGTTAAAAGAGTTATGAGAATTTAAGATGATTTAAGAGCAGAAACCGATATATATTTATTTTCAATGCTTTTTAATCTCAACTCGGACTCAATCCCGCAAGTGAGTTTTTTCAGTGTACACAGAAAATCTTGTGCATGTCGATTTTTGCACCTCCGCAAGGGTGAGCTTGAAAATTTTTAACTGATAATGTGTATAATATCGGGCAAATTTACTACGACTTGATTTGGGCATGAATAGAGTGTGTAGGTACAAAGAAAATCCTTCACGTTTGCAGACACGTTTTGTTAAACCAAGGCCTTCATGGAATGGATGATGTTCTACATTGTACCTAATGATGTAATTGTTTCCAAAATCTCTTCAAAACTGACCCGCTTGCCAGCTTAAAACATCTTTTCAATCTTGTTGGATTGTTCGATTGGCTTGGAGCTAGTTGGTTCAGTTGTTAAATTTGTGCCGCCAATTTTGAATTGATCCACATAACGTATCGTGCACACAATAACACATGATAATGTTGAAAACCGATTAAACATTACTGTTCGACGTTTTTCTAAGCTTCTCAATTTATTTTTATGAATAAAATCAATTTTATAAATATTTCACATAAAAACAAGAATTTAATTTTATCTTTTTATTATTTTATCCAGACTTTCAAATATCAACGGCAACACTTACTATATGCGCACAACCCACGTAATAAATCTACCAACACAAACCACACCACAGAGCCAGAGCTCCAACGATTACTGCCGAGAGTGTCTCTATCCCCAATTTGCACCAGCAGTAGCGCGCAGTCGAATTTTGTCGTCTGCCATGAAGAGTGCACAGCAGCACACCAGTCGAATGGAAAACCCGATTCCAATAGCCATTTATCAATGAAATACAACAAAGCAAAAAGTATTGAATTAAATTGTTTATCAATTCAAATGAGTGAAGAAGTAATCAGTCGTCCAGTACCTAATAATTGTGTGAGAAAATTGAAATTAATCGGCTATTCTAAGTGTGTCTTAGCTATCTTTTTCCTCTGATCAAACAAAAACAGGGCTCTGTACCGAAGTCCCTATATTTGTAGCTCCATACGATCCATTCAAGTGAAAAAGGGCGGTGTCGTCATTGTGTTCTGTTTATTCTTTCTTTGTTATTAATTTTCTGTGTGTACAATCGTTTGTTGCGGATTTGAAAAGAAAGAATATAACAAATAAATAGTGTTATAAGTGCAAGTTAGCGTTTGAGATTTTGCGAAAAATTGAAAAATGCAATTGTCTTTGAAAAAATCGAAAAAATCAGAAATCTCTAAAAATCCCTTTTTCATCCTATACAACGTCCTCGTTCAACTTGTCGTCGGCGCCGCGTTTGTGTTGGTGTGCACTGTCGAAGTTTTATGTATTCAGTGAAGAAAATTCAATCCTGATTCACGAAATAAATTTGTTTATATTTTTTGTCTTCTTTTAATTCGATTGTCTATTTGAATCGAAAAAAAAATTGTAATTAAAATCAATTCAAATGCGCCTCTCAACAAATACAACACCATCCAGCATGGCTGAGAAATCCAGTAAATTGGAAAAGTTATCGTCTTCGGGTAACATGAATGTCGGTGGTAGCAACACTGGAGGCGGAGGAGGTAGCAGCAGTGGAAAACCGGTGCCAATGAAGCTGTTTGCTGCCTGGGAAGTGGATCGCACACCGCCAAATTGCATACCAAGGTTAGTTTTTTTTCTGTTAATACAATCTTCTATAGATACATATACAAAATAAAATAAATAACATTTTTAATTATTGCTGCTTTGTGTCCACACAATCGTGTCTGTGCCAAAAGAAATAAATAATCATAATGTGAACTTGATTTTATTTCGCCAAATATGTAAAATAAGATTGGGACTTAGGAGGAGCAAGGCAAAGGAGAGCGAGAGATTTTCATGTCTCTTCATCTTCGCCACGAGTCGAACATTAGGGATTTATTTTTAGAATCTCTATGCATATTTTATTAAATTTTTTTCATTGTTTTTCTTTCTTTTTTGTTTGAAAACAAAAAAATATTATTCCGAGAGCAAATACTAAACCCGTTCGAATGGTCTTTAAAATTTAATAATTCAGCATAATTCCACTCCTTTGAACATTTTATTCTCTCTTTTTTTCATTTTTGTATTCAAAATTACATCCTTTAAAGGAATATTGTGTACATATTTGCATCTGCGCTTGCACATAGTAATTTGGAAAAAAGAAATTGCGATTTGTTTATTTTTATGATCATCGTTTTGTGCATTGATTTTGCTCTTAAATTCCCAGCAAATGTTATTTAAACAACGCACCACACCCCAGAGTGAAAAAGGAACAAATTAAGGCAGCTTCTGTTGAATTCCGAAATAGAGGACTATTGAAAATGGGGAGTTTTCGAGTCTAGATCCCTAGGGTGAAATATTGTAATATTGGTCAGTACTATTGCGCAATAAAGTGCTATGTATAGGTACCTATGTAGGTACATGGTTGCATTTGTAACTATCTTATTTTTGTGTCATCTATTTTACATTATGGGGATGTATTTTTGTCAGTATATTTTGCAATTAGGTTGTAATTTATACGATAAGAGGTTTGTAGGTATACCTACCATTAACGACTTAATGACATTCAAACATTCTTTGTTTTTCTTATATTTTCGATTCTTTTACGATTCAGGTCTTCTTGTTGAGGAGATTTTGCTTGGCTCGTTTTCTTGATAAGACTGTTTACAACCATACACTTGGTAACTTTTGATTGTTCTATACACAGTTGTTTCAGATTCATTTTATGACCACCACAAATCACAAAATTATATTGATTGAAGCATACAAGTTATGTTGTAAATTTTTGAGTGGGTAAGTTGTAATGTAGGTATTGAGTGTTAAGGGTTTTTATATCTTTGTATTAAATCAAGAAGAAGAGAAAATTCTCTATTGGTACTCGTACTTATTTATTGATAAATTATTTTTAATGGTGCTGTTGTTTTCAATAAAAGTGAAAACAACAAAATAATTGGGTACTTAACTGTTCGTACATCCTATATTCAAACGAAATTATATTTTTTTCAAAAAAAATACTTTATTCATCTGTGTCGGGTGTAAATAAAGATAAAATAATACAAAAATTGAATTTATAAAATAAACAGCATGACTTAGTCGCAATATTTATTCTTGGAATCAAAAAAGATCATTTAATGGAGACGTTCAAAATTTGAGATGTTAAAGCGGCCAGTTTTTTTTTACTGCAACATCTGTCAAATTTGTTGTAAATTGCTTATGACCAGTTTCACAGTTTCGTTGTAACCTTGAACTGAGTTCAATTGTTCTGAAGTAAAGTACCTAGGTATAAACCGAAAGTGGAGTTTAAGCTTCCACTGAAACTGGGGGAAGCTATACCGTTAAAAAGATTAAATTGGTAGACTAAAGAAAAGGGGGTTATCCAATTTGAGCTATCTAACTTGCATTCAACAAAAATAAAAACACACAAAATGTAACTTTACATAGGCAATGTATCTTTGTTATTATGTAATTGGTCGAATAGGTAGTTGTTCATTTTTTTATTTACATACCTACCTCCCTACCTATTATAAAAAATTATTTCAGAGAAATGGCCTGCGCTTGATGTGGGTTGGTTTGGGGGTTTGGCGTTTACCTTGGCTGGGGTTGTTGCTGCTGGTTTGCCATCCTTTTCTAAAACTGGTTCTGGTGATGGTGATTTTTCTTCTTCTTTGCCAAAAGCAGTAAGCAATTGTGCAGTGAGATAACTTTCGCTTCTGAGCTAAGATATTCGTAACTGTAGTGTTTTTGACACTGGTGGTCGAAGTTCAGTCAGTTGCAGATCCTTAGGTTTTTTTTTTTCAAAGACAAAGTTCTGTCTGATGAAAAACTTCAAGTGCTGCTTGTTTATCAGGATCTTTGTCTATGGATTTATTAGGGCTTTTCTTGAGTGGAGTTTCAATTTTAACAATTCGTTCAAGGCGACTCGTTTTAGTCTGTAGATCCGTTTGGAAGTTTCAGAGTTATGTTTCTGCACTTTGTTGCTGTGCAAATGCTTCTGTAGGTTAATGTTCCCCTGAATCAGACGAGTTCCCATTTTTTTTTTTCGAGATACCCAACTTCTCAAAGAGTTACGATATGTGAGCTTTGACTTTCCCGGCCGCTAGCAGTGGTAACATGGGTATGGTGTAAGTGAACGACCCATCAGAAAAGAGGAGGTTCTCAAACTCAATTTTAATTGATAAGTTATACCTATGTATATGAAAAGAATAAAAAATAAAAGAATTTTTATTATTTGTAATTTTTTTTGTTTTATCAAAACTATATCAATACTTATTTTTGTTTATTACGCTAGTTTTTGATTTTGATGTTTTTGTATTTCTAATAAGTTAGGTCAGAATGCGGTAGAGGAATGGTCCAAGTTTCGAGCCGAGGTCAAATCCATATTGCGTTCCGTCCTAACTTACTGATGAGCCCAACTATCGTACCTGGGCGAAACCCAATAAGGAGTTGAGCTCATTTGAACTTTTAACTTGAAGTATATTCAGTAAGAAGAATATATTCATATTCAGAAGATTTTCTTCATATTCTATTACTAGTTAATGATGAGGACTTCCAATCATTCACGGTCGAATGCTTTTTCGACATGCATAAAACATCAGACCATGACTTTATAGCTATTTAGAGCTTAAATAGTGATGTCGCTTGGAATCTTCAGAAGAGGATGCAGTGTACAATAGTGTGCATGTCTGAGATGATTTCATTTTCGCTGCTAAATCGCATGACCTTAGCAGTCATTTGACGTAATGAAACGTGTAAATTTTTGGGAATACAATGGCGTCTCGTGTATGACGTGGGAATTTTCCTTGTGGTAATTTTTGCGACTTAAAAATATCCAGAGATTTGAAAATATTCTTCAATTTTTTTCTAAAAATTATCCGAATTATTATTTCTATAGAATAATTGAATAATAGTTTTTGTTTTTTTTCCAATCTTACACTTGTGGATTGAAACATGGTGTTGCAATTTTATTTACTAAACGCGTATTCAATTAACTAAACTATTTATCATTAATCGAAACTTAAAAAACTCGACTTTGGATATTCGTGTCCACCAATTATTCAATAAATATAGCTAAAGTAATAAATTAAAGGTTCTACCACCGGTTTTGCTCAGCGAAGGGTGGGTTTGTTAAAAAAATGTAGGTATGTTTTATTGTTTGGATTAATAAATTAAAGAGGTAGGTATCGATTAAATGATATGGAAGTACAGGGGCGTACTTCAATCGGCGCCAGAAAGTTTTTTTTTTCGGTGGTGAAAACTTAGGTACCAAAACCTGAAACAAATAGGATTCTTCTTCTAAATTAAATCACAACACAAGATTTAATTTCCAATAGGAATTTTAAATTATTTATCAGAGAAACCTTTATACATAGGTGTAGGCAGAAAACCCCCTAAATTTGTTCAACAATAAAATTTTAACAAGAGTTAGTATTGGCAAAAGGCAAATGTTAATGGAAGATTAGAAAAAAATTTGAAATTTAAAATCAAAATAATTGTCTCACAAAACGCAATACTCGAGGAAGATGTTTTTGAGAACAGTTCCCGAACAAAGAAAGAAAAAAATGGGGTTTTTAGAAGTCCCGTATTTTCAGGAAACAATTTGAAGAGAAACGAAGGCCTAGTGGAATAATATTTTGCCCATCTGGCAAGCGAAAAAAACGTCGAATTAACAATTAATTAAAAATGAAAAAAAAAAGAATACTTATCTTTTTTCAAACCGCAAACGAAATCGCATTTTTATCTGAGTTCTCTGGCCCACCTGGCCTTGACTCCTGATGCCGCTCCGTTCAAAGAATATTTTCACTCCACACTCCACTCCAAAACAATTACTCTCAATTCCCCTCACTGGAATTTCGTAATACTTTTTGTAAAAATCTCACAAATTTGCGATTAATAGAAATTACGAATTTTCGCTGGTTTGTTTTCCCTTTTGAACTTTTCCACAACGATCTTCCTTGATCAGAATCTAACCAAGAAGTGCACATAATGGCGGCTTTTTGCGCTCACTTTCGCACTCTCCAATTGTCGACCTCTCTTTCACACCCACTCAGTAGTGGGGGTATTCGGTCACGAGTTTTATGGAAGGACTTCGCCTATTAGCTGGAAGCCAATTATTGAAACCACTCCAGTCTCTCATTTCATTATCCCTAGTGAAATGGATCATTCACAATGAACGCATCCAGTCCACCTCCGTCATATAATGCCACGACAAAAGTAAAAAGAAAAATCAAATTCAAACGATCAAAGTCCCCGTCCCAACCAACCCAGATCCCAGACTAAGACCGAGACAAATATTCTTGACAAACGCACTTCCGCCATTTAATAATCCTAAATGGTGAGGAAGAATTCGATTTCAATGCGAAATTAAAATTTCCCTAATACCGTAGACCTTTGTGCAGCATTGGGGCATTGAGGAATCACCTAACAAAATAATCGTAATGAGTAATTGAAACTTGTTGTGGTAAAATTAACCGCAACAATGGCATGTGTCATTTTTGATAGCTGTGTAGTAGTGTTTTTATAATAAGAAGCTCAAATTGGATCACCCTTAACCGAGTTATTTAAAAATTAATAAAATCTGCAAAATTTGTTTTTACACTTTGGTGCTGAACATAGGTACTGAAATAATTAAAAGATCGTACTAAAGCGACTAAAATTTTGTTTCAATGATTTGGGTTTGAAGATTCGTCAATTATTTTTTAAATAACATGATACCATGTCGATGTTATTTTTTCAAATTAAAATTGTTTTCTAATGGTTTTCCTGAAATACAATAAAAATAATGAATTTATGTGAATTTAAATAAATTAATATGCTAACTTCCATGCTCAAGGAACAATATTTTTTATCTTTTTCAAATACAAAACAAAAATAAAAAACATTATTTTTCTAATAATTAATCTTTGCCAAATGTTATAATAAAAGTTAAAATATTTTAACAAAAGTATTTAAGATAATTTTTTTTTTTAAACACTTCTGGAATGTAGGTTATACTCGTACATACATATGTAGGTACATATACATATTTATATTCTATGAATACACTCATAGTTGCATAGACTTATTTAAATAAAAATATTATTTTTATTTTGTGATAAACAACATTGATAAAGACAAACAAAAAAATTAGCAACAATTATGAGTACCTACGTATAGAAAAAACTATACCTCTAGCACATTACTTCACCTACGACACGCTTTCTAATTGTGTTTTAAAAATTAAAAGAAAAAAACTACGTTTCCGAAAAAGAATTTATCAAAAATGAAATCGAAATTCTTTTTCAAGTGCGTATGCGAAAGTTGTTAATTTTTTTTAATCACTAAAAAATTCTTATCATCGAAATCCTAAAAATAAATATTCATAAGGCCAAAAGTCATTATCATTAGGTACCTACTGATTAAAAATTGATTTTAACGACCTTCAAATTCTATACGAAAATCATCAATTAAATAGTGTCAGTAGGCAAATTTTTGTTGTGTGTTGATTCCCACGTGTCATTATGAAATGCTTTAAAATTATGCTCGGATTTAAAGGCCATTAAAAGTATTAGGTCAGTTAGTATGATTCGTTCGGAGATGTTTTGTTTATACATACTTTTATTTTTTAATATCAAGAATTTGAAAGTTATGGATTGGCATTTAGAATACAGTTAAATTTTTAAAAATTGTTTTAATTGGTTACTCTATGTGTGGAATAAATTAAGGTCATTTTGAAGTAAAATGTGAGTCAGTAAAAATGACATTAATTATTTTTATATCATCAGCTTATAGATATATGGAGAGATTTGAATTATAAATGAACTACATAACTTGAGGATTGATCTAAAAAAAAAAAACGAAACAAACCTTTTAAGCATTAGGCCGGAAGGTGACCATAAGATTACCTACATATCTCATCGAAGCCACGAAAAAAGAGGATGCCAGCCGATAGCTTTAGTCCAAAAATTTACCAAACTACTGGTCGGACAAGCTAAGACTATCCCCTACACGAAACCAATGGTGGGACTGACTCTTTTTGGTTGTGGCGATGAGCCCGACCGACAAAGTTCGTTAATAGCTCATTTTAGATAATTGTACTGTCTAAAAGTTATTATTTGCTCATTTTGTTGTTTAATGAAACTTGAACGAGTTATTAAATAAAAGCAAAATCACTCCATTTTTAAGATGACGGCATTTTATTTGTTTTGGAGAAATTACCCTAAAAAGTCTTCGAAGAAAGAACCCTTCGCGGACATGATTTTATGTATAAGATTATTTTTACTTGCGATATAGGAACTTAAAGCATAGTTTACAGTTCCCATGCGAAAAAAAGATCAAAATTTTCAAAACGATTTTTCATCTATTCTGTGCACCAAATTGAATAATATTCAAAGCAAAAAACGTTTTGCCTTGGCCTAAGCCACCCATTGAGTCATTTATTTCCCCTTTATTAATAAACTTTAGGCCTAAAAATAGAAAATAATTATTTTTGGATGCAAAAACTACTTGCATGCTAATAAAGCCTTGAGGTGAAAAAACATTTTTTTTTTGGAAGTGTAAACCGACCATCCAAAAAAAAAGATTTTATTCACCACACTTTTTTCGCATGCAAAACAATTGCCGGTCCATTGTTTTGCATGACATTCCATGACAGCAATGTTTTTTTTTTGCATGAAACAGTAAACTAATCATGCAAAAATTATTGACATGCGAGAATATTTGCGTAGGTTTTTTTTTGCACACGGGAACTGTAAACTAGGCTTAAAGCAAGTTTTGGATTCGTGCAAAAAAAGAAATTGAGCTAACAATCAAACATGACATTACGATGATAGAGAACACCAACAAAGTGGGTGGCACTTTTCGTCTACAACCTAAAAGGCTCGATCGATTTTCTTCAAACTTGGTAGGTACATAGTGGTTTTTGGTGATAATGCCCACACATTTTTTTCATTTTTTTTAGAACCAAAAATAACGGTACTTTACTAAAGGCTGCCTTTGGGAGAGAAAACATGAAAATGTTTGTTAATGGTACCTCCCAAAGAACCATTTTTTAATTTTTGATTTTCTTCAAAACGGTAAGACTTATTTCAATAATTTTATTTACACAGAAGCTTCCAAAAATATAAATAGTTTTGCGTACCAACATTTTGAAAAAAAAAAATATTTTTTGGATTTTTCAAAAATGTTTCATTTTTTTTTTTGAAAATCAAATACATACATATTTCAAAAACTTATGATCTATTTTTTGAAACTCGATACCTACTTAAGAGTTTTTAAGTATATATTCTCTAAAATATTAAAAACAAATCTACATTTATGAAAAAATAACGGCACCTTCCATACAAAAGCTAAAAAACCTGAAAGGGTGATATTTTTTTTTCTCAAAAACGACTCCTACGATTTTAACTAAACTTTTTCCATACACTTAAATTAATACGATCTACTAACAAAAATTATAAAATTATACACTTAGCAACTACATATTAAAAGTAGGTACCTGTCAAAGAACGTTTTGTTTTATTTTGAATTTTCTCGCTATTGGCTAAACGGACTAGGATACATTTTTTTATATACATACAAATTTCAGATAACGTATAAATATATACATAATAATATTGCATATCAAAATTTTCAAAAAAAAAGTTTTTGAATTTTTAAAAAAAGTTTCAATTTTTTTTTTTTTGAAAATTCGATATCTCAAAAACGGGTTGACAATTACTTTTAATTTTTTTATCTGCACATAAATATATACCTACTTTAAATTTGTCCTTAAGAATTTTATATATAAAAATTAATTTTTTAAAAAACAGCTCCAACGATTTTAAACTTTTTTTGTCCATACGATCATTTAAATCAAAAATTAAGATCTCATTCTTTTTTTTTCACCTCAAACTGTCAAAGGAGTTGTTCTAGCTAATTAAAATGTCGTATTTTATGCTTCTCTACATTTTTCTCTCATAATTTCCATGTTTTATCAGAGGTCGAAAATAAAATGGCCACTTAATAACCATTTAACTTAAAACGAACTTTTTTTGGCTTCTCTCAGTGAGAAACTTTTATTTAGATTTTTTAAATTTCGGTTAACCATTGACCACTTATCGCTGAGAGAAAAAAACGGGCAACGGGTTCTCATTTGGACTTTTACTCCTTCTTTGGGGCCTCTGTGCCACTTACGCAACTCCATTGACCCACTTAGGGTATGTATGTTCAGTCGGCAGTAAGGTGTCAAAATATTGTCATATTTTTAACAGTTTTATTTTGCCAGTCAGGTACCGTTGTCAGCAGCTTGAAAAATGTAGCTAAAATGAAATTCTAATTGCTATAATAGTTGGACTTTTGTAACATAAAAGCGAGACCACAGCGAGACGATAATAAGACGTGAACAATGACAAAAGGACGTGTAAATTTCACGGCGTGACTATTGCGAGAAATCCACGATACAGGCAGCCGTGTAAATGAAACGTAAAACCACGTTTGGAATTTTTAAACACGGTTTTAGCTTATTCTAACCTATTTAAAAAGTAATTTTGAATAAAAGAGTCTTGGCGAGACCTCAGCGAGATGATGGAAAAACATTCTAAATGCTAAAAACCACTTGTAAATATCACGGCGAGACCAAACCGAGACCGAGATTAACACAATGACCACAATAGCACTGAAAGCCACGTTTACACGGTGTCTGTGGCGTTGTTATCGTAATACCTCTACTTTTATAAATGTTTGACGATTTGAGTCTACTGAGTTCTGAATTATCTTAAATGTTTCAATCAACACAGATTTTATATCTACTTTTTCTTAGAGAGAAAATAATATTTTTGCTTTATTTTCCATGGAAACAGTTTTAGGTTGATCGTTTCTGGAAGTTAAATGATAAGTCTCACCAAAAGACCTACAAAATTATTTTTTAAAAATAAATCTCACACCGAGACCGAAATTAAATTTGACGAATTAAATATCTCACAATGAGAAATCAATTGGTTTTTATATACCTAAAATTTTTTTAAATCTGCGGTGTCTGAAAAATAAGAGCAAGTACGTGTGACGCAGTCGTGCATTTTATTTGCTTAGGGTACGTTAGTTAGTAGTACCGGTTATACGTATTATAAGACAAGATTTTTTTAAATACTACAATCTAAATTACACGGTACTATACTTAGTTACATGTTTATTATTTTACATCATCCTAAGGGTGTAGTGTTAATTTGAAGCTGAGGGAATATAGAATTCGCAAATGAAATAAACCAAATCGCAAATAGGTTTAACCTAAACGCAAATAAGTTTCAACCGCAAGCGCAAATAGATTTAACTCAAACGCAAATGGAATTAACCCAATTCGATTTAAATAAAACGCAAATATAGTTAAACTATACGCAAATAATTTAAACTATTAACAAATCATTTCAACCAAAACGCAAATTGAATTAACCTTAGCTTGATTTATTGTTCCAGCTGTACTTTTAGAGTCTAATAGATTTTGATATTATCCATAATTGTTAAAAAGCCATTATTAAGATATTGGCCTTTCATTTTTTCGGTAAGTTCTTGGAAAAATGTCCAACACAAGTTGAATTTACAATTGGGGTTTTGTCAAAATCTTATGGTGAACTTTTTCTTCTTTTATAAGTCTTCCATTTCTTCACCACACAGCTGAAACAATAAGTTGAGCCCGGGTTAATTCAATTTGCGTATTGGTAAAAATAATTTGTTAATAGTTTAAATTCTTTGCGTATACCGTTTATTGGGTTTATTCCATTTGCGTTTGGGTAAAATCTATTTGCGCTTGGGTGAAACTTATTTGCGTAAAGGTTAAACCTATTTGCGAATGCTATATAAAAAAGGTTGCCTAGACCTAGAGTGTGTCACGAACCCACGGCTCTAAGTTAGCAATCAAGCACTATATACTGAGTGCACCATTAACACCCGCCAGTTCATATCTGATAACAAAAACAAATCCAAGTACCTACATATTAGTTTTCATTTAGTTGGTCGCAAAGCTATGTACGTACTAACATATGTACTAGATTATGTTATTAAACTACTGCGATGTCGAAATTCACTGAATCTGATAAGAAGAGAGAGAGCGTTTTTGCGGTTTTCAATCATATAATTTGTTTATAGAAGTCAGGACCTTCTCGATAACCACACACTCGACACGAGGAAACAAACAAACTGTTAATAATTCAAACGTGCATTTAATATTTATGTAAACAAACAAAAACAAAACTTGTTTATTGACAATAAAGATATGAAGGTGTTGAGCATTTAATCGCAATTTTTATCTCTAGGGTAACATTTTCAGTAAATTAAGAACGCATACAATATTTTTTTAAGCAGGTTGATATAAATTGCTTTGATAAAATCGAATCAAAACACACATACCAATTTGCTTATGAAATTTAAAACTTTTTATTATGATGGTGAAATACAAAAATATAAGAGACAACAAGTTTTCACACAGAAAATGCGTCGCAATAATTGTTTTTAATTAAAAGCCACCAGCCAACTGACCATTACCGATTTTTGGCAGTTATTTAAAATTTTAAATTATCAAAATAAATTAATGTTTTTGTTATTATTTTATGTTTTTGCCTTGCAGAGAATTTTCAAATAAATAAATTGATCATGTGCTCTGTGATGTAAGGGTTTTTGGCAAGAATTTTTGCGATTTTTGCAAAATAAAAGCATATTGTTGTTTGCTACAATGTACATATTTACAACATATTAGGTATGTACATATGTATGTAGGTATAGCTGAGCGTTTGTCTTTAACAAATAACAATACAATATTTTCCTTTTTTTTTTTAGTGTTAAAAGAGCTGCCACGCTGAGTTTATACACACTTGGTTTCTATGACTTTCACTCGTAGGTAATGAATCAATGGTGCTAATCAATCTAAATTAGTTGACTGACTTACAATTTTGTTTTGTATTGACAGCTGAAACTATGAATTCATTGATTAAAAACAAGCCACAAGCTTGTACATTGATTAAAGATGATTAAATGTGAACGTTATCTGAATCTGTACTCGAAGTTTGGAATTATATTTCTTTCCTGGCAGAAATATTTTACATTTCTCAGCAGTAATGATTCCAGGATATGGCTTATGCAGCAACTTTTATTGTTGAATGTTGAACTTTATTACTTGAATTTATCATAATTTATGCCAAAGCACGATGTGAACGGAAAGTAGAAGAAAAAGAAGCAGTTTTCACAACGATGTTATCGTCAAATTGTTCAATATTATGCGAATCTTGAGTAGGTACTCTTGTTTTGTTATGATGAATTATGCTGTCAGTTAACTCAACTTTTATTGCTGATGAGTGGGTGTATGTTGATAGTTTTCAAAATGTCGAGGAAAGGTGACTTTTGTAGAACTTTTGATCTGCTTAAACATAAACATAGTGGGTTTTGATAATCCTAATCAAATGCACGGAACCATCCGTTTCATAGCCGCTAAGATTGGAAGGGGATCCACTGTTGTTCATAGCTACCTTAAGAGCCCTGAGAACTTTAGAAACAAATGACAAATAAAAGTTAACAAAGCAATTCTAAGCCAGGAGCTTCAAATTCAAGACTTTTCGTTAATAAAATCAAGGCAGAAACTGGAGTTAACCCTGCGGCCACACGAGCCAGTACTGGCTAGCCAGTTGGCTACACGCGCTAACTGTCAAATTCCTATTCGTGTATATATGCTGTGACGTAGGCGGCATGCCAAACTGGATTCGCTACTGGCTAGCGTTCGGATATACTCCAAATGGAGTAAATCTACTCCGGTTTTTCCACTTTTTCAAGACTGAAGATGGAACCACTTCATTCTATCGTCTGTGTGGTGTATAGTGGCATTTTAAATACTCTGTGCTCACTTCTAAAGCCCGCCATGTTCCAAACTGTCATTAGCCAATGTATTTAGTGCATTTTTATCTTCGCTTAAAAAAGTAGCATGTTAGATGCAACATCAATTTGGTATAATTCCGTATTGTTGTTAGCCTTGTCTTTTAGTACATTTTTATCTTCGCTTACAAAAAAGCATGTAAAATAAAACAACAATATGGAATTATACCGGATTGTTGTTGTATTTAGCATGCTACTTCTTTTCATGTGAAGATAAAAATGCACTAAAAACAAACGCACTGACGCCATGCAACATCACTTGCAAAAAACAACATAAGCCAAAGTTTCGTTGCCATTACGAATGTTTCACGTTGGTTTTGGAGAGCCTTAACTTATTTCTATCACAGAAAAATATTTAAAAACTCTTGTTTTATTTTTCGTGTGCAGCGATACAAAATACGATAGATAAACAATGGTAAACAACAACAAAAAAAAGTCGTCGGTGAACGTTTAGCATCGGTTTGGGAGAGCCTTTAATCAATTCATTCGTCAGTTTTTTTGACTTTCTTGATTTCTTCTCAAACGGAAATAAGACCCTACAACACACCAGACGAGACAAATGTGGTTCCGGCTTTATTCATCTTCAAACATTTTTTTTTAAGTTGATTTTTTAGATCGCTTATTAAATTTATAAAACTTTGAGTTCTTAGGAAATGGGTATGGACTCCCGATTTTTATTTTATTAATATTTTGTGAAAGAAAATGTGAGTAAACTTAAGTTTTAGTCCTATACACTGCTCTACTGGCTTCCCAACTGGCTATGAAAAGTGTGTTGCGATTGGCTAGCCAGTACTGGCTCGTGTGGCCTCAGGGTAAAGCTAGTAGATTTAGACCGAGAGCCCACACCAGATTATGGGTGTGAGTGATAGCAAAAAAAGAAGTATAGGCGTCGAAAGCTTCATTAAAAGGCTATTCAAAAAATCAAGGTCTTGCAGTCCACAACTGGAGCCTTTGCGAGAAATAGTGCATCGAAAAAAATATGAATGCAGCTTCGAAGATAATCGTTTTAGCCGAAATTGGTTTTCACCCCTCCCTAGATATGCTCCTCGGATCACATTACCGCCATTTGTAGAAACAATACTGCCAAGGTAGTTAAATTGTTCGAACAAATTCAAATGCTCTAAAAAAAAAGCGAAAAATTATTTAAAACCACGAACAAAGTCTTCAGCCAAGACATTCAGTAAGATGGAATCGCTGTCGTTTTCCACTTAAATGAAAAACAAGAATCCGATGACTTTCGCGAAATTTAAACTGCTCTTAACCAGTAGACCTCCGCGCAGCATTATTTAAGGGGAGAGGGAAACACATCGCAAAGTGATTTTTTTTTGTGTTTAAGACAATTTAGGTTGGGCATTAAACCATACTTACTTTAGGGTGGTGTCAACAAGGTGTCACACAAGTCATTGAACATGGGTCGTACTCGTCATGTTTTAAAACCTTGTTTGTGGTGGTGGTGTGAACCACAACACATCGTTCGTGTAGACCAGCTGTCGCACACAGACATGTTACTTTTGTAAATGTGGACCGCCCGTCACACAGTAAATTCGAAGTTATACGTGTGGACTACCTGTCTCACACATTTAGGTTATTTTGTGGACCGCCTGTCACACAGTGTGTTATGGATCGTACATGTGGACTTTACTTCACACAACCTAAAAACGAAGACCTATGTTTGGTCGTTTTCCAAAATACTCCATTATTTACTAAAAAACTTCGACAGTTTTCCGACAAGAACTTTCCAATGGAAAGAGATGTAAAAATGTATGAAGACAAAGGTTTTATAAAATATTTAAACCTACAAAATAAAACAACAAAATTAACTCTACGTCCAATAGGAGCCGAGAAAATCGCATTTACGTTTTTCAAAGCTCACTTTCAAAATGGCGGACAACACAAAATTTTCCACTAGTCAAACTGCCCTAACGCGAATCAAGGGACTTGGAGAGAACTATATTAAAAAACAAGCCATTAAAAAATGACGCAGGGACATAACGCCCAATTTTTGATTTTGGGGTTTATGTCCCACTTGAGTGGGTCATACGGCCGAAATTGAATTTGGGGCTTATGTCCCACACAAGTGAGACTCAAGCCCAAAGTAAAAATGTTGGGGGTAATGTCCCACTAATAATGGATAGGATAAATTCAAATTTTCCTTAAATCCAGATTCTTGAAATGCAATAGAAACTTTGCATACACCCAGCCTCGCACCCACCCCGTATCCTATAGTGTGCCCAAGTAGGGGGGTTGCAGGGTGGCAGCATGCCTCCCATACATACCTTACTGTTTATCCATAATCCGCCGTTACTGTATTTATGTATGGCAAGGCAAGGGTAAATGAGATCAGTGCTAGCACCCAGCATTACGGTGATTAAACAGTGAGGTTTGTATGGGGGGGCATGCTGCCCCCCTGCAAACCCACTGTTAGGGCACATTATAGGATCTGGGTAGGGTGCGAGGTTGGGTGTACGCAAAGTTTCTTTTGCATTTAAAGAATCTGGATTTAAAGAATTTTTGAAAAACACAAAAACTATCGAAAACTCGTAGGTAGGTATTCTTCTGTGGCTCTAAAAAAAATTTGAGATTTATGTTCCATTTTTTGCAAACAAAGGAGAATAGGACAAAACGGTCTACAGGACCAATAACGACGAGACATAAGTATGTCGTTGGAAAGGTATTTTTATGAACTACAATAGTTACTATGAGGACTTACTTCAAATCGCTGTGTGAAAAAAGTTATTCGCTAAATAGAATTGTGTTCTGGTGCATTTTAGTATGTATAAAATATATTTAGTATATGGCCAAAATTTATGAAAACTGGTCTAACAAAAATAACAATATATATGTCATTGGAAAGGTATTTCCATTACCTACAGTACCTTTAATAGCAGTTTAATTC
The DNA here is from genome assembly GCA_963921185.1 of Dasysyrphus tricinctus. Lineage (NCBI taxonomy): Eukaryota > Metazoa > Arthropoda > Insecta > Diptera > Syrphidae > Dasysyrphus > Dasysyrphus tricinctus. The sequence goes on from OY992530.1 coordinate 62,603,282, forward strand.
AAATCACTGTTTGAAAAAAGTTATTCGAAAATTAATGAATTATTGTAGTTCATTTTATTGTGAAAAAATGCTTTCTTTTTAGTATGGACAAAAAGTGTGAACGCAAGTTCATCCAATAAAAACGGGACGTATGTCGTTGGATAGGAAATTTTATGTACTAAAATAGTTAATAAGGCAGCTTATTTCAAATCGCTGTGTGAAAAAAGTTATTCGCTACTTGTTACCCATGCTCCATAAATTTTATCTGTACCAAAATTCCCTAAAGCAGCGAATAACTTTTTCCACACAGTGATTTTAAATAAGTTGTTATGGAAACTATTATTGTTCATAAAAATACCTTTTCAACGACATACATATTATTGGTATTGGTAAGACCAGTTTGTTTAAATTTGTTCCACACTGAAATGTACCAAAACAGTGATTTGAAATGAACTGCCATAGTGACTATTGTAGCGCATAAAATTACCTTTCCAACGACATACGACTCGTTTTTATTGGTTCCTAGACCACCTTCCATACAGTTTTGACGATTGTCCTTTGGGAGTTGGGTCTCACTTGGGTGGGACTTAAGCCCCATATTCAATTTCAGCTTTATGACTCACTTAAGTGGGTTGTGCGTTATGTCCCTGGGCCTTCAATTCACAAATCACAAAGAACTTGCGTATTAAATCTTTTTGAATTCACAAGTCCGAAGAGAGCTTAAGGCTTATCGTTTTTTAATTCATAAACTCCCAATCCTGCCATGAACCACCACATGATTTTTTAAGGCAGGCAAACCTTTCCAGAGGGGGGGGGGGGGGAGTTCTATGAAAAAAGTAAGCTTTTATTAAAACAACACGAATTTCAAAAAAGTTGGTAGAATCCTACTTTCTAAAACCAGGGGGCAATATCCCGCTTGCTTCTTTTTGTAGGTGCCTTTGTAATGTTTCCCCAATTTGGCAGTCAAAACAATCAATTTGACACTTGAATGAACTCTCTACGACAGTTAGTTCCCAAAATGCTGCCAAAAACCCGAAAATCCAAGAACGCGGCAGCTTTTTTCAGAATTGTATCCAAACCCCATCTGGGGATGTTTGGAAGCTTGCAGATATATTAAAGGAAAAAGTTCTGAAAAATATCCAATAAAATTCAGCTTGTAAAAATGTCAAAAATGGCCAATGTCTAATTGCCCCTGGACTATTAATCAATGGAGAGTCATTAACCGCTTGAAATTGTATGGTTCCTTATGTTGCTTAACCAAAACTTACCCCCACCACCTCTATCTATCTGAGTTGAACTTATATTGAAGAAAACCAAAAACTTTTTGTTCTCGGTATGTTTCTCTAACTACTTAGGTAATGTGGAATGAACTCATGCTCGAAATCGCCAAACATGTTGTAAAGTATGAGAGTTTGCTCGGATGTTGCAAGAATATTTTTGTATTCTTTCCGATTTGGCTACAAAATACAAATCATACATCCGCTAAAAGTTCGAGTTGGTACAACTCTCAAATCTAGGTAAGCGCTCCATACAAACTTAGTTGTGTCTATTTGATTGGAACCCAAACAAATTGTTAAGAATAGGGATTAGCTTTATCAATAATTATTCAACAAGAGATGCCTCGGTAAAATGAATCCCAAGTAATGGAGAATCGACTGTAGTTTTTATCTGACTAACGCAAACAAAATGTATATCAATGTATCACATCAGTTTCTCATCAAATAAGATTAAGTCATTCTATACTTTAAAGAAAAAACAAAAACAATCTTACTCATATGGTGGTAAACACGAATTGACAGTTGTGTACCAATTCATTGCGAGAACACCTCATCATTCCAATCAATCACGATTCTTCCCACTCGATCTTCCAATCTCAAAATAAATGACGAAGCTGAAAAAGTTTTGTTCAATCTTTAATTTGCGTAACATCGCCATCGTCTCGGTCGTCTTCGTTGTCGTGTCATAAAATCAATTTCACCCGATCTTACCCTAATAAACAATGATGATTCATTAGTGAAGTTCTATCGTCTTTCGTTGGTTGCTATTAATGAATCTCGAAAAAGAGCAAAGAAGAAAGTGAAAAGCGTATCTACTTAATTGCATTGAAAATAATTAACGTTCACCCAAATTAACTTTGCGCAATGATTGTGTTAATTTATGGATGCTTACTACTAATTACATTTACATCGCAATTCTTTGCACTTTTTTTATCGCCAATAATTATGTCAACGTCCGCGACGACGACGCACGGCAACAACCAACGAACGACGACAGATGGTTGTTAAATATGGAATAAGAGTCTTGAGTCTTTGGTACATTTTTGTTGCTAACAAGATAGCTAATTGCCGACGATAGTAGTGTTGATAGTAGTGTATTATGTATAGTTGTTGTAGCAGCAACAATTATGCACTGCTACATTTTTTTTTCCTGGACGACACACTAATTGTCAAATTAAAGTGTTTATAAAATTGTGCGAATTTAGCGAAACTTATTTGCAGGTTTTTATTGATAGACGACAGATGGTGTTGGCTTGCGGATATAATTGCGGGAGTGGAATTTTAAATGAGCGTTAATTTGAATTGCTAGAGGAATTTTTTGGTGAATTTAAAAATTTACGACTTTAAGGCACAATTTATTCACACTTTCTTGAATCTGAAGTCTTCGTACGAAAAATTGTAGGTAATTATTCCATAATGGTGACTTTGCGACTTTAAACTTAGTCGAGAGTGTAAAATTTGGGCTTATCTAAATTCGCTTTTTCTTTCTTCCATATTGAATATTAAAAAGGTTGATATCTTGTATTGACGTTTTCCTAGAAACTCCACAACCTCCTTTACGGACAACATACGAATAAAATACCAAAATATCGATACAAATGTGGAAGGTTTCCATGTGGAGTATCCTTAAAAAGTTTCTTCTAGAAAACAAGGCTTTTGATAAATAATAAGATTTTATTTGCAAAATTATAATTCGCATGAAGAATGTCTTGACTCAATGTAAACTGTAATAATTTGTGTTTGATAAAACCAGATAAAAAAAACTCACAAGACGTTTAATTTGTTTTGTTACAAAAACAAACATATGTAGGGTCTCTAGGAAGGCACTTCAGAGATAACAAGAATAATGAACAACACATTGTAGTCAGCTTTGGGTTAGTATAATAGATATGTAAATAAATGTTTTAAATACAATGTTGATGGAAAAAACTGATAGAAAAGAGTCAAGAACCCATTAAGAAGCCAACTGAATCATACTTAATGATTCAAAAAAATTATTTTCCTCAGTTTAGCAGAACAAAAAAAGTCAGCAAGTTTGATGATGCCATAATAAGATTGTAATTAGGTGATAATTAAGTACTAAACACACAATTTATGTGCTCCAATACTTTTTGAAAAATTAATAGGTATTCAGCTAACTTATAAGAAAGTGAGCAGAACAATAGAATTTAATATTTCTTCCTAAACTGATGGCGTTTTAGTTATAGTGTTGTTTTGCATTTGAGATAAAATTCTGAACTATACATTAGCAAAATGACCTCGAAAACTAAGCCGAATTCTACAATTTATAGCTTAAAACTTTTTGTAGAAAATTGAAACTCATAAGGGAATGAATGGTTTAAAAAAATCTATAAAACAAAATAACAGCATGAAGTTTACGAAAACAAATCGAAAATCAAAAAATTCTAAATTTTTTACTAAATTCCGTTTATCTTTTTTCGGTTCAAAAGGTCGTTATTTATTCAAAGTAAGCAGAGACATACCCATTCGAACTTTACCCTTTTTTAAAATATTTTTTCGGAGTTTTGCCCGAAAGCCTTTTTTCGGTACTATACATGGCAAATATCACTTGCCTCCAGGTACCAAGTCTTGTATAAATTGACCCAAGCGTTCGGTCTGTAGGTTTGTGCTCACGTTCTTCAAATCTCGCATCGATAAAATCAGTCGATAAACGTTGAAAAAGGGGAAATGAATTTTGTTTCTCGACCAATTTTATCAATGTGAGAGTTACAGAACGCAGGCCTTGCACTAGATACATTTAAAAGACAGACGTAAAGACAAAATACGAGATTGAACTACTGTTATAATATTCTCTATAATCACAATGTCATTGATTTTATCAAAATCTTGATTTACAATATTTGTACGTACATAAGTAGGTACTATATGCTGTGTAATGGCAACTTATGCACTCGTAAAAAACCTGATTTTGATAAAACCTTGACCTTGGATTCCATTTTTTAGGGATTTCGTCCGATTAAGATACTGTTTTTTTTTGTGTGCGGGTGTCTCCCTTAAAAAACTGATATGCCCTTTTTTTTAAACTTTCTACGTACCTATGGGAATTTGGTTCCTAACGGTTTTCAACACTGTAGGATATTTTAGTAAAATTTTATTTTCTAATAAAAAATAACGGTACCTTCCATGCAAATGTTAAAAAAACAATTTTTTTCAATTCTCCAAAACGGCTCCTTTAATTTTAATAAAATTTTTTGTGATGAGTTAAAATGAAAAGTCATAATAGTCCAGTCCAGAAAGCTGAATTTTGGTATATAGCCTCCTCAAGGCATTCTAAGGAAACTGTCTATCGATATGAGCGCCGCTAACAATTTTACGGGGGGTCAAAGGCTCCCCCAAACGGGTTTTAAGGAATATCTTCCGAACGGTAACTCTTTCCAAAAAAATGTGTTGTACCTTTCTTCATAAAAGTAACCGTTTTCGAGATAATTCAATCGGTAGAGTTACGGATTTTATGTTTCTGTTAAAAATGTACTCTTTTACACCACCTTTGAGGTTGAGTACTAGGTGAGTTTTTCTTGCCAGAAAAATTAAAACAACAGTTAAAAAAAAATATATACTGGGATTTATTTAAAGGTTTTGGGAAAGTTCCCCATCGATTCGGGCTTCACTATTTTAATCATACGAGGTCGAGGGTCACGAAATATGGTATTTCATTTATACAGGGTGATTCCTTTAAAATGCGACAAAATTCTAGAGCCTGTAGAGTGGGTTAATAACGTCAAAAATCGTATGGGAGCGGGGGTTTATTCACCACCTTTTAGCCAGGAGGGGCAATTTTGTAAGAAATTGAAAGAGTACAATTTATACAGAAACATAAAATCCGTAACTCTACCTATCAAAGGGCACTGTAGTGCCCAGCCAAGTTCGCCGCACTACACCCTTTTTACAGGAACAAACTCGGGTGATTTTCAACCCCCCTCTAACTTCAGTACCAATAAAGTCAGAAACTTCAAATTCGCAGTATTTGCTGAGCTGATCAAACACAGGTGGCTCACCTAATTTCAACTCTTTAGCATTAGTAATTTCCGAGATATAGGACTTCAAAAATCGCAAAAACCGTAACTGACTGACTCACTGATTCACTGACTCACTGATTCACTGACTCACTGACAGATCATCAAAATTATGGAGCTTTTCCCGACTTCGTAGAAACTTGAAATTTCGCACAACTGTAGAAATTGAGGTGCATACAAAGAAAAAAAATCTGCAATTTTCTATTCAGGGGGCGTGGCATCCACCCACTTTCTTATATATTCTTATAAATTATATGAAGCAGTTCCGATTGTTGTAGAACGATGAAAATTGGAAAGTCGGTAGGAATTTAGCTACTTAGAAAGAAAAAAATTGAAAAATTGGAATTTTCCATTCAGGGGGCGTGGCATCCACCCAGATTCTTAAAAATTCTTATAAATAATAAGGAGCACTTCCGATTGTTGTAGAACGATGAAAATCGAAAATTGGTAGAGTGGTAGGGCTTGAAGTACTTAGAAAGAAAGAAATTGAAAAATTGGAATTTTCCATTCAGGGGGCGTGGCATCCACCCATTCTTAAAAATTCTTATAAATTATGTGGAGCACTTCCGATTGTTGTAGAACGATGAAAATTGGAAGGTCGGTAGGATTTGAAGTACTTAGAAAGAAAGAAATTTAAAAATTGGAATTTTCCATTCAGGGGGCGTGCCATCCACTCACTATATCAGAATTGCTATTTTTTTATGGAGCACTTTCGGTTATTGTAGAATTATGAAATTTTGGAGAGCGGTAGGGCTTGATTTTCACGTGGAAAAATAAATCTTTGCAAAAAGGAGTGAAATCACAACAAAAACATAAATGTTAAAAAAAAGAGCCAAGTTCTTATATGTACAAGAAACCTGTGCGTCAAAAGTCAGCCAAAAAAAGTAATGAGATCTAAAATATATGCCAAGTCTTAAGTTCAAGCCAAGTTATTATGTACAAGAAACCTGTGCGTCAAAAGTCAGCCAAAAAAAGTAATAAGATCTAAAATATATGCCAAGTCTTAAGTTCATGAAGTTTAATATCAAACATCTTAAGTAGTGTAATATCGAAACAATTCCAAATCATGACAGAAATTTGGTATTTAATGATTACTGATTAAAATTTAGTGGGTTCACTGGTCAAGTTATCATTCATTTTAAGTTTGTGATTAAGTAAGTATTTAAGAGAAAACATGCCAAGTGAATCCACCAAATTTTAATCAGTAATCATTAAATACCAAATTTCTGTCATGATTTGGAATTGTTACTCGGTTACTCTTAGGAAAAAATGGTACCTACTTAACATTTTTTGTTGGAAATTTTCTAAGCTACATTCTTGTCTTTGAATTTTTTTTCTGTAAGAGTTACTGTGGGAGATATTCCTTAAAAAAGTTGAGGGGGGGGGGGGGGGGGGCTTTGACCCCCGTATAATTAATTGTTAGTGGCGCTCATATTGATGGGGACTTTTAACAGTTTCCTTAGAAAGCCATGAGGAGGCTATATACCAAAATTCAGCTTTCCGCCATTTATTCTGAAATTTGGCTTATATGACTGAACTATAACCTAAAGCGGGCCACTCAAAGTTTGTTTTGTCTCCTCTTTCATCTTGTTTTAGATCAAGTAATTCCTATGAAAAGTTTTTCAAAAATATAATTTCAAACTAGAAACTTTGGGAAAAAAATGTATTGTTTTAATTTAGTTTTTTTTTTAACTTTTCATTGAAGTTACTTGATCTAAAAACAAGATGAATGAATAAACTTCTAGCTTTTAAAAAGCTTTCATTACTTATGGTAAGTATTTATTTATTCGTTGATAGCTCACTTAGGGAGTTAATCAGCCTCATGTTGAGAAGTAGAATAATCAACTCAACATTAGGTGACTTCTCTGTTAGAAGATCTGTCAACAGAGGCACACCGCAAGGTGGAGTCCTATCCCCACTCTTATGGAACATCGTAATCTATGAACTATTGGTTAATCTAGAAGCAGATGGTTTCAAAATAATTGCATATGCTGATGACGTTGCCATTGCAATATCGGGAAAGCATCTTCAAATAATTATAGAACTAATGCAAACCGCTCTCAACAAATTACTTAAATGGACAGACAGATGTGGACTAGGTGTAAATCCCCACAAAACTGAACTTGTCCTTTTTACAAGGAAATATAAAATTCCGAATATAGACCCTCCATCAATAAATGGTATCCAACTCAACTTTTCAGATGAAGCTAAATATCTAGGTCTGATTTTAGACAAAAAGTTGAGCTGGAAACCAAATATACAAGAAAGAGTTCGAAAAGCCGCAGTGCGCTTTTCTCCTGTAAAAAAGCTATTGGAACCAAATGGGGCTTGTCCCCACATATCACCCACTGGCTATACACACTACACAGCGGTCATCAGACCGATACTCACCTACGGGGTGGCAGTATGGTGGACTGCTTTAGATAAGGTAACTTATCGAGATAAGTTAAGCAAAGTGCAGAGATCAGCTTGCATGTGTATCAGCGGATCTCTCAGTTCGACACCTTCCGCTGCCTTAGACATACTGCTTAACATTTCACACCTCGATATATACACAACAAGTGGCAGCGAGCACAGCCATTCGTCTCAGAGCCATCTCTCAATGGCCCAATAACTCTATTGGCCATACCATTATTTTGAACAAATTCGAATGAATCCCTAAACACTCCGACTACACCATCCCTCAGCCGGTTTTTGGCCAAAATTTCCAGGTCACAATTCCAACAAGATCCACTTGGGATGATGAGGAATTTTTGAGAGATGAAGCAATTCATTTCTACACGGATGGCTCAAAAACTGAGGAGGGGGTGGATGGAGGCCTGTACTCAGAACGACTAAACATTAGTCTCTCCTTCCGTCTCCCTGATCATTGTAGCGTGTTCCAAGCTGAAATCCTGGCGATAAAAGAAGTTTTATCTTGGCTCAAAGAAAACGTAATATCTACATTAAATATCCGTATCTTCTCAGACAGCCAAGCTGCCCTTAAATCACTAGGCGCGCCGTGTTTCTACAAACGCCGTAACTGCCCGAAATTGTCGATCGTCTCTAATGGAGATGGCGGAATAGTTCAACATTCACCTTTTCTGGGTGCCGGGACACAGAGATATTCCAGGAAACTGCAAAGCCGATGAACTCGCCAGGCTAGGAACTATTACACCAATATTACCTAACAAGGTGAATATTGGAATACCAATTGCTACTTGTAAACTTATGCTTAAGCATGATTCCATGATGATAACAAACAGCAGATGGACAGGTATCACTACTTGTCTGGCGACGAAACAGATCTGGCCAACACTGGATCCGAAGCGTTCGAAATGTTTGTTATCTCTAAGTAGATTGCATATTAGCTCCACAAGTGTCATTACTGGACACTGCCTCATAGGCAAACACGCCAATAGACTCGGCGTTTTCTCAAATGATTTCTGCAGAAGCTGCATGGACGAAGAGGAGGAAGAAACTATCCCTCACCTTCTTTGCTCATGTCCTGCTCTTTCTCAAAGACGTAAAATACACTTAGGAAGTTTTTTCTTTGACGATCCAAGTGATTTAAATAAAATTGACATTCACAGTCTCCATCGCTTCATTAAAAGCTCCAATTGGTTTAATTAGCGAGGATCACCTCGCAGTCTTTATGTGGTATCACAATGGGCCTATTCTGGCCTAAGTGTGTCAGCAGTTTTCCTGGCAGCCACCTTAACCTAACCTAACCTATGGTAAGTATTTCCGTTTTTTTAAGTATTTTTTCCCAACATTATTAAGTTTTGTTTTTTTAGAAAATTGACCCTCCCACCCAAGGCTCCCCCCCTTTACCACCCTTCTATAGTACAAAATTCTTGTTCTAACTGTTCTAAAAATTTCGTTATTACTTCTTGTCGCCTAAGTTATCATACTCTTGTCATTTTAATGACAAACACTGGGCTGACTGACCAGCCTTGTTCTAACTATGAGCTAACTGACTGGCATAACTGTTATTTATATGTCATATGATATAATCTGTAACAATTTCCAACCTTAATAAATCCAGAGCATTTGTTCCAGCGCGAATTTTGGGAAAACTTTACTAATCCATTTAAAGTTTTAAAAAAGTACGTATACGTCACAGTGTACAAATTTTGTTTTTTGTTAGTTTGTGTTAAAAACCAATAAAATAAAAACATGTCCTGGTCTTTAAAGTCTCTAAGTGAAAACTAATTAGCCTTTGCGTTTTATGGACATAGTAATGACAATGAGTTCCATTTTTGGTGTACTTTAATTCACAAAAGACCAATATCTGCTTTATAGAAGAGTATCAAAATTGATGGTTTTGACCTTGAATATTTTTGGAAGGAGTATATTAATTAGATAAAAAGTAAGGCTCTTTTTAAAAGAACATTTAACCTTCTTTAGGATTCTACTTTAATCATTTCTGTATGATGACCGCTTCTAAAGTTATAAAATTAATAAAAAACTCCCTTACGATTTGTATGGAAACAGAAAGTAGTGATAAGCGACCTCTTAATATGTATTAATCTAAAAGGCTGACATGTTACCAGCACTTTTATGTATTTCTAATTTCTTACTAACCTGTTACTAAAAACCTAGTGGCATTGAAAATCGAAGATAGAAAATATTTTTTTTTTTAAACCGCTAAAACAATTAAAAACATTTTTTTCAAACATTCGTATTGGATTAAGTATTCAGATAGTCTTCTTTATACACTGGAGCTATTGAAGAGGTCGTTTTAGCGAATAAAATAAAATAAATAAATAGGGTGGCGCAATAGCTCGTGGAGAACCAGGGCCTAGTGACTTACAACTCTCAACCATTCCTGTGTGCGTGTTGTTTTAGGGAATATTGTGTTTTATAGACATTTTTCTTTCATGATTTCAATGCTTTTTGAACATAAGATCAATTACGTGGGACTCAGTCGTGCATTTTATTTCAACTTTTAATATATTTTATTCTTTGAAATCAACTTCTAGCCGCCCAGGTCTAATTTATTACATTATACATCATCGTGTTTTTTTCTTCAAATAAAATAAGAAAACTCCAAATATGCCTGGTATATCATATAACACGTTAAGAGTATTCTGGACGTGGCTGACGTGCTCATGAACTCTTTAGTGCTTTTCTCAAAAAAAATATACAAAACTAAAGAATTATTGAACTCACAGCTATGAATGAATGTGTTTATTATTATTATTTATCTAATATTAAACAGTACTCGTATGTAGGTATGTACGTAAGTTTTTTGGCATACATTTTTGTGGTCACAAAATTAAATAAATTGGGTAAAGGCAACCATGACCCTCATGTAATTAAAAGCATTAAATGACTACATATTTTATAGCATGCAAATTTGAATATGAAGTAGATACATATGATTTTTGTTATGTTGCTATTAACCAACAACAAGTAGACACAAATTAACAGAGCTGTTGACTTAAGCATCTTAATGAAATTTTCAGCAGTCGTAATTCCCAGCAATGATTACGAGGCTGCTTGCAAGTAAATGTTTGAGTCACTTTTTAACAATTTTCCACTAAAAGCAAACATTTAGCTACAAACAAAAAATCATAAAATCCGAAGTTAAGTAGATCTGTGTTTGTAATAATTATGTGAGCTTTCATGCATAAGAGACTAACAAATAATAACTAAGCGAATTCTTATCCCAAAAATCTTTGAATATTTTTGTTTGATTAAATGTTGGCGTAGCCGCGCTATTTGCTTTTCCCTAGTATCTCCTAAAATGTCATGGAAGAAATTCATATATGCAAATAAAAACAAACAAATTTTCTAGGACATTCCAATTTTCACTTCATGTTAATTTGCCTGTATTTATTGCTTTTCTTAAAGTTTGATGTTTCGTACGACACTCTTGAGTGATGTTGCTGCTTTCGTGGATGATAAACTTTTGGTCAAACTAAAAGTCCATCTTTTGATCTTTTTCGGCAGACAGACGACTAGCAAATTGTCTGGTCGTTATTGTAACTAAAAAATATTAAAGGCCTACAAAAATAATAAAAATGTCTAGGTACTTTTTTAAGGTTTCAAGGTAATAAAATAACGATGTCTACCGGCCAAACAACCGTTATGGAAAAGCTTATTTATTTTAAAAACAGCTCTATAGATTTGAATTTTTTGTCTGTGTTCTATTGTCTATGTATATAATGATAATGATGTAATAATGCTACATTTTGGTAAAATTGACAGAAAATCAGTATAATGCTACGACAGCACTTGCGATTTTCAGTCAGTGGGATTAAAAAAATCCATATAGCAAAAAATTATTCGTATCCATTCACTTGCGGTTAAAGATATTGCTTTTAATAAGAATATCTTGTTGACAATTAGCCTAGGAACCACCTTGTGATTTTCTGTCATTGCGCGACTAAAAATAGCATTTTTCATGCACTAACTTGCGGTTATCCACCGTGGGATTAGGTATATAATCGGAAACCAATACTACATGTCGCAACTGCGTGCAGATTCAATTGATTTCATTTGATGCGACAGAAAAAACGCTCAAGAAATTGAACTGTTTTCGTTTTTTTTTTTTAATTGCTGTGATTTGAAAGTCACAGACATATTTGTGCAATCCACATTTAAAACGATTCAAAATCACAGGTGCGTGCATGGCTTCTTCTAGTTGCGACTATGATTTTTAAGTCGCACTATATTAAATCGCAGGTGGGAACACACATATATGAGTGCATTTGATTCATTTTAACCTTCGACAATCGCATCGCCTGAAAAATGCAGCAAATTTTGGGAGCGCTACGATATCCCGCAAACCAAAATCTCGAATAACGAAATCTCGCATTTTTTTAAAAATCTCGAATAACGAAATCTCGCAAATTAAAAATCTTGTTTTTCATAATCTCGCAATTACAAAATCTCGCTTTTTACAATCTCGCATTTACATCTTGAACCTAAAAATCTCGCAAATTTCAACCAAAATCTCGCAATTTAAAATCTCGCAAATCAAAATCTCGCAACTTCAAATTTCACAGCAACGAATCGCACACGGCTTTTAGAAAAGTTTTTTTTTTGTTTTGAGAATATACCTACCCAAGAGCCCTTTGGTTAATTTTTTCTTTCCAACTAATAACTATACCCGTCAATAAAAGGAATTGTACATCCTTTATTACTGTTAATAACCTCTATAATCATTTTGGTTGTCTTTTACGCGTTTATAATGGAACTAAAAGTATTTTCTAGTTCAAGGCCAAATACGAGTAATGCGATCTGCACATGATTCTTTACAATACAACTGGATATACGATCTCTATGTTCTCTCTCCTTCTTGTTCTTTTGAAAACAATTATATTTAAAAATCAAAAGCGCAAATTAATAAATAACAGACCACACTGTTATTAATTAATTTAAAAGTACCCAGACACTGGATTATATATTTTGCAGTTGGTAGGATATCTCGCAAAATTGAATTGCATTGCAACAAATACATTTTTTTAATCAAAAATTTTGATTAAAAAAATTTATTTTTTGCAATGCAATTCAATTTTGCGAGATTTTGATATGCGAGATTTTAGTTTGCGGGATTTCGTAATTGCGAGATTATGAAAAGCGGGATTTTGTAATTGCGGGATTATGAAAAGCGAGATTTTGTAATTGCGAGATTTCGTTATGCGAGATTTCGAATGCGAGATTTTGATTTGCGAGATTTCGTAGCCAACCCGCAAATTTTCGACTTTTTTTTCGTCGCGATTTCTTGGTGGCATGTGCTTAAAATCTGATTAGAATTCATGTGTTTTATTTCTTGAGACTAAACAGTCGCGCAATCGAATTGCAAATGCGGTCCTAGCCATATATTTATTTATGTGCTAGAAAATTGAGCGTTTTTCGCTTGGTCAGCATTGGAAAATATTGCAAGTTACTTCCAAAGTCGATGCTGTTTCGCCAGCAGTACGAATTTTGAATATACAAATTTCGGTCGAAATTATGCATGTACAGAAAGCCTGCAGAAAAAATCGAAAATCTCAACGCAACACAAATCGCAGCAATTGAACATCAGTTGCACTAGCCTGAGAAGAATTCGATGATCCCAGTGATCTAACAAACTTAGACATAGGCAATCTTCTACGCTTCATAAGAAGCTCCAAATGGTTCACCGAGTGAGGAAAAGGGTTTCCTAGATTCATGTGTTATCACAATGGACCAAATCTTGGTCTAAGTGTGTCAGTCCTTACGACTGGCAGCCACTTCAACCTAACCTAATCTAGCCTGAGAAGAATATTGCATACAAATTATAATTATTCGCTTAACAAAGTTCAATTGACTCAGCATTTGAAACAAAATTACTCCCAATTCACCATCGCTTTTCACTGTTTCGGCTTGAAAGCAGCTCGAAATTGACGACAATTTTGCTCAAAAAATTATCTTTTCCAGCAATTCGTAAAATAGCAAAATGGCAGTTTTGTGACTCGGGAAGTTCACACGCAGTCAAAGATAAGCCAGTGCACACTGAATTGTGTGTGGGTCAGGGTTGTTAAAGAATGCATTCTTTTGTGAATGCAATCATTTATTGAATTCAATTGAAAGATTGCATTCATTGACTGCAGTTTGAGACTGTGACTTTTAATTTTGTAATCACCATTTATTTGACCTTGAAATATGATTGCAATAATTTTTTCCTTCATTCATCTAACAGCAATCAATTGAATGCAATCATTTGTGAATGCATGCTCTTTGCATTCTTTTGTATTCTTTGCTTTTTGATTGCAGAATTTGAAGCTAATCGGAATTTTTGCTGTTTTCAACTAATGCTATGTTTCCACCCAAAGTTTATCTCAGTTTAGATTAAATAAATCTTTTTGGTGTTTCCACCGCACAAAAAGATTTAAAAAAAGATTAAGTTTGACAGCACCCTCCAAAATGCAAATGGTGTTTCAATTTTTCTTTAGAAGTGCAAGTGAGATAGAATGTTCGATTCGTGTTAAAAAATGAAGAACTTAATCGAGTCTCGAATGAATCTTTCATCACCATAAAAGAATAGGCTAATTCGGTTTGTATAACTACCTACTTCAAGAATTACGAAATAAATATGTATGGTAAATCTTCGAGATTTGAAGCAGATTCGAGCAGTGAATGCAATCTTTTGTGAATGAAATCATTAAAAATCATTTGTTAATTGAATCCAAAAGATTGCATTCATTGACTTCACTTTCAGACTGCGACTTAAAATTTTGCAATAAACATTCATTTCACATTCATTGAAATGATTGAAATCATTTGTTTCTCCCATTCATTTTACAGCAATCAATTGAATGCAATCTTTTGGGAAATCATGCATTCTGTTTGCATTCTTTTAGCATTCTTTTCACTTAATTGCATTCTTTGCATTCAATTGCGTTCTTTTTCATTCTTTTGCGTTCTTTCATATTCTTTTACATTCTATGCATTAATTTGTATTGTTTGATTTCTTTTGCATTTCTTGGATTCTTTTAAATTTGTTTCAATTCTTTTGAAGTCCCTTACAATCTTCTTACTAACGTTTAGTTTTTACTTGGCCTAATTTAATTAGTTAATTTCAGTCAAAGGTAAATTTTAGAGTTGTTAGTACTTAATTCTTATGATACGGTTTAAACTTAATATTGGATTAAAAGGCAATACAATTTAGAAAATTGTTGAGGAATTCCAAAGAATGCAAACAAAATTAATGAAAAGAACGCTTGAATTCCCAAAAGACTGCATCCAATTGATTGTTGTAAAAAAATAGAGAAAAAATGATTGTAATTATTTCAATGTCAACTACATAAATAGTGATTGCAGAATTTAAACTCACAGTCTCAAAGTAATTGACTTCAATGTTTTAATTGAAGTCATACAAGATTGCATTAACAAAAGATTACATTCTCAAAAGATTGCATTCTTTTTTTAACCCTGGTCCAAACTTTATGACTTATGTTGTTCGAATAATTTGTTCTCATTTTTAATAGACATTTACCTTTTTTTCCTCCAGTTTTAATACTTTAACAAAACTTATTATGCAAATTTAATAATACATTTTTCTTTCTTCTCTTGCAGGTAAACAATTTTCTGTTTCTCTCTTGTATTATCTCAAACGAGCATTTGACATGTGCGACAAAGTAAGCCTTTTTATAATATATCTCCTAAATAATTTTATATATCTACTTACTATATAAAAACTCACCTGAAGAGACCAAACTTATTTTAACCCTACCTAGACAGTTTTTCATTGATGCTGACAAAGGCCTATCAAGGCAACTTTGACGAATCAAAAAATGAATAAGTGGAGAATTTTCCGTTAATTAGTCATTCATTAGTTGTGACAATTTAGAATTTGTCGTTCTATGTTTTCTGTTTTTTTTTTTTTTCAAAAGGTGGTAAAAACTTCCAAAAATAAATTTGTTATTGCTTAGTAATTGGCTGTTAGTTATTCGTTAGATTGTTGCGAAAAATTCTATTTTGTCATGCGATGTTTTCTATATATTTTTGGGTGATTTGTTTTCTATGAGCGTCAATAAGCGGCAGATTATTTAGCCATAGACCATTAAGTATAAGAAAGCTTTACCGATTTTCGGTAGGTTGCTTGTGCATGTGAAGAAAGCTATTGCAGCTTTTTTCCTTTTCTTTGATGTTCTCTTTCCAGTTAAGTTACGATCGATAACTAAACAAAGATTTTTCGTTTTCTCGTAAACAGAACCAGTTCCGTTTTAAGTGGGTGAACATTAAGTCCGCAACTACTGGCCCAGTTACTGAGCTTGTCAAGGGCTGTTTGTAGGAGGTCACACAGAGTAGGGACAAATTTTCCTGATGCCATTATAACTACCTATAGCATCAGCATACGCCACGACTTTGACGCCGCTTTGCCCTAAATTAACTAAAACCTGGTTTTCGACAAGAAGCCAGAGCAGGGGAAATAAGACTCCTCCCTGTGGCGTTCCTCTACACATCCTAACTTTAAGCTTGCTGTCACCCATTTCTGCATTAAAAATTCTAGTTTGAAGCATGGAATCAATCCAGTTTGACAGCATCAGATCAATGCTGACAGAGTCTAGGGCTTGTTGTATTGCACCATTTTCATTGTTGTTGAAGGCCCCTTCCACGTCAAGGAATGCCCTCAAGGTAAATTCTTTAAAGTGGATCGATTTCTCAATCATACAGACCACTTCATGAAGTGTCGTCTCAACAAATTTGCCATGTATGCATGTTGGGCCTGCAAGAAATAACTATAATTAAGCATCAGGTGAATTTGCGTTTCTATCAGCCTTTCTAAGTTTTTAAGAAGAAAGGAAGACAGGCTAATTTGTGTAAAATCTTTCGGTTCAGAGTGAGTGGGCTTGCCAGCTTTCGGAATGAAAATGACATTAACTTCTCTCCAACTAGATGGAATATAAGTAATGTTTAAAGATCTTTTGCATATTTCTACCAGACACTTTGGAGCATAATTGGAATCATTCCATCAGGCCCTGCTGACTTTTACGCTGAGAAGGAGTCTATGGCCCAGGCCACTTTTCGGCTGTCTACTATTTGACTGCCAATAACAAGTCTGGCTTGTGTTATGGCCCCTATTCATAAGAAATGCATCAAAAGTACATCCTATAGAAAGTGGGTGCTCATAAGTGACTCCAAGGTTTCAGAGCAGGAGTCCGTCCAGGTTCCATTCTGTCTTTTAAGAAAGCCAGGGGGTGTGTGGACCTTTGACATGACTTTCCTGAGCCTAGCAGCGTCATTTTTACACTCAGTGCCTGAACAAAATTTCCGCCAGGCTGCTCTTTTTGCAAACGTAGTTCTGTTTTTATATTCGTTTTTGCGACTCTTGAAAATATCCCAGTGAGCAGGTTCATTATCATTACTATGTTTAGCTCTATTATAAAGTCTGCTAGACTTTTACCTAGGTTAGGTTAGGTTGTAAGGGGTGATAATGCGGCAAGCCGCACCATCTCACTCGGATCTCAGTGGATCCATTGTGCTCCCCAGGGGATAGGTGGTTAGTTAGGAGGGATATGGAGGGAGTTAAGGAGAAGTTTTAGGTTTGGGGGGCCTCCCTGAACCATCCTGAGTTCTGAATGAATTTCAGGATGTTCTTTAGTGGCAAGACAGAGATGTCGCCCAGTTCATCGAAGAAGTATTCTCCAAGGGCTTCTTTTCTAGTTCTAGCTAGGCTAGGGCATTCGCAAAGGAAGTGGGGGGAGCCCTCCTCTGCCTCTTCATCATGACACCCTCTACATAGATCCGATGAGCTGATGCCCATTCTGTTCATGTGGGTTCCCATTGAGTTGTGGCCCGTAAGGACACCAACCATGAGAGATAATTGAGGCCTGCTTAGCTTAAGTAAGTAATCCGTTTTTTTCTTTGAAATATTTGGCCATAGATTCCTTGAAACCCGACAAGTGTCGATGGATGACCATCTGACATTTGCAGCTTCCAAGAAACTCTGGTGTATTCTACCTTTTTCTTGCGACTTTTACCTAAGGGTTGCCAGCTCTTAAGACCACCAAACCGAGACCAACTTACTTAGGTTTACCTGGAGCACTTTCCTCATATATGTTCTTCATATGTGTTGTGGGTTGGCTAACGGCCTCACCTTGACTTCATTATTACCAACTCTCAATTTGAAGCCTCTAGATGGAAGCTTTGCCATTGTCTCGCTATTTAGCGAAAGTATAGCTTCTTGGCCAGTTTTTGTCGGCGCTTCCATCGTGAGAACCTGCCAGTTGCTGCTAGACAAGCTGGGATTTTACAACAATTCTGTTGTCAAGCCTGGGTTCGGACCATTTATCCAGACTTTTGGTCTGGTGGGAAGGTCACTTTTGGAGGCAACTCTTAACGTTACCCCTTCCAGTAGCCCCTCCATACCATTGAAGGTGGCTTGAAGCCATTTCAGTGTGGGCTCGTCGCTGCAAGAAAGGATTTTGAATCTTTTAATGGTTGACAATGGCCCGAAAGTTGAAGCAAGAATCTCGCTCTTTATGCATTCAAGAAGCTTCACCTCAACCCGAGCCCACTGCTCTCTGGTTAGCCGCTTTTTGGTGTTCCCCTCACTAATGGCTACCCGAAGGCTCTCGGCTACAACGTCAGCTAGAGTAGCTGCCATCTTTGGCTTCTTATTGACGTTTGTCAGCGGGAAGGTCGAGTCATAATGCCTGGTCCCCTTTCTTTGACAGCTGATTTCATTATGCTCGACTCTTAAGTGCTTTGGAAATTTGCCTGGTACCAGTTTAAGGTAACTGCTGGCAGCCAAATTAGAGGTCTGTTTAGTCTGGAACCGCCCAGTTTGGGCTCGATTGAAGTCTTTGTTCTTGGTCTCAGTCTTGGCAAGAAACTTACGAGGCCAGCTCAAACACTTCCGGTCCCTGTGACCGTGCCTGCGCATGGCCATTGTATATCCAATCTATAGTATTCTCATGAAACACGATTTTGTAGGTAGACATTTGGTCGATAGGTTCGCTGTGATCGCCTTACCGAGATCCCTTAACAAAAATTAATATTACATTTGGACGCATAGATGGCCACGAGCTTTTTTTCTTCATGAGAATACTATAGAATTTATCTATACAATGGCATGGCCCTTTTGGCATTTTCGATCCTTTTGAAGAGGACTTGGTCATGATCCTCCCTTGTTTCTGTGTATTTGGAGGTACTCGTCTTTCCTCGTTCGGATTTCGCCCATGCGAGCATCGATTCTCAGAAGATCCTTGGCCATCCACACAGACTTTGGTTGGTTCACAGTCGCCAGATCCCTTATGGGAAGTCAAAGTTGCCTTGGCACCTGGCTGAACCGCAGTATTTTGGCCATAAGAGCTTCTATCCACTGACCTTTCGCAGGGTTTTCCGCCAATGTGACGTGAGCTGTCCAAACTGGCGAAGGATTGGTCGTCGTCGTCGTCCTCTCCTCCGCCAGTTTCCGCATCACCGTCGGAAAATACCTCATCAATCTTCCTGGCACCACTGCTACAGACAGGAATGCAGTCTGTTGCTTTACTAACGTTGTCTTTTTTGTTTACATTTTGTGTCACTTAGATAAAAATAAATTGGGTGGCACAACAGCTCGTGAAGAACGAGGGCCTAGTGGACTTACAACTCCCAACTATTCCTGTGTGCGTGCTGTTGGCAGGAATGGAGGGGACCTACAGTTTTTTGCCGAGTCCAAACGGCTAAATGGGCAATTCCATGGTAACTCACGTTACATTTGGGAGAGTTTTACGCTCTCTTTTATTAAAATTTCAATATTTATATGAATATAAATAAAACAAAATTTAAACGTTTTACATGGTAATGATTTCGACTGCTAGGAAAAAATAAAATTTTTGGGAAAAATAAATTCTTTCTTATTAAAAAATACTAAAACATGTTGGTAACTCACGTTACTATATTCGGACACGGGTTTTGTAGCAGTACAATGCCTATTTTCTAAAAATTAAACAAACCAATAAGGCTTAACTGGCTTGTTGAATAAGATATAAGAACATATCAGCCTGTTTATATCTGTACAAAAATCTTAAATTATTGAAAATATTTTATACAAATTTAATAAAATACATGGTAACTCACGTTACAAAAAGTCGGTAACTCACGTTATTTCACGTTTTTAACTTAAAAATTTAGGGCTACGCCTTTTATAATTTCATATTATTTTCAGCCGTATGTTTGTTACTTGAAGGATATTTTGCTATTCTAATTTTAAAACTAGCAAACAATAGACAGGGGGCGAGATAAATTTTCTATTTTTCTATCTTCATGTCCACTTTTTCATGGAATTACCCAAATGAGAAGCACTTATTCATGACAAGTATACTCTTGGAGGATTTGTCAGTTCCTCGCAAGAGGCAGTACCTCGGATAAAACATTTCTGTTTTTAGGTGGCACGGCGGGGAATCGAACCCACACCTTCACACTAACCATTATGCCGCGAGGTACTACCTCGCATTAACTGGCGACTTAGCTTTCGAAGCCAAGCCGTCGCCGACAGCCGTGACCTCTGCCAACACTTGAGTGCATATCCTCACTCGATTTTCATCATATTTGTAAACTTTTACCATGTTTCATTCGGCTTCGATTGACATTTCTGTCTGGGTCTTCTTGGATGCTTGACATTGCTGGAGAATCAAACGTAGCCCATCTAGAGCTCTTACTAGCAAAAGCCTCAGGAGTATTTGACAAATATTCCTCATTTATATTTCCCTTAAGAAAAATATTCTAGGGCCTTGGCTAAACTTGCCAAAAACTTGGTATTTTTCCAAGCGGTTATGTGTTGAGTACATAGCACAATGTGCTATAATAATCGTGTGTGAAGGGTACACGGTATACTTTTTCTAATTAAGATTTAAATATTGGTCCAACGCTTTGATTTTATTCATCGAATAGTTTTATCATTGACCAAGGAATTTTCATTTATAGCTCAACCGATTTTTGATAAAATTTGTTACGAACATATTTTTAATTTTTAAGAAATTTAGCGGCCTGAAATGTTCAAACGATGTTTTCTTTAATTGTTCTTGTATTTTATTTGCTGGGACTTCAATGCCAAAACAATTTCATAAAACCTCCCTCCCCCCTCGAAATATTTTAAAATCTATGGCACTTAAATATACCAAATATTTTATCTGAGTCATCTCAAATTTCTCTATCTACACACACTGTGTCTGTTTTGAAAAAAAAAATCATATTTTTTTTTGCTTTATAATGCTGTCAAATTGTAAAAAAGGAGTAACTGCAAAAATAATATAATCCCCATCAGTATATGCCGGAGGTTATGCTAAAAACTCACGAACGCCCGCCACCATATCGCTATCGTCGCAATCTTCACCATCGGCGTCATCGTCATTCGTTCTCTATGTGAAATATAGAAATGGAAGGTAAATATGGAAGAGAAACAGTTAGTGTTATGTGCGGTGAAATCGAGCCATTTAACACCCACTGGCCATTGGCCACGACATACAGTGACAGTGAGACAGCAAGCAGCGATAGCCTTCAGCTCAGCCAGCATAACCATTGCTGTTTTATTTATTTATTTGTTTTTTTTTTTTTTTATTTATTTTCATATTGCGCTTCGGGTGGCTTATTTGGTTCATAAATTTGATACAAATTGTAAGACAAGTCAACGAATGCTGGTTGAGTTACATAGTTTGTTTAGTTTATTTATAGAATTTTGTACTTTTTTTTCTTCTTATGTTATTACATTTGTGAGTCATGTCTGTGCGTTAGCGTTGTGCTACCATGTCTCAGTTTCGATGGAGGAATGCATGTTGTTTTTTTTTTTTTAGATACGACTTAATTTTATACTTTGAACTTGTGGCACTAATTTACTTACAAATGTGAATATGATCCTCTTTTGCAAGACATTACAACTTAATTTGACAATAATTGTTGTAAGGAGAGTTTTTGCAAGTCTTGAACTTTTGGCATTCGAAAAAAAATGCCTTTGAACTAAAATATAAAAATATAACTAGTTTTCGTAGTCAGTTACTTTGAAATAAAGGAATTGTTTTTATTTTAAAATTACCTAGTTTTGGTTTTTCAACATAGTATTGTTCTAGAGAGATAGACTTTTTCTAACAATATTACAACTTTTAACTCCAACTTTTGATTAATATCTTTGTCCATCGAGTCATTTCTTCATACTTGGAAACATGAAAAAGTCACAGGTGGGCAAATCCGAAAAAAAGAGTGGAAAAGGGAGCAGTTCAAAGCGCAATTAATTTTTCGCTGTTTTGAAATTTTCACCAGAATAAATTTTTGATCATTTAGCAGCAAACGCGGCTCTTGTCGATGATAATTTGATCATGTCCAAATGGTCATAAAATTGAGAATTTATTCTACGAATATTGTTTTTTCTTTAATTTTTCTTTCAGTGTTTAATTCTCGTTTAACTTCTCGTAACTGAAATGGTATTTAGCTTTGCTAAACAACGGGCAGTGTGCGTTGTTTTATGCACCGCTATTTTCTGCCTAAAATGAATGCTTATGACCTCAGCGACATTTTCTTTCAAAGGGATGGCGCCACATCCCACACAGCTCGTGAAAAATTGACTGTCCGACTGATTTATAAAAATGAAAGATCGTTCGATTGACTTTGCAAAAACAAATTGAGTTTTTTTAATGACAACAAATGAAACCTCTTGTTAACACACCCTATATTTGAGCCCTTTTTTAAATAAAATAAAGCTTCAAAAAATTTTTTTGAAATAAAAAATGTGGTCAAAAACGCCGATTTACACATCGGGGTAATACTTGTGAAGACTTATTCTAACAAACGCTAAATCGCGATAGAATCAGTAAAGCCTAACGATCAGCTTGTATGTGCACAACCGAAGCCCTTCGATCGAGTCCCTCCGCTGCATTAAACATTCTGTTCAGTCAAACGTGTAGAACACAGTCATTCATCCCGAAGCTTCTTCAAAATTACACATACCATAACCAAAGGTGGAGATATTTGTAAACCACCGTACTCATATTTAAGCTATCTGGATCCAGATTTCAAGTATAAAAAATGTCATTATCAAATTCGAAGGTAATAAAACAACCCTTCGTCAAACAACGATACACCCAGGCGTATACGTACTTTTTTAGTTTCCTTTTTTAATTCACACTTTATTTATGTACAAATTAAAGTAATGACAGTGGGGTATAAGTGCCTAATTGGTGGCAATAAATCATCCACCAGTATTACAAATCTGAAGCCAATCTTTAGCAAATGTTTATAAAACAATGCTATCGATATTAAGGCCCACCATCATTCCAATTATAACCGGCTCCACCAAAAAGTCATATTTTCACTTAAATGTATTATGTGCCTTATGAAAGTGGACTAGTTAAGGTTTTTAAGAAATGAGTTAAACTCATATAAATGTGGCATTACGTCACTCTTATTTACAGTAATCTGAGTAAATTTTTGTGCAACTGCAAAAATTGCAATGTTAAATTTTTGTTTGTTTTGTCGATACAAAAAGTTCAATTTATTTTTATTATGAAAATGGACTAAGTTGGTTGGTTTCTGTTTTTTTATGGGGCTGTTAGTGATACAAGCCTGTCATACTTCATGTCCTTACTTAGGTTTAAATTTAAAGGAGTGTTGTTGAGAGGAGGGCTGCCACCTACCTGGTTTAAGCCTGCGGAACAGATTGGCCTATAAACCAAGAACTAGATGTCGGACGATGACGCGCGAATTCTCGTTTGATTCAGTACACTAGAAACCACAGGACCACATTATTCATTTACCTAAGAAATAGTTTGCTTGAAATTTTGGTTAAACTCTCTGTAGTTAGTCCCTTAGAAGTTAGAGAGCAGTAAAGTTTCTAAACATTATGTTTACCTGACTTACTACAGAGAATTTGCGACTTATGACATTAATTGTTCAAAATTGCAAGCTTAACATTTCATCCCACCTGGAAAAACAATCTAGTTTTTAATGGGGCACTAGAAAGTTTTACATTGACTCTAACAAGGCTCTAGCAAGGGTTACTCTCGATTTTCTCTTGGGCCTCACCAGTTAAGCAACCTTTTGCCTTGAGAGACAAAAAAAAAAGTTTTCTTCGCTGGGATGCGATTCTGTGATCTTCTGATTACCAGTCCAATGCGCTAACTATTGAGCTATTTCGAAATACAGTAACTGTTTGAGATTCAAATCATATTTTTATTTTATTTTAATGAATTTGATTAATCATTTATATATTTTGAATTCAATTAATAATTTCATTTATCAAAATTTCATAAACTTAAATACTTGCCAAACATTTTTAATTTAGCCTACTTTTGACATGTAGTGTTTCTTATTGTTATTGAATTTAGGGATTAACTTTTAGAATTTGCTTCCTAACTTGTAAACATGTTTTTTTTGCTCATCTGATGATCATATTAACGGGCTTGCCTTCTGCAATTCACCATATTTTCATGTACCTATGTAAAGAAAAAAGCTTTTGGTTTATATACATACATACATACTTACTGAATTATTAGCTTCTAACATTGTAACATTGCGTTATACTTTCTTTTTACTTTGGATCGTCAAGCTGTTAACACCTATTGGAATTGGTAGCATTATTGATCAAATAAAATTGTTATAATCGGCTCATCTGTTTACTGAAATTCTTGATATCATTAATATACGTTTTCTTCATCATCGTTGGGATAAATTAAGATCATCCACTTTTAGATCTACTTTTTTTTCCTGGATTCAATTAAATTATAAATTAATTGTTGCTGCATTTTTTGGCCTTTTTTAAAATTCAAAATCAGTTACGTAATGTTGAAAATGAAAAACTATATATACACACACTTAAATTTTTCTTACTATTGCACGTATGATGTCTACAGTATTAGTTTTTTTTGTTTTTGTCATATATGGGGTATTTGTGATGAGATAACAAGATTTATCCGACAAGTTTTTACTAGCAAGGGCCTCACGAGCATTTGACAAGTTTTCCTTGTCTAGATTTTCCCTACCAAAGCCTTATCCCACAAGTTTTTACTAGCGAGAGCCTCACTTGATAAAAACTTGCCATTTTTCCAGGTGAGATGCATGCGCACATTTTTCCTCCGACCAATAGGCAATTAAATAAATCGATGCAAAAAGCTTACGTCAAATTTTACACCTGTTCGACACGTGTTTAGGCAGACAGACAAAAAGGTTATTGATTCAACACCTCAAAAGTAATTTTTGATATGACTAACAACGTTATACAAATGACTTTACTTTCTGAAACGTTGGCAATTAGACTATTAGGAAAAGCTTACTTTTCTTAAAAAACAATTAATGACTGTAAGCATGGTATACTTTTTAGTGATTTTTTTTACTGAAAGCTTTTATTAACGGTACCTTCCTTCCATGTAACGTTTTTTTTTATGTTTGATTTTTCTCACTAACTGTTTTCAATCAAAATTTTTACACAAAAGCTTCTTTAAAATGTTAATAATAGGTATTTATATTAAAAATGTTGATTAAAATAATTTTGATTTTTTAAAAAAACCATTCAAATTTATTTTTAAATACATATCTGTGGTGTTTGATAAAAAAAAAAAATAACCCCATAAAATAATTAGCGTACTTACGCCCACTTTACGTCGAGATAGAGCCTCAATGAATTGAACACTTTTCTTCAAATTTGAAATATTTTTGAGTATGTTCTTTGAAAATTATGTTCCAAGCTTACCCGTTTAGGCTTTAGATGTAAAGGGGATGTAAAGAGGCAAATTATTTAATGAGGTTATCATGTTTCTTCGAAACACCACAAATATATATAAGTAAAAAGTAGAAATGGCGTACCATTTTTTTTTTTCAAAAATATTACAAGAATTTTATTATACAAAAATTTATTGAGAGAAAATAGCTCAAACGATTTAAAATGTTTGTTTGCATGCATTCATATTTTCGCAAGCAATCAAATAGCATTCCTTTTTTTAAAGCTCTTAGCATTTTACGAGTTGTTTATGCAGTCGAAAGAATGAATCTCGTGCTTTGTTCCATTTTATTATAATAAGCTTCTTGTATGTTTTTAAAAATTCTTAAGTTCCAAGCAACATGACCTAGGTATAAGACATATTTTATTAATCATATTTATATTTATATTTATATTTATATTTATATTTATATTTATATTTATATTTATATTTATATTTATATTTATATTTATATTTATATTTATATTTATATTTATATTTATATTTATATTTATATTTATATTTATATTTATATTTATATTTATATTTATATTTATATTTATATTTATATTTATATTTATATTTATATTTATATTTATATTTATATTTATATTTATATTTATATTTATATTTATATTTATATTTATATTTATATTTATATTTATATTTATATTTATATTTATATTTATATTTATATTTATATTTATATTTATATTTATATTTATATTTATATTTATATTTATATTTATATTTATATTTATATTTATATTTATATTTATATTTATATTTATATTTATATTTATATTTATATTTATATTTATATTTATATTTATTTTTATATTTATATTTATATTTATATTTATATTTATATTTATATTTGTATTTATATTTATACTTAAATTTATATATATATTTACATTTGTATTATTATTTTTTACTTAAACTTATGTTTGTGATGCATAAATAAAAAAAAAATATAATATCTACATTTAAAATATACAGTAGACGCTCGATATAGTGAAATAAAATAAAAACCAGGCCTGTTCACTGTTTCGATATTGTTCACTTCTTCGAGCGGGAGTTTTCTAAGGCTTTCCTAAGGCAAATTTGATCCAAAATGCACATTTAATTCGATGTGAATATTTTTAATATTAATTAAGCATTAAAAAAGACTTTAACTCTGGTTTAAATAAAAAACAGAAACAATTATTTAGAGCTCTCAAGCTGTTTAAAATGCTTGCGCGACATTTTTATACAAAATACGTTTTTAAATAAAATTGTGTGTGTTCACTATTGTGGATAGTTCACTATTTCGAGATGCACTAAATTACACACATTGTTACTTCTGCTAGACCATATTACCCGTATCGATTTATTCTTTTTTATCAATGCGTCCCATATTTACATGAAATCAAGGCAGGCTTCAAAAATCGAATATTAATCTGAAAATTTGTAAGTCCCTACATGAGTACCTAGTGCATATTGTCCATCACTTTTGCAATTTGATCTATTAAAACCGCGCAAGTCGAAGTACCACGTCGCCGACGATGACGGCCACAATAACAACGACGACTGCACGATGGCGATAGTGACGATTTCTTGGCGTCATTTTGCCGATTTCGTTAACACGTGGTTTTGTCTATTGTTGCCCCATGGCATAGGTACGTCTCCCCATAGCCGTTTACACGTGCTTTTTTCACTTGTAGCCATGGTGTTCATATCTTCGGAGTTTCGTTGTATGCATTTATGTACACGTACACGAGATTTTCCCGCTTATGGTTATAATTTCATCTCGTTATGGACTTATCTTTCAAAGATAGTAAAGAGTTTTTTGGAGCGATTGTGCCGTGGCTAGCCAACGGGTTCTCATCTGGATTTTTACTTCCTCTTTGGGGCCACTAAGGGTATGTATGTATGTCCAATCGGCAGTAAGATGTCAATTGTCGTTTTCAACACTTTTCTTTTGCCAGTCAGGCACCGTTGTCAGCAGCTTGAAAAATGTAGCTAAAATGAAACTCTAGTTGCTATAATAGTCGGACGTTGACAAATCAAAAGCGAGACCAAAGTGAGGCGATGATAAGACGTGCACAATGACAAAAACCATGTATAAATGTCACGGCGTGACTAAAGTGAGACTATTGCCAGAAATCCACGATACAGGTAGCCGTGTAACACGGCACGGTGAGACTACAGCAAGTCGAATATAATGACCATGAAACATAAGACCACGTTTGAAATTTTTAACCACGGTTAAAACCGTACACGGCTTATTGTAACCTTTATGAAAAAATAATTTTGAAAAAAATAAGAGTTTTTGCAAGAAAGCAAGATGATGGAAAAACATTCTAAATGCCAGCAACCACGTGTAAATATCACGGCAAGACCATAGCGAGAAAACTACGACACAAATAGCCGTGTTAACCGGCACGGCGAGACAAAAGCGACATTAAAACAGTGACCAGATACCAAAATGAAATTTGACGAATTAAATATTTCTCAGTAAGAAACCAATTGAAATAAAGGTCAAAGGTGATATTTTCTATCTATGTTTTTGAGTGATATCTCTTACCTCGCCATTTGTGTCGAAATTTGACACCAATAACCACTTTAACCATTTAACGGAAACAACTATTACATCGATACAAAACACGAAAGGCTAGACAAGATTTAGTTTATTTAGGTACACCACCTTCATCTATAAAAAAATTATCAATTCATCTTCTAAAGATGAATTTTCGCCCAGATTTGTTAGCGATCGTTACTTGATTTTTTTTGTCCCAGTTAAATAGATAATTGTAGTCAATATTAACGACCAATCATAGAACTGTTCCGTTGTTAAGAAGTTCTTAAAATACTATTGAAATTAATAATGAAAACAAAAATCCAAATATTTCAAACTCTTCAAGTTTGTTTAGTTCTATATTTTGGTGGAAGTTACACACTATATATGCTTCTCTTTCACACCCTA
The DNA here is from genome assembly GCA_963921185.1 of Dasysyrphus tricinctus. Taxonomy (NCBI): domain Eukaryota; kingdom Metazoa; phylum Arthropoda; class Insecta; order Diptera; family Syrphidae; genus Dasysyrphus; species Dasysyrphus tricinctus. The sequence continues at coordinate 62,631,663 of OY992530.1, forward strand.
TAATTTTATTTTTATTTTTTCGTATATTGCACAAATCTTCTTAACACTTTCTAGTTATCCAAAATCTACATATATAACTATTGAAAATAAGTATACACAAATTGAGTTCAGCATCAATAAACTTATATTATGCTTTGAATTTTCACTCAACAAAAAGATGTAATCAAAACTTCAAACGCATATAATAATAATAATAAATAGCTTTTGGGTTGTTTTTTTTTTTGCTTGTTTCAAATAATTGAACTAGACCTAAAGCTATACGTAATAAACAATCTTATGCACCGCACCGTGTAATTACCCAGCACTACACTCAATTTTCAACGGTCTTGAATTCATTGAGCATAAAATACGTGCTTCAATCACCATCAGTGTCTGCTCTGCAAAAAAAAATAAAGTACAAAAAGTTTACGGGAAATTGTCTTTCACTTTCCTTACTTAAATCAATAGTCTGGAAGGTAGTGCTGCAAATAATTTTGGTTAGTTTTTCTAAAACAACCTTAGATATAGGTTTTGCCTCTATTATTGCCAAGAACATGCACACAGAAATAGTTGAGAGTTTTAAGTCACTCGAGGCCCTGGTTCTCCACGAACTGTCGTGCCACCAAATTTATATTTTATGAGTTCTGGCTTTATCTGTACACACAATGTTGTACGCTTCGATATTACACTCGCGTACATGGTCCATGTCGTCACACTTACATGGATCGCAAGGAGTGTCCTCGCAGAAGCCGAAAAAACATACCATTTTTTGTACCTTTAACCCAAATCTATAAAAAAAAGGGAGCGCTACGATATCCCGCAAACCAAAATCTCGAATAACGAAATCTCGCATTTTTTTAAAAATCTCGAATAACGAAATCTCGCAAATTAAAAATCTTGTTCTTCATAATCTCGCAATCACAAAATCTCGCTTTTTATAATCTTGCATTTACATCTTGAACCTACAAATCTCGCAAATTTCAACCAAAATCTCGCAATTTAAAATCTCGCAAATCAAAATCTCGCAACTTCAAATTTCACAGCAACGAATCGCACAAGGCTTTTAGAATTTTTTTTTTGGGAATATACCTACCTAAGAGCACTTTGGATAATTTTTCTTTCCAACTAATAACTATACCCGTCATTAAAAAAATTTGTACATCCTTACTGTTAATAACCTCTATAATCATTTTGGTTGTCTTTTACGCGTTTATACTGGAACTAAAAGTATTTTCTAGTTTAAGGCCAAGTACGAGTAATGCGATTTGCACATGACACTTTACAACTGGGATATACCATCTCTATGTTCTCTCTCCTTCTTGTTCTTTTGAAAACAATAATATTGAAAAATCAAAAGCTCAAATTAATAGATAACAGTTTGGTCTAAAAGTACCCAGACACTGGATTATATATTTTGCAGTAGGAAGAATATCTCGCAAAATTGAATTGCATTGCAAAAAATACATTTTTTAAATCAAAATCTCGCAAATTAAAATCTTGCGCGAGATTGTTGCAATGCAATTCAATTTTGCGAGATTTTGATATGCGAGATTTTAGTTTGCGAGATTTCGTTGTAAGGTTATGAAAAGCGGTATTTTGTAATTGCGGAATTATGAAAAGCGAGATTTTGTAATTGCGAGATTTCGTTAGGCGGGATTTCGAATGCGAGATTTTGATTTGCGAGATTTCGTAGCCAACCCAAAAAAGAATTGTTTTGAAATATTTTACCGTTTTCGTGACCAAAATAAATAATACATTCACTAACGGATATTTTTTCCTTAAAAAAAACTTATCGGTGTAGTTTCTAAACAAAATTCTTTTACAAGTGCTTAACTCGACAAAAAAGTCCAATGTTTATAATACAGCCTTACCTCGCAAACTATAACAAATGACGACGTCGAATAAGAATGAATTAGTGAGCTTTTGACGGAAATTTCACCCGTTGTGTTTGTATTTTGTCATTCTCCTTTCGATAGTGTAGGTATACTTATTTGTAAGAAACCAAGCTATCAACTTTGATTACTAACAACATAGATTAAAGTCTTTTTTGATTGGCAGCACCGATAGACGTCAAGATGACATGCTCACGTAACAACAAGAAACATCCATCAAAGTGAATGCCAAAAATCCGGAAGAAGTTCCAATTCATATGCAAATTACAAAATTGATGAGATCCGATAACTTTTTTTTTTTTTTTTCTATTTTTTATTTTGGTAAACGAAGAAAGTGTGGCCTTACGCGTGTGCACGTCAAAAGAAAACCAAACAACAAAAAGAGGGCGAAAATTGTAATTTGAAATTTCCATTTCGTATAGAGTTTTGCTATTATCATACCTAAATATGAAGATGAAGAGCCATATGATTAGTACGTTTTTATGCAAATTGCCGCGCACATGGAAGAGGAGGGACAGTCGAGTGTAGGCTTTTCAAATCAATTTTCCATTCCAATATTGTAGAATGGCCATGAGGCAAAGTTGATGAGCTTTTCCCGGACAATGACTCCGAGAGGGTATGACTGTACAAAGAAACATTTTGCAAAGACTAAACTTATTTTTGGAATTCGATTTGAGAAAGTTTTTTTTTGGATTGAGATTTTAAATTTTAATTTGTATGCTGTTTGTGTTTGTGTTTGTGTTTGTACTTTTTTTTTTTCTTTAGTAAAGCTTTCGTTTTCTGATTTATGTTGACAGATCGATGGCCACTTGACTTTAACAACTGTCAAATAGAATTTAAGAATTGATAGAATATTTGTTTGACTGATGGGATTGATAATAATCTTAGACGTGCATATTATTAAGTGAGTCTTCTTCGACGGTTAGATAGCGCGAGTTATTAGTGTCAAAGGAAAAGGTTAGATTTTTTGAGTTACGATTCAAGATTATCAGTAAGCTTTGGTCAGATTTCTGAACCTGATTTGCTGTGACAAATTAATTTTTTGGAACTACAAATTTTTAACTCTATTGAGTCCCAAAAAAGAAAAGGCTACAAAATTTTTGTCATGTTTTGACTTCACCAGATTAATGAAAGCAATAAACTATGTATGAACATGCACATACATACATACCTCACTCTGACGAATAGTAATCGAAATAATATTGAAGTAGGAAAATTGGAAGGAATATTTGAGGGGGGGAGGGAATCAACTTTTGTGCACAACTATTAAAATTTGAAGTTGATAGAAGCTTCTATTCATGTCGCGAGATCAAAACATGTTCAAGAGGTTGAGCGTTGAGGGTTTAAGAAAATTGGTTATTATAACTACGGTGACCATCCGTCCCGAGTTTCCCGGGACTGTCCCGTATTCTTATAGCAGGTCCCGGTTTATTTTTTATGAAACCCGGGACGCACAAGTGTCCCGTATTTTGTTATTAGTCCCGTATTTGTACATTCTCTTAAGTTTCATATAATTTAAATAAATACAAAAAAAATATATTTGAATGCCCACTAAACGCATTCATTGATTCTCCAAAAATCTTGTTTTGAAAACAAAGAAACATGTTATAAAATTTGCTTGCTGTGCATTATGAAACGTTATTTTTAGCTGCAGGTATATAATTTACATTTAACTTAAATGTATTATTTACAAATTTATGGTCAGTTTTTCAGTGTGATCTCATCCTAGCCTTGGCGTTAAACCTAATTTAACTCCAGAAACGTGTTTTTCAATAAATCTTAGTCCTATGTTAACTCCGAGTTAATTTGGCGAGTTAACTCAGGATCTAAACTCTCAATTGTGGCACGATAGCTATTTCGATTGTGATATCCATGTATCGTACTTTCGAACATCTATTTCAATAGATTATTGACAGCTGAAAGAATAAATTAGTCCTCAACTAAAAAACTACTTCTGAAATAGCTCAAGGTTAACTTATTTTCAGGACTAGCTAACTCAGAATTAAACTAAGGGTTAACTCGGCACTGAAAAACTGGCCCTTAGTTGCTTTGTTAAGAAGACTGAAATATTCTAATAATGAAATTTAAAATCAAAAGTTTTTTTTTGTTTGTTTTTCTGTAATTTTTTAAACTTAATTTAAGATATTACTTGATAAAAATGATAGAAAAGTCAAATTTTTTCACTTTTAAAATTGTTGCTCCCAGAAATATGGTCACCGTAATTATAACATACATTATGAGAGAAAAAAGGTTAAAAACATGTACCTAATATGATATTTAGATCGGCTAAAAAATCAGTTGACAGTTTGATAAGTAAAAAAAACGCGATCTAAGTTCTTAATGGAATATGATTTTATGGAAATAAAATTTAAATTGTTGGACCGGTTTAAAAAAAAAAATTTTATGTACATATTTAATTCTTAAACATTTTAAAGGAAAACTTTTGTTATGCAAATCTTAAGTAGGTATTTATTTAATAAAATAAATAAATTGGGTGGCGCAACAGCTCGCGGAGAACCAGGGCCTAGTGACTTACAACTCTCAACCATTCATGTGTGCGTTTTGTAGACAGGAATGAAGGGGACCTACCGTTTTTTGCCGAGTCCGAACGGCTTAATGAGAAGCACTTTTTCATGGCAAGTATACTCTTGGAAAATTTGTCAGTTCCTTGCAAGAGGCAGTACCTCGGATAAAACATTTCTGTTTTTAGGTGGCACGGCTAGGAATCGAACCCACACCTTCGGCATGACAGTCCTACGGACTAACCATCATGCCATGAGGTATTTTTATTTATGTGCATGTGAAAATTAGATTTAAAAAAAAAAAAATTGTGAACCTGTTTTTGAGATATCGAATTTTCCAAAAGAATAATTTGAAACTTTTTTAAAAATTCAAAACTTTCGTTTTTGAAAATGTTTCTATTTAAACTTATTTGAGATTTGTATATAAAAAAAATATCTAAATCCGTTCAACCGATAGTGAGAAAACTCAAAATAAAAAAAAAACATTTATCAACATCGTAGGAGCCGTTTTTTTGAGAAAGAAATATTTTTCTTAACGTTTTTTTTTAACCATTGTAGTGAAGGTACAGTTATGTTCTTTAAAAATAAAATTTCTTATTAAAATATTTTAGAGAGTAGACATTACGAAACTCTTTAGTGCCGAGTATCAAAAAAATCGATTATGTCGTTTTCGAAATATTTGATTTTCAAAAAAAAAAAAAAAATGAAACATTTTTTAAAACTCAAAAAATTATTTTTGTTTAATGCAATAATTTTTATATTTTAGAAGCTTTTGTATAAAAAACATTGAAATCAGTCACAGCTTTGAAAAAAAATCGAAATTTAAAAAAAAATAGTTTTTTTGGGAGCTCCATAACATTATTAACCATTTTTTGAAAAATGGTTTCTCAACCAAAGGTAACGTTTACTAAAAGTTTTTTATTGATTTTGTTGTAAGAAATGATGTGGAGCCGTTTTTGAGAAAAATACGATTATGTTAAATTGCTAACAAATGTATGGCAAGTACCGTTATACATAAGTGGTTCTAAAAAAAAAATGAGAAAAAACGTGTAGGGGAATGACCAAAAAACGATATGTACCAAAAAATCGATTTAACCGTTTAGGCTCTAGCTCAACAGACAGGCAGACAGAAATTATGAGACCAACTTTTTTTGTTTTCTCTATCATCGTAATAACAAGCTTGATTTTTTTTAGGAATGCACAATTTGCCATATTAAGGGTGTCCCAAAATTCACGCAAAATTTTAATTTTCGCCATTTGATAGTAGGTACAGTGTTACCAACGGAAAAAAGATAACAATGTGAACGCTGACAGTTCGGGGCTAGTAAAATTGGAGTGCTATACTTAAGAAAAACGCATTTTCATTGCTGAGCAATATTTTAAAAATAATGAAGGTTTGTCAACTATACAGTCCGCAATATTTGTACAAAATATGGTTTAATTAAAATAGTGATCAAAAAGCATCAACTGTGAAGAGAGTTATCTTAAAATTGAAGAAGACTGGATCAATTAATTACCTTAAACTTGGGTGTCCTGTCACAAGTCGTTTAACAGAAAGCATCGAAGCAGGTTGCAAGAGTATTGCTGACAGTCCAAGAACATCGCGTCACCGTATAAGCCTTTTCTACTGCGAACTCTCACGAGAGACTTGAAACTTCTTGCTTACAAAGTTCAATTACCTCAAGAACTGAAGAAATCTGATCATGCAGTGCAAGTTAGTTAGTTGAATGGATTTTGGGACAGCAAGTAGATTCTGATTCTTCGAACAAAATCTTGATGGCTTCGTCAAAATTGCCGCATTTGGGGTTCATAAGACTCGCGAGTAATTGTTGTGCGGATTTTGTGCTGGAGGCATTATCGGACTATTCTTCTGCGAAAATTAATGGTGTTCGTTATCGTGACATGATAGCCAAGTTTTTATTTTATAAATGACAAGATATGGATGTGACCAACATGTGGTTTAAACAGACGGTGCAACATGCCATACAGCCAGAGAAACTTATTTTATAAATGACAAGATATGGATGTGACCAACACGTGGTTTAAACAGACGGTGCCACATGCCATACAGCCAGAGAAACAATTCAATTACTGCATTAGTCATTTCCTAATCGTGACTTTTTTGCTCGGACCTTTGGCACCTCATATCAGGGAAATTCGGAAAAAAATAATGCCATCTTATTGGTCAGTAATTGGTCAGAAAAGGTCAACTAGTCCTAGAAATTTGTCAGCCCTAGATAACTTGTAATGAAGGCTTACAGTTTCTCAAGGTCATGCGTGATTTTTGGCACCTCATTTGTTACAAATTATCTAGGGCTGACCAATTTCTAGGTCTAATTGACCTTTTCTGACCAATTAAATGGCATCAGAGCCAGATTCCAGTATAGTTTTGATAGGTATCGTTCTCATATAAATAAGGCCACAAATTCAAATTAGTGCCTATATCGATAAAGTCTCGATACGATTAAGCATTATCACTCTCTCATTGGTTCTTATGGAGATGTATTTATTGGTGACGAGAGTGCATCGATATCGGATAGTGTGCATCTGGTATCGTCTCGTCTGATTTCGTTGACGTCTTGTAAGATACTTGCTCTTGTAGTTTAAGCTGCTTAGTGTGATAAAAAAAATAATATTTTCAAAAATTAAAGCTCACTGAAAACTTTCAAAAGAACAACAAAAATATAAGGGAAATGTACTAGATCATAAATACAAGCTATTGACAGGTTTTTTTTATTATCTCTTTTTTGGCATTATTTTTGGTGAGATTCTGAATCGTCTCTTATGTTAAGTCGGTGTGGTTCCCCTTACAAGGCAAAGGGCCTCCCCTACTTCTACGTGCCATCCTCTACCGTTTCTGAAGATATATCTCAACTCTTTCGAACTCTTCCCTATCATGTGTGCTGATTCCTCTTCGACCGTTCTTCGCCAAGTACTTCTAGGTCGTGAGAAGGTTCGCTTGACTCGCAATGCACTTGTGATCTTTTCGAAGCGTATGTCAAATCTACTTCCACGTTAGTATTATAGAGTCGATATGGTTCCCTAACCTGTCCTCACATGAAATTCATCATTGAAGATATGGTTACGCCAGAAAAACTTCAAGATGTTTTGCAGACATCTTTTGACGAACGCTTGCAGCTGTCTTGTGAAAGCGCCACTTTCCAAGTGGCTGCACCCATAAAGAAGCACAAATTCAACATTGGAGCGGAACAGTCGTAGCTTGGTCTTTAGGCTTATAGAGTTGTTTCTCCATATTTTAAACAGCATTTCCTTTCTACATTCGGCCGATTTTATCTAAGTTCCGTCCCGCCATCAGTAGAAACAATTCTCCCAAGATATTGAAAACTCACTTGTATGTCACTGGTTCTCCTTGTGTAGATGAGGAAGTTCCTAGGCTGATCCTTTTTGTTTTTGCCGTATTGATCTTTAGTCTAATGATTTAAGCTTCTCTTTCCGCTCTTGTTGTCAATTTGATGGAGATCCATGATCCTATAAGAGATTAAGCATACGTCGCGTCGTCGCCCACGTAGATGATTGTGGTGGTGATATAGAGCCCATTGATCATTTCGTCGACAAAGCTGCACGAAATACATTCCTCATCACCCAACAGGAACAGTATATTGGTGACAGTACCTATACATACAGCCTAGCCTAACCGAACTTTAGATTTCAAACTCCTTTGACAATCTTCCTTTATGCACAACGTGACATTTGGATACATATCTAGCCTTGGTAAAATCAATAAGTTTTTCTGGGATGCCCCTCCTGTGTAAAGCAAGCCAGATAAATCCACTATTGACACTGCCTTTGAGAACTCGATGAACAACGTACTTATCGATGATGATCCGCATAGGGTTCATATGGTCCACACAGGAAAATTCAGTACGTTGAGGTCGAGGCTATTGCAGGCAGGACGCAAAAAAGCTCTAGGGGAATACCCTCAAGTGCAACCGCTTTGTTCATCTGCAGTGCTCTGATTTCTTCTCTACTGGGGGGGATACAGTGCGTATTCGGGAATTCATTACTATAGTAGGGACGTAAGTGCACGATAAAAGGGCATACCTGTCATTTTGACCTGTCTGGCTGATCTTCAGTATGTCCTAACTTTACTTTTAAAGTTGTCAAGGTGGCAACACTGTCAGAAGGACAAGAGAAGGGTTGCCACGTAACAGTTTAAATCCCTTAAAGTTTCATACACTAGCCATTAAATCAAGAACCGGGAAAGAATTCTCGTTGGATTCAGCACCATAGGACCACATTATAGATTTTTCTACTTCCCCTTGCATAAATGGGGCGGGCGGAAAAAATCCGTTGGGTAGTTGCAAAGCCAAAACAAATTAATAAGAAAAATATATATAAATTGTAAAATTTTAAAAATTGGCGAGAAGGGTTGGGTTGGTTGTTGCCACCTTGGCAACACTTCTTTAAAGTTCAGTTAGGACGTCAACTATTAATATACTAAAGCTCAATCCGTGAGGTCAAAATAACAGGTTGGTATCACTAACAACCGTACTACTTTGGATGTTTAGAGCTTTGGACAGTTATAAGCTCTTTGGTAATTTTGTAGACGGTCCTCCCGTCGCTCGCACCTACTTGCGGCCTCTTCTGCTTCTGTAGCCAATACCTTGATATAGTTACGCTTATTACGTCGTCGCCCGCTACGGTGAACTTCTCTCATCTTCATGTGATACGCAGTCTCTAGCTCGTTCTTTCCTGCTACTGAAGTAGCTGCAATGCGAGCTTTGAGCTATTTTCTTTCTTCGATCTAAGCCAAAGTTTCCTTGGAAACGCAGGCACTGTTTCTTTTTTGCGACCAACCGGCTATACTCACACCAATGATTTCGATGGAGGTGGGTTTCATGGTAATGATTGCTCTCAAGCCCTGTTAAGGTGATCCTCTAATTGTTCGCTGACTGCAGGATCCTTAAATATATCGGTATTAAACTTAGGCATAGATGATGATCCCGGGCTATTCACATGCATGCACCTCTTCTGTGGAGAATACTTCTAAACAGTTGACTAATCGCGAAGTGATCAATTCGATAAACTTAATCGCCTTTCATCTACTGACTGAATTTAAATTTATATGGTTTTATGTTTTATCTAATAAAAATTGTCAGTACCTACCAATTTTTCGAGTAATATTTCACAACTAATTGATTAGGTATGTCAATTTCTTATGGCGCAAAAAGTTGACAACTGTTTAATGTAAGGCCCCACAGGTCAAGCCCATCATTCATGCCGTTTGAAAATCTAAAGACACTCATAGTCAGTATCATTAACTTTCTTTGTGACACTTGCCAGTCACCTATGGTGGAAAACATACATACCTACTAATGCTAAGAGACACAATTTCAATTAATTAAATTTTTGTGTCATCATAAAAATTGAGAAAGCGAATCCAAAAAATAATAGCCTCATAGCTAATTGAGAGCTAAGTTAATGTGATGGCCCACGAGAAATTTTTATAAGCTCTTGTTTGTTTTTACCATGTGATGAGCTATTATTTGACATCCATAGACCAGCTGTCAAATTTTTTCATAAATTGTCAATTGCTCCCGATTCAAGTAAGTACATTCGTTTATACATTTGAGAGCGCCACTAAGCTACCGCAACTTTTTCCATCTAAGAGAAAGTTATGTCAATTTACCTGCTGGGTGCTCTCCCTTAGCTGTTGAGACGAAATGTTCTCAGCAAATTATCATCATCAAGTCCTGTAACCACGATTGGGGCATAGGGCGTCAACAAATAGTTTCCATCCTTCACGGTCTGCAGATAGATATTTTAACTGTGGCCACGTCTTTCTCTGGGAGTCTGCTTCTGCTAGAACTGTTAATATCCATGTTGTTCTTGGGCTTCAAATCCGCCGTGCACTGCCGACTGCTTTGCAATTTCATCTTTTGGTTTCCTCAGTGTGTGACTAAGCCATTGCCATTTACGCTTTCTTATGCCAACGTCCAGCCGCTCATGACTTGTCCTGGGCCACAATTCTTCGTTTGATATAATTTGTGGCTAGCGAATCTTTAGAATTGGGCGTGGACAGCGGTTCACAATCTCAAAGATTTTACTGGATTTCCAAATTTGGGACAGAGAACCGAAGGCAGCGCGAGCTTTATTTATTCTACTTCGAACATCCAGATCAGTACCACCATTTGCTGAAACAATACTTCCAAGGTAGTTAAATTGTTCAACCTCTTCAACTGGAGTCTCCTGTATGAAAATACGCTGATGTGGAGCGGCCTGTGAGCATTATTTTTGTCTTTTTGCTATTTATTTAAGACCACTCGACTCTCCTTTCACCTTCAGTGCTTGACACATCCCGTTCAGCCCGCTGATGTTAGCAAGTACATTTATTTAAAGTAATAAAAAAATAAAAAAAAAAAATAGAACCAATTTTCAAATAAATCGTCCAACAGTTCAAAGACGCAGAGTAAATAGAGACATGTACATAATCAGCAAAATGTGCTCTTGGTGAAAGAACATTGAGAAAACAAAGCGAAATAAAATCTTAATGAGGCCCAAAGTAAGTCCAAACACAAAAAAGCTTGAAAATAAACTCAATTTAAAGAAGCTGAATCTTAAAATATTCCATTAGACACGATCTGCAAGATTTAGATGTACCAAGTACCTACATACCTTTTATACAGCAGAATTTGAAGTAACTGTACATATCTAAATAAATTTATCCCCGCATTTGCCACTTAAAAAACAATTTTGTTTTTAAAGTTACTGTTTCTTGCGAGGAAGTGACAAATCCTCCAAGAGTATCACTTCTCATTCAAAAAAATGTCTCTCAAGCAAGAATTTTTATAACAACATAAAAAAAACGCCTTAGTCATGTTTCTAATTCAACAACATTAATCCGAAAAACTTCCCCATTCATCAAGTCCCCATCATAAAAAATTAGCGCGACGGGCCCCCTTTTGAATATATCTATATTGCTTGCAAATTGAAATGACTGAAAAACTATCTAGCACGGGTCACCGGATTGGATATACACAACAATGCAATCAGTTGAACACACACAACAAATTCTTTTCTGTTTTTTTTTTTTTTTTTTTTTTTATATATATTAAAAGAACAAAATAAAAAGACCTACAGAACAGCTCTGAATACTTAAATATATATCTTTTGTCATCTGTGTATAAAGGTTATAAAATGAAAGAGGGAAAAATGTCATTTAATGGAATTACGTTTATTGTATTTATTCTCTTATATGTGTATCTGACATCTGACTGACTGTAGCTCGTTGGTTCCCCATTGCTGAAATATTATTTATTCAACGTATTTAAATTCGTGGGGTTCATTATAATGGCCAATGGATGTGGGAGGGTGGTAATATGAAGATATAATGTATGTATGTATATGTTTATAGTAGTTGTAGTAGCCTTTTTTTTATTTGTTTATTTAATGCGATTCCAGAAGTATTTATTTTTTGTTTTGTTTTCTGTAACAAAAGAATGGAAAAAAGAAAGTACAAAAACGTTATGTAGTCATGAAATTTCTTAAAAATAAATAAATAAATGTATCAAATGACAAAGGGCACAAAGAACATTCAAAAAGTTTAATATTTACAAGAGGGAAACTTGACCCGTTTTTTCAACTAGAACTTACAGGTCGAAGTTATTGCTGATAGATCGCATGAACTTGCTCTTGTGGTTCAAGCTTTTGCGTGGCTATAAGCACTGAAAACATTTATTGCTCAAAAAGTCTCTTTGCGAAAAAATTGTAGGGTAGTTTTTATTTTTTCCTCCCTTGATGTTTTCGGGGGTGCTGAATCCGAATCTGAGGTTTGCCAAGAGTTTATCTAAAAAACGTGGCGTGATATGGCAATTCCAAGGCCAGATTCGAACTCATCGCATCAAAGACCATCAGAAAAGTATATTTTGGTTCATGTTATAGACAAATTTTGTTTCACAAAGTAATTTCTTAGTGCTTTCGAGTGGATTTTCGAAAACAGTAAAAATTCGTCAATTTTCGACTAGCGCTTCAGTCCAAATGGGTTGTCACAGAAAAAACAAACAAATTTTTTCCATGTTGCTTCACGAAATTTTGTTGGCAAACTGGACTATATAAGTTTATTTGATAGATACAATTCTACTGTTAACAGAAAATTATTTAATCAAAATCTTTCTCAAATTTGTTTTTCAATTATACAATTTGTTTTTTGTTAAATTCTGAAATGCGATATTTTTCAAAGCCTGTTAAAAGTTACCGTGTGCAAAATTGGAACAAAAATTGAACCCATATCCCCGTCATGCAATTTTCTCGCCAAAAAAAAGGAAACGAAGTTGGATTTAAATTACTTAGGACATCACAGGTATGAAGTTTAATCAAATTTTTTGTAGCGGTTTTTGGGAAAAATTGTGGGAATCACATAAAATGCTGTGTGTATCGAATTTGGAGCAAATCGGTAAATTTGTTCAGGTTATACTGGCTATACAAGGCACAGAAGCAAAGACGGGCAGATGCACCGAACGCACTGAAGTACAGTCTGACGGGGGCTCCGTGGTCCCTTTAGTAAATTTTGGATACAAAAATTATTTCCTACTCCAGCTCTTGATACATATTACACTAGTTTACAAAATTTTGGGTCAAAAACGAGTATTATTGAAAAATTTCTAGTTTTTGGTTTCTCCATATGGATAGAAAAAAAAAATATTTAAAATAATTTTAAGGACTCAAGTGAAAAACAATCTTTTTAACAAAAATTTGAGCCAAAGTTTTTCAAAATCGGACGATGAATGTAGAAGTTATTAAATAATTAGTGAAAGAAGGCAAATTAATTTTTTTCAATAAAAGTCATATAAATGTACATTAGGGTGTCTGTTATTTCCCAAAATCATTTTTTAAAATCAGAAACCCCTAAAATCAAAATTGTATGCCCTAAAATAAAGTTTTTGACCAAAAAATGTTTGTCTAAGGTAATAAATCGGTGTCTCTTAGGACATTCTCTTTTACATACAAAGGAGAATTGGACACACCAAACTCCAAGACCAATAATGACGTGATATATATGGTTGGAAAGATATTTTTATGAACTACAATAGTAACTAAGAGAGTTCATTTCAAATCTGTACCTATGTGAAAAAAGTTATTCGCTAGTTAAGGATAGTTTTTTCACACCAAAATGCGCTGAAACACAATTTTGACCAGCGAATAACTTTTTTCACATAGAGATTTGAAATAAACTCTCTTAGTAACTATTGCATTTCATAAAAATATCTTTCCAACGATATATATCACGTCATTATTGGTCTTGGAGTTTGGTGTGTCCAATTCTCCTTCGTATGGAAAAGAGAATGTCCTAAGAGGCACCGATTTATCACCTTAGACAAACATTTTTGGTCAAAAACTTTATTTCAGGGCATGCAATTTTGATTTTGGGGTTTCTGATTTTAAAAAATGATTTTGGGAAATAACAGACACCCTAATGTAAATTTATATGACTTTTATTGAAAAAAATTAATTTGCCTTCTTTCACTAATTATTTAATAACTTCTACATTCATCGTCCGATTTTGAAAAACTTTGGCTCAAATTTTTGTTAAAAAGATTGTTTTTCACTTGAGTCCTTTAAATTATTTTAAATATTTTTTTTCTATCCATATGGAGAAACCAAAAACTAGAAATTTTTCAAAAATACCCGTTTTTGAAACTTTGAATGCCTGTAACTTATAAGATTTCAGTCCGACTTATACAAGCAGTACATCGTCGGAAGGAGACAGATCAAATCATTCCGAAAATACACATTTTATGTCAATAAGCTAAGCCGTTAGCGAGATTTATGGGAATATCTGGAAAAAAAGCTGAGAAAATGATTTTTTCGCATATCTCGAAAACGCTTCTTTGGAAAAAAAAATAATTTTGATTTTCGTGTTCAGTGACCCAAAATTAGTCTAGAGAATATATTTTTTCTAAGGACCCTACTATGACCCAAAATTTTGTAAACTAGTGTTATTGAAAGTTGGTACTACTTATTTTGTTCTCCTTCAATCGGGAGAATTTAGGTAAGAACATGATCCAAAATTAAAAAAAAAAACATACTCTCCAGGTCAGAAATTGAGTTTACTTTGTGTTTGAAATGTGTTAAAATGAGAGCTGGAATAATTAAGATTAATAAATAAATAAATAATACTATTTGAGACTGTTATGATTATTTCGAACTTTTGAGTAGTTGGGGAACAGGTCAAAGTTCTAGTTTCAAAATTCTGCTTTTCACAATTCTGTTTTCTTCAAAAAAATTCTGCTTTCCAAAATACTGTTTTTTTTTAAATTCTGTCAATTTTCTTTTAAGAAGAAGAAAATTCTGCTAATTCTGTTTTTTGTTTCATATAACCATTTATTAACAAAATACTCTGTTGAGCCAATACGCAGGACAAAATTTATCAAAGCCTTAAGAGCCATTTTTGAGATAAATTGGCCTTTCTTAACATCATTCTTGCTAACAACATGCACACAGTTGTTGAGAGTTGTAAGCCACTAGGCTCTCCACGAGCTGTTGCGTCGCCAAATGTATTTATTTAAGATTTTCTTAACAGTTTTATAGAAGAAACCGTTATTTTTGGAGTTAAAAAAATCAATGGTCCTTATAGTCAAACCTTTAGACCTAAGAAGAAGTCGCTTCAGTGGTTTAAGAGAAAGATTGTGGTACAGAAAGATTGTCACAATTGCGGGTCTGAATTAAAAAGCAATTTTTTTGAAGAACAGCGTCCTCCTTTAAGTTTGCTTTCTCATACCCAGTGTTTTGGGCTTATGATTTTTTTTTTTAAATAAATGCCGACGCTTACCTTTTATGTAACAATTAGCTGTCCAAAAAGTCAGAGGTTATCACATACACAACTTTTTTTTATTATTTAATTTTGTTAAACAGAATTATAAAAAACAGGATTTGGAAAAACAGAATTTTGAAAACAGAATTTTGAAAACAGAATTTTGAAAAGCAGAATTTTTGTACACGCAGAATTTTGACCCCAACCCGAGTTGTTGACTTAAAATTTAATTTGCAACTTTCAACTTTCAAAATTCTCACTTATTTCAAATTTGATGAGATAAGGTGGAAAAATAGTTTAAATAAAAGAAAATAAGAACATTCAAAAGATTAGAACTAAAATTAGTTTTAATCCCTTGGAAACATTGCTCAACTTTTTGAAGTAGATATTCCAGCTATTTTTACAAATCTTTATTAACATCACTTTCATGTATACATTCAAGGAAATATTTAAAGTTCCTGACTTTGACAATGCTTGTTTTTTAATTTTTAAATTTTGGACTATGTTCTGACCTAAATTGTGAAGCCATGGGAATAGAGAAAAGGCAATACAACTGAATGCAACATCCCCAAATCATTTAGTGTTCCAAATTTCATTACTATACATATAAGTGTGGTCGTTATATAGGTTTTTCTGAGTGTTAATATTTACATGGGCCTAAATATCCCTATAATTTTTAGATTTGTATTATCATCATTGTCGTTGTAGAGGGTTTTTATGGTTTATTTTCAAAAAAGTTCTTTCAATAAATAGGTTCAGCAAAAAATGCTTTCAAACTTAAAATTTTGGTAAGCAAAATGTAAATTTTCTTCAAAATATTGAGTTTGAAACGATTTTTTTTGCAAAAAAACTTAATTTAAAAATAAACCATAGAAATATACTTCTAGCTTTCTAAAAAGCCACAAAACAAAACGGTAAGTGTTGCCGTTGTTTTTTTTTAAGTATTTTGTTTCTATTGTATGTATTTTTTTTTTTATAAAATTACCTACCCGTCATGTCCAAGCGGGAGGGAAATAATACTCCCCTTCTATGGGATTTTTTTACTTGCGATGTAGGTACTATAGGGCAAGTTTTGGATTCGTGCAAAAAAAATGTTTGAGATAACAATCAAACATAACATTACGATGATAGAGAATCAGGGACGGTGCGTCAATAAGACGTTTTAGACAGTGTCTACCCTACCGTAAGGAGAGGAAAAAAAAATTACCTACTCGTTACGATCAAGAAAAAGATGTTTACATTCATGGCATTATGTCCCTAACATCCATAAACCTATCTCATATAATTGTCAACACCTATAATTTAACTAACATAAATCATAAGATTCATCCTTTACTATTCACACACTCACATTTTCCATACCTACTTTTAAATTAAATAATTTGACCTCTATCAACAGGCATCAACCACAAAGCACAAAAATCTCATTCTCAATACTCAAAAACAATACACAATATCAAATATCACTTCACTATCCCTTCGCTATGGCTCTGCATCTGCAGTCTGCCTGCACTCTGCTACGTGCTTCGGGAAAACCCGAGCGAAAACGGAGACAGAGTCTTCGTTCCAACTAAATTATATGAGAACAAAATCAGCGGGTTATGTTGCCCAGGTATAATTTCTATGTGGAGCAAGTAGACAGAATCAAATCTGTCTAATTGCTTATTTTGCTTTGAACTTTGAAGCAAATTCGAAACTTTTGGTTGACTGTTGGGTGAGGAGAACAACTTCTTCATTTTTTATTTTTGGAATTGAATAAAGAGGATTATTTTTTGTTTTCTCATTTAACTTTGGAACTTTTTTTTCGTTGATCGGTCTTTCACCGTCCAGTGGCCAGTAGGCCAAACCTAAAAAAATTAAGGGAACAATAATTCTTCCTTGTGGGTTTGAAGAGCTGTATCTCTGTGATTAGTTGTCGTATTGAGTTGAAACAAAAAGCATTCTGAAGCCTTATGTTTCTTCTTGTTTTAAAACTGTCTTACAAATACATATTTATTTTGTAAGGTACCGTTATTGTTCTATTATTTTCTTTTTATTGGTTTCTTATATTTTTTTTATAAATCAATAAAGTTTTTATTCATCTTTAATTTAGGTTTACAATTTTTGTTTGCTAGAGATTGGTGTATATAAAGCTTTTAGCTTTAGTTTTAGAGGATGAAATGAATTTCAAGGATAGTTTTGAAGACTTGAATAGATTTTCAACTAGATGTTCTTAAAACTTCATGAGTACTAAACTTATGTTGGTCTTTCAACGTTTGTTTCCAAAAAATACAAACATTTGATAAATATTTCTACCTGTGTACAATTTTTTGTAATTTTAATTCTTGTGTTAAATAGGTACTTTTTATACAAGTTTGGGAAGTCTTGTGTGAAAGCTTAACGTTTGATTCCAAAGAGAAACACTCTGTATTTTGGACAACGTTAAGGGTTTTTATTTTTGACTGGATGTTAAATAAATTAAATTAAATTTATAACTGCCTACCCAGTTATTTCGACTACCGCACGTTACTGTAGAGAATACGAAAAAAGTGGGTGGCCCAATTCTTTCTGTCTGTCTGTCTGTTTGTATCTGGATCTACAACCTAAACCAATGATGCGATTTTCTTCAAATTTTGAACTTAAGGTTCTTTGTAACTCCAGATTTATCTCAAAAACGGCTACAACGTTTTTTTTTACGAAAAATGTTACAAAAATTCTATATATACAAATTATTTTTTAAGAAACGAGCGAAACGATTTTAAATTTTTGTTTGCTTATGTTCATATTTTTTCAAGTGATCAAATGGCATAGGTAGTACTTATTTGTGAGCTCTAAGCTATTATCAGGCTGTTTATAAAATTAAAAAGAAAAAACTATTTAAATGCTTTTTTATACTTTTCATATAATTACTTGAATATTTTTTAAAGTTCTTTAGTTCCACACAACTTGAAAATAAGAGCAAGTATGTGCGATCCAGTCGTGCATTTTTTTTTCTCGTCTAGTTCTAACCAACATTCTCTGAATTTTTGGCAGACTTTTCGCGAATCACAAAGTATGCCAACAAAGAATAGGGAATTTAATTAACCCCTACAGCGATTATAGGTGATGAAAAATAAAAATATGGAAAATTTGGGAATTTTTTTTTCATTTAAAGCCGATTTAGGCCCATCCAAGATGATATTTATTTTTACGACCACCCTTAGGCATACAGCTGTGAACATGAAAATAGCAGTGATTTCAAAGACATTGTTGAAGGCCTTCTACTTTTGCTTCGAGACTTTACAATTAAAAAAAGAAGCATTCAGTGAAAGCCTAAATCATAAGCATTATTAAGAAAGAGATAGCTATAGCTAATTTTCCATGCTTTCAGAATAATGGTAGATTAAATCGTTGGGGATCGTTTTTGAAGTGAACACTAAAATTGCAGTATTTTGTAAATATTCGATTTTTTACTTTTAGTGGAAGAAATGTTTTAAAAGAAATATGAAAAATAAACAAGCATTTCTAATATTTTTTTTGCAAAAGTGGGCCATATTAAACACTTCACTGATGAGCAGTGCAAATTAATTCTGTTGCTGCTCAGAGAAGGCATGTCTCAATGATCTCCATTTCTACAAAATATGCGTAAATTCCAGAAAGAAGAGATGGAAATAGAAAAATATCACCCCATGCCGGAAGGAGGATCGTGCGATTGTCTAAAGAGAATCCACAAAAATCGGCAATTGAGATTCGTTAAGAGCTCAATCTGTTTATGAGTGATATGAACTAGAGAAGCAAATTTAGGAGCAAGCATGCCGAGCCACTTGCGGTTTGCAAGAAACTATATTGGATTTCCTGTGAGCGTAATATTTTACGGGCAGATCAGTCCAAGGTTATTTTTTATGGCGGTATTTGATCCTGCCATAGTAAGTGCGAAGTCTCCCCAACACTGAACCTTAACCCCAGTATTTCACAAGAACGGTTAAAAATATATAATTTTTTCGTTTATTTTAAACCCACTGCTATTTTCGTGGGTTTCAACAATAAGATGACTTTGAGGCGGTGTGACGAGGATGACTTCCTAAAGCCGTATCCACATTATGTTGAATTATGTATATCAACATTATTGATCAACAGTATTGAGTAAGTGTAGGCGAGTTGATCAACCATGCCAATCAACATTTGTTGACCCGATTCAAATGGATAGCAATCACAAAGTTGTGCAACAAATTTCATTGTATTAAAAACATTTGTAGGATTTTAATTTCATGAACATAATTTATAGTTTTTTTTTGCGTTATTAATCAATTTGTATTAGATGAAAAATGCAATATTTGTTGTGAATAAGTATTTAATGTTAATAATATCGTTTTAACTTTATTATTCACAGAAAAAAAGAGTTGGCTACCCCCAAGATTCGAACCCTGAACTCTTTGGTTGGATCCTGACGCATCGATCAGAAAATTCCAATCCACACAAATTGTTGCTACGAAAGCTTTTGACGTACACACTAGCATGTTGATCGACAATGTTAGCCAACAATGTTGATCGGCATAGTGTGGACCCTCCTTAAGAACTTCTCCATCTTCGTTATGTTAAGTTTGATTAAAACATTGAAATTTTATTTACTCGAAACCAATATAGAGCAAGACAACAACAAATTTCAACGAGGAAAAGACAAGTGTCATAGTTGCTTTATATCAAGTTTTTTTTTGCATAATTTATCCTTCTTTTGTTTTATGTACCTATGCATATATTTTTTCCTTTTTATTGAAACAACTTTTTGCTGGCTTGTATTCTAAACTTAATGGTTTAGGTACCAACCTACTAATTTAACTAAACACTAATTTTCCTTTTCACCTTTGACAATGTTGTATGTCAGTACTTAAAGGTGCAAATGAATGTTTATAAAGTAAAAATTATAGGTCTTTTGTTATTATTTTTGTTTGTTTTGTTTATTCTGTTCTGTATAAATAATTGTGTTTCTATATACATTTTTGTATGAGAGATTTCTAATTAAACTATAGCTTAGTCGTGTGAGAGAAATGACATGTGTTCTAGAAATTTTACTTTTTTTTGCTTTCCGATGACGGTTTTAAATATGTAATTAAAATATATTTACGCTCATCACTGACTGACACTGTAACGCTCTGTTGATTTAATTGCAGATTACAGTGCTCGTACGTTAGTTTTATTATTGAAAAAATTACTTTAAAAGAAATAAAACGATTAACAACAACGGCAACACTTTCAATAAAGTACATCCCATACCTTTTTGGGAAGCCAAAAATCGATTCTCTTATTTTACTTTTAAATCAAGTTATTTCTCTTAATATTTTTCCATAAAATACTTTCAAACTGGTGCAAACATATTGTCAAGCTTATTCATTGTCAAAAGAATTTCCTCATATGGAATGGCTCAAAGTATCAAATATTTTATTAGAGGTTCGAACACGAAAAGGTTAAATAAACAGACCGTTCCAAAAAACTTCTTATCAAACAGGAGGTAATATCAAAATCAATAACTTTCGAAAAATATTTTATATAATTCCGCCTACTGCCACGCCATCTTTTAATATATATTGTTTTATCTAAAGATTACTAGGTATAAGAAATAGCTTGCACTAGTAAGAGAAAAACGTAGGTAATTTTTTTGAAATCTACCCACAACCACGCCCACTTTTATCATGTCTCTATATCTTGGAAACGGCTCTAACGATCTGGATGAAATTTTCATAGTTGATTGGTGTGAGCAAGAAACAACTTTAGAAACTGATTTTATTAGAATCCGCCCAGTGTCCCAGTTATGTTATATATGAGGCGAGTGCAAAAGTGGTGTAACCCAATGTTTTTATCATATTTTTCATCTTTAATCGATCTTAAATACTAGGTACATATTATATTTGAGACTTAAGATGGATAAGTCACATATTTTGAATGCTTAGATATTAAAGAATCTAAAATTTTAGGTTTGATGACTTTTTATGCATAAATGTAAAAATACGAGACAAAAATATCAAATACGCCAAAAAATAGGTTACACCACTTTTGCACTCATATGTATACGCATGGCTTATAATAATTGTAAATGACCTAATTCTGGTTGATGCAACAAGTGGCCTGATTTCTTTTCCGCCGAGTTTTTGTGAATTCACTTAATACAAGGAAAAACTCTTCTAAAAACTGTTTTGAATATCGGTCGCAACTATTTTAAGGACTTTCATGGCTTAAAATTCATTTTTCAAATGAAATCGTAGACAAAATTAACTTCAAAAAAGTATTTCCCCAATGCAAGAAAAAGTGTGAAAAAAGTCGACAAGAACTGTTGTTTTTGTTTTCATTTTTTTTCTTTAATGGTTTGATCATTTTGAAAATTTACAAAAATTTTAAGGGTGTTCAAAACTTGATTCCAAGATATATAATCCTGCAATCAAGGTTTGCAAACCGGTAAAAGAATTGAATCGGTGAGTGGAAGAACAGTACAAGTACAAAATATTAGTTTTGAGAAAAACTGAATAAACTATTTCACAGAAAAACAATTCATTTATTGGTACAATATTGTATGGGGGATTTGAAGTTTTCGAGTTCCTCAATATTTTCATGAAAGAATAATTCATAAAAGTGTATATAGAAAAGTAGTATTGAGACGGAAAGACACTTGTTGTACTGTTCTTTCACTCAATATGAAAAAAAGCACGAATAAAATTTTGGTTCACTGTTCTCTTGTTTTTATAAATCTTCATAAACAAAAAATAACAGTTTATTGAGTAATTCTATAAGCTTGGAGCTTGGATAGTTGGTTGTTTTTCATGACATAATCAGCCTTATCGCCAATTCCGAGAAAGATAGCTCTCCCTCGGATTTTATTTTTTCCCAGGAGTTGAATACTCTCATCGCCAATCTCCCTCGAATACAATTTCCCCCGGAAATAACTTCGAACTAGTTTCGAAATATTTTGAGAGAATTATTTAATTTAAATTATTCAACTTTCAAAGTTTGTGAATAAATTAATGAAATAGAATTATGTACTCACAGTACACATTCATATTAAAGATAATATCATTAGAGTTTTGATTTTTGTTCAGTCCTGTGCATATATCAAAGTTTGTGTCAAATGTCAATATTTGTAGTTGTTTTTACTTGTATTTAACTCATCACGTTCCCAGCCATTTTTATTTCTGACAATTTCAATTTTAATGTGTTGTTGTTTTTACGTGTATTTTCTTCCTCTCGTTCACCGCCATTTTTTATTTCAAACCGACAACCAGTGTAATACCTTAGATTTGTGTATTGTGTTATGTACCTACCTAAATTTTTGAAGCATTCAGATCGGTATTTCTTAAAATCTATGCCATAGCCTTCAGATTACCCACCGAAGAAAGAGATCGGAGAAACCTAAACAGAATTCGAAGAAACTTAAGGGATAGAAAAAGTTATCGTTTGCATTGATTTTTAAGCTCACTTAATACTTTTTTCATGCTTGTATGTTTGTAGAGGACTGCATTCTGAAAAAAAAGATGGACGTTCCGTGAAGCAAATCATTGACGATCACATAAGCGATAATCGTTTTGACGATTACCATTTTTACAATTATGGAATGACCTCCAGCTTTCACATATTTACTGGGTCATTATCATCGTGTCCTGTAACCCCGGCTGGGGCATAGGACGTCAACAAAACGTCTCTATCCTTCACGATCTGCTCTGGGATTCTGCTTCCGCTGAGACAGTTGATTTCCATGTTGTTCTTGGTCTTCCAACCCGCCGTGCATCCGGAGGATTCCATTCAAAGGACTGCTTTGCAATTTCATCGTTTGGTTTCCTCAGTGTGTGACCAATCCAACGCCATTTACGCTTTCTTATGTCGACGTCCAGCCGCTCTTGACTTGCCCTGCGCCACAATTCCTCATTTGATATACACTAGTCAACAATATTAAAGGAACAAATTTTTTTTCAATTTTTGTTAGCGTTTTTTGAAGAGCTGTATCTTTGTGACGAGTGGTCGTATTGAGTTGAAATAAAAAGCATTTTACAGCTTTATGTTTTTTGTTTCGAGATTTGTTTGCAAACAAATTTTTTTGAAGTACCGTTATTGCGTTATTGCAAAAAATGAGACGAGACAACTAAACTATTTTTTTTTATTTTTTTTTGAAGGTCCTCATTTCTATGGATAATTTTTTTTTGAGTCAATTAAATGTCATGATCAAATACCTTGTTTATTCAGCTTCAATAAATTTTTTTTGTTGTTGTCGTACGATTTTTTTTGACATGGTTTATCTGACTTTGAATGAAAAAAGATACTTTTAGCCTTGATTACCAATATCTCAGCAAATAATGACGTTATAAAAATTTCAAAGACAGTTTTGGAAATTTGAAAAAGCGTTTTACAAGATTTTTTATGATTTTGTAGAAATTATTTTTTTTTACCGTTCACCGTTAGTTTAAAAAAAGTACTAAAAACCGACGTTTTGTGGTCTTTTCGTAAATCTTTTTTTTCGTTGCAAATATTGATTGCATGGCTTGCGTTGATATGCAAATTTATAGACTTTTAAATCATCAATATTCTTGTAAATTTTCAAATTGATTCATCGAACCGTTTTTCCTCACCAAAACTTCAAAGTCTTACAAACCAGGTAAAGGAACAAATTGTGGTGTTCCTAAACAATGCGAAGTTGTCATCAAAATGACAAGAAAACCGCAATTCCAGTGGATTTTTTTCACAGTTTTGCATTAGTTAGATACTTTTTTGAATGGAAATGAAAAAAAAATTACATTTTTCAAAAAAAAAAAAAATAAAAAAATCAAGTTTTTTTGTTTGAAATTTTTTTTATTTTTTTGTTTAATGTACTTTTTATTTCATTTCAATTCAAAAAAGTATCTAACTAATGCAAAACTGTGAAAAAAATCCACTGGAATTGCGGTTTTCTTGTCATTTTGATGACAACTTCGCATTGTTTAGGAACACCACAATTTGTTCCTTTACCTGGTTTGTAAGACTTTGAAGTTTTGGTGAGGAAAAACGGTTCGATGAATCAATTTGAAAATTTACAAGAATATTGATGATTTAAAAGTCTATAAATTTGCATACCAACGCAAGCCATGCAATCAATATTTGCAACGAAAAAAAAAGATTTACGAAAAGACCACAAAACGTCGGTTTTTAGTACTTTTTTTAAACTAACGGTGAACGGTAAAAAAAATAATTTCTACAAAATCATAAAAAAATCTTGTAAAACGCTTTTTCAAATTTCCAAAACTGTCTTTGAAATTTTTATAACGTCATTATTTGCTGAGATATTGGTAATCAAGGCTAAAAGTATCTTTTTTCATTCAAAGTCAGATAAACCATGTCAAAAAAAATCGTACGACCACAACAAAAAAACTGAATTGAAGCTGAATAAACAAGGTATTTGATCATGACATTTAATTGACTCAAAAAAAATTATCCATAGAAATGAGGACCTTCAAAAAAAATAAAAAAAAAATAATTTAGTTGTCTCGTCTCATTTTTTGCAATAACGCAATAACGGTACTTCAAAAAAATTTGTTTGCAAACAAATCTCGAAACAAAAAACATAAAGCTGTAAAATGCTTTTTATTTCAACTCAATACGACCACTCGTCACAAAGATACAGCTCTTCAAAAAACGTTAACAAAAATTGAAAAAAAAATTTGTTCCTTTAATATTGTTGACTAGTGTAATAGTGCCACCGAATCTTTAGGACGTGGTGTAGACAGCGATTCACAAAAGCCTGCAATTTCCTCGAAATGGTAGACATGACTTTCCAGGCTTCACAAGCATATAACAGCACGGATTTGACATTGGATTCGAAGAATCTCAACTTAGTGCGTAAGAAGATTTGACTGGATTTCCAAATTGGGGACAGAGTACCGAAGGCAGCACGAGCTTTCTTTATTCTACTTTTAACGTCCAGATCCGTACCACCATTTGCAGAAACAATACTGCCAAGGTAGTTGAACTGTTCCACTTCTTCAACTGGCGTCTCCTGTAGAATAATACGCTGCTGTGTGGAGCGGCCTGTGAGCATTATTTTTGTCTTTTTATGCTATTTATTCTTAGACCACTCGCCTCTCCCTTCACTTGCAGTGTTTGGCACATCCCGTTCAGCCCACTGATGTTATTTGCCATTAGACGTATGTCATCGGCATAGTCTAAATGACTGAGCCTTTCGAACGGTCTTCATTGAATGCTGCCCTGTCGCTCAGCTGTACCAACACTGGCCGTCAATACGTCGTCCATCGCCAGCAGGAAGAGAATTAGCGATAGAACATCCCCTTGTCTCACACCCTGTTGCACTACGAAGGAGTCGGATAGATGCCCATTGTGTAAAACAAAACACGTTGCGTTGTTGTAGGACTCTTTAATAATGGCAACAATTTTTGGTGGAATTCCTCTACCAAGCAACGATCTCCATATACATTCTCGGTTAACTCGATCAAAGGCCTTCTCAAAATCCACAAACATGAGGTAAAGCGGTGATTGAAATTCCATCGACTGCTCGAGGACGATACGCAGGGTGTTGATATGGTCGATGTAACGGGATCGGCTTTCAGGAACTCAGCTGGTATTCCATCAAGTCCAGCTGCCTTGTTGTTTTTGAGGAGATTTATTGATGTATGGATTTCCGATTCTGACGGGGGTTCGATGTCAGTACCCCTATTTACTGGATATTTAAATGAATTCAGTGCCACCAACCAAAAAAGCATTTGGCATACCTTCTATCATCAAACTTAATGCATGCTTGCGTCTTTTTTTTGCAGAAGGCGGCTACCAAAACGTTGGCTCAATCCAGCTTCAGCAAAGTCTTGGTAGAAGATTGAGAGGGATCTGCCCCAAATGTATCACTTTGAACACGGAAGATAAAAAATGTTAAAATAAACAGACAAGACCGAAATAAAAAAGACAAAAGTAAAACTAACGTGTTATATTTTCAAAATCCTCCAACTTAACTTAAGTGAGTTTTTTCCAGGGAAAACCACTAATTTTCCTTCGGAAACAAAATTAGCGATACCTACTTTTTTCCTAGAAATTTTTTCCTTTTTTTCGAAAATTGTTTACGATTGGAGAGTATCACACGGGGGAAAATTTTATTTGCGATAGAGCTGAATGTGTATGGCAGTAAAACTCTAAGGCCTCTCCAGATAATATTTTGCATTATTTCCTTGATTTCTAAATTTTTGATTTTATTTTGTATGCATAGAAAATGGTTCTTTAAATCTTGCAGTTGGCAGCTGCTATTTAATTTATTTAATTATTGTTTGGCTTAAGTAATTCTGTAAGAACACAGCATCCTATGAAATAGGTTGTTTTGTAATATAGTCAGATATTCAGTGCAAAACGTTAAGTCCCATACAAATTGATACAATAACGGAAACATAAATCAAAAACTATTATTTTATTTGTCAACTAGTTTACTAGTCTTTCTATAAAACCCGTCATGTCATCAATAATTTTTGTTAATAATATTGTAATCGATTGCTTTAACAATTGAGCATTAACTCCAGACAGCAGTGATTGAGTGAAAGAATAATATAAATCCCAGGATTTGTACTTTTCTTCCACTCAGTCAGCGATCATAGTAGTGTAGTTAAGTATGAATTCGACTTTCAAATGTACTGTTATTTTGCTGATTTAAGGTTTACGTAAGCAGAACATTTTGGCACTTTCAGCTCATAATTCAATTTATGGCGCTGGTACTGTTATTTCACTCATCGATTCAATTATACTAACAGAAACCTTTAAAGATACGTTTTTGTGTACCTTTTTTTTTAAGCTAATGCATAGTGTGGCTCTCCTTGGACGAAAAGAAAAATAAATCGTTTTCGATTCTAACTAAGCAGAAAATGACATTTTCATATAGAATAACAAAAAAAAAACACATTTTTCCCAGTACTATTTCCCGGTGCTATTGAAAAATCTACGAAAATTTTTTAGAAAACAAAAATAAATTGCGTCTAATTTATTTGGTGGTTCCTAAATTGCAAGGACAATCAGGACAAGTGTGCGGCCGTAATTGCGAATTAATTTGATTTTCTTACGGAAAATTGTACGAGGTGAATTGTGAATACAATTTAATTCCAAAAAACTTGCATTCCTTCTAAAGGGAGGCTCGACTTTTGAAAGGCATATTTTTATCAATTTTTGCGGTACGAAGCTAGCCGGGTCAGCTTGTTGATTTTTATTACTTCCAAATCGAGTTAAGGTCTCAAAATGAAGGTAAACATATTTTAAGAAGTGTCAAAAAATTCATACTAGGTGTGTGAAGCCACAATCAATTTAATTTAAGCTTTTCTTTAATTGCAAAACATTGATAAGAATCGAAACAATTTGATTTTCTTAAGAGGTAACAAATTGGAGGAGTATTTCAATTGTTGGTATATCTGTAGAGTATGAGAAGAAATAATACTTGAACTAGATTATTGTTACATTAAATATAAGCTTGTTTCGTTTTCTTTGTGGGATCACCAATCCGGCCATCAATATACCTTCATAATCATACAAATTTATAATGTACGTGTGTATGTATTGTTCTATAGAGTGAGAGATTCAAAAATTGTTTAAAAAAAATTAATTTATTAATACATGCTTACATGTATACTGTAGACTTGTTTTTAACCTTGGATTGTTTATAAAAATGAAAATAAATTGATTAGAACAATTGTGATGGGACCCCCATCACAAATTGAGTGACAGATCATCTTAATTTAAATCATCGACCATTTTTCTAAATTCAAACACATGTGTTTTTAATAAATTTATTTTGACTTTCGTTTTGGCTACATAATGTTCATATACCTAATCCTTAGTTTGTTTTGGTTTTATATTGTATATATGTACTTTTAAATGATGATATTTTGGTTGTATACCTATTTTTTTGTATTTACTTTTCTCAAAGTGATAAACATGCGCTGCGCTTCAACAAATATTATAAAATTTTAATCCTATATCAGACTATATGAACATATTTAACTATATTTATCTTTTAAACGAACATTTCTATATATTCACTCTGAGTGGGTCCCACTTAAATACATTGCGAACAATCGAGACAAGTCTTTGCTGTCAACTACTTACGAGCTAAAGTCAAATAAAACTTTTTTTCAACAAAATAAGATACAAAATGAAAAACAAAAAAATGAACCTACTTCACAAGTTGAGGCATTTTGATAATATTTAAGTTAAGTATCAATTGACTTACTCGTATATTATTAATGGAAGGAAAATTTTGTGTTTTTTTTTTAACAGATCATGACTAAAATCAAAATAAGAGGGCGTTAAAAGGCTTAGAGAACTTTTTTATATTTTTGAATTTTTAATGGTTTGAAAACTTCTTTAAGAATGCATATTTACGTGCTTAAAATATTTATTGGGAAAGTTCAATATTTGTTTTGTTATTCTATCGGTATACTAAGTGAAGAAAGTAATACCATTGATTGCAAAGTAGCTTCAAATGGGAAATCGTTAGGGAATAAATGTTTAATAAAATCCCTTTTCATACAGTTGGTACAGAAAAAAAACTTAAATTTTGTCCACAACAAAAAACATTTAAGTTGTAAATTAAAGCCCAATTATGACTTTAGATTTATTAAAATTATTGCAATGCCAATAATAACAAAATATTTTCATTATCAATTAACAACTTAATTAATTGATTTTTCACACATTTAATTTATATTAAAAAAAAAACTGTAAAACGCTGAGTTAATTTAATGATTGCATACTTAAAATAATTATCTAATAAAAAAATTTACAGCCATGCATTTTAAATGTCATTTGTTGGAAACAATAATGCCCTATAATAGCTTATATAAAATAGGAAGCAACTTTCAGAAATAAATTCACATTTTATTGATGTCAAATACTCGTAGCTTTGGCTACGAACAAAAAAAAAGAATACATCATTATCAAGAGTTAAACTCCAATGAACTTTTTTTATGTCATTTGTTTATCGTTGGCGGAAGTGTCATATACTTCATATACATACATCGAAGCACATCCGCCATTGAATGCGCTTGGCACTTCCGAGTTACTGCTGCATATCTATTTAATGTTAATTATGAAAATCCAAACAAAAAAACTTTTTTTTTTTGATATCATAGGATCAGTATTCAAGAACCAGATGGTGTTGTTGTTTTTTTTTTTTTTTCAATTTTCTTTTTTTTTTTTAAACGGAAACAGGAAGACAAAGTTAAAAGACATTTTAAATGGCAAGGGAATATACCTTATGGCTTATCATCACCGATGCTATACACAAAAAGAAGATAATTAAAAAGATTTTCTCGCATTTTTTGATGCCTTTACAACACATCTTCACCTACAGCTTTGGTACAAGTTTATCCTGATAAAGACTTAGTTTGAACTTTGAAAGAGGAGTGAACCCCCTTCGGCGGCGTCGACACAGAAGACTTTGAAAAGTTGAAGTTTTAACAAGTGAATATTTTAAATATCTTTCTTGCGAATTATCTTATCTCATTCGCTAATCGAAAAAATAATGTCGATGTTGCTTCGTTGTTTTTTTTGTAAGTATATTCTCTTGGTTTTTTCTAAACCTGTTAAGTGAACTTAATGAATTCTAAAGAAGTTCATTAACTTTTGACCTAAGACATTTTGTATGCCATATTTATAAAACTGAAACCTGTTATAATTATTTTTAACTATTTTTTGTGTGTGTAAGATTAACAGTCGACTGCGATTAACTGAAACTTCAATTCGTCACATTTTTTCACTTGAGCTGTATATAGAATCTACCCCTTCTACTCGAAAATGAGCTAAAGTTAATTTTTGTTTTAAAGCTAACAGAAAGTACTTTTTGTTGTTTTGAAATGGTAATTAAACCCACGGAAAAAGAAATAAGAATCGAGGGTGTTATTGCTTTTTGGCTTTGGGATTAATTCATCACACACTAAAGGTTAGGTTAGGAGGGGCGTGCACAGCATAGAAGCCGTTGCCTATTGGTCCATTGTTTTTTTTTTTATAATTGGTGCGCACTCAAGGGGTTATGAATACCCTTAAAATGATTTCACACACTGCGAGCGTTTAGGAAATAGAGGGAGAACAGAAAAGGAGATAACGATGTACATTTGTCTTAAATGTTTGGATATTGAAATGGGAAGGAAAAACAGAGTTAGGTAAGTAATTCCACATTCGTGTGGTACGGCTAAAGAAAGAATCTCTATATTTGACGGTACGTCCAAAGTTATGCTCAAGGGTATACTGATGAGCATTCCTAGCAAGCCGGGTATTATGCTGATATTGTTTGAGGGGAGGAATGCAGCTAGCTACTTCAACAGAGCAACTTTTGAAAAAGTAGCGATAAAACAGTGATAAGCATGAAACATTTCGACGGTGTTTGAACGAAACAAATGTTGGCGAGATTAATCCATCACTTATCAGTCTTAACGCTCTATTTTGGATTCTATCCAGTAGGTTTAGTGATGTTTTTCAAGCGCCTGACCAGATATGAGAGTGATACTCTAGCTTTGGGCGTATGTATGCATTATATAAAGTAGTCAGATCAGAAACGGAAAAATAGTTCTTACATCGTCTAAGGAAACCTAGGCATTTCGCAGCATTTTTAGCAATATCTTGTATGTGGTCGTTCCACAAGAGCTGAACAGTAACGCACATACCAAGAATCGAAATCTTTTCAGTTTTCTCGATGCAATTTCCATTCATGTATGGTAAATTGGGTATATTCCGCTTCAACGACTGGATACAACTTTGGGTTTTGGATGCATTAAATTCCACACGATTATTAATACCCCATTTGACAATGCGCTGTTTAAATCTGAATTTAATGAGCTCAACATATTCTGCCGTTGCTGCTCCACGTTTGAAGAACAGGGAGGTGAATCTGGAAATGAGTATGAAAAACTAAGGGTGATGTCATCAGCGAAGCAGTTTAGTGGATAAGTAGTTTCAGACAAGAGATCATTGATGTAAATAAGAGCTTTGGGGCACACCAGCATTAATTTTGTGCACTTCAGACTTGAAACCGTCCGAAACAACTTGGATTGAACGGTCCGAAAGGTAATTACTATATTCCAGCGAAGAAGTGATTCGTTTATACCAAAAGCATGCATTTTCGATAAAAAAGCTTGATGCCAAACTCTATCAAATGCTTTACAAATATCAAGTGCAACTATTTTGCTTTTCTAAAACGATGCAATGATTGATTCCACTTTTCGGTTAGAAAAGCCATCAAATCACCAGTAGATCTGTTACAACGAAAGCCGTACTGACGGTCATTAAGAAGCTTTCGTTGTTCAAGATATGTTATAAGCTGTCGATTGATCAGCGTTTCCATAACCTTGGAAAGAATGGATGTCAGCAATTGGTCGGTAATTAGAAGAAGAAGATGAATTGCCTTTTTTAGGGATTGCCTGCACATATGCCTTTTTCCACGCAGCCTAAGGAATAGGAAAGGTAAAAAAGCTTACGAAGAGGTTTTGCTAAAGTGGAAGAACACATCTTCAAGACAATAGGAGATATACCATCAGGGCCGACGGATTTCCGAATGTCGAGATCTTTTAATACTCTGGAAACTGTACGGGTACGAAAATGTAATGGTTTCAAAGAGAATTGGACGTTCTCAAGTACAAGTGGGATCCTGTCGCTAACTGGCAGCGAAGAGTTTGCGGCGAATTGTTCTACAAACACATTTGCCTTGTCTATAGAACTAACGACAGGTTTACCATTAATGATGAGCGTGGGAACCGATGAAGATGATGAGTTATTAATATTCTTAACGAAAGACTAAAATTTTGTACTGCCCTTAGGGCATTGCAGTGTTTTTAGCCTTATTTTTTGCTCATGCAGACATTTAGTTCTAAGAATCAAGGCATTGCAGGAATTTCTCGCTTGTTTGAATTTTGTCCGGTTTTCCTCTGTAGGAATGGTTTTATATAACCGAAAAAAAACGATTCTCTCACTTTGATAGCTTCCTTGCAGCTAGAGTCAAACCAACAGTTTTCTTTAAACTATGCCAAACTATTCTGTTCGGTATTTTTTCTTTAACTGGGAAATTAGAACACGAAAAGGATGCCGATATTAGACAATGGTCAGAAGTGCCGAAAGGAGCTAAAACACTCAAACTATATTTTTCGGGGTGAGATGTGAGGAACAAGTCAAGGGTGTTAGGGGTTTGACCTGCAACATCAGGTATTCTCGTAGGCTCATCCACCAGCTGAGTCAGATGGTTGAACTCTGAAAAAATCTCAACATACCTTCCCTCCGCCGGCCGTTGTAAGATTTAAATGGCGAAGCCAATTCGAATTGTGCACATTAAAATCTCCCGTTAGGACGATCTCAGTGTGACGATTAAGGACACTATGAATGCCTGAATGCAGTCCGAAGGCACTGTTGAAATATTTTTTTTTTTTTTAATTATTTTTTTATATGGACAAATTAAGGAGCACATGCGCACGTGAAGAGATGTACATCACTTCTTTGAACTGTGATCACCTTACAAAATAAAGCAGAGATACTCCTAAACTACTGATTCACATAGACTGTTTCGTTTGCGAATCAGGCTGTACTTTCTATGAATTTTCTCATGTTTGCCATTGAGACTCTGCTAAATCGTCCAGTTCTCCAACAAACCTATTTCCAAAATAACGGAGCCGGTTTCTTTGGAGGTTTGGGCAATCACAGAGTAGGTGTTTAATGGTTTCAATTTCGACATCTTGACGCATTCTGGTGGTCATTGTGTCAATGGCGCAGTAACCCGTTAGTAGCCCTATCAAGATTCTAATATTTTTTAACTCAATGATAAAACAAACTGATAGAGATGACGCAGTCGTTCCTGGACGCCCAGAAGTTATTGATTTGCTCTTTCGTTATTTGGTTCCTATTTGATTTTGACCAATTGATTTGCTATATCATTCCCTTGCTATGCTCAGGAACCCAGCAGACTATGACTTCGTTGGTGTTATACAAATATTGTTTAGTATGCCTCGACATTTTGCTACTGTTTTGGATCTTATAGTCTCACTGGCTATAGCTTTGATAGCAGCTTGGTTGCCCTAAGAAAAATGTGATCTCCGACGAGCTCAGTTTTTTCTTGTGTACCATTTCTGGTGCTTTTTTAATAGGGTAAATCTCAGCCTGAAAGACATTACACTCATCTGGGAGTTAATATGATTCTCTAATATTAAGAGCTTCACAGAACATCCCAGCTCCTGTTTCTTATTCTATTTTTGACCCATCGGTGAAGAAAGGAATATACTGTTCACTGGTTAGTGAGTTGGGTTCCTATCCATGCCCTTCGGGTATTAAAATAGAGCAGTGTTTGTTAAAATCTATTTTAGGTACATAGTAGGTAGTCAGTCGTCACATCAAGTCCGACCACTGTGTCATACCTTTGAAGAATAGACCCATGTACATAGGTGCTGTTCTTCCAAGGGCCCAGTTCTTTGAGTCGAAGTGCGCTTTTGGCTACTGTGCATCTTATGTGCTTGTCCAGGACTGGGTGGTTTAGAATGATTTCCTGCCCTGCTTGTGGCGTAGACCTCTGTGCCCCCGTTATTCCTATATAGGCTAGTCTATGTACCTTGTTCAGGTTTTTGAGATAGCTTACTTTTTCAACAGTCTTCCACGATGAACCATTGGTAAGTATGGGACCACCAATCGCAGTGTACATTCACTGGATGACCCGCGGTCTCATACCCCACGGTGTACCGAAAGTTCTTTTGCATGTGTAGAAAGCACAAAGTGCTCTTATTATTTTTTCCTCTGTGTTCGGTTTCCATGCTACCTTGGGATCAAGGATAACTCAAAGGTATTAAGCTTCTTTGGAAAGTATCAGAGGAGTGTCATTAAGCTTAAATCCTTTTTTTTCGTAAGCAGAACTAGTTCAGTTTTTGCAGGGTACCTAAACCCCGAGACCGTTTTGTTCTGCCCAAGAAGATTCCTTAAGTACGGATTCCATAATATCTTCGATGATAGAAAGATACTTTCCCGATATCAAAATTAATATGTCGTCTGAAAAGGCCACAATTTTAATACCATGATTGCTTAATATTGATGGAATTTTGTTAACAACGAGGACCCAAAGAAGAAGTGAGATTTTCCCTCGCTGCACACTGAGGCAGAACGACTCTATTGGTGGCAATAAATCAGGGAATAGAGCTAGGAACCTGAAAATTTCTGGAATTGTTTATAGAATCAATATATTGATATTTCAAAACCCAACAATGACCACGCCCACCAAAACGCCCACTTTTTTGAATTTCGAAAAAAATTGTCAAATGAAGATACCTACCGTTTTTAATATATCAACATTTAAGTCTGTCAAATTTGGCTATAAATACGCCTACAAACAAGTATATATCTGTTCTCTGCAAAAAATAAGTACGCATAATTTTTTTCAGTAAAAACAGAATTACAAAATAAATTTTAATACAGAAAATAGAAGATAATTGAGAAAAGCATATAATTGATTTTTCATTAATTTAAAATAAAATCATCCCTTTCTTCATCACTGCTTTCTTCTTCAGCCTCAGAATTTATAATATCAACAGGGGAAGCTTTAAGAAAACTCAATGCTTCAATTGGCAGGTGTTGCTCCTTTTTTTCGGGTAGTTTCCTCATGCTAGTAATGATGGGATCAGAACTTAATAAAAAAGAGTTAAAAATATCTCTGTTAGTGTTTTCTCTACTGGATTTCCGAGAATGGTGCTCTCTATAATTTTTGAAGTCCTTATTTCTTGATTCTTGGGCTTCTTCAGTCAGTTGACCAATCGGTAACAGTGCATGGGCTATTATTTCCGGTCCATGAATGAAATATTTATGAAGGGTAGGTGACATGTAATACCAGGGATACTTTTCCACATAATATCTGGCAGCATCGATTGGGAAATTTTTGAACTTCTCTACATCTATTTCATAGCCACTAGCTACAACAATCATAATAATATGCATCTTTTTTATGAGTTGAACATCAATTTTTGTAATTCCAGCGGAAATTTCAGGATTTTGAAAGAAACGCCTGGCCGTATTGCCATCATTCGAGTTCCCGAATCCGGACTTTGGTTTGTCTATTATCAAACCACAACGATCTTTAAACTCTTTTTGTATCCTTTTTTTGTTTTCAGCAACAACTATCTTGTCATCCCCTCGAGCTTGCCATTTCTTAAGAGGCAATTGAAGTAAATTTTCGAAAAACCTTATCCATTCATGAAGAACGGACAGTCCAAACTCCAAGTTTTCTGTTTTCACTTCCCTTGTCAACATACTATCTATATATCATTAAAGCTTCTAGATGACGCACCACATATGAAACACTTTTGTGTTGATGACGTTTCCGTAATAGCATTACAGACTTTGCCGTCAATCATTGTAAAAAGTAGAGTATGATTGACTTGTACTTCTCTTTCTTCAATTAACATTGTTGTCTTTCGCAAATTCTTCACCTCATTTTCAACTCTATTCTTTTCTGCAATAGACATTTCTGTAGATTCCTTTACAAACTCTATTTTTAATGGCCTGCAGTCTGCAGTATCTTATAGAACCTTGACGTGGATTTTGCCTTACAACCTTGGAATTGGAAGAAAGTCTAAGAGGAACAACACAAGTAATAAAGACCGAAGAATCAGTTGCTTCAAGGCCATGGAAAGCTTGTTTGTAGGAGCTGTGTTCCGAACTTCCATCAAAGCCCCACTTGCAAAATAAGCTCAGATTTTCCATTCCAACTGTTGTTAATAGACCAATTACTTCCATCTGTGATTCCAACAAACGCTTTGTGGTTAGATCTAGTAGTGCCTGAAGGGTAACCTTTACTAAAGTTTCGCTAACTTCGATGCATTCGGGGGGTGGTAAAATTTTTTTTTGCAGCTTGTAGGACCTTATATGCAGGAAATTTTTCTGGTGCACTCATTCTGATGACATTGTATTGATGTCGAGATAGTTGCGCTTCAACTGCAACCCCTAGTGCTTCTTGGCCTGACATTTTACAACTTTTGGGCTCTAACCTGTCCCACTGCTCTCAAGCTCATTGAGTAGTACTCAACATAGAAATCGATGTAGACTCTCTTAGTTTTTCTGTTTTCATTCTTTTTGTACGTTCAGTACTTTCATCGAATGAAACACTTGGTCGACCACGCTTAAGCCTTTCTTCAGGGCAACAAAGAAAAGAAACAGATGTCTCAAGCCATGAACTATTTGTTTTAAAAAACGTCTCTAATTTTCGAAAAGCCTTTTCAAAACGAGTTTTATACTCAGATTTGAATCGAGAAAGTGTTTTAGTTAAACCAATGTTATCGAAGTTTTTTGTTCGTTTTTTTAACTCATCTTCCAGAAAAACAAATCGCACTTGTAAATCAATATTTTCACTGACCGCATTATATTCACAAGCTCCCTCCGTGTTATAAAAATTGTGTTTGAACTCGTACCTAAAGGATAAAACAAATCTTAGAAATTCTCACTTTTTTTTTTTTGTCAGAAAGCACATTTTGTAAAGAAGCTTTTTTATCAAAACCGCAAAAAACCGCTAAATTTTCTTGCAGTTCCTTAATTAAGTTGAGACATGCTATCAATAACAACAAAAATTATTCTTGGGACTGCTTGGGAACACAACTAAACCGATTAATGCTTTTAAAGTTTTTTTTATGATAATTACCGTTTTATATAATTTAAAGCACTTTCTCACAAAAAAAAACTCTTGAAAAGATTAACATATACCAGAACTTGAAGGCTCCATACCAAAAATTTTAATATTTTATGATCTCTATTTTTTGTATTTAATTAAAAACACTTTACAAATTTCTTCATACCAACCTCAAGCTAATCTGTGAACAAGAATGGCTTACGCCGATGCTTATCATGCAAAATGTGTTTATGATAACGGTTTAAAACTTTTACATTATGAACAGTGGGGTATTTGACTATTAAAATAAAATAACAATGGCCCCATACGGGCAGTTTCATTTTTCGATTTATTGCCAACAATTAGGCCATTCTGCCCCATTGTGCGCTGGTGGTGTGCCTCCTGTAATCTTTTGCAGTCGAGTGTGTCGGTCTTCCAGTTTTTGGAACTTCAACCTTTTTCCAGCTGAAAGGGACGTATCTAAGATTAACACAACATTTGAAGATTACCCTAAGCCATGGAGTAAATATCTGTAGAGCATGTTGAAGAAATGCTGATTTTTAGCGTTTGAATGAATTTTTTTGCCCACATAATATTCTGTTCTTTGATAACATGCTACAATTCTGGTGTTAATTGTAAATTTTTTAAAGAATCTGGCTGTGTATAACCTGAAACCTCAGGACTCTTACAGCCCAGGGAAAGGCGTTTCCATAACGAGTTCTCCTCACTTGTGTTCTCAATGGATTCACAGTGTCTATAGCCCAATAATACCATTGGGCCCTTTTTAGTTTTCTGATCCCTGTTCTTCGTTTTTAAAGTTCACTGTTCCACCATGGTGGGTCAGTGGTTTTAGTGTTACGAGATATAGCGCAATGACTTTCGAAGGCCGTTCTTATTCTTCAGCCGTTTAAGATGTACCTACTGCCTCTTCCAAGAAAGTGACAAACCCTCGAAGAGTATCTCATGTAGTGAAAAAGTGCTTCTCTTATTGTAAGTCTTTCGGATTCGGCAAAATATTGAAAATCTACTTCATTCCTGCCCACTAACAATAAAGTTACATAAAGGATTGAGAGTTTTTGGTCTCTGGTTCCCACGAAGTGAAAATAAAGAGCTTGAAAGTACGACCATAAAGTTTTTCAAAGAAAAATTATAGCATTGAATGACGACAAATATAACCAGTAAAAAAACTACGCAACCTGATCTGTTATTTCGAAATATACATAGAACTAGAGCCTTTTGGTTTTTCAGCGAATAGTTTTTTTTTTCATACTAAATTCCTTTGCTAACTCAAAACTTTTATTTGTTGAGTTTTTTATTTTATTTTTATTTCCGACTTACGATAAATTATGTATAAATACAAAAGTAGCTTTTTAGTGGGGTAGGTCATGCTTGAACATAAAATCAATATCTTAGTTCCAACAACATTTGCTCTTGTTAGAATGTTCATGTTCCTAACTATTTTGGATGAATTATTGCCACCAATTAGGTCATTCTACCCATGGGTTCGTGTCGCGCACAGCAGACTGAGATTGAATACTAGCGCGCCAAAGTTATGTTTGTGATAATAATACAGGATTTGGTCGTAATTTTATTTCCCTTACATGTTTTGAGGTTGCTATATACCCAATTTTGATATACTTTTAGCGTTAGAGCAAACAGCAAACAATAAGAGTAGGTGGTGGTTATGGAGGTTAATAGAGGAGTAGAAAAATTCAGCTCAGCTCAATGCGTTTTCTGAGGCATTAAATCCAATGTTTGTATTTTTGTTTTCAAAAAATTGAAAAGGACATTATATGTTAATAAACGCTGGGCTGGAATTCGAAGATTTTCTTGGCTGGACCGTTGTTGTCCATTCGCTCGATATGGCCGAGCCAGTGTAGTCGACGTGTTTTGGCTCTTTAAACTTCATCCACATGGTACAGCTCGTACAGTTCACGATTGAATCTTCTCCTCCAATCGCCCGCATATTAGACCAAATATCCGCCGAAGAATTTTTCTCTCGAAAGTGCCCAGTATCAATTCCCCTTTTTTACTTATCGTCCAGCACTCGGCGCGGTAGGGTAGAACTGGTAAAATTAGCGTTTTGTATAGCGTGCACTATGACTCGAGAAAGGAGTTTTGAACGCATTTGTTTGGCCAAACCGAAGTAGCAGCGGTTCGCTAGGGTAATTCTTCGTCGGATTTCCACTAAGGTGTCGTTCGTGGAATTGATGTTTGTTCCGAGGTAGGTGAACTCCTTGACTTCCTCGAAATTACTGCTACCAACAGTGACGTTTTGTCCTAGGCGGTGGACAGATGAGGCTTTGTTTGTTGATAGCATATACTTTGTTTTGTCCTCATTCACTTCAAGACCAACGCGTTTCGCCTGTTCATCAATAGCTGTGAATGCTTCAAGTACAGCTCTCTTGGAACGGCCGATGATGTCGATGTCGTCCGCATAACCAAGCAGTTGAGAAGACCTGTTAAAGATAGTGCCTTCCATGTTAACACCACTCTTGCGCACTATCTGCTCCAGGACTAGGTTGAAGAAATCACATGATAGCGCATCTCCTTGTCTGAACCCTGTACACGTCTGGAATAACTCGGATGAGCTGTTACCCATTTGCACGTTGCACCGCGTATTTTGTAACGTCATGCGGCATAGCTGGATCAGTTTTTTTGGGATCCCGAGTTCCGACATCGCCAATAGAAGCTCTTGGCGACTTATGCTATCATATGCGGCTTTGAAGTCGATGAATAGGTGGTGGGTCTCGACTTGAAATTCGTTGGTCTTTTCCAGGATTTGCCTCAATGTGAAGATTTGGTCTATCGTTGATCTGCCTGGCCTGAAGCCACACTGGTACGTGCCGATCATAGTGTTGCAGAAAGGTTTTAGACGCTCACATAGTACGCTGGATAGGATCTTGTAGGCAACATTAAGCAGGGATATGCCTCTGTAGTTCTTGCAGGACATAGGATCGCCTTTTTTGTAGATTGGGCATATGGAGCTATTTGACCAGTCGTCAGGCAAACTTTCATCCTCCCACAGTTGGTTGATGAGCTGGTGCATGCAACCTACCAGAACATCTCCTCCATACTTAAAGAGTTCCGCAGGTAGGCCATCCGAGCCGGCGGATTTGTTGTTCTTAAGCTTGTGGATGGCTTTCTTAACCTCTTCAGTACTGGGCGCTGGGACTAGATCTTCATTGACTGGTCTTATGCTTCTTTGTTCCTCTGTTGCCTCCTCTACATATTGCCCATTAAGCAGCTGCTGGAAATGCTGCTTAAACACGTCTACAATTCCCTGTGCTTCGGTGACTAGGTTACCTTCGCTGTTTCGAAGAGCTTGCGTGCCAGTCCTATAACCAGATGCCAGTTGCTTTGCTGTTTTGTAGAACCGGCGGGTGTTGGTGGCGGTGCTAGACTCTTCGAGATACGTGAGCTGAGAGGCTGCGGATGCTCTTTTCTTTCTGCGCAGGGTTTTTTTCTCTTTCCTTCTCTTTTCACGGTACTCCTTTCATGCTGTTCTTGTTTTCCGTTGCAGCATTTGCATTCGTCTCTCTTTAATACGATTTTACTCAGTTTTCCCTGATGTAAAATGCAGTGTTAAAAAAGGACCATTTTTTAAAAAAATGCGCGGACTCGTCGCAACAGCCAAAAAAGTCTGTCCGACCAATGGTATCGTGTAGAGGCAAGTCTTAGCTTTCATTTGATACCCCAATTATATAGGTAAGTTGTTTGTATTCTTGGTACATTTAGCGGAAAATGCAACCTGAAAAGTGCATTTTCTAACCATTGCGACCAGATAAAGCTTGTCAGACCAACAGTTTTGTAAATGTTTGGACTAGAGCTATCGGTTGGTATTTAGTTTTTGGTATTTTATTTTCCGCTATATTCTATCTAATGTCAACACATTAGCTTTGACTTATGTTTATTCATGCACTATCATCTATAATTCGTAAGGATTGAACAGAAAATTGTAGGTCCCATCCATTCCTATAACACACTACATGGATAAGAGAATAAGTCACTAAGACTTGGTTCTTACAAGTTGTTGCTTCTTCAGATTTGTTTTCTAGTCAATCGGGATTGCCAGTTAAGCGGGTTTTAGTTAAACAAGTTTTTCTTCCAAGGGTTGAGGCGTATTTAATTTCGGGTCAACGAAGTTCAAATTAGCGAAATTTTTCGTGAAAAAAAAAAAAAACAAAACAACAAATCAATAAAACAAATTTATGGCTTAAAAACAAAGTGTTAAAAATGGTAAAAAAAAATGTTTTCTTTTCAAAGTCTTCCCTTAAGAACAGCGTGGGGAGTGGGGTCATACTGTAAAGATGAAGAAAGAAAAGTTGTTACCTATATCAATTTAACTCGTTCGTGTTGAAAAATTCGGAGTTTTGTCAAACTTAAAGATATAATTTTAAAGACAAATAAATAAATAAATACTCCACTGGATCAAACAAACTTGCTCTTGAAATCCTTCAAAGAAAGAAGTGGTGGAAAACAAAATGAAATCAAAATCATTGTTTTGGATAGAACTAAATTTATTGCAGATAACTGGATGTAGGATTAACTTGTTGTGGTTTTTTTTACATACAAATTATTTGTTCAGCATTCACGCGTGCCAAAAAAAACCCCGGCTAGTGCCAAAAACTATCCATGAAATTAAGTCAAGTCTTAACGGGCATTGACATAATTTTGAATGATTTAATACGTGTTCAAAGATTTTTTTGTTAAACGCTTTTGTCCGTTTAATAAATAAAAGAAATTTAATTTTCTGTCCGGAAAAAAAAACTAAATTTTCTATTCAGATTTTATTATGAATTCTTTTCTCTATTAACGCTACAATGTTAATACCTACTCGTGCGCCAAATAATTTTTGTATTTTTATTATTAAGCGGACAATATATTTATTGTCTTGGCAACCGAACAAACAATTTAAT
The DNA here is from genome assembly GCA_963921185.1 of Dasysyrphus tricinctus. Lineage (NCBI taxonomy): Eukaryota > Metazoa > Arthropoda > Insecta > Diptera > Syrphidae > Dasysyrphus > Dasysyrphus tricinctus. The sequence goes on from OY992530.1 coordinate 62,673,308, forward strand.
TAAGAAAAAAAAAAATCGAGTATTTTGTATAGTTGTTTGTGAGTGTCAGTTGTTTTTTCCTTGTTAGCATGAGTGGTGGCAGTTAAAATTTGTTTTTTTATTTTATAAACGATTAGCGTGACCGATAAAATAATATTCATAGAGACAATACTTGCGGTATTCCTTAGTAAATTAAAATATTTATTTCGCCAATAATACGTCGTTTATGATATCTATCATCCATACAAAACTCTATCTTGTTTTTTATAAATGAATCGGTGTCATTTTAAAAACCACTTAAGTCACACATTAAGAATTTTTCAGGAATCAATGAAAACTGTTTTATTAAAACAAAAACGAGTTTTAAAGGACTTTTTTGAGCTCAATATATTATAACAGTTTTAAGATTGATATATAAAAAAATATTCACAGTTTATCAATATTAATAATGAAAAAAGTCTGAAAAACCGTTTTTAACTTACGTTGTATTAACAAGAAACGGGGTCAGTGGTATACAATTTAAACAAAATCAAATTTTTTTTATTGCTTTTTATTAAAAATTACACTTAAATATTGACGTATTAACATGTCACACGAGAGAGAGGATGTTAATCATTTTATTGCCAGATGTCCCATCTTAAAAGAATTCCAGGTTAGATATTTTGGTGTTTCCTTAATGGATTTGGATGCAGTCATCGACATCTTGAATGATGAATACTTAAGTTGGGAAATTCTGTATAAATATATAACAACAGCATTGAGTTACAGAAAATGTATTATAGAAGGAGACTTTTAATAGAACAAAAATGTATTTTGACTTACCTATATAGTATTAAATATTTGAACTTAAAACTGTCAATCTGGTAGACGGTCTTTGGCCAAACCATATTAAACCATATCTGCCTGTCTCCATGTTTGCTTGTGTGTCTATCTATTCGGCTACAACGGCTCGATCGATTTTCTCAAAACTTGGAACAAAGCGACATTTGGTGATTCTGCCCACATTTTTTTTCCGTTTTTTAGAACCAAAAATAACGGTACCTGCCCTACAATTTTGATTAGGTAGCAATTTTACACAATCTTATTTTTCTCGAAAACAACTCCACAATTTTTCTTAAACAAGATTCAAAGGCTACCTTTCGATAGAAAACTTTTATCCAAAAAATGGTTTTTAATGGTGGGTACCTCCCAAAGAACCATTTTTACTTGCGATATAGGTACTACTTAAGGAAAGTTTTGGATGCGTGCAAAAACAAAAATTCGAGATAAGTACCAAACATAACATTACGATGATAGAGAACTCCAAAAAAGTGGGTGGCACAATTCTGTCTGCCTGTTCGTCTACAGGCTAAACGGCTCGATCGATTTTCTTCAAACTTGGTACTTAGTGGTTTTTGGTGATTAAGCCCACACGTGACGGTACCTGCCACGCAATTTTTTCTTAGAAATTTTACATACCTAATCGTATTTTTCTCAAAGACGGCTCGAAAACTTTCCTTAAAAAAAATTCAATAAGTTACTTTTAGTAAAGGCTTCCTTTGGATAGAAAAATATTTTTCAAAAAATTGTTATTAATGGTTCCTCCCAAAGAACCATTTTTTTAATTCGATTTTCTTCAAAACGGTATAACTGATTTCAATTATTTTTTTTTTAGAAACTTCCAAAATATAAAAAACTTTGTTTACCAAAATTAAAAAAAAATTTTTTTTTTTGATTTTTAAATAAATATTCAAATCTTTTTTTTTTTGAAAATTAAATATTTCGAAAACGGTATGATTGATTTTTTTGAAACTCGATATTTAAGAGTTTTTTAATGCTCTCTAAAATATTTTTTAGTATATTTTTTACTTTTTATGAAAACATAACGGTACCTTCCATACAAAAGTTAAGAAACCGTTAGGAAAATATTTTCTCAAAAACGGCCTCTACGATTTTGATAAAAAGTTTTTCCGTACACTAAAATTAGTGCGGTCTACTACAAAAAATTGTAAAAATTTACACTTAGCAACTATAGTAGTACCTCTCGTAGAATGTTTTTTTTTATTTTGAATTTTCTCAATATAAGCTAAATGAATTTTGATTGATTTTTTTTATATACAAATTTAAAATAAATTCAATTAATATTGCATATCAAAATTTTCAAAAACGAGATTTTTGAATTTTCAAAAAAGTTTCAAATTATTTTTTTGAAAATTCGATATATCTCAAAAATGAGTTGACAATTTTTTTTTATTAAATTTTCATATGCACATAAATAAATGCATAAAAAAAATTTTTCCTGGAAAATGTTTCAAGAATTTTATGTATACAAAATTAAATTTTTAAAAAATCCGCTCCAACGATTTTAATTTTTTTTCCCATACAATCATATTCAATCAAGAATTAAGATCGCATTCTTTTTTTTCACCTCAAACTGTCAATGGAGTTGTTTTTGCCAATTTAAATGTCGTATTTTATGCTTCTCTAAATTTTTCTCTCATAGTTTTTATATAAAATTTTCTTAAACCCGCAGTGTCTCGAACATAAGAGCAAGTACCTGCGAACCAGTCGTGCATTTTTTTTTTTTCAATTTCCTTCAAAACTAAGTATTTTTTTCTATTGAGAAGCTTCTGAAAAATATTTACAGTTTTTTGTACCAACATTTTAAAATTAATTATAGAAATTTAAATTTAGCGTCTATTAATAGTAGGTATGTAACTCTCATAGAACGTATTTTTTTTTATTTCTCAAAATATCCATGCATTTATGCACACAATTTTTAAAATTCTAAGCTTCTTGAACAAAAGAGCAGGTTTTCGCGACTCGCAGTCGTGCATTTTATTTTGATTTGCTTTTAAGTTCTTAATTTAACACTACACCATATACCTTATACCTATGCATATAAGCATTATTATAATTTTTTCTTTTCTTCTCTTGCAGGTAAACAACTCTCTCTATTCTCTTGTGCGTCAAGTGAGTCTTTTAACTTTGAAAAAGTAAGAAAAATCATTTTAATCGTCAACACCAGCGTTGCCACAAAGTGCCCGATCGGAGCTTATGGCCCATGTTTTATATGTTGACCGGCCCGGGCCCATTTCATAGAAATGAATTTTTCATTATTATAGTGTTAAATAATAAAATCATTACAAAGTTGTACAAAATTAAATATAAACCATAGCCGTTTGAATAGGAAAATTGATAAGTAACGTGTTGCAGGTAACTTTCCGGTGAAAGTTTCTGCTTATTCCGCGATTTTAAAGCGGTTTTGTGTTCACCGCACCAAGTCGGAAGGTTTTGTTCTTTGCAGACGGCGTACTAAATTCGACTCGTCAAGAATGTCAATAATCGTTGGATTAGCGTGATCTAATAGCCGATTTCTATGTTTTCGCGCGAAACTCTCAATTTCGACTCGAACCGTTGGAATCCCTAGATCCCTGTGAAGATCTTCGTTTCTTATATACCATGGTGCATTTTCAAATGACCTAAGCAATTTATTTTCAAACGTTTGTAAGTTATTTAAATTTGTATCGCAGGTACAACCCCAGAGTTGTATACCATAAGTCCAGACAGGTTTAAGTACCTGCCTGTATAAAATCAACTTATTATCAATACTAAGCTTTGAATATTTACCGAGTAGCCAGTTCATATCTCTTAATTTACTTTTTAATTCTTCGCATTTCTTTTTTACGTGCGGCTTCCATTTTAATTTCGCGTCTAGAGTCATTCCCAGATATTTTGCCTCATTCGCAAATGGTACACGACCGGTATTAAGAAAGACGGGCAATCTATTTATTTTTTTATACGTAAAGTCCACGTGGACTGACTTTTGTTCATTGAGCGATATTCGCCATGTTTTTGTCCACTCATTAACATTATTAAGAGCATTTTGTAATTTAATCGTAGCTTCGTTAATCGTTTTGCCTACTGCTAGTATTGCAGTATCATCAGCAAACGTTGCAACGATAGTGTCTTCTGTTTGAGGTATGTCACGTGTAAATAGAAGGTACAGAACTGGACCTAAAACACTACCTTGTGGTACCCCAGCCACTATTTTTTTGAAATTAGAATATTCATTTCCGTGTCTTACACGAAAAAGTCTGTTTTCTAGATATTCGTTAAGAATTTTATAAAGTCCTTCAGGCAGAACTTGTCTTAATTTGAATTTGAGACCTTCGTGCCACACCTTGTCAAACGCTTGCGACACATCCAAAAGGACCGTCGAACAGATTTTCTTTTCTTCAAGAGCTCTCTCAATTACATCAGTTATCCTATGCACTTTATCAATGGTCGAATGCTTTCTTCTAAATCCGAACTGATGTTGAGGTATTAATTGTTTTTCTTCTATTATCGGCTGCAGGCGAAGGAGTAGTATTCTTTCAAAAACTTTTGATATTACAGGAAGAACCGAAATCGGTCTGTAAGACTTCTTTTCATGAGATGGTTTGCCAGGTTTCAAAACCATTATTACTTCCGTAACTTTCCATTGGCTCGGAACATATTCTAACCTAAGGGCGGCATTTATTATATAAAGAAGGTTGATCAAACCTTTACGAGGAAGCATTTTTAGAATTTCTGCCGTGACTTAAGCTTTATTTTATTGGACTTAAGCTTCTTTATTTCTCTTTTTAACTCGGCAAGTGTAGCATTTCTTACTATGTAGCTGTCATTTGATGTAAAATTCATATTAAAATTTTCGTTGAGTGCTTGTCCATCGAAAGGCTTAAATGTTTCCTCCAGGTAATCGGCAAATACCATAGCTTTTTCTTTGTCACTTTTAGCCCATTCATTTTGGCCTTTCTTAATAGGAGGCGCTGGAAGCTTTGGTCTTTTTGTTACTTTTATAGCTCTCCAAAGTGAGTAGTTAGAATCTTCTCCTGCTGTCAGATTTTCGATGTAATTTTCAACTTCACCGTTTTTGAAATCTGATATTCTCGTTTTAAGCAAATTACACAACCGATTTAAATTAGCTGTGTGTTGAGGAGCCCGGGTTCGCTGCCATTTCTTGCGTGCTTTTCTTTTCTCTTTCACTAAATCTTTTATTTCTTGAGGATATTTTATATCTTTGCAGCGCGGCATTTTCCTTTGATACGGTGTGTGTGTTATTCCATGCGGCCTTTTGTATCATATCAACAAAGGTATCTACTGCGTCTTCAAGTTCGAGAGACGTTTGTAATGATATCCTTAATTCAACACTGTCCTCGATATCTTTTTTAAATCCATCCCAGTTGGTTTTACCGTTTGTTAACCTGGGTGGTTTTTCAATTTTTATAAGACTTTCGCTCGTATTGAGTATGACGGCAGAATGATCCGAGAAGAGATCAAAGCTCTCTGTAATTTCAACATAGTTAGAGGGTATTCCTTTTACCATAAATAAGTCGATTAGGTCAGGTATTTTTAACGGATCAGTTGGCCAGTAAGTTGGCTTTCCAGTTGAATGAAAATCGCAATTATTTTCCATTCCTGCCTCATATAGCATTCGACCCTTTTGAGATATGCATCTTGAGACCCAGAAGGTGTGTTTTGCATTAAAGTCACCACCAACAATGAAGTTAGGACTTAGTGACTTTATCAATGTCGTAAATTCACTCAATGTTTGATCTTGCTTTGTTTGACGGATGAACAACGTGGTAGTCAAGAAACCCGTGGATTTTAAGATTTGATTCATTTTCCTGTATAAACATCTCCAATTCTCCTAGTTTTTGCCATAATCCGTTGGCACTCCACGTAAGAATTTTAAGTTTGTCCATCATATATTTTTTGAAAGAGGTTTGGGTCGAAAACAATTTTCGAGCTTACTTAACCTATCAAAGATAAGATTATTTGTATCACATTGTTCTTCAAGTTTCGAAAGAATTATTGAAAAGACTTTCGAAACCGGATCTGTTTCAGTATCGTTATTAACGGGTATATTTTTGGCCGCTATTTGGGTATATGTTTCTGTATTACCTTGCTTTGATATTTTGTCCGAAGGTATTGACACTGTTTTCTTTTCCTGATTTAAAGCTTTCCCTGATTTAAAAGTCTTGGGAGTTCCGTTTTTAATTAGCCTTGGTGGTTTTCTTTCCGTTTGAGCAGATTTTGATCTTCGCTTTTGTAATTCTTTAGCTACTTCGCAGCCCCTATAGTTTTTCCGGGTGATTTCCATTACAATTAATACACGTTGGTGGACTTTCACTTTTTCCGTTGCAGTCAGCGGTTAGATGTTTTCCGGCACATTTTACACACCTTGGCTCTTTTTTGCAATAGGTTTGGGTGTGATTGAATTATTGGCAGCGTTTACACTGAGGGACTAACCTTGTGTTCTTTCTTAGAGGTTCGATCTTGACTACGATGTTTAAAATTGTTTTAATTTTATAAATTTCATCTAGTTTTTCAGTCTTATCGAACGACAGTATAAATAGTGGAAGGCCACGTTGTACCACTGTCGTTTCACCCTCTTTTTTCTGTTTCTCTCTCTTGACGATGTTCATTGCATCTAAGATATTGAAGTTGCGCTCTTTTAGATCAGTAATGATATCGTCTTTTGAACATGAGGCGTGTAGGCCTCTCGCAACAACATGTGAAGGCCTTTCTGACTTATTCTCGTAAGTATACCATTCTACTTTTTCTTCGTTTAATTTTCGCGACAGAAGACGGTAACTTTCGGGGTCTTTAACACAAACTTTCCATTTATTGTTGTTAAGCGAAAAAAACTTTAAAGTCCGATGGTCGTTATGTCTTTAAAATAGTTTGTAACTTATTATACTCCGCAATACCGACAACATTTATCGGTGGTATCGTTCTCTAACAGGTTTTTCTTGTAAAGTAGCATTTTTTGATGGAACTACTACCTCAAAAGACGAAGCTGCCTCAGGTGAAGAGCCAGCTTTACGTTTTTTACTAAGTCTTTTCTTTGAGGTCTTTTCCGTTTCACGTGCTAGCTCTTCTTCATCCGTTTCATATCTGAAACTATTTTCTTGTGGCAAACTAGCTTTGGGGTCTATTGGAGGATGTGTGCCTTTCAATATTTCATTTTCTTTGCGAAGAAGATCGACTTCTTTCTTAAGCTCATGGTAAAGTTTCATTATTTCATCGAGTCTTTGACGAAGTTCATTGTTGTCTTTTTCAAGATTTTCTGATTTAGCCGAGTCGTTTTTGGCGCGCGCAAGCGTGACGGGTGGACTCTTCTCCCCGGAAATACTCGATTTAGATGGTGGTGATCGAGCTACCCTTGCACTTTTTATGAAGGGATATATTAAATGCATAAATTGGCTCTCCCCAGAATCCATAGAGCCGACCTCCGAAGAGGGTGGATTTTCCAGTGAACCTGGACTACCACCTGGGGTACTACACTCAGAGAAAAAAGCAGGTACTATCAACCAATTTCTGGTCAATCATACCTGATTTTCAGGTTGTTATTTTTCAACTCGGTAGATCAGGTTAACCGTTTAACCTGATACCTGATTTGAAAATTTAACACTGTAATCCTGTAAATTTTACCTGCAAATATAGTAGATTTAACCTGACAAAATATTCAATGCCCTGTAATTTTAACATGAAAATCTGGTTAGTTTAACCTGAAAACCTAAAGTTAATTTAACAGGTTTCAATGTTATATCAACCCTGTATCTAATGCCGGATTTACACGACTTGAACGCTGCCACTATAATGACAAAAAGAATTAATCTGTCCATTCTTTTGTTGTTGCTTTTGTCATTATACTGGCAGTTTTCCAATCGAGTAAATCCGGCATAATTCATGAATTTATACGTCTAAGAGCTGTCTCTTGCGCTGTCTATCGCTCAACTCGTAAGCATTATTCTGAAAGTACATATAGAAATTTATTATTTATTTATTTTAATTTAAAAATTATTTGTGATACTTACTTCAGTTTTGAACTGGGAACCTTTCACACACGGAGATAGCACTCATCCACTGGGCCAATTCACTACATAAAAAACTGGTGCCAAACAACAATACCTTAGTTGAAACTCATTGGATGGCTTGTGTGTGTGTTTTAGCACTAGTGTCACGTTTAAATGAACTGACAGAGTGCGACTTTAACAGGAGGCCAGGTAAGATTCAAATAATTTTATTTGAATGGCCTGTGTGTGTGCGTTTCAACGCTAATGTCACGTTTAAATGAACTGGCAGATTGCTTCTTTAACAGGAGGCCAGGTTAAATTCAAATCGTTTTACTTAAATTGTCGGTGTGTGTGCGTTTCAGCATTTGTGTCACGCTGGAATGAACTGGCAGAGTGCTTTTTTAACATGAGGTCAGTTAAAATACAACAGGTAAAAAAAAACACATTATATGTTTGTTCAGCCTGATATGTAGTAAAACAGAAATTCATATCATACAGTGTTAGAAAAACACGACCTTGGTTAAAATTAACATTATATTCTTGTTAAAATTTCTTATTTACAAGAATTTAGTGTTAAAATTACAGGTCATCTTCTTAAATCAACCTGAATATGGCAAGAAAGTCCCCCAGGTTGATTTTGCACTGAATAAAAGGTTACTTAAATCAGGTAAATTTCGGAAATGTCAGTAACTTTGTATGGGATTGTGCACCTCGTGAATTCAACAAGGCCCAGGTTAATTATTTACCTGACGTTTTTCTCTGAGTGTATATCTTTTTGTTTTATTCATTGCATTATTGTGTATACATCAATCCCAGTTTACGGAGGGTGGATTTTAGTCGCCTCTTACGACAGGCAAGCCTACCACGGGTATATTCTTTCCCCTACCCGCAGGGGGGAAAATGGATAAGTGACTGATTTCTTTTCAATTAACAACTCTAGTAATACAATTTCAGAATTATTCAGTTGCCTTAAAAATAATTGCTGAAAAGCTACTAAACTGTTTGGAAGAAATATTTAAAGAAGATCAGATAATGACACTGTAAAATGGTGGGTGCAGTGGAAAGAATTGAACTTTTTTGCTGGTGATAATTTATTTAAATATATTGCTTCTTCTGCAATTAATTAATAAGTCTTCCACCAATCAGTAGTGCATCTGCTGAGCCAGTTTTTTCGTCTCTGAACAATATAAAAACAGATTATCGAAATAGGTTATCGTATAAAATTATCCGCTTGTTAATGAGCCTTTGCAGCGCAACTTGAGTAATTGTGGTAATTTAATTTCTTAAACCAAATTTTGTAAAATTAATTAAGATATAAATAAGGTGTATTTATTTTTTAGTTCAGAATAAAGCCCCGAGTATGTTCTGAACATCCTTTGAACCAAGCGTGTTCTGAGCACTCTCAATAATTTTTGAAATACACCTGAACACCTGTCAAATGTCAAATGCTTGTGTTCGGCATTAAACTCTGTCTGCCGTTTATTTAATTCAGAGCTCAGAGCGCGCTCTGAACACACTCAGAACGAAAAAAGGAACCCAAATTTTTAGCTCTAAGCGCTCGGAGCTAAAAAAGAAACTCAATTTCTTCTGTTGATAGTTCAGGCTTTGCTCTGAACTTATAAAAAAAAAACGCATATAAACCTCAGTTTTACCTGAAAAAATAACTAATTTTTAAGTCATTATGATTTTTTTAAATTTAATGGCTCAATGCCAAAAGATGTCTTTAAATTTTAAGAAATGTGATGCATCTGTGATTCTTGTTTTTGTTGAAAGAGATTTAATGCAATAAATAAATACGTAATAATTATAAATAAAAATACTTTACTTACTTACTTACTTAAGGTGGCGCTACAGTTCGGGGTGGACCAGGGCCTCAACCAACAAGCTTCTTCCAGCCGGCTCGGTTTCTAGCTAGCTGTCTCCAGTTTCGCACGCCAAGTTGGTTGAGGTCCTCTTCCACTTGCGTGCGCCACCTTTTACGCTGTCCACCTCTACTGCGTTGTCCCACGGGGTTGGATTCAAAGACTTTCCGGGTCGGAGCATTGGTGTCCATTCGCTCTAGGTGACCCAGCCATCTTAGTAGTTGGCTTTTCACTTTTGTGGCTAGGTCGGTGTCGCTGTACAGCCCATACAGTTCGTGGTTGTATCTTCTCCTCCATTCCCCATCTATGCAGACGGGACCAAAAATCACCCGGAGAATTTTCCTCTCGAAACAGCCTAACGCGTTCTCATCCACCGTTAGCAGTGTCCATGCCTCTGCACCATACATCGGGACCGGGATGATAAGCGTCTTATACAGGGACAGTTTAGTTGCTCGAGAGAGGGCTTTGCTTCTCAATTGCCTTCTTAGCCCGAAGAAACAGCGATTGGGAAGAGTAATTCTTCGTTTGATCTCAGCACTGGTATCGTTCGCCGAGTTTATAGCGGATCCTAGCAAACAAAGTCTCTGACCACATCAAAATTATAGCTGTCTATAGTGACGTTCTGTCCTAGACGTCAGTGTTGGGTGTCCTTTCTTGATGACAGCATATACTTCGTTTTGCTTTCATTCACCGTTAAACCCATCTTCTTGGCTTGCTTCTATGCTCACAAAAGCACCACTGACATCACGCTTTGTTCGTCCTATTATGTCAATGTCATCAGCGTAAGCGAGTAATTGGACGGTCTTTTGAAAGATTGTGCCTCTAGTGTTGACGTGAGAGTTTTGCACTATTCTTTCAAGAACGATGTTGAAGAAGTCGCATGACAGCGCGTCGCCTTGCCTAAAACCTTTTTTGACATCAAAGGTGTCGGTGAGGTCTTTGCCGACCTTGATGGAGCAGCGTGCATCCTCCATCGTCATCCTGCACAAACGGACGAGTTTGGCAGGGATGCCAAAACTAGACATTGCTCTATATAGCTCGTCTCTATAGATGCTGTCATACGCGGCCTTGAAATCGATAAAAAGGTGGTGGGTATCGATTTGAAACTCCTGAGTTTTCTCCAAGATCTGCCGTAGTGCGAATATTTGGTCGATGGTGGACTTCCCTGGCCTAAAGCCACACTGGTATGGACCTATCAGGTTGTTGACGAATGGCTTCAGGCTTTCACAAAGTACGGCAGAGAAGATCTTGTAGGCGATATTAAGAAGACTGATGCCTCTGTAGTTGGTGCAGTCCAGAGGATCGCCTTTCTTGAGGATCGGGCAAACAATGCTGAGGTTCCATTCATCGGGCATGCTTTCCTCCGACCATATTTTGCAGATGAGCTGGTGCATACTCCTAACCAATTCATCGCCAGCCGCTTTGAATAGTTCAGCCGCAAGGCCATCAGCTCCAGCTGCTTTATTGGACTTAAGTTTAGATATGGCTATCCCCACTTCGTCAAGATCGGGTGGACGGAATTGTTGGCCTACGTCGTCCAAGTTGAATGGTGCAATTTGCATGTTAGCGGAATTCGGTTCGTCATCGCTGTTATACAATTTGCAGAAATGATTTTTCCATATCCTCAGCACCGACTGCAATTCCACCACGATGTTCCCCTGATCGTCTTTGCAGGCTTCGGTTCGGGCCTTGTAACCTTGGGAGGTTCTTTTTACTTAAATAAAAATAATACATTATGAATTGTAGTAAATTTTTTAAGAAAGGATTTGTATGTAAAATAAGTGGCCCCAACTTTTGTCAAATGACCCCCAAATCATTTTGAAAAGGCCCTCACTATTTTTTCTTCGTGGCAACACTGATCAACACATCCTTTTAATTGTATCACGGATAGAAAATTTACATATGGGTGTTTCCATCGTTACGGGTGTGACAGTGAGACTACATATTTTATTAATTATTCACATACTATTCCCATTTTTTAAATAAAACCTTTTCTATTTTATAGGACACCTGAAGCCCTTTTAAAAAATTAGTATATTAAAGTATGAAAAATTAGTGGTTTAGTTGTAGGATGCAATTTAGTTGCGTTACGGGTGTGACCTTAGAAAACTGGTGATTTGCGATTAAGATATCTAATTTTCATGTGGTGTAAAATAATGCATGAAAAGTATGTATCATTCTTTTGCAAATATCTACTTAGGTAGTTGATCTTCAGTTTCAGTTAAGAAATGAGAACCAAAACTACGAAAAACTATACAATTTTTTTATTTGAAAACGTTACGGGTGTTACAGGTCATCGTTACGGGTGTGACCGAGTATGATTTGTATGCATGAAAACAATATAATATACTATATTTTGACGGGAAATTGTTGTCATGGATGTATAATCATTTCTCACATGATGTCAGAAACACTTTTTCTGGAAAAATTAAGTTTTTCTCACTGAAAAGTGAATAGATTTCTCACTTCAATGAGATTTTTTCCATTTTCTTTTAAAATAGGGACAACTTTCACTAAAAGCCGATTAAATTTATATTTAAGGTAGATTTTCATAGAATTATATGCCTACGTCATGAATTTCATATCTAAAAGCAAAAAAACTAAAATTGAGTTGAATAACAGAAAGAATATGATTCGAAATGACAACCTGTTACTGGTGTGACATAGACTAAAAATTTTAAATACGAGGTCAGTATTAATTTAAAATTCTTGAAATTTTGTCTGACAGTAGATCATAGTGTTCTCCTTTTTTCCCCAAATCATCACATTGATACAAATATTTGTCTTCTAGTAATGAAACATAATTTTTTGTTTGTTACGGGTGTGACACTAACCACTTTATGAATCAACTGCCTAAAAACTAAAATTGTATTTACTATTGAATAATTAAATGACACGAAAACATGCTTAGAGTTCTGATAAGGGCAAATAACCACCGGTTCTCAAATTGTGAAACAATTAATTATCTAAAATAGGGTTTTGAGTTTCCGATAACAAAAAGTGGCTTTTGGAGACATATTCTGCTAAGTGGTTTGAGCTGCGAAATAAGCGGCGATACAAATTTTTTTTGATAATTTAACTTTTAAAATGAAACATGCAATCTTTTAAAACCGTCTAACGGTACTTTTTTCAATTCGAAGTCATATTTTGTAATTTTTCGTAAAAAAGTCCCATGATTGAAAAGTGATCAGTATTTTTGATTCTGAGTTCAATATCTATGTAACTTAAGGTATCTGTGATTGTATACCTATCTATTTTATGTAATAATCATAATTAGGCCTTCAAAAACCAACTTCCTCCACAATCCTTATTCGAATCTCAATAGGATTTTCTTCACTTGCAACGTTATAAATTATATTCAGAATCTATAAGAAGGCGAAGGAGTAATTGACGAAAGCTTAAAAATAAAATTTGTATTACCTTCATTAAATTTTCCACCTATTGATTTATTTGATTTTAATTCTAAAAATTTTTTGCGTTTTATCCAGAACGTATGCCTCATTTAAGCAAACACAAAACACATTCTCAAAAAACCCATGAATTAATCAACACTCGAGATCTTACTCACACCTTTCGAAAATAAAAAAAAAAATAATAATAAATCAATAAATTTCAACAGTAGCTCTTTTTCTTAAGTATTCTTTTGTATTAAATGCATAATTCCTCAAAAAAAAAAAAAAATATGAAGTCTTTAAACTGTTTCTGTTTCTTATTTTGTTTTTCACTTCTGAAATGTAAATTCTTTACTCAAAAGTTTGCTACATACTTATCACAAAGGGGAAAAAAAAGCGAAAGTCTTTTATTTGACTCTTGTTGAATTTAATTTATGAAGTTCCATTGAAAACGTTTTTGAACAGATAAAATTTATGTAGGTGCCATGCTTACGTTTATGTAGATACAAAGATTAAATTTGACGCATGTTTTATAAATTTAAATGTAAGAACCCTATAACGTACACTTATTTTTTAAATATTTACTTAATGAAGATAATTAAAAAATGAAAGATTAATTCCAGTTAAACTCACAGGAAACAAAAATAACAATTTTTTTAGCCAAATGAAATATGTTTCAATTGCAATGTTATAATCTAAGAAAACAAATTTAAAGAAAACCTAGGACTATTGACCGTTTGAATAATCGGGAAACAAAAAAATAATTATCTATTACGACTTTTATGTTACTTTCAGTCCCTTATGTACAAGAACCATTAAAACAGTGATGGAATTGGTCTCTGTGGCGGCCAACTGTAAGCTTAAAATGTCTTAACTTTCCTTAGATGGTACGTTAAGTTCATGATGGACCACGGTCTCAACAAACAATCCCCTTTAGTTATCCCTGTCTCTAGCTTGTTGGTTGCCCTGAAATGGGATTAAAAAAAGTTCTATGTGCATCGATCTGAAATTCTAAGGTGTTTTCCAAAATCTGTAGGATTGGGAAAATACTATCCATTCACGATGCACGGTTGGCTTACCTGCTCTAAAACCACGCAAATAAGGGCTGACCAGGGATCAGAGGTATAAGGGCTTAAAGATTTTATATGCGACATTTAAAAAAATTGATCCCTTCGTAGTTTGTACAGGTCAGAGAGTCTCCTTGTAATCAGGGGCACACTATCTCGGGATCACTTCATAGGTCTTATACTTTCATTCCACTAAATTTTATACATAAAATAGTATGACCCCTTCCTAGTCATATCCCGTGGCTCTAAGTAGCTCAGCCGGTAGGCTTTCCGCGGACTTGTACGACCTAAACTTGAAACTCGTTATCTGCACTTTTGCGAAATATTGTCTGGAAAAGTGTTCCAGTTCCCCGGTCAGCATCAACTCTAGTATATGAAGACACCTTTACTTATATCCACACGTTTTTTGCCTCTTCCTGTATCCAAAGGTTAGATCGTTTTACTCTTTGATAGAATTTCCGAACTGTTACTTTCTTAAAGTAGCCCTACGGTCTAGGGTGGACAGGAGCCTCAACCAACCAGCTTTTTCCAGCTACCTCCGTCTCTAGCTAGCTGTCTCCAGTTCCGCATGCCAAGTTGTTTGAGATTAATTTCCATCACTTGCGTGCGCAACCTGTTGCACTATCCTCCGGGCCGGAGAATTTATGTCCATTCGATCTAGTTGAACCAGCCACCTATAAATAAATGAATGAAGTATTGGGGTTGGTGCACTGTGACGTTAAGATCTATTATGCCCCCACCTAAAAACTGGATGAGATTGCTCATCCTACAGTTCTTCCTTCACCTTTATTTCTCTCATAAATTTGAGTATTTGGAGAACTTTTAGAGAGGAAAGGTCGCTCTCTTCCACCTGGTAGTGTTCCGGTTGTTTTTTCCTTTGATACATGATTGCATCATATTTCATAATATATGGTCTGGTGTTTTCTCCTGTGTGAAGCAAAATCTGCATGCTTGACTGCTTACTTAACCAAAAATGTTTAGGTGTCTATTTAGTTTGCAGTGGCCAGTGAAGAGACCAGTTATTTTTCTAAGGTTGTTCCTACTTAGGCTGATGCATTCTGTAAAATGTGATCGGTTGTAGTTACCAATTAATAGTTTTACCCTCTTCAGCTTTGGGAGCTCTTTCCAGTTGTTGGACCTTCCATTCCAACCTCATCTTGTTCTCTTATTTTGTTTTTTATCACATTTTTTCCTACGTCACAATAGGGTTCAGGCCCCATTAAGGGAGTAATTGCCCCTATATTGGCTGAGGAATCTGCTCCTTCATTTCCCTATGGACACCAACGTGACCAAGTACCCAATGAAATGTGATACTGTTGTTTTTGCCAAGGACATTCAGCTTGTTCACACACTCCCAAACTACCTTCGAGCTGATGGCGTAAGAGCTCAGCGCTTTGAGTGCGGCTTAACTGTCTGATATAATGGCAATATTTTGGTTCCGGTAGTTTTATTCGATCTACGCATTACACTATGGCGTGAACTTCCACACCTGAAAGAAGCTAGTAGACTGTCCTACCGGTATAGATAGTTTGGTTCAAGGCCCAAAGATTCCAGCCCCAGTCCCTTCAGTCGTTCTCGATCCATCAGTGTACCACTTAATGGCATTTGGCTTGAACGTGTAGTGTTGTTGTTGTTGTTGTTGTTGTTATTGTTGCGTGTAGTTTTACTGTTTCGCCTACCCACTCCTTTTGCTACTTTAATCCCTTTGAAAGTTTTTCTCGAAGTTGTATTTTTTAATCAACATCTCTTGGTATGTCAATAAAGTTTGTTACCGCTGACTTTGGAATGCAGTCTCTAACCCTGAGGATAATGCATTTGCTACTACCGGTAAACTTTGGAAACCTCATGATGGCTCTTTTTGCAGCGCATGCTATGGCTACATGTAAGGGGAAGGATTAAGGACAACTTCCATTGCTGCCGTAGGGCAAGTTCTCACTGCTCCAATTATGCAAAAGAATGCGAGCCTTTGGATTGCTAGTCTCTTGCCAATCATAAGGGCTTTTGTGTGGATTTCCCGACGGTTATTTCTAAGTGTTCATTCCATAAAATTTTACTGTCTAGTGTGATTCCTAGATATTTCACCTCACTTTTTGTTTGGATTACTTCGCCCCCCAACCGGATAGATCTCATGCGTGACAGAAGTCTTTTCCTAGTAAGTGGTTTTATCGTCGTCTTAGTAGAATTAGTAGATAATCCCAAAGATATGTACCATTTCCTTGTCCTCCACCTAAGTCATTGGCTTTTCACTTTTGATGTTAAGTCGGTGTCGCTGTACAGTCCGTTTGGCAAGGATATCAAAACTAGACATTGCTATATATAGATCGTCTCTACAGATGCTGTCATACGCGGCCTTGACAATCTTCCTGGTAGATATTTTTCCACGACCTCAGGGCCGACTCCGAAGGTAGGTAAATAGGTAAAAATAGTGGTCACGAGCATTACCCTCAAGTGTGCAGCTTTTATACCATAACTTGTTTGACCTTTAGATGAATGTGGACTAGAATAAAGATTTCTGGACATATATCTCCTGAGGATCATCTTCCACGCCTTGAATTTGACAGCAAAATGAAAGGTTAGGTGGCTTGTTGGTTTGTTCAAAGCAAGCGATCCTTCAGGGAGTCATCTAGTTACATGATTGAATGTGGGATTTACGTGGGCCTCTGTCTGCTCACTCTGCATGATATAAAGTTTCCAATGAGAGTCAAACGCAGATATGTTCTGTGGCTCCAATTAAAACGGAGGTTGTAGTATGTTTTGAGCCAACACAAATGACATTAGCGACAGGTGGTGGGTCTTAGAACACTAACTCAATTGGATTGTATCCTGTCCGACATTGAGCATCATAGAAGCCTGCAGACACCCCAATTCCGATTCCTTACGATCTTAGAAGTCTGGGGGGGGGGGGGGGGCACGGAACTGTAGTAAACAATTTTCCTCTTAGATCTATAGATCTATTTCGTCGCGTTGAGAAGAGAGATCAAATCCTTTATCTTCATTTCGGAATGTTCGTTAAGGTCGTCGAAAAATGCCACTCCAAGCGGTTGTGCTCTCATTTTGGTCAGGACAGGACAAAAGAAGCGAATGACTTTTTTCTTTACTTGCTAGTACCCACAGCTACGACAGTGGGTATTGTAAGGAATGAGAAACACTTATTCATGACAAGCATACTCTTGGAGAATTTTTCAGTTCCTCGGAAGATGCAATACCTCGGGAAAAACATTTCTGTTTTTAGGTGGTAGCAACTCCATTCCTGCTAACAACACGCACACAGGAATGCTTGAGAGCTGTAAGTCCCTGGGCCCTGATTCTCCGTGAGCTGTTGCGCCACCAAATTTATTTATTATTGTAAGGAATACCCAACCTCGTCGCATGTTCTATAACTGGCCAGTGTCCAGTACAATTTGCAACGACCCTGGCTATGTCTTCCTTAGATCAACATATCTGATCGATCTTTCTAGATATTTTGCAAATGGTAACGCTGTTTCACCTGCGATTTACTTTACTTAGGAAACACAACTCTCACCAAGGTGAATATTAATTTTTCTTCATGTGAGCTGTGAAGGGCTTGCCAGGCCAGTTAATCTGGCCGTTCATTTCCCCCACTTCCACTGTAACCTTAAATCCAAATAAGGGTGACCATGAGGTCGGTATTTAGGCTTGCGAACTTATCTCGGCATTGCTGGACCATTTTAGATTATGCTGTAGCCTACCAGCTGATTGATATCCTAACTGATTTTTTTTTGTTTTGTCTAGTTTAAGTATTTTGCATGCCTCCTTTATTGCCAGTAATTTAGCTCGAAATACACTCACAGAATTGGGTAGGGGAAAGGACCTAGAGACGTTTAGAGACTCAAATAAAATTCCTGAACTAACGACACACTCCAACTTTGAGCCATCAGTAGGTACCTATAAATAGTTGTGTCGAAGTCTTTCGAAGGTGTGACAACCCAACAATTTTATTCTTTTAGTCTCAAAACCTAGATATTTAATGTGAAGATTAAGTTGAAAAAGGTGCAGAAAAACGCTTAAGGCATCCGTTGGGCAAGATCGAAGAGCCTCTGTTGTACCAACGCAAGCTGTTCTTTGAACCTTTTTAAGTTTATCGATGTTACCTACGATAGAATCGGCCGTACCACGGCTGTATACGTCCACAAGGTCATCATTGATTGAAGGTCCAACTTCTTATCAAAAGTACCGCAACCGCCTTCATGCCAAATCTTTCCAAATCATTCCAATTTAACGAAGATTTTGTTCATGACTAAAATCCATATACATAAGATGTGACAAAACACCACCCTGGTGTGTTCCTCTACAGACGCGTTTTGTTGTGTTGTGTTTGCAATAACTAAAGTGGCTTGAATCCTTCTATTGTACAGCATATGTATTATCCATTCTCTGGTGTAGTCCTCTTTCCCAAGTAATCACTAAAGCCTTCTAACTTTGTTTGATGAACTTAACTAAACTTAATACACCAAAGTCAACGAAAGACTCAAGTATGGATTCATCTAGCAAGTTATTGAAAGCCCCTTCGATACCTAAGAGGGTGGCGGGAGTATATTCTTTGAAGTTAATAGTTTTCTTCAATTGTACGCACTACCTCAGAAAAGGCCGTCCCTGTAGACTTACCCTTTAGATATGCGTGTTGAGAGCTTTGAACGGACAACTATCTAGTATATAGTTTTGAGCACGAAAGAGGTGAGGCAAATCGGTCTTCGTGGTGTTTCGTGGACTCATGCCCCCCGCGTAGCCAACCACCCTAACCTGTCCCCAAAACTTTGGGGACATGGTTCTACTCTACTACTTTGTTCACCTGATCGCCCTTCCAGGCTTCAGTTCAGGGCTTGTGATCTTGAGAGATTCTTAACTTAACTTAACTTAACATAAACTTCATTCCTGTTATGATATCAATGTTCTCTTCGATCGCACGCTTCTGATTCTCCCTTCTGAAAATCCGGTGTTCCTCTCTGCTCGTTTAGAGGTCGCTAGCAACTCTGGTCCCTCTATGCACCACTGTTTTGTATCTGTTGTTTGGCTACATGTACTTGCCGAAATTCATCATCAAACCAGGAATGTCGTCGTGTAAAGCAGAGTCCCGGCAGAAACTTCTTGGCAATTTTCCAACTGGTTCTCAATAATTGTTGATGTTTTTTTTTTATTAGAGACTCGATTAGAAATGGACCTAGTAATCTCATCATTTGTGGAACTTTTTCAATGACATGCTAAATTTCTGTAATAGTATTGAAATGGTATACAAATCTATACAAAAATTGCTATGGTTGTCCAATTACTGATACTAAAAGAATTGAACTGGGCATATCTGACCTTTTAGATCTCACATTTTCCTCGAATATCCTGGAACCAAAAATTCAATAATTCTATAGATCTATGACAAATTTTTAGTGTTTCTATCCATTATTTGAATATCGAACGAATTAAATTTTTGAATTATTTAAATTTTTTTAACCTTTGCCGTTTTTTTGAGTGAGAAAATCTTCGGAGGCCATTAAGTCAAGTTTTTTATTCGATATTCAAATTAAAAAAAAATGTTTGCATATTTTTTTAGGAACCATTGGTCTTATTTTTATGAATAAACATATTTCACAAAACGTGAATGTATAAATAGCATGTCAATGCCTCTCTGTTTCTACTATTTACATGTGCCATTCATGTACAATTGTACATTTTCAAAATAATTACTGCTCCCCGTTATTATTTATTATGCTTAATCTCATTGAATTGGTAATTGTTGCAAAGAGTGTTAAAGGTGTGTCATTAAAATAAGGAACGGCAAATTTCATATGATGTATACAAAAAGGGCCTGGCAAAGAAAATTGCTCTCGACATCCAAATATGTAGTAGGTACTTCGTATAATTATTATTATCCAAGGCTGTGACAAGCCTACAAACTTGAAGTCATGTTTCATTTCAACCCATTCCCACTTGCAAGAACGCGCCCTATGACCTTCAATGGGTGTAATGGCCAGGAAGATTTTTTTTTTTTTTTTGTATTTGTGTTTGGAAAAAATTATTGTTGCTTTTTCTCTGTAAGTGTAAGGACATCTTCTTCCATCTCTTTCTCCAAAAGTAAGTACACTTTTGAGAATTGTAACTAAAAATCAATTTTCTTCCGCTTCCATAAAGACTGCCTACTCTACATATAAATCTCCGCCTTTGCTTCCCACCAACTTTTCTATATGACAAAAAAAAACAAATCCATAAAACTGAAATTCTTTTCTTTTTTTTGCGAACATTCACACTTCCATTTATCTATATTCGTATTCGTACCTATATAAAAACCTTTCTCAAAAGTGACAATAGCAAGTGGTTAATTACACTAAGCTATTCTATATTTAGAATTTAATTTTAACTTTTCGTAATAAAAAACAAAAATAATAAAAAAAAAGTAAATTTAAATATCCAAGTTCAACCCTCGTGCCAACATACTGCATGCATAACGTGGCACGTCGCTTTTCTTCGTCTCACTATGTTGCAGCGTCATTATTGGAATGCCTTTCTTTGAGAATTTCACCAGGAAAAATAAAAATAAATAGCTTAGCATAAAATTTCATATTTTGCTGCATCAAGCGTTCAGATGAGAATCAGAACGGTTCATTTTGGACCGGCCGGCATCCCCATTAATAAAAAAAAAATATATAAAAGAACGAATTGCGATAATTTTTTTTTAAATATGTTAGTTTATAAAAAGAGAATAGGAATAATTGTATGATATGCGTCCCATCGTTGTAACACTTTATGATCCATATCGTTGGAAAGGTGTTAATGAGTACCATAATTGTTTGCATTGGCATAATCCTGTATCTCGTGCAGGGAAAGTGTTATAGCGCAATAACTGTTGGACTGCACAAGTCGCGTCCCAAGTGTTGAGACATATCATTGGAAAGGTCTATGCAGGGAAAGTGTAAAAGCCCGTAATAACTTGCACTGCACTAAAACCCTCTCCAAACTCCCATCCCACTTTTTAAAAAGCAATTTAGAAAAATTCAAATTTTGACTTTGATTTATTTGTCTGCATTGGTTTTTGGTTCAGCTTTTGTGTCTTTATAAGAAATGTTCTTTTACTGCACTGTGCTTTGATATATTTCGCTTTTAGAACGATGTGTCATTAGGGATGCCAATACATTGTTTGTAAAACTTTATTTGACGGAGCCTGTACCTGCGATAAAGTAGGAAATATAGTAGTAAGGTCAAACTAAACAAATAATATGCTTTTATGTTCAAGAA
This sequence comes from Dasysyrphus tricinctus, assembly GCA_963921185.1. NCBI lineage: Eukaryota > Metazoa > Arthropoda > Insecta > Diptera > Syrphidae > Dasysyrphus > Dasysyrphus tricinctus. Next base: position 62,694,673 of record OY992530.1, read on the forward strand.
GCTCAGAATTTAAAAAATAGGAACATACAAATATAGTACGAATCATTATCATTCCTTATCGATCTTCTCACAGACAGTTCGCGAACGATAAAATTTTCGATCTATAAAACTTTATAGTCACTAACAAACTAAATAGGTAAGTTGTGAGAGATTTGAAAAGCAAAACTCAGGTAGAATATGGTTCTTCACATAAGCACCTGAGAAGATCCTTAAAACGAATCATTCTTCATCAAGTTGTGAAGTGATTTTTTTTAAATTATTTAAAACAAATAAATTTGAGTTGAATCGAAATTTTTGGGGTTTTTACTGCTCTTGAGTGGCCGATCTTAGAATAATTGGATGACATTTGGATAGAAATACACTTTTACCGTTAAAATATTGTTTCATCTAGGGCTGGCCTCGATACGAGAAAAGTCTCGGTATCGTTTGGTATCGGTATCGGAAGCCCAAACGATAGCACCCGAAACGATTCCGAGATGATACCGAACCCATACCGTACTTTTGGGACCGAAATATGCCGAGAGACTATCGGTAGTATTGTTTGATATGGGCAGAAAAAATGGATTTTTATTATTAAAAGTAAACAATCCTGGAAACGGCTCTAACGATTTGGATGAAATTTTCAGAGTTTTTTTTTTTGTTAAGCAAAGAGGTCTAGAAAATGATTTTAGTGAAAACCATCTAGTGGCACGCCCATTTTTATCATGCTTTATTTTTCGGACAAAATTTCAAGACTTTTATCTGGGTGAAGTAACTTTAGTAAAAGCCACCCATGAGCCACGCTTGTGGGTTTCAACCTAACAATTTTACCTAACCCATTTTTTAATTACCAGTACCACCAATAGAACGTTTTTTTAATTTGTTGGATTAATTGCTTAACTGATATGGATCAAACTTTTTAAACGGCTAACGCTTAGTATACAATGTCTGAGCTTAGTTCTGATTATTTATCTAACATATCGTTTACATTTTAAAGTAGGCAAGTTAACAAAAAAACCATACTTTTGGGATTTACAACCCATTTAAATGGGCCATAAAACAGTTTGTGAATTGCTTTCCTGTTAACTTATGGTCCTACGTCAATATTAATTGTGTGGGATCATATTCGGGACTCTACTTAGACATTGTAAAATAACCCCTCAAAAATTATTAAGTCATAAAAAAAAAATTTGGTTAAAAAATAATGTCTTCCATTCATTATGCAAATTTTCTAATAGTGACTCTTTTATTAAATCTTAAAAATACCAAGCATTTTAAACTACAAGACCTTTGACATGTAACCAAGTCGTGCTCTTTTTTCGGCTGACACCAAACCGAAACCAACCGAAACCGATACCGAGACGAGACCTTGTTATACGAGACCGAGACGATACTGACTTATACGAGACCGAGACCGATATCGAGACAATACTGAAATTTTTCGATTTTAACGATACCGAGACGATACTTACAAAAGTATCGTTTAGTTTGGTATCGTGGTTAGCCCTAGTTTCATCCCCAATCTGTCAAGCCAGCAACTATTAAATCTTATTAAAGGATGCCTTCGACTTCCAATAAATCTGAAATTTTCAGAGGTTTTTTACTGCTCCAGAAAAGGGTGATTTAAGGGCAATCCCACAGCATTTGAATCGAAATACACTATTAAGGTCAAAATATACATAGTTTGTCTTTCATAAGTCAAGCTTTGAACTGTCAAATTCTATTAAGGATGGCTACGATATCGATGGATTATAAAAACCTCTGAGAAGTCATTAATTTTTATTTTTTTTATTGATCCAGAAAAAAGGTGATCTTACTCATTTTCGCATTTTTGACGTTGTAGAATTTAAAGTACAATATTGAAGCCGTAGGTACATTTATTTCTTATTGAATGGTACTTGAACGGATCCCTAATAGTTCCCGCGTGATTAATTCGAAAACGAACCATATTTTACAGATCCGAACAGATTTAATTCGATCGTGAAAACGAATTTTATTTTTAAAGGAACCAACAATTTCGATTCGCGATCGAATCAAAAATCAATTTCTATTTTGAATTTTTTAAAGGAGAACGTATAATATATTGGATACAAAATTAAATTTCCCAAAAAGAATATCAACCGATTTTGTAATACTGAATTTTCTGAAATAACATTAAGATTTTTATTTTAAGTTGACAAACCATTTGTTTGAAAACTTTGATATACAATATTATTCATACTTTTTGGAAGTTTTTGTATAAACAAAATTATTTAACCCCGATCAGCCAGTAAAAAAATAACTCAAAATAACGTTCTAGGGGAAGTTTTATATTAATATTTGTCATTTGCACATTTTTCGATATATGTATTTTATTGTAGACCGTTCCAATTTTAGTACACAGAGCTGTTTCTTCTACAGTGTTAGTGTTAAAAACCGTTACGTACCAAGCTAAAAGGGATGGTCCGATTTCGAAAAATTTTGAGCTTTCAGAAAAAGTTTGAAAAAATACTTGTTTTTGAAAATTTTGGTACACAATACTATTTGAACTTTTTGGAAGCTTCTGCCAAAAAAAAATGATTAAATTTAGTACCATTAATAAGCATTTTTTGAACCTTCCAAAGGTAGCCTTCACTAAAAATAATTTATTGAAGTTTCTTAAGAATGATTTTGGAGTATTTTTTTTTTTAGAAAAATAAGATTTTGTTATTATTTCTAATAAAAAGTGTATAGTAGGTATCGTTATTTTTGTTCTAAAATAAAGTATTGAAAAAAAACGTGTGAAGATAGGTTCAAAAACTACTATTTACCAAATTTTAAGAAAATTTATCCAGCCGCTTAGGCTGTATGTTTTTATTTTTGAATATGTTTGTTTGGCCCATAAGCATGCTTAGTACCGAAAATGCTGTACAATATGGCCACTTTTCAATATTTTTGTTATAACTCGAAAACTAAGCCAAATTCGACAGTTTGACACTTAAAACTTTTTTTTTCAAAATTAACTTTTCTATTGAAATGAAAAGTTTAAAAAATGTTATAAGCAGGAGAAGTTAACAAAAACTAACCTTAAAAAAAAAAATAAAAATCAAGCATTTCTAAATTTTTTAATAAATTGTACATAACTTTTTTTGAGGCAAAGATATAGTCAAAACATGCGTAGACAAAATAAAGTAGAGACTAAAAGCTGTTCAAAAAGCAAAATTTGTTTAAAAATGACAGAGATAAGCCCATTCAAACTTTACCATTTCTTATATTTTTTCCAGTTTTGTCCCGAAAGCCCCTTTTTTGGTACAATATCGCCAATTTCACATTCTTAAAAATGTTCGAAATCAAGATGACATAACGACTATATCGAGAATATATAAAAAGCATTTAAGTTCGCAATTTTGTTTTTCGGCTGTTCTCTCTCAGACTTTCAGACCGAATGGCTGGTCCGATTAATATAAGGTCTGGTACTAGGTTCTAGGAATGTTACATTTGTCATAAAGTACCAAAAAATAGGCTTTGGGACAAAAACCGCGAAAAATGATAAGAAATGTTAAAGTTTGAATGTCTATATCTCTGTCAGTTTTCAAATAAGTTGGCTTTATAAATATTTCATACTAAGGCCTTAAAACTCTACTTTACTTTGGTTAAATATGTCTTAAGCGTAACTTTGCTCCGAAAAAAGTTATGCACTTACCTATTAGAAAAAAATTTAAAAATTATTGATTTTTCGATTTTTTTAATGTTGTTTTTTGTAAAGTTTTCCTACTTAAATTTTTTAATGAATTTTCCTAAACAATCCATGTCGATGAAAATTTAATTTTAAACACAAAATTTTAAGCGTAAAATTGTCAAATTCAGCTTAGTTTCCGAGTTATACCAAAAATAGTGAAAAGTGGTCAGTGTGACTATTCTCTAAGAAACGCACGGGTGAATTTAGTAGCATTTTTGGTTTTAAGCATGCTTATGGGCCAAACAAACATATTTAATAATAAAAACCCTTGCACGTTATTGTTCCGTTTTAAAAGGTCTATTCAATAGGCTATTAATTCCTTCATCAATTGTTTTATGAATTTTTTTTTTTTTTTGAACAGAAAGAAAGCTGAGAAAATTAATGAATTTTTCTTGAAGAATTTTGGAACTATTGACGGATGAATAAGATTTTTTTGTTTCGGTTTTAAAGACTAGTTTATTGTATATTAAATAATTGTATTTTGTTGAAAAATCCATGCAAGTTGAACTGAAATTAATACAAATATGATGTATGACAAGGCCCTCACTATGTCATTGATGAGTCCAAGTGAGTAAGCCCGATGAAACGCCAATTTGTAGGACTAAAGGCCATAAAAAGCTATTTTGAATCAATAATTCAACAAGTCCAAATCTTAATGCTAAGTTTTCTACTCGGCAGAGCCAGTTCCTCTAATTTATCGTCAGGGGGGTTAAAAAGAGCCAGTTCCTCTAATTTATTGTCAAGGGGTTTAAAAAGAACCAGTTCCTCTTATTTATATAACAAAAATCGTTTATGATGCTCTGACATTTTTCCCAATCCGAAACACCTCAATTTAGATGGTCCAATGAATATAACTCAAGATATAACCTTTTTTTGAGGTTTCAAACAAAACAACAAATCAAAGTCTCAAAAAATAAAATGCACGACTGGGTCGCACGTACTTGCTCTTATGTTCAAGACACTGCGAGTTTAAGAAAATTGTATATACAAACATAGAAATTATGAGAGAAAAATGTAGAGAAGCATGAAATACGACATTTAAATCAGCTGAAACAACTCTTTTGACAGTTTGAGGTGAAAAAAAAGTATGCTATCTTAATTCATGATGGAATATGATTGTATGGGAAAAAAAATTTAAAATCGTTGGAGCGATTTTCTTTTAAATTAATTTTTTATATATAAAATTCTTAAAACATTTTTAAGAACAAATTTTGGTATGCAGATTTAAATTATATATTTATGTGTATATAAAAATAAAATTTGAAAAAAAATTGTCAACCCGTTTTTGAGATATCGAATTTTCAAAAAAAAAGTTTAAAACTTTTTTAAAAATCCAAAAACTTTTTTTTTGAAAATTTTGATATGCAATATTATTTGATTTTATCTGAAATTTGTATATAAAAAAATTCATCTAAATCCGTTCAGCCGATAACGAGAAAATTCAAAATAAAAAAATACGTTCTATGACAGGTACTATTAAAAGTTGCAAAGTGTAAAATTTTCTAATTTTTAGTAGTAGATCGTACTAATTCTAGTATATACAATAAGTTTAATCAAAATCGTAGGAGTCGTTTTTAAGCAAACAAATATTTTCCTTTGCGGTTTTTTAACTTTTGTATGGAAGGTACCGTTATTTTTTCATAAATGTTAAATTTTTTCTAAAAATATTTTAGAAAGTACTAAAAAAGTCTTAAATATCGAGTTTCAAATAAATTGATCATGTCGTTTTCGAAATATTTGATTTTCAAAAAAAAATTTTGAAACATTTTTTAAAAATCCAATAAACATTTTTTCAAAAATTTTGGTACATAAAACTATTAATATTTTTTGGAAGCTTCTGTGTAAAAAAAATAATTGAAATCGGTCGTACCGTTTTGAAGAAAATCAAAAATAAAAAAAAATGGTTCTTTGGGAGGTACCATTAATAACCATTTTTGAAAAATGGTTTTCCACCCCAAAGCCTTTACTTAAATAAATTTACTGATTTTTTTTTAAGAAAAGTTGTCGAGCCGTTTTTGAGATAAATACGACTATGTAAATTTGCCAAAAAAAAATGTATGACAGGTACCGTTATTTTTGGTTCTAAAAAAAAATGAAAAAAACGTGTCGGCAGAATCACCAAAAACCACTAAGTACCAAGTTTGAAGAAAATCGATCGAGCCGTTTTGGCTGTAGACGAACAGACAGACAGACAGACAGACAGAATTGTGCCACCCACTTTTTTGGTGTTCTCTATCATCGTAATATCATGTTTGATTGTTATCTCAAAAATTTTTTTTTGCACGAATCCAAAACTTGCCTTATAGTACCTATAATCGCAAGTAAAAAAGTCAATGAGGTTTGCTTAAAAAGCTAATATCATGGGTCCTATAAGATAAAAGTCTTCAGAGAAAATAACAGAGCTTCATTTCTTATTTTTTATAAGTGAATTGAAGGGTTAATGACTTTAGCACATGAAAAGGAAACCAAGCTGGCCCCCACCCCCACCAAAGGCTGAGAAAACAACATGCCAGACTTTTGTATTCAATATCACAATACATACACCTACACACTTTCATACTCATATTTTGGTTATGCATCCACTCCCTAAATCTGCAGTGGGCTCTTGTACTATGTATCTAGGAAAATTAAGGGACATCGACTCCCCTTTCTAAGCTTCAGCTTTTTGTCAAACCTTTTTTTGCAAAACATCCAGAATTGTATAAAATTAACACATTATATCAAAAATACTTTATTAATATTTACATTTATTTGACGTAAATAACTTTATACCTTTTAGAGTTACTTCAGACAATTATCAGGGCTTTCGAGGCAAACATCCATACCACTATACTCGTCTCTGAACCTTGAGTAGTTCTGGAATTCCTCAAATCTCCTTTCCTGACATATTTTCCTCTGGTGTCCCAAAGCTTCTTATAAATAGAGCCGAAGGATATGAAATTTATGATTATAAAAATGTAGTATGGGGTATGGCTGTAATGAATGGAGAACTCGCTGAAATTTAAAACATTCAAATTTGACAGCCTTGTTTTGATTGTAAAAATATATTTCCATCTTGATTTACCAATCACTAGCTTCTTACAAAAAAAAATTAAATGTTCTCAGTAGCAAATAATGCACACAAAAATACTATAAAAAAGTACGTATACGCCACAGTTGACCTGGCTTTGATAACGATTTTGATCAGGAATTTAAGTATGGAGCAACACTCACGACTGGTGTCATGCTGTCATGTTATTCTTATTCAATATTGTTTGGCAAATCGACATACAAAAAATTACACCGCAATATCATCTCCAAATTATACAGTTGTACTACGAAAGTCAGCGAAAAAGTTTAAAGAATTCCCTGTTTTCGACAAAAATGTTGTCTTTAAGCAAAATAGCAACTTTTGAGCTGATGTGCAACCCGAAGAGAGCCTCAGACTATCGCTACATCCACAAAAATGCAAGTTTTGCCTTGGTTTTTATAGGCTGGTGGAATTACAGGTCACAGAACATAACCGTCAATGGAGCTTAGTTTTTTTGAACCATTATTAATCTTCATTAAACTGTTCTTGAATAAAGACCCGAACTAGAAGTTTATATTTTTTAAAAACTTTTATAAAATTTATTAAAATCAACAACGCTTGCTTAAGAAATACAGTTTTTATGTTTTCGTGTTATTACGTTTTTGCATAGGATTTTGAAAATTTTTAATGTCATCTACATTGTGTCGGCACTATAAACTACGGTCACATGCATGAAAATATTTAGTTTTCTGACTTTTTTGTTTGTAAGAAAAATATAGGTAGTTGCTAGATAGATATGAACGTACAATACACTTACAAAGAGCTTCACATTTAAGTTTGTCTGTTTATTTTATTGTTTTTTTTTATATCCTGGGAACATTGCCAAAGTTTGCATTAGTTACATTCAAGACATTGACATTTTATGAGTATAAATTGTATGTACATAACGATATCAACGCTTTTTATAAACAACGAACGTATATCGATTCCTGTAGCTGTTTTGATTCTACTTGAAATGTTAGTTATATTAGAAAACGGGTCAAATACATCAGGTGAAAAATTGTTTAAAGAATTTATACTTTTGGCAAGGAATCGTGTTTTCTGTTTTTCGTATTTTTTTTTTATGGACATTTTGAAAAATTTACGACTTCTAGTTTGATTTACTTAATTTGCTCAAAAACTATTTCAGAATAAAATAACGAAAATCAATTTTAAGCACCCACCGGTCATCATGCATCACTAAAATGTAATGAAAAGGAGGGAAGACCAAAAATCAATTATTTCTTCATATTGTATCTGAGTGATTTCTACTCGTGCTTTTCTGAATCTCCTATTTGAACTGCAGTCGATTCTGGTGGTTGGGCAAATCGGTACTAAAATTTCTACGGAACTCCAGTACAGAGATTCAATTTCTTGCAACACTGAAATCTCCCAAAATTGACATTATTTTTTTTGTTATTTCTGTTTTTATTTCATATTTTTTCGTATCCTTGAAAGGTTTATGGAATTCAGAAAGCTACTTCTCTTGAAATTTTTTTGATAAAAATAACGATAAATTAAAGAGAAGCATTTAATACTTCAACAGTGTTCAAAAGAGATTAATGTTTCTTTTATCGATCTGTTTTGATATTAAGTCATAGAAAATGTGATAAATAAACCTTCTATTTCACGGCTCTTGTGGTAAGTAAAGAATGTTATATCATTGTTTCTGTGGTTAGACCGTGGCGCTATAACTATCCTTGACATGTTTTGTTTAATCAGCGTGAGCGTTACAAAAATTATTTTTTATTTATTTTTATTTTTTTTTTACCAAAAACGAGTTAAAGTAATTCCTTTGGCGGATAAACGTAAATAAATGACATAAGTAAATACCATTGCTATTTTTGTACTTAACAAGTTCACTAAGTACTTCTAACAATTTAAGTATGTCAACAGTTAACAATTTAATAAAAAAAAACGTAATTTTATTATTTGAAATAAAAAAAACACCACACCTCAAGTTTTTGAAAGTAAATTGTTTTAGTAAACAATACAAAACCACATAAACACTCTCTAGGGTGGTACTTCTTGCTGTTTAACAGTTTTTGTTTTTTTTTTTTAGGTCAGTACTACGTTTATGGCAAACAAAAGTGGCATTTGTTCTATACTTAACATTTATATATGTGTGTAAAATGTAAATATCTACCACATCACAGAACATTTATGAGGATAATAATGTACGAGACCTTGTCGAAAACAATAAAATGAATTTTTTGCAAGTTAGAACTATTATACAGACTAGGTCAGGCACATCACAGGGTATGCCATAAACAAACTGCAATTTCACCGATGTGGGAAATTCATAGTTGGTCTTTGTAATTTTTGAAAACTTTGTTTAACAATATTATTTAATTCATGTATTAATCGATTTTAATTTAATATTGGTTTTGGATGAAAGATAGTGGCAACTGCTTTTCGATAATCGAAGGAAGAATGCTAAGTTTGAGTGTTTTTGGAGATACCCTCCTGCCTTCCATTAAAATTTTAATGAAGTCTAAATTTAATGAAGGCCAACTTTTTGTTCGACAATTTTCTTTAAAAATTTCTTCAAGTTTGTAGAGAAAATAGTCCAACGAGAATCAATCTGACGACTAACGTCAGTAAAAGCAATTCCAATTATGTACATTAAATTGATTTTGAATTGTAAGATCACTGATATTTCCATCCTAGAGAAGTCAAAAAGTAAAGAGCCGGATAAAACCGTTCCTTAGGTATAAACCTGAGCTTGGAATAGTCGAAGTAGCCCATATAAGGAGTTCACAAAGTAGTTCAATCTTGCTGGAACTGTAAACGCTATCGTTGACTCTATCTCAAGAGTTCATCCGCTGAAAGAATGCAATCTTTGCGAATGCAGTCTATATAAATCTCTCATTGAATTCGACAAAAAGATTGCATTCTTAACATTCTGTTTATTTTGTCATTAAAGAGATTGCAATCTTTCCAATCTTTTGTCACCATCAACTGATTGCATTCTTTTAAGACTTCATGCATTCGTTGCATTCTTTTGAAGTCTTTTGAATTCTTTGAATTTCTTGCATTCTTTTGAAGTTTTAAATTCTTTTGAAGTTTTGAATTCTTTTGAAGTTTTTTGCATTCTTTGAATTTTTGCATTCTCTGGAAGCCTTTTGAATTCTTTGGATTCATTGCATTCTTTTGTGTTTTGCCCTCCATAATACTAACGTGCGCTCTTAGATTTAGTATTATGGAGGGTAAAACAATAAAAAATGCAATGAATTTAAGGAATTCAAGAGAGTTCAAAGAACTCAAAAGAGTTCAAGAAACTTCAAAAGAATGCAAAAATTCAGACAATGCAAAAGACTTCAAAAGAATGAAAGAAACTCAAAGGATGCAAAAGAATTCAAAAGACTTCAAAAGAATGTATGAAGTTTTTAAAGATTGCAATCAATTAATGGTTTGATTGGAAACAAAAAAGATTATAATCTTTTTTACGAAAAAAGAAAGACTGCATTTTTTCAAGTCGCATTCTCAAAAAAAATTGTAAAGAATGCAATTTTTTAATTAAAGTCTTTTACAACTCTGGTGCCTTGGTGAGCCAGTTTCGAGGCGTCCTTTTTTTTTAACACTTCAGATTCTTTGTTGTAGTGAGCTTAGAGCAAGCTGCATTCTACAATCAGAGGATCATCATGAGTGCATGTGTTAGTGGTTAGTAAGATTAAGTAAACTTACACAAGCACATGTATAACTACAAAATTAGAACAAATACAAAATTAGATATAATAATATAAAAAAAACATTTAATCTAAATATACATTCACGAGAGTGGAGCACTGGTTCGAAATAATGTTTTTAATCCAGATGAGGCGTTCAAGTTAAAAAGTTTGCACATGCGATTGAGTGGCTCAAGTGTGCCATAGTTTGTTCTGTGAAAAGGAACGTGAAAAAGTTCAAATCTTCGCAGGTGGTGGGATCCTCCTCGGTAATTAATACCTATTGTTCAAATCGTTCATGAAGGACTAACTTTCAGATACATAATACATAGCCGCATTTTACTACATCTCTTCAAATTATCTGATCTACATCAGTTTTTAACACGTTATTACAAAAAGCAATATTTTATCCGTCTTTTTATATGAATCTGAATTTACTCGTAAATGATCCAAAAAGTAATATTTTACTCAAATTTTCAATTATTTACGGTTTTAGATTTTTTTTCAATATCGGGACAGCAGGTATCTAAAATTGGGACAAATCAGGATTTAGAAGAAGAGTGTAGAACACACAGCAAATAAAGGGTCCGCCAAATAACTTTGAAAATGATATAAAAAAAAACTACTGAATATTTTCTCAAATTTCTTTTTTTATTTGAAAGTACAATCCTTCCGGTTAATAATGGAAAATAATTTCATTCAAATGGCTGCCTCGGCTGGCCATGCAGTAGCCTACACGATCGGTCCAATTTTTAAGCACATTATCGATTGTGTGCAGCTGTATTTCACCAATGGCTTCACGAATATTGTCCTTTAAAGCGTCAATTGTCTCTGGCTTGTCGGCGTAACACTTATCTTTAACGGCACCCGTTAAGCGAAAATGCATTGGATGGTCAGTTGGCTTCAACTCCTGAACCAATTGGACTTTGTATGGCGTCATACCAAGGTCTTTATTCAAAATTCGTCTCAATGATGTCTCCGAAATTTTCAATTGTTGAGAACGACGGTGAATTGATATTGATGGCGCTTCACGCACACTTTCTGCCACAGAACCAATATTCTCGGGTGTACGCAGTGTTTTTGGCTTTTCACGCTTTGGTTTATCGATGAGGATGCCAGTTTCTTTCACTTTTTTCACAAGATAACGAACATGCGGAGCTGACGGTGCTTCTCTTCTTCCAAAATCCGTACGCAATTTTCGCATACATTCTGCAACATTACCATGATTTTCAAAGCAGTGTCGCAATATTTCCCAGCGTTGTTCAAGAGGGTATACACAACCATATTCGTTCTGCGGAAGGATAAAACTAATTATCTGTCAAATCAGACATGAGCTAAGTGTTACCATTCACGAAATAAGCACTAGAAAAAAAAGTTAGATGGCGGACCCTTTAGAAAAATGTATATTAATGATGTAGGTACATGTCTTCCACTCAGAAGCAAAGTGGCTTATTTCAAAATTTGGAGATTTTGAGTTGAGTTTACAAAAAAATAAAAACTACCCAAAATATACTTCTTAAACTGAAAACGTGCGGGCGATAGTAACGTTTGTATTATTTATTATTACATATTTTATAATGCGAAAAGACATAGAGATGTTTGTCTTCCTTTTTTTTTGTTTTAAAGTGTTTTTTTCAACTTTATTATATTTTTGCTCTCAGCTCTCCACGTGAATTCTACATATATAGGCCGGGTACTTTTTTCTGCAATTTATTAATCATCTGATTCTCTTGCTGGAATATGTTCAAGGGTGTCCTCCGAATGTAAATCCAAATTCGCGGGGCTGGGAGGCGTGTCAGCCGCCTTCTTGGAAAACGTGTTTTATAAAATATCTCGTGAATTGTGCATCGCATCGTTAGAAAAAAACTCTTATTTCAATATATTTTTGAAAACAATCAACTCGAAAAAAACTCAAAATTGTTTTCACAAATATTGACTTTAAAATTTTATTTTATAGTTTTATAGCACAATTGATTTAGCCTTCCAAACGGCAAAATGACAACGAGGCTACCATACTAGAACATCCTTACGTCAACTTGGGGATATTTTTCTTAGTTCTTGATTGAATACAATAATTATTGTACGGGAAAATAAAATTAAAATCGTTGGAGCGGCTTAAAAAATATTAAGTTTTTTCACACCAAATTCTTAAAAACAATTTCATTTATTTATGTGCATGTGAAAATAAAATTGAAAAAAAAAAAAATTTAACCCGTTTTTGAGTTATTGAATTTTCACAAAAAAAAAAAAATAATTTGAATCATTTATTACATTTTTCAATTCAAAATAAAATAAAATGCACGACTGGATCGCACGTACTTGCTCTTATATTCAAGTAATTATAGAAAAAGTATAAAAAGCATTTAAATCGTTCTTTTAATTGTATAAACAGCCTGATAAAAAACTTAGAGCTCAAAAAAAAGTATGCCATTTGATTACTTGAAAAAATATGAATAAATGCAAAAAAAAATTTAAAATCGTTGGAGCCGTTTTCTTAAAAATAATTTTTTTATATATAAAATTTTTGTAACATTTTTCAAAAAAAAATTTGGTATGCCAATTTTGAGTATATATTAATATACATTTAAAACTGAAATTTCAAAATAATTCATCAACCCGTTTTTGAAATATTGAATTTTGAAAAAAAAATTTTGAATCTTTTTTTAAAAATCCAAAATTTATTTTTTCAAAAATTTTGGAATGCAGTAGGTATTATTTATTTTCTAACAAAGCTTTTGTGCAAAAAATTTCATTGAAATCGGATGAGCGGTTAATGAGGAAATCAAAAATAAAAAAAACCGTTATAGGGCAGGTACCGTTAATAAATGTTTTTGGTGATTTTTTTTCTTATTGAAATTTACATCATGTCTACAGTAATACACTGATTTTTTTTTATCAAAATCGTTGGAGCCGTTCTTGAGATAAATAAGTTTTTCCTTAACGGTTGTATGGCAAGTACCGTTATTTTTTGAGCTAAAAAAAAAATTTCAATTTCCCCTCTGGAGAGTTACAAAAAAACCTTAAGTTCAAAATTTGAAGAAAATCGCTTCAGTGGTTTAGGCTGTAGGTTCAGGTACATACAGACAGACAGACAGACAGACAGAATTGTGCCACCCACTTTTTTCGTGTTCTCTATCATCGTAATGTCATGTTTGATTGTTATCTCGAAATTTTTTTTTTGCACGAATCCAAAACTTGCCCTATAGTACCTATATCGCAAGTAAAAATATTAATAGCTGTTAAGTGCAAATTTCTATAATTTTTGGTAGTAGATTAGCATACGAAAAAAGTTTTATAAAAATCGTAGGAGCCGTTTTTGAAAAAAAAATTCTTTAACGATTTTTAAACTTTTGTATGGTACAGTTATTTTTTCATAAAAGTAAAATTTTTTAGAGAGTGAGTGTTAAAAATAACTCTTAAATACCGAGTTTCAGAAAATCGATTTTTCGAAATATTTGATTTTCAAAAAAAAAAAAAACTTTAAATCTTGAAACGTTTTTATAAATTCATTAAAAAACTTTTTAAATTTTTGGTACTCAATAATTATATCTTTAAGTAGCTTTCGTAAAAAAAAGATATTAAAATCAGTAATACTGTTTTGAAGAAAAACGAAAAATAACAAAATGATTCTCTGGAAAGCGTCTAATATCAACCAAAAAATTATAAAAAACTGTGACGGGAATGAACAACAAACGCCATGTACCAAATTTAAAGAAAATCGATCTAGCCGTTTAGGCTTTAGCTCATTAGACAGACAGAATTGTGAGACCAAATTTGTTGTCTACAAAAGTATTTTTGTTTTGTGCTGCTATCTGAGGCCTTGTAGTCCAATCGAAAGTTATCAAAATTTAATCAACGCAATAGAATTTTTGTGTGAGGCGATGGAAGTACACGACGGTTTATTGCTCTTGGGTGATTTCAATCTTCCCAACCTGATATGGTCACGATCCGAGGATGACTCTCACTTCGTTACTGAGAATTCAACAACTCAAAAAGAAATATTGTTTACTGACAATCTGTCTGATTCTGGTCTACTTCAGATTAGCAATATTAAGAACAACCTGAATAGACAACTAGATCTTATATTTGTTAATGATGCTATCAACTGCATTGTTGAAGAATGCAGCCAAACCCTTTCTACTATTGATGCCTTCCATCCACCGTTATCCTTAGTTTATGCTTTCGAACACGATAATACGAATATTGAGGCTGATAATACATATCGTTTCAATTTCCGTAAAGCTGACTTTACCAAACTCAACGAACTCCTTAGTAATATAAATTTTGATTCAATTTTCAATTCTAATTTAAGTAATAGTATCGATACTCTTCCCACTAATTTTTATTCAGTAATTTTTGATTGTTTTTTTCTATCTGTACCTTATGGGCCCCAGAAAAATACATCGTCATCACCTCCGTAGTATTCAAAGGAGCTTCGTACGCTGCGCAATTCCCGAAACTGTCTCTGGCAAAAATATTTAAGATCTAGAACAGAAAATGACTTCTCCCTTTACATAGTTGCATATCGTCGGTTCAAAGGTAAAACTCACTAACTAACATATTACACTTTTGAAGGAAATTTAATTGAAAAATACTTATAAAAGCTGAAAATTCACGTTCCGAAAATTTTTAAATAAAGTTCCCGGGCATAACTTTCTATATCCCTATAATAACCGTGCAAAACGGGACTTTTTGGATTAAAAAAATGCATTTCATTATCATTTTCTTGAACATTTTTTTCTGCACTTAGTGAGTTTTACCAAAGACCGTATAATACCACGATATTGCATCTAGTGTAAAAATTCGCAGTCAAAGCGCTAGTACTGTGACGACCCCAGTGGTGACCCCATAGATGTGTGAGTGAGAACCCCGTCTATGTATAAGTTTTACAATCGTCGGTAGCGCGGTCGCTGAGTCGTGGGTCTGCGGCGAATAAAGGCTTGCATGTCTGTATGTGTTATGTGAGTTCGAATGTGAATGAGGATGTGATACAATACGTGGGAATGTTTCCCTTCCCCCGACCGACCGCATCTTAAGCTGATTTTTGGTGGTTGGTTGAGATGCGGTATCTTGGTATTATACGGTCTTTGGTTTTACCTTTGAACCGACGATATAATGAATTTTCAACTCTTTCTAAACTGTTATATGATGCTTATATACATCAGATGCAATTCGATATTATCACTGATCCCAAACGATTTTGGCAATTTATTAATTCAAAGAAAAAGTCTGATGGTTATCCAACTACTCTTAACTATTTAAATCATTCTTCTAATGATTCTAAAACTATAACTAATTTATTTGCAAATTTTTTCGGTCTTGCCTTTTCTGAAAATGATTTTAAGGTAGACTTAAGTTACTTTAACTATATGAATAATTGTAATAAAACATCTTTAGTATCAATTAATATTAATGCTGATGATGTGGTCCACAAGATAAACAATCTCAAGGATGATTTCTCATCAGGTCCAGACGGTTTGCCAGCGATTGTTTTAAAGAAATGTGCAGCCAATCTGGCTCAGCCTCTGGCAGCTCTTTTTCAAAAATCTATTTCTTTTGGAATTTTTCCGTCGTTGTGGAAGAATTCTTTTATCATTCCGATTCACAAAAATGGCTGTAAAGCAGATATTGCAAACTATAGACCAATCGCCAAATTATCTTGCATTCCTAAACTTTTCGAAAGCATTGTCTTCGACAGTGTATACTTTCATTGCAAGTCACTTTTTTCCACTAAACAGCATGGGTTCCTTAAAGGTAAATCTACGACCACTAACTTGACAGAATTTGTTTCTTTTACTTTGAACGCAATGGAAAATAAAAATGAAGTTGACGTTATTGCCACAGACTTTAGTAAGGCATTTGATAAAATCTCACACAAAATTATATCGTTTAAATTAAAAGCTCTTGGATTTCCTCCTGGTTTCGTTCAATGGATGGAATCTTACTTATCAGATCGTAAATATCAGGTCTTGTTTAGATCTTCTGTATCAGATCCTTTCATTGCGAAATCAGGAGTCCCTCAAGGTAGTCATCTGGGCCCAATAATTTTTATTCTAACGATTAATGACGTGGAATCTGTGATTGAGCATTCGAAACTTTCTACCTACGCGGATGACACGAAAATCTTTAGGGTAATCTCTTCACCGAACGATGCTATACCTCTTCAGAACGACCTGAATAAATTTTTTGTTTGGTGCCAAAAAAATTATTTAGAACTTAATGTCGGTAAATGCCAAGCCATCACATATTCCCGCAAACGATGTCGCCCACCACCACGAGACTACTATATTAGTGTAGATCTTGTTTCCAGAGTAACAACAATTCGGGACTTAGGTGTTATTTGTGATACTGAGCTCAATTTCAGATCCCATTATGACAACATAGTTACTAGGGCTAACTCTGCTCTTGGTTTTGTCAAGCGTTGGTCTAAGGAAATTTCAGATCCCTACGTAACGAAATCTCTTTATTCAACCTTTGTACGACCTTTACTTGAATATGCTAGTCAAGTATGGTCCCCTTACCACCTTGTGCACATCAATAGAATAGAGGCAATTCAGCGTAGATTCCTCCGTTTTGCTCTTAGAGGACTCCCATGGGTTGACAGCTTCAACTTGCCCCCATATCATGATCGGTTGCGGCTCATTAACTTACAACCCCTCGAAAAGCGCCGTGAAGTAGCTGATGTGATTTTTGTCCATCAATTTTTGTCTGGTGTTACTGATTCTTCTGCCCTCCTTGAGGTAATGAGTATTAACACCAACTCACATTCTCTTAGATCAGTACCCCAATTCCATCAAGCACCTCACAGAACTGATTATGGCAAGAATGAACCAGTGACTAGAATGTTGAGGGAAGTAAATTCTTATTCAAATATTTTTGACTATAATCATAGCAAGATCACACAGAAAAAACTTCTTTATTGTTCCTCCTATAATTAGTGGAAATTATTTAGTAAAGCTATAAAAATTTAATTAACTACTACATAGAGAAACTGAAATTACAAACTCAACGAACTTAACAAATGCCTTAGCATGCTATTCCATTTCAATTTTTTACTATTTTTCATTTGACTTTTTACTAGAGATCTGCTTTTGCATGGTCCTATTTTAAATTTTAATTTGTTTTTATTTTCTCATTTTTTTTCCTTTTCTTAATTTGTTTGTATTTTTAACTTTTTTCACTTTTGTAACTGCTTGCATTTAGCAGACCCAACCTTTTTTCTCTCAAGATTCGTATCGCATTTAAAAGAAGTTATTGTGTTATTCTGGCATCAGTATAACATAACTATCGATCCTTATTTTCTATTTAAAATAATTTTAATGTATTAAGTACCGATATGACTTGCAATCGAAATTGCAGTCATACTCGGTGTAAATGGACCCCAGCGCGTGCGGGATCTAGGGGGGATAGAGGCGTGGGATTATTTATTTACCCTATTTACTTTTTTTTGAAAGCATAACTTGCCATATGTGAAGATATCAGCTGTCACTTCTACGCATTGACTGGATACGATGACATAAAAATAACACTTCTTAAATTGTATTTGTTTTAATTTTGTTGAATTTTTATTCAAGCAATAAGTTTCTTTCCAGTTTTTTTTTTTTTTATGGAAGAATATATCTGTGGTGTTTGTTAGAAACATGATAAATCCATTTTAAAATGTGCGTCTTTACGCCCACTTTACATTGAGCTAGAGCCTAAACCAGTTTACCGATTTTCTTCAAATTTGGAATACTTATGGACATAACCTTTAAAAAATTTTGTTTCCAATTTGAAGAAAATCGGTTCACCCGTTTAGGTTGTAGCTCAATGTAAAGTGGCCGTAAGGACGCAAATTCTAAAATGGAGTTATCATGTTTCTACCAAACAGCACAGATATTATTTTTCATTAAGAAATAAATAGTTTTTTTTTTTAACTTAAAATTATATTTTAAAAATGACCGGCATCTCTCCCGCACTTACAGAAAAAACGAAATGACTTTGAGGGACCCCTCTAAACCCTTAAATTTTGATTTCTATGTTAAGAGTAAAATTGTAAGCGGTGCTCATATCGATGGGGACTTTTTACAGTTTCCTTAGAACGTCATGAGGAGGCAGTGTACCAAAATCAAGCTTTCCGCCAATTTTTCAGAAGCAAAAAGCTTTTCTGACTGGACTCAAGATTTTGGAAGCAAGTTACGAACGTGCTGCTTCCCATCATCAAGAGCAAACATTCAGTATCGGATGTGTGACTTTGTCTTTAAACTGGTGACTGAGCTTTAAATGTTGTCCATTTGTTCGATTTGTTGGGTCAACGTGTTTAGAGTTTTTGCACAACACATCTACAGCTAAAAGAGTTCTCTTTTCCTCTAATCAGAAACACAAGACCAACAATATACGTCAGAAAATTCTTTCTTTATCTCTATAAAGCTTTGACATTTAAGTAGAGCATCAAATTATACTCGAGAGGTTTTTGTGCGTTGGTTTCGAGGTTACACTGTATGTTGGTCTTAAAGAATGTATTTCGTAGTCACATATCTATTTTTAGTTGTATCACTTGATGTGAATGGAATGTACGTTCTGCACGTTGAAATTTTATTTATTTTGGCTCATTATATGAAAGCACCCGCACGAATGGTTAAACTCGCGTGGGATATAAAAAAATGTCTCAACGTGTGGAAAGAAATTTCTCAGTAATTTTATGGCAAAAGAGGAAATCGCACTCAGGACTTAAGTATAGGGCTTTGTAAGGGTTTTCTATATATCAACTTGTCACATGCTTAAATAATTCAGTTTAAGCATTGGTACTTTTATACATGCGGCAAAATGAGTATTTCGAGTTTGTATGAAGTAAACACAAACACAAATTTGCTTATCTTGAATGAAAATGCATTTGGGAGTATACTTGCAAATTTAAAGTATACTAAGCCCACTGTATCGGTTAAAAAAATCCACCCACCGTTTAAAAAGAAAAAACTGTATTTTAGTCTTATTTTGAGAAATAATTGTGATTAATTTTCCAAGAAATTGTGAATGGTACCTTCTGCAACGAATTCACATTAAGATTATTTTAAAATTGCCATTAAATGCCATCGAGGTACTGAGAAGGTTCGTATTTCTCAACTTATTTTTATTAATATTCCTTAAACAAAAAAACTAAAATCTTATGAATCTTAATCAATCCACAATCAGCAAAAAAAAAAACACTTATTGCCCCTCAAGTCCATATATTGCAAAACAAATAAAAAAAAAAAAACATTCATCCGACAATATTTCCTTAAATAAACATTCATCGACTTGTATAATAAAGTAATCCAAAAATAGAACTGACAATAATTCAGTGGCAATTAATACTTTTCCATTTTTCCTCCGATTTATGTTTCCTTCCTTAAGCGTTCTCCATCAAGTAAAGTAGTGGGAATCGCACTTTGCAGACATCCATTGAGAAAGCACGTCGTGCTTCCATTCACACCATCATACATCAAAGTCCCCAGCACGACCCCAGAAAATAATCATTAAAATGTGCGGTTCTTCGGCTTTGTTTACATTCCAAATAATTATCTCTCGTGTTTCGTTGTATTTTTTTTTTTTTTTTGTTTCTTCATCTTCTGCTCCTGCTGCCGCGCTTTTACTACTTCTATACTGCTTCTGGCAGTTTATTCGGTTTCCCTAAAAATAGGTTCCGAAGTTGAACATAGTTTACCTCTGTGTTTCCCGAATCAGCTGTGAACTGTGAGCTGTGACTCGTGACTGCGTAGTATACACGGTACACCCCCTATTTCTGGTATTTTTGCTATTTGTTTACAAATAATTCTTGGCAAACAATTAAATCGAATGTACGGTCACCAGCTAGTAAGAAGTGTTTATCTTTTTTAAATTTTGTTTATTTTTTGTAAATTAGACGTGAGGTATTTTTGCCCCACCCCTTTCTATAGATACGAGTATGTTTTGAAAAAAAAAAAAAAAAGCTAGATGACTTGTTGTAGTGGGTGTAAGACTATTTATAGCTATATGTACATATGTAATACGGTTACCGGCTGTCAAGTGTTTTTGTTTAATTTAAAAAAATTACCGTCGAAATATATTCTCTTGCATTCATTAGAGTTCGTTATACTCACCTTGGATTGGATTTTTTTGTTTATCTTTTAGCACAGGATGTGATCGTAATAGAGAATGCAATATAGTGGTGTTTAACTCTTGTGAATTGCGTGTGAGCTTACCTTAACCTCTCTATCTTAGTATGTTAGAACGTATGTATGTACCTCGTTCACATATTGGTTATCATGTTTATAAGGGATTTACGTCTTCTGACGATCAACGCTTTTTATAATTTTGACGATAAATGAGTAGCGCATAAAAATTGTCTAAATTTCAAGGTTCTTGGGATTCTGAAAAGTTGAATTATCTATTAATTGAGGCCGTAAGAACCATAGTGGCCTGACTGTAATTTTATTGAAATAGAGTTTATAACAATCTTACAATTGAATCTGCCTGTATTAAGCAATATTTCTGCATTTTAATATTTTGAATTGATAACTCCATGTCATACTTACAGTAGGTACTTAAAAGCTTGAGTGCAAGAGTGGCCTATCTGATCAGTTATAACGGTATTTTGAAGGATCATATTCATACATATATAAAATCAACCTTTTGGGTTATATGAATAAAACGGAGCACGTACTCAGAGCAAGTGCTCCATGAGAATTAGAGGAGGTGCTCAATAAAAAAGTACCTGCTCCCATTTCGTATGCATAACATTATAAACAAACTCGAGAGCACCTCCTCATTCAAACGAAGTAGCTGCTCTCACAGCTCAAACCAAATTATAATGTTTTTGACATTTAGAATTAATTTCGGTGATTTAAAATAAAATTTAATATAAATATGAACATTTTTCCGTATTTACTCGCATTTTTTGTGAAAAGGTTCGTTATTGAAGTTTACCCACGGGAGAACCAGGTTTTCTTGACAACCCCAACATGGGTTTTTCGGGGCTCTGGGCCTTTGGCACCTCATATGAGGGAAATTTGATTAAAAAAATGCATATAACTAGTCAGTAATTGGTCAGAAAAGGTCAAGTGGTCCCAGAAATTGGTCAGCCCTAGATAACTTGTAATAAAGGCTTAAACTTTCTGAAGGTCGCTAAAGGTCACGCGGGATTTTTGGCACCTCATTTATGGGAAATTTGCAAAAAAAATGTATACCATCCGAAAGATTTCTAGATCGTGATAAAAGGTCAACTATTTTCAGTAATTGGTCAGCCATAGATTTTTTTTTTATGAATATTTAATGAATTCAAAAAAAAAAAATCAAGGTCAAAAAGATTTTTGGCACCGCATTTAAGGGAAATTTACCAAAAAAGTGTACTATCTGTGAGATCTCTAGATCTAAAAAGGTCAGCTTGTTTCAGTAATTGGTCAGGTATAGATTTTTTTAATGAATTTTTAAAAATTTCAAGGTCATAGCGATTTTTGGGACCTCATTTATGGGAAATTTACAAAAAAAGGCAATAAGACCTTAATAAAAGTTCAGCTTGTTTCAGTTATTGTTCAGCTAGAGATTCATTTTTACGATTGTTTACAGTTTTTTTTCAAGGTCACGAACCGTTCATGACCTTGAAAAAAAAACGTAGAAAAAATCGTATAAAAAAATCTATAGCTGACCAATTGCTGAAACTTGCTGACCTTTTATATAGATCTTAGGGTCTTTCGGGAGGTATTACTTTTTTGCAAATTTCCCATAAATGAGGTGCCAAAAATCGCGAGTGACCTTGAACAATTAAAAAAAAAAATGTTCAATTAAAAAAAATCTATGGCTGACCAATTACTGAAAATAGCTGACCTTTTACAATCGTGAAGAGGCCTTTCAAATTGCATACTTTATATTTAAAAATGACCAAAATTAGGTGCCAAAAGTTTTTTTTTGTGAACTTGAAACGAACTTCAAAAATTCATAGATAAAAATCTATGGCTGACCAATTACTGAAAATATTTGACCTTTTATCACGATCTAGAAATCTTTCGGATGGTATAAATTTTTGGCAAATTTCCCTTAAATGAGGTGCCAAAAATCGCGCGTGACCTTGAGCGACCTTGAGAAAGTTAAAGCCTTGACTAAAAGTTATCTAGGGCTGACCAATTTCTGGGGCCACTTGACCAATTAGATGGCATCTCTTTTTTATCAAATTTCCTTCATATGAAGTGCCAAAGGTCCAGAGCTGTTTTTCGGTTCTCTAAAAACACCAAAGTATCTCCAATTGTGCTTTTGAGATGAGAAAGAAAAAACACTTGTTTTAAAAATGGATAAAAACAAACCACAATTTCCGTTTTCTATTTGTATTTGTAATTATTAAAGTAAATTTGCGTATTTGAATTTCTATTTCAAAAACAAAAGAACTACCTGCAGAATGTAAATCCACAACAAAAAATGCTTCAGAGCTCATGCAACTTTGAGAGTTTCATCATCTTTATACAGCTCCAATTCTACGGTTTTTTTTAGCTACTGCCGCTATTTCAAAAGAAAAAGTTTAAAAGACAATGGACCGTGGATTTATGTACGAAAAATATCTTCTGCAGCTCAGCTCCCACCATCCTTCTATCCTTAATTATTAAAATGGGAAATAGAAATTAAGAAATAACATTTTCTGTACTGAATTTATAAATAATGCGATAATATTTTTATTTAAATCCTTCTTTTGTTCTCTTATAAAATTTAACCTTGCGATTAAAAATCTGTACCTAATCTTTCCTATCCTCCTACTCTTTCTAACTAGTGCTGTGCAATTCAGATTGCATTTAAAAGACCTTAGGTCTTACAGGCATATAGTTAAAATTATTATTATTATTATTATTATACTTCCCCATCTATGAAGTAAAAGGTATTAAACGCTATTTACTTCAACGTTGAGCAACCAACTGATCTCACTTACAAATTAGGAGCAAGTGCTCCTCTCGATAGAGCACGTGCTTCGGTTTATTCATTCCTTACAATGGAGCAGGTGCTTACCCTGAGAAGGTTCTCATCAAACATGGAAATGCTCAATCGTTGAGCACCCTCTCAAGTATTTTATTCATACCAAATGAAGCACCTGCTTCGAAAAGTTGAGTTTTGAGCAGGTGCTCTGTTTTATTTATATTACTCTTTATTTTTGTATCACATTGCAAATAAAAAAATTAAAATTATTTTCATTTATTTAAAAGCTTGAAAGTTTTGAAATTTCTTAGAACTACAAGTGTTAAAGAACCATCTGTTCCTTATATTCGCTCTACTGAAAATAATGAAAAGCTAGGCCACTATGGCACTCACGGCCTCAATTTATATAGAGTTTTTGGAAAATGTTGATAAGCACATCACACAAAAAAACTTAGAACTGTCTTAAAATAACAACTACTAAGTGTGATCGGACTGTTTCAATTCTCTATTAATGAAATCTCACAAGTTAAAAATCTTGTTTTTCATAATCTTGTATTAACAAAATCTGGCCTTAAACAATCTCACATTCACATCTCGCTCCAAAAAAATCTCGCATATTTCAACCAAAATCTCGCTTTTTTAAATATCGCAGATCAAAACTTCACACTCTTCACAGCAACGTATCGCTCTGGGTTTTAAGCACTGGAAAACAAAAATCCTGCAAATGCAAAATAAAAACTCGAAAACGAAATTCTTTAGACTACTAATTTCTTTATTTCTTAAAAAACAACCAAATTTGAACTTTGGAAAATAAAAATTTTTGAATTAAAAAAAGGTTTAAATGTTTTTAATAAATACTCAAAACTGAAATAACATTGTTTTTTAAATATCTACCACTACCTACGCTATCGTGCAGGGAGACCGAATGGTACCGGGATAAGCAGACAACCCAGCGTTGCTGGTCAGGGCACAAACTTGTCCTTGGGATGGTTAAAAGCCCCTTAAGACGGATGAACTGCATGTAGCGGTCAACGGCATGATAGTCTGGTGGCGGAGGAGCTTTTTTTTGGTAAAAGGCCAACGGCAGCAGCAGGTAGCGTCTGTAACCCATATTGGGCGACTACAAAATGCGTCTGTTTTCCCATAGTGGGCGGCCTCGAGCAGTTATGTGTTTGACCATACAAAAGGCGGGTGTGCCTGTCAAATCTGAGCTTATGTAAGTTATTAATCATATCTCGGAAAACACCATGGTGGAAGGATATAAGCAAATACATGAATTATGACAACAAATAGAAATGAGTCCCCAAGAGGTACTTTTTATAGAAAATCCTTCTGTAGCTTCGGTTGCAGTAAACCGCACATCGGATTTGGGGGTGCGGCACCTTTCATGTACGAGCGTCAATCAAGACGCCATAATAATAAACGAATCGTTGACAAATAGAAGAAGTCTTTCTAGAAGCGCAAATGTTACTTTTGGCTACCGCATACGTACGAAAATCGGAGCATGGAACGTTCGATCCTTGTACAGCGATGGTAGATACGAGCAGGTTGAGCGTGAAATGCTTCGCCTAAAGATCAGTATCCTGGACATAAGCGAAACTAAGTGGAGAGGAAGAGCTGAATACAGATCAGACACTGGACATACGAGAATGCTGTATTCCGGGGAAGATGAAAGAGAGGGCGGCCAAAGACTGCATGGTGTCGGAATTATGATGAACGAAGAAGCGAGGCGTAGTTTGATCTCCTGGGCGCCCATTTCTGCGAGATTAATGACAGCAAGGTTTCGTTCAAAAATTCGTAACGTCACAATTATTCAGTGCTACGCCCCCACAAATGAAGCGCCAGAGGAAGACAAAACCGCGTTCTACACTCATCTTAACTCGGTTTACAGTAGCGTTCTGAGAGCCGACATAACAGTCGGTATGGGAGACCTTAATGCCCAAGTCGGTTCAGACAATTACGGACTGGAACGTGTGATGGGAAGAAATGGCTTGGGGTCACGGAATGAAAATGGTGACTTGCTTGTCGACTTTTGTAACGCGAATCGTCTTGTGATAGGTGGGATTGTATTTAAGCATAAGTCTGTCCCCAATCTGGAAATCAAGTCAAATCTCCTTACGCACTAAGTTGAGATTCTTCGAATCCAATGTCAAATCCGTCCTGTTATATGCTTGTGAAACCTGGAAAGTCACGTCTACTATTTCGAAGAAATTGCAGGCTTTTGTGAATCGCTGTCTTCGCCACATCCTTAAGATTCGCTGGCCACAAATAATATCAAATGAGGAATTGTGGCGCAGGTCAAGTCAAGAGCGGCTGGACGTCGACATAAGAAAGCGTAAATGGCGTTGGTTTGGTCACACACTAAGGAAACCAAACGATGAAATTGCAAAGCAGTCCTTTGAATGGAATCCTCAGGGTGCACGGCGGGTTGGAAGACCAAGAACAACATGGAAATCTATTGTCTTAGCGGAAGCAGAATCCCAGAGAAAGACGTGGCCACAGCTAGGGTACCTTGCAGCAGACCGTGAAGGATGGAGACGTTTTGTTGACGCCCTATGCCCCAGCCGGGGTTACAGGACACGATGATGAAGACCTACTTAAAAGATACAGACATTTTTACTTTCAAAATAAATAAACCGCATTTTTGAATAAACGGTCGAACTCCCTCTCTAAGTCGAAACTCCCTCTAACTCTAATTTTTCGCCATATTTGTGCATTCCCCTCAATTTTCTATTAAAAAATCATCCTCTAAGTTGAACTGTCTATATGTCGAAACTCCCTCTAACTCGAATATATTCTTTCGATTTTTGGTCGATTTTCTTTTGTAAAAAAATACAATCATCAAAAAAATTTACCTTCTCGCAAATGTCGTTTTCGTTTGGATTTTTCATCTTTTCTATTCCTATGGATATGGAGTACTCCGAACGTCCATACAGAGAAATATTTTACTCTATGTCTCCTTATGTTCCTTTTTCCCGCCACAAAACCTCGTCTACTTCTCCACCTTGGTATAATCGCAACCTCCGCTCTCTGCGGAATAAAAGAAATAAGTTGTGGGAAAGTTACCTAAACTCCTGTTCTACTACTGACTTTTCTAACTATCTTGGTTCTTATCTCCATTTTGCCGAGCTATACAATTCCCTTTACCAGCGTTATCTAACGGAAATGCAATCCAACTTTATCAAAGATCCTAAGTCATTCTTTCAGTTTGTTAACTACAAAAGAAAATCCGATGGCTTCCCAACCACTTTCGCTTTCAATAACGTAACTTCGAGTGATCCTAGCACTATTGCCAACCTTTTTGCCACATTCTTCAAACAATCTTTTGCTGATGACTCCTTTGTTCCTGATTCTGCCTATTTCAATTATCTACGAAGTTTTTCACTTGGACCGCTTCTCCCTCGAACTGTCAATCCCTTTATCATCGAATATAAATTGAATCAATTAAACGGGTCCAGATGGTCTACATGCCATACTTCTAAAAAATGCTCTTCCACCCTCTCTCTCCCTCTCTCAAAAATTTTTAGCCTTTCCCTAACCCGGAGGCCACACGAGCGAGTACTCGCTAGCGAGTTGGGTACATACATAAATTGTCAAATCACTCGCCACTCTACTCGCTTCTCAACTGGCTTCGAAAAGGCAAGCGAGTTGGCTAGCGAGTTGCAAAAGTTTCGATGTATTAGTAACTCGCTAGCGATTACTCGCTCGTGTGGCCTCAGGGTAACTCAAAGGACAGTTTCCTCAGATATGGAAATCATCTTTCATAACTCCTGTACACAAAAAGGGTCCGAAGAGCGATGTTAACAACTATCGTCCCATTGCTAAGCTTTCACACATACCCAAACTCTTCGAAAGTATTTTGTATGAAACCTTAAGTTTCCACTGCAAATCTGTCATCACCTCCTCACAACATGGCTTTCTCAAGTGCCGGTCTACAACCACTAACAGCCCTATTATTGACACGATTCAAAACTAGTTTTAAGGTAAATCTAGTTCTATAGGGGTTTCGAGTGGTAGGTTTTGAACATATTGGTATTATTCAAACAAAAATTGACATCTAAAACTCTGATTTCGAGTTTTAGATGTCGATTTTTGTTTGAATAATACCAATATGTTCAAAACCTGAAACTCAAAACCTCTATAGAACTAGTTTTACATCAAAACTGAATCGTGTAAATAATAGGGCTGTTTAATTGTTGAATTTGTGTTCACACCCTCTCAGCCTTGAGAAAGGCTACGAAGTTGATGCTATCTCGACAGAGCAAAGCCTTCGACAAACTTTCCCATAAGCTTATTCTTTTCAAACTATCCACTCTAGGGTTTGAACCATCTTTGTTAAAATGGATTTGTTCTTACCTTGAAAACCGTTATTACATTGAAAACCGTTATTACAGCGTTCGATTCAGATCAGCCACCTCTTGCCCTTTCTTATCTACCTCTGGTGTCCCCCAAGACAGCCACCTAGGCCCACTTTTATTTATACTCGCTATTACCGATATTGAAAGGGTCATCAAACATTCTTCTATCTCTCTGTACGCCGATGATACCAAGTTCTTCAAGACCATTTCCTCAACACATGACTCTTCCCTTATTCAACATAGGATCTTGACAGTTTTTCAGTATGGTGTCTAAAAAATAGCTTGGAGCTAAACGTCGCCAAATGCCAATCAATCACTTTTTCACGCAAAGGTATTAAATCTCCTCCCCGTCTTTACTTGCTCCATAATCAACCCATACGCATAGTTGATAATATTCGCGACCTTGGCATTTTATGTGACCCAGAGCTTAATTTTCTCACTCACATAGACGATATCATTCTCAAAGCAAACTCAGCGCTCGGCTTCGTCAAAAGATGGTCCAAAGAGTTCTTCAACCCCTATGTTACCCAGTCTTTATATATATCATTTGTGCGTCCTCTCCTAGAATACCCCTCTCAAGTTTGGTCCCCTTATCAACTTACTCACATTTCAAGAATTGAGAGCATCCAGCGTCGTTTTTTACGATTTGCTCTTCGAGGTCTATCGTGGAACAATCCGCTGATCCTGCCTCCCTATCTAGATCGCCTAAAACTAATAAACTTGAATTCGTTGGAAGAACGAAGAGAAATATCAGACATGCTCTTCATTCATCGATTTCTCTCTGGTTCCGTTGACTGCATATCGCTCTACAAACCTGTCTCTTTTAATTCTAACCCTCGTAATACACGTTATCCTTGTCTCTTTTTATATACCCACCCACCGAACCTCTTATGGCTCCAACGAACCAATCTCTCGTATGATGCGGGCTGTTAATTCAAACATGTGCTCCTTCGGCTTTAACCTAAGTACTCGTTCCTTTAAAAACCGACTTCTGAACCGCTCAACGCCTCACGAAACTTAGCTTAAGTTCTTAGTTTTCAAGTTAGATTAAGAATTAGCTTTTATTTAGCCGAAGAAATGAGGGTTCTTGCCCCCACCAAAATTGAAATTAAATTTTATTAAAAACGACATAACCAAGGTTACCATACGTCCCACTGTGGGTGGGATAGTCGTACTTTTGAGCTTTGTGTCCCGCTATCCCCAAAGAACGTAAACATATCCCGCTTTGAAAAAAAGGTAATCCAAATTATTCCAATGGTTTAAATATTTGTTCATTCAACACATTTTCAATCAAATAACAATTCTTTTAATTGAAAAAAAATGGACTGCATATATGTATGTATAAATTATTTCTCTAAGGTGTTCCACGAACTAAGTTACGTCATTAGTAAAAGCTTTCGGTTTTCCTTTTTTATTGCATGGATAAAATCGTACCTTGAAAATAGATCCTTCGAGGTAAATTTCGAAATAACCTTTCAACTTCATTCAGTTTTCACTCCGGGGTACCTCAGGGAAGTCATCTTGGTCCATTTCGATTTATTCTCGCTATGAATAATTTTGTTTCATTTACATATGTATGTATGTATGTAGGATCAATTTGGCACCACCAATAGTCTACTAGAACTGTTCGGATTGTGGCACTACTGGAGCCACAGTATTCATCTGTCATTTCACTCAGCTATAAAGGGGACCGCAATCCAGAGCTCGCTCTCTTTCCTGTCCTGCACGGCTCATCGTAAACTACCATTATTCACAATAACCTATTGAACTAATTATTTAAAGTATAACAAATTCTATAAATAAAATTTTTAAAGAAAAGTGACTTTAAATCCCACAAAATTGGGGGCTCAACGGGGATTGATGTCCTACGGAATTTGTTAAAATTAAATCGGTCATTAAATTAACTCTAAAAAAAAAAAATATAAAAAAAAAGAAGAATTTAATCAACTTCGTTATTGTGAATTGATAATTGTGCTGCTGTGGTTGCCGTCCGTGTCATCGTTGGAGAAGCAGAAACAAGGTGTTGTGAGTAATCATTCAAAAGGTACAGTTGTCAAGTGTGGCATTTTCGCATTAAAACGGCATCGAGAACGTTAGATCCGTTAATCACTAAAAAGAAGATTTCTTAAAGTACAGTAGCACAGATTCAATGGGTAGAAGAAATCGTAATAGTACAGCAATGAACAATAGCTCAGTCGATATTTCTGATATGCTACAGAATTTAGAAAGAAGAAGAAAAGACTTAGAGGATAGGGAGAGCAAGGTGGTAGAAAAGGAAAATGGGCTGGCACGAGAAGTTGAAATTTCAATGTTGCAGGGAGAGGTTGATTTTCTTAAGAAGAGGAGTAGAGGAGCAGCTTCATTTCAAGATGTGTCGAGTGCATTACAAGAATTCAATGGTGACGATGACTATGCAATCAAGTGTTGGGTAGATGACATAGAAAGCGCAGCTTCACTCATGGAGTGGACAGAGTTAGAACATTTATTATTTGCAAAGAGGCTTCTTACTGGATCTGCCAAGCTTGCTGTTCGTTCAGAAAGTAAGTTGGTGTCCTGGTCACTTTTAAAAACCTTTTTGTTAGAAGAGTTAGTAGAGCAAATGTCTATTGCCGAAATTCACAGAAAACTAGCTAATAGGAAGCAAGAGAAAGATGAGACAGTTTCCCAGTATTTTCTGAAGATGAAAGAATTAGGTGCACGTGGTCGTATAGACGAAATTTCAATTATTCAATACGTCATAGATGGAGTGTGCGATTCAAAAACAAATAAAATCATGCTGTACGGTGCGGCAAACTTAAAAGAATTCAAGGCTAAATTAGAAGTTTACAAATCTTTTTCAAGGAGAAATCTCGCTTCCTCGTCGAGTTCTGGTGCTTTGTCTGATGGGAAAAAACCAGCACGTGGAGCACCATCAGGCTTACCTTCTGTGTGCTATAACTGTGGAGGAAAAGGGCATAAGTCCAATGATTGTAAGAAGAAGGCAGAGGGTCCTAAATGCTTTAGATGTAGACAATTTGGCCATAAGGCTCCAGATTGTCCAGGTCGCAATAATTCAGGCAGGGTTGCTAATGTGTCCGAAAGTTTTTCCAATGGTTCGTTCAAAAATATTTTCGTTTCTAACGTTGTGGAGCCGGTCAGAGGATTGTTAGACACAGGGAGTGATGTAACTCTTATGAGGGCTGACGAGTACAAAAGAATAGGATCTCCACTTTTCACAGGTGGAAGCACAATATTAAGAGGGTTGTCCGCTGCAGCAGTAGAAACACTGGGTTCTTTTGATACAGTTTTAACCATCGATGGACTTTCGTTCGATGCCAAGGTGCAAGTCATATCAGAAAGGTATTTGTCTATGCCCATGATAATAGGCAGAAATGTGCTGGAAGATACGGAGCTGATAGTTACTGCAAATAATAAAGAGATTAAAAAAATAAAGCCATTTTTAGAATGTTTTCAAGTTACCGAAGACGAAGAGGAACTTAATTTAAATGTTCAGAATATCTCTTATCGGCAGCAGGTGGAAGATTTAGTAAGGCAATATAAATCGGCTGAAGGTGTAGCTAATACCTATGAGATGAGCATAATTTTAAAAAGTGAGGAACCAATTTATGAAAAGCCTAGGAGATTAGCACCTCTTGAAAAAGCAGTGGTCGATAAACAAATAGCAAAAGGCTGTGTGTAGACTTTAGGAGACTTAACAAACAAATAGTAAGGAATCATCATCCTCTTCCTCTGATCGAAGATCAAATAGAAGAGTTAAGTGGCGTGTGCGTTTTTAGTACACTTGATCTAGAGAATGGATTCTTTCATGTCGCTGTTGCTGAAGAGAGTAGGAAGTATACGTCACTCGTTACCCCAGACGATCAATTTGATTTCCTCGTCATGCCATTTGGGCTCTGCATATCTCCAATAATTTTCCAAAAATTTGTCGACAAAGTTTTTAAGCCACTAATTAAAGAAAAAATTGTTTCAATTTATATAGACGACATCATAGTAAGAGCTAGAGACTATAATGAAGCATTGATTAATCTTCAAAGAGTTTTTGAGCTAGCAGCTAGTCATGGACTTCGTTTTAATTGGAAAAAAATGCCAGTTTATGTGTTACAAAATAGAGTATCTGGGATACATTATAGAAAATGGTCACTTAAGTCCTTCTGAGCATAAAATCAATGCCGTTAAAAATTTTCCTGAACCCAAGAACGTGAAAAGTGTTCAAAGCTTCCTTGGTTTAGCGGGTTATTTTAGGAAGTTCATTCCCAACTTCGGAATTTTAGCTAAACCTTTAAGTGACCTTCTGCGTAAGGACAACAAATTTGAATTTGGAGACGTACATAAAGAAGCGTTTTTGAGTATCAAGAAGCACTTATTAGATAAGCCAACGTTGATGATTAATTTATAACCCTAAGGCTGAGACTGAGTTGCATACGGATGCATCCAAATTTGGATTTGGTGCAATTTTAATGCAAAAATCGAGTGAAGATTTTCTATTTCATCCAGTTTTTTACTACAGTAAAAAAACTTCTCCATCTCAAGAGAAGTATAGTAGCTATGAACTTGAAGTTTTAGCCATAATTAATGCATTGAAAAAGTTGCGAGTTTATTTACTAGGACTTCGATTTAAAATTATAACTGACTGTGCCGCTTTCAAGATGACAATGGAGAAAAAGGAACTTACGTCTAGGATTGCTGGATGGGCACTATTGCTGCAGGAATATGACTACATTTTAGAACATAGGGCTGGAACTAGAATGAAGCACGAAGACGCGTTGAGTCGAAATCCTATAGCTATGGTAGTGGGAAGCGAATTTATTGACAGAATAAAAACCATGCAAAGAAAAGATGAAAGGATAGAAATTATTTTAAAAATACTTGAAAATAATCCATATAAAAACTTCATTTCAGAAAATGGCATCCTCTATGAGGAAAACGGCCAAGGAGAAAAACTTCTTTGCGTACCTAAAGGATTACAAAAAGAGTTAATCAAAAGCGTACATGACAACGGCCACTTTGCAGCTAGGAAGATGGAAGATATTATAAAGAGAGATTACTCAATTCCAAATCTACGAGAAAAGGCGGAAAATTGTCGACAGACCTGTATCCAGTGCATTTTAGCAGAGAGGAAGATGGGAAAGCCCGAAGGATTCTTAAATCCTATTCCAAAAGAAGATCGCCCTTTGCATACCTACCATCTGGACCATGTTGGACCGCTTACTGCCACTTCGAAGCACTACAAGTATATTTTTACCATAATTGATGGCTTTAGTAAGTTTGTTTGGATATATCCCGTTAAAACCTTGTCCACGGCCGAAGTCTTGCAAAAACTGGAATTTCAAAATTCCATTTTTGGCAACCCACACCGTTTTATTACGGACCGAGGAACGGCTTTTACATCTAACAGTTTTTCTGATTATTGCAAAGATCAAAATATACAACATACTCTTATTACTACAGGTGTTCCACGTGGCAATGGCCAAGTTGAGAGAATGCATCGAAGCATTATACCAATTTTAACTAAACCGTTGGTATACTTTTACTAATAAAGTTCAAATTTTTCTCAACAGCAGCCTCAACCGAAGTATAGGAAGAAGTCCCTTTGAGGTGATGTTCGGGACAAAAATGCGAAATAAAGATGACGTCAGGATTGCCGAAGTAATTGCCGCAGAGTTGTTAGAAGCTTTTGACGAAGAAAGGAACGATATCAGAGAAGAAGCCAGGCAGCAAATTGCGATTGTGCAGCAGGAAAATCAACGAAAATTCAACAAGAAGAGAAAGCCTGCGCATCAATATCAACCAGGAGATTTAGTTGCAATTAGACGAACTCAGTTTGGAAATGCAATAAAAATTTTAAGTAAATTTTATGGCCCTTACAGAATTACCAGCGTTGGAATGAATAATCGATACAATGTGGAAAAATTGGGAGAAACAGAGGGCCCAAGGAAAACATGCACCAGTGCCGATAATATGAAACCCTGGATAGGATTCGAAGACTCTACAGATGACGAAGAAGATTTTGATTAAAATGTTCAATCAAATTCCTCAAAGAGACGCACCTTTTTATCATACGAGATACGACCTATTTACCCTATATTCTGCCTTAATTATGAACTCTGAATTAACATGATCTTTACTTACAGATTAAAGATGTTGATCTTGAGATGTAACTACCTAACCAAATATAATGCTTGAATTTTAAGATACAATTTTGGAAATTAAATAACGACCGTTATAACTTGATGCACCCAACACCACCTGAGAAGACCAATTACCAGAGATGCTCGATGACGACACCACAGAATACCATTATTTTACTACAAGCGACGACCACAGCTACCAGAAATGATTAATGCCAGCAAAAAAGAAAATTGTACCAGAGACGACACCTACACCAGAGAAGTTCACCCTTAGATTACCACTAGAGACGACCACAACAAACAGAGACTACTATCAACAGAGAAGACCGATAATACCAAAGATGACCACTTTTACCAGAGATGATTAATGCCAACAGAGAAGAAAATTGTACCAGAGATGATTACCAGAGACGACACCTACACCAGAGAAGTTCACCCTTAGATTACCACAAGAGATGACCACAACAAGTAGAGACTACTATCAACAGAGAAGACCGATAATACCAAAGATGACCACTTTTACCAGAGATGATTAAGAGAGCCAACGATTATACGAAGACAATCAGTTCAATTGAAAGCTAGAGACACCACAGGAAAGATGAATGCTTACAACTACCTGATTAGACCGAATTACAAAAATCATTTAAGACTTCACCGAGACGTTGAACTGCAGGATGGCCGAGTTTGTAGGATCAATTTGGCACCACCAATAGTCTACTAGAACTGTTCGGATTGTGTATTCATCTGTCATTTCACTCAGCTATAAAGGGGACCGCAATCCAGAGCTCGCTCTCTTTCCTGTCCTGCACGGCTCATCGTAAACTACCATTATTCACAATAACAAACTAATTTTAAAACTTTTACTTTTATTACCTATTGAACTAATTATTTAAAGTATAACAAATTCTATAAATAAACTTAATTTTTAAAGAAAAGTGACTTTAAATCCCACATGTATGTATATGTCTTAGTGATATTCTTATACATTATTTGCTAATGCTATGAAGATTTTATCAGACAAAGAAAGCTATCCATGATCACAATCTTCTGCTCCGAAATTGACAGACTTACAAGTTTTGAAAAGCGGTATTATTTTGTTTTTATTGAAATTTAGTTTTCTGTAAAAACAAAAAAAAATACTAAACATAAAACATCGGGGCTGTCAGAAAAATTATATCAAACTGAAGACTTTTTTAGTTTTTTAGATTTCTGAGATCGCACTTCTTTGAACTGCTCTTTTATTTCACTTATTTTGGAAAAAAAAATCGAATACAAATTTTTAAGAAGCGCCCGCTTTGAATGGACAAATTTATGATAAGCTTAAGTATTCGATGTGAAGTTCAAATTTGCATCATAAAGCCCAATTTAGTATATCAGATAGCTCTAAGTAAGTTTGTGTTTTTGTTATGTTTTTGCTGAGATTTCTTGATATTATTCGTCTATTTAATATCATAATATAAAAACTTATCTTTATGTGAAGACATTAAAAAAAAGCTTTCAATCAGTTCAACGAACCTCTTCCGTTTAATGTAAATTTTTTCTTATCTCCTACACAAAATCTCTAGCCATAAAACTTTGTATCGAACTTCAAAATAGAAACTTAACAAAACATATCTATATTATTTCTGCCTTTACTGCTCTATAGGTAAAGCAGTCAATCCTTTACATTCTAATAGGCACTAGCTATTCCCGGTTTTATGAAACCATCCTGAGTTGGAAATCGCTAGTAATCAAATAAAATACTTTGCACAGTTCCATTTCGGATCGAATTACCTCTGTAAGAGGTCCTTCCGATTATTATAATCCGATGACTATAACTAAAACAGAAGAAGAACATAAAATAAAGGTGAAAAAAACAACAACAAGAAGGGTGCTTTAAAATCCTTACTCATCGGGCTACCTTAAAGTTGTATATAAGAGAAGTATGCGCGTTGTTATCGATTCGACTTCCTTCTGATAATGGGTTTCTGAGGCGCAAAGTCTAGTTAATCTGTTAACGTGTGGACTCTGGGAGCGTTTATTGCTCTTATATACTGATATTCGACTTAATGTCTTTGGGTAAGGCAGCTTAAGTGACAAGCGGATATAGTGTAAA
The DNA here is from genome assembly GCA_963921185.1 of Dasysyrphus tricinctus. Lineage (NCBI taxonomy): Eukaryota > Metazoa > Arthropoda > Insecta > Diptera > Syrphidae > Dasysyrphus > Dasysyrphus tricinctus. The sequence continues at coordinate 62,730,538 of OY992530.1, forward strand.
GGTATGCTTCTATAGAGGTAAAGTGATGGACAGTGAAGAAACAAAAGAAAGAAAACAAAATAATATGACGAACCACATTTTCTACCACCCATTAGCTCTGAGCTCTTACAAAACAAAAGAGGAGTAATGTGCTATTAAAAAGAGTCACGACCTTTAAAAACAATGAGTGTAATTACTTTAGAATTAAAGAATGCTTATAACATTAGAAGACATAATGTATGACTTGTATATTTCCCCCACCAAGAGCAAATCTTATAAATCGAAAATTTATTATTTTATCGTTTTTCTTCTTTATTTTGTTTTATTGGTAAATATTAGATGTATGTTGTGTGTTCATAATAAATGATGTAGAAATACTGTCAGCATGACATACAAGACAAGTTTGTGCTACCAAATCGTGCATTTATCTTTCCTTGATTAGGTTCGTTAGAATTGAGTAGAAAAAGTTACTTTCCTTCGTTAAGTTTTGAGATTGAGTACCTAAGTTTATTAATTACACAAAGTGGCTTTATGTATACATACTTTTGTATACATTTCAGATATTTTTAAATATTTAACTTAAATGACTGAACACAAACTATTGTATTAAGTTACGAAGTTTTTATGCAAACTGTGCCTCTAAAATTTAATTAAGTTCTAATGGATTTCTTTTTTTCTTTCGTTGCAGGTAATACCATTATATAAATGACTTCTTTAGAAGTCCAAGTAAGTATACAGCTTAATGTTTTCTTCTTGGAAGTTAATCAACCTTCTCTGCTTCCTATGGGTATGGGGTGGTTACTGTCCGGAGATATTGGTCGGTCAAATAGAAACATTCAAATATCCAAATAAACAGATGTTTCGGGAAGTTCATTATTTACTGTAAAGTGATACTTCACTGCATTGGATCTTGGATGGTTACATATAGCCAGAATGAAATATGAGATTCAAATCGAACAGAAGAATCAAATATGTGGGTATATTGTTATATGCACTCGTTTATACGGTTGCAACGAGAAATATTTTTTTAAATTTGGTCACTTCGTCAGTTATATTAAAAGTGGAATTGTTCCGCGGGATGAAAAAAGCTTCTAGAGCTAGGATTTTATTTAAAAATTTTGTTAATTTACACTCAGAGAAAAAAGCAGGTATTATAAACTAATTTCTGGTCATTTATACATGATTTTCAGGTTGTTATTTTTCAACTCGGTAGATCAGGTTAACTGTTTTACCAGATACCTGATTTTAATGTCGTGTTAAATCAACGATGTTTGCAGGTAAAATTTGCTCGACACTTTGTTAATTTAACACTGTAATCCTGTAAATTTTACCTGCAAATATAGTTAATTAAACATGACTCAATATTCAATGTCCTGTTATTTTAACATGAAAATCTGGTTAGTTTAACCTGAAATCTATTGTTAATTTAACAGGTTTCAATGTTAAATCAACCCTGTATCTAAGTTATGAATCTATACGTCTAAAAGCCGTCTCTTGCGCTGCCTATCGCTCAACTCGTTTAACATTATTCTGAAAGTACATATAGAAATTTTTTATTTTTTTATTTTAATTTAAAATTAATTTGTGATACTTACTTCAGTTTTGAACTGGGAACCTTTTGCACACGGAGATAGCACTCATCCACTGGGCCAATTCACTACACAAAAAACTGGTGTCAAATATCAATACCTAAGCTGAAACTTTTTGAATGACTTGTGTGTGTGCTTAAACACCAGTGTCATGTTTTAATGAACTGGCAGAGTGCTACTTTAACAGGATACCAGGCTAAATTCAAATCAACATCAACACTGATGTCACGTTTAAATGAACTGGCAGAGTGCTTTTTTAACATGAGGGCAGGTAACATGCAACAGGTAAAAATAACCTCATTAAATGTTAATTCAACCTGATATGTGGTAAAACAGAAATTCATAATATACAGTGTTAGAAAAACACGACCTCGGTTAAAATTAACACTATATTCTTGTTAAAATTTCTTATTTACAATAATTTAGTGTTAAAATAACAGGTCATCTTCTTAAATCAACCTGAAAATGGCAAGAAAGTCCACCAGGTTGATCTTACACTGAATAAAAAGTTACTTAAATCAGGTTAATTTCTGAAATGTCTGTAACTTTGTATAGGATTGTGCACCTCGTGAATTCAACATGCCCAGGTTAATTATTTACCTTATGTTTTTCTCTGAGTGAATTATTTTGCTAACAAAAATGATTCATTAATTTTATTGAAGGCTTCCTTTGGGTTGAAAACCATTTTTCAAAAAATAGTTATTAATGATACCTCCAAAAAAAAAAATGTAAGTACACTCAAAAATGAAGCTGTGAGTGCAAAAGTGGTGTGGCCCACTTTATTATCATATTATTCCTCATACATCGATTTTAACAACTATTTTATTTTAGATTCAAGGCGAAAAAGTTAAATTTTAGGAAAGCTTAGATATTTTATACCACATTTCCACGTAACGCTAATCTGAGATTCAATAAGATTTACCTCAAATCTTCTTTAAATCTGGAAGATTTAGCCTACAGATATATTTTGTAAATCTTAGAGACTAGAAATCAATCTTATTAAATCTTCCTATGACAAATAGTTTTACAAATCGAACTTACCTATTTTAACATGGTGCTGAACGATTCATTCGAGACTGGATTCAGTTCTGCATTGTTTGACACGAATCTAACATTCTGTCTCTTTCGCACTTCATAAGAAAAATTGAAACGCCATTTGCATTTTTAAAGGTGCAAAAAATAGCATTAGACTCTAAAATTTTTTCCTAGATGTCTTGATCTATAAATGTAGAAGTACTTGACAAAAGTATAAATTCTGTCCAAAAAACGGTAACACCACTTTTGCACTCACGGCCTCACACATAAAATCTCTTCTTTTTATCTTCTCTCTTCTAGGAGTTAATCGTTATACAAAAGAGAAAAAATGAGGAATAAAGTGTGATTTTGAATAAGCGAGAAGATTTTGTAGTAATCTACTAGATTACTTACTTACTTACTTAAGGTGGCGCTACAGTTCGGGGTGGACCAGGGCCTCAACCAAAAGATTCTTCCAGCCGGCTCGGTTTCTAGCTAGCTGTCTCCAGTTTCGCACGCCAAGTTGGTTGAGGTCCTCTTCCACTTGGGTGCGCCACCTTTTACGCTGTCCACCTCTACTGCGTTGTCCCACGGGGTTGGATTCAAAGACTTTCCGGGCCGGAGCATTGGTGTCCATTCGCTCTAGGTGACCCAGCCATCTTAGTCGTTGGCTTTTCACTTTTGTGGCTAGGTCGGTGTCGCTGTACAGCCCATACAGTTCGTGGTTGTATCTTCTCCTCCATTCCCCATCTATGCAGACGGGACCAAAAATCACCCGGAGAATTTTCCTCTCGAAACAGCCTAACGCGTTCTCATCCACCGTTAGCAGTGTCCATGCCTCTGCACCATACATCAGGACCGGGATGATAAGCGTCTTATACAGGGACAGTTTAGTTGCTCGAGAGAGGGCTTTGCTTCTCAATTGCCTTCTTAGCCCGAAGAAACAGCGATTGGCAAGAGTAATTCTTCGTTTGATCTCAGCACTGGTATCGTTCGCTGAGTTTATAGCGGATCCTAGGTAGACAAAGTCTCTGACCACCTCAAAATTATAGCTATCTATAGTGACGTTCTGTCCTAGACGTCAGTGTTGGGTGTCCTTTCTTGTTGGCAGCATATACTTCGTTTTGCTTTCATTCACCGTTAAACCCATCTTCTTGGCTTCCTTCTCAATGCTCACAAAAGCACCACTGACATCACGCTTTGTTCGTCCCATTATGTCAATGTCATCAGCGTAAGCGAGTAATTGGACGGACTTTTGAAAGATTGTGCCTCTAGTGTTGACGTGAGAGTTTTGCACTATTCTTTCAAGAACGATGTTGAAGAAGTCGCATGACAGCGCGTCGCCTTGCCTAAAACCTTTTTTGACATCAAAGGTGTCGGTGAGGTCTTTGCCGACCTTGATGGAGCAGCGTGCATTCTCCATCGTCATCCTGCACAAACGGACGAGTTTGGCAGGGATGCCAAAACTAGACATTGCTCTATATAGCTCGTCTCTATAGATGCTGTCATACGCGGCCTTGAAATCGATAAAAAGGTGGTGGGTATCGATTTGAAACTCCTGGGTTTTCTCCAAGATCTGCCGTAGTGCGAATATTTGGTCGATTGTGGACTTCCCTGGCCTAAAGCCACACTGATGTGGACCTATCAGGTTGTTGACGAATGGCTTCAGGCGTTCACAAAGTACGGCAGAGAAGATCTTGTAGGCGATATTAAGAAGGCTGATGCCTCTGTAGTTGGTGCAGTCCAGAGGATCGCCTTTCTTGAGGATCGGGCAAACGATGCTGAGGTTCCATTCATCGGGCATGCTTTCCTCCGACCATATTTTACAGATGAGCTGGTGCATACTCCTAACCAATTCATCGCCAGCCGCTTTGAATAGTTCAGCCGCAAGGCCATCAGCTCCAGCAGCTTTATTGGACTTAAGTTTAGATATGGCTATCCTTACTTCGTCAAGATCGGGTGGACGGAATTGTTGGCCTACGTCGTCCAAGTTGAATGGTGCAATTTGCATGTTAGCGGAATTCGGTTCGTTATCGCTGTTATACAATTTGCATAAATGATTTTTCCATATCCTCAGCACCGACTGCGATTCCACCACGATGTTCCCTGATCGTCTTTGCAGGCTTCGGTTCGGGCCTTGTAACCTTGGGAGGTTCTTTTTACTTTTTGGTAAAACTTCCGAATTTCATTCCTGCAGTGGCATCTCTCTAACTCCTCGATCGCGCGCTTCTCATGCTCTTTCTTCTTCCTTCTAAGAAGCTTGTGTTCCGCTCTCCTCTTCTGCTCGTAGAGCTCGCGAGCAGCTCTGGTCCTTCTATGCAGCGCCGCTTTGTATGCCTGTTGTTTGGCTGCATGTACTTGCCGGCATTCTTCGTCGAACCAGGGGTTTCGCTGTGGTGGTCGTGCAAAGCCCAGCACGTCAGAGGCGGCATCTCTGATGGCTTTCTGGCAGTTTTTCCACTGGTTCTCGATGTTTGCAGTTGGCGGCAAAGGACTAGTTAAGAGGGCGCGAGAGACTCGATCGGGAAAGGACCTGGCGATTTCAGGCGACTGTAGCCGTCCGACGTCGAACTTCCTCACAGTATTTCCCTGTTTTGGCTTTGGTCTGGATATCCGTAGCATTACCTTTGCTACAACGAGGTAGTGGTCCGAGTCAACGTTGGCTCCTCGGAACGTTCGGACATCCTTGATACTGGAGGAGTGCCTTGCGTCGATCGCAATGTGGTCAATTTGGTTGGCGGTTGATTGACCAGGAATTCGCCATGTCCCCTTATGTATATCGAGATGCGGGAACTGCGTACTAGCTACCACAACGTTTCGCCCCGCAGCAAAGTCGATTAGCCTGAGTCCGTTATCGGAGGTGGTGTCGTGCAGGCTGTATCTTCCGATTGTGCCACCAAAGACGTCTTCTCTTCCCTGTTTGGCATTAAAATCACCCAAGACAATTTTATTGTCATAGCTAGGGCATTGCTCATATGTCTTGTCCAGGAGCTCGTAGAACTCGTCCTTGGTGTCGTCATCTTTCTCCTCTGTGGGGGCATGCGCGCATATCAGGCTGATGTTGGCGAATTTAGCCTTGATGCGAATTGTCGTGAGGCGCTCGTTCACATAGTTGAAATCTACTAGATTACGAAATCTTAAAACGTATGATGAGAAATCTTGTTGATTTTGATGAGATTTTGGGCTCAAAATCTAGATACAGATTCGGTGTGAAAAGGCTATAAGGCAACTATTAACAGTACCTCCCCTTAAGTGGTAATTTTGATTTTGAATTGTTTCATTACTGACTGATCAAATATTTTTTTTTATACTATAACTTCCAAGAACTGTGATTGACACTACTTAGTTTACAAAATTTTCTGTCATAATATGCTCCTAGGAAAAAACATATTTTCTAGGGCTGAACATTCAAATGAAAATGATTTTGTTTCTAATGAAGCGTTTTCGAAATACGTTGTAGGAAAAGGATAGATTAGAATATTCAAAAAATATTCAGTTTATGTAAACCGTTACCGAGATTAATGGCAGTTTCTGAAAAAATAGCTAAGGAAATGATTTTTGTACATGTGTATATCGAAAACGCTTATTTGGAAAAAATATCGTTCTCATTTTCGTAGTCATTGAGCCAAAATTAGTCTAGAATATATCGTTGGTTCAGATGTAAATCTCACTAACTAACATATTACACTTTTGAAGCAAAAAAAACATACATACATAAAAAACATAGTTGAAAAGTCTTGTTCCGAAAATTTTTTAAATTAAGTTCCTGGGCATACCTTTCAATGTCATTTTTTGATTAAAAAAAATGCATTTCATTCTCATTTTCCTGAACATTTTTTTCTCCACTTAGTGAGCTTTACCTTTGAACCGACGATATCGTCGTCATTCAATGAAAATTTGCTAACTCCATTTTTTTCAAAACTGAGATACTTCTCGTAAATAGGATATTATGTATTCAAGTAAAATATAAAACTTTTAGTACTGTGATTTATCTCTAAGACTTAAGGTGCCGTCACAGCGTGCAAGTAAAGTACTTGCAGCAAGCAAAATGATTGCTGCAAGTAAAACTTGCCTGGTGTGACGACCCAAAAAAGTGCTTGCAAGTACTTGTACACCCGCAAGCAATACTTGCACGGTGTGACTAGTTCCGTCAAGCGCTTGCAAGCAAGTAAATCATTTGAAATCACTTGCCGCAAGTACTTCCCACTTGCAGGATTTGCGCAAGCAAGTTTTTTATTTGCTTGCAAGCGAACGTATGTTTTCGATAAAAATTATAAACAAAATTGTCTCCCTCGCCCGGAAGTCTCTCATCAGTGTATTTTCAGCACCACGTTTCCAAAATGCCAAAATGGGCATACCGAAATGATTAATCTTCGATCAACCGCATTTTGTTGTTTTAAATGCTTCAATATAGAAAACCTCGCGTTGTTTTTTGATGCATATTACCTATTCTTTTGAGTCACCGAGATAACCGTTTGTCAGTAGCTTCGTTAACTGAATATAAAATACAATAGCCAATAATACATAATTTCTTTATTATCTATTATTTTTAAATTTTTATTATTAAAATTGAATTCATTAGAATAAAATTTATTTATAATTAATTTAACCCCATATGTACGTATAAAATTCCATGCAGATCGTTATAACCGTATGGAAATATGGACATACAATTATAAAAGTGGGCGTGGTTGTGGATGGATCTAAAAAAATCAGCAACAATTGTTTCTTACTCATTCTCATATAAACAACTAGCAGTTACCCGCCCGCTTCTCCGGGCCACCTAGTAAATTCCGTATAATCGAAAGTCGACTTGAATCACAGTACACATATTTGTGTACTGTGGACTTGAATACTATTTTTTTAATTTTATTTTTGAAAGGAAATTGATTGATTTGTTTTAAAATTTTTTTGATTTATTTATTTTACTGTGTACAAAATGAAGTTGTTTTGGTACCAAATATTGGTTTCTTTTTTTGTTGAATATCATTAAAAAAAGTATCCTATAGCTTATTCGAATATATGATAGGCATCCCTTAAAAATGTCAATCAAATCTGTTCAGCCATTTGAGCCTGATTGACGAACAAACACCCAAACAAACAAACTTTCACATTTATAAAATAAGTAAGATAAGATAAGATATCTTATAGGTACCTACAGTAATCTTTAGAGTAGTTTTCGAGAAATAAAGATATAAAAAGTGAGCGTGAAAGTGGGCTGATTTGAGCACAAAATATTTTAGAAATGTTCTCTTGCTCATGCGAATCAACTCTGAAACTTTCATCCAGATCGTAGGAGCCGTTGCCGAGATATAGTAGATATTTGAAAAAAGTGGGCGTGGTTGTGGGTGGGTTTTAACAAATCACTTTACTCATACGAACAACAACTTTCAGCAAGTAATTTCAGCAATTAATTTCAGCAACTACTTGCTATCACAGCGTGACGACCTAAAAAGTAAAGGGGTTTTCAACAGGGACGCTACAAAAGTAGAGCGACAGGGACAGCAAACGACGCCATAATTCTTGCCGCTTTTTTGACATTTCTCTTCAGTAAGGTTTGCCATTTCATGATGGAAAGATATACGAGCCAACAACGAGTCAAAATTATTAAAATTTACTACCGAAATTCGGAGTCAGTGGCCTCAACGTTAAGAGTGCTACGTCCAATTTATGGTGAGGTTCATTTCTGGCTGAATGGCTTCGTCAATAAACAAAATATGCGGTATTGGTCAGGCAGCAATCCACACGTACTCCATGAGTCATCATTGCATCCCGAAAAAATTACGGTTTGGTGTGGCCGTACTTCTTCCATCATGATCAAGACCGGCACGTTACTGTGAATGGGGATCGCTACCGTTCAATGATAACCGAATATTTTTGGCCCCAATTGGATGGTATGGACTGGGAGGACATGTGGATGTGGTTCCAACAGGACGGCGCCACAAGCCACACAGCGAATGTCACAATCAATTTTTTGGAAACTACGTTTGGAGAACATGTTATCTTACGAAATGCTCCAGTCGCTTGGCCACCTCGGTCGTGCGATTTGACGCCGTTAGACTATTTCCTGTGGGGCTACGTCAAGTCTATGGTCTGTGCCAACAAGCCAGCGACGATTGATGAACTTCGTACGAATATCGAACGTGAAATTGCAGCAGTATCGGCCGATTTATTGTTGAAAAGCGTCGAAAATTAGGTTCAGCGTCTGGACTTCTGCAAGCGTGCCCGTGGTGGCCATGCAAAAGAAATGGAAATCCATACATAATGGCATCGAACGTACTTTCACAGGAATAAAGAATTTCATTGATATCCAAAACCGTTTTTGTTTTATTTAAAAAAAACTTTTGTAGCGCTCTTATTGAAAACCCCGATACTTGCAGCAAGTCTGATTTGCAAGCTAATTAAAAAGTCGTTTTAGCAAGCGATTTACTTGCTGATGAGACTGCTCTCTGCAAGTACTTGCGAATATTTCAAAACTGAAATTTTTGAATCAATTCCTGAAAGTACTTTACTTGCACGGTGTGACGGCACCTTAATGTTGGTCTATTTCTGAAGAAAAAAATTACCAAAATTCAAACATTTTAAATTCTGGTCAGTAAAAGTCCATAAAACAGTACCAATGTCTCAAAATAAATCAAAATGGTTTTTATTGAACAACGACGACGATATTTTTTTTCTAAGGACCCTACCATGACACAAAATTTTCTAGACTAGTGGTAATATACAATATTACCGCTTCAACGATTTTCAATTTTGTTTCCATAAATTTATATTTATTTAAGAATTTGGATGGCGTACATTTAATCAGCTCAAACTATTAAAAGAGTTTTTCAGAATTTTCCATGCCTTTAAACATTTTTCTCTCATAATATCCACGTTTTTTTTTTTCATTTGAATTTCCATTCATTCATGAGTGCACAAAAACAAAAATAACGCATTTTCAATTACATATTTGCGTTTTTATTCTTCATCTAATACGACGAGGCAGGCAGACTATGTACGTGCTTAACCATTATCTGTTTCTAGGGGTCTGAATTTAACCAAATACCACTAGAAAATATCATTTACAGTGCTTCTGTGCTGTTTATTTAATATGTGTTGGTATCGATCGACTAAAAATTATGCGCCTTAGAAAAAAACAACAACATCTAACTGATGAGCCCAACTGTTGTACCTGGACGAAACGCTTTTCGACTTAAGATCACAAAAAAACGTTAAATTTGCATTTTTTTCCATAATTCTAAGATACTTGAACATTAGAGCAAGAACGTGCGACTTAGTAGTGAATTTAATTTTTTTTTTTTTATAAATTTGATGAATGTTTATAAAATCGATTTTCGCATTTTACTCTTGTAGTGAAGTTGTCTTTAAATAATAAGCATATTGATGTCTTGGTCAGAATCGAAAATAATAAAATAAAGCCATAAACTTTTTGGTACCAATGTCTTAAACTTCAAATATAAATATTTCAATTATGATTCCCTATGACAGTTACATATATACACATGTCTCGTTCATCATGTTAAACCTTAAGTGCAGAATTATACTAAACAAATCAGCAAATTCCAAGATAATAGATGGCCATTCAAATATAAAGAAACCAAACCAATGCTTCCGTCCAAAGCACTAAAAAGGAAATTAAATATCGCAGTGACTCTCCTACTAGACGATGATCCAAATTCTATTATGTAACTTCATGACAAACCACTGGTCATTAAAAATACAAAAATACGCCCTCAACCATGTCACATGTCTTCTCATACCAAATTATGACTTGATTAATAAATTTCAATAAAGCTGTAAAACAACAAAGCAAAGTATTACCGAATAAACCTATAAAATCTTTACAGCAACAAAAGAAACACGAAAAATAATAAAAGTGAAACCTATCCTAAAGCTATTAAAACTAAAGAATGCGTCTAAAGGGCTTGTTGCCTAAATCAAAGCAAAGCAAAGATATAAATCAAACATCCGCCGCTATAAAATTCATGCTAATCAAATACTTGGTTTTATACTACCATGGATATTTTTAGAGCATTGTTTCCGATATTATGTATTTGGAGCATAAACTACGCAATAAAATTGCCCAAACAAAACTTCAACGCACCTCAAAAGATTGTGCTTAATCAATCAATTGACATTCAAGCACTTAGCGCCGATAATATGTAATTATTATTGTTGAGTTTATAACCAAATTCGAAATGCATCGCTTAGTTTTAATTATAACGAATTATCAACTCAATTACACCATGTTCGACGAGTAGAGATAGAGATGCCCTCCTTTGCTCTCCGATTATGGGGGTTTTCCCTGGAAATACTGAAGGCATTTTATTTTTGTTATATTCTTAGCGAACGAACTGATAAAAATAAACACAAAAAAAGAAAACTACACTAAATTAAACTAAGCTAAACGCGACCACCGCTAAGTCAAGCTTCATTAATTCCCTGCTGAATAGGGGCAGGGTGAAATATCTATCTACTATAAAACTGCAACAGTTCAAAAATAAATCATAAGTGCACTAATTTTAGTTTGTACATCGACATACAGTGCAGTACATTTGATTAGACACATTTCAATAAAATAAAAGAATAAATTATTAAGAAGTTCTGTTGAAGCATGATTCTATCCATGATGACTTGTTGGACTTGATCATGATCATTTAACCACTTTCGTTATTCTGTCTTAACGAAGAAAACATCCTTAGAAGCATTCGCACCATTTTATTGAATTTCTTAAATTTATCAATGGAAAATGGCAGTCAAAATTACGATCTAAAAATAGTGTTTCAGACTGGTATACTCACCTGAGATCGATGCTACCAAATATCCTTTTTTTATGTTTAGGGCTCGTGGCCGTTGAAATTGAATTGAATTTTGAAATTTTTGACTGAAAATTAGATGGGTAATAGGAGCACTTGTACAAATATGGGAGTTGTACTTATGCTTTGGTCTAATCAGACGGGGAGACAAATTTCTTACATCTTCAAAGGAAACCTAAATATTTCGCAGCGTTTTTGCCGACGTCTAATGACCATTCCACAGAAGGCGGTGTGTTATGTTATGCACATGCACATACCGAGAACTGAGAGCTGCTAATTTCCTCAATGCAAGTGGCACTCAGACAGTGGCATAGGTGGTAGATTTTGCTTTAATGGCAGAAAACAGCATTGAGTTTTTGAAATTCCTCGCGGTTTTTTTACATCCGTTCAAGCTCCACATCCCAATAAAAGTAATGTGAATCTAGAAATATGACAAACTCAGGGTACTTTTATCAGCCAGTCAGTTTATTGGTTTCAGACAAGAGATTATTAATGAAAATGAGAAAGAGCGTTGGAGACAAAACGGAGCCCTGGGGCACACCAGCATTTATTTTGAAATATCAAGTGCAATGGATTTACTTTCTCCAGAACGATTTAAAGATTTGTTCCTCCTAAGATCAGATCACCAGTGGGGCTTATTGCTACGAAAGCCGTACTGTCGGTCGTTAAGAAGCTTTTATCCTTCAAGATATTTCTTAAGCTGATAATTAATCAGCATTTCCATGACCTTTGAAAGAAAATACGTAATTGCAATTGGACATTGGTTTAAGGGCGTCCTTTTTTAGGGACTGGCTGAACAAGTACTGCTTTCTATCCACTTGAGAAGATGGAAAAGTTTTTGCAGTGGTTGTGTCAGTGTTGGAGAACACCTCTTTAGAAATCAGAACACTAGAAAGGATATTTCCACGACTTTTGCAACTGCAAGAGTACGAAGAAAGATTCGTTTCATGAATCGTTAGCGTCTCAAGAACAGGAGAAGTCATAACACTCTCTGGCAGCATCGAATTAACAGCAATCTGTGCTGCTAGCAAATTCGAAAATTTACTGCCTTTGTAGTGTAGCCACCCAATAGTTAAAAAAAGAAAACCAAGAGAATTAACACTAACTTACTTACTTACTTCCATAAGGTGGCGCTACAGTCCGGCGTGGACCAGGGCCTCAACCAACAAGCTTCTTCCAGCCGGCTCGGTTTCTAGCTAGCTGTCTCCAGTTTCGCACCCCAAGTTGGTTGAGGTCCTCTTCCACTTGCGTTCGCCACCTTTTACGCTGTCCACCTGTACTGCGTTGTCCCACGGGGCTGGATTTAAAGACTTTCCGGGCCGGAGCATTGGTGTCCATTCGCTCTAGGTGACCCAGCCATCTTAGTCGTTGGCTTTTCACTTTTGTGGCTAGGTCGGTGTCGCTGTACAGCCCATACAGTTCGTTGTTGTATCTTTTTCTCCATTCCCCATCTATGCAGGCGGGACCAAAAATCACCCGGAGAATTTTCCTCTCGAAACAGCCTAACGCGTTCTCATCCACCGTTAGCAGTGTCCATGCCTCTGCACCATACATCAGGACCGGGATGATAAGCGTCTTATACAGGGACAGTTTAGTTGCTCGAGAGAGGGCTTTGCTTCTCAATTGCCTTCTTAGCCCGAAGAAGCAGCGATTGGCAAGAGTAATTCTTCGTTTGATCTCAGCACTGGTATCGTTTACTGAGTTTATAGTGGATCCTAGGTAGACAAAATCTCTGACCACCTCAAAATTATAGCTGTCTATAGTGATGTTCTGTCCTAGACGTCGGTGTTGGGTGTCCTTTCTTGTTGACAGCATATATTTCGTTTTGCTTTCAGTCACCGTTAAACTCATCTTCTTGGCTTCCTTCTCAATACTCACAAAAGCACCACTGACATCACGCTTTGTTCGTCCGATTATGTCAATGTCGTCAGCGTAAGCAAGTAATTGGACGGACTTTTGAAAGATTGTGCTTCTAGTGTTGACGTAAGAGTTTTGCACTATTCTTTCAAGAACGATGTTGAAAAAGTCGCATGACAGCGCGTCGCCTTGCCTTAAACCTTTTTTCACATCAAATGTGTCGGTGAGGTCTTTGCCGACCTTGATGGAGCAGCGTGCATTCTCCATCGTCATCCTGCACAAACGGACGAGTTTGGCAGGGATGCCAAAACTAGACATTGCTCTATATAGCTCGTCTCTATAGATGCTGTCATACGCGGCCTTGAAATCGATAAAATGGTGGTGGGTATCGTTTTGAAACTCCTGGGTTTTCTCCAAGATCTGCCGTAGTGCGAATATTTGATCGATGGTGGACTTCCCTGGCCTAAAGCCACACTGATATCGACCTATCAGGTTGTTGACGAATGGCTTCAGGCGTTCACAAAGTACGGCCGAGAAGATCTTGCAGGCGATATTAAGAAGACTGATGCCTCTGTAGTTGGTGCACTCCAGAGGATCGCCTTTCTTGTGGATCGGGCAAACAATGCTGAGGTTCCATTCATCGGGCATGCTTTCCTCCGACCATAGCTTTATTGGACTTAAGTTTAGATATGGCTATCCTCACTTCTTCAAGATCGGGTGGACGGAATTGTTGGCCTACGTCGTCCAAGTTAAATGGTGCAATTTGCATGTAAGCGGAATTCGGTTCGTCATCGCCGTTATACAATTTGCATAAATGATTTTTCCATATCCTCAGCACTGACTGTGATTCCACCACGATGTTCCCTTGATTGTCCTTGCAGGCTTCGGTTCGGGCCTTGTAACCTTGGGAGGTTCTTTTTACATTTTGGTAAAACTTCTGAACTTCATTCCTCCAATGGCATCCCTCTAATTCCTCGATTGCGCGCTTCTCATGCTCTTTTTTTTTCCTTCTAAGAAGCTTGTGTTCCTCTCTCCTCTTCTGCTCGTAGAGCTCGCGAGCAGCTCTGGTCCTTCTATGCAGCGCCGCTTTGTATGCCTGTTGTTTGGCTGCATGTACTTGTCGGCATTCTTCGTCGAACCAGGGGTTTCGCTGTGGTGGTCGTGCAAAGCCCAGCACGTCAGAGGCGGCATCTCTGATGGCTTCCTGGCAGTTTTTCCACTGGTTCTCGATGTTTGCAGTTGGCGGCAAAGGACTAGTTAAGAGGGCGCGAGGGACTCGAGCGGAGAAGGACCTGGCGATTTCTTGCGACTGTAGCCGTCCGACGTCGAACTTCCTCACAGTATTTCCCTGTTTTTTTTTTAAATTAACACTGACGGTTTTATTTAAAATTGCTTAAGCATTTTGGACAAAACATAAGCTTACAGAATTTTTGAAAATTGCTGTTCCGCGTGATTTCATTTTTGGAAATCTTTTAGCGATTTCTTCTTCTGCAATACGATTAAGCATGTCTTTCTCAAAAGAAATAGCTGCTAGGCCAGCTAATCGCTCTTGTGTCATGGTTTAGCGACGAAGACAGCTAAAGTTTCGAGGAGCTACATATGTAGCTTAACCTGAAGCAACACTTACATGAAAAGTTAATACATAGTCTCTTAAATGTCGTTATTAGATTTGGATATATTTAATAGTCCAGGTGGCGATGGCGACTGTAAGATAACCTATTTCACCGCGGCCATAAAAGGGGTTGAACTCCTGGCAACAACCAAAAAAGTCTATCCGGACATTGGTATCGCGTAGACTTAAGTCTAAGCCCCGTTTGATACCAATTGATACCCCATTTATAGAAGTTGCATAGGTATATTATAAGTACACTTAGCCAAATATGCAACCTGCAAAGTGCATTTTTTAACCATTGCCCCCAGATAAAGCTTGTCCGACCAGTAATTTTGTAAATATTGTAACGAAGTGTTATTTTTTTCACTCCGCTACACCGACCGACTGACAATAACAGAATAAACCCACGCCATCAACATCAACTACCAGCATCCAACTTCACCATTAAACCACCATAAAACAGTAATCAATATACATCGTCACTCTGCATAGCCAAACCAACAAATATCTACCTACGCCCATATCAACATACACCCGCCACCACACCGAATGATCAACAACCTCCATACAATTTTTGCATTCGTCATCCATACAGTTCACATTGTCTTGTGGCAGAAAATGACGAGGTATGAATTTCGGAAAAAGTTGAAGCTTATTACCAACGTATTAACCCTTAATTATTTAATAATTTCGAATTTTAAGAGCAGTAAGGTTCCAGCGGTTCATCGTTTGTAGGAACTTTGATAAGCTCAGGTAACCTTTCTTGGTGCATTCGTGAACCATTTAAAGAGAACTTTTTTGGCCTCCGCCGTTAGTAAAGATTCTCCCTCGGAGTAGTCCTGGGCTGGAATCAAATTCCTACCGTTGTTTTCCGTGCCTGCTCCTTCTGAGTTGGTTCAGGGCCAAGTTGTTCTCCTTCGGATTAGCCCTGAGCTGGAATCAGATTCCTATCGTTGCCTTCTAAGTGATTGTTGTGGGCAGAGCCTAATCCTGTTGCTCTACAAAATCGAGCCTTGATTCATTAAATTAACTTTGAATATTATATGATTCATATGAAATACCGTGTTTTTTTATCATCAAGTTAAGGTCAAAATTGTAAGATTGTAAACCCCCTTTCTATTAATGAAAATAAAGAGAAAATATTATAAAACTGGCGTTTGCTCCGAGTTCTTTCCTTCCTAACCCGAGTTTTATTTGCTTTCTTCGGGAATACCCTGGACTACGATGAGTCTACCTCAGCCTATATAAAAAAAGCATCACAATGTTTTGACTAAAGCCAGCAGTTGGTATCCTATTTTTGCGTTGCCGCGATGAGATAGGCAATCTTACTTTAGGGACCCGGACTAGCAAGTCAGAATTCTGCATTGTTAAACAGTTTGGGATCGCCAATGGTATAAAATCAATAACTGTAGACGTTTGATTGAATATATTTATTTCATTCAAGAGATTTTTAGCTAAAGCTTGAATTTGTTGGTTATGCGTTTACCAAGTTGAGTTGATTTCAAACTTGAACTTTCTTGGATTTTATCGCCCTATAAGAGTGCCGCGCTGTCAAAATGCCTGTTTTGCCTTCAAGCAGATTCGGCACCGGACCAATCTTGAAAATATTCTGTTTTCTGTTCAATGTATCGAAAAGAATGGCGTAGCTTCTCATACATTTACAAAAAAAAAAAACAGTAGAAAAATCTAAAATCAGGAATCAAAGAAACTGGGTGGGGGTTGCCCGCGATGTTACAAGTGAATTCAAAGTTACTATGTCTGGGGAAATGTTTTATCCAAGGTACTGCCTCTTGCGAGGAACTGACAAATCCTCCAAGAGTATACTTGTCATGAATAAGTTCTGCTCAGTTAGCCGTACGGACTCGGCAAAAAACTGTAGGTCCCCTCCATTCCTGCCAACAACACGCACACAGGAATGGTTGCGAGTTGGGCACAAACGCCCCCCTACATGTGACTGCCAATTTTAAAAACGTCAGTGAGACATTGAATGGAATGAAGTGAATTTAACCGGACAACTTAATGTTTTCTTATCATAGTCATTGATCAATGCGCTACTTGCTGTCGACGCGACGACGACGACGTCTATACAAAAACAAAAACAATATCAAACTGGCCGACATTTATGTTTTTGTTAAGAAAAAGAAAACTTAAAACAGAAACCGATTGAAGGCTTAGAGATTAAATGAAAAAATGATACAAACGGTTCGTTTGATATTGAAGCGAAGGAAAATAAAAAAGATTTTTGATTTGATAAGGAAAATGCAAGATTGAATTGCAATGAATTTTAAAAGACATTGATATTGTTTTTAATTTCGTTCCCACAGAAAAATGCGGCTTTTTGTTATGTACCTCTTCTCATTAAGCCTCAAATTTCATTTTATATTTCTTATTATTTGAATTGAGTATAAAATTTTGAAACAACTTAAAAGCTCGTTTGAAATAAATTAAAAATTTAAAATCATAAACCTAAATTGTTGCACTCCAATCAAAACCTTGATCTTTTATTTATTTTAAAACCTCACTTCTCTTGAGTCGAAAACAAAATTAAAAAAATTAATTTATCTTCAGAACAATGTTTTTTTTTTCAGAACAATTTTTTTTTGTGCCTTATTTCTTCGCTTAGATCACGAAAGACACTTACATAAATCACGTTGAGCTCCGTGTGCAGATGAAATTCTAATCTTATCCACTTAACTACTTTTATTAGCTTACCTACTTTGAAAATTTGGGTTTTCAAAGTCCAGTTATGCAATTTTAATATTGATTTTAAATAAGCCCAAATTTTGTGTGTTCAATACACATTGATTTTATTCAGTATACGTCACTTGTACTCTGTACACTTTCCTTGTACCCAGGACAAGAACACGTCACTTGTAATCAGTACACGTTGCTTGTACTCGGTACACTTTGCTTGTACTCAGTACTTACACAATGCTTGTACTCAGGACACGTCGCTTGTTCTCAGAACATGTTGCTTGTACTCAGTACAATTTGCTTGTATCCTGTACATAAATAAATAAATTGGGTGGTGCAACAGCTCGTGGAGAACCAGGGCCTAGTGACTTACAACTCTTCACCATTCCTGTGTGCGTGTTGTTGGTAGGAATGGAGGGGACCTACAGTTTTTTGCCGAATCCGAACGGCTAAATGAGAAGCATTTTTTCATGACAAGTATACTCTTGGAGGATTTGTCAAGAACACTTCGATTGCACTCAGTACTCTTTGCTTGTACTCACTACACCTTGCTTGTACTCAGTAAACATTGCTTGTACTCAGTTACTCAGTACACGTAGCTTGTACTCAGTACACTTTGCTTTAAATAATTACACGTTGCTTAGACTCAGTAAACGTTGCTTGTACTCAGTACACTTTCCTTGTACCCAGGACAAGAACACGTCGCTTATACTCAGTACACGTTGCTTGTACTCCGTACACTTTGCTTTTACTCAGTACACAATGCTTGTACTCAGGACACGTCGCTTGTTGTCAGAACATGTTGCTTGTTCTCAGTACAATTTGCTTGTATCCAGTACAAGAACACTTCGATTACACTCAGTACACGTTTCTTGTACTCAGTTCACTTTGCTTGAACTCATTACAAGTTGCTTAGACTCAGTAAACGTTGCTTGTGCTCAGTACACGTTCCTTGTTCCTAGTGCGCCACTTGTACATTGCTTCTCCTCAGCACGCAACTTAATGTGCAAGGTTTATATATTGATATAGTCAATCCTGTATTCCGTATTTACATACACGTTATGGATTTTCTAAAACTGACTACATAAATAATAACTCATAATACGATGATGGCGGATAAACAAATTGAAATGTAACCAGTACACGTCAACTGCACTCAGTACATATCTCTTCTTCTGGATGCAGTCCATGAACACTTCATTCCTTACATTTTCTTTTGAGTCTCTGTAAAGCATACATACATACATACTTTTCCTTGGATGTACAGTACCTCTACCTATCTTTTGAAAAGATTGTTTGCTAATTTTTCAATTGTGAACATATTGAAAGCTTGCACACAAAGCTATAGCTTCACTTTAAATAACATTTATAAAAACATATATTACAGTGTAGGCAGATCCTTTATAAAATTAATACCGATGAAGTACTAGAAATATATAAATTCTAACAATTCATAGATATCAGCTATCACAATAGCTTAAGGGC
This sequence comes from Dasysyrphus tricinctus, assembly GCA_963921185.1. Classification (NCBI taxonomy): domain Eukaryota; kingdom Metazoa; phylum Arthropoda; class Insecta; order Diptera; family Syrphidae; genus Dasysyrphus; species Dasysyrphus tricinctus. The sequence goes on from OY992530.1 coordinate 62,749,587, forward strand.
AAGTAGTATGTGTATATGTAGCCCTGTCGTGCAGCATTAATTTTTTTTTTTTTCTTAACTTACAAAAAAGTCTTTCGCCAAGAGCATGCTAAAATGTCATCTAATATTACTTCTCAGCATGACAATCTGTAGTTATAAAATATAAAATAGATATCAAACCATAAGTATTGTTTGTACGAGCACTCTATTTTGTGGTTAACCTGTTTGCGGATGACAGGTGACATTGCCGGTATTTCATTAGGATATTGTATGGTGGTGACCTGTTCCCTTTGTCTTGTGGTTTAACTGCTGGCAACGAAATCTATACCTATAGATATTATACCGTCGCCGTCGTCGCATATTCGCGTGATAATGGAGGTTTCGTTTTATGATTTATGAAATCAGAAATTGATATTGTATTGTAACACACACCACGTGTCATAATGGGTTTGTCCGATGAGTCGTTAAGAGATAAATATTTAGGAGTGTTTTATTTTATAATTATAGGTGTATAAGGTAGCTCACCAATGTCAATGTCAGTAGAACGCTATAGTCACTCTTGTTTTAACTTTTCATTAGGACTTTCACAAGCAACGTATGTAAAAATAGCCAAAAATTAATCAAAATGGGTCTGGCCATAATGTAACTTACTTACTTACTTACTTAAGGTGGCGCTACAGTCCGGGGTGGACCAGGGCCTCAACCAACAAGCTTCTTCCAGCCGGCTCGGTTTCTAACTAGCTGTCTCCAGTTTCGCACGCCAAGTGGGTTGAGGTCCTCTTCCACTTGCGTGCACCACCTTTTAAGCTGTCCACCTCTACTGCGTTGTCCCACGGGGTTGGATTCAAAGACTTTCCGGGCCGGAGCATTGGTGTCCATTCGCTCTAGGTGACCCAGCCATCTTAGTCGGGCCATAATGCAAACTAACTTTTGAATAGTCTTCCATCCTCTTCGTTCCCGAGCACGCTGCTTCAGTCATCTAGACCAAGCTTTCTGGCATCCGCGATGGCTTGGACCTTAAACTGAAGGTTAGGTCTTCTTTGTTCTCTCGAACCTGGAGGCTGAGATTCAAAAACTCTATTAGCTAGAGTGTTATTGTCCATTCGATTGATGCTGTCGAGTGGCCGATGATATCGATATCATCGGGATTGTGGCCTCCATGTTAATCAAGCCCGTAAAGGATGTTGATGAAATTCAAAAAGCTATAGCCTGAAATATCGGAGGTACTTTTAAGTCTTTGACGAAAGGTCTGTCGTCACATGATAACCTGGTTGAAGAGAGATAGACGCCTTTTAGGATCGTGATCCTTTCTTTTACCCCTATTTCAGAAATCGACCCTCTACCAGGCCCATAAGAGCATGTGGCTCCTTGGAACGTCTGGTGAGTTTGATAGGGCACTGGTTGGTGTATGTGTCCGTTTGTTCACCAGGAACCCAACAGAGCATTATGTTGTAATGTGTTCCAAGAAGTTAAAAGCTTCGATTTGATTTCATTGACAGAAATATGTAGCTTTTATTGCCGCGTGGCTATCAATAAAACAGGTAAGTTCAGCTTGTGGTATGGTACTGCCATCATTGAGTCTAGCAGCTTTCGTCAATGCCAGGACCTCAGCTTGGAAATCATTGCTGTAATCAGGAAGTCTGAATCAGCTGGCTAGTCCAAAGGTTTCTGAAAAGAACCCTGCAACAACACCAGCATCGAACTTGGAACCGTCGGTGTATGTTGCTATCATAGATTCGCTGGTTGACGGCTCGTTGATTTGCCAGTCTTTTCTTCTCAGTCTTCTCTTCTAGGAAAGGCGGTCGTGAACGGCTTATGGAAAATCTAAGCGGGGGGCTATGTAGTCTGTGCATACCCTATTTTCTATGTATTTCTGTAGTTACCAGTTTGGCTAAGCCGAAGGGCGCTATTTGCTGCCGATTCTTGTAGACTAAGAGCCCACAGCAGATTTTGGGTGTGAATCATAGCAAAAAAAGAAGTATAGGCGTCGAAAGCTTCATTAAAGGCTATTCAAAAAATCAAAGTCTTGCAGTCTACAACTGGGGCCTTTGCGAGAAACAGTGCAAGTTATGTATCCAACCCTAATTAATGATATAAACAAAGCAGAGTCAGCTCCATGTGAAACCATACCCAGCACAAAAGCATCATTATCCACTTCAGCATTAGAGCATCGATACCGAATATAACGATACCGAATATAAACAAAGATCCACTTCAGCATTACAGACCGAGAGTGATGCAATAAACAATTTTCATCAAGTGGTCATAAAAATCTGTGAGGCATCAGAAATCAACCACCACCAACACATCAGATCAACACGCGATTCATTAAAGATATTCTTAAGATATTTTTGTAGTTAGTCTTTGTTCTGCTGTCATATAATAAAGTTCATTTTCTTTTTAACATTGAAAATGTTTATAGGGTCGTTTTGAGTAAATTATGGTGTTACTAAAATGAATAAAGTGAACAAGTGTGTATATGAGATGAACGATGGCGTATAAGGGGGATAAGATCGAATTTTTGGTGGTGTTACTAAAATGAATAAATTGAACAATGGTAATATGAGATGAACGCTGGCGTATATGGGGGATAAGATCGAATTTTTGGTGGTGTTACCATTCATTTTGGAATGAACAAATATGTATAGAAGATGATTGCAGGCGGATAGGGAGGGTACGGTTGAATTTTTGGTTGGTGTTTCTAAAATGAACAATATAAGTTTTAACTATACATATTACTATAATTATAAAATGCAAGAGCTAGTGCAGTCAGCACTCAGCAGTGCATTGTGCTTCTAAAACTAAATCTAAGCGTTGGAAATTTTTTGAAAATGTTTATGATAGGAAAATAATGTAGAGGTGCAATATGACGTTTTTTAAAATATGGTTTTATGTGAAATGGTCGAACAAAAAAAGAAAACAAATGAGAAGTGCCAGAGTAATATTTTTTTTTGTTTATCGATGGTTAAGTTTAATATAACAATTTTGTACATATATTTTGCAATTCCAAAAAATCTACAAAGTGAGATATTATTGGTTGTAAGTTCAAAGTTCTAAAAAAGATGGCTCACAAATGCTACACATCAGAGTTAAGGCTGATTGTACTAAATTGTATAGTTTAAGAAAGATAATAAATAACAAATTGTTTCGTTTCAGGAAATTTTGATACCTAGTATTTTTTTATATTTTATATATTTTATATAATTTTTGTTGATCGATTTTTCGCAGTTATTATTTTTTATCTTTTAAATGGTTGCATTTAAAAATCTCAAATTCATACCGGAGATAGATTATATAGATTCACATATAACATGTAAAATTTGATTTTTTTTAATCGTACCTAAGCCGAGATAATAACATATTTCTGTTCATTTACATATCACCTACTAACTCTTTAATCTGTGCACCTAGACAATTAGTTTTTATTTTATTAGCAGCTTGAATAATTGACAATTATTTTGATATATCATACGTTGCTGTACGTTCTATATAAGCTTCACAAATCGAAAATACAATTTATAAAAAAGTGGTACTAAATCTTTAATCAATATTCCTAAAATTCATCGTCGTCGATTTGCAAGTTTTTGTGCGGACAAACAGCCCAAATAAACAGAGCACAAAAATATAGTCCCATAGTTCATTGAAGATTTCTTTCTATCTCTGCCAGGGTTGCAAAAGTCGATAAGATTGTACTTTTTTCGATACACTCCACTTTGCTAAAGTACTCCACTTTTGCATTCAACGAAAAAGATAAAGTAAATTAAAAAGAAAATCATCTGACCTCACAAAATGTATACTGTGAACCGAGGCTGACATCGATATAACAGAAGAAATAAAAATGATTAATACAGTTTGTTCGAGAAAATGGCATCTACAAAATACCGGTTTCAACAATCTCGCAATTAAAAATCGAAAACATTAAATTTATAAAATTTAAATCTCGCAAAATCGAAGGGTATTGCAACAAATTCCTACAGTTTTGTTATAAAAGTTTCGCATATGTAGGTATGTATGTACCTTATATGTTAATTAACATAAACAGCTAAGTTGTTTTTTAATTATTTGGATATAGAAGTATTACATACGTTCATACAACAGCAAATGTGGACAAAATATTATCAAATCAAATCAAAAAGTACAATTCGATACACTTTCCTTTTATATTTTGATACATTGCTGAAACACGATTTCACCCCTGATATCTGTCTAGTAGTTTATTATAAGAGACTGTTCATTTCAGTGTTCAGTGTTCAGTCTGTCTTCAGTTGCAAAGATGCCCTGGAGTTGGGAGGTTTGTTTGCGCTGCTTGCCGGTAAATATTTTTTTTATTAATAGTATAGAATGCGATGTGCGTGAAAGGTAAGTAGGATAGAATGCATGTGGGATGTTTAGTTTTCAGGTAGGTTCGTTAGGATATTTGTTGGGGGTTTTTTGTTTGTTTATTATTTTACTGTTGTGTTTTGTTTAGCTATGATTAGATGGATTAACGAAGAAAATGAAAAATATGAAATAAGAATACCTACAAGTGGGAATACAAATATAGGTCAATAAAATCACAAAACTAAAACATAAAAAAGTTATAATTTTTTAACTTCCCATTGGAAGTTATTGTAAATGGTCCGATTTGTCAAAATAAAAATTTTAACATATCTTCACGTTTCGCTCCCTAGAATCGGATTCCATTTTTGTAGAGAGATGTCTGTGTGTGTTCGTACGTTCCTTCGCTTTTTTTGTTCACCGTATCTCAAGGACGAATTAAGATATCGACTTCGGATGGATTTTATTGTATACACAGTAGTTTCATTACAAGCAGAAAGGACCTTTCAATAAATTCAAGAAGCAGTTCAAATTTCCTTAGTCTCAGATATCTCGAGAACAAATCGACTTCAGGTTAATTTTATTCTACGCAAATTGACGTAATAAGGAATTGATTAAAATATAGAAGTATATCAACTTATAGTTTTTTTTTAATAAAAAAATGTAGATGAAAATTGTTGAAAAAAGTTGTTTGGCTCGAATATCTTGACAACAAACAATGATATTGGCTTCGAGGTTATTTTATTTTATACGCTAGTTTATAGATACAAATTGATAAAATTTTAAAAAATATTGAATTAATAGTTTTTTTTAAGCGAAAAACTGCAAGCAATTCTACACACTAATTATTAAAAAATTGGTTTTTGCCTCAAAAATCTTGAGAACAGATAATGACATGACATCGGGTTAATTTAAGTCCACACACTAGCTTAGAATTGATAATTGATAGGATTTATAAAAAAAATCAACAAAAAGTTTTTTTTTAAGTGAAAAAGAACTACAAGATAGGTACTTCACCAAAAATTGTGGAAAATATTTTTTCATCTCAAATATTTTGAGAACAAACAATGATATTGACTTCAGGCTAATTTTATTCTTTAAATGAGTTTATAATAAATGATTGATAAAATTTGTAAAAATATTCAACAAATAATTATTTTTATCGAAAAAACTACAAGAAACTTAACAAAATTGTAGAAAATTTTTGTTCGTCCCAAATATCTTGAGAACAAACAATGATATTAGCTTTTGGGTATTTTTTTCTATAAATAAGGATTTGTAAAAATATCCCATAACCAGTTTTTTAAGCAAAAAAACTACAAAAAACCTTACCAAAAAATGTTGAATTGTTCTTAGTCTCGAATATGTTAGGAACAAATAATCATATTGGTTTCGGGCTTCTATATATGTATGTACTAGATTATAATTGACAATCGGTAGGTTTTGTATAATAATTCAACAAACTGTTTTTTTTTTTTATGCAAAAAAAAAATACAAAAACTATACCAAAAATTGTTGAATACAAAAAAATAACATTGGACCTCTAGCTTCCGGGGCACCACAAATTGGAAGTTACTAGTGTGGGTCACAACCAGCCTCTTTTTGAAAATGCAATAAAGGACCGTATTGCAAGAGTCTCTTCAAAACAGACTGGTTGATTAGACTAAAAGTCGATTTATCGTTATCGCTAATTTGTATTAGTAAATATTTTCCTATTTGATAGAAATTTTAAGTCCATCAAGAATTTTTGGTTGACTTTTGTCTTGCCGAATTTTTTCGAAAAGACTCGTAATAAACCCCAAAATTAAAAAAAAAAAACTACAAAAGGCATAAGAAAAATAGAATTTTTCTGACACGTACCAAACAGCAGCGTTGAAAATTCGTTTGTAGGCATATATTTGAGGGAAAATCAAATATAAGTTAGCGTTGCCTACCACAATTAAACAGTTACACGAGTTAGGAAAAATCTATTCAAATACAGACCGAAATAAACAAGCAATAGGTGTAGAAATTTTTAATTTTTGTTTGGTGCTACCACAAAGCTAAATCAAAAAGAAAAAAGTAAGGTACCGCACGAAGTAAATGAAAAATATAAGATTAGAAGACAAGCGGGAAAATAATTTATGTGGGTCAATAAAATAACAAAAAGAAAACACCTCTTTTGTATATTTGAAAATGAAACAAAATAAAAAAAACTACAGTGGGAATAAGAGAAGACAAATTTTGGGGAGAGGTAACAACTACCAACATTAAATATTTGTTTTTTGGAAAATATAATTTTATTTAGTGTTACAAAAAACGTGATTTTGGAAAACGAAAAACGAATACAGGACGAAATAGGAAAAAAAAGTAGTTATACATATGCTAACATCATTTTGCGCTTAGGGAAGAATCAAAATTTGGTTGAAGATAAAACGGAGGGAAAATTAAATGTATGTATTAAGCAATTAAGAGCTCCGATTTTTGTTGGATTAACGGCTTAAAAATTATCCTTCCTTAATTATTTTTAAAGCTGAAGAAAAAAAAACAATTTGGTGTAACTAAGCGCAAGTAAAGATGGAAGTGCGAATAAAGTTTGTTTAACAAATTTTTAGTTTTCTTAGTTCAATATAATGTTTGGATTGGTCTTCATAAAAAAGATGAACTAAATTGATATGTATGTATAAATTGGTAAAGATAAAATTTAAAAGAGAAAAAAGATTGTATAAATTATAAAGATTAAGGATTTATCTAGCATTAGCAAGTCATTTTCAATGTCCCCATCGTTACTCAAGGAGTGAAATCTGTAAATTTTTAAAAAACTTTTCGTTAATAAAAAACATTTCTTGCATCGAAAAAAAAATATGAATGCAACTTCGAGTGTTAGCCGAAACTGTTTTTCACCCCTCCCTAGATAAGCTCCGCGGACCCCATACCACGGAATCTGAGATCATTTGAGTATTTAATTCGGCCTGCCAGACTGTTAAAAAAACCGTTTTTCACTTAGAATTTTGAATTTTTTAAACGGTCTGGTAGAGCGAACTATACTCAAATGGTCTCAGATTCCGTGGTATGTGATCCGAGGAGCTTATCTAGGGTAGAGTGAAAACCAATTTCGGCTAACACGACTATCCTCGAAGTTTCTAGCAAAGACCCCAGTTGTGGACTGCAAGACTTTGATTTTTTGAATAGCCTTTAATGAAGCTTTCGACGCCTATACTTCTTTTTTTTTGCTATCACTCACACCCACAATCTGCTGAGGGCTCTCGGTCTATTGTAGAAATAGATTTAGGGGTCTTAAGTTGACTATATCTTCCAGACCCGCTGTGTGGGCACCTGTGATTCCGATACGTGCCATTCTGTGTACCTTGGTTACCCATAATTTTAAGGTTAGTAACTTTGTCCAATGCATTCCACCAGACTACGTTCTCGTAGGTATGTCAGAAGAGGTTTAACTATGGCCGTGTACAATCACTTGATAAATTTTGGGCTTGGCCCTAGGTTTTACCAAATATCCTGTTGCAGGATTAGAAACAAACATGTCTTTATTCGTTCTTTCTTTAATGTAGACATTCCAGTTCAATTTTTTGTGCAGGACTCTTCACGATGATATTTCGCGTGATCGAAGACTTTGAGTTGGGTTCCTTTAATAAAGGGAATTTTTAAAGTCTGTAATTTCCCGTTAACCGCTAGACTGCAATTTTCAGTCCATGTGCTCACTTATCATAAGGCATTCTCTATTTGTTCGCTAATTGTGGAGGGAAATTTATCTGTCGCTAGTAATGCCAGGTCATCCGGGTAACCTTCGCTGTATAGAAGAGTCTGCGTTTCGGTTTTAAAGAAAGGAGCCAGTTGCTTTGATTTTTATAAAACTGTCGGGTGTTGTTTCGTTCGAGAGACTCTTCGAACACCTTGATCTGAGAAGATGCGAACTCCCTCTTCTTTCTAAGTAGGTAGTGCCTTCTCTACTACTCTCTTCTCCTTGCTCGATACTCCTCTCTTGCTGCTCTTGTTTTACACTACAGCATATCATACTATGGGTTCTCTTTCGGTGGTGGTTGGTAGCTTATGATGGTTTCAGCTGCCTCTTTTATGATATCGCGATACTGGGAGCACTGGTTTTTGGCGTCTGTGGTAGGTGAATGCACAGTGGAGAACTTCTCGCTCAGGTACTCTCTGTAAACTCTGGCGACTACAGTTATGCTAATGCAGCCAACGTTCAATTTTGTTCTTTAAGGCAGTTTGCAGTTTCTTTTCATGTGATAGTCGAACTCTTAACCTTGCCGCCACAAGGAAATGGTCAGAGCTGACTTACGCTTGGCTTTCGAAAATTACACACGTTGAAGATGTTCGAAGCGTGCCTTACGTCGATTTGCACATGATCGATTTTGTTAGAATATCGACCATTTGGGGAGCGCCAGATTGCTTTATGGACTCTTTTATCATCCTGCTACGAGCTTTTGAAAAGTCTATTAGTCGGAGGCCGTTATCATATTTGTCTCTTCATGTGGAATGTGCCTATTAACTATTATACCAAAGTTGTCTTCCTTTTCAATTTGGGCATAGAGGTCCCCGAGCAAAATTTGTACATCGTTCTCCGTGCAGGCTCCGTTTTTAAGTTGCACATGGGGTGTAAAGGGCTCTCACGTTCAGCGGATGTGACGGATCTTGTTTCCATTTTTAGGTTATCTTATCATTATCTGAAGCTTTTCGTGTTTCTCTCAGAACCGAAACTTTTGACATGGTAGGGAGTTTAACCCGACGACACAGCCCCCAAACCTGGAAGGCCAGAGTAGATAGGGCCCTTACGAAAATAGTGACAGTATGCTGTTTTGAAGACAACCACAACCTTGTTGTCCCATAACGACTAAGGTATAAAGCACCTCATCATGACACATTTGGAAGTTTTGCCACTTCCTCGCAAGTGGAAGTAGCCTAGGGCCAACTTCTAAGTTCAGTATTAAATCAGAGTTAACTAATCCTGAAAATAAATTAACTCCGAGTAAAATCAGAAACAGTTTTCTTAGTTGAGGGTTAACTTTATCTTTAAGCTGTTAAAAATCTATTGTCATCGATGTGCGACACTACGGATATAACCTTTCTACGTCTTTCACGCATCAGAAAAGAGATGGCGCCGCAAGAGACTTGCACCGTAAATAACTAACGCTGTTAAAATCGAGATGGTGCAACCACTGAAAAAGCCCTCAATTTGTTCCCAGAGTTAACTCACCAAATTAGGTGAGTAAGCTTAGGATTTCAATTGACTTAAAAATACGCATATGGAGTTAACTCATGTTTAATCCCAAAGCTAGGGTGATCTCTCACTGAAAAACTACCCCTTTGACAAATATTTCCGGTGTTACCGTCTGAACTCGGATTCGAAACCATCCTGTGGCCTTACAGTCCAACACACTTTTTTTTACTATTTTGATATTCTTATTGAACTTTTTAGATAAAAGAGTTAAACAGACTCTACACAATTGGCGACCTTGATAATCAAATTGAATTTATATTCTCAAACCATTGCCAGCTACAGCGCCCTCTTTAGCTACAAGACTTCTTCAATTTACGTCTTTATTTTATGACTTAATACATCAAGTATTATTCTCACTTTTTGTTTGTTGTTTTGCACGTGTAAAATTTTTCGAACAGTTATGGAAATAGTTTGCGAGTCCTTCAGGCTACTATACACTCATAAAAAGATGAAAAATTAATTTCATTTGAGAAAGCAACGACTTCTTCATGAATAAATAGCCGTTAAATTCAATTTAATTACTATTGTGCAGTCTTGTTCTTGAAGCTATATGGCATAAACGTCTTTATTTAATTTATTTATGCCCTTTTAAATTGGAAAACTTTATTCTTCAAAGAAAGGCTCAGCTCTTTTGCAGAGAGGTAGAAATAACAATTTATACATTCTCCTCGAATAATAAAATATCAAGTTGTTGTCTTGTTTTCTTGTAGGTACCTACAATTTTTTTTCGCACTTAATGTCTTACAGCTTGCCGAACGGAAGGACACCTGAGAAAATAGTAATCAAATAAGCACTTTTGTAATTAGTTTTCAGGCAAAAGATGAAACGAAAAAAAAGAATGAAAGACTATAAGCCCCCCGATGTAATTTAATTTCAATTTATAGTCTGTGAAGTAGTGTTGCAAGTTGGTAGAGTGAAATTGTTAAATATATTTGCATAGGGAAGGATTTTTGTTTGTTTTTAATAGCAAAATAGAGAATTATAAAGAATTCGATCCATGATTGACTTAAATTGTCGATAAAAAAGTGCAATTTTCAAAATTGAAATACAGTACAACCCAAATAACAAAAATTGCTTCGCATTTCAGACATTATAGTGTTATTTGTTTCTATAGCGCTCCTATTAACCCTCTGACAGGAAGTAAATACCTTATTGGAGCATTACTGATTCCTTTAATATTTTCTGGTGCAAATAATTACAACTTGATAGAAGCGATATACCAATGTTTCTTTAATCTCTCTATATTGCTCTAATGAAATGACGATGGAGCTTTCGCTTCTATAGTCATCCTGTAAAATTATTATGCAATCTTTATGTTAGTTTCTGTTACTTGCTAAGAGCAGCCACAAACCTACGGGTGGGGTCCAGTTAAGTTGGGAGAATATACTACTTATACTACAACCACTGCACCCATTGCCACCCACGGTAAGCGTGGTGGACTTTCAGTGCGAGAGGACCATGGTTCGAATCCCACCAAAACCTTAACATTTTTATAACTTAAATAATATCAAATAAATTCTCAGATTGCATTTCAGATTAAAACTTTGAAACAAAATATCAGCAAATAAATAATATAAAATAAAAATATAAATAAATATAAATCAATTCGGAAATATTTTTTTTTAATTTGTCCACCTTCTATAAGACCTCTTAACTGAGCCCAGTAAGTGTTTTTCGGGGCAACTGAATTTACTCCATAAATGTCCAATAGGAGCACCTTTTTAACTCTATGAACTATTATATAATGCTTATATGATTGAGAGAAATGATTATGAAAAGCTTCTTTGGATGATTATAGGGGCAAAATTGTTAGTTGAGAAATGTCTTTCTTTTTTGAAATTAGCTTAATCGAGCACTGAAGTATCCGAACTAGGTTCAAGTCTTCCCGTATAGCAGGACATATGCTATTTTGAAAAAAAAAAGAGTTGTGAGTTCGATTTTTATCTCCGATCACCTGAGGACAGGACCTGTTCATTTGCAGAAAACTAGGTCAGTAAAAAATCAAAAGACAAAAACGAAACCCTATTTCTGAAACTATGTGAAAGCTAACTTCACAGATCGTAAAGCGTTTTTTTCATAATGCTTCACTTTAAATAGATATTGTTACTTTCTTAACAACTTTCTTCTCTGCGAAATTGTTAGACTTTATGTCGTTTAGTTGCTGGTTGATGGTTCCCACATTTTCTTCTTCACAACACAAATCTCATCTTACAGAAACCTTCCGTCGGTCGTTTAGAAATTTAAAATTCTTGGCCTTCAGAGTTCCTTTCTTTGATTCACGTTAGCTAACTGAATGATTTAAACATCAATATAAAATGAGGACCAGTTTTAATCAGCTTCATAACTTTTAAAACTGGCTTCTTGTGCAATGTCAAACGTGAGAGGAAAAAAATTGTGAGAAAGTAAATTTCTTAAATTAAAGACAAATCAAGGCTCCAAAGTTCATACACTATTCTGTTTTCGCTCATTTATATTGCTTGATTAACTGGATGTGAAGTCAAGTGGATGTGTGGAATATATGTGGTCCGGTCACTCATCCTTCGCAGCAACATTTTAACTCCTCCTCGAGCATAGGACAGAAACAGATTTACTTCATCTCTCCCGGTTCGCGGCATGGTGCCTTAGCTGTGCCCTCGTTTGAATATTAATGTACTGAGCTTCGTTAAGTATAGTTGACCTCCAAGTGATTCTTGGTCTTCCAACTCATCTTAAACCCTGAGAATTCCACACGAAGGACTGCTGCGATATGTTGTCGCTTGGTTTCCTCAAAGTATGGCCAATCAATCGACATTTTCGTTGCCTGATATCACGATCCACTCTTCTTTGATGAGTTATATTCCACAGCTCAACATTACTTATGGTTTGTGTCCAACGAAATTTTAGAATCTATAGAAGATATTGGTTGGTTAAAGCCTGTTATTTGCTCGAGATGTCAGTGGAACATTTCCAGGTTTGATAGGCGTACATAAGGATAGATTTTACGTTGGATTCGAAGAGTTTCAGCTAAGTGTGTAACGTTATTATGCTGGAGTTCACCACTGGGAAAAGCATTCCAAATACACTACGTACTTTGCTAATCCCATTGACAACAGCAAAGTCCGTTCCACGATACTGCCGTCGATACGATACTGCCGAGATAGTTGAATTGTGTGACCTTTTCAATAGTAACCTGCCTCAGAGCGTTGATCCTTAAGCCAACCAGCTCCCTGCTCACTTTAAGCGATTGGTATTGGCACATTTGGTTCAATCCGCCCACACTGTTTGACATGAAATATACATATGTATTTCAGCGTAGTCCAAATGACAAAGATTTTCGAAAGGATTCCATTGTATGCCATTCCTCTCGTTCGTACCAACCGTACCAGTTAGTACATCATCAGTTGCCAATAAAAACTGAATTGGTGACAATACATCTCCTTGTCTTACTCCTTGACGCACCTCGAATGAATCGATCGAAAAGCTGTCCATTGTGCAGCACGCAGCACCTTGCGTTGTTGTATGACTCCTAATAATAGCAACTATATACATATCTCCCCAGGGATACCTCTCATGACAAATGATTGCCAGATGCATTCGCGATTAAGCCTGTCAAATACCTTCTAAAATTTGACGAACATGAGGTATATGGACGACTGATACTCAGCTGATTGTTCAAGAATTATTTTTAGGATGTTAATATTATCGACACAGGATTGGCCACTGAGAAATTCAGCTAAGTGCCTCGCGATTGATGATTTTATCCTTTCTCTTATCCGCTCGAAAACAACAGTAGACATTAATTTCGAGAACACAGGTAGAACGGTTATACCACGCCAATGAGTGCAATTTTTAAGATCGCCTTTTTTGGAATCTCAACAAAAACGCCATCCTTCTAGTCTTTGGGATAGGTAACGTTCTCCCAAACTTCCTGAACTAGTGCAAGCAAAACAAAAGCCATTGTTTTAGGTCCAACCCTCAAGAACTCGGCTGGAATGCCATCAAGTCCAGCTGCTTTGTTTGAATTAAAGAGAAGGACCGCAAGCTTAAGTTTAGAACAGGTTGGTGGGCCGATGCCCCTAAAAGATCTGCGCATTTGGACAATTCGCGGATTTTCGTAAACATGCTGTTAATCGTTGAGCAGTACACAGAAATGCTCCATCCATCTTCTTAGCTCATCTTCCACTGTCACCAAAAGATTGCCGTTTATGTCCAAGACCCCAGCAGTGGTGTTATGCAGCCGAACAATTTCCTTGATCATTCTGTACAGCTCTTATGTGTCCCCTCTCACTAGCATGCTCCCCATTTTCCGCAAGCTTGTTCAACATTGCCCCATTGTCATGCCTCACACAGCGCTGTACTATTTTGAGAGCTTCTCTATACTTGTTCTACTGAGTTACTTTCGGATGCGCGACATTTTCAGCTATAATTCTCACTGACTTTCGCCGATGTGTTATTTTGTCCCACGTATCTTGGCACATCCAGGGATCCCTAAATCGTGTTGTGTCCGCCTCAGAACAGTTGCGGAACTGGTTTCCATAAGAACATTCTTTACTTGGTCCCACTTGTCGTCAATAGACATATAATCGTTTACAACCATGTTCGACACTGCTTCCATTAGTTTAATGATGTATTTGATATATTTTTTTTGGATCAGTTAGAACGCTTGTTAGGAATCTTGGTCTCCTTGCTATGAGTGTCTCTGGACAACCGCTGTTCGGAGCTGTAGCTTTGCTAATACTGAGTGATGGTCACTGCCAGCGTCAGATTTACAAACATTCCCAACATCACAAAGTGATTTCCTCCAAAGTTGGTGTATTATGAAGTAGTCAATTTTGGCATGATGGTTAGTGCGTAGGACTGTCATGCCGAAGGTGTGAGTTCGATTCCCAGCCGTGCCACTTAAAAACAGAAATGTTTTATCCGAGGTACTGCCTCTTGCGAGGAACTGACAAATCCTCCAAAAGTATACTTGTCATGAAAAATTGCTTCTCATTAAGCCGACAACACGCACACAGGAATGGTTGAGAATTGTAAGTCACTAGGCCCTGTTTCTCCACGAGCTGTTGTGCCACCCATTTTTTTTTTTATGACAAATCTTGTGCGGAAACAAGGATCCACCAACCACAAGCAGACGAGCGTTGTAGAAGTCAACGTGTATCACCATTTTCGTTTCTCTTAGCAGTTTTCACCCAAATCACTTTCAACACCAACGTTGTCCGGGCTAACTTAGCATTTAAATCACCCATGATAATGATTATGTCACTTTTAGAAACGGTACTATAAACCGAGTTCAGAAGAGTGAAGAATGAATTTTTGTCGTGTTATTCTGCATCATTTCAAGGACTATTACATTGAATAATGGTTATCTTCGATCGGAGCTAAACCGTGCCTTCATTAGCCTCGCCGAAATTGGGTTCCTGGATAAGACTATTGTTAGCTTCCTGGATATAAGACTATTGTTAGCTTCCTTTGTCAGCATAATACCCACACCATACAATCTTGGACTTCCATCGTTTTCATCTTCACTGAAATAGAGCATTCGCGTCAGTTCTGAGTAAGCGCTATATTCAGCTTTCCTCGCCATTTAGTTTCACTCAGCCCCAAAATACTGTTGTTAAATCTTAGCATTTCACGTTCAATTTGCTCGTACATTCCCATCGCTTACAAAGAACGAATATTCCATGCTCCAATCTTTATACAACAGACAGACAACTTTTGTAGACCCCCAATATGGGATACAGACGCTACTTATGCTGCTATCGTTGGCTTTTCCAGATAGGCTCCTCTGCTACCAGACTCTCATGCCATTGACTACAACCTGAAGTTCTTCGGATTTTTTTTAGAGAGATTTTTATACCCAATGATAAGATCGTGTCCTAACCAGCAATGCTGGCTTTTGCTACAAAACTTCTGATAATTTAAACAAAAAAAAAAGGAGCATATAACCTTCTCATTGAAATATTTAATATTATAGAATTTATTTTGTGAGGATTCGATAAGTAGTTTTTGAAATTACCATGAGATATAGGTTAAGGCGCTTTGAATTTTCTTTTTTTACAGCCATATATGTACCGTCAACTTAGTTTTCTACCTCCATATCGGTCTTCCTTAAATGTAAGCCACTTAAATAAATCGTTACACTTAACTGGGTGATATTTCGAAAGCTATGTCAAATGTGTCACAAATGTCACAGTTATTTTTCCGATGATTCATTTTTATGGCATGCAGTTTCACAAACGATTGTTAATTCCATAATGCAACATATTTTTTCTAAATTGATATCATTTGCAATAACAAGCGCGCTTGACAGGAAACCTCCCAAATCGTGATGTATATTCACTTTGACTTTTACGCTATAAATAAACGCAAAATAGAATTTGTATAAGGGAAACGGAATACATAATACGCCACTCTCTCAATTAAATTGAAATTCAAGAAGATTGGAATGTTTTGTTGTTTTGCGCATTTTTATGTGGAGTACCTACATATGAATGTATCATGATCAACAGAGTATGTGTATAAAGACAAACAATGGGGGTCTTGTATTAAGGCTCTTAAGTACTTACTTGCTGCCTCGCATAAGTATAACTAAATATACATAATTTGATATGGAGCACAAGCTAAATTTTTATGGAATGCATATTAACACCGGAAAGGCCATTCGCATTTTCTACTGCTGTGATGCATATTAAATTTATTTGATTACATATTTTAAACTAAAAAGAAAATATTTTGAAAAAATCAATTTGATTGAAAACTATCAACAGGTTAGGGCGCCAGAAAACACTTGTTATTACATATTTATAATGAAGCTTAGTTTTATATCACTGAATTAAAACATAGCTATTTCGTGGTTTGTATAAACCCAACCTTAAGCTTGCAGCTAAAAAGCTTCTTTAAAAAAAAGTTTCTAGTTAACTTAGTATTTCTCGCAAGCCTCGAATGGCAAGAAAAAACCAGGGTTCTTATAATATCGTTCCCGTATCATAAAATACGGATCTTTATCATTCTTTATCGATCTACTCACGACCCCGAACAAAAAAATATAGTTCGCGAACGATTAAATTTCCGATCTATAAAAATTTATAGTTCTCTCACGAACAATGCTTTTTTCTGACCGGAATATTAAGCGTCTTATACAGGGACAGTTTAGTTGCTCAGGAGAAAGCTTTGCTTCTCAGTTGCCTTCTTAAAGTCAAAAAAAACAGCGATTGGCGAGAGTAATCCTTCGTTTGATCTCACCACTGGTATCGTTCGCTGAGCTTATAGCGGATCCTAGGTAGACAAAGTCTCTGACCTCCTCAAAATTACAGCTCATGCTCTTTCTTTTTCCTTCTTAGAAGCTTGCGTTCCTCTCTCCTCTTCTGCTCGTAGAGCTCGCGAGCACCTCTGGTCCTTCCATTCAGCGCCGCTTTGTATGCCTGTTGTTCTTCGTTGAACCAGGGGCTTCGCTGTGGTGGTCGTGCGAGCCCAGCACGTCAATGGCGGCATCTCTGATGGCTTCCTGGCAGTTTTTCCACTGGCTCTCGATATTTGCAGTTGGCGGTAAAGAACTATTTAAGAGGGCGCGAGAGACTCGATCGGAGAAGAACGTGGTGATTTCTTGCGACTGTAGCCGTCTGCAACAAAAAATCCACATCCAAAAAGACGCTGCCCTTGCAGTCGATAACAGTCACCGTAGGAGATATCGCAGTCTTTCAGTTTTATATTGTCCGGTCCATCCCATCGCACTTCTTGGATGGCGGTGATGTCTGCTTTGTAGCAGTCAAGGGCCTCCGTTAAATGTTCGGCTGCACGTGGTCTATAGAGAGACAGAACATTCCACGCGTAGATCCGAAGTTCGTTGTCCTTATTTCGTTTACTAGGTTCGTCAACAGTAAATCCGTCCGTATCCGAGGCTTGTTCTCGTTTGCTGTCGCCTTAAATCGTCCACAGGGATTGGAACCCCATCTTCAGTTAAATGTACTAGGCACCCGATGTTCACCACTTGGAGGTGAGAGTAGGAGTTGATAGACAGAGGTTCGCTTTGAAAAAAAGCTTGTGGACCATTGTGTCCTCTTGAATACACCGTGTCTACCCCTTGAATATCAAAAGAAAAGAAATTTCTGAAAATATTTAAAAGAGTCTTAAAGAAAACTTATTCAAATTTCCAAATCTGTCCTTGAATTTTTAATGACGTCATTAATTGCTGAGTTATTGGTAATCAGAGTCAAAGGTATCTTTCTTCATTAAAAATACAGATAAAAACAAAATTGTACAACAACAACAACAAAAACGAATATCAAAGCTGAATAAACAAGTTAGCTGACCTATGTATTTTATTGACTCAAAAATTTACAGATTTCACTCCTTGAGTAACGATGGGGACATTGAAAATGACTTGCTAATGCTAGATAAATCCTTAATCTTTATAATTATTTATACAATCTTTTTTCTCTTTTAAATTTTATCTTTACCTATTTATACATACATATCAATTTAGTTCATCTTTTTTATGAAGACCAATCCAAACATTATATTGAACTAAGAAAACTAAAAATTTGTTAAACAAACTTTATTCGCACTTCCATATTTACTTGCGCTTAGTTACACCAAATTGTTTTTTTTTCTTCAGCTTTAAAAATAATTAAGGAAGGATAATTTTTAAGCCGTTAATCCAACAAAAATCGGAGCTCTTAATTGCTTAATACATACATTTAATTTTCCCTCCGTTTTATCTTCAACCAAATTTTGATTCTTCCCTAAGCGCAAAATGATGTGAGCATATGTATAACTACTTTTTTTTCCTATTTCGTCCTGTATTCGTTTTTCGTTTTCGAAAATCACGTTTTTTGTAACACTAAATAAAATTATATTTTCCAAAAAACAAATATTTAATGTTGGTAGTTGTTACCTCTCCCCAAAATTTGTCTTCTCTTATTCCCACTGTAGTTTTTTTTTATTTTGTTTCATTTTCAAATATACAAAAGAGGTGTTTTCTTTTTGTTATTTTATTGACCCACATAAATTATTTTCCCGCTTGTCTTCTAATCTTATATTTTTCATTTACTTCGTGCGGTACCTTACTTTTTTCTTTTTGATTTAGCTTTGTGGTAGCACCAAACAAAAATTAAAAATTTCTACACCTATTGCTTGTTTATTTCGGTCTATATTTGAATAGATTTTTCCTAACTCGTGTAACTGTTTAATTGTGGTAGGCAACGCTAACTTATATTTGATTTTCCCTCAAATATATGCCTACAAACGAATTTTCAACGCTGCTGTTTGGTACGTGTCAGAAAAATTCTATTTTTCTTATGCCCTTTGTAGTTTTTTTTTTTAATTTTGGGGTTTATTACGAGTCTTTTCGAAAAAATTCGGCAAGACAAAAGTCAACCAAAAATTCTTGATGGACTTAAAATTTCTATCAAATAGGAAAATATTTACTAATACAAATTAGCAATAACGATAAATCGACTTTTAGTCTAATCAACCAGTCTGTTTTGAAGAGACTCTTGCAATACGGTCCTTTATTGCTCTTGTTTGTTCTCAAGATATTTGGGACGAACAAAAATTTTCTACAATTTTGTTAAGTTTCTTGTAGTTTTTTTCGATAAAAATAATTATTTGTTGAATATTTTTACAAATTTTATCAATCATTTATTATAAACTCATTTAAAGAATAAAATTAGCCTGAAGTCAATATCATTGTTTGTTCTCAAAATATTTGAGATGAAAAAATATTTTCCACAATTTTTGGTGAAGTACCTATCTTGTAGTTCTTTTTCACTTAAAAAAAAACTTTTTGTTGAATTTTTTTATAAATCCTATCAATTATCAATTCTAAGCTAGTGTGTGGACTTAAATTAACCCGATGTCATGTCATTATCTGTTCTCAAGATTTTTGAGGCAAAAACCAATTTTTTAATAATTAGTGTGTAGAATTGCTTGCAGTTTTTCGCTTAAAAAAAACTATTAATTCAATATTTTTTAAAATTTTATCAATTTGTATCTATAAACTAGCGTATAAAATAAAATAACCTCGAAGCCAATATCATTGTTTGTTGTCAAGATATTCGAGCCAAACAACTTTTTTCAACAATTTTCATCTACATTTTTTTATTAAAAAAAAAAACTATAAGTTGATATACTTCTATATTTTAATCAATTCCTTATTACGTCAATTTGCGTAGAATAAAATTAACCTGAAGTCGATTTGTTCTCGAGATATCTGAGACTAAGGAAATTTGAACTGCTTCTTGAATTTATTGAAAGGTCCTTTCTGCTTGTAATGAAACTACTGTGTATACAATAAAATCCATCCGAAGTCGATATCTTAATTCGTCCTTGAGATACGGTGAGCAAAAAAAGCGAAGGAACGTACGAACACACACAGACATCTCTCTACAAAAATGGAATCCGATTCTAGGGAGCGAAACGTGAAGATATGTTAAAATTTTTATTTTGACAAATCGGACCATTTACAATAACTTCCAATGGGAAGTTAAAAAATTATAACTTTTTTATTATTATGTTTTAGTTTTGTGATTTTATTGACCTATATTTGTATTCCCACTTGTAAGTATTCTTATTTCATATTTTTCATTTTCTTCGTTAATCCATCTAATCATAGCTAAACAAAACACAAAAGTAAAATAATAAACAAACAAAAAACCCCCAACAAATATCCGTACGAACCTAAACCTACCTGAAAACTAAAATCCCACATGCATTCTATCCTACTTACCTTTCACGCACATCGCATTCTATACTATTAATGCAAAAATATTTCGGCAAACAGCGCAAACGAACCTTCCCACTCCAAGGCATCTTTGCAACTGAAGACTGAACCACTGAACACTGAAATGAACAGTCTTTCATAATAAACTACTAGACAGATATCAGGGATGAAATCGTGTTTCAGCAATGTATCAAAATATAAAAGGAAAGTGTATCGAATTGTACTTTTTGATTTGATTTGATAATATTTTGTCCACATTTGTTGTTGTATGAACGTATGTAATGTTTCTATATCCAATTAATTAAACAACTTAGCTGTTTATGTTAATTAACATATAAGGTACATACTTACATATGCGAAACTTTTATAACAAAACTGTAGGAATTTGTTGCAATACCCTTCAACTTTGCGAGATTTAAATTTGATAAATTTAATGTTTTCGATTTTTAATTGCGAGATTGTCGAAACCGGTATTTTGTAGATGCCATTTTCTCGAACAAACTGTATTAATCATTTTTATTTCTTCTGTTATATCGTTGTCAGCCTCGGTTCACAGTATACATTTTGTGAGGCAGATGATTTTCTTTTTAATTTACTTTATCTTTTTCGTTGAATGCAAAAGTGTATCGAATTTTTTAGAAGTGTATTTGTGTACTTTAGCAAAGTGGAGTGTATCGAAAAAAGTACAATCTTATCGACTTTTGCAACCCTGGCAGAGATAGAAAGAAATCTTGAATGAACTATGGCACTATATTTTTGTGCTCTGTTTATTTGGGCTGTTTGTCCGCACAAAAACTTGCAAATCGACGACGATGAATTTTAGGAATATTGATTAAAGATTTAGTACCACTTTTTAATTAATTGTATTTTCGATTTGTGAAGCTTATATAGAACGTACAGCAACGTATGATATATCAAAATAATTGTCAATTATTCAAGCTGCTTATAAAACAAAAACTAATTGTCTAGGTGCACAGATTAAAGAGTTAGTAGGTGATATGTAAATGAACAGAAATATGTTATTATCTCGGCTTAGGTACGATTAAAAAAATCAAATTTTACATGGTATATGTGAATCTATATAATCTACCTCCGGTATGAATTTGAGATTTTTAAATGCAACCATTTAAAAGATAAAAAATAATAACTGCGAAAAATCGATCAACAAAAATTATATAAAATATATAAAATATAAAAAAATACTAGGTATCAAAATTTCCTGAAACGAAACAATTTGTTATTTATTATCTTTCTTAAACTATACAATTTAGTACAATCAGCCTTAACTCTGATGTGTAGCATTTGTGAGCCATCTTTCTTAGAACTTTGAACTTACAACCAATAATATCTCACTTTGTAGATTTTTTGGAGTTGCAAAATATATGTACAAAATTTTTATATTAAACTTAACCATCGATAAACAAAAAAAAATATTACTCTGGCACTTCTCATTTGTTTTCTTTTTTTGTTCGACCATTTCACATAAAACCATATTTTAAAAATCGTCATATTGCACCTCTACATTATTTTCCTATCATAAACATTTTCAAAAAATTTCCAAAGCTTAGATTTAGTTTTAGAAGCACAATGCACTGCTGAGTGCTGACTGCACTAGCTCTTGCATTTTATAATTATAGTAATATGTATAGTTAAAACTTATATTGTTCATTTTAGAAACACCAACCAAAAATTCAACCGTACCCTCCCTATCCGCCTGCAATCATCTTCTATACATATTTGTTCATTCCAAAATGAATGGTAACACCACCAAAAATTCGATCTTATCCCCCTTATACGCCAGCGTTCATCTCATATACACACTTGTTCACTTTATTCATTTTAGTAACACCATAATTTACTCAAAACGACCCTATAAACATTTTCAATGTTAAAAATATAATCTAACAAAATGATGACCTTCAAAAAAAGAAATTGTAACTCGTGCTATTATTTATGGCTGGGCAATAACGGTACTGTAAAGAAATCTCAAAACAAAAACCATGAAGCTGTAGAATGCTATTTGTTTCAGCTGAATACCACCACTCACCACACCACAAAGATGCAGCTCTTCAAAAAGCACTAAACAACTTGATAAAAATCCTGTTGCGTTATTTTTTTTTTTTGACTAGTGTAGTTAAATAATTTTAATTTTAAGACTATCTGCCGTATTTACAAGTTAAAAAATTTTGTACCAGACTATTTTCCAGATCTACGAATATGAGTATGGTTGTTACGTCTTTTGTCTAAAAAAAAAAGTGCAGATACGTCAATTCATCTTAAAAATAACATGGTTCTTTACATACGTCATATTTCGTATGCATTTTTAACCAATACAAAAGCAAGATAGAGTTCAATCCAAAACAGTCAACAATGCAGATACGTTTTTTCTTCTTAAAACGGCAGCAGGACTGTCAGTGCCAAAATATCATATGATTCATATAAGTCAAACACATGTTTTTAATAATATTTCAAGTAAAAATAAATTGAGCATAACTTGTCCAATAAGGGAAACCTTTCAAAGTACATATAAATATAATGTGTAATTTCCTCTATCTGTAATCCGAAGCCTTGAAGTCATAATATATCCTTTAATTAAGTTTTTGATTCAGTTGATCTGAAAATAAATCGATACAAAGAATTATAATGTGTTGAGAATAGTAACACAAATGAAAGGGTTGATATTTGTCTCGTGCTAAGTAAAATTGGTCTTCCAAAAAAATTAAGAAAAAAAGATACCATCTCTTCTAGGGATACGTTGATGGTAATGATGTTCACATCATTTTCAAAACTTCTTTGAATACAAAAATTGACAAAGAAAATTTTGAATTACTCGTATCCTGGGATTTGAAAAAAATTACCTCGAGAAATAATATAACCCCAAATTTACATTAAAAATGCATCTTTTTGCAAAACTTTAGATTCGAATATCTCAAAACGTGAAGTGTTACAGCGATTATGAAGTCAGATTCGTATTCAGCGTAATAATGCTAGAGACATATATTTAATTTTGTCCATATTTAAATTTTGTCCACAAAGCAATTAATTTGAGTTGATTTTCGGAAACAGTAAAAATACGTCAATTTTCAACTCGCGTTTGAGTCCAAGCGGGCTTTCGGAGAAAAAAATACTTTAAACGGATATATTTTTGTTAGAAATTGTGTATAATTTTACGAATAAGTGATAGTTTTCGAGCCATAAGTAAATAACTCCAAAAAAAAATGCATTTTTCTCCATGTTGCAGCCCTCGAAATTTTCAGATACGGATTTAGCACAAAACTACACCACAGTTTGCTTGCTAAGGGCCCTTTTGAGCACAAAATGACTCGACTATAATTTGAGATGAAAAAAAGAGAATGCCGTCTGAATTCTTGATGAAATATGATTTTATGGAAAAAAAGCGGTTTTGCAAAAAATTATTTGATCTTAAGTATTTATTTACGAGAATACAAAAGTCAAATTTCAAAAAAACAAATGTAAACTCGTTTTTGAGACTTCGCATTTTCAAAAAAAAAATAATTTGTTTTAAAAATTCAAAAATCGAATTTTTCAAAATTTTGATAGTCAATACCTAGTGTTAAATATTATTTTAAAATCTGTGTATAAAACATTTAATCTAAATCCGCTTAACCGATTAAGAGAAAATTCAAAATTTAAAAACCCTTCTATGAGAGGTACTACTAACAGTTGCTATCAGCTTATCACACAGAATACAGAAAATGTTTTATCAAAATCGTAGGAGCTGTTTTCAAAAAAAATTTCTTATCGCTTCTTTAACATTTGTATGTAAAAGTCAATGTTAAAAAACCTTAAATCCTTACCGAATTAAAAAAAAATATAATCATGTCGTTTTCGAAATAATGTGCCTATTTGTTTTTTAAAAAGAAAATTTTGATAGTTTTTAAAAAATCCAAAAAACAAATTTTTGAAAATGTTACTACATCTTGCTACTTTTTTTTGTTAGAAGCATCTGTATATGTTTGTGTTTGAGATATCGAATTTTCAAACAAAAAATTTTAACTTTTTTTAAAAATCCACAAACTTTTTTTTTTGAAAATTTTGTTATGCAATATTATTTAATCTTATCTGAAATTAGTATATACAAAAATTGATCTTAATTCGTTTAGCCGATAACAAGAAAATTCTAAATAAAAAAATACGTTCTATGACAGGTCCTATTAATAGTTGCTAAGTGTAAAATTTTATAATTTTTGGTAGTAGATCCTACTAATTGTAGTATATGAAAAAAGTGTAATCAAAATCGTAGGAGTCGTTTTTAAGCAGAAAAATATTTTCCTTTGCGGTTTTTTCACTTTTGTATTGAAGGTACCGTTATTTTTTCATAAATGTAAAATATTTTCTAAAAATATTTTAGAGAGTACTAAAAAACTCCTAAATATCGAGTTTCAAAAAAATCGATCATGTCATTTTCGAAATACAGTAGACGCTCGATTTAGTGAATCTTGAAATAGTGAACTATCCACAATAGTGAACAAAATCTTATATAAAAACGTATTTTGTATAAAAATCGAACGAAATTTGCATTTTGGATCAAATTCGTCTCTAAAAAGCCTCAGGAAACACCCGCTCGAAAAAGTGAATAATTTCGAAACAGTGAAAGGGGCTGGTTTTTATTACTTCACTATATCGAGCGTCTACTGTATTCGATTTTGCCAAACAAAAATTTGAAACATTTCTTAAAAAATCCAAGAAATATTTTTTCAAATGTGTTGGTACACAAAACTATTTATATTTTCTGGAAGCTTCTATATAAAAAAATAGTTGAAGTCGGTTATACCGTTTTGAACAAAATAAAAAAATAGAAAAATGGTTTTTTGGGAGGTACCATTAATAACAATTTTTGAAAAATGTTTTTCCACCCAAAGGAAGCCTTTATTATAATAAATGTATAGAATTTTTTTTAAGAAAAAATGTCTAGCCGTTTTTGAGGAAAATACGATTATGTATAATTGTAAAAAAAAAAATGTATGGCAGGTACCGTTATTTTTGGTTCTAAAAAAAATAAAAAAAACGTGTGGGTATAATAACCAAAAACCACTTTGTACCAAGTTTGCAGAAAATCGATCCAGCCGTTTAGGCTGTAAACGAACAGACAGACAGACTGACAGACAGAATTGTGCCACCCACTTTTTTGGTATTCTCTATCATCGTAATATCAAGTTTGATTGTTATCTCAAATTTTTTTTTGCACGAATCCAAAACTTGCCTTTTATCCAACAAATATTTTCTTACCTTAATATTGATCTGCAATATTATAAGTCTTTAAAGGAGCTTCAAGATAAAATTTGATTGAATCGATTCAATTATATTGAACTCGGTTGAGTCGTTAATGAGGAAATCAAAAACTAGACAAACCCATTACATTTTGATCAAAAAGTACATCATGGCCTATCATAGGAGCCTATTTTGATATAAATAAGCTTTTCCCTTACGGTTGTATGGCAGGTAAAGTTATTTTTGGAGTTAAACAAATTCAACTTTCCCTCTAGATAATCATCAAAAAACATTAAGTTCAAAAGGAAAATCGTTTCAGTGGTTAATTTATTATAAGCTCTCGAAATGTAAACAACAATCATCATCGCAAGCAATTCGTCTCTTTGACCAAAATTATCAGCATTTATCAAAAACAAAAAAAAAAACTAAATGTCAAATTTAATTCTCTCAAAGACATAACCTATTAATGAATAATTGATCAGAAAATTAACTCGTGAAACAGCAATTTGTCCAGAATCAAAGGAAAAAAACCAATCTTTACTGGTAAAAACTGATGCGTCGGAATATTTCTAAATATATTTTTATATATCAACCAATAACTGCGGACATAATGTAAGCTAATATTGGATCAACTATTCGAGCAAACATACGTATAAATAATTGTTGGAGCTAAGTAATTTTTGATTAAAGTCGAATGTCAATTACTGTCGATTGTATACTGTCTCGTAGGCCGGCCGGCCGGTACGATACTGTGGTTCATTCACTTGGCCAAGTCAACTCAATTAATACCATTTCTCTTTAGAAACGTGAAGCTTTAGAACTCTGAGAGGAGGGAGAGTTGTTTATAAAATAAAATATTGACGATTTCAATTGATTTTCCTTGCCTTCTTGCCCAGCCAGATGTTTTATTCTGACTTTTTGTTGTGGGGCCTGAAGTCTTGAGACCCTATTTGTCATTAAGAACATCGAGGAACTATAAACGAAATGAGTGTTCTCAGTTTTATCGTCTTCCCTAATGGTATTTGAATTGTCAATGTCTAAATGCGGTAAATGAGAAAATTGTTTTTCTTGTATGTAATTACTTATTCTGAAAGAATTCCAAATGAACTTCACAAAGGGTTATTGAACTTGTATATTTTTTTTATTTTTGTATGTGTTGATGCATTTACGATGATACATTTGATGTCACGAGAGAGCAATTCAATGGACAATAATTATGTGACATTTTTAAATTGCCTTGTGATTGTCAAATGAAATAATTGCTTCACAAAGTGAAATCATTATTTATTTCTCAGACAGTGATTTTTGAAGTTGAATATAAATTAAACCACTGCGTTTCCAAAAACTGCATAAGAAGTTGACATATATGGCAATTGCTTCCCCTTAATATCTGTCTTGATATAAATCAAAATTATCACATGTAAACCTATAGGCCAAGGTATGGTTTCTAATCGAAACTCAAATTGAGGTAGTGGAGAAGTCCCAAAAAGAGGTTTTCGTCGTATCTGTTTGCATAAATGTCTCCATGTCTCCAGGGCTTCTGTGCGCCAAGTACTGAAAAATGAGGTGATAAGAGGATTTCGTTCAAGACTTTTTATTATTAAATATGTTTGTTTAGCCCATAAGCATGCTAAGAACCGAAAATGCCACTATATTCACACTTGTGTTTCTTAAAGAATGTCACTTTGGTCACTTTTCAATATGTTTAGTATAACTTGGAAACTAAGCCGAATTTGACAATTTTACTTTTGAAACTTTTTGTTCAAAATAAAATTTTCCATCGAAGTTGATATTTAAAAAAAAAATATAAAAATATTTAAGCAAGAAAAGTTAACAAAAACAATAATTAATTGCCCATAACTTTGTTTCGAGCAAAGAAAGGTTCAAGACGTGCTTAGACAAAATAGATTAGAGGCTACAGACTTTAATATGGCATGTTCAAAAAAATTGATAATAAAAAAAAATGTTAAAAAATTGACATTTAAATCTTACTATTTCTTATAATTTTTAGCACTTTTGGCCAGAAAGCCTCTTTTTCGGTACTACATGGCATGGGGAAATAGACTCCCCTTCTATACAATTATTTTCTTAGAATTTAACCAAAAATCACTATCCATGTTATCTTACACGAATTAGGGACAGCCGTATAAAAATAAAATGCACGACTGGGTCGCACGTACTTGAAATTTCGCACAACGTTAGGCCTTGTGGTGAATACAAGGAAAAAATCGAAAATCTGCAATTTTCTCTTCAGGGGGCGTGGCATCCACCCACTTTCTTAAATATTCTTATAAATTATATGGAGCACTTTCGATTGTTGTAGAACGATGAAAATTGGTAGGCCGGTAGGGTTTGAAGTTCTTACAAAGAAAAAAATCGAAAATTTGGAATTTCCTGTTCAGGGGGCGTGGCGTCCACCACTTTCGCAAGAATTCTCATAAACTATATGGAGCACTTCCGATTGTTGTAGAACGATGAAAATTGATAGGTCGGTAGGGCTTGGAGTACTTAGAAAGAAAAAAATCGAAATTTTGGAATTTTGCGTTCAGGGGGCGTGGCATCCACCCACATTCTCAAAAATTCTTATAAACTATTTGAAGCACTTCTTGAAGTACTTAGAAAGAAAAATATCGAAAATTTGGAATTTTCCATTCAGGGGGCGTGCCATCCATCCACTTTATCTGAATTTCTATTATTTACATGGAGCACTTTCGGTTATGAAACTTGTAGAGCGGTAGGGCTTGATTTTCACGTGGCAAAATAAATCTTTGCAAAAAGGAGTGAAATCACAAGAAAAACATAAATGCTTAAAAAAGAGCCAAGTTCTTATATGTACAAGAATCCAGCCAAAAAAAGTAATGAGATCTAAAATATGCCAAGTTTTAAGTTCATGAAGTTTAATATCAAATATCTTAAGTAGAGTAATATCGAAACAATTCCAAATCATGACAGAAATTTGGTATTTAATGATTACTGATTAAAATTTGGTGGATTTACTTGGCAGGTTTTCTCTTAAATACTTTCTTAATCACAAATTTAAAATGTATGAGAAAACTTGACCAGTGAACACCAAATTTTAATCAGTTATCATTAAACACCAAATTTCTGTTATGATTTGGAATTGTTTCGATATAGCAACTTAAGATATTTGATATCCTCCTTGATCTGCGATTCTATATAAAGAATTTTACTTTTGGGTAATATTTTTAGTTTCTTAAGTAAAAATGATTCTTATAGGTCCACAATGATGATGGTGTCGGATTTCGCCAAACAATTTTCCCAATTGATGCGCATAATAATCGCAAAGGCACAATTGAACTTTGAAACATATTTGCATCGGAATCGGAATGGTTTTCAAACTTTTGTTTATATTGGGTTTGTTGTGATCCATCGTAACCCCATTTTGAAATAAGCTCTAAGGATTTCATTTCGTCCTCAGTCAAGGTTTGTCGAATATCCAAATTCATCATTAAGAACTTAATGGTGTGATCAAACAAGCTTTGCAATTTACCCTCAGCCAGAGTTTTCGTATCTGTAAAAGACTCTGGGTTAGGATAGCAATCAGTTTTAGCTTTTTTGAGTGTACTGTAACTCGGAAACATTAAATTGTCACTCGTTGTTACAATTTCTTATTGATTTCGGGATAAATCTGCCTCAACAAAAATCGAAAGCGCTTTAAGAGTTGACATCATTTTTCGTCTTGTAATAGGCTCTTCCTGGAGAATGAGTAATTTCTTTCAAGACCTTTGCAGATACTGCCTTACCAGGTTCCCGCAATTTTATTTGTGTTGCAAAAGCAAGTTCTTTTGTTTGATGAAATCCACGAAGTTCTTCAGTTCGTCTGCATTTACTACGAGGGCAAAAATCATCAAACGATTAAGAGTGCCGACCAGGTCTTGATTTATTTGGAATCTGAAAGCTTCCCTTTTGCCATGTTTCATTTTTTTGTAAATAACGAATTTCAACTCTTTTAGAACGAAGCCATCTGCTCTTAAATTCAAATCTGTAAATAAGCCTTCCAATAAACCAAAATACATTTCATTATTTTAATTCATATTCAAACCTTAAACGCCATATTTTAATTTTAAATTCCTCGAGTTGACCTCCTCACAACAAGCTTTGTCTAGCAAATATATTTCTAAGTTATCCAATTTAGCTTAAAATCCAACTTCAGAGCACGTTTTTATCAGATCGTATAAACGGTTTTTGGTAAAAACTATTAAACCAAATGATTTTTTCAAATATATCAAAATTTAAGTTAAAAAAAAAAAGATGAAAAAAGCATAAAACATCACATTTTCTAACACAATTTTACTTCTCAACTTTGCAATTTTAAAAATCGACTTTGTCTCGTTTTTGCATGCATTTACTCCATAGTGAGATGTGAAGAATTGGATCAGGTATGATGAAATGAAAAAATTGCGACGTTTATTATGATGGGGATTCGTCACGGCAAATCGATTAAGACCCGTTTGCTGATATGAAACTTTAATATTTACGTTCTACTTAAACGCTTATGATCTACTTTTTCCTTCTGCGTAAACTGTCACATAAGCGCTTATGTTCTATTTAAATATTTAAGCTCGTATCAGCAAATGGGCCTAAGAAGCAAAGTTATCAACTTTTTACCAATAAGTGCTTGCCTGGCTTTGATCCGCATGAAAGCCACTTTCCAAAATATAAGCCTAATATTTGCATACGCCCCTTACAATGGACTTAAAAGCTCTTTTAAGGATGAGTTTTATCCTGGACAGAATTGATCGAGTCTCTCAAAACGAAAAGGATGACAACAACGGGCAGGCACTGCCTTTATGATGAGACAAATGATAACGGCCTCCGACTAAGACTTTTCAGAAACTCGTAATACGGTGATATCAATAGCACTAGGTTTCCACGACTAGGAATCCACAGAGCAATCTGGCGCTCCCCAAATGGTCGATACATACGCTAACCAAATTTCCCATGTGCTAATCGACGGCAAACACGTCTCTAATATCTAAGACGTGCGTACTTTTAGAGGACTACGAACCGCCCTAAAGAAGACATTCGACGTTGGTCACCCTAGCATACCTGGAGTGGCCAAAGCCTACAGTGAGTATATGAGCGAGAAGCTCTCCGGTGTGCATTCACCTGCCACAGAGGCCTACAACCAGTGGTCCCAGTAACACGATATCATCAAAGAGGTAGCAGCCGAAAATCTTGATATGATGACGAATGCGTACAGCTGAAAAAGGTGACAGAAGATACACATGCGAATATGCTTCAGCGGATAACCAGACCAGCGAGAGGGGAGTATCGAGCAAGGAGAAGAAGAACCTGTGTAGAAAGAAGAGGCCGTGCATAGCCCCCCAGCTCAAGGAGATCGAAAAGTTTCGTGATAGAAATAACTCTAAAAAAAAGCCTAGCAACTGGCTTCTGGATTTGAAACCGTAACGCAAGCTCTTCGAAACAGTGAAGGTAAAAACATTTAAAACAAAATTGGTGGCGCAACAGCTCGTGCAGAACCAGGGCCTAGTGACTTACATCTCCCAACCATTCCTGTGTGCGTGTTGTTTGCAGGAATGGAGGGGACCTACAATTTTTTGCCGAGTCCGAACGGCTAGATGTGAAGCACTTAATCATGACAAATATAGGTACTACCTCGGAAAAAACATATCTGTTTCTAGGTGGCAGCGGCTGGGAATCGAACCCAGACGTTCGGCATGACAGTCCAACGCACTAACCATTATGTCACGAGGTACTTCAGCTGAATGGGCATGAGCTAGAGCAAGAAATCGGACAAGAAGCGTACCCATCTCCAGTCAATGAAGACCTTACCACCCAGTATACCTATAGAAGAGGTAGATCTTAAAAACAACAAGCCCGCCGGATCTGATGGTATACTAGCGGAACTTTTCAAGCACGGTGGGGATGTGTTGAAAGGGTGTATGCTGTATGCATCAACTCATCAACCAAGCTGGGGTGGAAGAAAGCATGCCCGATGACTGATCTATTAGCTCCATATGCCTCATCTACAAATTATAGCGAGGCATCCTGATAAACATCACATTCAAAATTCTACCCAAGTTACTACGTGAGGGTCTTAAGCGGTTCCGTAACAAAATAATCGCCAAGTACCGTTGTGGTTACTGGCCAGGCAGATCAACCATAGACCAAGTATTCACTCTCAGGCAAATCCTGGAAAAGACCAACGAATTTCAAGTCGAGACTCACCATCTATTCTTCAACTTAAAAGCCGCCTGTGATAGAATTCATCGTAAGAAGCCCTATATAGAATGTCAAAACTTGGAATCCCGGGAAAACTGATCTGAACTCAGTTGTGTCGCGTGACATTGGAAAATACACGTTTCCATGTGCAACTAGGGGAAAGCTCTACGGACTATTCCACACTTGTCCAGGGTTTGCGCACAAGGAGATGCGCTGTCATGTGATTTCTTCAATCTCGTTCTAGAGCAAATAGTCCCAGAGCAGGCACTCGGTAGGCACTTTTTTCAGCAGAAGGGCGAATGCAGGAGAAGATACAACCGCGTGAACTCTATAAGCTCTATCGTGGTGTGGATGTATTGCAGAAAACTAGCATAAAATCTGATTCTGATATCCGATTGTTTGGAATGGTTTGAAGCATGAATCTCGTTCCCTATTAGCCGCTCCTAGAAATTTGTTTCTCCCCTCTTGCACTCCCAGTCCCAACAGTCCTGAAACCTTCAGTTGTATATTCAAATTGATATTTTATGAATGTTTGGTTCTTTATTTTATTTAGAAGTGCCGTTTTGTTTTTGGGGACCAATGAATTTATTGAAATAAATTGGCGCAGGGATATAAGGCCCAGGGACATTACGCCCAATTTTTATTTCTGGGGCTTATGTCCCACTTGAGTGGGTCAAAAAGCTGAAATTGAATTTGGGGCTTAAGTCCCACCCAAGTGAGATCCAAGCCCCAAATATTTTTGCTAAAAATGGGATATTAATCCCAAATTTTTCTTAGAGCCACAGAAGAATAAAGAGTTTTCGATAATTTTTGAGTTTTTAGAAAATTCTTTAGATCCAGATTCTTTAAATGCAAAAGAAACTTTGCATACACCCGACCTCGCACCCACCCCAAATCCTATAGTGTTCCCAAGCAGGGGGGTTGCAGTGTTACATACCTCACTCTTTATTCGTCGTAATGCTGGGTGTTAGCACAGATCTTATATACACTTTCCTTGCCTTACATGCATGGAGTACTGGCACCCAGCACTACGGTGAATAGACAACCCCCCTGCTTGGGCACACTATAGGATTTGGGGTGGGTGCGAGGTTGGGTGTATGCTTGCTTCTAAAGAATCTGGATTTAAAGAAACATTTAATTTATCATATCCATTTTATTTGATTTGATCATTCTTATATAATGGGACATTACCCCCAACATTTTTATTTTGGACTTGAGTCTCACTTGGGTGGGCCTTAAACCCCAAAATAAAAAAAATGGGCTTATGTCCCTGATTCCTGCGCCAATAAATTTGCATTTTCAAGTCGATTTCAACCGGTTAAACACCTTTTCAATCATACATCCTTCTGTTCTTAATTGCTCTATACGACTGCAATCTAAAATCCATTATCAGATCATTATCATTTGTTCTATGGCATTTTCTCCAATTAAAACTGAAAAATAAAATCAATGAACCACACAAATCACAATCTCTTGGCAATCTCGTGCTGCTGCCTCAAACGTGTGCTATAAGCTTCTTTTAGCTTTTTTTTATGTTGTTTGTAATTCTCTCCTCTTATCATCGCTATTATTGCTCCTGCGTTAGTTGTCAATAGCACCGCATCCTTATGAAATAGCAGTCATTGTATGGACTCTTAATGCCTTTGTTAGCACGACCTACATTTGCTCGTGTAATCCCTTAGCTCTAGCATGTCCTTAATATATTTATACACAGTTTTGTGGTGGTATTTTTTAATGCTCTGAGCTATTGTTCGTTTAAAAATTGTATACACGAGTGGCAAAAGTAATGATTTTTTTCTATATTTATTTTTCTTATTGCAGACTCTGTTCGCTGACAATAACGAGATTATCAATATTGACACCCTTGCCAGGGGACATGACATCCTTGTCGTTGGCTGTCAAAATGCAAAGCTCCAAGCGTACTCTACGCTCTCATGAAATTCCAATAACGCAAAACCTCAGTGGCTCTCAATTGGGCAACAATGTGACTGGCTCAGGTGGCGGAGGAGGTGGTGGAGGATCCGGTGGTGCATCAACGCAACAGCAGCAGCAACAGCAAGGAAATAATCAAATGAACTCCATGGGGGGTGGTGGGTCGAGTGGTGCCATTGGTAGTGGCAGTGGCCCTGGAGGTGGAAGTGGTCAGATCAATTCATCACATGGACTTAGCAACAATGGCATGGGTGGCAACTCAAATTCCAGCTCTGGATGTAACCTTGGCAACATGAACAATATCATGGGTGTTCCACTAGCCGAGACCGAACTTGATTTGCACTTCAGTCTACAATACCCACATTTTATTAAACGAGATGGAAATAGGTGAGATTTTTGTCATTATATTATTTTTAGTCGTCGTGGTCAAGATGTTTAATAATGATTTTTTTTGTTGCTCGTCAGATTGGTGATATTGCTGCAACGTCGAAAGAAATATAAATCACGTACAATCCTGGGCTACAAGACTCTGGCAGAAGGCATTATTCGCATGGATGCTGTGCTACAGAAGTCCATGGATATGACAGTTGAATTGATTGCTTCGGGAAAGAACGGACGACCGGGTACGACTGTAGCCAGCTTGAGGGCTGAGCGTGTTTCATCCATTCCAGTTGATCATGACAATAAAAATAATAATAGTGTGATGTTAGCAGGTAAGGTTTCAAATAGTTTAAAATTATTGCTTAAGCATTTCTATGGATTGAATATGGAGGAATTTGGGAATTTGTTGGCGAGTTTAAATAGTGCATTAGCACAGGAGAAGTTCGATTTTTGTTTGCTAAATTTCAGGTTCCTAGGTTCGCCGTTGGACTTGCTTAAACCAACTTTCAGGCAATTCTACCCGATTGTGTGGCAAGTTTTGTTGATGCTTTAAACTTTGCTATGCTTTCAACATAATACATGCGCAAAAAACAGCATTATCACACACAAAACCAGACTTAAATCGATACAATTTTTCCTCGTCAGATATTATATTATATTCAAAAAAGAGGGAAAAAATAAATTCAATTGAAAAGAAAAAAGTAATGGTATCACCGCCGACATCATAATTGTCATGGGAGATCTCAATGTCCAAGTCGGATCAGACAACTACGGTCTGGAACGCGTGATGGGGAAAAATGGCTTGGGGTCACGGAATGAAAATGGCGATTTGCTGGTCGATTTTTGTAACGCTAATCGTCTTGTACTGGGTGGGACTGTGTTTAGAAATAAGACTTGCAACAAAATCACCTGGGTACATCCGGATGGTCAAACTGAAAACCAAATTGACCACATCATGATTCAGCAGCGATGGAGGAAGTCAATGTGCAATGTTCGATGCATTAGTAATGCCGACATGGGAAGCGACCACCATTTGGTTCTCATGAGTCTCAAGCTACGAACTGCAGCTGTACAACGTCAATCACAGGGTGCAGCAAGGAATTCGAAGTTCAATACAAATGCTTTAAGTGATCCCAACATACATATGTCGTAACTATGTCACCAACCTTAACGACAGAGCTTCGTCATTAAACGGAATACAACATTCAACAATTGATGAGATGTTGGTTGATATAAAAAGTGTTTTTATGGATACTGGATCCGAAACTGTACCCAAGCAGTCGAGAGTTAGAGACTCTTGGATATCCCAAGACACCTGTGATAAAATCGAGCTTCGCAAATCGTTGAAGATGCAAATAAATGTCGAAGCGGATGCTTCACACATCAGCGAAAGGCTGAATTGCGAAGAGAGTATCGCTTAGCACATAAGATGGTCTATCGCTGTGTGAGACGTGACAAGAGGGTGAGGTTAGACGGTCTCGCAGAAAATGCGGAAAACGCTGCAAGAAGAGGAGATATGAGGGAATTGTACCAAATATCTAAGGAAGTTGTCGGGAAGAAAAGCAACACAATCATCCTGTAATGGATGTGGATCTGAAAGCTGACCCTGTCAGAACGGCTAGTATTCTACACCCGTTGATACAAGCTGTGTGGGAAAACGAAATCTATCCCAGCGACTGGAAGGATGGTGTAATTGTTAAGTTGCCAAAGAAAGGTGATCTTAAGAATTGCAACAATTGGCGAGGTATTACAGTTTTGTCCGTTTTTCCAAAACTAATGGCAACCATCATTCTGAAGCGGATAAAGGTTAGAATCGAGTCTACACTCAAGAGGCATCAAGCTGGTTTCCGCAGTGGGCGGTCTTGTGTCGACCATATCAACACTCTGCGTATCGTTCTTGAGCAGTCTGCGGAGTTTCAATCACCGCTTTACCTCATGTTCGTGGATTTTGAGAAGGCTTTTGACCGAGTCAACCATGAATGTATATGGAGATCACTTCTCGGTAGAGGAATTCCCCCAAAAATGTTTGCCATTATAAGAGAGTCCTATATGTTTTGTTTTGCACAATGGGCAGCTATCCGACTCTTTCGAAGTGCGGCAGGGTGTGAGACAAGTGGATGCTCTATCACCAATTCTCTCTCTACTGGCGATAGGCGATGTTTTGACGGCCAGCGTTGAAACAGCGGAGAGACAAGGCATTCAATGGAGACCGTTTGAAAGGCTTAGTCACTAAGACTTTGCCGATGATATATGTCTCTTGGTAAATAATATCAGCGGGCTGAACGGGATGTGTCAAGCTCTGAAGGTAAAAGGAGAGTCGAGTGGTCTTAAAATAAATAGCAAAAAGACAAAAAAAAATGCTCACAGGCCGCTCCACACATCAGCGTGTTTTAATACAGGAGACGCCTGTTGAAAAGGTTGAACAATTAAACTACCTTGGAAGTATTGTTTCAGCAAATGGTGGTAAATAAAGCTCGCGCAGCCTTCGGTTCTCTCTCCCAAATTTGAAAATCCTGTCAAATTTCCTTGCGCACAAAGTTGAGATTCTTCGAATCCAATGTCAAATCCGTGCTGTTATATGCTTGCGAAACCTGAAAAGTCACGACTACCATCTCAAAGAAATTGCAGGCTTTTGTGAACCGTTGTCTACGCCATATTCTAAAAATTCGCTGGCCACAAATTATATCAAACGAGGAATTGTGGCGCAGGACAAGTCAAGAGCGGCTGGACGTTGACATAAGAAAGCGTAAATGGCACAGACTGAGAAAACCAAACGATGAAATTGCAAAGCAGTAGTCCTTTGAATGGAATCCTCAGGGTGTACGGCGGGTTAGAAGACCAAGAATAACATGGAAATCAACAGTTCTAGCAGAAGCAGACTCCCAGAGAAAGACGTGGCCACAGTTAAAATATCTATCTGCAGACCGTGAAGGATGGAAGCGATTTGTTAGCGCCTTATGCCCCAACCGGGGTTACAGGACTTGATGATGATAAAACGCAAATGATGTATCGGTCTTTATAGACGGTATCTAAATGGACGCCGAGGTAGGGTATGGCATCTTCTCAAAGAATCCACCCATAAATAGATAATTGAAGCTCCCACACTTTGCAGTGTTTTCTAAGCAAAATAGCTTTCAACGTGTGAACTGAGGAATAAAAACATTGATATCTTCATGGATTAAATAGCCAGGCGGTGGTGGCGGCGTAATATCTCGTGGCATAATGGTTAGTACGTTGGACTGTCATGCCGAAGGTCTGGGTTCGATTCCCAGGTGCCGCCACCTAAAAACAGAAATGTTTTTCTCGAGATACTGTCTTTTGCGAGAAGCTGACAACTTCTTCAAGAGTATACTTGTCATGAATAAGTGCTTCTCATCTAGCCGTTCGGACTCTGCAAAAAACTGTATAGGTCCCTTCCATTCCTGCCAACAACACGCCCACAGGAATGGTTGAGAGTTGTAAGTCACTAGGCCCTGGTTCTCCACGAGCTGTAAATTTAAGATAGCCAGGTGGCAGTCAAAGTAATTTCGTCAATTGTCACGAAGTCAAAACTGGTTGATCGCTGCCTTAGGGAATTTAGATTACAAATTCAATCACCCCAGGAGAAGGAAAAGAGTAGATTTCACCAAAGCTTCCTCTTCAATTGACATCTGTCGGGTTTCAAGGAATCTATGGCCATGATATTTCAAGGAAAATAGAGTATTTACCTCAGCTAAGCAGACCTCAATTGTAAATACTGTTCAAAAAAATTGTAAATAGTTTTCTTGTATACCTACTCCTTATGGAACCTACTTAATATAGGTATGTACCAAGTTTCAAAATTTTCCATCCACTTTCATACTTTTTCCAAAATTTTGAATAAATTACTGAGAAATCTTGATGGGTTTAGTAAGGATATTTTCAAGTGCATGCCGGCACGTGATTTTTTTTTAATTACCTTAATCACTTTAATGGGGGGGGGAGGGACGAAAGAAATTCGAAAATTTTAAAAATAAGTGCCACCCTAGTGTGCAAGATCGTATAAAACCTATTCAAGTGCTCTCCACCATTCCACCTACCTTTAGTGCCCTTATAGGGTTTTAATAATTTGGCCAAATTTAAACAAGAGACTTAGTCTATGAAGGTGGCTTGGGCCGTTGACTCCTTCTCAGCATATAAGTCTTCAGGGCCTGATGGAATCATTCCAATTGTACTCCAAAGCTCTAAAGATATAATTGTGTCAATTCTAGTGGATATTTTTATGGGCTGTCTAAACATCACCTATATCCCCCCTAGTTGGAGATAAGTCAATGTCATCTTCATTCCGGATGTTGGCAAGCCCACCCATACCGAACCGAAGGACTTCAGGCCTATACACTTCAGGCCTATAAGCTTATCCTCTTTTTCCTGAAGACCCTAGAATGGTTAATTTACACTCATATTCGCCTAAAACTGAATGTTGGTGTTCTCTCACAGATTCAACATGCGTACATGAAGGGAAAATCTGTTGAGACAGCATTTGTGGTCGAGTGTTTGTGGTGAAGTGGTCGGCACAATTGAAAAATCGATCCATT
The DNA here is from genome assembly GCA_963921185.1 of Dasysyrphus tricinctus. Taxonomy (NCBI): domain Eukaryota; kingdom Metazoa; phylum Arthropoda; class Insecta; order Diptera; family Syrphidae; genus Dasysyrphus; species Dasysyrphus tricinctus. Next base: position 62,788,120 of record OY992530.1, read on the forward strand.
TCAAGGAATTCACTTTAGCAGCATTCCATGACATAGAAGGGGTCATTATTAATGTTGATAACAGTGCAATTCGACAAGTCCTAAAGTCCGTCAGCATCGATTCATTACTGATAAACTGGATTGATTTCATGCTTCAAACGAGACTCATTAATGCAGAAATGATTGGCAGCAAGATAGGAGCTAGGACGAGTATGGGTACTCCACAGAGTGGAGTACTATCTCCTTTGCTTTGGCATCTTGTCGTAAACCAGATCTTAGTTAAACTAAATCTGGGTGGTATGAAAGTAGTAGCATACGCCGATGACATTGTGTTATTGGCCTCTGGAAAATTTGACCCCACTCTAAGTGCGCTCTTAAAAACGTCCCTGGACAAGCTCAAAAATTGGGCCAGTAGTTGTGGACTTAACGCTAACCCAGTGAAGACAGAACTGGTGCTGTTTACAAGGAACCGTAATATTCCAAACATAAACCCGCCAACCATTAACGGAATTCCGTAACAGGGCCAAATATCTTGGCGTTATTCTTGATCGTTAACTAAACTGGATAGAAAAAAAAAAAAAAAAAAAAAAGAAAAGCCTCAAAAACATTCTACTCTTGAAGCTGAATTTTTGGTAAAAGATGGGTTCCCAGCCCCAGAACCATTCATTGGATGTACAGTACACACCCATTATAAGCCCAATTCTTATGTACGCATGCATAGTCTGGTGGCCAGAAACCAATCTAAAAACCATGACTAAAATTCAAAGACAAAGACGTGTATTGGCACAACCAGTGCTATTAGGACCACACCAACGGCCGCCCTTGAAACTTTCCTTTCACCTGCCTCTCTCGATCTGTCAACGAAAGAGTTGGCAGCCAAAAGTGCTTTAAGACTTCATCAATGTACGTTTCACCGCACATAGATTTCAACCCAACCAGGGAACTCTGGAATGAAAACAGGGTCATAAATGCAAATCATGTTTCGGTCTTCACTGATGGTTTCAAAAACCTTGGGTATGGCATCTTCTCAGACAACCCAACCCATAAATAGATCTATAAAGCTTCCAAATTTGTGCAGTGTATTCCAAGCGGAAGTACTGGCAGCTTGCGAAGCCGCGAAACATCTTGCCTCACGCGAAATAGTCAAGAACAATGTTGACATTTAAATAGATAGCAATTAAACCCATTTCCTCAATCACCACAAAGTCCAAACTGGTCGATCGTTGCCGGAATGAAGTAAGAGTACTCAATGCAACGAACACAGTTACTCTAAGATGACTCCCAGGACATATTGATATTCACGGGAACGAAATGGCGGATGAACTGGCTAAAAGCGGGTCATCTCTTGATCCGAGCCAAATCTTAGCCTCGGTGCTCATACCACTGGAGCAAGAAAAAAGTCGAATACACCAGAGTTTCTTGGAACCTGCATATCAAATGGTCAAATGGTCATCCATCGACACTTGTCGGGCTTTTAGGAATCTATGGCGAAATATTTCAAAGAAAAAAACTGAATGCTTAAGCAGGCCTCAATTATCTCTCATGGTTGGCGTCCTTACGGGCCACAACTCAATGGGAACCCACATGAGCAGAATGGGCATCAGCTCATCGGACTTATGTAGAGGGTATCATGATATAGAGGCAGAGGAGGGCTCCCCTCACTTTCTTTGCGAATGTCCCAGACTAGCTAGAACCAGAAAAGAGGCCCTTGGAGAATACTTCTTGGAGGAACTGGGCGACATCTCTGTCTTGTCACTAAAGAACATCCTAAAATTCATTCAGAACTCAGGATGGTTCAGGGAGGCCCCCACACCTAAAACTTCCCCTTAACCCCCTCCCTATCCCTCCTCACTAACCACTTATACCCTGGGGAAAGCAATGGATCCACCGAGATCCGAGTGAGATGGTGCGGGCTTGCCGTATTATCACCCCTTCGAACCTAACCTAGTGGTGTTTAAATCTATAGTATCATAAATCGACATACTCATTCGCTTTTACATACTTTGCAAGGGAAGTGTTAAAAAAGTAAAACCCTCGGTACTTACGAAGATCAGAATCTGCTTTCTATTATAACATTAAACAAGGCTGTTAAGGCTAGTAACTGGATCAGTAATTTCATACTTATAAAATTCTAGCGGAACTCTATCTGAACTCAGGATCAGGCCTTATCCTTACAAATTATTTTCTGCCATTAATTTTTTAAGCAAGTTTCAGTTTTCATTTTGTACTGTCAAGCGTGACAACTCTTAGAGCTCAGAACACAAAGTCATATTCAGAATTATAATAAGTCGCAAAATATTTTTTTTATATTTTCAAAGTGAAAAGAATCGTAAAGCTGGCAACTGTACAATTTTTGCAACAATCCGATTATCCACAGTAATTTTGTTGCTAATATTTACTTATCGAAAATATTTAAAGACTCTTGATGTCAAAGCTCAAATATTATAAAAAAAAAAACAACCACAAAATTCATGTTTGTAAATTGTGTATTGTGCCACTCGTTTCTCTGATTTGGAAGATAATTTCTTTGTACATTTTTTTTTTTTGCTCAGGGTAACCTCATTCTCTCACATTGTTCTTCTATTCTATAACTCAAGCCAAAGAATATACAAAAGAAAATGAAAACTGAAAACGAAAGTATTTTTCACAACATCGCAACACAACTAAATAAAAAAAACAAAATAAAACTCAATAAACTACAAGTTTTGAAAAAAAAAAAAAAAAAAACATTCATTGGAAGAGCAAATCATTAAACCACTAGCACGCTATTAAAAGCCATAAGAACTTGCTACAAGCTAACATTGAAGCCATATAGACAAGACACCTAACTATACTCACAAAGTTCTTGTATTATGACTGGAATAAGAATCCATTAATAGATCGTTTCACTTAAATCAAAGACAAGCACATAAGTAGCACATGAATACTTAATATGGAAACAAAAACAAAAAAAGAAAAAAATTGTAGAAAAAAAAAAAACACAAACAAGACACGGTTGAATGCAATTTTAATTATGGAACACCCTAATGATTTATTATTATGGATTAAATGAAAACAAACCGGAAAATGATTATTTCTGGCAGTGAAACTGTTTAGAAAATGGAAAGTGTCAAATCAGTGTCGCTTGTTTAGACGGTATTTGTGTACTTAATTGAATAATTGATGATAGTTGACAACGACTTCGTCTTTTTTTATTGTTCATAATGTGGGTGGTTTCTCGTGTGATATGAACCGACAAAAATGGTTTTTTTTTATGTCAACAAAAACTAGGTCGTTGATTTGGTTGAAAAATGTGTTATTATCATTTGCGCCCACTTGTTTGTCACTAAACCAAGGTTATTTCTAGCTTTAGATACAGTTTCAAAATAGTAGCAAAATATAATGTGTCTTAAAGCTTATTTCTTCTTTAAGTATAAGTGTTGGTGCCGGTATTAGTTGAAAAGCTAGTGTTAGTAAGATTGAAGGAAAGATGCCATCTGTTGGTTACTTTTTAAAAATGGTATTCAAAAACATTCTTCCATACTTTTCAACTATTGCTGCTTAATTAAAAATTTCTTACTTCTCGATTAACAATAACATTCTTATTCTGCTTCAGCTGACTTGGCAGTTGCCAAACTTTCAATAGAATTTCAGTTGGCTCGGCAGTTGGTCAATCTTTTTTTCAATACATATTCGTTACTTTCGAGCAATATTTCAGAAATAGCTTGACCAATACTTACTTACTTCACTTTACTTTAGATGGCGCTCACAGTCCAGACTACGGCCTCAACCAACAAGCCCCTCCAGCCAGCTTGGTCCCTAGCTAGCTTTCTCCAGTTACGAACTCCAAGTTAGTTGAGGTCGTTCTCCACTTGTGTGAGCCACCTAAGGTGGGGTCTTCCTCACCTGCGCAGGCCATCAGGGAAAGATTCGAAGACTCATCAAGCTGGTGTGTTCTTGTCCATACGCTCCACGCCATCTCAACCGCTGTTTTTTTGACCAGGTCAACGTTGCTGTAAAGCCCATAAAGTTGATTGGTAAATCTTCTCCTCCATACTCCATCGATACAGACTGGACCGAAGATTACCCGAAGAATTTTCCTTTCAAAGCACCCAAGCAGACTCTCATCCGTTTTTGACAGGGTACATGCTTCTGCCCCATAAAGATGCTTACTTACTTACTTAAGGTGGCGCTACAGTCCGGGTCGGACCAGGGCTTCAACCAACAAGCTTCTTCCAGCTGGCTCGGTTTCGAGCTAGCTGTCTCCAGTTTCGCACGCCAAGTTGGTTGAGGTCCTCTTCCACTTGCGTGCGCCACCTTTAACGCTGTCAACCTCTACTGCACTGTCCCACGGGGTTGGATCCAAAGACTTTCCGGACCGGAGCATTATTGGTGACTCAGCCATCTCAGTCGTTGGCTTTTCAATTTTGTGGCTAGGTCGTTGTCGCTGTACAGCCCGTACAGTTCGTTTTTGTATCTTCTTCTCCATTCCTCATCTATGCAGACGAGACCAAAAATCACCCGGAGAATTTTCCTCTCAAAACAGCCTAACGCGTTCTCATCCACCGTTAGCAATGTCCATGCATCTGCACCATTCATCAGGACCTGGATGATAAGCGTCTTATACAGGGACAGTTTAGTTGCTCGAGAGAGAGCTTTTTTTCTCAATTGCCTTCTTAGCCCAAAGAAACAGTGATTGGCAAGAATAATTCTTCGTTTGATCTCAGCACTGGTATCATTTGCTGAATTTATAACGGATCCTAGGTAGACAAAGTCTCTGATCACCTCAAAATTAAAGCTGTCTTTAGTGACGTTCTGTCCTAGACGTTCGGTGTTGGGTGCCCTTTCTTGTTGACAGCATATATTTTGTTTTGCTTTCATTCACCGTTAAACCCATATTCTTGGCTTCCTTCTCAATACTCACAAAAGCACCACTGAGATCACGCTTTGTTCGTCCTGTTATTTCAATGTCGTCAGCGTAAGCGAGTAATTGGACGGACTTTTGAAAGATTGTGCCTCTTGTCTTGACTTGAAAGTTTTGCACTATTCTTTCAGGAACGATGTTGAAGAAGTCACATGACAGCGCGTCGCCTTGCCTAAAGCCTTTTTTGACATCAAAGGTTTCGGTGAGGTCTTTGCCGACCTTGAGGGAGCAGTGTGCATTCTCCATCGTCATCCTGCACGAACGGACGAGTTTGGCCGGGATGCCAAAACTAGACATTGCTCTTTATAGCTCGTTTCTATAAATGCTGTCATACGCGGCCTTGAAATCAATGAAAAGGTGGTGGGTATCCATTTGAAACTCCTGGGTTTCTCTCCAATATCTGCCGTAGTGCAAATATTTTATCGATGGTGGACTTCACAGGCCTAAAGCCACACTGATATGGATCTATCAGGTTGTTGACGAATGGCTCTAGGCGTTCACAAAGTACGGCAGAGGAGATCTTGTAGGCGGTATTAAGAAGACTGATGCCTCTTTAGTTGGTGCAGTCCAGAGGATCGCCTTTCTTGAGGATCGGACAATCAATGCAGAGGTTCCATTCATCGGGCATATGCTTTCTTCCGACCATATTTTACAGATGAGCTGGTTCATACTCCTAACCAATTCATCGCCAGCCGCTTTGAATAGCTCAGCCGCAAGGCCATTAGCTCCAGCAGCGTTATTGGACTTAAGTTTAGATATAGTTATCTTCACTTCTTCAAGATCGGGTGGACGGAATTGTTGGCCTACGTCGCACAGTGGGCCCACTCATATGAAGGAATCGGAATAAACTCAAAAAAAAAAATTGTAAGAGATGAAAATGAAAACTGGTTTTCCCGTAAGCACACATTCTAAGCTTTCATTAGCTTAAACAGTTATATTTTTAAGTAATTTTTTTACTCCGTAAGGCTGAATTGTAAGTCACATTTCATTCACTCTTAAGACAAGTGTTAAATAAGTAGTGTTATCAGTTGGCTTTTGTTTATATATATTTTAATAACGTGAAAACTAAAAAACAATATGGAATCAATAGTTTCAAGTATTTACTTTATTTCTGAATATATTTTAAGGTTCTATTTTTCCTTTTTCAATATAAATGGGATATAAATGATGTGATATTTATAATTAAGGGCATATTGCACGTATAGTTAGAGCAAAAGTAGGTTTCTAGACGTTTCTATGTCGAGATTTTTATTTGTAAAAATAGTTTAATGTCTCTTGTATTGTGCGAAAAAAGAATCTGGTGCTCATATGTACACCATTTTTTTTTTATAGAGATTTCTTTAGTAGAGTACCTCAGAAAATTTTGAATGTTTTTTCACAAAAAAAGCCTTTTTTGTGTAGGTTCACATTCGAACAGTATATTTTATACTCGAATGGAGTTGTATGAGCTCATGAGAGATTCAGGGCTCCAAACACTGAAAACAAAATTCAAATTTTTTTTGAAAAATTGTTTTAATTCTTTCATAAAAAAACTATAAAACAAAAAATTATTAAAAAAGAAAAATAAAAAAAACTAACTGCAACGTTACCAAAATATGCGTAATACCGAGTTATGATTGATGAGGAACAGGGTTGTCAGATTGGGCTACTTATCATAAATTGGGCTATCTTTTTCCTTAATTTGCGACAAGAATTTGAAAAAAGGAGCCCAATTTCATATTACTTTTATAACTTTTAAGAAAATTCGTTACATAAGGTCAACGATATGTTTAAGAGTGTTCCGGACTGAAATGGTGATTTCATGAATGAGATTGCGAAGCGTGTACTTGTCCGATCAAAGCGATTAAGGTGTCTATGGACAGATAAACTTATTCTCTATGCCATCATTGGAAAAAAAATTTAATTTTGTGCTCTAGATTTTGGTAAAAGCCTCTAAGAAATCGAGAAAATGGCTAAAATGGCTGTTTTTCAAAGCAAATGTAGCCTACACTATAACATTTTTTGCCAAAAAATGTTTAATAACATAAAATTCCATATTTTTTAAATGCCACTATTGGAGAAAATTTTTAATTTTGTACCTAATAAAAATTTTAATAATGCAAAATAAAAATGCTTGTGAATTTTGAAAAAACCCATTTTTGACCGTCAATTTTTTATACCTAACGGTATTTTTGTGACAAATTTTTTTGCAGTGGATATAAATTCAATATATTTTTCACGATTTTCTTTAATTATATAATCATATTTGTATCATTTGATATTGAAATTTTTAATTCTAAAAATGCACTTTTTGACAGAAAATTTATGTAAATTTAGAAGTTAAAATCAGTTACTTTTAGAAAAAAAATTTTTTAATACAATAATACGCCTGCTAGTGACCAATTAGTAAAAATGCAAAGTTTTATAAAACAAAGTATCTGATGAAAGTAAAAAAAACGGTCTTATATATGCAAAAAAAAAAGTTAGCAAATGACTGGTTTTGTTCAGTTCGGAACACTCTTAAGTTCGTCCAGATTTTAAGGATTTGTCCTTGAAAATTATTCCAAAAAACAAGAAAAACGTGGAATGTATAAGTAATCCTAGATTTTTTAGATGAGATTTGGCTAGTTTTTGGGCTACATTTTGGGCTACATTTTGGGCAGCGATTTTGGGCTACAAGAATTCTGAAATTGGGCTACACAAGTGCTTCTTGAGCTGGCAGCCCTGATTAGGAATCGAACTACTAAGGCCTAATAAGCTCTCTTATGGCTTAATCACATACAAGCTAAAGGCCTAAATTATATAATTTCAGCAATTTTGATTTCTCAAGAACTCTATGATCTAGTGTAAATCGGGTCACCAAGATTAATTCAACGCCAAATCATTCATCACAATCGGTTTTGTCGTTGAATTGTTACGAAAGGACAAACGAATAGACGAACATAGGCCCACAATTTGCCGCCAAAAATCCGCCATTTTGTTTTTTAGAGAATTTCATGTACTTAGTTTTACTCGCGTCATCAAGACAAATCCAATGAGGTATAATTTTTCAAAATCGGCCTAATGGACACTCGAATACACATACATTCCCAAAATCACTATTTCCCGCCTAAAAGCCGCCATTTTGATTTAAAAAAAGTCAGGTACCCCTTGTTAATCGTGCCGTCAAGCCAAATCCAATGCCGTATCATTTGTTGTAATGGGTTCAGTGGTTGAGGAGTTACGTGCGGACAAAAATAGATATCTACAAAAACACCATTAACGTGCGGACAAAAATAGATATCTACAAAAACACCATTAACGTGC